>OY755040.1:120404417-121727079 GCA_963576565.1 Aspidapion aeneum
ATGACAGATTTTTAGAATTACGTATTTTTGAATTTTATCTCGTAGCTCCAACAAGGGCCGAAATAAAACTTTTAACTTATTTTTTTAGGCGTGAAGTTTAGTACCCGTGAATTTAAAAATCAAACAAGTTTCGTGGCTAATCGGGTAAAAAGGAGTTTTTGTTTCTTTCATATTTTTCCGTGGGCAGCTTAAAAGCTTAACCTGACGGGGGTCCAAGATCTAATGGACATCTAATAAGTGTTGACAGTTAACTGTTTCATCCTTATGGGTCTCCTCAGAACACTGCTTGGTCATGGTGACACTGTTGTGAAGTTAATTAGACGGTTTTCCTATTTACATAGGATTAGAGACAAAACCGTCTAATTAACTTTGCCAGCAGTGTTCTGAGGAGTCCCATAAGGACGAAACAGTTAACTGTCAACACTTATTAGGTGTCCATTAGATCTTGGACCCCGTGAGGTTAAGCTATTCATGGAAAAATATGAGAGAAACAAAAACTTCTTTATACCCGATTAGCCACGAAACTTGTTTGATTTTTAAATTCACGGGTACTAAATTTCACGTTTGTTAGTATTATTTGGCTTAAATATTCCGCTGATTTGACGCTCACATGTCTGAGGGTGGATAAAAACGCAATAAGCGTTGATCTGGCCTGAAAGGCAGAAGAGCTGTCGTAGGTCACGAATTAGTTTGTTTCTTTTTATTTGTAATCGATATTTTCATTGATCGATGTGTATAGAAGTTTATTTTCGCCTACTATTGTTCTGGTTTCCCTCGTATCTCGGTAAATTCTTGCGACAGTTTTCTCACTATTTACATAGGATTAAAGACAAAACCGTCTAATTAACTTCGCAAGAGTATCACATTGACCAAGCAGTGTTCTGAGAAGTCCCATAAGGACGAAACAGTTAACTGTCAACACTTATTAGGTGTCCATTAGATCTTGGACCCCCGTGAGGTTAAGCTTTCGAGCTACCCACGGAAAAATAAGAGAGAAACATAAACTCTTTTTTACCCGATTAGCCACGAAACTTGTTTGATTTTTTTTATTTTTTTATGTCTCAAAATTAAGGGACAGTAATGTGATATCCCTGGGTCTCTATCTTTTAAAATTACTAAGTTTCACATTCAATACCATCAAAAATGGGACACCCTGTACATTATTAAGAAAAAAACTCGTCCTATTTGGCAGTTTTTCCAGAAGCGTACAACCAGTACCCAAAAAAGCCTTAAAAAAACCACTCTGTATATTGCCTAGTGGAAAAAATTATATTTATTTATTTCTCCAAAAAAGGTAAAAATCAAAGAACATTTTTTTATTCCGAACATTTTTCAGCGTTACGTAACTAGAATCAATTTAAGCTCTGTTTGACAAAGCTTTTTTCAATTGAAAAGTTTTATTTAAATTTAAAAAATCCCAAGTTCTGATTTGTGATTTGAATAATAATGTGTATGTATACATTGGCGATTTTCCAGACGAAAAATTGTGACCGAGAAAATAAGCGTGTACCCTAAATCCAGACTATGCTAAGCCCAAAATTCGTAAAAATAAATTCAGAATATTAAAACTCTAAGCACCTCATGGTTACGAGGGTTGCTTTTTAAGTTTTGCAATTATCCAGCTGGAATAGAACAGTAGATAACTTTTAAAGACTTCATTGTTTCTCGAAGTTTTTTTCAGGAAAATTAATGCATTTTTGCATGTGCTCAAACCAGTTGTCAAAGCTGTAATATCACTTATTTGTTCGTACTGTTTTATTTTTAAAGGTGTCGCTGCTTTCTCTGGTGACTGAAATCTTTGACCACGTAGTCCATTCTTGATTTTTGGAAAAGTAAAATGTATGGCAACACCAGCGACTTGTTTTTGGGCATGTTTTCACGATCGCTGTATTTTAATAAAACTTGTATGCGGCTAATGTGTCCTTTGAGCCACTAACATCCCATAAATTTACATTTTGTAACTGGAAACAAATTCACTATTAACTATTTTCAATTTTAAAAAACACACTGTGTAATTTTAATTCCTAACGGTTTTCTAAGTTCATGCATCTTTGAATTACGCTGGTATTTTGTCTCTTTGTTTGAAACGTTGAAAACACAGTCCATCTTTCTCGCCAAAGTGAGAAGGCTTGTTCGAACCAAATAACGGCAAGCTAAGAATGCCTAGAAAGCAGGGTGACTTTGGCTTAGACAAGAAAATCGCTAGACAACATTCTTTAGTTGGTTTCTATTCGCTTCACACCACTTTATTTGAGGAGGGGTTTTTTTCAACTGGGGAAATGTTAAATGTCAATTATTTTAACTGTTAAATTATAAAACTGTTAACTTTGTTATTCATAACTATTTTGGTCTTTTCTTTTAGAGTTTATTTTAATTTTAAAGTTTTTGAATATTACTGTCTTCAGTGTTTTAAAATATTACTCCTATCTTTTTCTGATTTTTTTAACATCACATACAAACCTTTCGTTGCCTTAAAATCGGCATTTTTAATCAATATAACATCTCAAACCTAAACAGTAGTACTAAGTAAATTAAACAGTTGATTGATTCACCTATTCAATCAACGTCTAAAATGTTAATAAATCAATATATTTACAGCAAAGATACAAAAGGTTCTTAAAACCTAAAAGTTTAAAGAGTTTGATATTTGTTTAATAAATATAAAGAAGTGAAAATGCAAAGTTTAAAGAAGAAAATTGAAATGGTATGTATGATTTTCCAACATTGTTTATATTCTTCCTCCAAGAACCGCCAAATTTCCTTTCGAGATCACTTGCCACTTCTCCGTGCACTTGCCGCTTCTCGAGCGTGATAGGGATCTCCTTGCGAGTGCGCATACCCGTAAAAAAAAACAAATAATAAATTTAATAATTTTTAATAATTTTATCAGCCTGCAACGTTTAAGCCTTGGCCACTTGATTTGGCAGTACCACGGTCAAACGGGCCCCTGCTACAATATCCTGACCTGGGGGGGGGTCCCGAACCCCGCCCCATGTACGCGCCCACGCTATAGTAGCCGTAAGGTTTTTTTGTAACTTCTCAAGCGTAAGGTAAAAAAACTGGGCACCGAATCTTGAATAGCTTTCGTTACTACTTTTTCGTAAGAAAAAAAAAGGTTTCCTCACTTTTAGACGATGTTTAAAAGTTTTTTTTGGAGAATCAATAACGCTTGAATACGTTCTTATTTATTCATGTGTCAAAAAAAAAAAACAAGTCTAAGAAACCCTTTATGCCTTCTTTATACCCAGTCATCTATAGAAATGGACACCCGGTATTTATAAAAGGTGATTTTTTTTCAAGCTAACCGAGGTGATTTCGGGCATTTATCGTATGTTTATGAAAAAAAACTCCACCACGTGTATTTTTTTGGGAGGGCGACCCTTTTCATCTCATATACGTAAGTAATATTACGTATATGTTTCAACTGGCACCGGTTTAAAAGAGCGGTATTTAAAACGGCGACATTTAAAACAGCGACATTAAAAAAGCGACATATCAAAACGGCGACATTCAAAAGGGCGACATCTCAAAACAGCGATATTCAAAAGAGCGACATCGAATAAAAACAGCGACATATGAAAACAGCGACATTCAAAAGGGCGACATATCAAAACAGCGACATTCAAAACAGTGACAATTCAAAACAGCGACATTAAAAAAAACGACATATCAAAACAGCGACATTTATTTGAGCGACAATTCAAAAATCAATATTAAGCAACATTTAAAAAAGCGTCTTATGACTTTCTACACCTTGTATTTCAGTAAACCTTATAGTAACCACGATACACTAAGACAACATCAAAAATTAATAAACTAAGCCACTGCCAGTCACTTTTAATCAACGTTAAAACGGAAAGTTCTTCGCAAAAGAACAAACCGATTCTATACCCCGAGGGCTATATGTTCGGTTCAGTTCGGTTCGATTCGATTCGGTTCGGTTCGGTTCGGTTCGGTTCGGTTCGGTTCGGTTCGGTTTGGTTCGGTGCGGTGCGGTTCGGTTCGGTTCGGTTCGGTTCGGTTCGGTTCGGTTCGGTTCGGTTCGGTTCGGTTCGGTTCGGTTCGGTTCGGTTCGGTTCGGTTCGGTTCGGTTCGGTTCGGTTCGGTTCGGTTCGGTTCGGTTCGGTTCGGTTCGGTTCGGTTCGGTTCGGTTCGGTTCGGTTCGGTTCGGTTCGGTTCGGTTCGGTTCAGTTCGGTTCGGTTCGGTTCGGTTTGGTTTGGTTTGGTTTGGTTTGGTTTGGTTTGGTTTGGTTTGGTTTGGTTTGGTTTGGTTTGGTTTGGTTTGGTTTGGTTTGGTTTGGTTTGGTTTGGTTTGGTTTGGTTTGGTTCGGTTCGCTTCGGTTCGGTTCGGTTTCATTCGGTTCGGTTCACACCCTCTAGGATCCCGATAAAGAAGTCGGGAAAGTTTTTTTTTTGATAAAATATGTTAGGAAAGAGTCCCCTTAGTCGAACTGTTGCTATTTTTTAAGACGCTTTTTTGATGTCGCTGTTTTTATTAGATGTCGCTCTTTTGAATATGGCTTTTGAATGTCGCTGTTTTGATATATCGCAGTTTTTATATATGTCGCTGTTTTAAATGTCGCTATTTTAAATATCGCTGTTTTAATATGTCGCTCTTTTAATCTGTCGCCCTTTTGATATATCGCTGTTTTAGCATATCGCTGTTTTAAATGTCGCTGTTTTAATATGTCGCTCTTTTAAATGTCGCTTAAATAAGACCGCTATTTTAAATGTCGCATTTTTAAATATCGCTCTTTTGAACCGGAGCCGTTTGAACTATCTTAAAATTTTAGTAGCACGCACCCCCTTCGAGAGGCAAACCTTACCTCTATATCTTAAATGTCTTTACAACTGTGTAAAAATTTAGTGTACAGTGTCCCATTTTTGATGGTATTGAATGGGAAACTCAGTTATTACATTATAAGAGAGATTTCACTACTGTTTAATGTCCTCAAATTTTGAGAGAAGAAAAAAAAAATTAATAGTTTTTTCCTAGCCCTTGTAGTTTTAAAGCTACGAGGGGAAATGCAAAAATTTGGAATCCTAGAAATCCGTTATTAGGGAAGACATTTTAATTCTGTTAAAACTTCTCTACAGACAGTTGATCCTGTCAATAAAATAATCCGTTGAGTCAAATTCGAAATTTCAGACATTTTTAAAAAAAAAACCCGTATCTGAATTTTTTTCAATTTTTTTTTATAGCTAGAGGTTAATGGGAGAGAGAGAGGGTAAAAAAAAATACAGGTTCGTATTTAACCTATAAATTTTTTTCTGAAATCTCGAATCCGACTTATTATTTATTTATTGATAGGAAAAACTGTCTCTAGAGAAGTTTTAACAAAATTGAAATATCTGCACTAATAACAAAGATATGACAGATTTTTAGAATTACGTATTTTTGAATTTTATCTCGTAGCTCCAACAAGGGCCGAAATAAAACTTTTAACTTATTTTTTTAGGCGTGAAGTTTAGTACCCGTGAATTTAAAAATCAAACAAGTTTCGTGGCTAATCGGGTAAAAAGGAGTTTTTGTTTCTTTCATATTTTTCCGTGGGCAGCTTAAAAGCTTAACCTGACGGGGGTCCAAGATCTAATGGACATCTAATAAGTGTTGACAGTTAACTGTTTCATCCTTATGGGTCTCCTCAGAACACTGCTTGGTCATGGTGACACTGTTGTGAAGTTAATTAGACGGTTTTCCTATTTACATAGGATTAGAGACAAAACCGTCTAATTAACTTTGCCAGCAGTGTTCTGAGGAGTCCCATAAGGACGAAACAGTTAACTGTCAACACTTATTAGGTGTCCATTAGATCTTGGACCCCGTGAGGTTAAGCTATTCATGGAAAAATATGAGAGAAACAAAAACTTCTTTATACCCGATTAGCCACGAAACTTGTTTGATTTTTAAATTCACGGGTACTAAATTTCACGTTTGTTAGTATTATTTGGCTTAAATATTCCGCTGATTTGACGCTCACATGTCTGAGGGTGGATAAAAACGCAATAAGCGTTGATCTGGCCTGAAAGGCAGAAGAGCTGTCGTAGGTCACGAATTAGTTTGTTTCTTTTTATTTGTAATCGATATTTTCATTGATCGATGTGTATAGAAGTTTATTTTCGCCTACTATTGTTCTGGTTTCCCTCGTATCTCGGTAAATTCTTGCGACAGTTTTCTCACTATTTACATAGGATTAAAGACAAAACCGTCTAATTAACTTCGCAAGAGTATCACATTGACCAAGCAGTGTTCTGAGAAGTCCCATAAGGACGAAACAGTTAACTGTCAACACTTATTAGGTGTCCATTAGATCTTGGACCCCCGTGAGGTTAAGCTTTCGAGCTACCCACGGAAAAATAAGAGAGAAACATAAACTCTTTTTTACCCGATTAGCCACGAAACTTGTTTGATTTTTTTTATTTTTTTATGTCTCAAAATTAAGGGACAGTAATGTGATATCCCTGGGTCTCTATCTTTTAAAATTACTAAGTTTCACATTCAATACCATCAAAAATGGGACACCCTGTACATTATTAAGAAAAAAACTCGTCCTATTTGGCAGTTTTTCCAGAAGCGTACAACCAGTACCCAAAAAAGCCTTAAAAAAACCACTCTGTATATTGCCTAGTGGAAAAAATTATATTTATTTATTTCTCCAAAAAAGGTAAAAATCAAAGAACATTTTTTTATTCCGAACATTTTTCAGCGTTACGTAACTAGAATCAATTTAAGCTCTGTTTGACAAAGCTTTTTTCAATTGAAAAGTTTTATTTAAATTTAAAAAATCCCAAGTTCTGATTTGTGATTTGAATAATAATGTGTATGTATACATTGGCGATTTTCCAGACGAAAAATTGTGACCGAGAAAATAAGCGTGTACCCTAAATCCAGACTATGCTAAGCCCAAAATTCGTAAAAATAAATTCAGAATATTAAAACTCTAAGCACCTCATGGTTACGAGGGTTGCTTTTTAAGTTTTGCAATTATCCAGCTGGAATAGAACAGTAGATAACTTTTAAAGACTTCATTGTTTCTCGAAGTTTTTTTCAGGAAAATTAATGCATTTTTGCATGTGCTCAAACCAGTTGTCAAAGCTGTAATATCACTTATTTGTTCGTACTGTTTTATTTTTAAAGGTGTCGCTCCTTTCTCTGGTGACTGAAATCTTTGACCACGTAGTCCATTCTTGATTATATAAATCGTTGGGACTTAGGCCGGGAGGATGGTCCAAAAATTCGACGTTTTTTTCGGTTAAAAATTCAATGGTTTTTGTGCTTTGCGCGAACTTGGTGGAGGATGATTCGTCGTTCGAGGTTCGTTTTTCGAAGCTCAGCGATGATTTTCGGGAAGCAAATGGTGATGTACCAATCGGCAGTAGCAGTTGTTTGACCTTTCAGAGGTATTGTTGCTAAACGACCTGCTTTTGAAATAATCTTTTCATCCCCTGATCCTGAGGTACTTCTTTTGAAATCGGCTTTGGTGAAGTCTTAACCAATTCACCCTGATATTTTTCAATAACAGAATCACTTCTATAGCCTAAATATAATTTAAGCAACATGCTTTATCCGTGATGCCATAATTATTAATTTTTTGACATAATATTTCATGGTCAACGCTATTAAGGGCTTTTGACACATCTAAACACAAGGGAACGGTTTTTTAATTTAAATTTAAGCCATTTAAGATTTTATTTAATGCTTGATATACCGCCCTTTGGTTAGTTTTGCTTTTTTTAAAACTTTTGCCGTACTTTTACAAAACTAACCAAGGGCTTCAAGTTAATAAAGATCTTAAACAAGGTTGCTGTATCTCGCCTACGCTTTTCAAGATATACTTGAAACAAGTCCTTAAAGTATGGAAGAGAAAATGCCAAAACATGGAAATTCCGTTGGACGAAACCACCTTGTATACTTTATGTTTTGCCGATGATCGGATAGTAGTGGCTCAGGATTATGACGACCTTGAATGTATGACACGAAAACTAATAGAAGAGTACAATAAGTGGGGACTAGAGGTTAATCTCAATAAGACAGAGTATATGTGTATCGGTGGAACGAAGCAGGATCTAATCTTAAATACCAGGCAGCGAATTCAGTCCTGTGATGAGTATAAATACTTGGGTCTAAAAATTACAGCTGACGGAATACCAGACAAAGCTATAAAAGATCGAAACGTACAAGAAAGAAAAGCAATAACTTTATTAAATGGAATAATTTGGGACCAAAGTATATCAAAACATAACAAAAAACTTCTATATAACACCATTGTAAAAAGTATTATTACATACAGCTCAGAAGTATGGCCAATCAAGGATAGAACAGAAAAAAATGCTTTCCGCTACGGAGATGGACTATTGGAGAAGAGCAGCAGGAAAATCAAAAAGAGAAAGAGTTACAAATCAAAGAATAAGAGAAATTATGACAGTGGGTGAACGTACTTTAGTGGTTGATATAAGAAGAAAATAACTGGTGTGGTCTTTAAATTAATTAAACAATTTTATGCAATAACCATTACTATATACAAGAAAGGCAACAGAGCAGACCTAAAAAACTATCGACCTATAAAACTCCTTAATTTAATTTATAAGCTTTTCACGAAAATATTAACAGATAGACCACAAAGAATATACCCCAAGCTATGTATGTATTCTTTGTGGATAGACTAACAACAAAATTTGACGGATATCAATCAAAAGAACAAGCACGCTTCAGGAAACGTTTCAGTTAAGTTGACCGAACCTATTAACCATGAAATTCCTAATAGAACGAGCCGAAAAACACAACATTCCACTAAATATTGCGTATTATTTTGTTTTCTGCTGACAAGTAGCATGTAAAACCACATAGCAATTAATATTAATCCTTTGTGTCACATTTTTTTAAAAATATTTATGCGTGTGTCATCTTACTTATAAATACTAATATTATTTTTCGGACAATTTTTTATCATTATGTCTGGTCATATGTGCTTAAAAAGAACAGTAATATTTACCTATTATCTCTTTGGGACATTAAGTTAAATTAAATAAAAAATAGAATGAATAAATAAACAATAATACAAGGTTAATAATATATAGTAAAAGTATGATTGACTGATATATTTCCAAAAATATGTACATTCCATTCTTATTCACTTCATGCTTGGTAAATTTCTTTGTTTTTATAGGTCTTAAAGAAATACTCAAGGAAATACTTATAGCTGTGTGCTAAAAATAAAATTTTCTATAAAAGAAAGCTCTCAGCTTTCCACATTTTTTGTTTTTAAGCTAAATCGTACGGAAATTTAGCCTACCAGTGTGCGTGAGTGTTTTTTTTATGACTTTTCTCTTTTTAGTTTATAGGTAGTTATATAAGTCTCCCTCCCGTCCCCCTACGAAAAGAAATGCTAAGTTGTGCCCATATTAATACTGCTTCTTTATTACATAACTTTGATATATTTAAAGATCATTTACAAGGTGAAAATTATGATATTGTTGGTATATCTGAAAGCTGGCTTAAGCCCCATATCGATGATCATGCAATTACTATTCATAGCTATTCATTAATAAGAGAAGATAGGGTAGCAAGTGATCGCGGCGGGGTTGCTATCTATTTAAAAAATAATTTAATATACACGGTTCTACTCCAAGAGTGTTTGGATGTGGTCAAGCATATTTGGGTCAAAATACAACAGGGGAGCAATATTTTGATCGTGGGTAATATTTACAGACCGCCATCTGCTAGTAAAAAAAACTTTTTGAGCTATTTCGAGGATTTACTTCCTCAACTATATGACCATTCTAGCAATATTGTCTGTTTTGGTGATTTTAACATTGATCAGCTAAAAGACCTTACACACACTATACAACTAATAAATATTTTAGATGCTTTCAATTCAAAACAGTTTATTACCGAGCCCACGAGAATAACACAGAATTCGGAGACCCTGCTGGATCTTGTATGTGGCAGCTGCGACTTGGTGGTAGACTCTGGTGTAACACATCTAGATATATCTGATCATTCTTTAGTCTGGTGTAAATTAAGCTTTAATGTGGAGCCTCTTGAAAAAACCACCTTCAGTTACCGGGCATTGAATAAAATTAACACTGTTGAGTTTCAGTCAGATCTGGAAAATGCCCCCTGGCAGTCAGTTTTTACTATAAATTCCATTGACGACAAGGTGTTTTTTTTAAATACAACCTTACTTAACCTTTTTGATAAACATGCGCCAATAATAACTTGCACATAAAAAACGAAGCCATATGCGCCATGGATCACAGATAACATAAAGCAATTTCAAAAACTCCGAAATAAGGCCTTAAACAGATATCGCCGCACCAAGAGTCAGCAGCATTATAATTATTACAAGGAGCTACGAAATTTAACAACTACAGCCATCAGGAGAGAGAAGAAAATTTATCTTAATAACAAATTTCAAACATGTAGCGATAAAGATAAATGGAAAGAGTTGAATAAAATGAATATCATTAATAAACCGTACAAATCTATTCCAGATAAATTGAAAATTGT
Organism: Aspidapion aeneum; assembly: GCA_963576565.1. NCBI lineage: Eukaryota > Metazoa > Arthropoda > Insecta > Coleoptera > Brentidae > Aspidapion > Aspidapion aeneum. The sequence goes on from OY755040.1 coordinate 120,414,928, forward strand.
TGACGAATTGAGCCAATTTTTTTCTTCTCTCGCAGCTAGTAATAATATCCCATCTGATAATCTAATAAATTTCTATAATAATAATTCTCTAAACACGGAACAACAATTTAGATTCGAAGAGGTCTCAGAGGAGCTCATTGCTAGCATTATACTGAAAGCTAAAAGTAAAGCTATAGGCACTGATAATTCAAATATAACACTTATTCAGCTATGCTGCCCTTTTGTAATTCAATTTATATTGCATATAGTGAACTGTTGCATTCGTCAATCCTACTTTCCATGTCAATGGAAATTCGCAAATGTCTTGCCCATTCCAAAAATTAAAAAACCTACTGAGTTTGGCCAACTGCGTTCAATTTCAATTCTACCCACTCTCTCTAAAATTCTTGAAAAGACAATGGAACTACAGATGCGCCAATTTCTGGACAAGTACGACATTTTACCCGCTAGACAATCTGGATTCCGCTCTGGTTATAGTTGCGCAACAGCCCTTGCTGATGTAACTGATGACATTGTTAGTTCATTTGACAAGGGAGAAGCCTCGGTTCTCGTTTTACTGGACTACTCCAAAGCCTTTGATATGGTAAATCCTACAACTCTACTCGCTATCTTGAAATACATAGGCTTTGATAACTCCGCATGTCAATTCATAAAATCATATTTTACCGATAGACAACAGAGAGTGGTTCTTGAAGACAAAAGATCGGAGCCGGTTAATGTGACCTCAGGTTGTCCCCAGGGTAGCATTCTTGGTCCCCTTCTGTTCAGTGTCTATACCGTAAACATAGTAAAAAATCTTGAATACTGCAAATGTTATTTATACTGTGACGACGTGCAATTAAAATTTTCTTTTAAACCGTCTCAGGCATTGACAGCACAAGCCAAAATCAATACCGACCTTAGAAACATATTGTCAGCATCAAATGATCATCTTCTTAAAATAAACCCAAGTAAAAGTGTAGCCATGGTTTTCTGTACTGATGAGGTGCGAGAAAACCTAAAACAGACTGTACAGCTTATCATCGGAGACTCTCCTGTCGAATACAAGAGTACCGCTAGAAACCTTGGTTTGATCTTTGACGAAAAATTAAAATTTACCAACCACATTAATGCTTGCCTTCAGAAAGCCTACTCTGTATTAAAGTCTATGTATCCTCATAGGCACTACTTATGCCAAAAAACTAAAAAACTCTTGTGTGATTCTCTTGTCTTATCTTTTTTTAATTTTTCCGATACGGTCTATGGCCCTTTTCTTGATTGTATCACAAAAAAACGAGTCCAGAAAGTTCAGAACTCTTGTATTCGATTTATATTCGGTATAAGACGTAGACAGAGAATTTCTCATAAACTCTTTGACCTCAGCTGGCTAAATATGTTCGATCGTCGCACCTTTCACTCACTTTGTTTTTACTTTAAAATTCTACAAAATAAAAAACCCTCCTATCTTAGCAACAAAGCGATCCGCCGCAATCAAATTCATAATCGCAACTCTCGCCATAGAAACCTGTTAGAAATACCAAAGCATAATAAACAAATTTTTAAGAAAAGTTTTTCTTATGGTATCGCTTCTACCGTTAACCAACATTTTAAAATTTTTGACCTAACGCAATCCATCACTACCTTTAAAAAATTTGCAAGAAAAGCTATTACCAGTCACCTTTTGCCAAATCTACTATAAAAATGAACATTAATTATTTATTAATATTTGCTCAACCCGCTTAGCATTTCTTCTTTTTCTTATTATTATTTTTTCTTTTCGTGTCTCCCCCCCCCACATTTCTCTGAAATTATTAGGTTACTTTTATCATTTAATTCACCCTAGTCTTAAGAATCTTTAGTGTTAAGGGCTTATAAGAAATGTAAAAACTAAGCGCTCCAACAGCGCTTGACCTTCTGGGTTAAGATGCTGCAATCCAGCGCATTATTCCCTCAACGCTAGCTTGTAATATTTTTCTATATAATGTACTATATGTGTAAAACTGTTGAGAAGAATAATAAGCGTCTTACTTACTTACTTACTTACTACTTTATAGACTATGAAAAAGCTTTCGATAGCATTGAGCACTGGGCAGTAAATGCATCTTTAATTATTAGCATAATAGATCACAGATACACAGACCATATATATAGCTAAGCCATAATATCAATCAAAATCCATGAAGGAAATAAGGCTAAACTGTCTAACCGGGGCCTAGAAGGTCTTTTTAAAAACTTAGATTGAGAAGAAATAGGCATCAAAGTAAGCGGACAATACTTGAACCACCTACGATATGGTGACGATATCGCCTTTATAACAGATAAGAAAGAAGAACTAATAAAAATGATGGAAAAACTGGACGCAGCAACTTAAAATAGGAGAGAAGTAGCAAAATTAAAATGGAAAAAGACAATCGATGGAACAAATGTATTGTAAACTGGAGACCTTGGGAAAATAGAAGAAGTAGTGGAAGACCCCAAATAAGATGGGCAGGCGATTTGAAGAAACATGCGGGAACTAGATAGATGAACACGGCGACAGACATAGAAAAGTAGAAGATATTGGGGGAGGCCTATATCCAAAAATGAATCGAGGGACATATTTTAATGTGGCTTGACACTAAATTCTCAACAACACTGCTTAACTTTTAAAATCTTTTAAGCTATATTTTATTGAGAACTGAATTTTTGGACTTGGCATAGTTTGGCTTTAAAGTGGAGAATTTAGTTATATAAAAGTCTGTTTTGTGGTGCTTGAGGGAATAAAAATAGGTCAGGTCAGTCCAATTTAAGAGCCGCTCGTCTACGTTTCCGGTTCTTTTCGAATTTTAAATTAGGGGTTGTTTTGTTGCTTGGAATTTTGTGTGCATGGATTGACAACTAAGTCTTATTCAGAACATAAAATACACTGCTCCGAGAATTGATAAAACGCTTTATCTTACTGCAAATAAATAGAGTTATAATACACATTAAACCGAATATTATGCTCTGCAGGATTGTAAAAAGAAGATTAACAAAAGTGGGGATTAATGCAATGAGTATGTGTATACTTGGGTGGCACTTTAGATAAGACATAAACATACTGTAAAGAACTGGAAAAAAGAATAGTAAAAGCAAAAAAGGTTATTGGATGTCTTAACAGTATTTTATGAAGCAGAGAGATAAAAAAAAATGTAAAATATAACAATGGTGAAAAACACGCTGTTGTATGGAATAGAAACTAGCGTAACAGAAAAATTCAAAGCAAAAATGTAAATATCATATCATATAAAAAATGAGATCATAAAAGAAAGAATGGGAATCGAAGGAAGCATAACGGATGACATCACTAAAAGACAACTAATATGGTTTGGCCATGTATGTACAACGGATGAACGACGAAAGATTACCAAAGCGGGTCCTAGAATGGCAACCAATAGGGCGCGGAAAAAGAGGGCGTCTGAAACTGAAATGGCAACAATCAATCCAAAGATCAATGAGTCAAAAAAACCTGACAGAAGATGATTGTCAGGATCGAAGGGGGTGGAAAATAGGCGTCGGACAACGTAGAAAAACGTTCTAACCCGACATAGTAGTAGAACTGTAAAAATCAAATGTTTTGAGAATTTTAAGAGTATATACCTATTACCTATCAAAATACAATCAATCTAAAATGAGCCGATGACCTTCGTTTCTCATTACACTTTTCCCAACGTTCGTTTTTTAAATTGAAATTAATTTTTTCTAAGTCGACACGCGGGATTGAGGCATTTTCAATGGGAGAAGGTCAAGTAGCGCTTGTTCAAGAATATTTTTTATAAGGTGCTTCCCCTAACAAAGTTATTGGGATTAAAATGAGTACAGTAGCGCACCCAGAAATATGTCTTGGGGAGACCCGAAACACCATAATATTTATTTATTTCAAGCTATTTTTTGTTTTTATTTATGAATTATTAGTTCAGGCCCTACGGGGTCCGATACTGCGTTTAATGATAGAAGCAACACACTTGGTATGGGTAGACATAAGACTCGCCGGAACATTTTATGAAAGGGAACCACCCTTCCAACCCTGGCAGAGGGGTGGCCCCCCCCCGTAAACGTGCGTTTTGACGGTTTTTTGCCAAAAACTTGAAAACGGTCAACTTTTCTAAAAATATTCTAAAAACCATTTTGCAAACGGATAAAATTTCCTTTTTAACCATGTACCTCATCTAAGGGCATTGGCGCACGTTCCATAGGCCTACGAAAAAAGGGGAAAATGTTGAAAATATATATTTTTTATTTTTCTAATGGCATTTTGTATCCTTAACACATTGTTTTTGTTAGAAAAGTATTTTTGTTCAAAAATCCATTGTATACAGTTAAATATTTAATAAGTTAGACATAATTTTTAGAAGTAGCCGCCTTGAAATAAAAATAAATCATAACAAAAACATTTCACGTAAAAAAAAGCCAAGTACGCGAAAATGGCATTGCGGAAATGGAATTGATATAAAAGTAAAGCCAAGTTCTCCAATACAAATTTCAAAATGAAAGGTTCTTACTAGTTTGGAAATATTTTTTTAAACTTTGCTATTACAGCCAAAATTCTTTATGTTCAATTTAGCACTGTGCCTAAGAGTCATTTACAGCCGTAATAGCCAAGTTTAGAAAAATATTTCCAAACTAGTAAGAACCTTTCATTTTGAAATTTGTATTGGCTTTACTTTTATCTCAATTCTTTTTACGGAATGCCATTTTCGCGTACTTGGCTTTTTTTTACATGAAATGTTTTTGTTATGATTTCACTTCTTTTTTAAAGGAATTGGATAATACTTAATTTTTAAATTAGTAAAACATGCGGAATTTTGTTCAAAACTTTTGCAATGCCTTACTAAAATGTTTGAGGTTTTTAATTTTTTCCATGGTTTTATCGTAGTTCCTATCAGCCTTCCCAAGCTCAGCTTTCTAGCGTTTCTGAAAGTACACAATGTTACTTTTACATAACTTTACATGTATAGGGGAGGGAAATAAATTAAAATTGTCGTGTTTTTGAATTTTGTCCTATAGTTTTATCATAGTTCCTATCAGTCTTCCAATGCTCAGCTCTTTAGCGTTTCTGGAAGTGGGTAATGTCACTTTTACATAACTTTACCTTTATAGGGGAGGAGAGTAAATGAAAATATTGGACTTTTTAAATTTTTTCCCATGGTTTTATCATAATTTCTGTCAGCATTCCAATGCTCAGCTCTCTAGCGTTTCTGGAAGTGGGCAATGTTAGTTTTATATAAATTTACATTTATAGGGGAAGGAAGTAAATTAAAATTTTGGGGTGTTTTAACATTTTTCTATAACTTTATCATAGTTACTATCGGTCTTCCAAAGCTCAGCTCTCTAGCATGTCTGGAAGTAGGCAATGTTACTTTTACTTAACTTTACATTTATAGGGGAGGAAAGTAAATTAGAATTTTGGGGTGTTTTGATTTTTTCCAGGGGTTTGGTCATAATTTCTATCAGTCTGCCAAATTTCAGCTTTGTAGCTTGTCTGGAAGTACAGTAGAATATTGATGATCTATACATGAGTGAGTGAGTGACTGAGTGAGTTGCAATTTCGACGTTTCTTGAAATTTTGTAACTACTTTACTACTTTATGGAATTCCATGAAACTTGGAGGGGTTGTTAACTCCATGGAGATCTACGACTGTGCAAAGTTTGAGATTCGAAGCTCATTCCAAAGTAGAGTTTTAGGTAGGTCAAATATCGGCTGAAATGTTTCAAGAAAAGATGGTTACGGCGCGCGAACTTGGTGAGGCACTGCCGTGCCCTCAGATGTGTTTGTAGAAATTCTTAAATCAACAAAAATTTTGAAAATTCATTTTTGTAAACTCTAATAAATAATACTCAAGGTGGGTAAAAACATATTTTGGATTAATATTAACTTAAAACTTAATTTTTAGAGTTGAACTCATTTAAATTGGGGGGAGGAGGTATTATCCCTCTCGCCTCCCTCAAAAGTGATATTTTACAGTATTTTTCTAATTATTTAAAAACTTTTAACTTGGCCAAAAACAACTAAGTAATTGTTATTGAGGCTGACCAAAAGTCCTCTATAACGATGTATAACACGCCCCCCCTGCATCAGTGGCGCACCTTTTATAGTGGTGACTTGATAATCCGTACACGCGATATTCCGGATGCTTCGGTAGTCCGGATAGCCTCAGCAGTCCATAGAGGTATTCGGTAATCCGGATTTTACTTGATTCAATAATTCGGACTCACGTTTTTTCCAGAAAATGCTTTATAATTCACCTAATAATGCAAGTTTTAACATGTCATTTGGTTGGTTTGATACGGCGTGTGGTGTCAAAGGCCGCATTCAGAAGTTCTCAACTAGCTTTTCGGGCAAGGGCAAGGTTATAGGACACGGTTGTGTCTAGAATGGGTCCAAACAAAACTTTAACCACAAAAGAGAAGTCAGAGATTTCTGAGGCACTAAAAAGTGATAGCGTTACTGAAAAAGCATTAGCTCTAGGAGTATGGTGGATATATCAACAATCAGCGATATTCGGAAAAATTAAACGCTTTGTATGTAATTTGGAAATTCATAGATATATGTTTTTTTACTCGCGTGCGGAAAGTGCTACTTTTGAAGTGGATGAGTGTGAAAAGGTTACATTTTTTGTTATTAAAAAAGTGTCCTCAACAATCCGGATTTCTTGATAATTTGGATCGGCCCGGTTTTAATTGATCTGGATTATCGAGTCACCACTGTATAGGCATTTAAATAAATGAGAGGTGTGGAAAAAATAATATTTTTTTAATTTTCTTGAATTTTGTTGTCCTACATGTCTGGTTTTAAAACTTATTTTTAAAGCTGAAGAAATTTCCTTCCCAACGATATATATCAATCCTCTCTCCAGACAGCGGTAGATCTAGCATAGACGCATCAAAAATGGTCTTGTTATAATTTTTTATTATAATTTTTTTTGTTATTTGTTTTTAGTTTTTATTAAACAAAAGTTCATAATATTATTGCTTGGGAGGCCTTCCAAAATATAGTATAAATAAACTCCACCTTCAAGTTTAATTCGAATATTATTTTTAAGAAATCCCTTAACCTAGCAGACTCAAATTCCTACCCAAAATAATTAGGTTTTCACTTCACTCCACATCTTTTCGCGACACGTAAACAAATAAACCCCCTTTTTTCTAGCCTGTACATTCGATCCACGGTTGCCTAACCACATGTCTTTAGAAAGACAACCCTGCGATTTTAATTCGCAATATTTCACAAGAATGTAGGGCGGTAATAGCTGAATTTACCTTATTCCATACTTTTAAGGGAATACTCTAAAGAGTCTGGACTTGGATTTTGCCACTCATTATTAACAGCCTTTTAAAAGGGCAGGGACTCACGACCGTTCTAAGTCTTGAGAGCCTCTGTTAAACAGTGCCAATATCGACTGAATTTTAATAGAAAAATTGCGTTTATTTTAATTTAAAAAATGTAAATTTTTAACGTGCCTTCCGAAAACTTTGTCAGCAGTATTTATGAGAGAAGTAGGAAGCCTGAAATATTAGGTTTACGTCTCTGCATGGTTGGTGAAATTACTTTGCAACTTTGGAAACTATTTTTCCATTCTTTATAAGACCTAGCTTTCGCTATGTTAAATCCAAAAGTCACAAAATTAAACAGGTTTTTAGTTAGAGCTCTCGAAGGAATTATAAATTTTCCGCAATTGGCTCTTTTAGATCTAGTTTCAGACTATATGAAAATGACCGCTTGAGCAAATCATATACTAATGTTATCTCCATATCTCTTTAAATTAAATTCTTAAATAAAATTTTTCAATAAATTTTAAAATTCTTAAATTTCTTAAAATTCTTAAAATTCTTTAATTTCTTAAAATTCTTAAAATTCTTAAAATTCTTAAAATTCTTAAAATTCTTAAAATTCTTAAAATTCTTAAAATTCTTAAAATTCTTAAAATTCTTAAAATTCTTAAAATTCTTAAAATTCTTAAAATTCTTAAAATTCTTAAAATTCTTAAAATTCTTAAAATTCTTAAAATTCTTAAAATTCTTAAAATTCTTAAAATTCTTAAAATTCTTAAAATTCTTAAAATTCTTAAAATTCTTAAAATTCTTAAAATTCTTAAAATTCTTAAAATTCTTAAAATTCTTAAAATTCTTAAAATTCTTAAAATTCTTAAAATTCTTAAAATTCTTAAAATTCTTAAAATTCTTAAAATTCTTAAAATTCTTAAAATTCTTAAAATTCTTAAAATTCTTAAAATTCTTAAAATTCTTAAAATTCTTAAAATTCTTAAAATTCTTAAAATTCTTAAAATTCTTAAAATTCTTAAAATTCTTAAAATTCTTAAAATTCTTAAAATTCTTAAAATTCTTAAAATTCTTAAAATTCTTAAAATTCTTAAAATTCTTAAAATTCTTAAAATTCTTAAAATTCTTAAAATTCTTAAAATTCTTAAAATTCTTAAAATTCTTAAAATTCTTAAAATTCTTAAAATTCTTAAAATTCTTAAAATTCTTAAAATTCTTAAAATTCTTAAAATTCTTAAAATTCTTAAAATTCTGAAAATTCTTAAAATTCTTAAAATTCTTAAAATTCTTAAAATTCTTAAAATTCTTAAAATTCTTAAAATTCTTAAAATTCTTAAAATTCTTAAAATTCTTAAAATTCTGAAAATTCTTAAAATTCTTAAAATTCTTAAAATTCTTAAAATTCTTAAAATTCTTAAAATTCTTAAAATTCTTAAAATTCTTTAATTTCTTTTTAGTTTCTTTTTAGTTTCTAAAATTGAAAACTTTTAAATTCTAAAAATTCTTAAAACTTCTAAAATTATTAGTAAACTTTTTGGTTCAGTATAAAAATTACCACTTAAAACATTCCATTTTTAGAATTTTTTTTCTCAATTTTATAAATATACATATAATGTCAGTGAATAAGTCTTTCTCAGATATATAGACCTTTATTTTTCCCTTGAGATCTTATAAAAACTGCTTTCTATCAGTTTTTTGACAAGGGTAAATTTTCAAAGCCGGTTTAAGCTTATGTAAGTCTGTCGTCACTCGCCCTTTATATACCTTCTTATATTGTGATTTTTGTTTATTGCCCAAACATATGAGATATTTTAAAAATTTTAAATAATAGAGGAATATTTAAAATTTTTATATAATACCAATAAAAAAGGACACTTTGTATGCAAAAAACTAATTACGTCGCATCATTGAGTAAATAACCCATATAGAGGTGCCACCGGCGAGCTTTACCATATTGGGGGGCAGATGGTGCTGAACCTCGGAACTCGAACATGCAACTAAATTGCACTAGCAGTGCCTGAATATTGCGTACTGTACAAATTTATTCCAGCGCCATCTGCCCCTCAATATGGTAAAGCTCACCGGTGGCACCTCTATATTGTTTATTTTTTCAATGGCCGTATATTATTCTAAAGAAAAGCCTCATTATTAAAAGTGTCGCAGTGTAATTGGTTTAGGTTACATGCCGATACCGTTGCCGTTGTAAGAAAAAGGGCAGTAAGTAGTCAACGTGCAATTTTGGTAAAAATGTTTTAAAATTTCGGATATTATTTAATTATTCATAAAAAACCATACTTCCTTTAAAACATACTACATTTTTTACTATCAATAATAATATTTTTAGACATTTCTTGCTCAGCACGCCAATATTTTTAACTAAATTAAAAGAAAATTCTACTTTCTGCCTTTATTCTTACAAGCGCAATATGGCTGACCTTTCAGTCTAAAAATTTAAGGTTTAAATTTAAAGCTTTTTTTTAAATTTAATTTTCTTATTTTTCTCGAAACTTCGGAAGCATCTTAACTTAACCCAACTTTTAAATATAATTATTTTTAAATTTATCATGCATTAACGAGAAGCAGCAAAACTACTTAAAACCTCAAAGAATATAGACTTTGTTTTAAAATGAAAGCCGACGCCGCCTTCGTAAAAATTAGATTTACAACGAGAGTAAAAAGGTTCTGAAAATTTTTCAGTTTGTTGTTTTCTCGAAAGTTTATTAATATCACGCAGACATACAGGGTACAGCACGTTTATTCTTGACGTCCCGTGAGGTGATGTGAGGTGAGCGCTCACCCCGTGGGTTTATTTTTCTGTGTAAAAATACGGTGAAAGCGGTCCAAGGTTACCCGTGAAAGTGAAAATGTCGCTCACCTCACCTCACAGGCCGTCAAGAATAAACTTACAGTTTTTTTTTAACTTTTCTTTGCCTTTTATGGAAAATTTCTCTGTATTGCCATTCTAACCTAAAATTTCGTCATTTCTGTAGTAACTATGTTAACTTAGAGATCATATAGATGAACAAAAGTGTCGTATTTAGACAAAAGTATTAAGGGCCAACTTTCTCCTGCCTAATATTTCAATGTGTTGGTGCAGGCTTTTTTAGTGTTTCTAGGGTCTTTGGGGGGAAGGGGAATTTCTAAATGATACTCCGTTGGAAGTAAAGTACAATACATTTTACTGCGTCATGTAAAGTCGTCAGTCAAAACGAGCTAAAACAACTTTAATTTTTATAATTACGAGGGCTGTCTTTATATTTTTCATATAGGAACATAAAGGGCGACACTAATCGAATGTCACTACTAAAACTCAACCTCAATCTTTACCTAACCTAAATTTAAAACGTCAGGGCGATACATATAGTTTTATAGCTACCGAGAACATTTTTGGGGTATAATTTTGTACAACTTTCGAAGGAAATTATTTTAACAAGAATGCTCTGCCCAGTTGATTTCTATTTTCGGTAATGAATCACCACATCAGTCAACAGTTCCTAGTTGGTATGGAGAATTTAAGCGTGGACGGATTAGCCTTGGCGACGTTCCAAGGCCAGGTGCACCAAAAACGGCTGTCACCCAGGAAATCATTGATGCTGTGCGCATGGTCATCACGGAAGGTCCTCATTTGACATATCGAGACATATCAGCTTCATTGTGTATTTCAAAGACCTCAATTCAAAAAATTTTGCATGAAGACATAGGGGTAAGAAAATTAGTTTCCTAATTAATACCGCCAATTATCCGAAGAACAGAAAGAAGCTAGGGTCAATTGGTGTCAGAAAACTCTAGAACGCTTTGAGGCAGGAAACTCGAAAAACGTGTACATCATTGTCAGTGGTGATGAAATGTGGATTTACTTATATGAACCCGAAAAATAACGTCAGTCTCATCTCAACAAAAGAAATCCGTTCTTGAAGTGTATCCAAAAAGATGGTTGCGACATTTCTTTCAAAAGCAGGTCGTGTAGCAACAATTCCTCTGAAAGATCAAAGGACTGTCTCCCGATTACTATATTACCATTTGTTTGCCGAAAGTCATCTCTGAGCTGTAAGCTTCGAAAAACGAACTCCAAACGACGAATCATCCTCCACCAAGAAAATGCAAGTTCGTACAGAGCATAAAAAACCATTGAATTTTTAACCCAACAAAACGTCGAATTGTTGGACCATACTCCATGAGTTTCCATGAAGAATACTTTGAGAAACAATAAAGTCTTTAAAAATTATCTACTGTTAATTATCCTTACGTCCTTTACCCCAGTGTCGAACTTAATATAAATGAAAAACATAAATAAATACTCTGCCAATCTATGGGCACCTAAGCTCACACTAGGTACTATAGTTATAGTGTGAGCTAATATAATCAAAAACTGAAATATATTTTTTTCAACTCCAGACTCAATTACCTTTCGTTTGATACCACACAAGCCATGTTTTGACTTAAACTCAAATTTTTTCAATCTACCCCCCACCCTTTTAAAAAAAACTAAAATGTATTTTGTTTAACTCCAGACTCAATTACCTTTCGTTTGATATCACACACGCCATATTTTCACTTAAACTCTAATTTTTGGCATCTACCCCCACCCTTTTTTTTTAAATAAACTAAAATTCATTTTTTTTAACTCCTGACTTAATTACCTTTCGTTTGATATCACACACGCCATATTTTCACATAAACTCTAATTTTTGGAATCAACCCCCACCCTTTTATTTGGCTTGCGTTCGGTGGATTTTGTTCATTTTTAAATGGGACCATCACGGCCCAAGACCCAACTTAGGTACCAAATTTCATTAAAATCGGACAAGCGGTTTTTGAGTTATGCGGGTTTGGTCGTTACAGACAGACATACAGACAGACATACAGACAGACAGACAGACAGACAGACAGACAGACAGACAGACAGACAGCAAAACAAAAAAGTTTCAAAATCATCTGAAACACAAAGATATATAAAAATTTTTGAAATCGGAGCAACTTTTTTTTTCTCGAAAAAATTACGATCACCATAGCTCACACTACTTATAGTAGTAGTGTGAGCTAATAATGAGCAATATTTCATGACGCGAAAGGTGTTAAGAGAAAGAACCTTCTGTTTGTTTTTTGTCGTCAAATGTTTTCAATTTCAAGGAAGTTTTTTTTATCGAACTGTTAGATATTTCTTTGGCACTTTTATATTCTACGCATCTGCACACCTCAATGCATTGCGGTTTAACTAAACGGGTGTCTCAAAAAGTTTTAAATGACTGTTACTACTCCACTCCCACATCAGAAACAAACATAATATTTATAATTAATTTTGTAGTTAAGCTTTTCAATTAGGTATGCGCCATATTATTTTAAAGTTAGGTAAGAGTTTCTTGAAATACCTGTACAGGGCCTTCCCATTTATTTATGTGGTTCCAAATACGTTAGAGCATAAATTAATATGGGACATACCCATGCATTCTCACATGCGATACTTGAAGCCAGGACCCATATTTAATTCTTAATTTCCTCTTTCGGCTAGACAGGATTTCGGTTACTGCGCAAGCGTTAGTTTTGATGGTTTTGGAACATATTTCGATATGTCACTACATTATTTGACAATTGTAAACAGTTTAGGGTTATGTCTATTATTTTTTTCTAAAAACTAGTTGATTGGGTGAAAATTGATCAAATTGTGGATTAAAATTGTAGCTTTTCTAAAACTAATTGTGCAGATTAATTGTGGACGCCATGAAAAGTGTTGTGGCATTTATAAACCACACTTAACTTTATTAACAAATTATGAAGAAATATACAAGTAGTTACCTATGGAGTGGCACTCCCTTACTTCTCCCGGAAAAAACATAATTTTACACGACAAACGCAAAACACCGCAAAATGTAAATAAGCAACAAAGATGGCCTCCACCCACATGGCAGCTGTGTGTCTACATGACAAGACACCCGCCTGCGCACTTAAAAATACTCATCCGCGAATTTAAATTTGCCATTGTTTCCAAAACCAGCTATGAGGGCTTCACTTTTCGAATCTTTGAACGTGCATTTATGCTGTAACGTATTTGTGTTTTTCACACAATTTTGTAAGCAACCTTGAATATTTAACTGGATGCAATTTTTCTTTTGCGCATGCGTCGCCCAGACCTAGTGCCATCAGTTTTATTAATAGATGGAATATGGATTGTTGACAAATGACAAGTGACATCCATCGAATATTTATCGATGGAATGCTCATGGGCTATTGAAAAATAAATAGAAACCTGATGAAATCATATGGCAATGAAACCCTTGCCTATCTTTTTTATCTGAAAAGTTTTGTTTTTTTCTGTTTTGTTACACAACAAATATGGAAATGGAAGAAACGAAGGAAACTATTCTCGAGAGCATCAAGGTAGAGGGCGAGGATCAAATTTTCGTATACAAAAATATATAGCTAATTCGAATGACAATTGCCAGACAAATAACATTCATCAGGAATTGCTCACCCGCTGCCAGAGTCGGTGAGTTTAGGTGGCATCGATTGGTGGAATAAACTACCGAAACCTAATGGATTTCATCGGCTTTTCACCGATGCATTTAGAAACCCGATTCTCAGCTCAGCGGTGCATTTAGAGACTCTCCCCGTGTGGGGCACCACTCGCATATCACCTGACGCTGTCTGTCAGTCACTAGGTATGGCTGACGCATGCGCCAAAGAAAATTGGGTGCACGATAAAAAATTTTGTCTACGATGAAAACACGTTCTTTTCTTGAATAAATGGTTTTACTTTAAAACAATTTGTTTTGAATTAAAATATTTCTTTTTAGTTCAACGCAGCGTTTTATCTTGAAATGAGACTTTCTTCTTTGATTGTTTTGTTTCAGTATACTACATTTTGCAACAAAGCAAATTGTCTTCATATAAGTAATATTTTGCTTCCGGAGAAAACGTGCCTTAGAATAATTCAGTTGCTATTTATATTAAAACAATTTCTGTTTCACATTTAAATAAAAAGGTATAGTTTTTGCAAAGTCACTTGAATAACTCCTAATTCTCTATTTTTCTATCGATTTTCTATTCTCTATCGATTTCATGAAAATTTGCTTCATTCTGCCCTTCAAAAGTTATCCAAATTCATATAAAATCTTCCTGGTATAATTTCAACCCTACCGACAGAGAAAAGGCGCGGCTCTTTGCGGTCTGACCACACAGCATTTGTTTTCCGACCGGCACCTGATTGGCAGATTTTTTTGAGATCCGCTTTTAATTGCTTTCAGGTGTTCTTTTCGGGAGCCCTTTAGTCGGCAGTATGCAGAGTTAGAAAATAAATTAGTGTCGTTTCTGTAGGTGTAGGAATAGAAAGTTTTATTATCTATTTTTATTTCTTTAGTTTACGCCATAATTAAATGAAATAATTTTCATGAGTATATCTACCGCCGCCCATGTCAATTTCTTTAAAGGATATACCGATGGACGGCTTTTATCTTTGTTCAACTGACTTTGCAAAAACTATAAGACATTTTTTATGCAATATCAAGAAAATATTCTCTTGGAGAATAGGAAAGCACAAATTATTTTACTTCAAAGTAATTTGCTTTGATCTAAGACAATTTTTTTACCCTGTGTGGTTGAAAATCTCGCAGCCCACTATGTTACTTGGCACTTTTGTTTTTTTCGGGAGAAATATATATATCTAGTACATGTATGGTTTCTTGCAGTACTAAGGTACTAATTTATTACAACAAGTAGAATAACTTAAAACCTTGTCCAAAAAAATACAATTCACTCAATAAAAATAATTTAAATGACTATTTTTTATGCAAAGGATCCTTTAGGGTCTAATTTTAATATTTTTTATGATTGCTTGGGTTCATTATAATAATGATGATGATAGTCAATTAGTTATCAGTAAATACTTAGTAAAAGCAGGGTCTCTTTAATGATGCCATTTTATAAGGAAAATGTGTCAATTGTCCAGAAATTATGATAGAAAAAAAAATAACGACATATTTTTTCTCAAAATTAATGTTAACCAATTTTTATGTACTCTTATTTTCCCCCATTTATCTAATATAAAGCAATACAGGGTGTCCCAACTAAAAGGTAACAGAGGTAGGTGTTTTTGGGTATTTTCGTACGAATTTGAAGAAATGCTCGGACACGTCGATTTTGTTTCCGAAAGGGATACTTTTTGAAATTTTTGTAGCACGCACCCCCTTCTAGGGGTAATCATTACCCCTATATTTTGAATAGAAAAAAAGTAGATCTAGCCAGAAACGAGTATATACTCATTTCTGGTCTAGTGATACTTGTTTTGAAGGCCTTTTGAATGTAAAAATTGCAAAAATTTATTTATTAATTTTTGATATGATTGCCTTCAAAATTTTTAAATGTAACATAGGCTTGTAAAATGAAAATTTAATGAACATTTTATTTCTTTAGGATTTAATTTTTATTTCTACCGTTCCATATTAAATTTGAAAATTTGAAAGCAAATATCTCAAAAACTAATCGATAGATTTTCAAAATTTTTACACGGTTGTAAATATATTCAAGAAAGCTTCAAAACAAGGTATGACTAGACCAACTTTCCCTATTCAAAATATAGGGGTAAAGTATACCCCTCGAAGACAAAAATTTCAAGATAGCCAAAAAGTCTCCCCGAAAACAAAATCGACGTGTCCGAGCGTTTCTCCAAATTCGCACAAAAAATACTTACAAAGACCTCTGTCATATTTTAGTTGGGACACTCTGTATATAATTAATATTATTTTATAAATGATTTTCTTTAGCAGTTTTAAAAACCCGCTGAAATTCTGAGCTTTCCAGGCGAGTCTATAGGACATTTGGAAAGGATATTAAAAACCTAGGCGATAATACATAAGCAAACCTATTTTTATTTAAATAATTTCCTAGTATTTTTGCTTTTGCTCACAATTTATTTTTCTCATATTTTTTTGCGCAGATAATCAAATAAAATCAAAACTTGCCCTCTGGAAATTAACGAAATTAAGGCAGGCATCGTAGAAAAGAAAAACAAAGAAAAATTAGGAATTAAATCATCCCCATTGTTACGTCACGCACATTTTGGGTTTTTGGTCAAAACGTGACATAAGTTTTGATCCAATGCTTGCTTAACTTTTATTTTCTTTGGGTATATTTCCATTGTTAACTACCAGGCGCGGATCAATGGAGCGAGGGGGGTAAAGGGGAAATTTCCCCCCTATTTATAGCTTAAATTTGACAGTCACATAGACATACTGAAAAAAAACTTGCAAGGGACTTTGGCAAAAACCACGGTGGATAGAATAGCGAGGGGGGTAAAGGGGAAATTTCCCCCCTATTTATAGCTTAAATTTGACAGTCACATAGACATATTGAAAAAAAAAACTTGCAAGGGACTTTGGCAAAAACCGCGGTGGATAGAATAGACCGGTGTTCGGATCTTATAAATATATGTCGAATTTTCACGACACTGGTGGTCCAGCTGATTTTTGTAAACAAAAGTTAGATATGATATGAACAACTAATATTTTTTGAATGTTTTAAAAACTAAGGTAATTTTCCCACTATTTTTTAGTATATTCTTATAAAATAATATTTTTCAGACATACCACTCGTTATTTTTTTTAAGCCCGCTTTATTTCTTTTTACACAAAAGTTAAAATTCGAAGAAAATAATGTGTTCGTTTCAGCTTCAAAAATAATCCGCTGACCTACATCTTTGTTTACTTCGCAAGTTCTCGGTTTGATACTAAACGATCACATTTAGGTTGACTTGTAGTTTAAGTATTGTTTAATAAAAAACAAAGCGGGCTAAAAAAAAATACTCTGCCAATCTATGGGCACCTAAGCTCACACTAGGTACTATAGTTATAGTGTGAGCTAATATAATCAAAAACTGAAATATATTTTATTCAACTCCAGACTCAATTACCTTTCGTTTGATACCACACAAGCCATGTTTTGACTTAAATTCAAATTTTGTTAATCTACCCCCCACCCTTTTGAAAAAAACTAAAATGTATTTTGTTTAACTCCAGACTCAATTACCTTTCGTTTGATATCACACACGCCATATTTTCACTTAAACTCTAATTTTTGACATCTACCCCCACCCTTTTTTTAAAAATAAACTAAAATTCATTTTGTTTAACTCCAGACTTAATTACCTTTCGTTTGATATCACACACGCCATATTTTCACATAAACTCTAATTTTTGGAATCTACCCCCACCCTTTTATTTGGCTTGCGTTCGATGGATTTTGTTCATTTTTAAATGGGACCATCACGGCCCAAGACCCAACTTAGGTACCAAATTTCATTAAATTCGGACAAGCGGTTTTTGAGTTATGCGGGTTGGTCGTTACAGACAGACATACAGACAGACATACAGACAGACAGACAGACAGACAGACAGACAGACAGCAAAACAAAAAAGTTTTAAAATCATCTGAAACGCAAAGATATATAAAAATTTTTGAAATCGGAGCAACTTTTTTTTTTTCGAAAAAATTAGGATCACCATAGCTCACACTACTTATAGTAGTAGTGTGAGCTAATAACGACAATAAGTCTAGAAAATTATATTTTATATGGACGTACCAGAAAACAGTGGGAAAATTGCCTTAGTTTTCAAAAAATTCAAAAAATATTAGTAGTTCCGTTGTTCATATCATATCTAACTTTTGTTTACAAAAATCAGCTGGACCACCAGTGACGTGAAAAATTCGACATATTCAATTCAATTCAATTCAAAAAGCCTTTATTTATAAGATTTATCGATTGGTAAATTACATAATATGAAAAAGCCTTTATTTATAAGATTTATCGATTGGTAAATTACATAATAGCTACAAAAAGTGGCGAGATCTAGCATAGCTATTCTATATAACCACTTAAAAAAAACTTAAAAAAACATGAACGCTAACCTAAGTAATTTTCATTAAAAAAAAAGTTACATTCAATAATTAACTAATCAGAAAAAATATATATAAATATAATTACTAAGTATCAATTTCCATTTCATGCAAATATATATATATAAAAGATCCGAACACCGGTCTATTCTATCCACCGCACCGTGGGCAAAAACTGCTTACTATGTTCTTGTTGAATCCCACCTGAGCTATGGCATTGCTTTCTGGGGCTATTCAACTCAGAGCTCAATTCAATCTGTTTTCATTTTACAAAAAAGAGCAGTAAGGTATCTGTGCCAGGCGAAATGCAGAGACAACTTTTCATTAAGCATGAAGTTTTAACAGTTCCGTGCATTTTTATATTAGAAACAAATTCTTTAATATACAAAAAATTCCAGAGCTTTAAAAGAGAATCACACTACAATTTAAGACAAAATAACCTGCCTTTACTCATACCCAAATTCACTATGTAATTTAAGAAAGTGTCAAAATTTTTAATAAACTACACATAGACATAAAAAATACAAATAACTATTCTGCCTTTCGTGTTAACCTAAAAAAGTTCCTTCTAGCGAAGGCATACTGCAGCCCACAAAAGTTTTATTCCTAGCTAGTTAATTTTATTTTATTTTAATCCGCGAATGATTTTATTTTGGATACACTTTTCGCTGTTTTAATTTAAATTTTCATTCTAACGTTAATTTTTAACTTTTCTTTGAATTTTTATAACTTTATATATTTATTTTTTGTTTTTACTTTTGATTGAATTTTTTTTGCTTGTTTCGTTTAATACTTAAGTATTGTTTTCTATGTACAATATTTTTATATTTTTATTTTTTTATCAACTAGAACCGTATTACCTTTAAATCTTATCTTGTGTTTTCGTTATTTCATTTTGATGTTTTGGAGGGATCTTGCTGTGTCATGGCATGTTTTAAATCTTTGGTCTGTCAACTGCCATAAAACTGTCATTAGCATTAATGGAGTTTCACCCAAATCTAATAAGGTCGTTACAGTGTGCTACAGACAGATATACATACACAGAGACAGACATCACGCCGATATTGCTAAGATGGGTTCAAATACACACAAATGACATATTTTCGGCGTTATCCCAAAAATTTTTCTTTCGTTGAAA
Organism: Aspidapion aeneum; assembly: GCA_963576565.1. Taxonomy (NCBI): domain Eukaryota; kingdom Metazoa; phylum Arthropoda; class Insecta; order Coleoptera; family Brentidae; genus Aspidapion; species Aspidapion aeneum. Next base: position 120,434,228 of record OY755040.1, read on the forward strand.
TCAATACCATCTCTAGCCATAGCAGCGCGGACTAGGAAGGTAAAAAGTTGAAGCAAATTTTACGTTCATTCTTGAAATATGTCGTTAACAAAACGGTAATTTTTTACATTTGTGCGGAATATTTAGCTTAAAATGTAATTTTTTTCTCATCTATATGGATATACTTTTTTTTGTCTCTCAATGCAAAATGTAATTTTTTCTTATCTATATGGATATACTTTTTTTTGCCTCTTCATGTTCCAATATGTCGAGGATATATAAAAATGCTCAAGGCCAAAACTTTTTAAAAACTCCCACTTTTATTAGCTTATTGCGAACTGACTTTCGCTATGTATTTCGTTTAAATTTTCTATTTTATTAAGCGAAACTGTTAAAAGCACAAAACGATTTTCCTGGAATTTTTTGAAAATAAAGAGTCTGGATTGAGTTCAAATGGATTAAAAAAAAGTAAAACATTCGTACCGTTTTATTAAAATCCAATCGACTCAAAAAATATTTAACCCAAATAATAAAAGTCAAGAGAAAATGGTTAAGTATAATCCAAACTTTAGGACCTAATAGTTGGGAGCCTATAAGAAGAAAATTTAGGGTATTGTCTGCATTTTCGCGTAACGTGATGAAATTTGGCACAGAGGTAGGAGAGACCCAGAGATGACATTTTAGATGTGGTGCTTCAATGGAACCCAGTGCAGGGCCAAGATACAGGGGCGTACTTGAGGTAGGACAGAAAAAATTAATAAATTAAATATTAAACTCATTCCATGTGCAATTTTTTGTTTGTTTTACCTTTTATAGCTAAGAAGCTTATATATCCAAAAAATCTACAGAAATTAAAGGTGAGAACAAAGTTTTTTTCAGGGGTGGGGGAGGCAAACGGAAGGAGGATAAATTATTATCTTATTTTGCCTAAAGTGGTCGTATAATAAACTGATACCCTAAATATTCTGAGATTTATACACCGTGGATTATTAAATATAGCTGGCCAAGCCTAACAAAATTTGATTGGAGTTTCTAGAATTTTTTTAGGTTCAATATATATACATAATCTGCTAATTCTTGGGCACCAAAGCATACACTTATAATATAAGTACATAATAAATATTTTTTATAAAATTAAATCATAAAATTGTTAATAACTTCTTACTTAAAAAAAAGTCACGAGACAGCTTTTATATATAATTAATTTTTTTATCGATTGGTCGTGCTGTATACCGGATGGCCCTTTTAAAAATATATTTTTTTTACTACAAATTACCTACGCGTCTTTTGATTTTCTTTTTGTTTTTACTAATTTATTGAGCAGAATAAATATTACAATTTTGCACAAGTACTTATCATGTATCAACCATGTAGTTTTTTGTGCTGACTTTGACTTAAAATGTTCATAAAAACTTTACTTATTTTTAAAAGCAGCCTGTATTTTTTACACTTCAAACTTATTGGTTTTGTTCTTGTAAAATATAAATAAAAGCTAAGAATCATTTATTTGTCTATATACCCCATGTACTCCGGCCCTGTATACGTCATACCCAACATTTTGTTTGTGCCATAATTAATTTTTAACGCAGTATCTTTGATAACTAAGCTCCTGCAAAACAAAAATTCCTCAAAAAAAAAATATATTTTTTATTTTTTGGAAGAAATTAAATTAATATATTTTTTATCGCTTAAAATAAAAGTGTATATGTTCTTATATCCGATGCCAAGTTTCATTGCTCTAGCTTCACATTTAAAATAAAACACCCTGTACCTTTGCTCTGCACTGGGTTCGGGATGAGCACTACTTCCTGAAATAATACTATAGTGCTGTACTATGATCGTGCCAAGTTTCATTATAGTATGCAAAAATGCAGACAATAGTGGCCCAACTTTAAATAACAAAGAAAGAAAATATCACACATTTTAATATACTTACATGGCACTGCTCGCTCTTCTATGAAAAAGCTTGAACGCGCTGACATCTCGTGGTGGTTTGCTGCGAAAGCTCGTGACGCACACACTCTTCGACCTGTCGCGCATGGCCGTTTCTTCGGTGGAACGTTCACCGCGCAAACGCTGAACCAGTCGCATATCGAAACAGAGCATAATCTTTTCACTGTCCAAGTGAGAATTTATGTACGCATCCTTTTTGCACCCATAGAAATTTATATTTTGAACTGTTCTCTTGGCACGCACTGATTGATGGGTTTAAAAGTAACGGTCTTTAAATCAATATTGAGATTGGTTTGTTTTGAATATTTGATTGTTCTTGATTTAAACAAGATTTTATATCATTTTGTTCTGCAAGGTTAAAGTAAAATATTAATTTTATGAGATAAGGTGATAAATAACCACTAATTTTTACTCATGTAAGACAATCTTGGTTAATTAATCTTACTACATAAAATTTTACTACAAAAAACAAGGTAAATATTTCCTTTATATTTTCCCTTCTGGCCCAAAAATAAACCACAAAAGCTTCGTGACCAAAAGTAATATCCAGCAAGATTGTAATTAATTTATTACATTACAGATATAACTGTCTAGCAGCTGGCGTCGCATCGGTTTTAGCTACATAGCTGAAAGCGCAAGATAAGAATAAACTTGTTTTGTCTTCTTTTATTATTCTCAGTTAATCACACTCTTGAGGAACATTAAAAGTGTTAAAGTAGAATCTATATCTATTTTTCTTGGGTCGGAGAAGCATTTAATGTGTTTTAGAAAATGAAAAGCTACTTTAAAATTCATTTAAACATCTAATAGGATTAATATTTTTGATAGCAACTAAATAACTTAGACCTTTGATTATACAAATGGGTTGAATAATCAAAGGTTAGACATAGGCAGAAAAAAGGTCTCTAACAGTACTAAAAGGTTAACCTTGTACGAAATAATTGCCTCATAAATGGCTCCAGTAAGTCTCAAAGATGTTTTGTTATTACCAGTTTGTCAAAACATTAATTTACATATAAGTACAGTAAACAAATGCGAAATTTAAAATCATGAATATGTCCAACGCAATTCAGAGCCTCCCACGCTTTGAGTCACAAACAGTAAAAGTAATCTATTACAGTAACGTCAAAATACGACGTGCCTACTAATAATAGTAGTAGGTGGTGAGCCAATTTTTTACTATGCTTCACTTTCTATGATCATTGGACCTTTTGGTTTGCTTCCTCGTTCGGGGCCGGTGCCCAAAGTTCCTGTTGATTAGGCCTTACATTTTGCCAGAAGGTGTGTTAATTATTAATTAGGTAGGTTAGATCGTTCTTAATTCCTAGATGTGTTATATGCTCCCTTGTCAGAAGTCCCATTAACAGTCGAGCATATTTTGTGTACAACTGATCCTGTATTCCTGAAGTTTATCAGTAAATCTCTTGGCCATTCCAAAAATGCTTTCCGGTCAATATAATTGGTTGTTGCTACGATTCGCGCAAGCTTTTTTACCATCTCGTTGTCTAATACCCCTGTATGTCCCTGTTCAATCATCTGTCAAGCGGCTATTAGCCTAAGGTGCTCTAAGTTCCTTCAGAGTGGCATAGCTGCGGACCTCTTTTACGATAATAGCTGCCATTAATATAATTATTTCTTTACCTAAAAAACCGTTTCCATTTATACTCCTGCTCCTATTGTTTATGGTATCAAAATTGAGCCCTTTGCTAAAATAAGTCCATGCTGTCATTCTGCCACTGTTCCCTGTATCGGATTTTAACTATCTCTTTTTAAACCTACAAGATGTGCCTGGGGCTCTGCTGACCGAACGCACGGAGAATTTCTCTATCTGATTCTTTTCCTTTTTATTGTGTTATAAATTATAAACGAAGGTAGATACTCATTGCCTCTTTCTTGGTCCATGTTGGTAGCGACCACTGGTCGAAGAATTTTCATTGGTCTGAATGCCATTGCTAGATTCTTAAAGTTAGCATATGCATGAGAAGAGTCCTTATTGGTTCGCATTATCCAGAATATCCAGTCCGCATTATTCAAAAGATTGTATGCCAGCTTGTAAAAGCTGGATAAATACAGGATATAACTGCGTAAGTATTCTGCACTTCTGATTTTTCCCCATATACTCCAGACTTAAGGGTGCCACCTGTTTCTTCTGGATCCCTGTGGTAGGGACCCGATGGTTTAAGAATCTCGATACCGTTACCAGAATCTTACAGTTAGCTTGTGACATGAGTCCTTACTGGTTTCCGTTATCGAGAATATCCATTCCGCCTTAATTAAAAGATTGTATACTGAGTAGCTGTTGCAGTAATTTTTCTCCATATAGTCCAGGTTCCAGGTCGCCATTTCTTTCTTCTGGATCCATGTTGTTAGCGGACCGATGGTCAAACAATTTCCATTTGTCTCAATGTCATGACTAGAATCTTTAAGTAAGGCTGTGACAAAAGTCCTTACTGTAAAAGTTGGATATATACCGTATTTACTTGAGTAGCTGTACTGCACTTCTAATTATTTCCCATATACTCCAGGCTCCAGATTGCCATCTCTTTTTTCTGGATCCATGTTGATAGCGACCCGATGGTTCAATAAAATTTATTTGTCTCAATTCCTTTACTAAAATCTTAAAGTTAGCATGACACAAGAACCCTTACTGATTCGCGGATTGTATGCCAGCTTGTCAGTGCTGGATAAATACTGGATTTAACTGAGTAGCTGTTCTACATTTCTGATTTTTATCCCTATATTCCAGGCTCCAGGTTGCTATCTCTTTCTTCTGGATCCATGTTGTTAGCGTTCCCATTTTTTATTCATCTCTATGCTATAAGAATAAATTAATGCGTGACAAGAGTCCTTACTGGTTCGCGTTATCCAGAATATCCAGTCCGCCTTAATTAAAAGATTGTATACCAGCTTGTAAAGGCTGGATAAATACTGGATTTAACTGCCATCAGAGGCAGTTGAATACAATTAAAGTCGTTTGTTTGAGAAACAGGCTATTTCACTAGCAATTCAAATAACGTGAAACTTTCCATTGTTTTGCTTTAAAAACGAAACGGAGCCGGATATGTCTCATACCTTTGCAACTGAAAAACTTTATAGAATAAAGCTTTCGAAAATTATTAAAAGTGATTCCTGAAAGAACGCACAGGACGGGGGTCATCGGCACCATGAATAAAGCAACAGGACGTGGCTCCCGTGGCGTCCTATCGGGTAATGTCGGGTCCTGTTACAAGTCCTGTTGTTAAATTCGTACAGTACTGTTGTGAGCTGACACATAATTTTTTTAATCGATAGGGCTCTTTTATATAATTTCAAAAATATACAGGGTGTCCCATAACTTAGGGGCCATAGTGCAGCAGGTGATAAAGGAGGTCATTTACTAGAAAAAAGTTTTTATAACATAGGGGTCAACACACATCTGTTTTTAAGATATGGGATTTTTGAAGTCAGAGGAGTGGGGAGAAAAATGGTTTTACAAGAAAAAGAAAATCTGTCACATCCAGCTGAATATTCAGCTAATTATGATTAAAATATGTCGTATTCCTTTTTTTTGATAAAATAACAAGTTGAGGAGATACAGGCTTTCAAAATAACATCCAAAAATGTAAATAATTTCTTTTAAAAATAATTTTTATTTACATATTCTTCTTAAAAAGATCCTTAATATTTTCTTATTATGCCTCGCTAGAGACTTGTTTTTATTAACAAAAAATTTAAAAAAAAAACATTGCGTTTAATATTGCATTTATAAAAGTTCAAACCAAAAAAATTGTTTTTCCTAATAAAAATTAACTATTTTTTTTTTAATTTTTTTAACTTCAATTTATTGCTCTTGTTTTATTACACGACTTCACCCAATTTTATATTTTTTTAAAAAGTTATTATCAAAAAAGTTTAAAAAAATTGCCAACTTTTATGCTCTGTATCTCGACAAAGAAAGAGTTTTGACCCATGCATTATAGGAACTATTTTATCAGACATGACCTCCTCTATCACCTGTTGGCTTATGGCCCCTAAGTTATGTGACACCCTGTATAATATGTTGGTTGATATTTAGACCAGCCATTGTTGAAATATGTGTAGTTTAATAATTTATTATATTCATGAACAAAATTATTAGGTTAATAAAATGCAAATATTTCTAAAACGGCTGGGTAAAATATTTTTGAGAACAGAAAAACAAGCCCTATCGTTTAAAAAATTTTAATATTGGGGGTTTTATTTAAAAAATATACCATATGTCAAAAATTTAGCAAGTATTTGACTTATGTCTTTTTTGACTGATGACTCAAAAATTCAAAATCATTAAACGTTACTGTCAGATCAAGGGCGGATCCAGAGGTGCTTCTCGGGGGGGGGGGGGGAGGCACTTTAGGTAAAATTCTCTGTTGGTAAAAACGGTATATATTTTTTTAAGCAGCATTTTATTAAATTAGTCAGAACTAAAAAGTACAATATTTATTTTGAATTTTTATTAGCAAAAACCTTACTTTTTACTCATTTTTTGTATATTCAAAAAATTTTCGGGGGGGGCAAGTGCCCCTAGTGCCCCCCCCTGGATCCGCCACTGTGTCAGATCAATATTAACGGAGATAGCTATTGAGTAAAATATCTTGGATTATATTAGACATAAGTCATTAATATGGAATTTATAAAATCAGTTATTATTTAGTATAAATTGATATACTACACGGCAATACTAGTTTTGTTAAACAAGAATGAAATAGTTACTTTTTTATCTAAACTTCGGCCGCCATCTTAAATGTTAAATATCAAATTGTAACTTTTTATAAATACTTACAAAAGGTACGCTGTAAAAATTAAATTTGGTCTACAGGTTATGAAGGTTTTTTTATTTTTGACATATTAAGCGCCATCTTTGTGTCAGCTGGCTGTTTTTATAGTGGGTTTAATGAGCTGGCCAATTGTAAATATTGCAAAAAAATTAAAAGAAATATCGAAGAAAAACTAATTTTTGGAAGTATGCCCGCCATTTTGTTTTGAAATGACAGGTGTACAAATTTTTTTACACTTTTCCAAAAACAGGGAATTCATTTTTTTAGCTACCATCTAGGATTCTCAAGCCGGAAAATCGGGGATTCTCTAATAAAAATATAGCTTTGTGTGTAAGGTACCGCCATACTAAATATAAAAAAAATACCTTTTTTGCAGCTTTTTCGTAAAATACCCTACAAATTTACTCAACTAAAAGATTGCCCCAATAAAATTAAAATTAAATCTTGCTTCCATTATCGTTAACGGCATTAGAAGCACCACCCCATAAACTTCGTCTTCGCCAAACAAAATTACCGTTTGGCTTTAAGGGTTGACATTTTAGAGGCCGCTTTTAAGCGTTTTAAAAGCGTTATTCAATACTTCAACTTCAAAGTTGCCCAGGACTCAATATTTCAAGACCAGGGCGTTTCGTTCTACAAGGTACAATGTCTGTTTTTTCTTTTCAATAAATAAAGAAAACGTTATTAAATGTAGTGCTGATCATACTATTTTCCGTAATTACGAGTATTAACGAGCATAGGAAATTTTTTTGATTAAAATTAATGAAAAAAATCTTTCTATCTCTATCTATTTAGCCTTCTTCAATCCATCTTTGGACATAGGCCTCTCCCAATATCTTCCACTCTTCTCTGTCTGTCGTACGCCCATCTCATTTGGAGTATTTCTCTAGGTCTCCGTTGTACAATACTTTTGTCTTTCTGTTTGATATTATGACCGGCAAATTTCCATTTTAATTTTGCTACTTCTCCTCTGACATCCCTTATTTTTGTTATATTTCTTATCCATTAATTCCTTTTTCTATATTGTTCTATCTGTTATTCTGATTGTGATATTTTCATCTGTGTTTGTTATGATTTTAGTTTTTTAGTGTAGTTTATACTCAAGCCTGTCTTAACAGCATTTTATGGAGCAGAGAGTTAAAAAAGAATGTAACATTTAACATACATGAAACAATGGTAAAATGCACACTGGTGTATGGAATAGAGACTTGTCGCGTAACAGAAAAATACAAAGCAACGATGGAAAGTGTCGAAATGGATGCAATAAGAAGATCAATGAGAATATCTAGAACAGATCATATAAGAAATGAGATCATAAAAGAAAGAATGGGAATCGAGGGAAGCATAACGGATGACATCACTAAAAGGCAACTGATATGGTATGGCCATGTACAACGGATGAGCGACGAAAGATTACCAAAGCAGGTCCTAGAATGGCAACCAATAGGGCGCAGAAAAAGAGTGCGTCCTAAACTGGAATGGCAACAGTCAATCCAAAAATCAATGAGTCAAAAAAACCTGACAGAAGATGACTGTCAGGATCGAAGGAGGTGGAGAATAGGCGTCGGACAACGTAGAAAAACGTTCTAAACTGACATAGTAGTAGTAGTATACTCAAGCCTATATTTTTATCTGCTTCTTCCAGCATTTATTATTATTATTAAGGCTATATCATCAGCATATCTTAGGTAGTTCAAGTATTGTCCGCTTACTTTGATGCCTATTTCTTCCCAATGTAAGTTTAAAAAACATCTTCTAGGGCCTGGTTAAATAGTTAAGGGGATATTGTGTCATCCTGTCTGACACCTTTTCTTATGCGGATTGTCTTGGTTCCTTCGTGGCTTTTAAATGATGTTGCTTTATTATATATATTGGCTATTAAGTCTGTATATCTGTGATCTATTTGGCTATTAATTAATGATGTTTTTACTGCCCAGTGCTCAATGCTATCGAAAGCTTTTTCGAAATCGACTTTCTCAACTTTTATTTCTTGACTTTTATTTTCTTTTATCATTTTTCTTATAGTTTTATTTATTACTGTGTATTGTATAGATGTTCATTTTCCTTCTTTTCGAGGTTTCGTCCTTTTTCCATCAGTCTCTTTATTTCTTCTAGTATACAATTTTCTCTCTTTTTATCTTTTTGTGCGATATCTTTTCCTGCTTTGGTCATAGCTCTTTTCGGCGTATCACTTATTTCATCTATATTTTTGCATCTTAGTTTATTAATTTTTTATTTCATTTCGAAATTGATATCAATGCAGATTTTTGTTCTGACCATCCTGTGATCACTGCCTGTTGTAAAACTATTTAGGACTGTTACACCTTTAATTATGTTTTTATCAGTTGTCAGTATGTAATAAATTTCGTTTTTCGTTATTCCATTAGGGCTAAGCCATGTCCACTTTCGTTTCGATTTCTTTTTGTAGAACGAATTCATTGCATAAAGCTTTTTTTCCTCTAGATAATTCATTAAGGTTGTACCCACTTGTATTCCTTTCGCCATATTCAAAATCCCCTATTTTAGCCTCTTCTTTGTTAATTTTCTTACCTCTTAAAATTATTCTACATTGTCAAATTAGTTATTTTTAAAATTCACAGTTTTCCCACTGTTTAAACTTAACAAATGCTATAACTTGGCAAGATCATTTTTATGCCAAAACTTTTTTGACTTTTAAACTTCTTCACCAAGCCGTAAAGCTTCGTGTATTATTTAAATTTCATCCTGTATAACATTCTCATTTTTTAAAAATATTGGATTTTCAGTTAGAGGAGGGGAAAGGAGGATAAAATAACATGTTAAAGAGATACAGATTGGAGACTGTCGAAGTAACTTCCAATAATTTGTTAAAAAATAATAATTTTTTAAAATGTTTTATTTTCGTTTATTTAAATCTAAAAATATCAGTTTTTAACTTATTATTATGTCAACTAGAGACCTCTTTGTAAATACAGCAATTGCGTTGAATATGGTATAAACTTTATTAAAAAAAATCCTAAAAAAATTAGACCACATATTTTTTTAAACACTAGAAACATACCAAAATAAATGACCATAAAAATCCTATCTTTCCGCACACAAAGTACAACCTATACTTTTATTACCATAAATTTGAATTAACATTATTCAATGAATTTAAAATTTCCAGTATTGGCATCAATAAAATTGGTGAATTTACAGTCTATCCTTAATGTTTTAACATCATTGCAGAATGTAAATTCAAACTATATTTTTATGGTCATAAAAGTATGGATTGCACTTTGTGTGCAGAAAGATAGGATTTTTATGGATATTGATCCGGCCGCTATATATTTTTGTATGTACAAGGTGTCTCTAATGGGGTGCATTTGCAAGTTTTGTTGGTCCTTTTAGGGAGTGCCATGAAGCATAGCTGCCGGACTATTCTCCAAAAGCTTAGTCTTAAAATTTTTAGCAAAAAGCCCGGCCTTGCTAATTTTCCTTAATTTTGTCCCAAATAGTCACCAAAATTATATCAAATATTTATATTAATTAAAAAATTTTGCACACTTTGGATCCCTAACATGTACAGGGTAATTGGCCATACTTTACTCAATAGCTATCTCTTTGTTCTTTATTTTATCTTCGCTATAATATATACATATGTATACCGGAAAAAGATAATGGCCAAAAAAAAAAAACTGCCAAGAAAAAAAAAGAACTAATATAGCAGGTGTTGAGATAAGAAAATCAACATACGGATTTACTCCGATCTCAGGAAATTCCGTTTACCCGTGAACTAAATGTTAAAAGAAGCGGGTGAACACCGGAAGAGAAATTGTACACCAGAAATAAAAAGAGAACAAACGAATTCGCGTTACATAATCGACATTGTTTTAAGTCCGTGTAGTAGACCACGCAATAAAAATATTTCTCGGCATGGCAGGTGAAGGAAGAATCGGATGGGAATGTGGACAAGAATTTTCTTTTATTCATATCTACTCTATCTATCTATCTAGCCTTCTTCGATCCATATTTGGACAAAGGTCTCCCCCAATATCTTCCATTCTTTCCTGTCTGTCGCCGTGTTCATCCATCAAGTTCCCGCATGTTTCTTCAAATCTTCCGCTCATCTCATTTGGGGTCTTCCCCTACTTCTTTTATTTTCCCAAGGTCACCAGTCTACAATACATTTGTTCCATCGATCGTCTTTCTGTCTGATATTATGACCGGAAAATTTCCATTTTAATTTCGGCACTTCTCCTCTGACATCCCTTACTTTTGTTTTATTTCTTATCCATTCATTCTTTTTTCTATCTGTGAGCTTTACATGTAACATTTGTCTTTCCATTGATCTTTGGGCTTTTGTTACCATATCCATGTTTCATTTTGTAACTGTCCAGGTCTGGGATCCATATCTGAGTACAGGAAGGATACATTGGTTATACACTTATTTTTTTGAGGTATGTGTTATTTTTTAATATGTAGCTTAATTTACCGAATGCTGCCCAGGCCAATCTTACTCGTCTTTTGATTTCAGCTGTTTGGTTTTTTTTTAGTTTAATAATTTGACCAAGGTATATTTCTCTACTTGTTCTATCTTCTCTTGATTTATTCTGATCGTGATATCTTCATCTGTGTTTGTTATGATTTTAGTTTTAGTGTTCATACTCAAGCCTATATTTTTAGCTGCTGTATCCAGTTATTCCAGTATTTTTATCAGTTTTTCTTTCTTATCTGTTATTAAGGCGATATCATCAGCATATCTTAGGTGGTTCAAGTATTGTCCGTTTACTTTGATGCCTATTTCTTCCCGATCTAAGTTTTTTTTAAATATCTTCTAGGGCCTGGTTAAATAGTTTGCGGATATTGTGTCACCCTGTCTAACACCTCTTCTTATGTGGATTGGATTTGGTTCCTTCGTGGATTTTGATTGACGTTGTTGCTTCGCTATATATAATATATTGGCTATAAAATCTGTCTATCTATGATCTATTCGGCTATTAATTAAGGATGCTTTTACCTCCCAGTGCTCAATGCTATCGAAAGCTTTTTGAAAGTCTATATACGCAATATATAGTGAAATGCTGTATTCGTTGGCTCGTTCTATTAGGATTTTCATGGTTAATAGGTGGTTAACTGTACTGAAACCTTTTTTGAAGCCTGCTTGTTGTTTTAATTGATATCCCTCAAATTTTGTTGTTAGTCTATCTGTTAATATTCTCGTGAAAAACCAGCCTGTGGACAGGAAGAAGAGACATCAAGACACCTCGTGGCAGAATGCGAGGCCTACGCAAGGATGAGACAACAGGCACTCGGAGCGCCAACTCTGAGCGAGGAAGAACTGCACATGCTCAAATGGGCAGACTTTGTAAAGAGAACAGGAAGGCCCAATGAGTTACCCGACCATCAAAGGGAAGTGCAGAGAGTGGGTTAAGGGACAGACTTGGGGCATGGCAAAAAGGGCCTACTCTGGCCTACTTGTCAGACCTGCGGGTCAACCCCCCCCCCCACTACTACTATAAATTACATTCAGAAGTGTTATAGAGGTCGATAGTTTTTTAGGTCCACTCTATCACCTTTCTTGTGCAGAATAATGGTTATAGATTATTTCCAGTTGTTTGGGCTTATTTTTTCATTTAGTATTATGTTTAGGAAAATATAGAGATTGTTAACTACAGTTCTACCACCGTACTTGAGCATTTCTGCCGATACTCGGTACGGTACTGAATTTGTTTTTCTCTTTCTAAGCAGGCTTTTCCATGGCCAGTATAGCTTTTTCCTATATGGTATATGTAATACCCTGTATCTATAGCGATTAGTTTGAGCAAAATCGGTTATTATTGAAGTTTAGACAACTTCTATATAGTTACCTAAATCCTCGGGTTAGGCTACCAATATGGTGCATGTGAGTTACTATAATTAGAAGCGGTGTGTGTATGTGTAGCTGACAGATAAGTTTGTTTCATTTTGCCAGCTTAATTGCAGTAAATTAGTTATTTAACCGTAATATTTTCTTTTATACAGGGTGTTTCCATTATCTGTCAACCTCTCCGAGGAGAGTCATGGAGAGGAAGTAATCATCGAAAAAAAAATGATAAAGAATAGTATTAAAAAACTTAAATCTGGAAAAGCTAGCGGACCTGGGGGAAGAGACGCTGAAATGCTCAAATACGGATCAGAGAAACTACTAGAAAATCTCACATATATTATCAATCAATGCATAAAGGGGCATCCAGTACCTGATGATTGGAAAATTACATTCATATCCTCAATATATAAAATAGGAAACAAGCTAGATTGTAACAATTACAGAGGAATTTCAGTAACCAGTTCTCTAAGTAGATTGTACGATAGGATTCTTAGAGATCTAATAGAGAATGATTTCCGTGAACAAGAAAAAGAAGAGCAAAGTGGATTTCATGCAGGCAGATCTTGTAGTAATAATGTTTTTTGTCTTAAACAAGTAATTGAGAAAAGGATTGCCAGAAATATGTACTCATGTTACTTTGTGGATCTACAAAAAGCATATGATACCATTTCAGTAAAAAAATTATGGACCGTGTTAGAGCAAACTAATATCAATTATACAAACACAAAAGCGATAAAAGAACTATACAAAGGGTCAAAATTTTAAATAAAAATTGGAAATCGACTTTTAAAAGAATTCCTGGTAACAAAAGTCTTAAAACAGGGATGTTGTATCCCCCCAGCTCTTTTTAAAATACAATATCGCAGTAGCCCTAAAAAATTGTAAATGTTAAGTACACGGCATGGGAATACAATTTAACGACCGATTAACCATATACACACTACAATTTGCTGACGACCAAGTAGTTGTAGCCAATTATAAAGAAGACGTATATGAGTACATGATAAGAAAGTTAACGGAATAATACCAAAAGTGGGGGGATCAACAGTGAACATGGACAAGACACAAATAGACGATGTACAAACAATATCTACATGCAATGAGTATGTATACTTGGGTGTTACATTTGATAAGACAGAAACGGACTAAAGAACTGGAAAAAATAGTAAAAGCAAAAAATGTTTGGATATAGGATGTTTTAACAGTTTTTTAAGGAGCAGCGAAATAAAAAGAATGTAACATTCAACTTAAATGAAACAATGGTGAAAAAGACGCTGTTGTATGGAATAAAGACTTTTCGCGTAATAGAAAAATACAAAACAAAAATGGAAAGCATTCAAATGGATGCAATAAGAAAATCAATGAGAATATTTATAACAGATCATATAAGAAATGAGAGCGTAAAAAAATGGGAATTAAGGGAGGCACGCTGGATGACATCACTAAAAGACAACTGGTATGTTACGGCCATGTACAACAAAGAGTAACTCGATTTTCATTCTCCAACTCCAATGTTAATTTTCCTGATATCTTCGAACAGGGTTCGAGTTAGTACCGCAGATAGACCTTGGCATCGCGTGTTCAAGGAGTAGGTTATAGAGATTGATTGCTTATTCTTTGGGTAAAAATAATGTCACTCTTTCTAAACAATTTGCAGTATTAACGAAATAGAGCACTAATAAAATTATTTTTAAGTTTTTTATTTTAAAACATAAAAAAGTAATCTATAAATTCTGTGTAGGAAGCCCTCACCTTTGATTTTGTATTTAATCAGCGCTTGAACACGCGTCAAACTAAATAAATCACTTACTGCTACTCAAACTAAACTATAAGTAATATCGTTTCAACTTAAAGTTTTATTAAATCCGGAAGAAACTTTCAATAACCCTTCAAGCAAAACTTTCATGCCAAATTCTAAAATGAGTAAAAGAGTACAGCATGATTCAAAAGTTTTGAGACACTCCGAGGTTAACCATATAGGAATCACTGTGATAAGAACCCTTGAAAGTGTTTTTTATAAGCAGTTTTTTAACAGGTTGAGTATACTGTCTGTAACCAAGGACCCCGTCTAGTTAAATGGACGTTAATTCAATGAGTCGTTTGTGACATCGGTTGCTTTCGTGAGTCAGAAATCAGAGAGCAAAAGAGAATGGACTCATAGTGTAAAATTTTTATCAGAGGCCACAGTATTTATTTAATTCTCTTAAAATAGTTAAACGAATAAAAAATAACGAATTACAAAAAGTAATAACTAATTTTTCTTTAATGATATAAATGTTCAAACTGATTGCCATTATTTGTAAGACATTGTTGGCATTTTTTTGTAATTTTTCCTAACGCATGTTGCATAAAAATAATTCTGCATTTTAATATTGGGATTTTGTTGCATGAATAAAGCAGTCAAACATATCATATTATTCAAAATCTGGATATGGTCGATTTCTAGCCATTTTAGAATAATTTTGAGTGAGCCATTCACAAAAATTACAAGTAAAATGACAGTGTCCATGCTTTTATTTTTCCATGTTGAAGTAAATCTCATGAGTTGCTGTGCTACCATCAAATAATTACTATGATATTATTTTTGTAACTTTTTAACGTTTTCTACTTTATTTATAAATCTTTTAATTAACGTTTCAAAACAAATATACTAAAAATCGTTCAACTAGTCTTGCAATTTTTAATTTATATTAACGTTGGAAATTTCCAGAATATAAATTTTTTTTAATATAATTTTTTTTTTAACCTTAAATTATAAAATTTTTTATAGTTTTATCATTTTAAGATAATAATAGCATGACACTAATCAAAATAGGAATAAAAAAAAACCTGGTCCGTATTTAATATTTTATGATAAATACCATATCTGAAAAACTAAACCATATTTTAAAAAATTGACAACGTCATTGTTTTGCTCTAAAGAAGTTGCTATTGAAAGGTTTTTACAAAATAAAATTATCTTGCAAAATAAGCAAAATACAAGGAATTAATTAAAATGCATCCCTGTATTAGGGAAACCACGGGGTATAGCAAAAATCTGATTACAATACTTATGGGCTTAAAAAAAGAGCACGGTAAAGTGCAATCAGAAAAACGATTTCTGTCATAATAAACGAGTTTCCCATTTAATCCTATCAAAAATGGTACACGCTGTACACCGGCAATTAATTTTAGAAAAAATAAGCAAGCAAAATAGGAGGTTTCAAGCAGATTTGCCAGAGATCCCAGACGTTTGGTTTTACCATAAAGTAAGTACTTACGTTGTGGTTTTTGTTTTTGTTTTTTTTTGTTTATTTTAATAAATACCTATTTTATTTTTAATTTTTTGCATTCCTCCCTCTAAGTTTAATGATGCGTATGACCATGTCGCGCGATTAGCGTCGCGTTTGGATTTTTAGGCAAGTTTGAAATTTTTGTCGCGCAATGTAAGCTCGTATTCACAGTTTGCCTGAACGAAGTATAGGTTACATAAAAATGGTTCCAAAAACTAATTGCACATTTTGAATATGGACTCTTTCCTGACTTCAGAGCGATATTCATATAAATCCTAGCTGATCCTCTTCTTGAAATTTTATCAATTTTTTGCAATTTTTCTAGTTAGTCTAGGCGCTGGCTCCTTTCACGTGTGACCTAATATGTGCGCCCAGTTTGACTGCAAGGCATTGTTAAGCACCCATAGGTGTATAAAAAAAGTTTGGTCACATGGTTGAACTCATGGTCGTTTGGCCGCCATCTTTGAAAATGGCCGCGTATCTCCCTACCCAGTGACCCGATTTTAATTTTTTAAAGCTTGTTATACTCCTTTTTTAAAGGCAAATAAATTTTATTATTACACATTTTTTAATAAATCATGTAGTTTTTGAGATATACCACAATTATTAGTATTTCCGCTCGCAAAAGAATTAAAATAATACCCATTCTCATTTTATTGTAGCTACAATATTATTGAAATTTGCATTTTTTTTGTTACATAAAAGGCTTTAAACCTTTCACAGAAGAGGCTATTTACTTTATGTTTAAAGTTCGATGGATGGTACCCCTAAAGAATGACTTAAAAAGGGTGGTTTCTAAAACTGTTCACAAGATTATACAAACAGTGAATTTGCAGCGAAAGGATGCATCCTAGCGAAAAACGTTAAGAATAATTTTTTATAGTACTTTTAATTCGGCTTCTTTTTATCATTTACATTTCTTTTACAATTTCTAAGAAAAAAATCGATTATGGAGCGAAAACATGGAATTTTTACAAAATTGTATATTTAAGCTGGCTTCCACAGCTTACCATCAAAGCTAGAATAGTAAGTGATACATCAAAAGAAGCGAAAGTAAAAGTACTATAAAAAAAAATTTTTACCGTTTTTCGCTAGGATGCATCGTTTCGCTGCAAATTCACTTTTTCTATAATATTGTGAACAGTTTCAGAAACCACCCTTTTTAAGGGTCTTTAGGGGTACCATTCAACAAACTTTAAAAAAATCTAGTCAATATCCCCTTGTGTGAAAGGTTTAAAGCCTTCTATGTAACAAAAAAAACAAATGTCAATAATATTGTAGCTACAATAAAATGAGCATGGGTATTATTTTAATTCTTTTGCGAGCGGAAATACTAATACTCTTGGTATATCTCAAAACTACGTAATTTATCAAAAAATATGACATGATAAAATTTGTTTGCCTTTCAAAAAAGAGTAAAACAGGCTTTAAAAAATTAAAATCGGATAACTGGGTAGGGAGATACGCTTAAACAAAAAATCTTTTAATTTGGCGGCCATTTTCAAAGATGGCGGCCAAACGACCATGAGTTCGATCACGTGACCAAACTTTTTTTATACTGCTATGAGTGCTTAACAAAGCCCCGCAGTCAAACTGAGCGCACATATTAGGTGACACGTGACAGGAGCCAGCGCCTAGACTAACTAGAAAAAAAGCAAAAAATTGACAAAATTTCGAGAAGAGGATCAGCTAGGATTTATATGAATGTGGCTCTGAGGTCAGGAAAGAGTCCATATTCAAAATATGCAATTAGTTCTGGGAACCATTTTTATGTAACCTATACTTCATTCAGGCACACTGTGTATTATAAAAATTTTAAAAAATTTCAGCAGAGTTTGTACTGCATGACTAGTTCGACAGGCGTTCTAAACATTTGCGTCTCTTTAATCTCTACGTTGACTTTCTTGGCACGCTATACCTAGGAAAAATTCTGCTTGCTAATATTCCATGCAATTTCGTAGCTGAATGGGGAAAGTTGCAGCTACAATTGAATGAATATTTTAGGATTTTATTCGGTTTTCGAGCATTCCCGCATGGACCATCAGTAAAGTTTAAAGTATATACTTATAACAAACGACAACCTTATGAATATTGACGTAAATACAAAAAAATTGGCACCAGTCAGTGGTTCAAAACCCCCTGAAAATGACGCATTGGTGCTCCTATATGACTTTAAGCAAGTCAATAATTAGCTACTAATTTACTAAGATCGTGACATATACTAACTGTTTTTCATTGCCCCACTTCTCATTATCGCCGAATTGCTTATCGCCGGGTCGCTAAGGTGTTGCATTTGTTCATTTGTTTGTCTTCTGGATGGAACAAATTAGTGACTTGTTATTTTTGTTAGTGTTTTTTTTTAAAGGATAATTTAATTTGGATAAAATAGTTATGAGTAAATAATTCTAGAATATAATATTAATAATACTATAATAGATATTTAATAGATTAAAACAATTTTTTTTTATATGGGTGATAATTTAATAAGAATTTGAGATTCAAGTTAATATATCTTTAGAACTTCACCTAGCTCACTTTTAAAATTATTAACATTAAAAATCTATATATTACTTCTTTTATTGCTTTAAATAACTCACCCGTCCTCACCCGTCCTTTTAAGATATATTTTTTAATATAGATAGGTATTCCTATCTTAAAAATAGACAATTTTATGGTAGGTAAACGGTTTATTAAACAAAAGTAATCACATATTCACCTGTTTTGAAAAAAAAAATACTTTTTCGATAAAAAGTGCACTTTTATCCCTTATTTAAGGAATAAAAGTGTTACTTTTTTTTTACAAACTTGCGGAAAATAGATAATAAACCGCGGGATAAAAGTCTGACTATTCAGATTTTAGAGCGTCTTAAATTATTAAACGTTTCTATATTTACATGTCAATATCTAAAAAACTATACTTAAGTTATTTTAGCCACCCTGTATGCTAAAAACTAATGTGCATATTCATACCGTCAATTTAATGAACGAAAAATATGATTATAATAATATTATTTTACTTACAATTGGAATGTTCTATGTTTGAGGAAGGTTTTTAATGACAAAGAAAATCGAATGCGTCAGTCACTTTGGCGTGACAGGTCGCTACTGCATCAACTTAACGATAACCATGATTCTGCTGACCAAAAACACTTTATTATGATGGGTGAATATTGTGAATTTAAATGATTTTTGTAGCTAAAAGACAACTTGTTCATTTCATTCTTTTTTTTTTAAATTTATAAGTGATTTCAGCAGGTGATACCTTTTTATTTACAACAAGGACGAAACTTTTTAACAGACCCAAATAAAAAATGATAGGGGTGCGCGCAATTTTTTTCAAGGGCGTCAAAAGTTGGCATTTTCAAAAAACGTCTGCCTAATTTTAGCAAAATGTCAATTAAACAAATCAAAAATAATAAATTCGTATAGCTAAGGGCTTTAGCTTTCTAACAAGCCAAAAGTCTTTAAAATCGGTTCAGTGGTAACGAATTTATACCCAAAGAAAAATATTGCAGCAGTTTTATGTGGTTTTGAACCATTGTGCGCCAGTACGCATCATTAGCGTAACTAGCTATCTGATCTGGGGGGTGTCTAGGGGGGCTTTTTTTGTGTGACTGTAATTTTTTACAGCAAAAGCTATACATTACCACGAGGGGCGGTCAAAGCTTTTTTGAAATGTGTTCTACAAATACTGGCCGAGCTTAATGTGCTGCAGGCGAAAATTTTAAGAAAAGTGGACTAAATAGAATAGAATAGAATAATAAAAACAAAAATGTTTATACATTTTCTCCTAGCACCAGGTAACAAAAATACAAAATTTAGTTGTAATTGTCTAAATTTTGGCGCTATTAAACCAAGATTTTTATAGGCTTTTTCGGGATGCTGTTTTTAGTGGGTAGCTTTAAACGGTGCAAAACTTTAAAGCGGTGCAAACAATTAAAATTTCGTTATTTTTGGCGCAGGAGATTTTGGCTTTCATTGGCTACAAAGTGAGCAATAAATAGACAGACCGACAGCGTCTGGAAACATGCACTTCAAAATTAAGTTTTATTGACCAAAGTGGGCTGAGTTGGGGAGAAATTAAGGATGGCTTAAAATGAGTTTCAAGCTCTTATGAGGAGGTTTGGACCTTGTATAAGCTGTTATCATTGACATTTGGAATTAATCGAAACTTAAATCGTTTTTTGACATGTTTTTCTTCTTAAAAATGGCTCTTTAAAGCTAATAAAAAACTTAAGATTAGTTTAGCTTGAAATGACAGTTTTTTAACATTAAGGGCCGGTTTCTCATTAGCGAGTCAACTAGCAGTTAAGTATAACTCGAGTTTAAACGATTCACCACCTCGGGTTAGCTCTAACTCTTGGTTAAATTGACCCACCGTTGAGAGGGCGGGTTTAGTTATTTAACCCTTGGTATAACCTATAAAACATATATACTTCTTCATATTTTTTTATTCTTTCCAATTTTTTTTCTTCTGAACCTGAATGAACCTTTGGAAATGGAAGTTTTCGAGGGACTGAGTGATGGGAACGAAGACTTTTATAACTTTGTTGAATACCAAAGCAGGCATCAAATAATTCGACCAAGATTTAATCCTTTCGTAATGATTGATGAAAAAGACTTTTTTACAAGATTTAGTTTAAACAAAAAAACTGTCGAACAAATTAAAGAAGACCTGGAGATTCTAAGATGTTGCTTTATTATTTTTTTTATATTAAAACATTAGATTTTGTACACATACAACAACAGGCTGAAAATTAGATTTTGCGCACAACGCAATGGTGTAGTGAACAAAAATTAGAACCGGACAAAGCATTAAAAAAACCTTTGTGGTTATGAAACCTTTGCCATCATGTGACTGATTTCGACTAATCAAAAATATGGTGAAACTGGAAACATAGTAAACAGTCGTGAAATTTAGTACCAATCAAACGAGTTTCGTAGCTAATCGGCTAAACAGGAGCTCTTGTTTCTCTCATATTTTTCCGTCGCTAGCTTGAAAGCTTAACCTCACGGGGGTTCAAGATCTAATGGACACCTAATGAGTGTTGACAGTTAACTGTTTCGTCCTTATGGGACTCCTCAGAACACTGCTTGTAATTAGTGAAAAACTCTTGCTGAAGAAAAAGCGCCATCCACTGAGATACGAGAGAAACTAGAACAAGAGCAGGCGAAAATAAACTGCTATACATATCGATCAATGAAAAGATCGGTTGCAAATAAAATAAATTACCCGATTAGCTACGAAACTTGTTTGATTATTAAGTAATTATTTTTGTAAAATAATTACTTGACGATATGTTATACATACACCTAGCTAATTTGTCTGTTTTCCTAGGGCTTAAAAAAGTTTAAATACAGAAACGAAACGTTGCCACAAGAAAAATCAGTTTTTCTTCTATTACTCCCTATACTGACCCAAAAAAAAGTACAAAAATTAATTGGGTTATTGACCAAAGTGGGCTATGTTGGGGAGAAATTTAGCATGGCTCAAAATGGTTTTCAGGCATTTGTGGACACATGATGTAAGCTTTAAAGTACACAAATTATATAAATTTCGGCGATTTTATTGAAATTTCTTTGATTACCCATTCCGAATATCCTCTAATTTGCTTTAGTTGCTTTGTAGTCCTCCCTGCTCCCACCCATCTCCCCTCCTGTCATTCCCCCCACCCTATTCAAAAACCATATTCGCGTTTTTTTATTTAAACATTTTTTTATTTATATATTTGTTTCCAATTTTTTTCTCCTATAATAATCTTTGGAAATTAAAGTTTTGGAGGGACTGAGTGATGGGGACGAAGACTTTTATAACTTTGTTAAATACCAAAGAAGGCCCCAAATAATTGGACCAAGATTTAATCCTTTCGAAATGTTTGATGAAAAAATTTTTTTATAAGATTTCGATTAAATAAAGATACTGTCAAACAAATTGAAAAAAACCTGGAGATTCTGATATTTGATTTTGTTTTTTCTACTATTTTAAAACATTAGATTTTGCACACATACAACAACAGGCTGAAAATGAGATTTTGCACACAAAGCAATGGTGTAATGAACAAAAATTAGATCCGGAAAAAACATTAGTAGACTGTAGTTATAAAACTTTTGCAATTATGTGACTGCTTTTGACCAATCAAAAATATGGTGAAACTGGCAACATAGTTAACAGTGTTACCAACAAAGGGTTTGTTAACTCCACCCACAGTGGCATCTGGAGAAATACAACTACGAGTTATCCCTAGGTTAAAATTTACACCGGATTGGTTAACCTTCCAGAGTTACTCGCAATTGAGAAACCGGCCCTAAGAGTTGATACATCCAAAAAAATTAACTAAAATTATATTAAAAACTGACGTTTACAGTTCCTACAAAATAAAACACCGTAATAACCAAACGTGGGATAGGTTATTTTTCGCTTAAATGATTCCATCCCCAAATTGGACACATTCGCTTTAAAAAAAATTGTTTATTACCGACATAATTTTTTAAAAACAATTTTTATATTTTTTTAGGTTCAATATTTTTCTAGAGCCAGAAAAGAAGCAGCCTCGGTGGTCCAGTTTGTTAGCACGATGATCACAATTGAGTTAGGAATCTCGCTTTCTACAATGGCGGGTTCGAACTCTGTCGATGCAAAATTCAAGTGCTGCCGATATTTATACGATTTTCGAATCCTTGATGATATCGCCTTAATAACAGATAAGAAAGAAGAACTGATAAAAAAGCTGGAAGAACTGGATACAGCAGCTACATATAGATATAGGCTTAGGTATGATCTTCACTAAAACTAGAATTATACATTGATGAAGATATCACGATCAGAACTAATGGCACATAGTTAAAATGTAGATTCCCTGGGTCAAAATATTACGATTTAGCCATACTTACCTTAGTCCAAAAGTTCGTACTAACCGAGATACAGGGTGTTAAACTTTATTTTTTCAATTCGAATAACTTTTTTAATAATTAATATTTTTGCAAAAACTAACCAGACGATTCCGTTGAAAAATTTGATGTTCAATGTACAGGGTGTTCCTTAGACCACTACCATTTCATAAAAATCAGTGTATTTTTGTTGTTCCTCGGTGTATACCAGTTTTTATGTAAAATAATGGTTTTCCCATCCTTTTTATGTAAAAAAGTTATACTGTTCTAAAGTCACTCAGAGCAGCGGTTTTTGAGATTTTTCCATTTAAAATTTTTATTGCATGTGAGTGATATGCCCAATTTATGTATGATACTTTCTTCAATTCTTTCTACTAATTAATAATTTTGCACAAAAAATTCGGTTTGGTGGTTTTTGGGCATGGACAACTTAATTTTGGTAAAAAAAATATACAGGGTGTTTGCTATTTTAATGTGTCTCGGTCGGAACCGTTACATTAAAATAGGTCTAAATTTTTTGTTCCTCGGTGTATACAAGATTCTATTAAAAACATTAGTTTTTTAATTTTATTTAAGTAAAAAAGTTATAGCGTTCAGATGTCGCTTAGAGCAACGATTTTCAAGATATTTAAATTAGAAGTTTTTATTGTATGAGTAAAAGATTTTTGATTAAATTCTTACCTACTTCATACATATTAGCTATAATCAATACTTTTTTGTAGCATTCTAAGATTGGATGTTTTATTAAGAAATATTAAGTCAAAAAATATACAGGGTGGTTCATTTTTCGTTATTGCAACTGTGTAGGGCTTTGTTTTTAATGAGGAACAAAAACCTCTTCGTATTAGTTTTTTTTTAAATGGTAAGTACATATACTTTATTAATGCAAGTATTTTTCTAAAGTTTTGAAAGAATTATCAATAAAATTAATATTTTATTATTTACTAAAAGAACATTTCTTAAGCATGGCGCTGTCAGCAACTAAGTTAAAATTTAAAAATTGACAAATAGTAAATCGAACTTAAAACTGTTTATAATTGTAGTCTAGATAAATACCCGAGAATAACTATTTCAAAAAATTCAAAATGCTGGATCTTTGTTCTAAAATCGGACGTTCGTATAATAAGCGAATAAAAAATGTATTCAGGTTAACGGTGGCCATTTTGAACATTTATTGTAGTTTTTTTTGTTTTTCTATCTAAAAATTTGTTGTTGCAATAAAATATGTATAATTTTTATAATTGGTTTTTATTTTTTTTGTTATTAATAATTATTTAATAATTAAAATAATATTTTGTTTAAAAGCCTGCTTAAGTATACACCGAGGTACAAAAAAATACATTGATGATTTTAATGCAATGGTAGTGCTCCAAAGAACACCCTGTACATTGTACATCTAATTTTTCAACGGAATTGTCTTGTAAATTTCAAAAAAAACCAACATTTCGGTTAGTTTTTGCAAAAATATTAATTAGTAGAATGAATTGAAGAAAGTATCATACATAAATTAGGCATATCACTCACATGCAATAAAAACTTTAAATGCAAAAATTTCATAAACCGCTGCTCTGAGCGAATTTAAAACAGTATAACTTTTTTACATAAAAAGGTAGGAAAACCATTATTTTTCATAAAAACTGGTATACACCGAGGCACAAAAAAAGGCACTGATTTTAATGCAATGCTAGTGGTCCAGGGAACTCCCTGTACACTGTAAATCAAAATTTTCAACGGAATCGTCTAGGCAATTTCCAAAAAACTTACACGCTGGTTATTTTTTGCAAAAATATTAATCAGTAAAAAAGTTATTTAAGAAAATCGAATTAAAAAAAATAAAGTTTAACACCCTGTATCTCGGTTAGTACGAACTTTTGGACTGAGGTAAGTATGGCTAAATCGTAATATTTTGACCCAGGGAATCTACAGTTTAACTATGTACCATTAGTTCTGGGACACTCTGTATATCTGGGACAAATTATTAAACTAAAAAAAGAAAACCAAACAGCTGAAATTAAGAGACGAGTATGATTGGCCTGGGAGCATTCGGTACATTCAGCTAGATATTAAAAAAATAAAAAATATCCTCAGTTCAAAACGTAAATGTATAACCATTGTATCCTTCCTGTAGTTATCAGACCTGGACACTTACAAAATCAAACATGGATAAGGCAACAAAAGCCCAAAGATCAAAGGAAAGAAAAATGTTACATGTAAAGCTAACAGATAGAAAAAGGAATTAATGGATAAGAAATAAAACAAAAGTAAGGGATGTCAGAGGAGAAGTGGCAAAATTAAAAATATTCCTGTTTATAAATATAAAAAAGGTAACATTTTAAAAACTTTCCGTTACTGCCTTGGAATTTCTTTTACTAGAACTAAAAACAAGTTTTATGTCAGTAAACAACAAAAAATACAAACGATTGCAGCTGCCCTCTACGGCCCTCTTTTCTTTTTTACTAAGACGTATTCGCGCTGGAGATTTTCGTGAATATTTGCTTCAGATAAACCGTGAAAGCCGCGTTTCAGGGTTAAATAAAACAAAGGAAAATGGGGAAACCTTGTAGAACAAAACACGCCGAGCGTAATATTGAGTGGCACTTGTTTTTTTAATCGGATTATACCCGCTTTACCCGTCCCAGGCATGCTGCGATTCACTTAACACGAGTTTTAAGTTTTTTTTTAACTTAATGTCCTGCTGCGAACTATTTCACGTTGAAAATAAGATTGCTTAATAATAATTTATATTTTCTTGCTCTTTAGAAAAAGTAAGTAAAAGTTTCTAACGATACAAGTGCACAATATATGGATCCAAGATTGTCCTGATAACATATACATAATAGTGCAATACCCACGGTAACTGCCCATTCATGATGCAAACATGAGGGCCTTGGGGTCTTTAAGCAAAAAAGACTTGATTGGTTGCTTTTAAAGACATATGCATATTATTTTCATATAGTACGTATTATTGCAATAACTACGGGACCTTATAATGCAGAATGCAAGAATATTTGAAATAGCAATATCAGTGGTTCCAAGTCTATCCTCTTTGCGGTCCTTAAGATAAAATATCCTGAATGGGTATACTTTTACGCATGAATATTATTTTATTCTTGTATTCGTTACGTCAAATCATCGGCGTACAGTTGACAAAAACTCTATCTATGTAAATTTGGTATCTGTGCATTTTTCGTACCTTTATTTCTGAATGTTTAAATCAGACCCCAACCATTGTGTAAATAGGTAACAGGGAGTATTGGAATATTACGTATATGCCTGATACCCTCCTAGCCCATTAGCATACTCTATGAATATAGAAATAAAATTTCGGACTTCCATTGTCTTTATTTATTTTAAAACACGACGTTTCGGTTAGTAAGTATCTCTAACCGTTATCAAGTGTGAACTAAACAATCTAGTCTCTAGGCTACTACTTATACTACTTGGTGTGCAGTCAGGTGTGACGGCCCGCCCCCTTTTTTAATCCTAAGACGCCTGTTTTCCTTAAGGAGTGGTTTCCATATGTTTGGTATGTCCGTGCTTGGTTGACTGAAAACTTCTTTATTCTGCATTATATACGCAGCTTCAATAAACTTTCGTTTTCGCCAATGCGACTCCTTATGTAAAACTTTAGCTTCTGACCACTGAATCCTGTGATCATTTGACCAAGCATGATCTGCTAAACCGGATTTTTCAATATCCCCTAATTGGGTACTTTTTAGATGTTCATTTACTCTAACCTGAAGAGGGCGTTTCGTTTCACCTACATATGATTTACCACACTCACACGGGATTTGGAAAATACATTCCTTATTATTTGAGGGATTGTCTGGTTTTGTTTTAGTTACAAAACTTCTTATCGTATTTCCCGAAGAAAATACTGTTTTTATATTATAGTGTTTAGCTATTCGTCTTATGTTTTCTGAAATCCCTTGAACATATGGAATGTTAATAACACCTAACGGATTATTATTTTGAGAATTTGGTACATTTAGTTTGTTTTTAATTTTAAATATCGTTGAGTTTATTAATTTCTCGGAATAACCATTCTGTTGTAAGTCCTTTTTAATGTTGTTAATTTCTGTGGTTAATTCTTCATTATTACTACAAATATTTACGGCTCTTAAATACAAACTTCTTATAACTCCTTGTTTTGTTGCAACAGAATGATTAGACTTAAAATTTAGGTACTGTCCCGTGTGTGTAGGTTTCCTATATACAGTGGTTTGAATGTTTCTGTCTAATCGTTTGACAAGAACATCCAAAAAAGGTAAGGCCGAATCTTTTTCAATTTCCATGGTGCACTTGATTGTTGGTCGAATACCGTTTAAATGGTGTAGAAAATTTTGTAGTTCGTCATCATTTTCCGGCCATATAATAAATGTGTCATCCATGTATCGTAGCCATAGTTTTGGTTTGACTCTTGCTGTGTTGATCGCATGGCCCTCGAACCACTCCATGTAGATGTTTGCTACCACTGGCGAAAGAGATGAACCCATTGGGAGTCCATCATTTTGCGCGTAAAACGTATCTTTCACTTGAAAGTAAGAGTTACGGAGACAGAGCTCCAACAGATCCATCACCCCCTCCACCGATAGCGTTGTCCTCTCGTGAAGTGTATCATCAGTTTGTAATTTGTTTTTAATGATACTGAGTGACTCATTTATTGGCACGTTGGTGTAGAGACTTTCTACATCAAAACTTACAAATCTATCGCCGGGATCTAATTCGATACCTTTTAAAACCTCCACAAAATGTTCCGAGTTTTTGACAAAAGATTCGGACTTACCCTGTAGTGGTTGAATTATGTCCAACAAAAACCTCGACAAAGTGCTGGTCGGTGAGTCCCTGGAGCTGGTAATTGGTCGCAGTGGTATATCCTTCTTATGGATCTTTGGTAATCCATAAAAATGTGGTGCCTTACTGTGGTGTGGAGTGAGGCGGGATCTAGTAGCGACCGGGATATTTTCAGCATACTTCTTCAAAGTCCTGTAGATGCGTCCTTCTATGGTGGTGGTTGGGTCTTTGGGTAGTTGCTTGTAGTCTCCTTTCTCCAGAACTTCTTGGATCTTTTTGTCGTAAGTCTCGACATCCATGATCACCGTTGCGTTTCCTTTGTCGACCGGTAGAATCTTGATCGATTTGTCAGCCTGCAGGTTCTTGATTGCCCGTTGTTCTTGACTGGTGATGTTTGTCTTTTGTTGCTTCTTTCTGTCCAACGTTGTTCTTACTTTATGGCGAAACTCATCAGCTTCGGGTTGAGGTAGACTAACGGTCTCTATTGCTGCAATAATTTCCAGTGTCGGTGTCTGTGCCGGTGCAATGGCGAACTTAAGTCCCTTACTGAGTACCAATTCTTCGTTGGTGCTCAGAGTCCTTTTGGAGATGTTCACTATAGTGCTTGGTGTTGTTGAGTCTGTTCTATCTTGAGTACGTGTCTGTAGTTTCTTGAGTTTTTCTCGGTGAGTTGATCGTATCTTCTGTCGTTCTCTGTTGCACGTACTGTCAATTTTACTCAGTATCGGTTCGTAGTCTTCCTCCCATGTGTGTCGTCTAATTTCGTCAAATCGCTCCTCCATGTCGGCGTTGAAGTTGGCTTTTCTCCATCGATGGTAACTGATTTGGGATCGGATTAGTGCTTGGCTTGTCCTCTCTAAGATCTTCTTCGTTCTCACTCCCGGAAAGTTGGCTTTTAGGCGGAAACCAACCGGAATGACACCACTGTCGCGCGCCTCGCACAAGAATGAAATGTGTTCTTCTTCCTTTATCACTTTAAGTTTGGTCTTCTCGTAGCCTCTGAATAGATTGTTGATTCCGGGTCCGTACCGTTCTTCAACTCTTTGTTTGAAACTCGTAGACAATGATTGTGTAGAAATAAAATTTCGGACTTCCATTGTCTTTATTTATTTTAAAACACGACGTTTCGGTTAGTAAGTATCTCTAACCGTTATCAAGTGTGAAATTTTATTTCTACACAATCATTGTCTACGAGTTTCAAACAAAGAGTTGAAGAACGGTACGGACCCGGAATCAACAATCTATTCAGAGGCTACGAGAAGACCAAACTTAAAGTGATAAAGGAAGAAGAACACATTTCATTCTTGTGCGAGGCGCGCGACAGTGGTGTCATTCCGGTTGGTTTCCGCCTAAAAGCCAACTTTCCGGGAGTGAGAACGAAGAAGATCTTAGAGAGGACAAGCCAAGCACTAATCCGATCCCAAATCAGTTACCATCGATGGAGAAAAGCCAACTTCAACGCCGACATGGAGGAGCGATTTGACGAAATTAGACGACACACATGGGAGGAAGACTACGAACCGATACTGAGTAAAATTGACAGTACGTGCAACAGAGAACGACAGAAGATACGATCAACTCACCGAGAAAAACTCAAGAAACTACAGACACGTACTCAAGATAGAACAGACTCAACAACACCAAGCACTATAGTGAACATCTCCAAAAGGACTCTGAGCACCAACGAAGAATTGGTACTCAGTAAGGGACTTAAGTTCGCCATTGCACCGGCACAGACACCGACACTGGAAATTATTGCAGCAATAGAGACCGTTAGTCTACCTCAACCCGAAGCTGATGAGTTTCGCCATAAAGTAAGAACAACGTTGGACAGAAAGAAGCAACAAAAGACAAACATCACCAGTCAAGAACAACGGGCAATCAAGAACCTGCAGGCTGACAAATCGATCAAGATTCTACCGGTCGACAAAGGAAACGCAACGGTGATCATGGATGTCGAGACTTACGACAAAAAGATCCAAGAAGTTCTGGAGAAAGGAGACTACAAGCAACTACCCAAAGACCCAACCACCACCATAGAAGGACGCATCTACAGGACTTTGAAGAAGTATGCTGAAAATATCCCGGTCGCTACTAGATCCCGCCTCACTCCACACCACAGTAAGGCACCACATTTTTATGGATTACCAAAGATCCATAAGAAGGATATACCACTGCGACCAATTACCAGCTCCAGGGACTCACCGACCAGCACTTTGTCGAGGTTTTTGTTGGACATAATTCAACCACTACAGGGTAAGTCCGAATCTTTTGTCAAAAACTCGGAACATTTTGTGGAGGTTTTAAAAGGTATCGAATTAGATCCCGGCGATAGATTTGTAAGTTTTGATGTAGAAAGTCTCTACACCAACGTGCCAATAAATGAGTCACTCAGTATCATTAAAAACAAATTACAAACTGATGATACACTTCACGAGAGGACAACGCTATCGGTGGAGGGGTGTGATGGATCTGTTGGAGCTCTGTCTCCGTAACTCTTACTTTCAAGTGAAAGATAAGTTTTACGCGCAAAATGATGGACTCCCAATGGGTTCATCTCTTTCGCCAGTGGTAGCAAACATCTACATGGAGTGGTTCGAGGGCCATGCGATCAACACAGCAAGAGTCAAACCAAAACTATGGCTACGATACATGGATGACACATTTATTATATGGCCGGAAAATGATGACGAACTACAAAATTTTCTACACCATTTAAACGGTATTCGACCAACAATCAAGTGCACCATGGAAATTGAAAAAGATTCGGCCTTACCTTTTTTGGATGTTCTTGTCAAACGATTAGACAGAAACATTCAAACCACTGTATATAGGAAACCTACACACACGGGACAGTACCTAAATTTTAAGTCTAATCATTCTGTTGCAACAAAACAAGGAGTTATAAGAAGTTTGTATTTAAGAGCCGTAAATATTTGTAGTAATAATGAAGAATTAACCACAGAAATTAACAACATTAAAAAGGACTTACAACAGAATGGTTATTCCGAGAAATTAATAGACTCAACGATATTTAAAATTAAAAACAAACTAAATGTACCAAATTCTCAAAATAATAATCCGTTAGGTGTTATTAACATTCCATATGTTCAAGGGATTTCAGAAAACATAAGACGAATAGCTAAACACTATAATATAAAAACAGTATTTTCTTCGGGAAATACGATAAGAAGTTTTGTAACTAAAACAAAACCAGACAATCCCTCAAATAATAAGGAATGTATTTACCAAATCCCGTGTGAGTGTGGTAAATCATATGTAGGTGAAACGAAACGCCCTCTTCAGGTTAGAGTAAATGAACATCTAAAAAGTACCCAATTAGGGGATATTGAAAAATCCGGTTTAGCAGATCATGCTTGGTCAAATGATCACAGGATTCAGTGGTCAGAAGCTAAAGTTTTACATAAGGAGTCGCATTGGCGAAAACGAAAGTTTATTGAAGCTGCGTATATAATGCAGAATAAAGAAGTTTTCAGTCAACCAAGCACGGACATACCAAACATATGGAAACCACTCCTTAAGGAAAACAGGCGTCTTAGGATTAAAAAAGGGGGCGGGCCGTCACACCTGACTGCACACCAAGTAGTATAAGTAGTAGCCTAGAGACTAGATTGTTTAGTTCACACTTGATAACGGTTAGAGATACTTACTAACCGAAACGTCGTGTTTTAAAATAAATAAAGACAATGGAAGTCCGAAATTTTATTTCTACACAATCATTGTCTACGAGTTTCAAACAAAGAGTCTATGAATATAGTTTTTTGTAAAATCTCAGAAACTTCCTAAGCAGCATTTAGACGTTATCTTACGTTGCGCATACGTTGTCCACAAGAAACGCGACGTCGGATGCCAACGTTGTTTCGACCGCCTGACAACCCTTCTTTGCACCTAAATGGGGAATACAGATTTGGGTCGTTTTGACGTCGGCATGTCACTTTATAGGTAATCAAAATATACCAATTTTCAAAAAAGTTAGGCTTAAAAATGTTTAAAATCCGGAGTAAGGTATCACCCATATTAATATACCTACCAATTTATATTATTCAAAACAATCGTTTTTTCGTACAAAATATTTTTTGACCCAGTTGTATTTGTAAAAAATGAGCCGCCGTGTTCTTGGAAATTAATGGAGAGTAAAAGGTTAACAGTGGGGCAATTTAATATACGGAATTAGGACGATTTGTTGCCTGTCACAGTTTACCATTTTAAATTGGAAAAGTTTTATACGAAAAACCTTTGTAAGTTAGACTAACTACAACTTTTTAGTAAAGCTTTAACAAAATGTTTTACAATGTTTTTGCCTAAGAACTACCCAATATTTTGATTGTCTAGAAAATTTGTTTAGTTCCTTAATGATTACAAAAAAACCGTTCCTAAAAGTTTTTTGTTTCTTTTTTGGGAGATAGAGGGCTGTCTTGTATTTTGTATATAGGAACATAGAGGGCGACACTGCTAAAATGTCTTTACTATAACTTAACCTCAATGTTTACCTAACCTAAATTCACAACGTCAGTGCGATACTTATAGTTTTGTAGCTACAGTGAATCCCTTAACATTTTTGGACTATAATTTTTTACAACTTTCGAAGGAAATTATTTCAACAGGAATGCCTTGCCGAGTTTATTTCTGGTTACGGTTATGAAGCACCACATCAGTCGATAGTTTCTTGTTGGTATGGAGCATACAAGCGTGGACGGATTAGCCTTAGCGACGATCCAAGGCCAGGTGCACCAAAAACGGCTGTCACCCGGAATAACATCGATGCTTTGCAAATGCTCATCACGGAAGATTGCCATGTGAGATATCGAGAGAAGAACAGAAAGAAGCTAGGGTCAATTGGTGTCCAAAAACTCTAGATCGTTTTGACACAGGGCACTCGAAAAACGTGTACAGCATGGTCAGTGGTGATAAAGCATGGATTTACCCATATGAACTCGAAAATATACGTCAGTGGTCTGTTTGGGTGTTCCAAAATGAAGAAAAGCCAACAAAAGTCGGCCGTTCCCGAATTGTATCCAAAAAGATGGTCGCGACATCTGTCTTAAAAGCAGGTCATGTAGCAACAATTTCTCTGGAAGATCAAAGGACTGTTACTTCCGATTGGTAAATCAGCATTTGTTTGCCGAAAGTCATCGCTGAGGTCAAAGATTTCAGTCGCCAGAGAAAGCAGTCAACGCCTTTAAGAATGCAATTTTGAAAGTACCAACAAACTAGAAGGGACCGTGGCCTTAATACTAAATATAAATTACATTGTTTTCGATGCTTATTTATCTAAGCTTAGTATTCTAGTATTTTTACACGTATATTTTGAGCTTCATATAGGCATTTTGTGCTTATCAGTGAAAATAAAATGGAATAAAAAACATTAATACCCGGGATCTAACCGAGAATTAACGCAGCTGGGGTATTGGAAATATATCCTCAGAGGGATTTGAAAAACCTGCGATACGAAAAATAGAAAAAGGGGGAAAACAAGGTGTTTGTTAAACCAAATTGGTAATTTCCGCGCATC
Organism: Aspidapion aeneum; assembly: GCA_963576565.1. Classification (NCBI taxonomy): domain Eukaryota; kingdom Metazoa; phylum Arthropoda; class Insecta; order Coleoptera; family Brentidae; genus Aspidapion; species Aspidapion aeneum. The sequence goes on from OY755040.1 coordinate 120,467,270, forward strand.
TCGTTAAGGTGTAAATAGATTTTTATATTAGCCATTATAGTAGAGTAAATTTGTAAAATAAAGCTGCAAAACTGGTATACTTTTTTATAATTGGCATAGTAGTACCTAACGCCAAAAGCTATATTTTCATTCGAGGATACCCGATGTTCCAGCTTCAAAATCCAATATGGATGCTGCCAAAGTTAAGAAAAAAAATTAATTCCTTGTTTTAAGAGAAATTAAATTAGTTTTATGGATTTAAGTGAGAACTACTCAATTTAAAAATGAAAAAAAACACCTGTCACATCAAAACAAAATGGTGGCTTTATTATTATTATTTTATACGATATTTATTTTTAATGCCTCATATTAAAGCTACAGACCAGCTCTTTAAACTTACTAAAAAATAAAAGAGACCTTGATAACCTGTAGAACAAATTAAATTTTTAGAAAAAATTTTTTTGGATTTTATCAATAGTGTGTCAAATTGTGTAAAAATTTATAAAAAGTTATAATTTGACATTTAACATTTTAAGATGGCGGCTGAAGTGCAGATAAAAAAGTAATTTTTTCGTTCTTGTTGGACACAACTAATGTTGCCGTGTAATATATCAATTTAAAGTAAATAAGAGTCGCCGATTTTAAATATTTCATAATCAATGACACGTGTCTATTATTATCCAAGATGGCTACGTTCAAAATATAAAAACAACAGTATCTTTTTGGTTTGGTAATTTTTTTTCTAAGCTATGTAATTTTATATTATACCCATAATTAGTTTTAATTTATAATGTACAAAAAAGTACATTGTATAAAATTTTTAAAGATGGCGGTCGAAAAATTAAAGTATATATATATATATATATATATATATATATTTACATATATATATATATATACATATATATATATATATATATATATATATATATATATATATATATATATATATATATATATATATATATATATATATATACTTTAATTTTTCGACCGCCATCTTTAAAAATTTTATACAATGTACTTTTTTGTACATTATAAATTAAAACTAATTATGGGTATAATATAAAATTACATAGCTTAGAAAAAAAATTACCAAACCAAAAAGATACTGTTGTTTTTATATTTTGAACGTAGCCATCTTGGATAATAATAGACACGTGTCATTGATTATGAAATATTTAAAATCGGCGACTCTTATTTACTTTAAATTGATATATTACACGGCAACATTAGTTGTGTCCAACAAGAACGAAAAAATTACTTTTTTATCTGCACTTCAGCCGCCATCTTAAAATGTTAAATGTCAAATTATAACTTTTTATAAATTTTTACACAATTTGACACACTATTGATAAAATCCAAAAAATTTTTTTCTAAAAATTTAATTTGTTCTACAGGTTATCAAGGTCTCTTTTATTTTTTAGTAAGTTTAAAGAGCTGGTCTGTAGCTTTATATATATATATATATATATATATATATATATATATATATATATTATATATATATATTAAAAATAGCCGCCATTTTGTTTTCCAAGTGACAGGTGTAATTTTTTTACATTTTTAATATGAGCAGGTTCCGCTGAAAGTAAATTTATTAAAATTAATTTAATTTCTCTTAAAACAGAGAATTCATATTTTTTCTTAACTTTGGCAGCCGCCATCTTGGATTCTAATGCTGGAAAATCGGGGATCCTCGAATGAAAATATAGCTTTTGGTGTTAGCTACTACCATGCCAAATATAAAAAAATATACCCTTTTTGCAGCTTTTTCTTGAAATACCCTACAAATTTATTCTACTAAGATTGTATTAAGTTTCAATTATCAGGTGTGATTTAGTTAATTTTCCAGTTGTATTTATGCATTTACGATTTTTTTTTATTTTAAGGTCGAAACATAAGAGTATGCTATTTGTCACAACTACCAACTTGTTTGTGTTAGCATTCCCAACGTATGCTTTGGTTCGCTATAGTTTTTGTTTGTGTGTTTGTCAAACTCGCTACGATTATTTAGTCTCATCAGTGTCGCTCACTATTCAGCTAAATACAAATAAATACAAGAATTCAAATAGACAAACCAAATACAGACACCGTTTAAACACTTAGTGCAGGCGCTGTAGGTAGTTGAGTATGCAAAATATGAGGACCGCACTTTGACAGTGGATTCTAGCTGAGAATAGTTCACAGATTAACGATCTAGATGTTGCCAAGCCAGGTTTTGGTCCAATTTTTTTTATCCCCCCTCCTCTTATAGTCGTGTTGGAATTTTTAACTATGTTGATGAACTAAAGCCACAATAGCAGAAAAATGAATCGAAAATGTGCAAAGCCTAACCTAAAAATAAAATTAAATTAGTTTTTTAAATTTTAGCTTCAAAAACCCCCAAAAACCCCCCAGACCCCCCAAAACCTAAAATTTTTAGGTTTTCTTCAAATTTTCTCAAAAACTAAGCTTCTTAGGGAAAAATAAGTAATTACCTTTATTGTAGACAATGAAATTTATTTTTCAATGATATACAAGTCAGTGGGGTACGACGAAAGACAAACTCTCCACCGGCGTCCGTTTATTGAGGTAATGCAAAAAAATTAAAAAAAGAAACATGCATAACATGCATATTACCTGTTTTCCCCGATTTTTTTGAAAACCAAACTATCTATCAAAAATTGTGTTTTACATTTGGTTGTAAACAATAAAATTTCCTTTTAAATGGTTTATAATAAGGAATAGTTCTATTTAATTTTAAATTTTAAAAAAATCACTAAACTTACCAATTTTTTTACAAGTTTTATTTAATTTTCTCAAAAACTAAGCTTTTTAGGAAAAAATTTATTCTACACTTTATTATAGAAAATGAAATTACCCTTCTAACAGTGTATAAGTTAGTACAATCAGACGCAGCAAACTCTTCAGCGGCGCCCGTTTTTTGAGAAAATGTATTAAATATTTAAAAAACCACATGTTTGTCACATGTTCTTATTCTAAAAATCAAGTCCTCTATCAAAAATTGTGATCAATAGTCTATTATAGACAATAAAAATTCCTCTTAAACGCTGCACCACAATGTAAGATTCATCTTCCGAATAAAACTTCAAAGGCGTCCGTAAATAAAATCAATTTTTACAAATCATCAAACAAATTAATTTTGTTGCAGGTTTTAGCCAATTTTCTTTGAAACTAAGCCCAATCAAAAAAAAAAATATATTCTTTTATTGTAGAAAATAAAATTACCTTTCTAACGATGTATAAATTAGTAGGGTTTGATCGATGACAAACTCTTCTGCGACGTCCATAAATGGGGGTCATTTAAAAAATAAATAAATAAAAAAATTTTGTCACAAGTTTCACTCGATTTTCCAAAAAACCAAACTCTTGGACCAAAACCTGGCTTGGCAACATCGAGATCGTTAATCTGTGACCTATTTTCGGCTAGAATACACTGTCAAAGTGTGGTCCTCATATTTTGAATACTCAACTACCTACAGCGCCTGCACTATCAGATCGCACGGTATATTTTTTTACCACGATATTGCCGATTTAGCAGGTGTTCAGGACTATTTAAGAGTTTTTCTAAGTATTTTTGTTTATTTTTATTGCAGTAAAAATTTAATTATGCCCATATGTCTGTGTTCCTAGCTATGCATAAAAGAAATAATAAAAAATTGAAAATCTACGCACGAAAATATTGACGTTATTAAGGAAAATCACGAACCAATTTTTTACCCTTATTCTTTCACAATACAAAGATAAGACACGCGCCGTGCATAAAGTTTCTCTATAAAAAAACACAGTAAACAAGTTGATTCTAACGGGTGAAAAATACCCCCCAATAAAAGAAAATTTAGGTTAAGTAAATAAGTTAGTAGTAGCGGCCCATTAACTTTTTTATATTTTAGCCTTCGAACATTAAACCACAATTTCCTAAGACTTTACCTGAAAACCAAGTACAGTGACCCAGCGAAAAAACTACCCAGAGGCAGGCGCGGATCTACGGGTGGGGAAAATCCCCCCCCCCCCCTCCCAAATCTCAACCTGACACACAGAATATACGTCCTGGTCACTATGTAAAATAGTTTTATGCAATATTTATTATGATATTTGCACCCCATCCCCGTCCCCAAATAAAGTTTCTAGATCCGCCCCTGTTAGAGGTCATTTCGAGTATTATTAATAGGCTTATTAACCCTCTTGTGGTGACGTCTGTGAGACCGAGGACGGGCCGATACAGGGCGAAGCAATCTGTGTACCCAAGTCTGCCGTGCAAACATAGTGTTGGTGCAAGAATTATTTGCCAGCTTTTGGCTACTTTTATATTTTAATATTATTTTTCATTTCAAATTTCGCGGGGTATATGCATATGACTTATCCCGCACCGAGACACGCGCGAGTCTGCGCGAGGAGTCGCAATCGGGAAACCGAGAAGAAGCACAAGAAACGCCGTGAGTGCAACAATTTTCCCGTTTTCCCTATCTTCCAAGCGACCAAAACGACTGCAACTAGAAAAAAACTAAGGTAGGTGCACTTTAGATATTTTATATGCATTGTTTTTACTGATTTCCTTTCAAGAAACTTCAATTTTTTATCTCAAAATATTGGGTATTTCTCGAATGAGTGGTGTAAGTGGTGAACCAGCCAACCTAAACTCAACCCAACTTACGTTTGCACCCTCACATAGTAAGTGAAAAACTAGTGTTTTGGGAAATACAGATTGAAGTTTATTTAACTACATACTAACTATAGTTTATTTAACTACATACTAACTACATAACTTCCTTGTTTTTCAAGATAGTCACATTCTAGAAAAACTGGCCGTCGCCGTTTTTTACGGCGATTTTAATGATATAAAAATCTCATTTTCGAGTAAGTCGAGTTATTAGGTTTTTGCTTTGCATGGCAGAAGTATACTACTAAGACCTAACTAAAAAAATACGACTTTTTAGGAGTTCTAAATATGTTCTAAGAAAATTAACTATTCCTGTCTACTTTGAAAATTGGTAGGAGATTTTTTTTGATCAATATTTTAATTTTATTTCGTTACCAATTATTATTTAACTCTGCTTTTGGTCAGACTTTCAGAAAAACTTAATTCTCCATTTTTTTTTAGTTTTGTGGGTGCGAATTCAATACATTTTCATGCCACGAGCAGAAACACGTTTTTGCCATGAGACAGTTGCAGTACCTGTGTTTGTAGAAGAGACACTAGAAACTTATTGAAATAAAACCTGACCTTATTTTAAAATCGACCGTATTGTGACAGATTTACATTTAAAAAGCAGCTGCTCCCTTTCAAAATTCGGCCTTTGTGTATGTAAGAACCGGATTTTTGAGTGTTTGTATTTATCAAATGAAAGTTAGCGACTTTATTTTTAAATTTGACTTTGGTATGTCAATTTTGAAAGGTCAGCTGTGAGTTTTCTGTGTGCCTATATTTTTAGTTGCTGTATCCAGTTCTTTCAGCATTTTTATCAGGTCTTCTTTCTTATCTGCTATTAAGGCGATATCGTCAGGTGGTTCAAGTATTGTCCGTTTACTTTGATGCCTATTTCTTTCTAATCTAAGTTTTTAAAAACATCTTCTAGGGCGCCTGGTTAAATAGCTGAGGGAATTTTGTGTCTCCCTGGCTGACACATGTTCAGATGCTGATTGGCTTGGGTCCTTCGTGGATTTTGATTGATGTTGATATTGGCTATTAAATACAAAAATTTCACCTTTTTTAGTGTTGTTATAGCTTTTTCGTTAGTTTACTCTTGTGGCGTCGGGCATTGCCCTTTTACCCCTATGTATAGCACGATTATCACATAGTAGAAATTAAAATTACGCCACAAAGCGCCGATGATAAAAGAGGACTCGCACGGGCTTTTGCATTAAATATCTCCGGGTCGGGCCTAACTAAACTATTGTTGTAAGTAGGTCTATACCACGTACCTATCAAATTAAATCCATTTTGAATGCAAGCTCTTACTCCTTGTGTAAATGACATGATCGTTAAATAAAAAAAAAACTAAACTAAAGCGAGGTCCTCTGAAACTATTCTCCACCTCCTTCGATCCCGACAATCATCTTCAGTCAGGTTTTTTTGACTCATTGATTTTTGGATTGACTGTTGCCATTCGAGTTTAGGATGCCCTCTTTTTCTGCGCCCTATTGGTTGCTAGGACCTGCTTTGGTAATCTTTTATCGTTCATCCGTTGTAAATGGCCATATGAACCATATCGGTTGTCTTTTAGCTATGTCATCCGTTCATCATGCAGAGAAACGGTTTTTATTTTTTTAAGCGAAGCCCGTGCATCGGATTGAAAAAAATCAAGTAATCAACTTTGGTTAGAAATGATTGGGGATTTCAAAAATGATTTTTATTTCAGGAAAAATCAGTGGCGTGCCATCAATGTCTGCCAAAATAGGCAGGTCAAATTACGTACTAACGCCACTGATGGCAATGAAAAAAAAAAGTGATACATTAAAAAATGCCTCTTGATTCATAGTACATGTATGACAAATTTCATTAAAATATCTAAAGTGGTATTGTAGATATTAATAATAAATGATTTATTTTTGAAAACTTTACCACCCTGTATCACAAAAGGTAAGACGTTTAGGACATATGTTCATATGAAGTTTTTTTCTTAAAATGGGCCCAAAAATCACCCCCATAAATATTGACATTCAATTAGGAAACACCCTGTATAATATAGCAGATTATACTCGCCAGCTCTTGTTCTAGTTTCTCTCGTATCTCGGTAGATGGCGCTTCTTGCGAGGGTTTTCTCCCTATAGACGAAGGATAAGAGAAACAGTCTAATTAATTCGCAAGGGTGTCACATTGACCAAGCAGTGTTCTGAGAAGTCCCATAACGACGAAACAGTTAACTGTTAACACTTACTAGGTGGTCCAATAAATCTTGGACCCCCGTGAGGTTAAGCTTTTAAGCTACTCACGGAAAATATGAGAGAAACAAATACTTTTTTTTACCTGATTCACGGGTACTAAAATACGTTTGTTAGCAGTGATGCCAGGTCTCATGCTTTTGCATGAGATCTCATGTTTTTCAAACAAATCTCATGCTATCATTATTTCATCGCAAAATCTCATGCTTTTCAGCTTTCAGAGACAAAAATAAATTATACTTAAAAATTATTTATAGAGGTAACTGTGAACTACAAATAACAAAGTAATCATAAGAGAATTCGGCTTACGACACAAAGAAAAGTGCCGCGAAAAATTTGCAACCCGGCATTCGGCATTGTTGGATCGTGTTTTATAGTCGCAAGTTGCAACCTCGCGCCTGGTTGAGAATATGACCACAAAGTATATAGCTTACAAATGCGCGGTTCGCTTATTCGGGTATTCCTCGAAAACGAAAATCGATTTTTCTGCTATGTGCCATACCTTTACGTCGTACACATCTGTTAGCTCCCGCTAAATTTCGCGGTTGTTTATATATATTTTTAAAAACACACAACTGTATGAAGGACAAAGCGCATTCCGCGTATTTGGACATGCGCACCAACAACCAGAGAGATCATTGTCAATCGCCTAGAGAAAATGGCGTGTTAATTTCGTTCTCCAACTATTTCAAATATCTACACCTGAAAGTGCTCGATTTTTGTGTACTGAAGCATAGAACTAGAAACTTCAACCCTTCAGCTACGTGGTGACATCATTAGATCCAATCAGGGGCCCCTTGGAACGTGGAGAAAGTGGATGCAAAGAGGTGAGTGCATTTGTTCAGATTACCGTTGTGTGCCACCAATATTTTACCTATGGGCGTTTTGATTATTTCGTAATTTCATATCAATATTTATGTTGGTTCGCGATTTCATTAATTAAAATATTTACAGTCCATTGCCTTTAACGTTTTTCTAACCGTGGACTAACATAAAGTGTTCCTTGCGAGCCGAATTATTTAGAATAAATCCATACGACGGTATTAATAATTATTTTCATGCCAAGCCACTTATTTACCTAATCTGTGGCCAAGCCAAACAAGGTGGCCTTGAATCGAGTCGAGAAAGTCGTGTTCGCACCGAAGGTCGGTGTGGTGTCGGCAGTACCTGTTTTCGCGTACCGCGTGGTATAAACAAACCAAGCGAAGGAATCAAAACAAAACAAACAAAAACATTTCTCATTTATGTGTTAGGGTGTTTCATATCATTTCGATATTTAAAACAATTTTCATCAATTGCGATAAATTAGTGCATATTTTCGACAATTCGTCATTTTTCTATTTCAGAAGCATTAATTTAGCGTTAATTGTATATTTACCGACAATTTCGTCATTTCAAAGGTAAAATCATGTCTGTCAAAAAAGCCGCGCAAAAACGCAAGGGTTTTTTATCTGCGATCACCGAGTGTTATGTGTTGTCAAAGACCCCGGAAAAGGATGAAAGAGCGAGAAACGAGTTTCAAGTGAGGTATTCCGATTTGGATGAAACCTTCGATAAATGCATGCTGGCGCATAATGACGTCATTATGTTGATAGACGACTCGGACGATGAGGAGTTTAAAACGCATCAAAATCAAAGTCTAAGTAACGTTCGAAAACTTCAATATTTATTTTCATATCTCGAGGATGAGCCTTTAAAATTGATATCAGGGATTAGCTTATCTGATCAAAATTATAAAATTGCTTATGACAAATTAGTCAATAGATATCAAAACAAGCGAGACCTCGCAAATGATGCTTTAAGCTCAATTATGAACTCCACCTTAAAAAACGAGTCAGCTAAAGAATTGCGTAATTTAATTGACACCTTTTCTGAATCTGAAAGGAAGAAAAACAGGCAGAATCAATTTTTACTGCTAGTGTAGTACGGCAACCGAGCGGTAGATTCATGGTAGATCTTCCGTTTAAAGACAAAATAAACCCTGACCTAGGAAATACTTATCCGCAAGCTTATCGTAGATTTTTACTTCTAGAAAATAGATTAATCAAAAATCCTGATCTGTACACTGCCTATTCAAGTTTCATGCAAGACTATATCGATTCTAATCATATGAGTCTAGTTTTATCTAGTCAACCAAAGGTCAACGTGTCGTGTTTTTTAGCACATCATTGCGTACTAAAGCCGGAAAGCTTAAGTACAAAATTAAGGTTAGTCTGGGATTGTTCGGCAGTCCAAAAAACCCAAAAAATATTGGTCTCAATGACACATTGTTATCTGGACCGAAACTTCAGAAGGATATTGCTTCTTTACTCCTTACGTTTCGTCTTAATCCTATTGCCTACATTGCTGACATCAAACAGATGTTCCGTCAAGTCCTTATCAATCCTTATCACCGTCTTTATCAAAGGATATTGTGGAGGTTTTCTCCACAGGACCCACTTTCAGTGTGGGAACTCTCTACTGTCACTTTTGGCATGACATGCTCACCTTTTCTAGCCATGCGTACCTTAAATGAGCTGGCAGAGAGAGAAAAGGAACGTTTTCCTATGGCTAGTACTGTTTTAAAAACGTCAATCTATATCGACGATATCTTGGGAACTAGCCCTTCGCTTTCTGAAGCTCTTTCCCTTCAAACAGAACTCAATGATTTGTTGAAGTCGGGAGGATTTGAACTTAAAAATGGGCAAGCAATTGTCCTGAGTTATTGGCAACATTGCCAGAGTCCGATCGTCAAATGCCTCTCTCTTTCGACAAGGAGGAACCCCACTTTATCAAAGTTTTAGGACTTCAATGGCATCCAAAAAACGACATTTTTTCTTATCAATGCCGAATGAAGGACAAACCCCCAACCAAACGTTCTATTTTTTCTATCATAGGGACAATCTTCGATCCCTTAGGTTTTCTTTGTCCCTTGTTGCTACAAGCAAAATTTATTTCGCAACAGTTGTGGATATCGAAAATAGGCTGGGACGAAGAACCAGATTTTTCTATCATCGACTCTTGGAACAAACTTCGTTCTGAATTCCCGCTTCTTTCCAATTTTCAATTACCCCGACAAATCAAACTGTCAAAAACCAATACCTGTCAAATCATCGGCTTCCGTGACGCTTCAATTCGAGGCTACGCAGGCGTCGTATATTTTCGTGTAGAAGAGGAAAATAATATATCTGTTTCTCTCATATCTGCAAAATCTAGGGTCGCGCCTATAAAGTCACAAACTTTGGCTAGGCTAGAACTCCTAGGCGCATTTCTTTTAAGCGAATTAATTGACTTCGTTTTATCTAGCTATGAAGGAAAAATAACTTTTACAAATATCGTTACTTTCTGCGATTCGCAAGTCGTATTGCACTGGCTTTCATCCCCTCCTAATCGCTGGCAAACCTTTGTTGGAAATCGAGTCAGTAGAATCCAAGAAATCATTCCCTCAAACTCGTGGCGCTACATTCCTTCTGCTTTGAATGCAGCCGATATTGCGTCACGAGGGGCCACCCCTTCACAGCTCATGTCACATGACATGTGGTGGAACGCACCGTCGTTTTTGTGGTCTCCCGAAAACGAATGGCCCGATTTTCATAAATCAAAAATGCCGATTGATTTCGGAGATATTAATCTGGAGGAAAAGCCAAAAGTCTGTTGCAATGCGATAATTGATGTCAACTTCTTAGATCAGCTTCTTATCAAATATTCATCTATATCCAAAATTCAACGTATCATTTGTTATGTCCTTCGAATAGTTAACCTTTTTCAAAACCATTCCTATCAAAAACCCACTAAGCCGCCGGAACAAAAAGTTATTTTTGAGAATATTGTTTTTCCTACCATCGGTGAGATGCAAAGTGCGTTACACCTTCTTATCAAACGCGTTCAAGGTTCTTGTTTTTCTGAGCTTTTTTCCGCCTTATCTAAGGATAAACCAATACCGAAACCTTTGCGAAAACTTTCACCTTTTCTTGATGAGAATAATATCATTAGAGTCGGTGGCAGATTACAAAAATCTGACCTTTTGTCTTATTCTGCAAAACACCCCGTCTTACTTTCGAGTGACCATCGTTTAACTACTCTTCTTATCGAGTCCGCTCATCGACAATATCTTCATCCTGGGTTTAAAACATTACATAATCTGCTTTTACAGCAATTTTGGATATTATCTGCCAGACGGGCAATTCAAAGAACCATATCCAAGTGCTTGCAATGTTTTAGAATCAACCCTAAACCCTATAGACCGCCCATAATGAGTTCACTTCCCGCTCATCGAATCAATCAACTTAAACCTTTTTCGAGTGTAGCTATCGACTTTTGTGGACCTTTCTTTGTGATTCCTCATCGTTACCGTGGTTGTAAAGCTTTCAAATCGTATGTCTGTGTGTTTGTCTGTACGGCCACACATTGCGTGCATTTGGAATTAACCATGGAACTGTCCACCGAAGGGTTCGTAGGTGCATTCCATCGATTCATTTCCAGACGCGGAAGCGTGACGCAATGCTGGTCAGATCAAGGCAGTAATAGGGTTTCGTAACCAATTACTGGATTACGCAAGAAGTGCTGCCACCAGACTTTCTAATCGTTGGCATCTGGGACCTCCTCTCAGTCCACATTTCAATGGCCTGGCAGAAGCTGGCGTCAAAAGTTTTAAAACTCACTTTGTACGAGTTGTCGGCGACCAGAAGTTGTCTATCATGGAGATGTCCACCCTTACCTGTCGCATAGAAGCCGTACTTAATAGCCGCCCTTTATCTCCTGCCTCTTCAGACCCACACGATCTTCAACCTCTTACCCCTGGGCATTTTTTGACACTTGAACCCCTTAATTCAGAAATTCCGGAGTCAGATTTGTCCGAGGTTCCCCTAAATCGGCTCTCGAGATGGCAACTAATCCAAAAACTACATAATGATTTTTGGAAACGGTATTCTATAGAGTATTTGCATACGCTACAACAGCGACACAAGTGGGCTGATTCGACCCCAAATATCAAATTAAATGATTTGGTTATCATAACAAGTGATCACATTCAAACGCCTTTGAAATGGCCGGTCGGTCGGGTCATCGAACTGCATCCCGGCGGGGACGGTCAGGTGCGTGTTGCGACGATACAAACGGTTACCGGTGTTTATAAGCGGCCAGTTGTAAAACTGTGCCTCTTGCCAAATTAAAAGTAATTTTAATTTTCTACCTTTTACCGGGTATTACAATAGGTTTTTTTTTATTTTTAATTTTTTTTGAATTTTTTGTTTGTTTGTTTTGCCTTTTTTTGGGATTTCGTTATCTCTAAATAAACTTGCGATACTTATCTATTTTCATTCATTTATATTTATCGGTCGATTCATTTTCTTATATCTATATCTGTCCGGTTGAGATTCTAAAATTGTGTGTTTTGGAGGGCAGTTATGTTAGCTCCCGCTAAATTTCGCGGTTGTTTATATATATTTTTAAAAACACACAACTGTATGAAGGACAAAGCGCATTCCGCGTATTTGGACATGCGCACCAACAACCAGAGAGATCATTGTCAATCGCCTAGAGAAAATGGCGTGTTAATTTCGTTCTCCAACTATTTCAAATATCTACACCTGAAAGTGCTCGATTTTTGTGTACTGAAGCATAGAACTAGAAACTTCAACCCTTCAGCTACGTGGTGACATCATTAGATCCAATCAGGGGCCCCTTGGAACGTGGAGAAAGTGGATGCAAAGAGGTGAGTGCATTTGTTCAGATTACCGTTGTGTGCCACCAATATTTTACCTATGGACGTTTTGATTATTTCGTAATTTCGTATCAATATTTGGGGCTCCCTGGTGGTCCAGATAGGAGAGTTGTCTGGAATTTAACGGTGTCAGATGTGGACTGTAATTTTAAGGGAATAAGGTCATAGGCTAAGCTGGTACAAGGGATTCTGAAATGGTCTAGTTTACCTTCTAGGTTAGTGTAGCAATAAACAAATGTATGTAAGGTAAAAATAATGCATTTTCACTTACCATTTTTATACAGGAAGCGGAACTCATGGGAGGACACGCTGTTAAACCGTGCTTTTTGCACCCCACATGAATGTGGTAGGAGAGTCGCTAACACGCGTGTATTATCGTTCGAAGGCGAAACGGTTCTCTGTGCTGCGGCAGCAGGTATCGCTGCTGCGTTCATTCTCCCACATGGCGCCCAGTGGCGTCGTTAATCCATAGGCGTAGGAGAAAAGGGAATAAGTAGGAGGGAATGAGATTACGAAGGTCCATATTAAAGGAACTAGGAACCTTAGTAATTCAAAATGCATTTTATGTAAAGTAAATTGATTATAGCAAATTGTAATATTTGCCTTTAAAACCGCGGGAGTTTCAAATGCAAATAACCCAGTAATTTTAAGTACTTAATTAGTTAATTAATACTAAATAAACAAAAAATAGAAAATGCTCTAGTGAATCACCAAATAGCCTAATTCGAACCAATTTGGTAAATTATAGTAAAAAGAACATATTTACAAAAAGGAAGGCGGGACGAACCATTTCCCACCCCCCTGAGAATGCCCAGGGGCATTTCAGAGAGTTTAATTTGTAGGCAGGGCGCATAGTTTTACCAAAGGCCGTTTGTAGGTACCTTTAGTAGTCTTTACAATAGCAACCCGTGGAATATTATCAGAACCTTTAATAAGGTCTTCAATGCGGCCTAGGGGCCAATCCAATGGAGTGGAATTTTCATCTTTGATCAGTACCATAGTACCAATATCAATGGAAGCAAGAGGTTGGTGCCATTTGGCTCGCTGTTGCAAAGTGTGCAAATATTCGCGATGCCAGCGAATCCAAAAATCGCGGTGCATTCTTTGCAACAGTTGCCACCTGGACAGCCTGTTTAACGCAATATCGCAGTAGTTTGGATCGGGTATTGTACCTGGAGGCCTCAAATTTAAAAAATTATTAGGAGTCAAGACCGCCAGATCAGTAGGATCGGTGCTTAAGGCACATAAAGGACGTGAGTTCATTATGGCTTCAACTTGGGTTAAAACCGTATTTAATTCCTCATAGGTGAGTATTTGATTTCCAACTACCCTGTGAAGATGAGTCTTTAAAGATTTAATGTTTGATTCCCAAATGCCTCCCATGTGGGGAGCAGCAGGTGGGTTAAAAGACCAAACTATACCTTCCCCCTTCACGCAATCAGAAAAAATTTGTCGCAAGTATTTTTCAGAGGCCACGAAGTTGGTCCCGCAGTCTGAAGAGATCTTTGAGCATAGTCCTCTTCTAGCTATGAAGCGGCGCAGAGCAGCCAGAAAGGCTTCTGATGTCATATCAGAGACTAACTCTAAATGCACGGCTTTAACAGCGCAACAGATAAATAAACAGACATATGCTTTCATGGTTTTTGCACCTCTGGTCCGACCAAGAGTAATCGTGAACGGACCACAAAAATCTATACCTACATTTTCGAACACCTTTGCTTCGGAAACTCTAAATTTCGGTAGGTTACCCATAGGGGGTTGAAGAGAGTTAGGTTTAGTTTTCCAGCAAGTATGGCAAGAACTTAAAACTTTTCTCACTACCTTTTTAGCAGACAATACCCAGAAGTTTTGCATTAGTAAAAAAGTTGTGGTCTGTATACCACAATGAAGATTGCTGCGATGCAAATCTAAAATCAGTAATTCAGTGAATTTTGCACTAGAAGGCAAAAGAATTGGAAATTTTTTATCGTATGATAAATTTGAATGGCATAAACGGCCTCCAACACGAAGCAAATCGTAGCTTTCATTATGCAAAAATGGACATAATTTTTGAAAAGCTTTTGGAAGCTGTTTCTTATCTTTTAGTAATTCAATTTCTTTTTGGAAAGAAAAAGATTGTACGCATTTCGAAATAAAAAGTAAGCTTTTGTAGTAATCCTGATTTGTAAGGTAATCAGTAGCAAAATTGTATGAGGGATTTTTAAACTTTTGTAACCCTCGCAAAAAGTAAGCAACTATTCTCTTAATTTTAAAAAGAGAACTGTATTTTTCAAACAGGTTGTTTACATAATATTCAACTGTTTGTTCGCAAGTAAAAACGTTAAAAATATTTTTTCGCTGTTCTTCCAAAACTGCATTCCCATCGTAAGTAACTGTCATAAAATCCCAAGTATTTGTAGGTTGGTTTAGAAAAGAAGGCCCTTCTAACCAAAAATAAAATCTTTGTAAATCAGAGGGATACATTTCCCTAGTACCGCAGTCAGCAGGATTTTGTTCAGTAGGAACATAATGCCAAAACTCAGGGCTAATTCTTCCTTGTATATAGGCAGTTCTATTCGAAACAAATGTTTTAAATTTGTGAGGAGATCCCTGAATCCAAGATAAGGTCACTGTGCTATCAGTAAAAGCAAGAATTTTATCAAATTTAATTTTTTCCGAGAACGTTTCTAGTAAAAAATCCATTAATTTAGCCAACAAAACAGCTCCTAAAAGCTCTAGTCTTGGTAAAGTTAGTTTACGACGCAACGGTGCGACTCTAGATTTACTACAAACAAAAAAAACTTTAATGTTTCCATCAGAATAAAAAATTCGAATATAAGCGACAGCACAATAGGCCCGTTCTGAACTATCGCAAAATCCTACTAGCTGGATTTGACTAGCATTAGGCAAAATTATTTGACGAGGAATTTTAACAGAATGCAAAAACTTTAATTCATTTTTAAATTTTTCCCATTTAAAAACAATTTCCGGACTGACAGGGTCGTCCCAGTTTAAGTCTTCTGCCCAGCAGTATTGAACAATTAATTTTAAAATTAAAACTATTGGCGCCAAAAAAGACAGAGGGTCGTAAATGCGGGCCAAATTACTTAAAATTGTTCTTTTAGTGCATGTTTGGAGAGAACAGTCGAAAGTATAAAAAAATTCATCAGTATGAGGGTTCCAATTTAAACCGAGAATTTTCAAAGTTGAATTTTCAGCATCTAAATCGAGAGAAAGAGCCTTCATCGAAATGTGTGACTCAGGAAGATCGGATAGTAACTCGGGACAATTGCTCGCCCATTTACGCAATTCGAATCCACCTCGGCTAAGTAGCTCGATTAATTGATTTTTCATCTCAGTGGCCTTAAAAAAGTCATCACTTCCCGAAATCACATCATCGACAAAAACTGCCTCCTCAATGATTTTTGAGGCAAGAGGAAGGTCCTCATGCTCTCTAGCAAGTTGCAGCAAAGTTCTGATAGCCAAAAAGGGGCTACAAGAGACCCCGAATAAAACTCTATTTATTTCGAAGTCTTGAATAGGCTGGTTAGGATCAAACCTCCAAACTATTCTTTGAAAATTAGTTTGACTAGGGTCAACTAAAATCATCCTGTACATTTGACGGATGTCGCAACAAAAGCAAAATTTATGCAAACGATAAAGTAATAAAATTTTTTGTAAGTCCCTTTGTAAAGGGGGCCCAGTATAAACAGCGTTGTTGAGCGAGATTTTGCCAGGGGCGTGCATGCTCGCATCAAAAACCACCCTCAGGGGGGTGCTAGTAGAATCTTTTTTAAACACCGCATGGTGTGCAATATAAAAATGATTTGAAATTTCGGTCGGCAAAGGTGCAGAAACCGGTTGCATATGATTATTATCTAAATAATCTTGTAAAACAGAGCTGTAGGCAGCATAAAAATCAGGGTTTTGTAGCAATTTCTTCTCAAGGGAGAAAAAACGACGTACGGCAATGGATCGAGTGTCGCCAAAATCTGGAGCAGTAACTTTAAATGGTAAAGATACAATATATCTCCCCTCCTCATTTTTTGAGGTAGTTTTCAAAAAATAATTTTCGCAAAACTCATCTTCGGGGTCAATGGCCTTGACATTAGGTATGTCATCTATTTGCCAAAATCGTTGTAGATTTTTATCTAAATTGACAAAAGAATCGTTCATTGACGTAGTAAAAAATGTTTTAATTTGATTTGTAGTTGAAGGTGAAAGTGAAAGATTGCCCATTATTCCCCACCCAAAAATAGTATTAATGCAGACGGGGTTGTTGGGTCCCGTAGACAAACGACCATCTAGCAAAATGTAAGGGTACACATCGCCGCCCAACAATAAATCAATTTTATCGCTTTTATTAAAGCCTGGGTCAGCTAGTTCTAAGTTGGCGAGAAAAGGAAAACTTTTAATCGAAAATGAGGAATGAGGTAAATCACTACAAATTTTATCGAGTATTATCGCATCAAAATTAAAAACAAAATTATTATCACGCAAAGAGGATATATTGCAATTAATTCCAGATTTTGCCGAAGTTGTCATTCGATCTAAGCTTTGTAGAGTCATGGCGATATTAAATTTAGGAAGGCCCAAACTATCAGCACATGACTTAGATATAAATGAAGATTGAGCACCAGAGTCACAGATGGCGCGCACTGTGTGCCAATTTTGAAAAACATCCTGTATTTGTATTAAAGCGGTACAGAGAAGTACTTCGCGATCATTTAAAGACATACCAGTAACAATGGTGTTAGTGGTTCTATTAAATTCGGTAGCCACGGGGCTCCTCGGGGGTTGCACTGCAGAAGTAGAGGGGCTACTCGCAGAACTAGGTGTAGAATTAATAGGAAAAAAATGTAAGAGACTGTGATGAAATTGGCCACAATGTAAACATCTTTTTTCTGATTTGCATTGCTGGGGTAAATTATGCTTTGAGGCCAAACAGTTGACACACGCTTTATGTTGTTTAACAATCTCAAAACGTTGCTGGGGAGTTTTCGCCAAAAAATTAGGACATCTGTATATTATATGATCGCCACTTTTACAGAGAAAACAAAAATTTTGAGGGTTTGGAGTATTATTTAAGCCACTTTGGCCATTTGGAGACTGGGAGGCATTTTTGGAGGCTCTCTGAGTATTAGCAAACAAAGCAGATCGATTTTGAAACTTTGCTTGATTTTTCTGACTTGAAATTGACAAATCTTTATTTTTTAAGTAATCTTGAGTTTGTTGTATTTGTTCCAACGCAATGCAATGGCTAGAAACAAAAGCACGAATTTTATCATAAGAGGGGATCTCATTGGAGCAATAATTTTGCTCAAATGCCTTGCGCGTGGTTGGGTCCAACCTATCCAAGAGCATTTGTGCCATAATATAATCCCAAAACTCCGTTTTAAAACCCATGACTTTTAAAGCACTTAAGTTTTTCGAAAAACAATCA
Organism: Aspidapion aeneum; assembly: GCA_963576565.1. NCBI lineage: Eukaryota > Metazoa > Arthropoda > Insecta > Coleoptera > Brentidae > Aspidapion > Aspidapion aeneum. The sequence continues at coordinate 120,485,257 of OY755040.1, forward strand.
AGCAAATTCCTCAAATTCGTAGCATTCTCTTTAGTAAGAGGAGAGAAGCCTTCAATTGCCTTCCAGTGAAGGTAAGCTTGTAATCGTTTATTTGTATACCTATCCACCAAGGTGTGGTAGGCATTTAAATAATTTTCAGCAAGGATGGGAATGTCAGAAATGACATCCAGGGCAGGGCCCTTTAAATTAGAAAAAAGCAAATTGAATTTTTCAAAGTTTCCCAGCGACCTATTATTGTGCACGGTAGCATTAAAGGCTTGCAAAAAGGTTGGAAACTCCTTAAATTCCCCTTGAAAAAGAGGTATTTTTATCCTAGGCAGTAAACCATGCTGGTCTGTGGAGGCACAGGGACTGCCCATGGGATTTATCGTACTGCTCAAAAGCCCTCCATCTTCAAAGGGTAGTTCGAAAAGTTCGTAAAATATAGTGGAAATCTCGTCACAGCGTTTGCAAAAGTCCATAAACACTTTGTTTTCTACTACTAAGCGATCCTCATCAGAGGCTACCAACGTCAACAAAGTATTATGGTGCTTTTCAAAATCTTTTTTGATTTTTGACAATGTCCGAAATTTGACTTTAAAGCCGCTGTGATAGGCAGGGTCATTTTTTGCGAGGGTCGCGGATTCAATGATCAAATTTAGCTGTGAAATCGCACTATAGCGCAAGGCTTTAGCCTTTAAAATTTTATCCGAACTAGACATGATTTAAAAAAAAATCCAAAAAATAATTGACAAAAATTAGGTAAACTGAAAAAAAAATCAAAATTTGGACACCCTGTATAAATATTAATGTCCTACGTTTAATTACAATAATCAAACTATAAGCGCACAAAAGTAAAGAAAATACCCGATGCAAACTAATGATAACAAAAAAACTTGTGTATAAGTTTTTTTATCTTCGCCTCGCGAATTCAAATAAGTAGGTACCTACTTTTAAAAATAAATACCTACAAATCAAAAGCATTTAATTTGGTAAAACTATTTATCTGCCTTTACACGAAAACAAATTCTCAAGTTAAGAATTAAATTTCCTTCAAAATTTATTATGCACGCAAAAAATGGATACAATCATAGCCATTTGCCGACAGATATTATAATAGTAAATTAGAAATAGATATATTCATAGCAATTTTTACGCAAAAACGAATATAGTAAAGCATCCGCAATCGGATATAGTCATAGCAATTTGCAATAAGCAAAAATGAATATGGCAATTTGGAGATTTTTTTCGAGCAAATTGGATATAATTATAGCAATCCACAAATGTGAAGGCACAACGGCTAAAATAATAGCACTTTGCAGACACTATTTTAAACTATTTCCAGTGACAAACAAAAAAAAACACCCAAATTCCATACGGTTTTTTTTTTTACAAAAAAGAAACGAAAAAACTTGATTTATTCGAAACAAAAAAAAGCATAGTAGTTTACAGATTTTATCTGTGTTTGGTTTTTCGCATGAAAAGGCTAAATTTATTGGTAAAAATATTTAATTTTTACACAAAAAAAATCGCAAAATGTATTTTAGAAACCTAGGGGTTTTCTAAAGTAGGCATGTAAGAAAAACAAGGGTTTTTCTTGCATTTGTTTTTACACAAAAAAAAATCGCAAAATGTATTTTAGAAACCTAGGGGTTTTCTAAAGTAGGCATGTAAGAAAAACAAGGGTTTTTCTTGCATTTGTTTTTACACAAAAAAAAAATCGCAAAATGTATTTTAGAAACCTAGGGGTTTTCTAAAGTAGGCATGTAAGAAAAACAAGGGTTTTTCTTGCATTTGAAACCAGTAAAAAAGGCATTTAGGAAAAACAAGGGTTTTTCTTGCATTTGAAACCAGTAAAAAAAAACTAACCTAAAAAGGCAAAAAAACGATTCCAGAAATCCGGGTCGCTAAGGATCAAAAATGGGGCTCCCTGGTGGTCCAGATAGGAGAGTTGTCTGGAATTTAACGGTGTCAGATGTGGACTGTAATTTTAAGGGAATAAGGTCATAGGCTAAGCTGGTACAAGGGATTCTGAAATGGTCTAGTTTACCTTCTAGGTTAGTGTAGCAATAAACAAATGTATGTAAGGTAAAAATAATGCATTTTCACTTACCATTTTTATACAGGAAGCGGAACTCATGGGAGGACACGCTGTTAAACCGTGCTTTTTGCACCCCACATGAATGTGGTAGGAGAGTCGCTAACACGCGTGTATTATCGTTCGAAGGCGAAACGGTTCTCTGTGCTGCGGCAGCAGGTATCGCTGCTGCGTTCATTCTCCCACATGGCGCCCAGTGGCGTCGTTAATCCATAGGCGTAGGAGAAAAGGGAATAAGTAGGAGGGAATGAGATTACGAAGGTCCATATTAAAGGAACTAGGAACCTTAGTAATTCAAAATGCATTTTATGTAAAGTAAATTGATTATAGCAAATTGTAATATTTGCCTTTAAAACCGCGGGAGTTTCAAATGCAAATAACCCAGTAATTTTAAGTACTTAATTAGTTAATTAATACTAAATAAACAAAAAATAGAAAATGCTCTAGTGAATCACCAAATAGCCTAATTCGAACCAATTTGGTAAATTATAGTAAAAAGAACATATTTACAAAAAGGAAGGCGGGACGAACCAATATTTATGTTGGTTCGCGATTTCATTAATTAAAATATTTACAGTCCATTGCCTTTAACGTTTTTCTAACCGTGGACTAACACGCATCCTACTATGGTATTGGTATTAAGAGATACATACAAAATGGTACTAAGTGATAGTGAAACTGACCAAAACCTTCCCGAACCTATTTCTGCTAAGAAGAAAAAGATTTACAATTACAAACAACATTTTAAAAAAGACTGGACAAAGTTACCCGGGTTTCATTGGGTAGAATGGAGTAGGAAGGGAACAATGTATGCGTGGTAAGAATTGCCTGCAATAAGGAATGAGCACCATGCTATAGGCAACAGCGACAATTCCGCCATCTCATGCTTTTTTTTTTGAAATCTCATGCTTTCTCGAAATATTTCTCATGCAATATTTCTGTGGACCTGGCAACACTGTTTGTTAGTATTATTTGGCTGAAAAATTCCGCTGATTGACGCTCACGTTTGAAGGTGGGTAAAAACGCTAATCAGAGTTGATCTGACCTAAAAGACAAAAGTGCTGTCGTAGGTCACGGATGGTTTCTTTTTCTTTGCAATTGATCTTTTCATCGATCGATATATATAGCAGTTTATACTCACGGGTACTAAAATTTTCGTTTACATGTTTTATTTAATTTATTTTATTACGTACGTGTGCGTAGTGTAAATTTGCATTTAATTATCCCAACTAGACCTTTCTCACAATATTATATCTATACCAGATGGCTGGTGATAAAACTTTCTATGAATATTAATTTTTATTCACCTAATTTTGCTTCTTTGAGCCCGGAAAAGAGTTTTGAAGAATATTAAAAGATTGAATTTTATAAAAACTCACTTCCGGCCAGAACCTTATTTAAATTTAAATTCAAAATTGCTAAAATTAGTGGTTCACGCCCAAAAAACTTCACGGAGTTTTATTGCCCGTTGTTATATCTATCTATTTCGATCCATCTTTGGAGATTGGCTTCCCCCTAACAGAGCCGTAGGCAGAAAAATTTTTCGGAGTGTTGTATAAGAAATTTAAAATAGAATATTGAAAAATTAAAAAAGGATATTAACGGCATAGAAACTAATATAGAGGATATCATAACTATCCTACAACTATTCTATGCAGAATTATACCAAACAAAAAGAGAACCATCAGGGTCTTTACTGAAGAAACTCCAAAATAAATAAAGAACATAAACTCAGAACTACAACCTGAAATAAGCAAAGCGGAGTTACGGCAGAAATGCTCAAGTACGGTGGTAAAATACCCTCCATATTCTCCTGAATAAAATACTAAAATAAAAAATAATCCCAAACAACTGGAAAGAGTCCATAACCATTATTCTACACAAGAAAGGCGATAGAGCAAACCTAAAAAACTATTGATCTATAACACTCGTCAATGTAATTTATATGCTTCTCACGAAAATATTAACAGTTAGACAACAACAAAATTTGACGGATATCAATCAAAGGAACAAACAGGCTTTAGAAAAGGTTTCAGTACAGTTGACCGCTTATTAACCATGAAAATCATAATAGAACGAGCCAACGAATATAACATTCCACTATATAGTACGTTTATAGACTTCGAAACAACATCAATCAAAATCCACAGAGGAACCAAGTCAATCCGCATAAGGATAGGTGTCACACAGGGTGACACAATATCTCCTAAGTTATTTAACCAGGCCCTAGAAGATGTTTTTAAAAGCTTAGATTGGGAAGAAATAGGCATCAAAGTAAACGGGCAATTCTTGAACCACCTAAGATATGATGCTGATGATATCGCCTTAACAACAGACAAGAAAGATGAACTTATAAAAATGGTGCAGGAACTGGATACAGCAGCTAAAAATATAGGCTTAAGGATACACTAAAACTAAAATCATAACAAACACAGATGAAGATATTACGGTCAGAATAAACCAAATTAAAATAGAACAAGTAGAGAAATATATATACCTGGGACAAATTATTAAACTGAAAAAAGAAAACCAAACAGCTGAAATCAAGAGACGAGTAAGATTGGCCTGGGAAGCATTCGGTAAATTAAGCAACATATTAAGAAATAAAAAATATCCTCAGTACCTCAAAACGAAATTGTATAACCAATGTATCCTTCCTGTACTTACCTAAGGATCCCAGGCCAACACTTACAAAATCAAACATCGATAAAGTAACAAAAGTCCAAAGATCAATGGAAAGACAAATGTTACATGTAAAGTTGACAGATGGAATGAATGGATAAGAAATAAAACAAAAGTAAGGGATGTCAGAGGAGAAGTAGCAAAAGACAGAAAGACGATCGATGGAAAATATGTATTGTAAACTGGAGACCTTGGAAGAATATAAGAAGTAAGGGAAGATCCCAAATGAGATGGGCGGACGATTTGAAGAAACACGCGGAAACTAGATGGATGAACACGGCGACAGACAGAGAAGAGTGGAAGTTGGGGGAGGCCTATGTGCAAAGATGAATTGAAGAAGGCTAAATACATAGATAGAAATGAGAAAGCAAGAATTTACGTTTCTATATTAAATTTCTTAATTTAAAACTTGTTTTCTTTTAATTGAATTTTCTCAAGCGTTTTCCAAACTATGCTTTTTAAAATGTTATTTTACCATTTTTTAATAAAGTTCAAACGAAAACAAAATGAAAAACTTAAACTTTTCTTCAAGCATGAAATGGGTTTCCTCTTTCTCAAACCAATTTCCCGTAAAAGTATAAAATTAAAAATGATTTATTAACTGGGGAAAAGCCATATATATCTTGGCGGAAAAATATTATTTTCATAATGCTATAAATTAAAATGTTTTGCAAGGGTTTTCATTTTCACGCAATTTTCTGAAATTTCTTATTCTAGGTACGGTCATACACTTTTTTAATGCCATTTTAAAATTGACTAAAATCGTCTGGAAGTTTAATCAATAATGATGCTTATTTTAAACCATGCGGTGTTGCCGAACACTGTCTCCTTGTATTCCACAAATGTTAGAAAAATAAAAGGACATTAAATAAGTAGGCGAGTGTACCTATCAATGCATTTTCGTCCGACAATTATTATTATGTATTAAAATATTTTTGGCAAATTAATCACGGTTTGCGAATATTTATGAAAAATAACAATAACGCAACAATTAATAAATTTCGACAACTGTGAATTTAAATTAAATTCTGCCTAAATAATGATAATGGTCGTATGTATTCAAATGTGAGTTGAGTTAAAAAAAATTTTTGTAAATTGAGACCTAGTAGATATACAATTATTTTAACCGATTTTAAATTTAATTTTAAAAAAGTTTTTGACTTAGGCGGCGGGGTAGTGCCGTGGTACGGTCGTCGGCTTCACATGCAGAAGGTACCAGATTCGTGTCCCGAACAAAGATGCAAAAACAAAAAATAACTTCGTCGCCCTGTCGCCCACTTCCTTTTCAGCGTTCAACAGTCGTCGTCGAATTAGCATGCGATGCGATACACGCAAAATATAAGTTGACCTTGAACATCGAGAATATACGCAGGTGTAGTTCAAGAGCACCCAGCCAGCCAGTCGAGGAATACTAACCCAGGACATCGAAGAAATAATGTTATTTATTCCATGCCCAGGAGTCTATATAGTCAGCACCAGGATGGCGCCAGCATAGATCTATTACAGTTATCCTTAAGACCACGACTGTTGCGTTAAAAATAAAAGAAGTTTATTGTCTATAACCAAATTCTGCTGGGACGATAGCGATGTTAGATAGACGCAAGTCTAACATGTAGCAGGACCACCTTTCTGAATGGGTGTAAAAGCGTGGGTTCACTGTGTATACTTGCTACGCAGTATAAATACCCCTGCCCTCGACAAAGAGGTGCCAGGCAAAATTAAGTCATCTTAGAGAAAGAAAAACTTGCATTCTAAGGGGCACGTGAATCAGTTTGATATACGGTGTATGGACAAATCGGGGTTTGCGAAAAGGGCGCGCCGTGTGCCTAGCCGCTAGACCAAAAATGGGTTCCCCATCACTACTACTATTTGATTTTTTGACTTACTTTACAGCTACAATAATTACAAAGTTAGCAAGAGTACCGCCTTAAGTTTGAGAACTTTGTGTACTTAATAACCCAAGAAGTTCTGATACAAATGTGACTTTTTCGGAATTGGGGTAAATAGTTGTTTTATTTTCTCTACTCATTTTTTTTTATTTTAAATTTATACTGGGACTTTCCATCCAATCATGATCAATCGCCCAGTTTCGCAAAGTTTTAGCAAGGTTAAAGCATTTTTAAACAAACACAAACAACCAAGTCCCTCTCCAGGAATCAAACCCGGACCGCCGGCCGGTGTGGGAAACAAACATTGTTACCACTACACCACGACGGCGACACTCATTTTAATTAAATGATGTTGAAATTAGCGAAATCCCTGTACAATTTTGAACAATGCCCTGCAAAAATAGCGCTAAAAGTTTTTGGCACGTTTAAAGAAGGACAAAAAGTTCTTCCGTTAGTTTAGTGTGATTAAGTTTTCATCTCTAGAGCAAACAGAAAATCAGAGTTTGGCAGGTATCAATTTAGAGGCATTCTAGTTATCAGGCAGGAAAAGTTAGGGAGTTAGTTTGCACAGTTGAGTTTGTCGAACGTAAACGTGAAAGGAAAACTGGCTCAAGTTAGCTTATATTTCAGCTACCAAAGAATATTCAATTATACTTCTATTCATTTTGCCATCATAAGGAAAAGGGTATTGTCCACAGAACACTGGTCTTCTCTAGCATGCGCAGCAGACAGGTATTAGGAGGGGAGGTTGTGAAGATTTTATTTATTAAGAACTTATTTTCTTAGTCAGCAAACATCAATAGAATTGTTCATTCATCAATTACAAGCAAAATTTTTTAAATGAATAAGGGGAGGTTTTCCCATGGGCTTAGGCTCAAAATGCAAAATAAGATATGAATACAAGGAACTTATTGTTTTAGTAATAAAACTAGTTGTACTGGTAAAGGGTATACTTAAGTTAACAAAAAAAATATTCTGGCTAATATCTAAGGATGGCAAGTATATCTGACAAGCGAAAAACGATTTGAAATGAGTGCCCTTATTTTCTTAGTTCTGAAAGTTTATGACATGATAGGTTGTATTATAACAAGACCTTAAAATACCATCTGGCTGTTATTTCAAAGCCCCAAAGCCTTGCCAGATTTATCTGATGCCCGTCAAGTTGAGACCTCCGATTATGTTAATGCACATAGGTCGGCAAATGCTTCGTTGTCGGTTTACAGACTGCTGAAATTATTTTTTTTTTCATTTTTCGTTGATAGCTCTCTTAAACCCTAAATTAAGGTACAGGGTGTACGTCTCTACGCATGCCAAATAATAATCAGAATTTAAAGTAAAATGGTAGTTTTTTTTGTATCTGCGGCCGCTAACGAACAATAAATTTATTAACTATTGCAAAGAAGAAAGATGGAAAACGTGCTGTGTGTGGATCGATAAAAATCAAAACGAATTTTATAGTTCACACAAAGGTATGTGTGCCTAACTTGCGAGTGTCAGAAGGAGAGGGAAGAGATGATTTTGGTTGTTTTCCTACTTACACAAGGTTGCATCTCTAGACGTACGTTTCTGTGTGTTTCACGTCATCAGTAGAGAACAGCAAACCCAGGTAAGCCAATTTTAACCAAAACCAACTCCTTCCTATATATGAAATACTCGCGGCGGTGCAATGCGAGTAAATTACAAGTTGTTGCGCCATCTAGCGGACTGGCTCGAGCACTCGAAAGTTTAAACACACTGGCATCGTCTTGTCTGAGACGCCGAAGCGCCATCTATGACAAGTTTCGTCCATTAATGTGGTATTAAAACCACGTAATCACGTAGCAACTAAAAGGCCGTACTGCCCGAAGCATATGCAAAGAAGAAAGATGGAAAACGTGCTGTGTGTGGATCGATAAAAATCAAAACGAATTTTATACTTCACACAAAGGTATGTGTGCCTAACTTGCGAGTGTCAGAAGGAGAGGGAAGAGATGATTTTGGTTGTTTTCCTACTTACACAAGGTTGCATCTCTAGACGTACGTTTCTGTGTGTTTCACGTCATCAGTAGAGAACAGCAAACCCAGGTAAGCCAATTTTAACCAAAACCAACTCCTATATATGAAATACTCGCGGCGGTGCAATGCGAGTAAATTACAAGTTGTTGCGCCATCTAGCGGACTGGCTCGAGCACTCGAAAGTTTAAACACACTGGCATCGTCTTGTCTGAGACGCCGAAGCGCCATCTATGACAAGTTTCGTCCATTAATGTGGTATTAAAACCACGTAATCACGTAGCAACTAAAAGGCCGTACTGCCCGAAGCATATGCAAAGAAGAAAGATGGAAAACGTGCTGTGTGTGGATCGATAAAAATCAAAACGAATTTTATACTTCACACAAAGGTATGTGTGCCTAACTTGCGAGTGTCAGAAGGAGAGGGAAGAGATGATTTTGGTGGTTTTCCTACTTACACAAGGTTGCATCTCTAGACGTACGTTTCTGTGTGTTTCACGTCATCAGTAGAGAACAGCAAACCCAGGTAAGCCAATTTTAACCAAAACCAACTCCTATATATGAAATACTCGCGGCGGTGCAATGCGAGCCAGTCCGCTAGATGGCGCAACAACTTGTAATTTACTCGCACGTAAACGTACGTCTAGAGATGCAACCTTGTGTAAGTAGGAAAACAACCAAAATCATCTCTTCCCTCTCCTTCTGACACTCGCAAGTTAGGCACACATACCTTTGTGTGAAGTATAAAATTCGTTTTGATTTTTATCGATCCACACACAGCACGTTTTCCATCTTTCTTCTTTGCATATGCTTCGGGCAGTACGGCCTTTTAGTTGCTACGTGATTACGTGGTTTTAATACCACATTAATGGACGAAACTTGTCATAGATGGCGCTTCGGCGTCTCAGACAAGACGATGCCAGTGTGTTTAAACTTTCGAGTGCTCGAGTCAGTCCGCTAGATGGCGCAACAACTTGTAATTTACTCGCATTGCACCGCTGCGAGTATTTCATATATAGGAGTTGGTTTTGGTTAAAATTGGCTTACCTGGGTTTGCTGTTCTCTACTGATGACGTGAAACACACAGAAACGTACGTCTAGAGATGCAACCTTGTGTAAGTAGGAAAACAACCAAAATCATCTCTTCCCTCTCCTTCTGACACTCGCAAGTTAGGCTTACATACCTTTGTGTGAAGTATAAAATTCGTTTTGATTATTAACTATTGGACCGGATTTTAGAGCTTTTCTGGCGAGGCTTTCGTGATTGTAAATAGCATCCAAAATAATTTTCTCCATAACATGATAGTATATTCTACCAAGTGAAGAAATTTTAAAACTAATAAAATACTTTCCTGATTTTCCAATTTTGAAGAGGCTTTTTCCGACTTTGGAAATCAGCCAGAGTTATTTTTAGTTATAGTGGATTATAACATCAGTTTATATGTTCAGTTTCAAGACTTAGAAAATAAAGGCACAAATCAGCCCTATTTTTATATTTGAAAAATTTCAGCCAGGGATACTTTCCACCACTTGAGATAAGCCAGAGTACTTTTCTTATAATGTTCATTATTTCTTCTTCTTAGTGTAAAAGACTGAGAACTAAAAAAATAAATCGACTCATATCATTTACTTACGTTTTGAACCCATCGTAAAATCATCACCAGAATGAAAAATAGTCGTTCATTATTATCATTGGCAGAACATACTTATTCATATACATAGACTAAGAAAATAAGTTTCAAAAAATATTCACGGCTTCCCCTACTATTATTTACTTAGAGTAATAATTATATAAAGAGAAGAAGTCACACACAGAAAAACTACAAAACTACTAAATCCTTAGAGAAAATTAAATCAAATCTATGAAATTTTCGTTTGAATGGTTAATAGTGCTTCAACTCTCCAAACAGAAAAGCGGCATTTTAAAATAATAAAATAGAATATCCTTAATACCGGTTAAAACTGATGGAACAATGACTAATAGTTAATCGTTCTCTACTATAGGAAAAAGGATTCCCTTTTTACCTGGGGATATAGTCCAAGTAGCTCAAAACGAAACCCGGCCCTGCTAAAACGAAATCCGTAATATGATGTCATACACCTGTTGCCACGTCCTGAAAAAATTGTGGGAAAAGGGGTCGTTCATAAATTATGTTGTCTAAATGAGTTTTTATCGCAGATTGTAATAAGAAATACACAGCATAAAACGACGCGACGCGGGCTAATAAGCGCATGACAAATTATCGCACGGTTTGAATAGCCTAACCAACTCAAAGCACTATATATTTTGGTAAGGTAAGAAGTTGAACCTTACTTTATTATTTATAAAATTTTACAGAGGCAGAGGAGGCGGCAACAGCGGAAAAGCTACATTGTTTACCAACAAATGAATGAATGACCGCCGAAACCGAGGCTACTACTTTTCTTTATATGTTATTACTCTGAGATTGTTTACGACAAATATCTGTTATTTGGGTGTATTTTTCTCTATTTTCGTAATATCGTCGTGCCTTCTATCAGTGTGTATATGTTTGTCGGTCTGTAATAGGATAGCTCCTAAACCACTAAACCGATTTTCATGAAAGTTTCAGGTAAAATAGTTTATAACACTGTAAAGAGCTGACTAGATTTATTTTGGTCAAAATGCATTAATGCTAATAACAGTTAAAAAATTGAAAGAAAACTTTTTTTTCTTGAAAATGATTCCTAACAGAGTGAGCATGCGCTTATAAAATGTCAATTTGGCGGCTGGAAAAAAAATATTTTATGATATCAAACATGAAAATATGATTTTGTACGACCGTGCGAAAGTGTCAATTTTTGGCAGGCGTTTTAGTTTTGAAAGTGCCATTTTTTGGCAATATTTTTTCGCACCCTTCGAAAACCTTAAGAATCGGTACCTTAATATTTTTTTTTTGGTGTCCTTAGCAACCCAGCTTTCAAATAGTTGTCAAGAACTGCTCCCCATGTCAAGGCACTTTCAAGGAATGATTTATGCGCATGGTGAGGACCTGTATAAAGTGTCCAGTCATAAGTTTGAGGGTTGAGTAGGTGTTAATGTTTTTGGGGTCGCTGAAACCGAATTCGGAGTCTGTTTTACCCCATGACGTCAGAATTTTCCATAAACTTACTTAAACGTAATTCTTTCGACTTTTTTTTTGGTGGAGCTGTGTTTTTATACTTATCTGGGACTAAAAGACTGAAAATAAAGTTATACTGATCGCACGGTATATTCTAGTGCTGTCTAATTTCTTTGACCGCTGTTTGCTTAAAGGGCCAACGAGCGTAATATAGGTGAAACAGAGATTAAATGTTTTGTCGTGCTGTTTGCGTCCAACAAAATTCCAGACTCAATCCATGTGGAAAGGATGATAACTTTTTTGTTTGTTGGGGCTTAGGCTTAGGTATAGCTATAGAATTTCAATGACCCACACCTAATCGACTAATCTAGCTTAGAAAGGAACTTTAAGCTGTATGGGCTGCTAGATAGCACAAGACGTCTAGGCTTATTTGTTTTGAATTTACGTCTGAACGTTTTACGACCTTTATAACACCACTTACCCACTGGATGGAGTGTGGGAACTGGAAGAAAAAGTCTTTAGCAGATCTTCGGACCAGTGCAAACCCAAGATGTTTAATTTCGGAGATAGAGGAATTATGAATTAGAACAGCTAATAGATATAGATCGTGGGCTGAATTTTAGATTGCGTCTTATGCGAGAATAGAGCATTATTTGAGATATTTTCAAAATGGCACTACAGAGACTTTTGTAAGGATGAAAAATGATTAAAAGGTTAAAATCTTCAAGATTTATTTTATTTTGAATTCATTTTTCTCGCCATGTGTGTTTGTCATCGCATTTATTTATTTGTTTGCATTATCAAACTTTTTCGTTGTTTTAATATAAAGGTCATTTAAAACTTAAAAATACCAGTGTGAATCTTTTTTAAACAAAATTAGACTACAAAAAAGAATTATTTTGATGCTTTAATTTTTGTTAACACACGAAAATAATAACTATATTAAATTTTAAAAGTGTGCTAAATATAAACAAATATCTAGGTGTAGTGAGCGGATTACTTTCTACGCAGAAACAAACACATTCGCTTCTGCTTTAAATTTAATTTTTTTGGGATAAAATGAAGCGGCTCTAAAAAAATAAGGATTATTATACATTAAAAAAAAATGTTTTACAAGGCTTTATTTAAAAAAAATCAAATATATTCCTGATCCTGCAAAACTAAGTTAGCGAAAAAACAATACAAATGCCACTATCTTGGATTTATAACGTCACACAGCCCCACTACTCAAATTGGAGGCAAACAACCGGCAGCTTAACATTAAGTGATCCATCACCAGTCGTTTAAAACTTTCTTGCTCATCTTTAATTTTTTGTAATTTTTATAATATTTAAAAAAATAACAATATCTTTTTTAGTTCTTGAGATATAAATCCCATTTAAAGGATGGTTTAATTGTTCCTCAATTGAAAACAAATCATAGCCCATACAATTTTCCTGTAAAGTTGATGTGGCAAAAGTGAAAAGCAAAAGTTTGCGAAACAACAAGGAAAAAACAGCAATCTTGGATTTATGATGTCACACAGGCGCTCTTACTTAAAATTGAGGCTAACACCTGAAGACCTAAGATTGAGTGATCCATAATTAATTGATTTGGGGTAGTCTAAAACTTCCTCGCTCAATTTTTTTGGGTAAAACAAAATTAATATGTAAAAGAAAAATTAATATCTTTGTTAGATTTTAAGATATCGAGCTAGTCCTTTTATTATCGTTATTAGTGTCCTATTGTCAACAAAAAAACTTATTTTCTTTTTTTCTGAAAACCTAATTTGGCAACAGTTATTAGTTGGTGAAAAAATCATAAAAAAAGCCGACATCTTGGATATATGACGTCACACAGACCCTACTACACAACTTGAAAGAAAACACTACTACTACTATGTCGGTTTAGAACATTTTTCTACGTTGTCTGAAGCCTATTCTCCACCTCCTTCAAACCTGACAATCATCTTCCGTCTGGTTTTTTTGACTCATTGATCTTTGGATTGACTGTTACCATTCCAGTTTAGGACGCCCTCTTTTTCTGCGCCCTATTGGTTGCCATTCTAGGACCTGCTCGGTAATCTTTCGTCGTTCATCCGTTGTACATGGCCGTACGATATCAGTTGTCTTTTAGTGATGTCATCCGTTATACTTCCCTCGATTCCCATTCTTTCTTTTATGATCTCATTTCTTATATGATCTTATATGATGATATATGATGATTTTGCTTTGTATTTTTCTGTTACTCGACAAGTTTCTATTCCATACAACAGCGTGTTTTTCACCATTGTTTCATATATGTTAAATTTTACATTCTTTTTTATCTCTCTGCTCCATAAAATACTGTTAAGACAATCAATAACCTTTTTGCTTTTAGTATTCTTTTTTCCAGTTTTTTACAGTCTGTTCCTGTGTTAAAAAATGAGACACCTAAGTATACATACTTGTTGCATCGAGATATTGTTTGTCCATTGTCTAGTTCCAACTCACTTGATTCGTTTCCAATACATAAGTACTGTGTCTTGTCCACGTTCACTGTTAACCCCCACGTTTGGTATTCTTCCGTTAACTTTTTCATCATATACTCCATGTTTTCTTTATCATTAGCTACAATTACTTGGTCGTCAGCAAACTGTAGTGTGTATATGGTAAATCGATCGTTAAGTTATATTCCCATGCCGTGTACTTTACGTTTCCAGTTTTTTAGAGCTACTGCGATATATATTTTAAAAAGAGTTGGAGAGATACAACATCCCTGTTAAGCCTTTCGTTACCTGGAATTCTTTTGAAAGTCGATTTCCAATTTTAATTTTAGATTTTGAACCTTTGTTAAGTTCTTTTATCGCTTTTATATATGTATGCTTGATATAAGTTTGTTCTAACACTGTCCATAATTTTTCTATTGGAACGGTATCATAGGCTTTTTGTAGGTCCACAAAGGTAACATGAGTCTCTATATTTCTGGCACTCCTTTTGTCGATTACTTGTTTCAGACACATTATCACTACAAGATCTGCCTTGGTCATGAAAATCATTCTCTATTAGATCTCTAAGAATCCTACCGTACAATCTACTTAGAGTACTGGTTACTGAAATTCCCTCATTCCTCTGTAGTTCTTGCAATCCAGCTTGTTTCCTTTTTTATGTATTGGGGATATGAATGCTATTTTCCAATCATCAGGTACTGGATGTCCGTTTATGCATTGATTGATAATATATGTGAGATTTTCTAGTAGTTTCTCTGATCCATATTGTATATATTGTATTTATACAGAATTGTGTCATCAATCGATCTAGGGTAATTTTAAGAAACTATACCACCTACTAACTGTCCCACGGAACACGATTTTTTACTTTAAGCCGCTCAACTAATAGCAGCTAAGGTGCACAGAGGTTTGTTGGGACATCAACTTTAATTTTGCCATATAACTTCGGCTTTATTTCATTGACAAATAATGCGTTTCAACAAAGACCTAGACGGTTCGGTTCACCTGAGAATTGCGCGAAAATTAGTTTCAAAAAGTTTACTAACTATTAAAATGCCACGACGAGAAGTAGTTATAATATAATAGTTTTCGCGCACAGCGGGTTCGTTGCTAACTTCAACTTTAACGAGGTTGATAGAGATATTAGAAGTTCTCGAGTTTGACATTAATAGTGCGGGACAACTACAAAAAATGTTTGATCATTATAGTTTAATTTGTTTTATTTTAGTTTAGTAGGGAGCTAAATATCCCTACTTTTTTATATTACCAGAAGACTCAAATTACAAAGTTAAAATAAAATAAAACTTAATATCCTTACCGAGTCTTTAGTTAAAAACAAAGGAATACTATATTTTATTAGATTATCACAGTATTATTTTAATCAGGGAAAAATCGAATTAAAAATTAAAAACTTTTAAAAACGTGACAAATGAGTTTTCTATTTGAGCAAAGTGAGTTTTTCGTTTGGGCAAATGACTTTGCCTACTTAACGCAAATAAGCTATTTATTTACTAGAAATGATTGCAGTTATTAAGTCCCTATTAAAAAAAGAAAAGACACGAAAAATCTACTTTGATTCTGCGAAAGGGATCATGACAAATTATTACTGTATGTAAGATAAGGACAACTACATATGTATAATATATGTAGTATGTAAAAAAAGGATAGACATTTACACGTGGTTACGCCTATTGTTTCAGGCTAGCCAGACCCACAGCCAATACCTGTCCTCTATGCGCATCGGTAAAGTAGAGGAAGAAAATTTCTGACACCGATTGTTTTCCCTTGCGCGGCGATCTTTTCCTTCAGTTCACTCCATTTTTCAAAACTGATCATCTGGAAAAATTTCTTGCGTTTTCTTTACTTTAAAATATCATCGCCCACATCATTGGCAATTGCCTTGCTGGAACAGAGAGGCAAAGATGCGGTACAAATCATAATTTCGCGCTGTTCCCTTTCCTCTCCCATTTCACGAACAAGAGATGCCTCTCCACTACTGCATTTGTGGCAAAAATTGACATATCCAACAACAACAAATAAATTGGCCACATCTTAACAGCTATTTACCCTGATATACCATTTAATCATTGAAATACGCGGCATGGCATGAGCTAGAATTAGCATGAAAAACAAATACTCCCTTTTCACCTGTTTCGCTGCACACGACGTAATGACGAGAAACTTCGTGAAGAGATGAAGTCATGATGTATTCCCCTACTTTCCCACTACCAACCGAACTACGGGTCTAAAACAACGAAAAATATTTCAAGACACCGCCCAAAATATATTTTTATCTCTTTTACTTCTCTCTTACACACATTAAGCACAGCATGCAGTCTATGATCCTATACCATTTAATCTACCTGTATATCTTATTAACGAAATAGTATACTGAGAAAAATGACACAGACAGATGAGATGATTAGGGCAAATGATTGCATTAATTAAAAACACATTTAAAAAGTGCACCTCTTTAACGAGTGCACTCCACTTACGTTTAAAATGAGTTTTTAATGACCGAAATCATTTGTAGTTACTAAATAGCTCATTTGGGTTAAGTAGACGAACTCATTTGGCCAAACGAAAAACACATATTTCTCGTTTTTTAACAAAGTTATAATAATCATAATCAAATAATTTTTTTTATCCCGAATGTTTAAGTTTCCTCATTTTGAATGTGCATCAGGGTTGGATGGGACAGGCGGGCAACCGGACAAATGCCCGTTGAGCCGGTACAATTTAGAGACGGTTGGAGGAGATAATGTGATAATGGTACTAACTTATTAATATCTTTTTACAATACCAATATCCAGAAGAAAATTTTTTTATAAAAATATTGTCCAATTTTTTTTCTTATTTGTGTTGCTGTTGTGAAATCTCTTTTAACACACTTTGTTGCCTATTTTAGTGGGAATTGATCCCCCTGATCCCCCCTTCGGTACGGCCTTTTTATCATTCTTGGTGCTAAAATACATAAAAAATCTAAGAAATCAATTAACCGATTGAAAAATCGGTTTTGGGTCCAATTCAAATTAAGGAGATCATAGATAAAATTGCAGCATCAAGTTCATTATTAAAAAAGTAGTTATCATATAAAAAATTAGCATACCTGCTCTGCGCCGGTAGTTAAAAGGGCGCAAGTGACGTAAGTGTGGTTCGGAAAAAAACGACTTCAAAGTTTTATTTGTTTATAAGGCAGTACTACAGTTACTGCTATTTTTTTATGTTTTTTTTTTAAATTTTATTACAGGACGTGATGGAAAATCCGTCGCGACCAAAAACCTAAATTCGAAAAAAAATTGCTGGCAGCCTTTTAACTAACGGGGGCAGTGCCGTTGTGTTAAATTTTGAAATTTTGTACGTTTTTATTTTTTTTTGAGTTTTCATTTTGTGAAAAAATTAGATTTTATATATGTTAATAGGTACTTAGTGTTTAATATAGGCATACAGAATATAAAACTTTACAAAAATATCTAGAGCAGTATCATAGATATTAATAAAAAATGACATTTTCTGAAAGTCTTTAAACACCTTGTATCTCACAAGTTAGGATGTTTAAGGCATGCATACATGTGTTTATATGAAGTTTTTTTTCTCAAAATGCAAATTACATCCTTCAAAATTAGCATGTTATTTAATAACAAAACCTCCATAATATCAAAAACAAAAATAACACAGTATGGCTTCGTTGTCTTTGCCGTAAAATTTTTGTGCCGAAGCGAGGGCCGAATAAAAAAAAATTTGCCAGGGCCGGTTTGTTTGAGCCCATCCAACCCTGATGTGCATGCCAGGAACATTGCGCTAGGCTAAGTAAAGGGATGTTGGCCTAAAGAAGGTCAAGACACACCCATAGGTTGCAAAGGCAAAAAAATGATGATACCAAAACATGGGCGAACAGGGGTGGGGGGGCTTCATGTTAAGATTTTTTTATATATTTAATGAAAACAAAACTAATATGGTATATCATGTGGTCTCCAAAACCTTCCCGCACCCAAGATACTCTTGGGTGTGCCCCTACCAAAAAAAAAGTATCAAAAAGCCTAAAGTTTAGTTTTTTGCACCAATCATAGTAAAACCTAGCGTAAAGGTCAGGCGGCAGGCTCGCCTCTCAAACAACGATGGAAAAAAAAATTCGTCGCCCTGTCGCCCACTTCCTTTTCAGCGTTCAACAGCCGTCATCGAATAAGCATGCGATGCACGCAAAAATATAAGTTGACCTTGAACATCGAGAATATTCGCAGGTGTAGTCCAGGAGCCGACACGCAGCCCGCCGAGGAACCAGGGATAATAACCCAGGAGCCTGCTATATGTGCTATATAGTCGGAACCAGGATGGCGCCAGCATAAATCTCCTACAGTAAACTCACGACGACCACGACTGTTGCGCTGAAAAGGAAAGAAGTCTATCGTCTATAACCAAGTTCTGCTGGGACGATAGCGGTGTTAGATATATGAAAGTCTAACATGTAGCAGGACCACCTTTCGGAAGGGGTGTAAAAGCGTGGGTTCACTGTGTAAACTTGCTACGCAAAATAAAGATCCCTGCCCTCGACAAAGAGGTGTCAAGCAAAATTAAGTCCTCTTACAGAAAGAAAACTTGCATCCTAAGAGGCACGTCCATCAGTTTGATATATGATGTACGGGCAAATCGGGGTTTGCGAAAAGGTCGCGCCTAGTCGCTAGACCAAAAATGGTCTCCCCACCACTACTACTACTAGCATAAAGGTCACTTTTTTAAAATATTCCAATAATGACAATAAATGTGGATTTATTTGTGAAGCTTTTTATTAATTAATTTTGTTAAATGTACCTACATTCCGAAATTATCACGCATGAGGGTTCATAAAATTTTTAATACATGACGCCAGCTGTATTTTTATTTTTAAATGCATAGTGAAATTTATGGAAGCTACGTTAGCTCTTTGACATTTATGAATGTAGCTTAATGTGAGTAAAAGTGCTACGACCTACACGTTTTAAATATAAAAGAGCTGTCATTATAAAATTTTATAATTTAAACGTTTTAATTTGCGGTAAAATTTTGTTTTATATATACGTTCATCTATTTTAATGTATCCATTAGCCCATAAAAATTTAACCACCGCCGTTTTCGATAAGGGCGTTAATATTATTTTAATTTGCAAATAAGATGGCAAACGGGTCGATAAGGGAGGGGGTAATTACCCCCAAGAATTAATATATGTTACTTATGGTACAGAGTGGTGCAGGCAGGCCGGCGTAAGAGAGGTAGAGCTCGTATAGCTCCCAGGCCACATGGGAGTCCCCGGAAACGAGAAAGCGGACGGACTCACCAGGGAAGGATCCCGGCAGAAACGCGTCGGGCCAGAGCCTTTCCTGGGGCTCACAAGAGGGCAAATGAAGTCGGCCCTAACAGAGTGGACCCAGAAAGAGATACAAAGGGAATGGACCAATACAGGAAACGCCAGACAGGCCAAGGAGTATGACAGAATACAGCAAACCCCGTAGGGACTGGCTGCTCCGTGGAACACAAAGAGAGGTGGGAGCCATAGTGGGAGTCCTAACCGGACACTGCGTCCTACAAGGACACCTGTCAAAGATGAGAGTGAAGGAAGACGCGACGTGCGAGCGATGTTGGGCCGAGGACGAGACCTTGGCGCATTTCCTCTCATCATGCGAAGCATACAAGGAGGCAAGAAGAGAGGTATTCGAAGAGGAAGCCTTTGAGACGGAAGACCTTCTGAATCTGAGGTGGCCCGATATTCTGGCCTTTGTACAGAAGACGGGAGATTCCTTAGCGAAGGAAGGACGCAGTAGGGGGGATGCCCGGGGGTTGGCGAAAAGGGCGCTTCATGTGCCTAGCCGCCAGGCCTAGAGTCTACCCCACACTACTACTACTACTACTATGGTACAGAGGAAATGAACCAGAGAAAAATTAACGGACACAAGGTTAGTTAGCTAATAATACATTTTTGGATCAAAATTATAGCTAAGTCAGGCGCGGATCTACGGGAGGGGAAAAGGGAAAATCTTTAAAATAGATGAGTGTTGCTCGACTCCCATGTTATAGTCACCTGCCGCACTATGGCTCCTAAGTTATAGGACACACTATGTACAGGGTAACCCATAACTTAAGGGCCATAGTGCAGCAGGTGATAGACGAGAAAAAAGGTTATATAACATGGGGGTCAACACACATCTGTTTTTAAGATATAGGATTTTTAAAGTTAGAGGAGTGTGGGGAAATGGGTTTTACAAACAAAAGAAATTCTGTCACAGCCAGCTGAATACTCAGCTAATTGTGATTTAAACATTCAATATTCCTTTTTTTGATAAAATTACAAGTTGAGGAGGTACAGGCTGTTAAAATAACCTCCAGAGATGTACAAAAAATGGTAATTTAAAAAAAAATATATTTTTCTTACATATTCTTTTAAAAATTATCATTATTATTTTATTATTATGTTTCGTTAGAGACTTGTTTTTATTTAAAAAAAATATAAAAAAAAACATTCCGTTTAATATGGCATTTATAAAAGAAAATACCAAAAAAATAGATTTTTCTAAAAAAAATTGACCGGTTAACTTTTTTCAAAATAATTTTTATTTTAATTTATTGCTGTTGTTCTAATTCACGACTTTACCCAATTTCATATTTCAAAAAAGTTAAAAAAATTGCCAACTTTGATGCTCTGTATCTCGACAAATAAAGAGTTTTGACCCATGCATTATAGGAACTTTTTTATCAGACATGACCTCCTCTATCACCTGTTGGCCTATGGCCCTTAAGCTATGGGACACCCTGTATATGTAAATTTTGAAAAATGTTTAGAATTTTAAAAATATTTGAAATATTTTTAAATATTTGAAAATGTTTGAAATTTTTTATGGAAATTCATATTCTTCAAAATTATCAAAATATTTAAGACTTAAAGATCTTTTATTAATTGTGAACTACTTTAATATTTTTGAAAACTTTTGAAATATTTCGTAACTATAAATAAATTTTGTTTAAAACCTCTTATGCTCTACGTCTAGGTTCATAATTATCTATTATACTATTATTGGTAGGTCGTAGGCCTAATAAGATATTTTTTCTTTCCTAAGGTCACACACACCGGCACATAAAATAAAAATTTGATCTGTATATTTAATCAAAACTACTTATCCGGTATCCTTATGATATGAAGACGTTGCAATTTCTTGCGCAGACACAAAAAATGCGATAACCGCTGAAAAAAAAAGATGTTGTTTTGTAAAGAAGCCCTTCGAACTAAATTAATCAATTAAATACCACTTTCGTAACTTCACCGTGTAATATTGCAATACTATGATCAAGTTTTGTGTAATTTATTTGAAATTTTGGGGGTGTACGGGCGAAACAAACCCCATATTTGGATTCGGTGCATCGACATGTAGTGACTACTTATTTTTGTTTGATTTGCCGGAGTTATTATTGTTTCAGTTTTTCGTCTGTGTGTTTTTTCCGTCTGCACTTTTTTCACAGGCGATTTCTTTCTTGAGTGCTTTTCTAATAAAGGAAGTCAACAAAAATATACTTTTTTTCAGCCTTTAACTTAGCTTGTAGTAGCTAGCCGCGTTTATAGGTACTTTATATATTTTTTCAAGTTCTGGAGAGAGGTAATTACCCCCTTTACCTCCCCCCCTCCCGTTGAACCGCCAATGTCAGCAAGAGATACAACAATCTCCCAAACCTAACTTTGCTGTAGGAATGAATAAATCAATCAATACACCAAATTATTTTTTCTATAAATAAAAAAGTTGTAGACCTGCTCCCAAAATAGACACTAGAAAAACCCTTCGTTGCTCGAAAACGACTTGATACGGTTTTCACCTTTTTAGCAAAAGGGGGTCATTTTTCTTTAAATTCGTTGTAACTATCTCAAGCCCCCAAAAGTGAACAATTCAATTATATTATAAAACTTCTTAGCTGTTGCTGTCAAATACCAAAAAAAAAAATCTTATGACTGGAGTATATCTACTTAAGAGAATTAAAAAATAATCTTTCCAATGCCAAATTGAGTACTTGAGAATTTTAGTAAATATGTAAGTTTTGCTTCTAATTAATAGATTCATCATAGGTGTATTTTTTTCTTAATTTGTAAAAATTAAGAATTGGTTAATTTAATTAGGCGTTTTTAATAAGAAAGCCGACTCCTAAAAATTAAGGTAAACAAGGAGATAACCTCCTCAGTAATTTATAAAAATAGGGACATTTTGGGTCAGTTAAAATAACAGAAAATTCGACAGCTCTTACCGTTATTGTTACTAAGAATAACGGTAACATTCGGGGCAAAAAAGATAGATTTTGGAACACTAAAGATAAGCATAACACAAACGTTAATTTAGTAGTTTTAGACTCCTTTAACTTTTTGTTTATATATTTGTTTTTTTATTTTTATTAGACATAGCTTTTTACAAACTAAACTATTAAATTTTAGTAAAAAATTCGACTACATTAAAAAAAAAACAATAAAATAAATATATCAAAAAACATTAAAGGACGGCCACCGTAAGTACCATGAGACGTTACCGTAAATATCAACAAAAGAGCGAGAAGCTGCTATTGCGCAGACTTAGTAATAACAATAACGGTAACAAAGTGTAAAAATACGGGACCCAAAATGTCCCTAATAATAAAGAAAAGCTCAAACTATGTTTAAAATACTTTTAGAACTCCATGACACACTTTTAAAAAATTACGCGTCGCGGCGGCCAATCACAAACAAATGAAGGGCGAACGTGGGGATCCCTTAACTCGAATAGACGCGTTGCGACTAAAGGAAAACGCGTTTTCCCGCCATATATAAAAGAGCTTACTCAGTGAAAAGTTTTTCCGTTGCGATTTTGCGCGTTTTGTCGTTTGATAAAGAAATGCTTTTATATAGGGTGCCCTGTTAAAAAACCATGCCGCGCGTCCTTACCTATTTTGGCTGATTTTTTTTATCCCAATTGATTCATAAAGTGTTTTAGGTAAAATTAGATTTTTAAGCTTTAAATTTAATTAATTTGTAAAAATTAAGAATTTGTTAATTTAATTAGCTATATGTTTTAATTACCATTCTCAATAAGTTTGCAGGTAGTACTCTGTACATAACCCCTGAATAAATAAATAATTGGTTTTTGCGTCTTGTATTCCGAAAAGGGGTAAACCACCATTTGAACCTTATCTACTAAATCTACAATAAGAACCGGAAAAATACTTCCTTATTTTATTAAAGATAAAGAAGCGACTTATTGTTAAATTTAAATTGGTGGTTCCTCCATAAGTAAACATGTGCACGTGCCATATATTACTTTAAAAAATATTATTATTATTATTTAATTAATAATTTCATAATAAAGTATCAATAAACCCCAAAAGGAATTCATTCAAGACTTAAATACTATGTATCTTGTAACTAATACCCGATATGTATGTGTTTGTATTCATGTTAAAACCAGGATGCGGTGGATGGTGGATGCGTGGGAAGACTAGCGACGCGGTTTCCTGGAAACATATATTTTGTGTCGCATTCTAATTACGAAAAATAGAAAGAGAGGACGACATACACTTTCCTATAAAATTTTACAGTACAGAGAATCTGGGCCTTTGCTTGGATTGTGGTCTTATGCAGAAAATGCGATCGATGCCGCCCGCACCTCCGTGATGCCCACCGCGACCACGATTAGCGTTGCCTGTTACAGCACCTTATGTGCACTTTAAATGAGTGCGCTTAGATAACTTGGCGTTATTGGTCAGACCATTTTTTTTATTTCGACGATTTTGTAGTTACGACAAAGGCGGATGTTTCCAATTCTGATAGCATTAGCGTGCAATATTTAAAGACAATACAATTTTGTTCATTATCACAATGGGTGAGAATAGATTAACTGCCCTCGCAATGTTATCTATTTAGAAAAAATAGATTCAAGTTGTTCATTGAATTCGTTATTGAAGAATTTATTTCAAAAAAGGACAGACGCCTTCATTTTCAATACAAAACGTGTTTGTGAAATATAAAAACTAGGTATAATACGTCTAACTAAATATCTCATTTTTTAATTATTTGCTCTAAATTATATGATATAATGGCCTCGATTGCCCAAAAGGTTGAGCGTGGCACTCAAAAAAATTTTTCGCCTGCGCAACAATTTTTTTTTGGGTGTGCACCCCCGAACCTTTACACCTCGCGCCGCCTATGCTTTGTTATGTCAATTTAAAAAATGTTAGTCAACCTGCATTTTAAAACTGTCAAGCTACTGCCTGGCACTATTAATGCCTGGCATTATACCAATAAGTCCCTAGTAATTTTTTTTAAATATTAAATTATAAATTATAAATTTTTCACAAATACTTCTTATTTTTTTTAAATTTCGCCTGCGGCACCATAAATCTCCTTTAGATACTAAATTTCACACCTCAGATGTATCAAAACGCTTATAAAAAAAATTTGATGTTTGCTGCCATTTTGGCCTCCTGCTCCCGGAAATCCTGGATCCGCCACTGATTGGGAACGGAGATTATATTTCGAAATTTCGTGTTATCTTTTTGATATATTCTAATACGAGTAATTTAAGTTTATAAATTGCAGTTTATTTTTGGCGCACTCTATGTTAAAATAAGGTGGTCCTTTTAATGTGGGTCATTTGGAATTCGGGGCTGTTTTGGATCAATGACCTGATGACCCGCACTATTTTTTACCTAAATTCAATTCCAACAAACAGATATACAGTTTTATATCTTTTAACATAGCAATGACTACATAATATAAAATTTCTAAATAAGATGCACTATAGTGCGTGTCTGCACAAATATTAGGGATTTATGGAATAAAACCTGACTTTAGTTTAGAGTCGGCTTTATTCTGACAGATTCACAAAGAAAACTGACAGCTGACCTCTCAAAATTGACAATCCAAAGTCAAATTTAAAAATAAAGTCGCTAACTTTCATTCAATAAAAACAGGCACTACTAAATCCGGTTCCTAAATATACAAAGGCTGAATTTTAAAAGAAAGCAGTTGCTTTTTATATGTAAATCTGTCACAGTACTGCCGATTTTAAAATAAGGTCAGGTTTTATTTCAATAAGTCCGTATTAACGGATGACATATTAATGGATGACGTCTAGGGGAAAGTGACCTATTATGGCCCCCTAACTATGTTTTACTATAAATTAAAAACCGTCCATATAAGATATGAAAAAAGCTTCGACGAAAAATTAGGCAATTAAATGATAGTTCTTTTAACTTATATACTTTTTGTTTACTTTCATTTGGAGTAAAAAATTGAAATATAAAAAAAATTATGGACCTTTTAGAAAATTCTAAAATAATTGAGTTACACAAAAAAAATACAAGGTATTTTACAAATACGGTAAAGTTGACAGGTATAGTGGTAAAAAACAGTTTTAATAAAAAAGTACCTGAGCAAAAAACTGAAATCTGATCCTAGCCCATTAGCACACTCTAAGTGAATTCCAACCTGCCTTGAAAACAGTTTTTGTAAATATCTCAGAAACGAAAGATCCTACGAAGTTTTTAGTAATAACATAATAATAAATGATCAAGAAAATCGTGTTTTACTATTCACTTTAAGTCTGATAATTGTCTAGGAAGGCATCAGATCAATCATGGATTCATTTATTTCCTATAGCAAGCACAATAAGCACTGGAACTACTAGAAAATTCGTTTGTACACTAATAAGCGAATGTGAAATGCCTCTAGTAAATAATATAGGCAACTATTCATGATCGGAAAAAATCTGACCATTCCCTACTTGTTGAAACAGCCTATAGAAATATAGTCATTGCACCACTTGCACAGTCTTAATGTCTTTAAGTAAAAGTATTGAACGCACCTTATCTGATGATACGTGCCTAATCCCTTCTTGTAAGGTTTAACAGAGACTATCGACAGGTACTGCCTCTACCGTGCAAAGAAAAAAGAAGGTTTCCAGATAATTTATCTTTTATGACATATTTCTACACTAAATTAGTTTTTATGATATCTTACAAAATATACCTATAATAAAAATATATATATGCTGAGAAAAAGAAGAATTATAATAATTAATAAACTAGTAGTAGTAGTAGTGGTGGGGAGATCATTTTTAGTCTAGCGACTAGGCACAGGGCGCGCCCTTTTCACAAACCCCGATTTGTTCGTACACGATATACCAAACTGTTGCACGTGCGCCTTATGATGCAAGTTTTCTTTCTCTAAGAGAACTTAATTTTGCCTGGTACCTCTTTGTCGAGGGCAGGGAACTTTATACTGCGTAGCAAGTATACACAGTGGACCCAAGCTTTTACACTCCTTCTGAAAGGTGGTCCTGTTACATGTTAGACTTGCATCTATCTAACATCGCTATCGTCCCAGGAGAACGTGGTTATAGACGATAGACTTCTTTCCTTTTCGGTGCATCAGTCGTAGTCGTCGTGAGTTGACTGTAGGAGATTTATGCTGGCTCCATCCTGGTACCAACTATATAGCACTTATAGCAGGCTCCTGGGTTATTATTCCTGGATCCTCGGCTGGTTGTGTGTCGGCTACTGGACTACACCTACATATATTCTCGAACGCTGAAAAGGAAGTGGGCGGCAGGACGACAAGCCTTTTTTTTTGTTTTTGCATCGGTGTTCGAGACGCGAACCTGCTATATTCTGCATGTGAAGACGACGACCATACCACGGCACTACCTTGCCGCCAATTAATAAACCAAGTAAGTTATTTTTTTTTGCCTTTGCACAATAGACCTAGACCCTTTAAGAGTGTGTTTTACACTTATAAGTATAATGATCTTTTTTATTCGGCAAATTTCAATGAGGCAACTCTACCCCAATTCGGTGAAACTGCATATTCTCTCCTAGGATTTGACAAAATATGTAGTTATGGTAATTGCCTTATACGAGGGATGTCTCTTAAGTTTTGCATATACAGTGAGAATAAAACAGTACATAACTTTTAAGACTTTATTGTTTCTAGAATTATTCTCCACGATAATTAATGCACTTTTGCATGCGATCAAACCAGTTGTCAAAACTGTAATTCCCACTCGTTTTTTGGTAATGTCAAAATTGCATTCTTGAAGGCGTAGACTTCTTCTGGTGACGATTGAAATTTTTTACCGCCCAGTCCATTCTTGATTTTTGGAAAAGTATAGAAATCGCTGGGACTTGGGTCGGGACTGTATGGAGGATGACTCAACAATTCGACGTTTTTTTGGGTTAAAAGTTCAATGGTTTTTATGCTTTTTGCGAACTTGCATTGTCTTGGTGGAGGATAATTCGTCTTTCGGAGTTCGTTCGAAGCGCAGCGATGACTGTCGGCAAACAAATGGTGATGTCCCAATCGGCAGTAACAGTTTTTTGATCTTTCAGTGGAATTGTTGCTACATGACCTATTTTTGGGACAACTGTCGCAATCATCTTTTTGATTACACTTCAAGAACAGATGACTTTTGTTGGCTTTTCTTCATCTTGAAACACCCAAACAGCCAACTGACATTTTCGGGTTCATATGAGTAAATCCACGATTCATCACCACTGAAAATGCTGTACACGCGTTTCGAGTTTCTTGCCTCAAGGCAGTCTGGAGTTTTCTGACACCAATTTACCCTAGCTTATTTCTGTTCATCGGTTAACAGATGCGTTGTCCAGCGGGAAACTAATTTTCTTACCCCTAATTCTTCCTGCAAATTTTTATAAATTTAGGTCTTTGAAATCCCTAATTAAAAAATTCACTGTAGCTATAAACCTATGTATCGCACTGACGTTTTGAATTTGGGTTAGGTAAAGATTGAGGTTAAGTTTTATTGCCGCTCCCTCTATGTTCCTATATGCAAAATATAAAAGACAGCCCTCGTATGCATTTGGCGCCTACTAATCGTGATCCCAACTTTCAACGACGCCTCGTTGAAAGTCCGGCCAATTTCCAGCTTCCTTTAATTACCACCATTAATGCAATGAAAATGTATATCTATTGCTCATTGTTTGTAGAAACCAACTTACAACGTACTGTTTTCGTTTTAAGCACTTTTGTTTACAAGCTTTTATATTGTAATCTTTTATAGCTGCTGCTCGTGCCAATATAACGCCAGAATTTTAAGTCAGTAAAAAAAATTTGGGGTGTTGCGCCGAAATGTTTATCCACAAGTCAATAAAAAAGATACCTACTACTACAATGTTTTCGGTTTAAGGGCCAATCGCACCGACTTTTTTTTCCGTTCTTTAGCCTAAAGAATACCATATTTCGCAAAATTTCGTTGCACCGAAATTAAAGGCAGACTTATTCCTTCCTTAGTGTTGTTAAAATTAAGTCACGTTTTTCGTGACTTTACGGTTCCTTAAGAGCTGCTTAAAGATAAGATGCTGTGCACATAATGTTACCCGTCTGGCATAGCTATAGCAACTGACAATACCTACAAATGAGCAGAGTGTTGTGATTAAAGTGAAGGTCTCTTTTTGTGTTTTTTAAGTAAATAAAGTAAGAAACTTGTTTTTTTGTTTAAAAAAAAACTGTAAAGAATATCTTAAAATAAATAAAAATGATTTTGCAAAACATTATTCTAAAAGGTAAAGGTAGATTTTGGTTTTTTGGCACAATGTTTTTGTGAAAAATTATATATCGATTACAGAAAGATTTGCAACGAAGAAAAATAATTTAAATAAAGTCCTCTCTTCTACTTTTTATTACAGTTTTTTCATCTGATTTTCGGGTTAACTGTTGTTCATAGCCTGGTAGGTACAGCGCAAAGGGTAGAGAGGATAGGACTGACCAGTATAAGAAAACCTTTGCATTCAAATGAAACTGCACTGCATGATGTAACAAAACGATTTTCCTTTCTGCCTTTACATTTTACCCTAATTTCATTATAATTTTTAGTCCTTTGGTTGTACCGATGAGGACACCCAAATTCCACAAAATAGAGTATCACCATATCGATTTTATTATCTTCCAAATATTCTTCCAAAAATTCAAGAACTTTAATTTTTTTAAATAAATTTTTAAAGGCACAGAAAAATTGATGGCTTTTGACAAAATTATTTCGGGAAGTAATGAGGGTTGTTGTTTGTCCATAGTTACCTGCTTGGGTCACAAGGTGGTCGCATCTTAACAAAGGAGAGGAGATTTTTGCTCGGTGCAACTAATGTAAAAATAAGTCATGCTTAAAATTAACGCAATCCATAGTTAACAAAGGAAGCTTTAAAAGTCGGTGCGATGGGCCCTAATTCTATTTTTTTCTTTAAGAAACTTACCCATGCCTACCCGAATTCCGCCATGAAAAGAAAATTTCAAATCAATATTTATCAAAAAATTCTGCTAAGATACTTGAAATATATTGTAAAGGGGATAAATTAAAACATCCATGCTCCACGCACAAGAACAATGCAAGTAAGACGACTAACTGATGACCGTAGCCAGGCACAAAATTTCTTTGATTTTTTATATTTTAACAACGCTAATAGACTTAACATTGGCCCTATCACTGTCCCTCATATAGGCTGCAGATAAAATGTATCTCTACTCGAAGAAGCCAAGAGATTTCAGTGACCGAGTGGCCCATTCATCGCGTCGCGATCGGTCCGAGTAGGAGTGCGATCCACTGCATTGCACAAGGCTACCGAATTTCATATATTAATATATAAATGAAAAAGAAATGTATAAAATAAAATAAAAACCAATGAAGATGTTTTAAAAATAAAAAAACGTGTTTTTGCAGAAAAATATGGTAGTACCATGGCTCCGTGGCACTACCTCACGAGCCGCCACTGATCTTTTGACCCTTTTTAATGTGTCTGCACACAAAATCTTTAGACTTTTTTCATATTTCTTTTAGTATGTTTTTTTGACAATTTTTTGTCTATTCCTGCTAGAGGTGTTAAAAAAGTAACTATTCGTTACTCGAGTACTCGTTACTCGAGTACTCGGTACTCGAGTATTCGTTACTCGATATTCGAGAACTCGTTGCTCAAGTACTCGTTACTCGACAAATAACGAACTAACGAATACCGATCCAAAATATTAAATGATTACTTTCGTTACTTTGATTACTTTGATTCCTTCCTAATTATTTTAAGATATGTTTTTTAAATATGTAGTATCTACAATCTACATAGTATACAGAATGCATTTTTTTGTTTTTGTCCAAACTTTTTGTATATTTTTTGAGTTCTCGTCTAAGATTGTTATTTTTGTATCTATTTTTTTTTAATTTTAGATATTAAGTATAGTATTTCTTTGTGTGTAAGGCATTAGATTTTTAAAACAAAGTGGTAAACAGAACAGTTCCAATGTAATTCTTACCTTTATTTTTTTAATTTTAGCCCGCATTTTGAAAATTTCAATGAAATTTTTCCATAATATCAACAACAAAAATATATCTACAAGTAAATGATCTTCGAATTAACGAAAGTCCGAGAATTTTGCACTAATTGTATAATTGAATTGAATACAGTTAAGGAATCAAAGTAACGATAGTAACAAATATATAAAATTAGTAGTCGAGTAACGATTAATAACGAGTATTCAAAAGTAACGAAAATCAACACCTCTAATTCCTCCAACCCACGAAGTTTTCCATTTGAATTCTTATGGTCGTTTCCCAAAGTCATATATTTTATTAATTTCTAAAGTAAAGGTATTTAGGCTTTCATCCTTAAAGCTCTTTTAATATGGGCTTTTTCATTTCTATTTTTATATTTTTGTGTTACGTATAAAGCTTGTTGTTATATATAAATAACCCAAATATTATTTCTAAGTATAATCTATCAATATTGAAACAAATGCCATATGTTGTTGATTTGTTACCGATATCTACTAACTTAATCAATCAAAGCTATGGTTTTTCTTGATTCTCAATAAAGCTTTATAAAAATGTTTATTAAAATGAGGAGAAGCCAAAAAACGAGGACTTGAAATAAATAACTTCTTCAAAAACAACGAGACATATGCTTATAATTTTCAGGTATTTAGTTATAGTTTCGAGCAAGTGAAAAAGTTTTCATACGTGCACTCCCAACTTTTACTTTAAAAAAGATTTAAATTTGATAATTCTTTATTTAATAATTTCATCATAAACTATCAATAAACCTCAAAAGGAATTCACCGAAGACTTCAGTAATAACTAGAAATTAATACCCGCTGTGTATGTGTTTGTATTCGTGTTCAAATGAGCATGCGGTGGATGCGTAGGCCGGCTGCCGCCGCCGCGGGTAACTCGAGCCAAATTCTGTATACTGTAGATGTTATGTCGCATTCTATTTACAAAATATAGTAAGAGAAGAGGATATGTCCCTATAGAATTTTACAGTACACAGAATCTTGGCCTTACTTCGGTAAATGTTCTTGTGAATTAATTGAGGCGATCAATGCCGCCACCACCCGCGTGATGCCAACAGCGTTACCGTTGACTGTTAAACGTAACTCATGTTAGCTCCCGCTAAATTTCGCGGTTGTTTATATATATTTTTAAAAACACACAACTGTATGAAGGACAAAGCGCATTCCGCGTATTTGGACATGCGCACCAACAACCAGTGAGATCATTGTCAATCGCCAAGAGAAAAAGGCGTGTTAATTTCGGTCTCCAACTATTTTAAATATCTACACCTGAAAGTGCTCGATTTTTGTGTACTGAAGCATAGAACTGGAAACTTCAACCCTTCAGCTACGTGGTGACATCATTAGATCCATCGGGGGCCCCCTGGGAACGAGGAGAACTTGACTGAAAAGGAGGTGAGTGCTTGTCTTTGATTACCGTTGTGTGGTTCCAACAATTTTACCTATGGACATTTTGATTATTTCGTAAAATCATATCAATATATTTATGTTTGCTCGCGATATCATTAATTAATAATATTTACAGTCCATTCATTGCCTTTAACGTTTTTCTATCCGTGGGCTAACATAAAAGTGGTCCTTCGAGCCGGATTATTTTTAAATAATAAATCCATACGACGGTATTAATAATTATTTGCAATAAGACGGCGGCCTTGAATTTTTTCGCAGCATCGTCGTTGAAACGTCGAGAGAGAAAGTCGGCCGGCGCAGTACGTGTTTTTGGTCCGCTGCCATGGTAACGGGTCTACTCCGCGTGGTGTAAACAAAACGAGTAGGAGTCAAAACAAAACAAAACAAAAGTTCAGTGGTGTATCATATCATTTCGATATTTAAAACAATTTTTATCAATTGGCGATAGATTAGTGCATATTTTCGACAATTCGTCATTTTTCTATTTCAGAAGCATTAATTTAGCGTTAATTGTATATTTACCGACAATTTCGTCATTTCAAAGGTAAAATCATGTCTGTCAAAAAAGCCGTACAAAAACGCAAGGGTTTTTTATCTGCGATCACCGAGTGTTATGTGTTGTCGCAGACTGCGGAAAAAGATGAAAGAGCGAGAAACGAGTTTCAAGTGAGGTATGCCGATTTGGATGAAACCTTCGATAAATGCATGCTGGCACATAATGACGTCATTATGTTGCTAGACGACTCGGACGATGAGGAATTTAAAACGCAGGATGCGATCCTTTCAGAAGCTCGTAAATATTTTTATGCGTGTAAGGGGGTTTACTCTAAAATATTTCCGGTTGAGGCCCCATCCTTTTCGGGATCATATGTTCGACAAAACGAAACTGTCAAAAACCAATACCTGTCAAATCATCGGCTTCTGTGACGCTTCAATTCGAGGCTACGCAGGCGTCGTATATTTTCGTGTAGAAGAGGAAAACAATATATCTGTTTCTCTCATATCTGCAAAATCTAGGGTCGCGCCTATAAAGTCACAAACTTTGGCTAGGCTAGAACTCCTAGGCGCATTTCTTTTAAGCGAATTAATTGACTTCGTTTTATCTAGCTATGAAGGAAAAATAACTTTTACAAATATCGTTACTTTCTGCGATTCGCAAGTCGTATTGCACTGGCTTTCATCCCCTCCTAATCGCTGGCAAACCTTTGTTGGAAATCGCGTCAGTAGAATCCAAGAAATCATTCCCTCAAACTCGTGGCGCTACATTCCTTCTGCTTTGAATGCAGCCGATATTGCGTCACGAGGGGCCACCCCTTCACAGCTCATGTCACATGACATGTGGTGGAACGCACCGTCGTTTTTGTGGTCTCCCGAAAACGAATGGCCCGATTTTCATAAACCAAAAATGCCGATTGATTTCGGAGATATTAATCTGGAGGAAAAGCCAAAAGTCTGTTGCAATGCGATAATTGATGTCAACTTCTTAGATCAGCTTCTTATCAAATATTCATCTATATCCAAAATTCAACGTATCATTTGTTATGTCCTTCGAATAGTTAACCTTTTTCAAAACCATTCCTATCAAAAACCCACTAAGCCGCCGGACCAAAAAGTTATTTTTGAGAATATTGTTTTTCCTACCACCGGTGAGATGCAAAGTGCGTTACACCTTCTTATCAAACGCGTTCAAGGTTCTTGTTTTTCTGAGCTTTTTTCTGCGTTATCTAAGGATAAACCAATACCGAAACCTTTGCGAAAACTTTCACCTTTTCTTGATGAGAATAATATCATTAGAGTCGGTGGCAGATTACAAAAATCTGACCTTTTGTCTTATTCTGCAAAACACCCCGTCTTACTTTCGAGTGACCATCGTTTAACTACACTTCTTATCGAGTCCGCTCATCGACAATATCTTCATCCTGGGTTTAAAACATTACATAATCTGCTTTTACAGCAATTTTGGATATTATCTGCCAGACGGGCAATTCAAAGAACCATATCCAAGTGCTTGCAATGTTTTAGAATCAACCCTAAACCCTATAGACCGCCCATAATGAGTTCACTTCCCGCTCATCGAATCAATCAGCTTAAACCTTTTTCGAGTGTAGCTATCGACTTTTGTGGACCTTTCTTTGTGATTCCTCATCGTTACCGTGGTTGTAGAGCTTTCAAATCGTATGTCTGTGTGTTTGTCTGTACGGCCACACATTGCGTGCATTTGGAATTAACCATGGAACTGTCCACCGAAGGGTTCGTAGGTGCATTCCATCGATTCATTTCTAGACGCGGAAGCGTGACGCAATGCTGGTCAGATCAAGGCAGTAATTTTATAGGGTTTCGTAACCAATTACTGGATTACGCAAGAAGTGCTGCCACCAGACTTTCTATTCGTTGGCATCTGGGACCTCCTCTCAGTCCACATTTCAATGGCCTGGCAGAAGCTGGTGTCAAAAGTTTTAAAACTCACTTTGTACGAGTTGTCGGCGACCAGAAGTTGTCTATCATGGAGATGTCCACCCTTACCTGTCGCATAGAAGCCGTACTTAATAGTCGCCCTTTATCTCCTGCCTCTTCAGACCCACACGATCTTCAACCTCTTACTCCTGGGCATTTTTTGACACTTGAACCCCTTAATTCGGAAATTCCGGAGTCAGATTTGTCCGAGGTTCCCCTAAATCGGCTCTCGAGATGGCAACTAATCCAAAAACTACATAATGATTTTTGGAAACGGTATTCTATAGAGTATTTGCATACGCTACAACAGCGACACAAGTGGGCTGATTTGTCCCCAAATATCAAATTAAATGATTTGGTTATCATAACAAGTGATCACATTCAAACGCCTTTGAAATGGCCGGTCGGTCGGGTCATCGAACTGCATCCCGGCGGGGACGGTCAGGTGCGTGTTGCGACGGTAAAAACGGTTACCGGTGTTTATAAGCGGCCAGTTGTAAAACTGTGCCTCTTGCCAAATTAAAAGTAATTTTAATTTTCTACCTTTTACCGGGTATTACAATAGGTTTTTTATTTTTAATTTTTTTTTGAATTTTTTGTTTGTTTGTTTTGCCTTTTTTCGGGATTTCGTTATCTCTAAATAAACTTACGATACTTATCTATTTTCATTCATTTATATTTATCGGTCGATTCTTTTTCTTATATCTATATCTGTCCGGTTGAGATTCTAAATTTGTGTGTTTTG
This sequence comes from Aspidapion aeneum, assembly GCA_963576565.1. NCBI lineage: Eukaryota > Metazoa > Arthropoda > Insecta > Coleoptera > Brentidae > Aspidapion > Aspidapion aeneum. Next base: position 120,520,377 of record OY755040.1, read on the forward strand.
GAGGGCAGTTATGTTAGCTCCCGCTAAATTTCGCGGTTGTTTATATATATTTTTAAAAACACACAACTGTATGAAGGACAAAGCGCATTCCGCGTATTTGGACATGCGCACCAACAACCAGTGAGATCATTGTCAATCGCCAAGAGAAAAAGGCGTGTTAATTTCGGTCTCCAACTATTTTAAATATCTACACCTGAAAGTGCTCGATTTTTGTGTACTGAAGCATAGAACTGGAAACTTCAACCCTTCAGCTACGTGGTGACATCATTAGATCCATCGGGGGCCCCCTGGGAACGAGGAGAACTTGACTGAAAAGGAGGTGAGTGCTTGTCTTTGATTACCGTTGTGTGGTTCCAACAATTTTACCTATGGACATTTTGATTATTTCGTAAAATCATATCAATATATTTATGTTTGCTCGCGATATCATTAATTAATAATATTTACAGTCCATTCATTGCCTTTAACGTTTTTCTATCCGTGGGCTAACAACTCATGTACACCTTAAATTAGTGCACTGAGACAGCTTCGGGTTATCGGTCGGGCCGTATTGTTTTGATTTCGACGATATAGTAGTTAAGTAAATGGCGGAAGTTTCTAATTCTGATAGCATTAGCATGCTAGAAGCAGTGGTTCCGATGCCTATGACAACTGCAGAAGCAGAACGTTGTTTCTCTACCCAAAAGAAAATAAAAACTTTCCTTAGAAGCACAATTTGTGAGAATAGATTAACTGCCCTCGCAATGTTATCTATTGAGAACTAATATCTAACTAAATATCTCATTATTTATTTATTTGCAATTATATCAAAATGGCCCACTCGATGGCCCAGAATGTTGGACGTGGCACTCAAAATAAATATTCGCTGTTTGTTTACACCACGCGCCACAATTAAAACATAAACAATGAAAACTTTATTACAGAGGAAGTCAACCTGAGAATAAGCAACTTCAAACAAAGTATTTTACGCTTATAGAAAAACAGCTCAAATAAAAGGTTCTAACGAGACCTCTCAAATAAAAAATCTACACTACAACAATTAGGCCGGTGGACTCATGGACCTACAAAAGCGATTGAGGAACAACTAAAAATACTTGAAGGAAAAATACTTGAAGGAAACATTTTTCGTAAGATCTTTGAAGCAGTGGGAAAAGAAAATGGTTAAAGCGGATACAGATGAATTATGTATTAAAACAGCTAATATATGGCGAAAACATCGTACGATTCATCAAAAGTAGAAGATTAACTTAGTTGGGATATGTATAGAGAGTGGATGAGACTAGAACACGAAGAAAAATAATGTACAGGAGACCTGCAGGAAAGAGAGTAAGAAGGAGACCTCCAAAAAGGTGGATAGACGATGTCAAAGATATCAGAAAGAATATGTCTGAATAACACCTGGGCTGTATGCAACTTGAAGAAGAATGAAGATTTTATTAAAAAAATGTTGTTTTTGAAATTTCGTTTCTCTTCTCCATTGCGTATCGCGCGTTTAATTTTCAACCATATTATTTTCGACATTTTTACGGATTGACAAAAATACATTACGCTTAAATTACTTTCTTCTCTATTATTTTTTGATTTCTCGACGGTTCGGCTTTTTTGTGATTCGACTTTTTTAAGAAACGTAAACTTTAAAAATTCTTATATTAACTAATCGTAGAAAGAAAAGTTCAAAAATAAAGTAGCCTGGTTAGGAAAAGTAAGTAACGTAATTCTTGGGCAAATTACTCCCTAAAGCAGATTTATTATGGATCAGACTCTTTAAGAAACCCCACTCGGTTGATAATGCCATCTTGCAGATTGATTAGATATGCCTTTCAGACATAAATCAAACTAGAAAACTTTCTGGACTCGATTTTGGATTAAAATCCGTAAAATAATTGAGTTTGCACTATTCTATAATAGACGCCTGTGAAAATCCATAATTTCTTACGTATGTTTAGTTTGACAAAAACTCAAAGAGTTATTGATTTTTAAATTAACGATTTTTTGCAAATTTGAGCTTCTACCAGAGATCTTCGTATTATAGGTCTATGGTTTCTACGCTGCTTTCCAGCTTGTATTGATTTGATTAAATATGCTTTTTAGATATAGATCGCATTGGCAAAGTTTCTGGAATTTATTTTAGATTGAAATCCTATAAAATTGTGGAGTTTGCGCTACTCTATATGTGTGGGAAAATCTATACTGTGTTACTTGTATGTTCAGTTAGAGAGGATTTAAAGACCAGTTATTGATTTTTATTCTAACGAGTTTTTGTAGGTCTGACTTTCCACGCTGTTTTCCCGCTTGTATTGATTTGATTAAATATGCCTGAATGTCCGCTAAAATCCATATTGTTTTACTTGTATGCTCAGTTTAAGGGGAACTCACTCACTTATTGATTTTCATGCTAACGAGCTTTTGTGGTCTGAGTTTCGATGCTGTTTTCCAAGAGGCTTATCTCTATCAGCAGCTCAAAGCACAGTTATTGATTTTCATTCTAGCGAGTTTTCCCGTGTCTGAGTTTCCAAGTCCGTTTTTCGGCTTTTATTGACTTGAGTTTCCTTTAGTAGCGCTTAATGCAGATTTTCTTCGCTAGAAGGAGCTGTAATACGCCATACATGTGATGCTAAAATAACAAAGGTTTTTGAACACGCTAATGAAATTGAATTTGTAATAGTTTCGCTAATTATGAGTAAGTGTACTAATTACGAGGTGCAGCAATTAAACAACGAGATATCAGGGCCGGTCTAAGGGAAGGACGACCGGGGTGACCACTCCGGGCCCAAAATTAATGAGATTAGCGCAATTAGGATGTTCTAAATTGGTTTCGCAGCAAGGCAATTGCAAAGAAAAATTTTGAAGGGAGCGACAAGTCGCAAGAGGAAGTAGTCGATGCCTTCAAGAATGCAATTTTGTGTCAAAAGTGCATTTATTTTCGTGGGGAATACTTCGAGAAGTAATAAAGTATTTAAAAGTTATCAACTGTTTTATTCCAGCTATACAGGTTGTCCCAAATAAATGCAACTACATAGGGACTTCAGAAACGGTAAGAAATGCGAGTTTGTTTAAATGTTATTTCCATGCTGCTGATTCAAATAGTCGGTTATGATTCTCGTCATCGAAAAAATATATGTTTTTCGATGATTATGTTCTTCTTGCTGGAACCACATGTTTGCTACATCTTGAAGAGGCAAATTTTCTAAAATTTGGCCAACGTAATTTTGTAGAATTTCTAGATATCGAGATGCCGTCGAATTATTATGAAAAATGTTTAATAGTATGTGTCCGTATATGACTCCCAGCCATATATTCAAACCCCACCTAACTTGATGGTGCACCTCACGACTAAAGAACGGATTTTCATCGGCCCAGTACACGTAGTTTTGTCTGTTAAACACCCCGCAGTTTGTAAACCTGCTTTCATCCGACCACAGAACTTTAAGCCGGAATTGAGGGTTTTCTTGAGATTTTTTCATAGGTACCACAACAAACGCAACTACAGCCTTTGTTTCACAGCCAACCAAGTGAAAAAGAGTTTTTTAAATAAATTCACATTTTCCGTCATTCAAAGATAGGCTTATTATACATGGTTGAAAAGGTCCTTTAATACTCTATTTATTGACGTATAAATTCAATATGGCGGTTATAAGAAATAACAAAGTTGGCTATGGTTTCAAAAAAACTAGAAGGCCTTGAAAAAATTGTCATTTAGTTGGCCGTAGTTGCTTATACAAAAATAACAAATTTCATTAAATTTGTTTGCAAGATGGCGGCGATATTTCAATTTTTCAAAAAACACAATTTTTAGTTTTTGCTCGATATTTTAGTAACCCCTGTAGATATCTTTAATATTAAGACAGCACCTGATTGAGCTTAGAATAGCGCAACTTTTTTCTTATTTAAACAAACTCTTATCTCTTACCGTTTTCGAAATATCTATGTAGTTGCTTTGATCTGGGACACCCTGTATACTTAATAGACAACCCTCGTACTCGACTTTCCCCTAGATGTTTCATTTACGATTTAGGGTTATATCCAAGTTCATACTCGTGCACTTGGTGCTTCGAGATGTAAGCTCGCAGTGAGTTGCAAGGTAATTGGTAGCCCTAGGGAATTCCTTTGTTCTAATTTTGCAGGCATACAACGGACTGACGAAATGGAAAACACACATTGTGCTGTTCCTGCTATACCTGTAGGTAAATCAAGAATGGCAGCAGCAAAAACACGGAAATGTTTGAGGTATAAAATTAGGTTAATAATTCCTTAGACTATTTTATTGATAGAGAAATAACTACATTTATTTCTTGCAAGGTACCCCATAAGGAGAGCCAAGCCGCAAGCAAAGATCTGTTTTAAATGACGCTGTTATTTCGATCTTTACAGATGTAAAATCCGGAGTGTTTTTTACAGCGCTAGGACTTACGGAGCTCTGTGATTACTGAACCATCTTCCAGTTGGAGACATTTATGTACTGTGCTGCAAGTAATGGGTCTTCTTAACATGCATCTTGGTCTCGCGAGGCCAAGGTCCATCGTGACTTGCGCGGGCAGTCGAGTTGCGATCAAGGCGCTGAACTCCTTTACCACCAAATACCTTGTTCAAAGGTTACATAAGTTAGAGAACTAGATATGTACAACAAGGTAATGAGGTGACTGATATACTAAGCAAGCAGGTGTAGTCAAAGACTGTATAAAGTTCACAATACGATGGTCATCTCAGTAAGGCTGTTCATATCTCATTAATAATAATAATAACATTAAGAATAACCTGGTAAAATAGATAGAAAAGGTGAGTAGTTTTTTTGAGTTAGAAACCTGCACCATTTCAAGGAAGCTGTGGCGCAAATAGGATGTAAGAGGACAGTTATAGGTCACTGCCTTTTCGGAGTGAAACATATAAAGCATAAGATATCTGCTGGGTGAATGAGCTGGCCTTGCCAGAATGAGATGTAACGCTCTAGGTTTTCTTTACTTGCAAGATCGAAAAGAACTGAAGGACTTGCAGCTCGGCGCGCTCGCTAGATTTACAAACAGCTAGTTGTAGCTAGTTTAATTGGGCGTGAAGCCCTTTGTCCCTCAAGGTTAAGGTTAAGGTTACTTTCGTAAAATTATTTTCATACACATATGATATCCAATGGACCGAAAGGTCTACTTGAGATCAGCTGACGTTGTCAGTTAGTGGTGCCACCTAACCTAACCCAACCGCCTTGGAAAGACATCTATTGTAGGCTCATATAATCAATCTACACTAAAAGCACTGTGCAAATGATATGTATTTCCGATGTATCGTCCCAGAGCTTTTTCAGAGGTTGATTAGACGGCTAACTGCGTCTTGTTTGGTCATAACACAGTTAGTCTAGTTGGAACTGCAGGTCATAAATAAATCAATACAGGAACCACCAACAGGCGCAAGATTGTGTAACGGGATATAATAAGTTTCGTAGAAAATGGCTACTTAGTAGAACACGAAGAGATATGTGAGTCGTGATGGGAGTCCTTGCCAGACACTGCGTCCTAAAAAACACTTGGCTAGAATGAAATTAAGAAAGGTTATAGCCTCCGAGAGATGTTGAGCCGAGGATGGAACCCGGTGCTTCCTTATACCATGCGAAGCAGTCAAAGAGGCGAGAAGAGAGGCGTTTAACGTTAAAGCGTTGAATGTCTGAGTCCAGTGGCGGCGCGTGATAAAAAGCTTTGGGGGTGCACACCAAAAAAAATATAAAAATTGCGGCGCAGGCGAAAATCTTTTTTAAGTGCCACGCTAACTTTTTGGGCCTTCGAGTGGGCCGTCATATCATATATTTTAGAGCAAATAATTAAAAAATTAGATATTTAGTTAGATATATAGTGGTGTGCGAATACTATCTACTCGATACTTTAATAATGTCTGATTCATGGACGTATTCGAAGTAATCGAATCCTTCGACGCCAAATACCCGTTACTCAAGGGCGGATCCAGAAGTGCTTCTCGGGGGGGTACATATTTTTTTAAGCAGCATTTTATTGAATTAGTCAGTGGTTGTAATTTCGATCATAATAACAATAGACACTTTCTTGCGCCGCAAGCAAAAATTTTGAATTTTTATTAGCAAAAACAATACTTTTTACTAATTTTTTGTATATTCAAAAAATCCTCGGGGGGGGGGGGGGGGAAAGTGCCCCTAGTACCCCCCCCCTGGATCCGCCACTGCCGTTACTCGAATCCCGAATGGGACCGAAGCCGAAGTGTTACTTTCGTATCAATCATATCGGCAACGGCCGTATGAGTAAAGAGTTTGGAGTACTTGTAATCATTTGGACCGATATTTATTTACTTAAATATTTTATTATTTGATTCAATAGCTGTTGATGTGTTATGTCTAGCGGGGCGGCTAATCTGGCGCAGTGTTGTCAGAAATGTATTTTCCCCAGAATGTATTTGAAAAGTTGCCAGATTTTGAAGAAAATTCCCCAGGTTAATATATCTACATTTTCGTAATAAAATAAATTTCTGTGTGCTTAAGACCACACGGCAAAAGTGTAAACTTCAACAAGGCGAAATTAATAATTCTGGCCCATAACATATTCTGCAAAGCGGACCGAATCGAACTCTTCTGTGTACTGGCCTTCATCTGCATCATCATATCGCTCGCTGAATGTTTCTCACAGTTAGTCGACTTGAGCCGATTTCACCCGAATGAGCTTTACATAGCCGAGCCTGACGGCTCAGGTGAATTCACTACCCACAAGAACTGCTAAACGCGCCAAAAGAAGTTTACACTTCAAAAACTACAAACATGTAAAACATCACTATTTTTATTTTTTGCATACTTGGTACTTAAAATTTCAACTTTACTCAGTATTTATTGAATTTACCGATAATATAATGATTACTTAGTACCGAATACAAAATATCTGATACTCGAATAAGAAGTATCAGTATCTACTCGATACTTGGAATAGTAATCGTTGCACACACAACTACTAAGCGCACGAATTAAAAGTGCCCGTGATCTCCTGTAACACGCAACGCGAACCGATGACGCCGGGGTCATCCCGGGGGTGCGGGCGGCATCGAGGCTGGTTTTTGTATACGTGCTGTGCCAAAGGAAGGTTCAGACTCCATGTACTGTAAAATTGTATTGGGACATGTTGTCCTCTCTTTCGATATTTCGTAATTAGCATGCGACATAACATCTAGGGTGCATAGAATTTGGTTCCAGTAAATAAAAGCGTTGTTTGATGGAGAGTTTGAACACGAATACAAACACATACATACCAGGTATTAATTCATAGATTATATTCCAGTCTTTAGTGAATTTCTTTTGGGGTAATTATGAATTAAATTAAGGAATGATCAAAGTTTAATATTTTTTTAAGTAAAATTTGGGAGTGCACGTGCACATGTGCACTTATGGAGAAAAAGCCACTGTCTGAGTCTACTTTTGGTATCGACATTTTGTTATAAATACATACATCAAACCTTTGCTTTCACTTTAAGTTTGAACCCATACAATTTGTATTTGTTGTACACTTTTCCAACTTAAAAAAAAATCGACCATTTATATCTCCACAAAACAACTCCAACAATTTCAAACCGCACGGAATATTCGTAGGGACAAAAACTGCTAAAAATACTCCAATTTTAAACTCCAGGATCAGTTAAAACTCACAGTTTACCATTTACCAACATAGCAAAGGAACACAGAGCATAACTGCACTTGCAACAAAAGTCATTTGAGAATAATAGTTATTTACCCAACAAGTGCGAAAAGTGATACTTTACTGCACAAATCAGGGTTTGCCCGAAGGACGCACCAGCGAAGATACGTATAATATTCCTACTCAGTAAGCCTTCGTTTGTTAAATCTGCCATGTTGTCTCAAATTGCTGGACAACTCCTGTCTCCGCTCTGGATATCTAAAATAGTATGCAGTCCTCAAAAACCGCTGTTTGCCGGTTTTCCATCTGAAAATGTCATTTATTACAGAGTTTGATAAACTTACTTAACTAAATAGATTTCCGCCGCCTGTGATGGGTTTTTGTTTGCTTGAATAAAGGAGTCAAACATATCACATTTTTCAAAATCTGGATATGGTCGATTTCTAGCCATTTTGGATTAATTTTGAGTGAGCCATTCACAAAAATGACCAGTTAAATGGCAATGTCAATTCCACGCTTTTTTTTTTCATGTTGAAGTAAATTTCATGAGTGGCTGTGCTATCATTAAATAATGAATTTGATATTATTTTTGTAATTTTTTAACGTTTTTCACTTTAGTTAAAAATCTTTTAATTAACGTATCAATACAGATAAACTACAAATCGTTTAACTAGTGTTTCTTGTAATTTTTAATTTATATTCGAAATTCCCAGGTCGGACTAAACTTTTTTTAAATATTAATTTTTTTTAACCTCAAATCAAAAAAATATTAAAGTTTTATTATTTTTTATTAGCATGAAAGCAATCAAAATTGTTTTTAAAAAAATTTTGGTCCGTATTTTTTTTTTAAACTAAATAATATTTTCAAAAGTTGACAACGTCATTATTTTCTTACTTTCTTAGGTTTTACAGAATAAAAATATCTTTGAAAATAAGCGAGATATAAGGAATTATTAAAAATGCAATTTTTTTAAATACTCCCTGTATTAGCGAAACTATGGGGTATAGCAAAAATCTTCTTACACCATTATTAAGGGCTCAAAAAAAGAGCACGGTAAGGTGCAATCAGAAAATCAATATTTTTAAGAATAACCGAGTTCCCCATTTAATCCCATCGAAAATGGGACACGCTGTACAATCTACTTGGACGAGACTTGGACCTTGACAAGTACTTGCCAAGTTTATTCCAAGTCAAGTGTTGCTGCCTTACATGATTATGATGTGGGAAAGCATTATCAACGCCAGAGGCGGAATTCTTTGCATCAATTTCAGCTGAGCAATATGGCATATAATGCTGCCTGCGGATAAAAAATGATTACGAATGAACTTCCGCCTCTGATGGTTTTTGAGTTTTTCATACCTGCCGCACTAAATGCTGATATTTTTAAATCAAACTGAATGTAAATCTGTCTGTCTGTCTAAATCAATTTGAAAATTTTGTGTGTCTATATTTTGCTATACGTCCTCAATATCGATTCTTAGATATTTCATAAATTCGGTTATAGTTATAACTATAATATTATTGTATCTCTGATTTTCTGGTTTTTTCTAAGCTTCTTTATATTCTTAACCTTTTTATTTGATTTTTAGTGAATATATTTGGTTTTGTTTTGTTTGTCTGCTTCTCATCTCATCTAGAGTCTGGTTGCAGGGATAAAACTAGGGCGTCATTTGGAAACATCAGTTTTGAACAATTTTCCGTCGAAATCTCTACTTAACGTCAATTTCTATATACAGGGTGTCCCAAATAAAAGCAACTACATGGGGATTTCGGAAACGGTAAGAGATACGAGTTTGTTTAAATAAGAAAAAAGTTGCGCTATTCTAAGCCCAATCAGATGCCGTATCAAAATTAAAAATATCTACAGGAGTTTTTAAAATATCGAGCAAAAACTAAAAATTGTGTTTTTTGAAAAATTGAAATTTCGCCGCTATCTTGCAAACAAATTTAATGAAATTTGGTAGTTTTGTATAAGCAACTACGGCCAATTTTGAAGTAAGTTAGAAACTTTGACAGATGGTTACGTAGGTATGACAACAAACGCAACTTCGGCCTTTGTTTCACAGCCAACCAAGTGAAGAACAGTTTTTCAAATAAATTCATATTTTCCGTCATTCAAAGATAGGCTTATTATACATGGTTGAAAAGCTCTTTTAATGCTCTATTTACTGACGTATAAATTCAATAAGGCGGACATAAGAAATAACAAAGTTGGCAATGGTTTCAAAAAAACTAGGTCTAGAAAAAAATTGTTAACGTTATTCGATTGGCCGTAGTTGCTTATTCAAAACTACCAAATTTAAAATACATCATGACGTAACCGCCAAAATAAAATAAAAACTATAACAGTGGTCATTGCTATTTAGTAATTAATAATAATAATATTTATAATCCATTAATTTAGTACGTTTAAAGAAAAATGGAAATAAATCCATTACGGGTAAAAGAATTTTACTGAGTATAATAAATGATAAAAATAATGACCTTATAACTTTTTTCGGTATCTATTAGAAAAAATGGTAATATTTCTATTAAGGTTGGTAATTTTGTTTAAGAATTATTACGGTATAAATTGTAGCATTTTTTTACAGCTTTCCAACGATATATCGCAATATTTATAATATTGCCGACCGTAACGGATAAACTGCGATTTTACTAAATGAAAACCACTTACACACTGATGACCTAACCAGGAGAAAGATCTGTCTGAGAAAAAACTTGTTGCCTCACTAATTTTCTCATTTTTAAGGACTTTATGATATCAGAGAATTTGATCACGACACTATGGAGATCTGTCAGTTGGCCATTTTGTGGTTCTCTAACTTTAAATTCTAGTCACAATAAAAAATAAAAAAATATTTAATTTTGCCTACCAAAATATTGCAAAGGATTAAATAGTTGGATTTATAGGTGATTATTAGAAGAATAATTTTAACATAATCAATTTTATTTAATCTAAAAAAAAGTATTCCATTGACACGAATTACTTCTTTGCATGGGAGAGTCTCTAAATTCATCCGGTTTTTTTCATCGATGGCATCTAGAATGTTAGCAAATGACAAGTGACATCTATCGGATATTCATCGCTGATTCGAATGACAAATGACATTCATTGGAAGTTCTGACCCACGGTGGATAGAATAGACCGGTGTTCGGATCTTATATATATATATATATGTCGAATTTTTCACGTCACTGGTGGTCCAGCTGATTTTTGTAAACAAAAGTTAGATATGATATGAACAACGGAACAACTAATATTTTTTAAATTTTTTGAAAACTAAGGCAATTTTCCTACTGTTTTCTAGTACATTCTTATAAAATATAATTTTCTAGACGTATTGTCGTTATTTTTTTTTAGCCCGCTTTATTTTTTATTACACAAAACTTAAATTACAAGTCAAACTGAATGTGATCGTTTAGTATCAAAGGTGAACCAAGGACTTGGAAAGTAAACAAAGATATAAGTCAGCGGATTATTTCTGAAGCTGAAACGAACACATTATTTTCTTCGAATTTTAATTTTTGTGTAAAGAGAAATGAAGCGGGCTCAAAAAAATAACGACTAGTATGTTTAAAAAATATTATTTCATAAGAATATACTAAAAAATAGTAGGAAATTGCCTTAGTTTTCAAGAAATTCAAAAAATATTAGTTGTTCATATCATATCTAACTTTTGTTTACATAAATCAGCTGGACCACCAGAGACGTAAAAATTCGACATATTTTTATAACATCCGAACACCGGTCTATTCTATCCACCGTGGTTCTGACCGGCTCCCAGAGTCGGTGAGTTTTGGTGGCATCGATTGGTGGAATGATGAAATCCATCGGAACTACCGAGTGTTCTTATCGATGAGCTAGTGGTGTGAATAAGTCAATTTTTTTTTATTAAATCAAGAATATGTATGAAATTCATGTATTCTTGATTACATCAACGGACTAGTAAAGAATATATCATTTCCCAATCCCCATGCATTGTTATTAAATATCATGAAATTCCTGTTTTGTAAAATATGCTTTTGGTAAATTTCAAATTCGTCCGACTACACCGAACAGTAAATTTCAGAGAGACATGAATAATTTCCAAAATTTTGCGCAACGGTTTAGAGAGATGGAATCATCCCTTTTTAGTCCAAAAGGACCGTCGAAACTTTGATGAAATTTTAACCTTAATTTGCATATACATCCTATAATATGGCCTTGTTCTTTACAAACTCTTATTTATAGACCATTGCAGCAATAACTTTTAGAAGCCAAATAGTTAGTAACAGCATTGGAAGTGTAACAAAATCTATCGCAGCCAATAGGAAAATAAAGTTAGACTCGATCCGAGTGATTTGGGTAAAATAGGGTATTTGACAAATTTTAGAAAAGAGTTTAGAATGATACATAGATCCCTAATTTGCTACGCAAAATTATTAAAATAGTATATTTTATCATGACAACATTTAAAATCAAGTTTTTTAATTTCCGCTAAAAAGCTCATTTCTAGCATGGCGTTGTAATGACGTCACAGCGCAGTAAACTCGCGGACAGATACACGGCATTTTTTTTCTGAATCCCCTTTTTAAATAAAAATCGACTTGTCCGAGCTTTTTTCTAAAGATGTTACGAGATTCTCGGAAATTCGATGTTTCCGGACTTTACGGACATATTGTATTGACATTCGTAAATGACGATGAAATTTTTGAGGTTATGTTTATTACAAGGGGTGAACAACTATAATAGGCAGAAAGGTGTACAAATTTTTAGGCGGTTCTAGGCAGTTATTAGGCAGGACTAGGGAGTACATCTAAATGTAGGATTAGGCAGTGCACATGCAGGCTAAATGTAGGACTGAGCAGTGCATATTTTGTTTTAAAAAAGCAATTTTTGATTGTTTCTTAATGCCTAAAATAATAATGATTGGGTATTTAATTGAATCTATTGTAAGTGGCATATTAAACAAAAAAGCAAAACATATAACCTAACCTCAAAATCTAAATGAGTAAAAGTAGGCGAAGAGTATCGTAAAAAAACTTTTAGTTATATACAAAACAACTCATCGAATACTTACATCAACATTTTAACGTTTCTAAATTCCGCAGAACAAAAATCACTGTTGTTGGTAAAGAAGCCTGCCACCATAAAGGAATTCAGCATTGGCAAGTTGGAGCTATCGGCTTTGGAGAATCCGTTTTCCATTGAACATATTTTTTATAAGCAAAATACAAAATAAAATCTAATTTAGGACAATTTCAACGTTTTTTGAAATTTCGTAACTACTTTACTACTTAATGGAAGTCCTTGAAACTTTAAGGAGTTATTAGCTCTATGAAGATCTACGACTGTACAAAGCTTGAGTTTTGTAGCTCATTCCGAAGTAAAGTTTTAGATAGGTCAAATATGGGCTGAAATATTTCAAGAAAAGATGGTACAGCAGTTTGGCCAAACTTAGCGGAGCACTATACTTTGCAGTCATTTGATCTGCCTTAATTTGAAACATCAGTAAAGCAAATCTCTATTAATAGTAACAAATAATAAAAATTAATAAATAATAAATCATACAATTTTGCTAAAAACGTTCAAAAAAATGTTATAAATCATACAGTCGTTATCATGGAATTAGTGTTCAGCTTTTTTTAAAATCCAGTTCAGCAGTTGCCTCCAAGTATATGAAAAATAATGCGCCTTAAATTTAATCCGGATTAGACATTATAGCACGGGTAGAGTATGTATTCTATCTGTGGTTTACTTTATTCAATTTTAAGGGGTTAGTAAATGTTGTTAAAAGGGGCTAATTAGTCTGGCAATTTTAGTAATCCCACCCTTGAACGAATATTATTTTAACTAGACCAAAGATTAATTTTCAGTAAATCCACAACGATTAATTTGCTTCTTTATTTAAATAAAAATACAGTATTAATAACTATAGATTCTAAAGAAAGTTTAGCAATATTTGTATATATCTGACAAATTTTAGAAAAGATTTTAGAATGATACATAGATCCCTAATCTACTACTACGCTAAATTATTAAAATAGTGTATTTTATCATGACTAAATTTTAAATCAAGTTTTCTAATTTCCGATTTGAATTTGCCGCTAAACCGCTTATTTCTAGCATGGCGTTGCAATGACGTCACAACGCAGTAAACTCGTGGACAGATACACGGCATGCAAGTGTTTATTTGTTTTTAGTCTGTGTTTTTACCGTTTTTTATGTAAAAAAACGTTCTATAAGTGGTGTGTAGTGCCTCAGTGTTCGAATACTAGCATAAAAGCACCTGAAAAAAATTATTCATGTGCCTACAGCAGTAAAAGAACGGAAAAAGTGGCTAGAACTTGCTCGAAAAGACCCAAGGGCCTTATCTAATACATCTTCACTTTACATTTGTGAAGATCACTTTGATGTGAATATAACTAAATTGTTTCTATTAGTTTTTCTCACGTTGTCTGTAATATATATAACTATTTCGTAAATGACGATGAAATTTTTGAGGTTATGTTTATTATAAGGGGTGAACAACTATAATAGGCAGAAAGGTGTACAAATTTTTAGGCGGTGCTAGGCAGTTATTAGGCAGGACTAGGGAGTACCTCTAAATGCAGGATTAGGCAGTGCACATGCAGGCTAAATGTAGGACTGAGCAGTGCATATGCAAGACTAGGCAGTGCATATTTGTTATAAAAGCTCATAGGAATTCTTTGAAACAAAATGTATTTAGAAAATTTTGTTTTAAAAAAGCAATTTTTGATTGTTTCTTAATGCTTAAAATAATAATGATTGGGTATTTAATTAAACCTATTGTAAGTGGCATATTAAACAAAAAAGCAAAACATATAACCTAACCTCAAAATCTAAATAAGTTAAAGTAGGCGAAGAATATCGTAAAAAAAATTCAAGTTATATACAAAACAACTCGTCGAATACTTACATCAACATTTTAACGTTTCTAAATTCCGCAGAACAAAAATCACTGTTGTTGGCAAAGAAGCCTTCCACCATAAAGGAATTCAGCATTGGCAAGTTGGAGCTATCGGCTTTGGAGAATCCTTTTTCCATTGAAAATGTTTTTTATAAGCAAAACACAAAATAAAATCTAATTTAGGACTATAATTCGCACTTTAAACCAAAGCAAACATTACCATCCATAAGAAAATAACACAGAAAATAGGTTCGTTCGAGGCGTTTACGTGGCTAATTGTTTTAATTCAATGAATTTATTTAATTAAAAGAACTATGAATTTGAGAACAAATTAAACAAAAAAGTTTGTTTTTAGCATTCCCAAGATCTAAAGAGATATCTAAAAATAAATATATATTTATTTATTACTACTGTCAAACACCCTATTATAGACGAGTGAAGATACCATTAGCACGAATCTTGTCTTTTAAGTTTTGCATATACAGCTGAAATAAAATAGTCGATAACGTTTAAAGACTTTATTGTTTCTCAAAATATTGTCACAAGGGGATTTTATCGTGACGTAACACAGTTTCAGTTAGGTTTTATGGTTTTATTTAACAATACTTATAACTACTACTTACATTAAATAAATCTTGTTTACAAAATGCGTATCTTCTAGATACGCTCGACTTCTGAGCTGACTATTGTACTTGTCTTCACTGTTAACTACGTGTGGGACGTTACGTTCTCATCTTACAACTAACTGCTAAACTCTTTTGGAGATGCTTTTATTAAAAACCGTTTGTCATTGATCGGATATCGACATGTGTTTTCTTTCCTGCATAAACATCATCGATGACCGATCAATCGCATGCGTTCAAACCAGTTGTCAAAGCTGTAATTCCACTCGTTTGTTGGTACTGTCAAAAATGCGTTCTTAAAGGCGTCGACTGCTTTCTCTAGCGACTGAAATCTTTGAACAGGGACTTTGGTCGGGACTGTATGTTGGATGGTCCAACAATTCGACGTTTTGTTGTGTTAAAAATTTAATGGTTTTTTTGTGCTATTGCGCGAACTTGCATTATATTGGTGGAGGATGATTCGTCGTTCGGGATTCGTTTTTAGAAGCGCAGCGATGATTTTCGGCAAAAAAATGTTGATGAACCAATCGGCAGTAACAGTTCTTTCACTTTCCAGAGGAATTGTTGCTACATGACCTGCTTTTGAGACAAATGTCGCGACTATCTTTCTGGACACATTTCGAGAACGGATGACTTTTGTTGGCTTATTCATCTTGGAATACCCAAACAGACGCCTGACGCTTATTTTCGGTTTTATATGAGTAAATTCATGGTTCATCACCACTGACAATGCTGTACACGTTTTTCGAGTTTTCTGCCTCAACGCGGTCTAAAGTTTTCTGACACCAATAATAATTTGACCTTAGCTTCTTTCTGTTTTTCGGTTAACAGATGCTGTACCTTCATGCCTTTTTTTTGAATTGAGATCTTTGAGATTGTCAATGAAGCCTCAATCTCGCGATATCCTACTATATACTATACTACTTATTGTGCAGTCAGATGTGACCCGCTCTCTTTTTTAATCCTAAGATGTTTGTTTTCCTTAAGGAGTCATTTTCATATGTTTGGTATCTCCGTACTTGGTTGACTGAACACTTCTATATTCTGCATTATAAACGCAGCTTCAATAAACTTTCGTTTTTGCCAATGCGACTCCTTATACAAAACTTTAGCTTCTGACCATTGAATCCTGTCAATAATTTGACCATGCATGATCCATTCAACCGGAATATTCAATATCCCCCGATTGGGTTCTTTTTAGATGTTCATTTAATCTAATCTCAAGAGGGCGTTCGTTTCACCTACATATGATTTACCACACTCACACGGGATTTGGTAAATACATTCCTTTATTATGTGAGGGATTTTCTGGTTTTGTTTTAGTTACAAGTTTCTTTGCCCTTTTTTACTTTTTAAAAGATATAATTCTAGTATAGTAAATATTTGTTTGGTTTATTTACTCGCTACAATGCCATAAAAAATACCTTTTATTATAAAATAAAGTAAATTCCTACTTTGAACCATTAACATTCATTAAACATAACTTTAAATAACCAGACATAAACGAAAACCACTTACAAAATCTATAGTTTTGCTACAAAAAATTTTATGCCCACGTTTTACGATCCACAGGCACATTATTTCCGGGAAAGCCACCTGAGGCGTTTGGAACTCAATTAAAAAAATATTGTTTTTGTCGTTTCTTTCAGAAACATTATTTAGAAAAGTTTAATTTTCTTGTTAAACTTTTCAGACGCATTATTTGCGCAAAAAAAAAATTTAAAAGATTTAATGGACTTTTATTAACGGAACGTACCTCAACGCAAATTTATAACTCAAACATTTGTCATCTTTTTTATTTATTGTTATTACAATAATCGCTTGAAATAAATTTCGATTGGATTGGATTGAGCTGTAACTTTATGGGAATTGAATTTAAATTATTTAATAGGTATTAAGATTTGGGGCAAAACTGACCCTGGTGTAAAACATGGCATACACAATGCCAAATACCACGATGTTATTATGCTCAGTAATTAATAAACATTGCAATCTATGGATTTAATGTCACCGTTTTTTTTTTGAACTCATAAAAACTGTGCAAAATTTCGAGAGAAGTTTTTGATAGACGGGGGCTTGTTAGAAAGATTGTAAATTAGACAAACCTTTATATTATTTTACAAGATATCTTAATTCTGTAAAAACATGTTTATGGTAACTTATTTTGAGGGAAAAACGTCGTTGCTAACATTTTGACAGAAGGTGTAGTATTTGACATAATTCCTTTAAAATTAAAAAGCTAAATACGGATTTAAAAACTACTTTAAAGTGTCGAAATAGTGAAATTTCGAAAATTTTGTTTATTTGGCCAAGGCCAACACAAAAATAGAGGCCACGACCCTGAAAAAATTAGCTGTTCTCCCGGGGCTGAATTTTACATTGGGTCTTATGGGAGGACAGAGGTTTTTTTATGATATTTTCAAAATGGCACTACAGATTTCCGCAAAATTTCAGTAAAATATTCTCAGACAACATCCCGATATTCCACCAAAGGTTTGTAAGGAAGCAACATGATTAAAATGTTAAAATCTTCAAGATTTAGCATTCCTTATTTTGAATTCAAATTACCCGCCATGTACCACATGCCAACTGGTATATTTGACATGTATTTGACTTTGTCATCTGTGATTGTCAAATTTGCTTCTGCTTTAAATTTAATTTTTGTGTGAGCTAATGAAGCGGATATGAAAAATTAAGGATTACTATACATTTTAAAAAAATTGTTCTGCCAGAATAAAGTAAAAACAATCTCAAAAATGACTTATTTAAAAAAAAATCAAATATTCATGAACCGTCATTCCAACTTCAATTTTTTAAAGACAATCAGCTGTGTCGTAACGTGACCATCAAAAAAAAATCAGCCCCGGATGTGACGTCAAGAAAGTGGAGGATCGTGGCCCGTCCGTTTTGATAGCCCTGATTTGGCATTTAAATCGATAAGGTCTTGGGGGTTCTGTATATTTAATGTAAACTTGTAACTTCAATGACTTATAAACGGCTGAACAAATTGTGTGTTTGTAAAAACGTCTTTTGTTCTGGTAGTGTCCGTTTTAACTTAAGGGAGTTGCTTTTTATTTAAAACGAATGGTCAAACGTATCTGCGGTATTACTTATAATATAATAATATACAAATGCCTTATTGGTTTACTTTTTTGCCCACTTTTTTGCCATTATTGCCAGTTTTCATGACAAAGTGCATAAGCTATCACTCTAACTGCCACAAAAGTAGGTTAATCTGAAATCGGATATAGTATATTATTTTTGTCCGGAAAACTTTGAGGCAAACGATTTTTTGAAATATAAATCGTTTCCTAAAACAAGCGGCCGTGACGATGCAGAAACAAAAAAAGTCTTATTGCCCTGCCGCCCGCTTGCTTTGCAGCGTTCAACAGTCGTCACTGAATTGCGATGCACATAAAAAACTAAGTTGACTGTGAATATTGAGTCCAGGAGGCGAGACGCTGCCAGCCGAGGAACCAGGATTAATACACCAGGAGCCTGCTATAAGTGCTATAGTCGGTACCAGGATGGCTTCGGCATAAATCTCCTAACTGTCATCTCACGATGACCACGACTGTTGCGCTGAAAAGGAAAGAAGTCTATCGTCTATACCCAAGTTGTGCTAAGACGATAGCGATGTTAGATAGATGCAAGTATAACATATAGCAGGACCACCTTTCGAAAGGGGTGTAGAAGCGTGGGTATACTGTGTTTACTTGTTACGTAGTGTAAAGATCTCTGCCCTCGACAAAGAGGTGCCAGGCAAAATTAAGTACTTTTAGAGAAATAAAACTTGCATCCTAATGAGCAAAAAGGGCGCGCCGTGTGCCTCGTCGCTAAACCAAATATGGTCTCCCCACTACTACTTATACTAGTTTATCTTAAAACAATTATTTCGCAAGAAAACCGTTCAAAAAACAAAAAGAAAGTAACCAGGAAACAAAGATAAAAGGAATAACAAAGTAGGTTGAGCATTTTTTATATAGAGTATATAATAATATTATAGATGTGTTCTATAGTGATACAGATAGCTTTATTTATTTTTTACACTCTACCCAAACACTGCAAGCTATTTTTTATTTCAGAGGTTTAGATGCAATACTTGATTTATTATTTATTTAAATAAAAAAATTGACTTATTTTAATCGCTAATTCCTACTTCAATCGTTTCAAAAACTGCACTCCCTCGTTCCCACGATTGTTCGACGAGTTTTTCTGTCTCTGTCTATCAGACCACTAGTATCGTAAAACAATTATTTCGCAAGAAAACTGCTCAAAAACAAAAAGGAAATAACCAGGAAACAAAGATGAAAAAACACAATGATGCCACTTAAGGTAACAAAATTTTCTGGAATAACAAAGTAGGTTAACAATTTTTTATATAGAGTATATAGTATTAGATATGTATTCTATAGTGATACAGATAGCCTTATTTATATTTTACACTATACCCAAATACTGCAAGGTCTTTTTCATCTTAGAGGTTTAGATGCAAGACCTGATTAATTATTTATTGAAATAAAAATCGGACTTTTCCTACCTTCTATTGTTTCCAAAACTCATTGCAAGATGGTACTCCGTTTTTCCAGTTTTCTGCACTCCGTCGTTCCCACGATTGTTCGACGCGTTTGTCTGTCTCTGCCTACCAGACCACTAGTGTCTTAAAACAATTATTTCGCAAGAAAACCGCTCAAATAATAAAAAGGAAATAACCAGGAAACAAAGATAAACGAAAAAACACAATGGTTGTACTTAACGTAACAAAATTTCCCGGAATAACAATTTTTTATATAAAGTATATAATAATATAGATATGTGTTCTATAGTGATACAGATTTATTTTTTACACTCTTCTCAAATACTGTATGGTCTTGTTCATCTCAGAAGTTTAGATGCAATACCTAATTAATAATTTATTCAAATAAAAATCTGTCTTTTGTAATCTCTAATTCCTACCTTATATTGTTTCAAAAACTCCAATTTTGGAAGCTGGTACTCCATTTTTCCAGTTTTCTGCACTCCCTCGTTTCCACAATTGTTCGACAAATTTGTCTGTCTCTGTCTATCAGACCACTAGTATCTTAAAACAATTATTTCACAAGAAAACCGCTCAAAAAACTAAAAGGAAATAACCAGGAAACAAAGATAAACGAAAAACACAATGATGGCACTTAACGTCACAAAATTTCCTGGAATAACAAAGTAGTACAATAGAGTAATTATTATAATAACAGATATGTATTCTAGAGTGATACAGATAGCCTTATTTATTAGCTCACACTACTACTATACTATAGTAGTGTGAGCTATGGTGATCCTAATTTTTTCGAGAAAAAAAAAAGTTGCTCCGATTTCAAAAATTTTTATATATCTTTGCGTTTCAGATGATTTTGAAACTTTTTTGTTGCGCCGTCTGTCTGTCTGTCTGTCTGTCTGTCTGTCTGTCTGTCTGTATGTCTGTCTGTCTGTCTGTCTGTCTGTCTGTCTGTCTGTCTGTCTGTCTGTCTGTCTGTCTGTGTGTCTGTATGTCTGTCTGTAACGACCAACGCGCATAACTCAAAAACGGCTTGCTCGATTTTAATGAAATTTGGTACCCAGGCTGGGTTTTGGGTCGAGATGGTCCCATTTAAAAATGAAGAAAATCCACCGAACACAAGCCAAATAAAAGGGTGGGGGTAGATTTCAAAAATTAGAGTTTATGTAAAAATATAGCGTGTGTGATATCAAACGAAAGGTAATTGAGTCTGGAGTTAAACAAAATACATTTTAGTTTATTTAAAAAAAAAGGGTGGGGGTAAATTTCAAAAATTAGTGTTTAAGTGGAAATATGGCGTGTGTGATATCAAACGAAAGGTAATTGAGTCTGGAGTTAAACAAAATACATTTTAGTTTTTAAAAAAAGGGTTTGGGTAGATTTGAAAAATTAGAGTTTAAGTCAAAACATGACTTGTGTGGTATCAAACGAAAGGTAATTGAGTCTGAAGTTCAATAAAATATACTTCAGTTTTTAGTTATATTAGCTTTCACGTAGATACACTATAACTATAGTATCCAGTGTGAGCTTAGGTGCCCATAGATTGGCAGAGTATTTTTTACAGTCTTCCCAAATACTGTAAGGTCTTTTTCATCTCAGAAGTTTAGATGCAATACTTGATTAATTATTTATCTAAATAAAAATCTGATTTATTCTAATTTCTAATTCCTACCTTCTATTGTTTCCAAAAGTCCAATTTTGCAAGCTGGTACTCCGTTTTTCCAGTTTTCTGCACTCCCGAGTACCCACGATTGTTCGACGGGTTTGTCTGTCTCTGTCTGCTAGACCACTAGTACCGATTTTAGATTTGGAAGGGCCGCGCACACTCATTGTAGCAAATTTTTCACTTGAAGAACGCATTTTGTTTAAATTTTGATAACTTTAAAGTACAAATATCTTTAATATAGAAAATGGAGACACATTTTTGTTTCAGAAGTCCTTAACTATATTTGCTAGTAAATAAAAATTTTAAAAATTTAAAAAAATAAGAAAGCATGGCACCATTTTATTGGTTTTAGTTCTCTATCCTAAAAGTAAGTGGAGCTAGTGATTTTGAGAATCGTTATCAATCGTATCGTATAATAATAATGTCCGTTTATTAGTAATTCCGTTTTTAACATAGGACGGTTATGCAATTTTCCTTTATAATCTTAGACGATTTTTTATTCGTCCTTTATGATAAATTATGCGGGTATTTTGAAAATAAAGAAATTGTATAGTCTACAGTACACCGGTCTATTTTTTTAGTCTCAGAGCTTATATTCGTAAATTTTGCTGAGACGTCCAACTTTTTCTTCTGCAAAAATTCTTAAAAGTGATTCCTAACAGATCGCGCAGGCTCAAAATTTTAATTAAGTAATTTTAAAAATTCATTAAGTAGCAGCAATTATTTTTTTGCAGATATTTAAACATTTTATACTATCAAAAATAAAAAAAAAACGTTCACTCTTTTAGGAAGGGCGAAAATTCAGCCCGTTACTAGTCATTAAAAAATAGACTGGTGTACTGTGGACTAGTATAAATAAGTCAAGTAAATAATCACTAAGATTTATTTTATAAATCTGAAAAACTTGGCTTGACAAATCTTAAGAAACGAAATCGCACAAAAGGAACAATGATGCTTATAATATAAAAGAAAAATAAAATGTGATACTAATTTTTTAAAGATTTTTTTATAAAAAAAAAGTTTGGCTGAAATTTTATACCAAATGTCAGGTGCGGTGATATATTAAAACCCTTAAAAAAAGTTGACGAGAGGGAAAAACGTTTGTTGAAAAAAATATTAATACTACCATTGAATTTATCATACGTTTAGAAGGAATAGGATGAACTTTTCCGAAACAACACTACTCCCCTTTTTCTCCGTTATTACTTCTACCGTTATACACTTTTTTGTAGCACGCATAATGAAGAAAAAAAAGGGGGGGTAGTAGCATTTATAATAGAACAAAATGGTTTATTAAAAACCATCGTTTTCTTTTTAGTACTTTAAGGTACTCATTTGAATTTTCTCTACCAAACTAGTCAAACATAAATTTTTGTAGCTTGAATTGGGCAACAATAAACAAATTGACCAGAACTTACAACTAGTAATAAAATATTACACTTAAAATTAGACAACATGACGGCTAGATATCCATACTTTCTTCTATTCAACAAACTACATACAGAACACGTCAAAGAGACAACGTACCACTTCCTATCCCGCATTCATCACTAGTTCAGAACTCCATAATCTACAAAGCCATTAAGCTTTTCAATCATATTCCTATAGTTATAAAGAGCATCCCTAATTCATCAAAATTCCGAAAATAATTAAAAAACATCTTGGTACAACATGCCTTCTATACCATTGATGATTTTCTTTCTCACTCTTTCTAATCTGTTGCTTGATCGTTTTACTTGAGACTTTAAGCAAAAGAATTCCCCTTAAATCATAAACTCCTGTTCCAACTCTATATTTCTATTATCAGTTGCCATTCTCTTTTGTTACTTTCAGCTACTTTCTTAAGTTCTTTTTCATTCTCGAGAATTCTTTTTTTATGTTGCCTCTCTTCTCTGAGTCTCTCATTCTCGTTGTTTCTTCTTATTCTTTTCTCCCTCTAGTTCTTTCTCTTCTTTTGTCCCTACGTTTTAAATTTCGTTTTAAATTTTGTTTTTTATTATTTATGTTATATAAAAACTTATATTTTTTAAAATTATATTAATTGCTTCCCACACAGCTCATAGTTTAATTATGTAATAAAAGTACCTATAAATCTAAGATTGTTTTAAGTTTTAAAATTGATTTGTGTCTTTTTTGTATGAATTTTTTAATATTTTGTGATTTTTGATGTCTTACAATATGACTTGTTTTTTATTTTAATTTTAATGTTTTTTACTTTAACCTGTATTGTATAAACTTGTGTTTTTATCTTTACCTGTAATCTGTTTTAGGCTAATGTTTTTGACTGATTTTAGACTAGTTTTTATACTTAATAAATTTAGTTTGACTAAAATAAGAAAAGGAACAGGTTGCATTTGGTACCTATAATTTTATTTCAAAAGTTGACAACAAATACTTAGACTAGCTCAAGGACTTGTAAGAACGTGTAAATTTATTTGGCCTAATATTTTTTATAATTATTTAATTTGATTTTGTTTGTTTGATACTAAGTACTTAGGTCATTTTACTTTTTTTCCTAAATCTTTTCTAGATTGAGTATTTTGGTGTTAGAGTTAAGTTAAGCTTTGTTAATAAGATTTTTTGGATATCTTGAACAACAAAGCATGTTTGAACTGAACTGATCTAAACTTTAGAAGTGTCAAAAAGCTAATTTTCCAAATCCTACTGCTATATCTATTTAAAATGCATCTTGCGTGGAATAACCGAGTATGCGGTGGATGAGTACGCCGGCTGCCGCCGCTTAACTGGACCCAAATTCTGTGCACCGTAAATTTTATGTCGTATTCTAATTACTAAATAAACAAAGAGAGGACGACATGTCTAGAGTTTTACAGTACGCAGAATCTGGGTCTTGCTTCGGTTAATGCTCTTGTGAATTAATTGAGGCGATCGATGCCGCCCGCACCCCCGTGATTCCACCCGCGTCTACGATTACCGTTGGTTGTTAAAGGTAGCTTATGTACACAGAGACACCTTGGCGTTATCGGTCGGGCCGTATTGTATTGATTTCGACGATTCTCATAGCATTAGCGTGCTAGAAGCAGAACGTTGTTTCTCTACCCTAAAGAGAATTAAAACTTGGCTTGGAAGCATAATGGGTGAAAATAGATTAAAGGAAGTTTAATGAATTGGTTATTGAAGAATTTATTTAAAAAAAGACGCCTTTATTTTCAATACAAAACGTGTTTGTAAAATACAAAAACTAGATATGATATATTTATTATTAATTAATAGAAATAATAATAATAAATAACTATCCAATTAGGTATCTAATTTTTTAATTATTTGCTCTAAATTATATGATTTTCGCCTGCGCCGCAATTCATTTTTGTGTGTGCATCCCCAAAGTTTTACACCACGCGCCGCCACTGAGAAGGGAGATGGGGGCTTATTGTTTATTTAAAGTTTAAATATCATTTTGTAGTTTTCTTTATTTTGTAGAGTTCTTTATTCAACGAATAATAATAAGTATGTGCTATAAAAACATCGCTCTATAAAAACGATGATTTTTTCTCTGTCTGTCTCCGATAATAACGCGTCAGAATTCAAGCTTGACCTTTTTGTCGGACCTTCATTCACGGATTTTTTCCAATCACCGTCTTTTATCTGTTTTTTTTTTCATAAGGGGTAAGGTTACCAATTATTTTATTGACAAAAAAATTTAATAAATTTACAAAACTACCAAATTTTATTAAATGTGTTTGCAAGATGACGGCAATGTTTCAAATTTTCAAAAAACACAATTTTTAGTTTTTGCTCGATATTTTAGTAACCCCTGTAGATATCTATAATATTGATACAGCACCTGATTGGGCTTAGAATAGCGCAACTTTTTTCTCATTTAAACAAACTTGTATCTCTTACCGTTTCCGAAATCCCCATGTAGTTGCTTTTATCTGGGAGACCCTGTATACTTGGTTCAAGTAAATATTTATTTGGTCCAATAATTTTATTTTTCTGTGTCGTAAAGCTGTTAAATTATAACTAGCTAATAAGTAACAAATAAGAAAAAAACTATCTTCATATTATTCATGTGGAAATTGTAGCATCTAAAAGTGTCGGTTACCCCATCTTTACAGCTTTACTGTGGCGTTACAAAAGGACCCTAATGACGCAATAAGGTCGATGTCACGTCGCTGAGTCTTTATGTCGTTGAGTCTGTAAAGGATTTGCTGATGATTAAAACAGAGCTGTCGCTGCAGGAAGGATATTTAGAAGAGAGTGTCAGAGGACGAAATTAAAATTTGGTATCAGTTTGAAAAAGAAATGATAAAAATTCTCGCAAGAAAAAATTACTTTTGTAAAAAGTGTCTGACCCAAATATGACTATGCACTTATAGTTACATTTTGCATGGTGGTACCTAACACCCAAAGCTAAATTTTTATTCGAGGATCCCTGATTTCCCGGCTTCAGAACTCAAGATGGCGGCTGCCAAAGCTAAGAAAAAAAATAATTCCCTGTTTTAGGAGACATAAAATTAATTTTAATGGATTTACTTGAAGAAGGACCTACTCAATTTAAAACTGTAAAAAAATCTGACACCACTTCAAAAAAAACTAGCGACTATATTTCGACAAATTAGTTCCTTTAATGTCCAATATTTATTTTTAGTACCTCCTATTAAAGCTATTGACTAGCTCACTAAACTAAAAGAAAAAATTAAGTTCGTCAGCCGACAAAAAGATAGCGCTTAATATGTAAAAAATAAAAGACGCCTTCATAATCTATAGACACATAAACCAGTATTTACTAAGACCTTAAGACTTAGCATTGTATACCGGGTTTAAGTATCAAGTCTATAGACTTGATACCGACCGGTTTAAGTATATTTTTTTAATACTCACAGGACAAATAACTGCAAAGATTTGGTTCACCCTAATATGCAATATGATATTAAGCATTTCTCAGTGAGTTCCATCTCATATAAATTCAAATTAACTTTAGAAATAAAGAAAAACCACATAAAAATTTTGTAACCAAATGTCATTTTTTGGAAACTTAGTCCGTGCAGTTGTAGGATTCCCGTTAAAAATAGTCTCAAATTGTAGTACCACCCCTGAGGGGTGGTTTAAAGTTCGAAAAACAATAGAAATAATCCATGATTGACAAAAAAACTTACATAGAAAAATATTCAAAGCTTGTAATACATAAATAACTTAAAACTATATCTGTAGATGCATTACCGTATTAAATACGTATCAATATTTAAATACTGTAAAAAGCACAAGATATATTAGAATCCCTTTTCAATTACTCATTCACTAAAACAATAGACCATCGGTTTAATCGTCGCTAACTTGTCTAAAAAATTAACATGTAAAATATAGCGGACAGCTGACACTGACTTACACCGTTTTTATTCGACATTTCCTAGTGACATTTGGAGGTTTAAATATGGCTACCATTGTTAAACCAAAATATTTGATTATTTTTATTTATTTATAACCTTTGTGTGGAAATTATGTCTTTGTAACAACAAAAAAAAAGATGACCCATATCGCAAGGTATTTATGAACAATTTATATAAATATTAAAAACTATTGCATTTACGGGAAAAATGAGTTAAACCTTCAACCAAAATGTAGACTTTTAAACCTAGGATTGTAGGACTTAGCACTTAGCACCCTTTAGTAAATACTGGTGATAACGTTTTAGATATATCTCTACTGCTAAAGCGTATTAAAACTATTAATAAAAAATTATTGTTACAAGCGCTCCACCATATTGGATTCAATTGAACCCAAAAAAGTGCTGTCGTAGGTCACGGATGAATTATTTTCTTTGCAATCGATCTCTTCATCGATCGATGTATATAGCAGTTTATACTCGCCTGCTCTTGTTCTAGTTTCTCTCGTATCTCGGTAGATGGCGTTCTATGCGAGGGTTTTCTCGCTATAGACATAGGATTAGAGACAAAACCGTCTAATTAACTTCGCAAGGGTGTTACATTGACCCAGAAGTGTCCTGAAGAGCCCCATAAGGACGAAAAAGTTAACTGTCAACACTTATTAGGTGTCTATTAGATCTTGGACCCACGTGAGGTTAAGAGCAAAAAATATGGGAGAAAATAAAACTTTTTTTTTACCCGATTAGCCACTTTTGATTTTTAAACTCACGGATACTAAAATTTTGTAAATTTACGTTTGATAGCCCTTTATTTTCAATAATAAAGAAGTTACTGAGTCTTCCTGTTATACCACCATGAACCTTATTTCAAACATATTTTAAAGTGAGTATACATTAGTTTTAGCATCGTGTCTAATGCTATCTAATTTGAACGTATCTATCAAAAGTTTCCCTGTTTCCTCATTTATTTTGCAGCTGTTTCTTATTAAAGAAAACAAATATGTACCAAAAAAAGATTATTAGTAAAGAAAGGTATATGTACAGCTAATTTTAAAAAAACTGATACGACTCTTAAAAGTATTTTTTCCAAAATTTGAGCAGTGTATGCTAACTCACCATGTCAGCTTTATCAAAACAATATTTTAACAATATCAAAGCTGTCAATGCCAAACAATAAAAAAATAATAACATTATCATCAGTTACCGAAGAATAAATACATAAACCACATATTTAATACGACAAAAAAATTAAAAAATTGTTACTAAGTTGAAAAATAGTTCGGCATTTCAACTGGTAGCCCCAGATGTTAACGTAAGCCGAAGAACAGTTTATATATAAATAAAAGATAGATAAAGAACAATCACTTGAAAGTAAACAAGGATGATCTGGAGGCCAAAAGTAAGTCAAGTTCACGAAGATCAGGCGCTACTTCTAGTACTCTAAAATGACCCATTCGAGAGAGCGAAGATTGCAAGAATTTTTTCACAGTGTCAGGCAGCTAAGTACCAGTTAAACGAACAAAAATTTATTGTTAGCTGGTTTTTATCAAGTTTTATTTAGCTTACTTTATAAACATGCAAAAGGAAATAAACAGTCCTCTTATTGGACGACACCCCGATATAATATATATTATATATACTGCTAAAAATAAAAAAAAGTTTTTCCAGTCATATCAGATTTTTTTTTAAATTAGCTGTACGCATAGTTTTCGTTATTTAATTAGGTCCATAGTTGGAGACACCAGACGATATCAGGTGGCGTTTATTGCCAATAAGTCCCGGCAAAATTTTCGCTTGGCTAAATACCTTCGCAATATTTTTAGACGAAACAGTAATAACTACGGGGATGTTCTTGACGTCAACATTAAGAGAGATTCAACGCAGGTGATAAGACTCAAATTTTGGTTAGAAATGGCTTTGTAAAGTGTAAGAAATGACCAAGAAAATAATAGTTCTGTTCCATCAAACAGTTTGACGGTCATAGAACCGTCCAAAAAATCCAATGCGCGCGCAATGCAGTACGAGAAGTTCGAGGACTGTTTTAAAACGGTTTGGGTTAGATGGAACGACCAAATAACTGTCCAAAAACCGAATGCTGTTCGATTTACTTCAGGCACGTGATCATATGCGAGAGAGTTAAATTCAAAATCACGTGACTAAAAGAAAGGGTAGGTTTGGCGTCTCGCTTAAAGATAAATCGAAGGCAACGTATGAATTCGAGAGCACGAAATTAAAGTTGCACACAGAAAGGATTACACAATTACATAGGATTATCATAATATATTTTTTTAGTTCTTTAAAATGCAGGTAAAATTACATCCATTTAATTTATACAGGGTGTAACTAAATAAGTGTAAAACATTTAAGGGGATGATTCGTCATCGAAAAAAAGATAGGATCTTTCATATAAAGAAACTTTATTGGAGCATCCCTTGTTAAGATACCGCCCCTTAAAGGGGGTACATAACATTTATGACGATGTATCTCTGTAGTTGTTCGTGAAATAATTTTTTGCTGCGAACTAGTTTATTTTGGGCAAAAAATCCAAGAGACATTTTTTATTTACAATGAAACAGGCTATCAGAAATACGTTTTTAAATGGAAAACAAATAATAAGACAAAAAATTACATTGGAAATACATTTTAGGGGTTGCGTTTTCCACCCCGTACAACCATGGGGTAAACCAAATTCATTACCGGCTAAGTGTCTTTTTGGTAGTAGAAAATTTTATGTACCCCCTTTAAGGGGCTGTATCTTAACAAGGGATGCTCCAATGAAGTTTCTTTATATGAAAGATCCTATCTTTTTTTGATGCGGAATCACACCCTTAAATGTTTTACACTTATTTAGTTACACCCTGTATTCACAATCTATAAACCACTACAGACTAAAAAATTAAATATACCAAAAATTAAAACAAACTTGCATTAGCACATATTTTTGGGCGAAACTTGTGAAAATATATTTATTTTTTCTAATATCACAAGTTTTATGTGAAATTTATATATTTATTTATTTGTATTTTCTAATTTTATTTTTATAAAATATTTGTGAAATTACCTACATATTATAGAAAGCCTTAATATTCACAAGGTTTTTGCGATTTTATTCATTTTTAGGAAATAGAGATCGTGATACTTCTAAGAAGTTAGGAAAATCACATTTTGTAGCTTGTACTTTAGTAATGACCTTAATGTCAATGCCTTAAAGCGAAGTCGTTTGTCTTCTGCCAAATCTAGTGTAAAATTTTACTTCCGGTGTTATCCTTCTTCTTTTAACTTTTAGTTCACAGGTCACCGGGATTTGCTGCGATCAGGGTAAACAGTTATGTTTCTATTCCTATCCAATCACCTCCTAAACTAGTTTTTCTTTTTCTAAGCAAGCTACCCTATGGTCAGTATAGCTTTTTTCATGTGGTATTCCTACACGACCCGCAGTCCCGTAGTAATAAAAATTAAGAGGCTCTTGCAAAAAAATCAACAGATGCTGCAGATGTTGCAAAATTTTTTTTTGGAAATTTAAAAAATATTTGTATATTTACGTGGCTTCCCCGGAATTTTGTCATGTGTTAAAATTGGTTGTGAAACTCAATTTATTTTGACAAAAATTTTAATTTTTTGGGTTATTCACTGTTTTTTGAATTTTCTCAGAATGTTTAATGTAATTTTATGGTATATTATTATCTCAGGTGATGTAAACTAGAAATGTGTGTGTTTTACATAAAATTTTTCCGCGCCTTCGAATGCGCCTGTCTGCAATTCTTGTCTTTCAGAGGAGTCCGAAACCAGTTTAGGTTGCTTGATGGAACGGAAAACTGACTGTCCCATAACAGTTCAACGTAGACCTGGAACGCAAACAGGATTTTTCGTACCGTTCTATAACCGTCCCACGCTTTGATGGAACGAAACTAATAATAAACGAAAATACAAAATTTTTGGGATGGGAAATGATAAAAATTGTTACATTTTTATAAATAACAAAGAAAAATTTATTAAATTCCAAGAAAACATTCAAGTACATGATTGGAAGGGATGCACTAAAAGATCAGATGATAAAATAGAATATCCCCCTAGAAATAGTGTTGCCGCCGAGACGAGAGATTCTCTCCTCTCGTCTTGTCTCGCCC
Source organism: Aspidapion aeneum (assembly GCA_963576565.1). Lineage (NCBI taxonomy): Eukaryota > Metazoa > Arthropoda > Insecta > Coleoptera > Brentidae > Aspidapion > Aspidapion aeneum. The sequence goes on from OY755040.1 coordinate 120,551,214, forward strand.
TCTCTCGACGAGACGAGAGAGATGTTTTCTCTCTAATGAAAGATCGAAACGACACGAGATAAAGACCCTTTCTCGTCGAGAGATTCTCGTTTCTCTCGTTCTCTCGAGCAAAAAAGGTTGATTTTATAAAGTTTTTTGATCTGTTCTTATTGACCTGTTTTTTTAAATAAAAGTTATGCAAAAGTTGTCATATAGTCCTCCCTTGACAACATGTACAAGATATATTTTTTCAAGATAAAAGATTTTATTTCAAAAGTGTAGAAATTCTACATTATAGTTTTGTTATTTCACATCAATATTTCACAAAAAGCAGTTCCTTAAATTTAAAATTTGTACTGAACTGCTTAAATTAAAGGATATGAATATATTTTTACAATAAATTGCACTATTATCTAGGTATCTACTTAATCAATATAGAATTCTACAATATTTGGTTTAATTTACTTTGGATAAAAACTTTTAAAATTTAAATTTTACAAACATTTTTAATTTAATTAATCATGTATGCTACTTTATATAAGTTAGAGAAGTTCGAATAACATGTCATAATTTTCAAACAATTTTTTTTAAACTTTATTTTAAAACTATAAGTTGCAAGGTTTCTCAAAATGTTTGGTAATAAATTGTTAATTTATTGGCTCTTGTTTGATAGTTATGATTTATTGTAATTAGTGAAGAAAAATTATTTATATTTGTTTTAAAATATATTACTGCAACTTTTAAAAAAAAGTAGCCTGAAATATAAAATGTTGTTATTTTTAAATAGAGCATTTGAAGGATATCTGAAGTTTTTTCGAAAAATGAGAAAAGAAGTCGTAAATTATTATAATAGACTCCTCCCCACCCAATGATACCATAAGTGAGAATTGACTGGAATAACGAGAAATAAAATATTTTTGCTAGCTTTGTGTTTACTATTTTTGAGATTAATCTTAATTTAAATATTACACATCTTAGTTTTTTATTAGTTATTTCTATGTGTTTTTGCCATTTGAGATGATAGTCAATGTATATATACCTAAATATTTGATGTGGTTAACTTTAGAAATATTTACTGTGGCTTACCTTTCGTTTATTTAAAATCAGATGGAGAAAATCGAAAAGTGTAATTAAATTGTACTGTTACTGTTGATGCTTATTCGTAGGGAACATTTTTTTTTCGGAAATTATTCATAAGAGGGAAATTTTATTTTTCTTTTTTAGCTTTTGGCGTGAATTTTTGTTATTTAGAAATCTGTAAATTTAAAAAAATATGTTTTTGGACGATTCTTTAGAGAGCTAAAATTCTGAAAATCAAATAAATTTCTTCCGGAAATTAGTTTATTTTTTATTTTAAAAAATATGTTAAATTTAGATGAAAAATCTGCTAATTAAAAAAGTTTAAAGGACTCTGTATTGTGCGTTTATTTAAAAAAAAGAGAAATTTCTTGCAAAAACATGTTTTTTACTAAAAAATTAAGATTAAAAGAAAGTTATTTAAAAAAAAACGTTTTGGTTATAGTTTTAAGAAAAACTTTTTTTGGTTTCCAGAATCGGGAAATTCCATAGAGAACTTTAACAGCCAAATATTATTATTGCTTTATTTTTATGGATTTATTTTATTGGCAAAACACAAAATAATCTTTTAATAACGAACACTTGGGATTTTAGGTACAGTTTTAAATAAATAAGGAGACTCTCTCAAACGATAGAAGAGTCCTATCGACAAGACGAGAGACCAATTTTATCTCGCATAACGAGACTAGAAGAGAGAAGGCCTTCTCTTGTCTCGTCTCGTCTCGCGGCAACACTACCTAGGAACTATTTCACTTTTCACTTAAATTTTAATTTTAAGTTTAATAAAAGCCGAAAAATTCCGTGTTAAGTTTTTACGCGGACAACTGATTTATCTTAACTGATATTAAAAGTTTTGGAATAGATACTTTACCCGATTTTAAATTCTTTTTTTTCTAAAAGATTATAGGGATGGGCCGGAACAGGTTATTATGGTAACTGATATCACCTATACTTTATGTTACTAGTGCGAAAGTATTTCTTATCTATTCCACGTCTAAGTTATCTATCTATCTATCCATTTAGCTTTCTTTGATCCATCTCTGGACATAAGCCTCCCCCAATATCTTGCACTCTTTTCTGTCTGTCGCCGTGTTCATCCATCTAGTTCGCGCATGTTTCTTCAAGTCATCCGCCCATCTCATTAGGGGTCCTCCCCTACTTCTTCTATTTTCTCAAGGAGTCCAGTTTACAATACATTTGTTCCATCGACCGTCTTTCTGTCTGATATTATGACCGACAAATTGTTTATATCTTAATATTTTCATGAAAAGCTTATAAATAACATTGAGAATAGTTTTTTAGGTCTGCTCTATCGCCTTTGTTGTGTAGAATAATAATTATGAACTCTTTTCAGTTGTCTATGATTATCTTTTCTTTTAGTATGTTATTCAGGAAAATATGGAGGGTATTAACCACAGCTTTACCACCGTACTTGAGCATTTCTGCCGTTACTCCGTTTCTTCCAAGTGATTTGTTATTTTTAATTTTCTTTAATGCTCTCTTTATCTCCGCTTTGCTTATTTCAGGTGGTAGCTCTGAGCTTATATTCTTTATTTTTGTTTGGAGTTTCTTCATGGTTTCTCGCGATGTGTTTGTTTGCTATAATTCTGTATAGAATAGTTGTGTTATATTTATAATATCCTCATTAACGTTAGTTTCTCAGTCGTAATATCCGTTATTTGCAGGTCCAAGTTATTTTAACTTTTTCCAACATACCGGGTGGGCCAAAAAAAAGGACAATTTTTTTTTCATTATAACTTTTGAACTATAAAATCGATTTTAATGGGATACACTGCAGTTGGTAGATAATTAACCTTTTAACTGAATGCATTTTTTGTCCGCCATCTCAAAATCCAAGATGGCGGAATAAATTAAAATGTACCCTTTAAAGATGCTCGGTTATTCTTGTAATAAAAAAAGCTACGTTCTTGGCACGCACAACAAGACTCTTCAGCAAAATCAGGTCAGTGGTTGTAAAAAAATATTTTTGTTTCCACCATTGTTTTGCATATTATACGATTGCCTTGCCAATCATGTCTGCATTTATTTCCTTATAAATTCATTGCTACTGAAACAATTTTGATGAAATAAAAAACATCCTGATTAGAATTTGTTTTTAAATAACATGATCAAAGTTTATCGCCATCTTAAAAGTTAAGATGGAGGACAGAACCAACCTTGGTTCTTTAAAATGGCGTGTTTATTCTTATTTTCCGAAATTTTTTTAGATTTTTTGTTTTTAATTTATAAAAAACCACTACTTTTTCCCCACACAACGAGGTAGAACAAAGTAAAATCGGTGTGATGGTTCTCAAAAAATCTATTTTTGTTTCTACCATTGTTTTACAGATTATACGAGAACATTGCCAATCCTGTCTGCATTCATTTCGGTATAAATTCATTATTACTTAAACGATTTTAGTGAAATAAAAAAATCATGGTGAGAATTGATTGCTCCTTAAAGACTGTAACTGTAATCAAAATAATCTTCCGCCATCTTAGAATTTAAGATGTCGGATAGAATCATACTTGATGAAATGCAATCGCATAATTTGTAAAACAATGGTTAAAACATAATCAGATTTTGTAAGAACCACTTCACCGATTTTAGTGTTTTGTACCCTGTTAAGCGGAAGAAAAGTAGTGCTTCTCTTTAAATTGAAAAAAAAACTAAGACATTTTCGGAAAATAAGAATAAAGTTGCCTCTTTGAAGGGTCAAGTATGATTCTGTCCGACATCTTAACTTTTAAGATGGCGGCATATTTCAATCTTTAACGAACAATCAATTCTCACCATGATTTTTTTTATTTCACTAAGATCGGTTCAGTAATAATGAGTTTATAAAGAAACAAATGCAGACAGGATTGGCAATGCAATCGTATAATCTGTAAAACAATGGATGAAACAAAGACAGATTTCTTTGAGAACTATTACGCCGATTTTACTAACTTGTACCTCGTTGTGCACGAGAAATGTTGCGCTTTTCTATAAATTAAAATAAAAAATAAAACATTTTTAGAAAATAAGAATAAACACGCCATTTTGAACAATAAAGTATTATTCTGAAAGCCATCTTAAAATTTAAGATGGCGATAAATTTTGATCATGATCTTTAAAAAGCAATCAATTCTCATCAGGATGGTTTTCATTTCATTAAAATTGGTTCAGTAGTAATGAATTTATAAGGAAATAAGTGCAGACATGATTGGCAAGACAATGTTATAATATTCCAAACAATGGTGGAAACAAAAATATTTTTTTTAGAACCACTGAACCGATTTTTCTGAATTGTACCTTGTTGTGCGTGGCGAGAATGCAGCTTTTTTACTAATTTAAAAAAATCATTAAAACATGTTCGTAACACAAGAATAAACGAGCATCTTTGAAAGGTACAATTTAATTTCGTCCGCCATCTTGGATTTTGAGATGGCGGACAAAAAGATATATTTGGTAAAAACTCTGATTAATTCTCTGCCAAGTGTAGTTTTCCCCATTAAAATCGACGGTTTTTTTTGGCCCACCCGGTATGATAAACACAGACAAAGAAAAGAGAGAGAGCAATCATTTCAAATGTGCCTGTCTTCAATCCTAGTATTTTTGAGGAGTCCGAAGCCGGTTTAAGTGGCCTGATGGAACGGAAAACTGACTGTCCGATAACAGTACAACGTCGACCTGGAACGCAAATAGGATTTTTCGGACGGTTTTATGACTGTCGAACGGCCTGATGGAACGTAACTATTGATAGACAGGTCCGATTGTTTTGGCCCATCCCTACTTTAACGTCTTGCAGATGGTTATTTCTTGGCTTGTTAAGGGCCAAACGTGCCGCACGTTTCATTTCTGACGCTTGTCAGGAAAATCCCTGTGGATCGTTACCAAACGAGCAAATTGCCACTTTGCAGGAAGTTTTTCTATCTATATCCAGATATTCTTTTGGCAAATTTTTTTATAATAAAGTCTAACGACGGACAAAAACAACCAAGATTTTTATTAAAGGAAAATATTAATAACAGCATAAAAAGTATTGGAAAATTAACAGCAGTGTCAAATTCAGGGGGGGGGGGCAGTGGTAGCCGCCCCACCTCCTTCCCTGATATAAAGTTTATATTTTTACCTTCCTAGTCCGCGTAGCAATGGCTAGAGGACGGATTAAATTTGACAAAAATTTTTTTTTTTGAGATAACGTCCAATATGTGTTATTTGGGTGTATTCAGTGACGGTTATTCAATAAGGGCTGCAGGGCTGCAGCACCGGCTAATTTTGAGTGCAGTAATATATATTTTTTACTACAGAATATTTTTGTCCTTTTTTTTTCTCACAAATTAGGAAGCTACATGCCTACAACATTTGTATAATTGGTACAATGCTCTTCTCGGGTGCAAGCCTGCGTTTTTACAAGCTTTTATTTAACTTCAGATGTTCTGTCTAACTAACCATCAAATCTTGTGAAGCGTTTTTGACACACTTCCCATTATCCGATTTGGATTAAATTTGGTACACACATAGTGGTCCCATGACAATACAACATTAAGAAAAAAATATCCTCCCACCCCTACCCCCACCCCTTTTATAGAAAAATGTGTTTTTGATACACTTCACTTCAAATGACTTTTATAAAATTTGGTATATGCATAAAGGTCCGATGGCAATACAGCCCAAACAAGAAATATATTTCTACCTCTACCCCCACTCTCTCCTTCCCCCAATAGAAAAATGAGTTTCCAAACAACTCACGATCTGTTGTTGAACAAATATTTTCATTTAATAGAGTAGATAGCCGAGACTAAAAAGTAGAAAATAAATTGGTAAAAAAAATTTTTTGTCACAAGCTTTTATAAAATGCACTCAAAATTAAAAAATAATTTTCTAACATTCTAATATTATCATAATAATAAAAGCGATGGCCGCAAATCAAAGCATAAGTAAATCTAAATTTGTGATCTAAACACTTAAAGAATATTCAACATAGCAGGTCATCAAAGATATGTTTGATATGCCGCAATGTTAGGCCATTGCTCTACCTATGTCAGAGAACTGCTGGGGTATCTTAGGTCGGGTTGGGTGAGTTTAATACCTCTGTATTTTTCTGCTAGATTGATTCTTGTAAATAGTGATATTTAATTGGTACGGATATCTTGTCGTGCTAACATCGTCAAGATTTCCATCAGTCGGCCATCGCTTTTATTATTATGATAATATTAGAATGTTAGAAAATTATTTTTTAATTTTTAGTGCATTTTATAAAAGCTTGTGATTTAAAAAAATTTTTTTACCAATTTATTAATATCGTTGTTTGTTGTTCGCTATTCGGTCTCTTCTCGTGGTGTGCTGGGTGCGTTGTGCGCGGTGTAGAGGCGTGGTGGATTTTGTCGGGTCTGTTAATCAAACTACCCCGAATAAAGGACGAATGAATACCGATTGTACAAATTTGGTATGGACTTATAGTTACAGCGACAATACAATATTATAAATCTCTAAAGTTGGAAACTCTCCACCTTTAAGGATAGTGGAGGGGTTTTCGGGGTTTAGGATCACGCACCATATTTTTTTCTTAATTAATAAGCTTTCGAACAAGTTTTCACAACTTGGGTCTACCGGTTGCAAAAGAGGTTGGATGTTACTAACTTTTTACTTAAATTTTTTATTTAAATTATAAATTTTACTTAAAAGATATTTTTTATTGTCTAAAAATGGCAAAAAAGTAAAGGTTAGCTTCTTTTTATATTTGACAGGTGTCAAAAAAAAGTAGTTTATCGTTTTTCTTTTTTGATAAGCTTTCGAGCAAGGTGCCACAAGTAGGGTTATCTAATTTGAAAAAAAAAAGTTTTATGCAAGTAGACCCCTTTGCAGGGGTCTATACAAAAAACTTTCGAACACAAATATTGCTCGTTAAAAATCTTAGTCGAAGTACTTTTGGATTTTTCAGAATAATCTAAATTCAATCCGATGTCGAATTTATTCCATTTGGGTGATACACTGATTGTATAAAGACCACGTACACGGCAGTGTTTAGGGCTACCCCCAAAAAACAGGGGCAGCGAGGGGCAGCAAATTTTTTGTTTTTTTAGTCAAATAGACCCCTCTCTCTAATATTCTGGTGGAGATTTTAGTAAGCCTTGCTAAGCTTGTTTCTGCAGGCTTTACAAAGAAAAATAGAGACGAAAATAAACGTAATATATTTCAAAAAATTTTAACCATAAAAAGGGTTATGGAATTAGGAAATTAGTAGTTTTTAAAAGTGCAGTTACTGCTTATGCCCACTTTATACCCATATACCCAAAAAGTGCTGTTTGTATTGTCATTTTTTTTATTTAAAAATACTGTAAAAATACATACATTATTCCCCAAAAATATTTTTCAACTTTGAGGCTCTGTTACAGAGAAAGACTTTTTTTATCAGTTGCGTTTTTTTTATAACTAGACTATCTGTAATATATTTGGGTGGGTTAAAGTATAGAGGGCTAGTGACCCTGAAAAAATCAGCTGTTCTCCCGGGGCTGAATTTTACATTGGGTCTTATGGGAGGTCAGACGTTTTTTTATGATATTTTCAAAATGGCACTACAGATTTTCGCAAAATTTCAGTGAAATATTCTCAGACACCATCCCGATATTCCACCAAAGGTTTGTAAGGAAGCAACATGATTAAAAGGTTAAAATCTTCAAGATTTAGCATTTCTTATTTTGAATTCAAATTACCCGCCATGTACCACATGCCAACTGTTATATTTGACATGTATTTGACTTTGTCATCTGTGATTGTCACATTTGCTTCTGCTTTAAACTGAATTATTGTGTGAGCTAATGAAGCGGCTATGAAAAATTAAGGATTACTATACATTTAAAAAAAATTGTTCTGCAAGAATAAAGTAAAAACAATCTCAAAAACGGCGTTATTTAAAAAAAAATTAAATAATTATGAACCGTCATTCTAACTTCAATATTTTAAAGACAATCAGCTGTGTCGTAACGTGACCATCAAAAAAAAATCGAGGATCGTGGCCCGTCCGTTTTGATAGCCCTGATATAACGTATGTATATAAAAATAAAAAGAAGTCTGTTACCAAAGACCATCTATTACCTATGTATTATATGAACAAAGTGTTAATATAATAGACCTCAATAATTAAAAGTGTACTAATAAAAAAATTGTTCGACCGCTTTAAAAATAAAACCTAAAATCTGTGTTTTACGTTCGATAAATGTGACTTTACAAAATCTAAAAATTGGGTAAGTTTTTATTATATTTGACTTTTTTTAAAATTTGTCTTTGTTCCCACTTTGCAGAACCGCCACTTTTAAACCTCACGCGCCACCACTGGGTGTATTTTGACCCATCTTAGCAATATCGTCGTGATGTTTGTCTGTGTATGTTTGTGTGTGTCATATATCTATTAATTAGTACATATATGGTGTGTGTGTATATTATTTCTGTCCGTAACACAATAGCTCCTAAACCGCTAAACCGATTTTCATAAAATTTTGAGGTAAAATAGTACGAGCTGATTAGATATGGATCAACATCCATTAATGCTAATGACAGTTTTTTGACAATTGAAAAGTTAAAAAAATTCAATTTTTTTAACAGACCATCGTATCAATATGCCGTTTTCGGAATATACTAGACCGCATTTTGATCAATAATTTGTATTATAACCAAAAAGTTTGTAAGAGCTTTAGGTTGTGAGATATTTACAAAAAACTGTTTTCAAGGCTGGTATATCATAGCTGTGTAATAGGCTAGCTAGGAAGGTATCAGATCCGTCATGGATCCATTTATTTAGTTCTTGTAAATTAGCAAAAAAAGTAAATTAATAAATCGAAACTTTTTACAAAATATTTTTTTAACAAAAATTTTTTTGCGCTTTGCTGCTCCCTTGGGCCCTGGCTCCCTTCTCTTGGCATCCTGGATTCGCCTTTGTATCGCAGTCAACAGGGAAATAAATTGGACTCGTTTCGAGTTATTAGGGTTAAATGGTTACGTTTAGGGGAAGATAATGTTTTTTCAAGGTTTTTCGCGAAACTGGACGTTTTATTAAAAAAAGTTAGAAGTAAAAGTAATTGGTAATAAAAAGTTTGACAAATTTTGTACAAATATTTTTTTACATAACCTTAAATTTTCCGAGACAAATAGAAAAACTGGCTTTTTCTTTTTAATTGTTATCTTCCGCATTTTTTATTCCCAAAATTTGGTAAAATTATCTCTTTGTATGTTCCAAACAAGTTATAATTATTTAAATCAATCACCCAGTTTTCATCCGCTTCTGAAAGAAGAAAATTTTTTAGAAATAACAGAGCTCTTTTTTTTGCCCATTTCATGCTATTATTGTTTTAATTTGTGGCCTATTTTAAAAATATTTCCAAAGCCGTGGCTCTTCCCTGGTCCGAGGACATGAGAAAGTAATGATAATAGCATTTCCAACACTTCCCTTGCGGAAATTACTTAATCTAGGGACACGACAGTGCCCCGTCAAATTCGCGCCACTTTTCTTGAAAAATTGCAGCCCATATTTGACCTATCTAAAACACTACTTCGGAATGAGCTCGAAACTCAAACTTTGCACAGTCGTAGATAACTCATAACATACTACAAAGCTGACATTTGGCAGACTAATAGAAAATTATGACCAAACCCTTCGAAAAATCAAAAAACCCCAAAATTCTAATTTACTCCCCTCCCCTATACATGTGTGTTTTGTAAAAGTTATGTAAAGTATCATTGCTCACTTCCAGAAACGCTAGAGAGCTGAGCTTTGGCGAACTGATAGGAACTATGATAAAACTATAGGAAAAAATTTAAATTTTAATTTACTTTCCTTCCCTATAAATGTAAAGTTATGTAAAAGTAACATTGCCCACTTCCAGAAACGCTAGATAGCTTTGGAAGGCCGATAGAAACTATGATAAAACTATAGAAAAAATTTAAAAACAACAAAATTTTTATTTACTTCTCTCCTCTATAAATGTAAAATTCAATAAAAGTAACATTGCCCACTTCCAGGAACGCTACAGAGCTGAGCTTTGGAAGGCTGATAGGAACTATGAAAAACCATGGGAAAAATTTGAAAACCTCGAAATTTTAAATAAGGTATTGCAAAAGTGAACAATATTCAATATATATTTTACCACTTTAAAACCTAAATATTATCCAAATATTTTAAAAAAGGAGTGAAATCATAACAAAAACATTTCATGTAAAAAAAAGCCAAGCACGCGAAAATGGTATATCGTAAAAAGAATTGAGATAAAAGTAAAGCCAAGTTCTCCAATACAAATTTCAAAATAAAAGATTCTTACTAGTTTGGAAATGTTTTTCTAAACTTGGCTTCTCCGTCTGTAAATAGAAACTTATTGGAATAAAACCTGACTATTCTAGACTCGACTTTATTCTGACATATTTGCACAGAAAACTAACAGCTGACCTCTCAAAATTGACATATCAAAGCCAAATTTAATAATACAGTCGCTAACTTCCATTTAAAAAATACCGACACTAATAAATCCGGTTTTTAAATACACAAAGGCCGAATTTTGAAGCAGAGCAGCTGCTTTTTATATGCAAATCTGTCACCATAGGGTCGATGTTTAAATAAGGTCAGGTTTTATTCCAATAAGTCCCTATTGACTATTAGGAACAGAGCTAAATTGAACATAAAGAAGTTTAACTTAATACCAAAGTTTTAAAAAACATTTCCAAGCTAGTAAGAACCTTTCATTTTGAAATTTATATTGTAGAACTTGGCTTTAATTTTATCTCAATTATTTTTACGGAATACCATTTTCGCGTTTTCTTTTACATGAAATGTTTTTGATATGATATAAATCGAACGGAAATACCAGGATCAAGTTTAGTCACTTAACTTAACTATTGGGATTATCACCAAGGTTATGGTCAAATTTGAAGACAAGATGGAGGAAGGAGAATGAATGATTTTATGAAATGCGTAATCCTTATAACAATAGTTGTGCAGGTCTAAGCGAAATTAGGCGGTTAGGTCAGAAACTCTAAATCAAGTAACTCAAAAACTAGTCGTTCGATATTATAAATAAAATCAGCTCTAAATAAAGAGTTGAAGGACCACTTCCTCTATTTAAAATTAAGGGGTGACATGCGTCCCCGCTAGGGGTTGATAAATAGAGGTGTCGCAAAATCGCGAAAAAGTGTCCCACTCGCAAACAAAGTCGACGTGTCTCGAGAAATCCAGGGTGAAACGTTTTAGATGGGAAACTCTGTACATTATATACCTATTATATTCGGATCCTTAAAAGAAATGACTAGAAAATAATAAAGTTAATTGGAACGTTGAAAGGAAAAGGGAGAACTGGGAAAGAAATGGATCCAATTTTTAATATTTCTTTTCTTTCAGAAAATTTTTGATGATTTATTTATATCATTAATAAATAATAATCATAAAGACGATTTTATTAAATCCCCTTTATATGTTTAATGCATTTCGTATACCTGCGCTTTAAATCTTAATAATAGATGCTAATAAAAGGGCTACACAGTTCCGCTAGAACAAGTTACTAAGTTGGAAAATTGTTGATCCTTTCCAGCGGTAGCCCAATATTTTAACGTTAGCCGAACAACAGTTTATTTTATAAATAAAAGAGCAATCATTTGAAAGGAAACAAAAATGATCTGGCATGCAAAAGCCAAAAGTAAGTCAAATCCGGGAAGATCAAGCGCTATTTCGAGTAGGTACTCTAAAATGACCACTTCGACAAAGCGAAGAATGCAAGAAATGTTCACCGTTTCCAGGCAGCGAAGTACCCATTTGCCGTAGAATTAAATCATTAAACCTCAAGTACCGAACTACAGCAAAAAAGAGCGAGCTTATTTTCTAGTGTAGTAGTAGTAGTAGTGGGGGGAGGGTTGACCCGCAGGTCTGACAAGTAGGCCAGAGTAGGCCCTTTTTGCCATGCCCCAGGTCTGTCCCTTAACCTACTCCCTGCACTTCCCTTTGATGGTCGGGTAACTCATTCTCTTTACAAAGTCCAGTAAGTCTGCCCATTTGAGCATGTGCAGTTCTTCCTCGCTCAGAGTTGGCGCTCCGAGTGCCTGTTGTCTCATCCTTGCGTAGGCCTCGCATTCTGCCACGAGGTGTCTTGATGTCTCTTCTTCCTGTCCACAGGCTGGGCAGGTAGGGTCATTCTCGACTCCTATACGTGTCATGTGCCTCCTCAACCGGTTATGTCCGGTTAGAGTACCTATCAGCAGTCTGAGGTCTTTTCGTGTCCGTCCCAGCATCCATCTAATTCTGGTCGCTTTTGGACGGTCTACGAATTCTCTGGTCTGTCTGCAACCCGTTCCTGTTTCCCAGGAGTTCAATAGCGCGTCCTGGGCCCATTTGTTGAGTCCGCTTTGCACTTGTCTTTATGTCACGCTCAAAAGTGGCTCCGGTCCTACATAGGCGGTTCCTGCCCCGAGTCGTGCGAGTACGTCCGCCTTCTCGTTGCCTGGTACCCCCGTATGTCCCGGAACCCAAACCAGCGTCACCCGTTTGCCATCGCTTAGGGTCTCCAGCGCCTCTGCGCATTCTTCCACCATGCCGTCAGCAATCTTGGGTTCGTTTAGCGCCTTCAGGGTGGTTTGACTGTCAGAGCATATATATATAAGCTCCTCTTCGCTGTTCCGAACCTCTTCTAGGGTTGCCGCCATTATTGTGGCGTAAACTTCTGCTTGCAAAACAGTACCTGCTCACCAAGCGAGTAGCTCTTCTGAACTAGTTTTTTCACGTATACTCCCGCTCCTGTGGTTTGCCTCTCTGATAGTTTGGATCCATCAATGTAGCAAACTAAAGCGCTCTCCTCAAACATTATTTCGTCTCTCTGCCACGCTTCCCTGTCTGGGATGTGGATTTTGTACCTCTTCTCGAGCCTCCAAGGTGCGTGTGCTCTGCTGACCGTCATTGACTGCTGGTTTTAATCAAGTTTTATTTCATTTATTTTATAAACGTGTAAAATGAAATAAACAGTCCTCTTATTGGACGTCATAACGCTACTGTAAAATGTAAATGTCAACCCGATATAATATGTATTTATTGCTTAAATTAAAAAACGAGTTTTTCCAGTCGTATCAGATATTTTTAAAAGTTGGCTGTACAATGCATCATTTCGTGTTTTATGTAATGGTTTATGATACCGCATAAGACAGGGGCAAATCTAGGAACTTTATTTGGGGGGGGGGGAATATCGTAATAAATATTGCATAAAACTAGTTTGCACTGTGACCAGGAGTGTACAACGTGTCCCATTTTCGATGGGATTAAATGGGAAACTCGGTTGTTATTAAAGATATCAATTTTCTGATTGCACCTTACCGTGCTCTTTTTTTGAGGCCTTAAAAATGGTGTAATCAGATTTTTGCTATACCTACTCCGTGGTTTCGCTAATACTGGGAGTTTTTGAGGAAATTGCATTTTTATTAATTCCTTGTATCTTGCTTATTTTGCAAGATATTTGTATTATGTAAAAACCTTTCTATGGCAACTTTTTTAGAGCAAAATAATGACGTTGTCAATTTTTTAAAATATTGTTTAGTTTTTGAGATATGGTATTTATCATAAAAAAATTAACCACGGACCTGGATTTTTTTAATTACCATTTTGATTGGTTTCATGCTACTATTATCTTAAAATGATAAAACTTTAATATTTTATTGATTTAAAATTTAGTCCGGACCTGGAAATTTCCAAATTAAATATAAATTAAAAATTGCAAAACACACTACGATTTTTAGTTTATCTGTTTTAAAACGTTAATTAACAGATTTATAAATAAAGTAAAAACGTTACCAAGTTACAAAAATAACATCATAGTAATTATTTGATGATAGCAGAGCAACTCATGAAATTTACTTCAACATAGTAAAATAAAAGCGTGGAATTGACATTGTCATTTTACTTGTCATTTTTGTGAATGGCTCACTCAAAATTATTCTAAAATGGCTAGAAATCGACCATATCCAGAGTTTGAAAAATGTCATATGTTTGACTGCTTTATTCAAACAACAAAATCTCAATATTTAAACAGCAGAAATATTTTCATGCAAAATGCGTTAAGAAAAATTACTCAAAAATGCCAGCAATGTCTTACACATAATGACAATCAGTTTGAACATTTATATCGTTAAATAAAAATAAGTTATTATTTTTTGTAATTCGTTATTTTTTTTGTATCTGTCGTAGACTTTGTTTGAAATAAATCTTTAAATTAATGTAAAACCATTTTAATTTGCTAAGTATCAAAATAGATAAACTAAAAATCGTTCAACTACCCATTTTTAATTAATATTTATGTTGGAAATTTGCAGGTTTGGACAAAAATTTTTATTTAAATATTAAATATTTTTTTTAACCTTAAAACAAAAAAATATAAAATTTTTATTATTTTGTGATAATAACAACATGAAACCAATCAAAATAGTAATAAAAAAATTTAGGTCCGTATATAATTTTTTTATGATAAATACCATATCTTAAAAACTAAACATTATTTTAAAAAAATTGACATCGTTATTATTTTATTCTAAAAAAGTTACCCCAAAAAGGTTTTTACAGAATAAAAATATCTTGCAAAATAAGCGAGATATAAGGGATTATTGAAAATGCAATTTTTTCAAAAACTCACTGTATTAGCCAGTGGCGTATATATGGGGGGGCCTGGGGGGCCCGGGCCACCCCCGAAGCTAAGATTTTTTTGGATATTTTCCACATATTTCATGAATACAAACATAAAATAGCATAAAATACAGACTCATGAGGTCTCGGCCCCCCCCAAAACTGTCTCGGGCCCACCCTGAAACATTTTTCTATATACGCCACTGGTATTAGCGAAACTACGGGGTATAGCAAAAATCTGACACTATTTTTGAGGGCACAAAAAAATATCTCGGTAAGGTGCAACCAGAAAATCAATATCTTTAATAATAACCGAGTCCCTAAATGGGACACGCTGTACTCTGTGTGTAAAAACTAAATTTATTTTTAGATTGGGGGGGGGAAGAAGTTCCCCCTTTTTCCCTTCTGTAGATCCACGCCTGTATAAGAAAATGTTCAATTCCCAAAGGAATAATTTGCCCTTAATCCGCATCCCATGCACAATTCTAATTTTGCTCTCTCATCTTTTGCCCGTGTAACATAGCTCCTTGGGGACGAGACTGTGGGTTTTATGGCCAAATTTACCAGTTAATCATTCTAATAATCTTTGATCTAACTGACTGGAATAGTAAACGAACTTGAAAAACTCAATTTGATACATTTTTATTGGATTTTTAAATAATTTTTTATTGTAATAATGTTGTAACGTAACGTAGCTGCATAAGGACGAAGTTGTGGGCCTTATGGCCAAATTTACCAGTTAAGCATTCTAATAATCTTTGATCTAACTGACTGGAATAATAAACGAACTTGAAAAACTCAATTTTATAAATTTTTATTGGATTTTTAAATAATTTTTGATTGTAATAATGTAACGTAACGTAGCTGCATAGGGACGAAGTTGTGGGCCTTATGGCCAAATTTACCAGTTAAGCATTCTAATATTCTTTGATATAACTGACTGGAATAATAAACGAACATGAAAAACTCAATTTTACACATTTTTATTGGATTTTTAAATAATTTTTGATTGTAATAATGTTGTAACGTAACGTAGCTCTATAGGGACGAAGTTGTGGGCCTTATGGCCAAATTTACCAGATAAGCATTCTAATAATCTTTGACCTAACTGACTGCAATAATAAACGAACTTGAAAAGCTCAATTTTATAAATTTTTATTGGATTTTTAAATATTTTTTGATTGCAATAATGTTGTAACGTAACGTAGCTGCATAGGGACGAAGTTGTGGGCCTTATGGTCAAATTTACCAGTTAAGCATTCTAATAATTTTTGATCTAACTGACTGAAATAATAAACGAACTTGAAAAACTCAATTTTATACATTTTTATTGGATTTTTAAATATTTTTTGATTGCAATAATGTTGTAACGTAACGTAGCTGCATAGGGACGAAGTTGTGGGCCTTATGGTCAAATTTACCAGTTAAGCATTCTAATAATTTTTGATCTAACTGACTGAAATAATAAACGAACTTGAAAAACTCAATTTTATACATTTTTATTGGATTTTTAAATATTTTTTGATTGCAATAATGTTGTAACGTAACGTAGCTGCATAGGGACGAAGTTGTGGGCCTTATGGTCAAATTTACCAGTTAAGCATTCTAATAATCTTTGATCTAACCGACTAGAATAGTAAGCGAACTTGAAAAACTCAATTTGATACAATTTTATTGGATTTTTAAATAATTTTTGATTGTAATAATGTTAGTTTGCTGTGCAATCTATAGATATCCGATTTCGTCCACAGTAGGTAAACCGGTCTATTTGGTGATTTATGAGCAATAAGCTGAATTTTCATAAATAGCTTAATTTTGCTGCGCAGGTCCTAAATTTATTGAGTAGTAACAATAACTTTTTTGCTAAATCTAAAGATTCCTCCATCTCTAACATGTTAACATAACGAGATGAAAAATGTGAAGCTGGGTTTATACAGAAACAAGATATAACAGAGTTGAGCTTATAACAAACCCTGTTTGTATTTATACAGAAAAATAACATGGCATAACATATAATGACATAACATTAGACATAAAAAAATGCCTAACTTTAATCTTTTTATGTCATGTCTTCTGTGGAAACACATTAAGCGCATGATCGGGACGTCATTATTTACGATTTTATACCATAAATCTCCTTTTTTATTGTGTTTGGTAGTATGATGTTTTTTATGTTTAAAAAAACTAATAAGCAAAAAAATAAGCGAAACCTTAGATATTTGATATTTAGGAATATATAGTAGGTAGGTTGCCCTAATATATGTGGCAAGGGCCTTTGGTTACTATCATAGGTAGTATTATTTATTTGTTTTAGATGAATGAAGAATCCTTATATTTTTTGTGGTACAGGGCAAGGAATCCCTGCACCTGTTCAATCAAATTAGGTGACAGTTCCCAAATTGTGTACATAAAAGTCAAACTGTACTGTGGTTGGACCCAGCTTTTATGTTATGTCGTGTTATATTTTTTGAATAAACAGACGTTTTCCTTCTTTAAAGCTTTAAAGTAAAGAATTAGTAACCGGCAATTTTTTTCTCGGTGACTTAATAATTAAATGGCAACAATGTCCTAAAAATCGTATGCTTGGGTGAGTCAGTCCGACGCGACTGTCAAAAAATATCTGCGCCTGCGCACGTTGTTAGGAATCACTTTTAAGAATTTTCGCAGATGATAAAATTACGCGTTTTGGCAAAATAAAGCTATTGCGGAAAATTAAGCCCATTTTTTATTACCTAAAAAACAGACCGTGTACTGTGAATTAATTAATTTTATTTTTATTACCTAGCTGCCTGGCTATAAAAAAGTTTAAGAAGCATTAAAAATGTAAGTAGTAACTTTCTTATTAGAGACTTATTAAAATAAAACCTGACCTTATTTTAAAATGGACCCTATGGTGATTTACATATAAAAAGCAGCTGCTTTCCTTCAAAATTCGGCTTTTGTGTATTTAAAAACCGGATTTATTAGCGTCGGTATTTATTGAATGAAAGTTAGCGTCTTTATAATTAAATTTGGCTTTGGCATGTCAATTTTGAGAGGTCAGCTGTTAGTTTTCTGTGTAAATGTGTCAAAATAAAGTCGACTCTAAAATAAAGTCAGGTTTTATTCCAATAAGTCCCTATTATCAAAGAATTGGTTATAAATAAAGTATCTAGATAAAACTAAGTTCGAAAGAAATTCAGACACAATATTAACAAACCGAAAATGCGCATTATACTATTCGCGATTTTAAAATATTTATTCGAACGCTGAATCGATTATAGCTCTCCACAGCTACATTAAGCGACCGACGGACAACTGATCTATGTCAAATTTAATCCGAGTGGGCTGTGAATATAAACAGTCGGTTAGACAGGCATTGATAGAAGAATTTACAGAGAACAAAACGTCCGATAGAATGGCTTATTTGAATTACTCAATAAGAGGGTAGCAGCATTAGTTAGATCCAAATACCCCAGAGCATAAATACAGGACATATCATGCAACACGTGATGCTTGATGCCAAGACCCTCTTCAATTATTAATGTTCCTTTTTCGGGTAGTCAGGATTTCGGTAACTACAAATGCGTCAGTTTTTTACGTCACTACATTATTTGATAATTGTCTAAAAATTAAGTTTATTATTTTTGTTTTCTAAAAAGTAGTTGATCGGGTAAAAATTTATTAAATTTGCTGATTAAATTTGTAGTTTTTCTAAAACTAATTGTGTAGGATTTATTGTGGGCACCATAAAGAGTGTTTATTAGCATTTATAAACCACTCTTTCCTTTATTAATAAATTATAAACAAAAATACAAGTATTTACCTATGGAATGGCACTCACTTTTGTTTTAATCTCTTTGTCTAACCCTTAAAACATTGAACAACTAAAAGCAGCATAACCTTAAACCATAGGCAGGTTTGTTTAAGTAAATGATCTCCAGACATTGTTGTTTGTTGTCAAGTCAATTTGGAAACATTCCTAAACCTTTAGTTACAAACATTTCTTTATAAATCTTAAAAATAGTACAAAACCATAATACAGAATTAAACCAGCGAATACTTTTTTATATTAAAAATGATTCAACATTCTATTGTAGCAAGTATATTATTTTTTGAATCTCAATAGTAATAATACATAATCGTGCATGTATAATACACTTAAAACAATGTTGCAGCTTAAGAACCGGCTGTTTGTTTACATACCAATGCTTAAAATATTTAGCTACGCCTATGTTTTGTTTACAGATAAATAAGCTGTTTAGTTACTTGTTAAAGGACCGTTTATTTCCTACAGCATAGGATGTTTTGCACACATCGCACTTTTTTACCACATTGACTTTAACGCAAAAAACCAATAAAAAACACAAAATTACAGGCTTTTTAGCACGGATCACGTTTTAGACCACAACGACTCAAAATACAATGACGGCCATCAACAACAAGTGACAGTACGTCATCGACCACGCCGTTGTTGGCGAGGCTACCGCGCTGTTAATTTTTTCGCACTTTTAAAGGCACAATTATTATTAATTAATGTAATTTGACAAAAGTAAAAATATTTTATTGTATTTATCTTGGTAAAACTAGTACGATAGACTTTTACCTTTTATTTCAAATGAAAAAAAATTTAAGTTTTAAACAAAATATCGTTTATTTAATTATGCCTTTTTAGTTATCTTATCACATTATGTAAACGTGGCAATTTGGGTTCTTTTCCTCCCTGGCCCCTTTGTAAATATTAGACTCAATCAATAAGAAAGCATGCTGCTTCTACGGGGTTTAATGATCGACGGTCTAACCGCATATTATTCGAGAAAAATCGATAAAGCCGGTTTTTTAATTTTTTATTTTTATCTAGTTTTCGATCTTTTTAATTTCGACCTCTAGTCTTTTGACCTTTTGTACTTTCGATCCTTTGTATTTTCGACCTTTTGTTTTCCACCTTTTGTATTTTCGAACTTTTGTACTTTTGACCTTTTGTATTTTCGATCTTATATTTTCGAACTTTTGTACTTGCGACTTATTTTACTTTTTTGTGTCCTCAATTACCCGACAGTGTCGTGCAACTGTTTTGCTAAACCTTATTTTAAGGTGCATAATTTTTATTTTTATTTTATTTGTAGACTGATCTTCATCAAGTTGTAGGTTTTAGTTTTAAGTTTTTCCTAATAAAACTATTTTTTTCCTAAGGTGTTCCTAATTACCCTCCTTTCCCCTACTTCGTATTGGATACTTTATCCTTTAAAACCACTATTTTCGCTGCTGCATCTAATGCGAGCCTTATTTAATTAAAAAGGATATTTAATCAATACCTACCGATGAATTTTAATAATATTTTCTTATTGAAAATTTTATACTCTCCAGGATGTGCCATAAAAATTTCAAATTATTTTTTATCAATTGTTAAACATTCTTTAGTGAACCCAAATCACATCTAACTTGTTAAACATTATTCAAAGTTTTTGTAAGAAAATGTGCGCAAGCGTCATGTAGCATTCGGTCTCAAGTTTATCAAAGGGTCCGTGCCGTGTCGTGTCAGTGTCCGATAGTCTGGAAATGTGCACATGCTCCACTAAACCTCAGGAAGTTAAATCTAGTTGAACAAATTACTGGTTATTGGATAATAGGATATATGTATTATTATTGTCAAATAAAGAAGTATTTGAAATGGAAATAGAACAATACGATGCACGCTAAAATCGCGATCAGCTGTTTAATTGATCAATATGCGTATAGTGAAAGCAGTTGTTTACATGGCGACTTTTTTGCTGTTTTTTTAGAATTCACGCCATTTTACAAGACCCAGGAAACAAGGTACGGATGCTTTCAGTTTAGGGATGAACAGGTTGGGTTAACCATCATATGGTTTGTAGAAGAGAATTTTATATTAGAGAAATATTGAAATACAGCCAGGCTATAATTGTGCCAGGCGCTATTTTGACACAATCACATTGAAAACTGACAGCTGATCCTTCAAAATTGACATACCAAAGTCGAATTTAAAACTTTCGTCGTTTATTTTCAATTAATAAAAGAAGGCACTATTTATTCCGGTTCATATAGTAAACAAAGGCCGTGTGTTGAATGATCACAGCTGATATTACAATGTAAAGGTGTCAAAATTGTGCCTGGCACTATTATAGCCTGTCTGTTTCAATAATTCTCTATTGTTTCAGGTAATGTTCTTCCAGCTGCTGCAGAGATAACATGACATGACTGCAGTGGCGGTTTCTCCATAAGTGCACATGTGCACGTGCACTCCCAAATTTTACTTAAAAAAATACTAAAATTTAATTAATAATTACCCCAAACGGAATTCACTATAGACTGGAATATTACCAACAAATTAATACCCGCTTTGTATGTGTTTGTATTCGTATTCAAACCACCTGCGGTGCATGCTGACGGATGCGCTATATAGTTAGTTCGAGTCTAATTATTCACTTTTATTTGCTCCGTAGATGTTGTGTCGTATTCTAATTACGAAATATAGAAAGAGAGGACGGCATGTCCCAATAGAATTTTACAGTACATAGAATCTGAACCTTCCTGCGGCAGTGCCTAGGACAAAACTGTGCAAAAACTAGCCTCGATGCCGCCCGCACCCCCGTGACGCCCCCCGCACCCATGGTTCGCGTTGCATGTTAGAGGAGCTCAAGGGCACTTTTAATTAGTACACTTAGACAATTTGGCATAGTGATGTGCAACCATTTTTCCAAGTATTTTTTTATTTTTTTTTATTTTTTTTTATTTTACAATAAGGCTGTATCACAGTTAGCAAAACTAACACAATTACGATACAGCACAAAATACAATAACAAATCGTTAAGCAAAGAAAAAAAAAGTTACAAAATAAAAGGTTATATAACTATTCTAAGCAAATTGCTTATAGAATAAATTCACTAAGAAAGAAACAAAGTTTTTAAAAAAATTATAGTAATAATATTGGTAAATTCAAGAACCTGAAAAAACAGATCTAGCTTTTCTTTTGAGCGAGTAAATTGAAATATTAAAAATGTCAATATGATTAAAATTAAAATTAGGATTAAATTAAAGTTTTATTTTCTAAATTGAATTTTTAAAATTGGCGGCTGAACGATTGCAGCGCCAGCTTAGCGACTGCAGCGCCAGCTAGACGATTGCCGCGCCGCACTCGATGGGACTATGAACTAAAAAAAGAGGCATAGAACGAGTGTCCCATCTTTTTTACCAATCTTATCTAGCCTAATCTGTATTTAACACTTGAAAACGGTTAGAGATGCGATGCTTTAAAGAAAAAATACGACTTACCTTGATACATTGTTGAGTAATTCAGGCCAGGCTAAAGTTAACAACGAGTCCCGTACGAATAATTCCCACGATGTCAGATGAGTTTCGCTGAACACCCGCTCGGAGCGCTGCAATCGCGGTCTCGTTGTCGGTCTTCCACGATTTTCTGACATTTCACTTTAGTGGAACGTGTAGTGAAAGATTCGGAGAAGGGAGGTGCTGGTGGCTATGAGGTGGGTCATTACGATAATCTAGAAAAAAAATAACTTTGTTATAAAATTCATTTAACTTGCCAATTTCGATACGACTTTAGCTTTAATAGCAGTTGAGTTTCGATACGATTCTAAAAATATGTTATTGTGATAACTTAGAAAGTTAGTTGGATTGAAAACGTATAGAGTTCTACATGAAAATGTAGTAAATTATCTCGTAATGCCAAGGGCTAAGTGTCATTGATCTTGTTCTCACTGTAAATTCCTTATGTTATTTCAAAGTGGATAAGCTTTTGACATTTAGGCAAATTAGGAACTTTTCCGGCCAAAATTTGGTACACAGCATTAGCTGCAAATTAATCAGCTTTAATGGCAGTTGAGTTCCGATACGATTCCAAAAATACGTTATTATGATAAGTTTGAAAGTGACTTGTATTGAAAACGTATACAGTTCTACATAGAAACGTAGTAAATTATCTCGTAATGCCAAAGGCTAAGTTTCAGTGACCTTCTTCTCACTGTAAATTCCTTATGTTATTTCAAAGTGGATAAACTTTTGACATTTATGCAAATTAGGAACTTTTCCGGCCAAAATTTGGTACACTGCATTAGCTGCAACTTAATCCATAGAATTAAACCGCGACTTGCAAATTTCGATACGACCTCAGCTTTAATGGCAGTTGAAATCCGATACGATTCCAAAAATACGTTATTATGATAAGTTTGAAAGTGACTTGTATCAATGAATAGTTGTGTATTCATTGCTTGTATTGAAAACGTATACAGTTCTACATGAAAATCTAGTAAATTATCTCGTAATGCCAAGGGCTAAGTTTCACTGACTTTCTGCTGTCTCTAAATTCCGTATGTGCATTCATAGTTTAAAATTTAGTACACTGTATGAGCCGCAATTTAATCGATAGAATCAAACCCCGATTTGCCAATTTCGATACGACCTCAGCTTTAATGGCAGTTGATTTCCGATTCGATTTTAAAAATACGTTATTGTGATACTTTGAAAGTGAGTTGTATTGAAAACGTATACAGTTCTACATGGAAATGTAGTCAATTATCTCGTAATGCCTAAATTTCAATGACCTTTCTTCCAAAGGTTGCCATTTGATTCACAGAATCAAACCGCGATTTTCTAATTTCGATACGACCTTAGCTTTAATGACAGTTGAGTTCCGATACAATTCCAAAAATACGTTATTGTGATAAGTTTGAAAGTGAGTTGTATTGGAAACGTATACAGTTCTACATGGAAATCTAGTAAATTATCTCGTAATGCCAAAGTTTCAGTGACCTCCTCCTCTCCGTAAATTCCTTATGTGCATTCATAGTGGATGAACTTTCGACTTTTGGGGCAAATTAGGAACTTTCCCGGCCAAACTTAGTACATTGTGGAGGAAACAGGTAACACCTTTGGGAGTATAACGTAATAATTCTTAGCTATAAGGTCGTGTAAGGGCCATGCACGTATTTCACGACATGACATTTATGGAGACTGACGAGTTTAGGTTTCATTTTTTTTACCAATTACTTACGTTCATTTAATATAAAAAAATTTCGGGTAAAGTTTTTGCAAAGTCACCTGAAATGCTCCTAATACGGGGTTCTATCGATTTCATGAAATTTTGCTTTAATCTGCCCTTCTAAAGTTATCCAAATTCATATAAAATCTTCCTGGTATAATTTCAACCCTACCGACAGAGAAAAGGCGCTGCTCTTTGCGGTCCGAGCACAAAGTATTTGTTTTCTCACCGACCCGGCACATGTGGATAGACGGCATCTGATTGGCAGATTTTTTGAGATGCGCTTTTAATTGCTTTCGGGTGTGCTTTTCGGGACCCTTTTAGTCGGCAGTATGCAGAGTTAGAAAATAAATCAGTGTCGTTTCTGTAGGTGTAGGAATAGAAAGTTTTATTATCTATTTTTATTTCTTTAGTTTACGCCGTAATTAAATGAAATAATTTTCATGAGTATGTCTACCGCCGCCCCTGTCACTTTCTTTAAAGGATATGCCAATGGTCGGCTTTAACCTTGTTCAACTGACTTTGCAAAAACCATACCGGCTCTTCAGTTTATCTACTATTGAGATGTCTTATATACAGGGTGTTTTAAACTTCAATAACATAATTTTTTTTTCTAGTTTTTTGTTTATAGTTCGTGCAGTTTTTGAGATATTTAGTTCAAATTTGGCACGTATATTAAGCTTTGTCATTCGTCAAAATAAGTTTGAGTTTATTGAAGAATAACATGAGGAAATGAACTTATTAGACAAAATTCTTGACAATGATCAACTTTTTGAAGGAGATATTGCCGAAGTAGATGAGAATAAAAAATGAAACCAAATAATGAGAAATAAAAATAAAGGTATTATTTTCGACGAAAAATTTTTTTTCCAGATAACGCCGAAAATTTGTTATTTAGGTGTATTTGGACCTATCTTAGCAATATCGTCGTGATGTCTGTCTGTGTCTGTGTGTATGTGTATATTATTTCTGCCCGTAACACGATAGCTACTAAACCGCTGAACCGATTTTTACAGAATTATTAGATAAAATAGTGTTCGGCACCCTAACGAACTGATTAGATTGTGGTCAAAATCCACTAATGCTAATTAATAATAATTAAAACTTCTAACTTTTTAACGGAGTATCGTATCGTAAGAGCATTAGTTTTAAAGATATTAAAAAAAACTGTTTCCAAGGCAAATATATCATGGCTTCACTTGAAGTGTGCTAGTCTAGCTAGGAAGGTATCAGATACGTCATGGATCCATTTATTTTTCTAAAAGCTAAAGGTAAACAAGGCCAATAAAAAAATACAGGCCACGACCCTGAAAAAATCAGCTGTTCTTGGGGAGCTGACTTTTACATCAGGTCGTATGGGAGGTCCGACGTTTTTTTTATGATATTTTCAAAATGGCACCACACATCCCGATATTCCACCAAACTTTTGTAAGGATGCAAGATAATTAAAAGGTTAAAATCTTTAAGATTTAGCATTCCTTATTTTGAATTCAAATTACCCGCCATGTACCGCATGCCAACTGTTATATTTGACATTTGACTTTGTCATCTGTGTTGGTCACATTCGCTTCTGCTTAATTAATTTTAATGTGAGCTAATGAAACGGCTCTCAAAAATGAAGGATTATCATACATTAAAAAAAATGTTCTGCAAGAATATAGTACAAACAATCTCGAAACCGGCTTTATTTTTGAAAAAATCAAATATTCATGAACCGTCATTCCAACTTCATTATTTTAAAGACAATCAGCTGGTTCGTGACGTGACCATAAAAAAAAATCAGCTCCCGATGTGACGTCAACAAAGTAGAGGATCGTGAAAAATAAGGGTCAAAATCGAAAAAAATCCCCTTTTTCTCTTGGCACATCTGATGCAATCAGAAATAAAGTCAGATTGAAGACACATGTCAGCTGTCAATCGTTTTTATATAAGTACGTAGCTAGGGAAAATAAATTAATCGCTGGCCACCGCAGATTTCAGGTGACTTGGAAAGTTAGCACCTGTTTAGGGTCCCAGGGTTACGAGTGGATATGGTGGAAGTATGTAGCTGCTTAGAAAATAGCAAGAAAAGTAATGGGAAACAACTTAGCCCAATTTCTTTCCATATTAGTATTAGTTCATATTAGTTTGCCCTACTTTGTCAATGATGAGAATGGATAAAAACCATAATATTCCAATACTCTCTGTTACCTATTTACACAATGGTTGGCGTTTGATGCAAACATTCAGAAATAAAGATACGAAAAATGCACAGATACCAAATTTACATAGATAGAGTTTTTCTCAACTGTACGCCGATGATTTGACGTAACGAATACAAGAATAAAATAATATGCATGCATTCAACTATAACCAATCAGGACATTTTATCTTAAGGACCGCAAAAAGGATAGACTTATACTCATTGATATTGCTATTTCAAATATGTTTGCATTCTGCATCGTAAGGTACCGTAGGTATTGCAATAATACGTACTATATGGAAATAATATGGATATGTCTTTGAAAGCAACCAATCAGGTCTTTTTTGCTTAAGGACCCCAAGGACTCATGTTTGCATCATGAATGGGCAGTTATCGTGGGTACTGGAATATTATGTATATGATAAAAACCCCTCTTGACATGCGCAACTTCAAATTTGAAGTAACAAGCAATTTAAAATTTAATAGTTTTATGTCTGTTTAATACTCATGTTTATTATACCACGTGCTGCAGAAATAACCTGGAGATTATAGTATTATTATTATTGCATGTATATTATTATTGTGTACATATAATCTTTGTCCATGATAATAAGCATCATTTTATAAGGTCATTTTATGGTGATGGCCTGTATGTCGCCATATTTGCCTCAAATATTTACGGTTACACGAGTCCACGTAGAAATCACGATGCCAAACTACCTTCACGTCATGCTTTTTGATAATAATTTTTGCATAAATTATATACCGAACTGTGTGTATTATTATGATATTCAGTAGCTCAGTACCTAAATCAAACTAAACAATTATGTTTCTTGGTTTCTTTATTTCGTTAATTATTGGTCATATGGTATCAGAGAAAACCCATCAGCTGGTGGCTCCTCTCTGATGGTATCATAACGCTAGTATCGCTACTTGGTCCTCTCTGTGTGTGTGACGAGGAGTTAGTATCTCATTTGCTTAACGTGATGAGAATAGGGTGTTTGACAGTAGTAAAAAATAAATATATATTTGTTTTTAGTTATCTCTTTAGGTCTTAGTAATGCTAAAAACAAACTTTTTTGTTAAATTTTTTCTCAAATTCATAGTTCTTTTAATTAAATAAATTCATTGAATTAAAACAATTAGCCACGTGATTCAAAACAGGCGGTCTACCAATCAGCTGCGAGTGACGTCACAAAACAGTAAACGCCTCGAACGAACCTATTTTCTGTGTTATTTTCTTATGGATGGTAATGTTTGCTTTGGTTTAAAGTGCGAATTATCGTCCTAAATTAGATTTTATTTTGTGTTTTGCTTATAAAAAATATTTTCAATGAAAAACGGTGGCTTTGTGGTGGCAGGCTTCTTTGCCAATAACAGTGATTTTTGTTCTGCGGAATTTAGAAACGTTAAAATGTTGATGTAAATATTAGTATGAGAACGAATTTCCAACGACGACGGCCGAACAGCCCGAAAGCACACCCACCATTCGATGAGTTGTTTTGTATATAACTGAAAGTCCTTTTATGATATTCTTCGCCTACTTTTACTCATTTAGATTTTGAGATTGTTATATGTTTTGCTTTTTTGTTTAATATGCCACTTACAATACAAATGAACCAATCATTATTATTTTAAGCATTAAGAAACAATCAAAAATTGCAGGACAGGGAGGCAAAAAGTATACAACGACCAGCAATACTTGAAGTACTGCATAGGTTACACTGCATAGTCCTGCGTAGGCACTGCCTAGTCCTGCCTAGTCTTGCATATGCACTGCTCAGTCCTACATTTAGCCTGCATGTGCACTGCCTAATCCTGCATTTAGAGGTACTCCCTAGTCCTGCCTAATAACTGCCTAGTACCGCCTAAAAATTTGTACACCTTTCTGCCTATTATAGTTGTTCACCCCTTGTAATAAACATAACCTTAAAAATTTCATTAGGTGTTGTTATGCTAGTATTCGAACACTGAGGCACTACACACCACTTATAGGACATTTTTTTACATAAAAAACAGTAAAAACACAGACCAAAAACAAATAAACACTTAAATGCCGTGTATCTGTCCGCGAGTTTACTGCGCTGTGACGTCATTACAACGCCATGCTAGAAATGAGCGTTTTAGCGTCAAATTCAAATCGGAAATTAGAAAACTTGATTTTAAATGTAGTCATGATAAAATATACTATTTTAATAATTTTGCGTAGCAAATTAGGGACCTATGTATCATTCTAAACAATTTTCTAAAATTTGTCAAATACCCTATTAGAAATGCACGGTATTCGGATTGCTTCCTACCCATTTCACGGATTCATAGGACTAACATCCTGATGACAGATGAACGTTAAATCAGGTGACCTGGCGATTAAAGAATTAGGGCAATCAGGGTAACTGCCGAGGGCGAAAAAATCACCAAAAAAAATCCCATTATTTTCGAACAAGAGGTCATGGAAGGCGCGATTCCTGAATAATAAATGGATGGCTTAGGCCCGTTTTATATGGGACCGATTATCTGCGATGGATGATCCCCGCAGAAGTCTCCACATGTTCGCGTATCATTGGTCCACCGATATAATAAAAATGGCCCGGATTATCCGCGTCGCGGATCGTCGACCGGTTCCATGGAAAACGAATGTGTGTTTTAAAAAAATCTAGAAATTTATATCAGCAGTCTTTCAAACACTGACTTGCAATTTTTAAACCGCACAGAACAAGCTTTAATATACTTTTTTTTTCTAAATAGTTTTTTGTTACTTTTTTGGATTTTTTATTTTTAAGTATTATTGCACTTAAAAACAGCACAAATATTCCCCGACATTGCTTTTTTGTATCTACCGCAATGTATTGAGTGGGTCAGAATGCGTCACACAAGGTCATTGACCCGGAGAGGCTCGGCGAACGTTGTGCTTTTGGGAAGTAACTATCCTGTTTTATGTGGGTTTATCGTTCTTGACCTTGCTGTAGCAATGAATCAATCAATCAGCGGCCATATTGAAATTAATTAGATGTTTTCGTAGGGTGACCTATTTGGTCTACTCGTATGCGTAATTTTTACCAACATAAGACCTTTCCAAGCTGTGGAGCTTTGATTATTATTAGTTCTCTCCGTTTAAATTCGAGAACGTAATGGATAACGCTTAACCAAAGACTTCAAAAAATCATGCAATACCATTGTTCTATTAAACATTAATAACTCTGCTCCCGAGGTAAAAAGAAACATTGCAAATCCATGATTTTTTGACGTTTTTTGGTTAAGCACTCTCCGTTTGATTCTCGCATTTAAACGAACAACTCAGTAGCGGTTCCTCCATCACAGGTGCACGTGCACTCCCAAATTTTACTTAAAAAAATATGAAAATTTGATAATTTTTTAATTAATAATTCCATCATAAAGTATCAAAAAACCCCGAAAGGAATTTACTAAAGACTTGAATAATACCTAGAAATTAATACTCGGTATGTATGTGTTTGTACTCCTGTTCAAACCAGGATGCGGTCGCGCCGCGCTTTACTGGAACCAAAGTCTATGCATCGTACATGTTATGTCGCATTCTAATACCGAAATATAGAAAGAGAGGATGATATGTCCCTATAGAATTTTACAGTACAAAGAATCTGGGCCTTCCTTCGGATGTGCTCTTATACAAAAATTGCGATAGGTGCCGCCCGCACCCTTGTGATGCCTCTTGCCGCCTAGGTTAGCGTTGCCTGTTACAGCACCTCATGTGCACTTTAAATGAATGCGCTTAGACAACGTGGCGTTATCGGTCGGGCGGTTTGTTTTGATTTGGACGATTTCGTAGGTAAGAGAATGACGGAAGTTTCTAATTCTGATAGCATTAACGTGCAATATTTAAAGACAACTAAATTTTCGTCTTTACCATAATGGGTGAGAATACATTAACTGTCTTCGCAATGTTATCTATTGAGAAAAAAAATAATTCAAAAAATTCCAAAGCTAAATGAATTGATAATTGAAGAATTTATTTCAAAAAAAGGACAAACGCCTTCACTTTCAATACAAAACGTATGAGAAATATAAAAATCAGGTATAATCTTGGTATAATACATTTATTATTTATTTATAAAAACAATAATAATAGAAAACTAAATATCTAATTTTTTAATTATTTGCTCTAAGTTATATGATATGATGGCCCACTCGATGGCCCAAAAATTTGGGCGTGTCACCCAAAAAATATTTTCCGCCTGCGCCACAATTTTTTTTGAGTGTGCACCCCCAAAGCCTTACACTACGTTCCGCCACTGAGAGAACTAATAACCGAACGGTCCATGGTCTATAGCAACAGAACGTTTGGTCAAATGTACTTTTGCCAAACCTGTAATGCATTTGGAAATGGATTCTGTCAACAGGTCGTTTAATAGCCCTCTAGGGATCGTGTTCGAATAACGTATTTTATTATCCAAAATATCCAGTCATATTTTTGAGGCGGAATATTTTAATGCTTGTTCGATATCCTGTTAAATTCGTTGACTGGTTTGACAAAGGTACAAAGTTGCAATGACAGGGATGAGTGGCAGTCAGAGGATTCCTCAATAAAAAAATCAGTTTTTCACAATAAAAATTGCGTAGCGTTTTAAACATCAGCTTCTCAAACTGTGTCGGATCCAAGATGTCTGGGGGGAAGGGGCCTCGGACACAGCAAACACCAAAAATTTCTTTTATGCGCTTTTAAATAAGTCCAAGCTCTAAAGTTTGCCACTTCATTCAAACAACAGGTGCAGGTGCAGGCGAAAATTATAAAAAAATAAGTAACTTTTGTGTAAAAATTTTAATTTTTGTAAAAATGTTGGTTGGTTATTATGTTAAAGATAGTAAGTTTGACCAGAGTAGCCTTGGTGGCTCGGTGCGTTCGCGCATTGAACACAAGTGAGTTAAGGAATCTCGCTTGCTACATTGGCGTTCTATCGATTTTATGAAATTTTGCTTCATTCTGCCCTTCAAAAGTTATCCAAATTCATATAAAATCTTTCTGGTATAATTTCAACTCTACCGACATAGAAGAGGCGCGGCTCGTTGCGGTCCGACTACAAAGTATTTGTTTTCCGACCGACAGAGCCCAGGTGGATGAACGGCACCTGATTGGCAGATTTTTTTGAGATGCGCTTTTAATTGCTTTTGGGTGTGCTTTTCGGGACCTCTTTAGTCGGCAGTATGCAGAGTTAGAAAATAAATCAGTGTCGATCCTGTAGGTGTAGAAATATAAAGTTTTATTATCTATTTTTATTTCTTTAGTTTATGCCATATGGTGAGGTTAGGCCTTCTGTAGAAAATAAAATATACCGAAGGACCACTCGAGATAGCTCGAGAAAAACGTGGGGGAGTTAAGAGGGACTGTATCTTTCCACAGGGCTCCAACAGGGAAAAAAGAGCCTAAAAACTTAAATACTAAAAATAGCGCAGCAATGAAAAATTATCAAGAAACGACTTACCATTAGATGTCTTTTGTAGCTACTTGGCTGGCCAGCCCGATTATACGCAAAGTACCAGACTCTCCATTGTTCTATAGTTCAAAATGTTCCAAACACTAATATCTAATAAACTAAAGCGTAAAATTAATAGTTTCCACAATTTTAATATAAAATAATAGCGGTGCGGTGACTTTCCTTGCACGTGGCGCGTGGTTGAGTGTTTCGCCCAGACAATCGGCGTTTTCGTCTGCTAGGCCGAATTTAGCCGCTTATCTCAAATCCTTCATTGCTGGAAGAAGCGCGCGAAGTTTAAATTTAAAATATGGAAAGATATAGCGTAAAGTAAATCAAAATAATATTCTAAAAACGCTTGTAAGCGTAGAAAATGTAACCCAAAAATATTTAAAAACTAAGAGAGATAGCTTCTCTAATTTTAAGTGAAAATTAGAGAATATAATTATTTACAAAAATAAAAACAAGTTGGGAAACTTGTTCATTCGGCCCACCAAAATGAGCATCATTTTTCGGTAGGTGAATCTGAATCAATTGGAAGGGGGCAAAGCTTGACTAAAGGTCGTTTAAAGATACCGGACGCGGTACGAACATTTGCCACCCTAGCGTGCCCATCAGGCCCTTTAAAAATTTCAATAATGCGACCTACCCGCCATTGAAGGGGCGGTGATAACTCGTCTTTGATAAGAACGAGGGTACCTATTTTTGGCTCTGCGCATGGTTCCAACCATTTATTTCGTACTTGAAGGGTATGTAAAAATTCTTGGCTCCAACGACGCCAAAAATCGGCTTGTATTCGTTGGACCAAGTTCCATCGCGATAACCGATTCTCAGGTTTACTTGAAAAATCTTCATCAGGAACAGAAACTAAAGGTCCATGTGTTAAAAAATGTCCCGGTGTTAAAACCTGTAGATCGTTACAGTCGGTAGATTGCGGGGTCAAGGGGCGAGAATTTAAAATCGCCTCAATTTGACAAAGAACCGTGTACAACTCCTCATAACTTAGAATTTGCGAGCCAATGGTACGAATTAAGTGAGTTTTTACTGATTTTATCCCTGACTCCCAAAGACCGCCGAAGTGGGGAGCTGATGGAGGGATAAAATTCCAGGCGATAGCTTGTTGCGTGCAAGCATTTCTTGCAAGATCAAGCAATTCTTTGCTTGATTTAACGAAATTTGTGCCATTATCTGAAAAAAGAGTTTTTATGTAACCTCTTCGGGCAACAAAGCGACGTAGCGCAGCTAAAAAAGCGTCCGAAGTTAGATCTGACACTAACTCGAGATGTAAAGCTTTAGTATTTAGACAAATAAAAAGGCAGATATATGCTTTTTGTGTTTTTACACCTCTGTGTTTACTGAGAGTGATAGGTATAGCACCACTAAAATCTACTCCACTAAAAGTAAAAGGCTTTTGTGGAATCAAGCGGTAGGACGGAATTTGTCCCATGATTTGCTCATAAGAATGCGGTTTGACGCGAAAGCAACGAACACATTTGGATAAAACCGTTTTAATTAAGCGTTTGGCAGATAAAATCCAAAAAATTTGACTAATGAGATATTGGACTGTTTGCACTCCAACATGCAAATATTTTTTGTGCATATATTCAATAAAAATATAAGAAAGTCTACTTTCCTTGGGTAAAAGAAGAGGATGTTTTTGTCCGTAAGAAATAGTCATGGCTTGTTGAATGCGTCCTCCAACTCTTATAAGACCATCCTGGTCTAAAAAGGGATTCAATTTTTGTATGGGTTTTATGCATTTTTTCTGGTTTTGAAGGTTAAGAATTACTTCAGAAAAGTATTTTTGTTGTTCGTGCTTAGCCAAACATTTTAAAGCGTTAAAGAGATCGATATAATCTATATTTGTCTTTTTTCTGACGTCTGCGGATAGTCTACAATTATTTATGAATCGCAAACTGCGGGCTAAAAGTAGTTGAATAGCGTAAAAATCGGATTTATTATTTAAAAGCGAATCTAAAAAATTTTCCGTTATTCGGTCACAAGAAATCAGAGCAACATTTTTTCGTTCCTCAGTCTCTAAACTGTCATTTATTTTGACTTGCGGGATTTTTGTTGGCCATTTATCGAAAGATTCTTGTAAAAAACTAGGGGCGGCCCACCATAGGGGATGATTTAAAAGCTCACTCGGCGAGCAGCCGCGGCTGGCTACATCGGCACTATTGAGAAAGGTGGGGGTATATAACCAACATTCTGGATTAATATTATCTTGGATAAGACTAACACGATTTGCGACAAAAGTTTTCCATTTACTTGGATGGGATTTTATCCAGTGTAAAACAACCATTGCGTCCGAAAAAGCGTAAATATTATTTATTGTGAACCTTTTTATGAAGATATCATATGTGTATTTTAAGACCTCAGATAAAAGAGTAGCGGCTAGAAGTTCTATTCTCGGAATACTAACAAATTTTTTAAGTGGAGCGATGCGACTTTTCGCAAGAACAAAATATATGTGATATTTAGCGTTTCGTAAGACACGTAAGTATATTACGCATGCGTACCCTCGTTCACTCGCATCACAAAACCCACAGAGATCGATGGATTCGGCGTTGGTGATGTCAATGTGGCGGGGTAAACTAAATTTTTCTAAAACTTGAAATTCAGATTGATAGAGTGTCCACTGACGAACTATTTCTAAAGTAGGCGTGGCGTCCCAGGAAATACCAAGTAACCAAATTTGTTGAATCAAATATTTTAAAGTGAATGTTACTGGGGTAAGATACCCATGGGGGTCATAGCAGCGTGCTAAAAAAGAGAGAAGCGTCCTTTTAGTACAGCTTTGCTGATTAGGTAATATGTTAAATCGAAACTCGTCATAGGAAGGATGCCAGCACAGGCCTAAGACCTTAGTGACGTCATCCGAATCGAGAGATAAAACTGCGGGGTTGACTAAGGAGGGATCTAAATGAGAGATCACTTCTGAGCGATTGCTAGACCATTTGTGTAATTTCAAGCCAGCGTTTCCTAACAATTCCGTAAGCTCATGCTGCAAATTTAACGCCTCTTGAACCGTTTTACATGAAGTAGTGACGTCATCAATATAGGTATCGTTAAGTATAACTTTAGCAGCGTGAGGGTAGTTATCATATTCGGACTCAGCTAAGTGCTGAAGGGTGCGTAAAGCGAGATATGGTGAACAGTTCACTCCGTAAGTGACAGTTCGCAGTTTAAAAACGGAAACTTTTTCATTAGGGTTAAACCGCCAAAATATTTTTTGGTATTTTTGATGATCAGGGTTGATATTTATACCACGATACATTTTTTGAATATCGCAGGTGAGCGTCACAGGGTTAAGGCGAAAATGTAATAATATTTGAATAATATCTTTTTGTAGTTTTGGACCCGATAATAATACTTGATTAAGCGAAATATGCGTAAAGGGGTCAGTAATACTCGCATTAAAAACTACCCTTGTCTTAGTAGTGATAGCTTCATTTTTAACAACAGCGAAATGTGGAATGAAATAGCTGTCTGAATCGTCTTCTTTTTCTGAGTCATAGTCCATATGACCCAATTCCAAATATTCATTCATAAATTTAGAATATTCACAATACAAGTTTTTATCGCGAAGCAGTTTTTTTTCTAAAGATAAGAAGCGATTTAGCGCGACTTGTTTTATTGCGGGAAACTGCGGTGGATTTTCAAATGTGCGAAAGGGAAGGGAGACAGTATACCGGCCGTCTTGATTACGCGACACGCTCTGTTTAAAATAATTTTCACAAATTTCATCCTCTGGTTTCAAATGAGTTTTTTGGGGGACGCAGTCGGTTTCCCAAAATTTTGAAATTAATTGCGAAAGCGAGTCATTTTCATTTTGACAAAAAAGAGCATTAATTGGCGGGGTAGAAATTAAGGGTTGATTTATTTGTCCCATCAAAATATAGCCGAAAATAGTTCCCATAGCAAAGGGATGATTTGGATCATCGCTAGCGATTTTTTCACCCTGTATAATTAGGGGAAATAGATCCATACCAATTAGTAAATTTATAGGCGAAGGGTTGTAAAAAGTGGGATCTGCTAAGGGTAAATTTTTTATAAAATGCCAATTTTCTGTATTTATTTTTACTGACGGTAAATCAGTACAAACTTTTTGCAAAATAATCGCTTGCGTTGACACAAAAATATCTGGTTTTTGAAAATTACAAATTTTAATAATAATCGATCCTAGATCAGAAGTAAGAGAGTTGCCTCCAACCCCCTGTATATTTGAACATAAGGGTTGTCTTGGAAGGCCCAATTGTTGCGCTAATTTTTGAGAACAAAAAGTGTTTTGCGAACCGCTGTCCATCACGGCTCGAACTGTTTGAAAGTTACCGCGGACATCTTGAATTCTTACTAGGATAGTTGACAATAAAACTTGCGATTGCGCAGAAATAAAACCACAATGCGTGGGGTTAGAACCCGAAGAAGTTGCGATTGGTACTTGTGAATTAGAAGACGTCGAAGTAAAATTTTGATTATTTTGATGAGAGGCACTTTCAGGGAAATTAGTTTGAGTAGAGTAATTTTGAAGCGGACAACCAGTAGCCGGGGATCTAAAACTTTGCTGGCTGGCGAAGTAACCACGTGGTGCGCTACTTGGAGATGCGTTGGGAGAAATATTAGAGGGATTTTGTGAGAAATTCACGTTAGCATCAAAATGTGATCTATTTTGATTTTGAGAATTAGCGTAATTAGAATTTCGCTCAAAATGAATTAATGAGTGATGTCTTTGATTACCAGGGCAATAGCGACATGAGCGTAGACTTTGACAAGAATTTGTTAAATGTATTGAGCTTAAACAATTTAAACATAGTTTTTTATTTTTAGCGTAAGAATAGCGTTCGTAGGGAGATTTACCTTTAAATGCGTTACATAAATATATTGAATGTGTGTTAGAATCACAAAAAGCGCATCTATCTTTAGAATAAGTATTTTCCGTACCAAGTAGCGTTTTTGTATAATAAGGCGAGGCGTTATTTTTATAAAACTGTTTATTATTTTTAAATCTATTTTTAGATTGTAGCGAATAAAGCGAATTACATTGACTTTCAAGGAAATTATAAATTTCTTGATATTTGGGCATTTCATTAGACCTAGAATTAGCTAGTTCAAAGCGCGAAAGTAGTACCTCAGGCAATTTATCTAGTAAAATGTTGGCGAGCGGAAAACACCATTGATCAGTGTCGTAATTTAGAGTTTTTAAAGCCTCAATGTTTTCTGAAAAAACATCAAGCAGCGTGCGCAGCGTTTCTGGATTGTCGTCTTTGAGAGCGGGAAAATTATACACGGAGCGCCAATAAGTTTGAGCCGATAAGCGGGGGTTATGATAGCGTTTTAGAAGCGTATTGTAAGCGATTATATAATTAGCGTCGGTTATTTGTAAATGTTTAACTACGTTTAAAGGCGGTCCTTTTAGGTAGGACAGTAACAAATTAAATTTAGCGTTTGTAGGAATACTAGGATTATTGTGTACAGAACTATTGTACATATCTAGAAAGGTTGGAAACTTAGTGATGTCACCATGAAATTCGACAATGCGCAGTCTTGGCATTAAAGACGCCATAAAGCGGTCTGGATCAGAAGAGTTTGAAATTTGCGTTAAGTTTTGAGGTTGAGGAGCTTCAATTTTCACCTCAAATAGTTGTTTTTGAATTCTTTTAATATCATAGAAGCTGTCGTCAAACTCAGTAAGGCGTTCATTTTCTTCTTCCAGTCTCTCCGGACTTGCCGAATAAGCCTCTATTATTTGATTTTGATAAATAAAAAATGTTTCTTTCATTTCATTAAGGTCGATAAGTCGAACCTGTAAACACGGTTTTTTTGTATCATCCGTTAGGCATGCATTAGCTAAGTTATGAAGAGTATTAATGCGATTATGTTGCACATTACGGAGTGCTTCTAACTTCTTAAGTTGCGTACTCATTGTGATGTTTTTAAAAAACTCCGTTAAAACAGGTGAACGATTAGTTTCCGAAATTTTAAATATTTAAAAATTAAAAGCGTTTAAAAAGAAAAGAAAATAGGCGATAAAAAATGTAAACAAGTCTCATTTACCTCTCTAATATCCTTTACAGCGATGTGGTGGAAACTTTTCCTACGTGCAGGTGACGCCAAGCCAAAAAGAGGTAGGAAATGCGTGAAAACAATGCGCGTTCGGTACTTTTTTACTTGTTATTTTTACTGCTAGCACAGCAAAAAGATCAAGGTCATGCGTATTTATTAAAAATTTTATTTTTAACAAAATGCGATTTAGACTTTAATTTTTCCCGGGGTCCTGTTATCAGGCTCGAACCTGGACCAAATGGTGAGGTTAGGCCTTCTGTAGAAAATAAAATATACCGAAGGACCACTCGAGATAGCTCGAGAAAAACGTGGGGGAGTTAAGAGGGACTGTATCTTTCCACAGGGCTCCAACAGGGAAAAAAGAGCCTAAAAACTTAAATACTAAAAATAGCGCAGCAATGAAAAATTATCAAGAAACGACTTACCATTAGATGTCTTTTGTAGCTACTTGGCTGGCCAGCCCGATTATACGCAAAGTACCAGAC
Source organism: Aspidapion aeneum (assembly GCA_963576565.1). Lineage (NCBI taxonomy): Eukaryota > Metazoa > Arthropoda > Insecta > Coleoptera > Brentidae > Aspidapion > Aspidapion aeneum. The sequence goes on from OY755040.1 coordinate 120,589,070, forward strand.
TCTCCATTGTTCTATAGTTCAAAATGTTCCAAACACTAATATCTAATAAACTAAAGCGTAAAATTAATAGTTTCCACAATTTTAATATAAAATAATAGCGGTGCGGTGACTTTCCTTGCACGTGGCGCGTGGTTGAGTGTTTCGCCCAGACAATCGGCGTTTTCGTCTGCTAGGCCGAATTTAGCCGCTTATCTCAAATCCTTCATTGCTGGAAGAAGCGCGCGAAGTTTAAATTTAAAATATGGAAAGATATAGCGTAAAGTAAATCAAAATAATATTCTAAAAACGCTTGTAAGCGTAGAAAATGTAACCCAAAAATATTTAAAAACTAAGAGAGATAGCTTCTCTAATTTTAAGTGAAAATTAGAGAATATAATTATTTACAAAAATAAAAACAAGTTGGGAAACTTGTTCACCATAATTACATGAAATAATTTTCATGAATATATCTACCGCCGCCCATGTCACTTTCTATAAAGGATATGCCGATGGTCGGCTTTTATCTTTGTTCAACTGACTTTGCAAAAACTATAACCGAGGTCGGTTGCGGCAGACGTTTATAGGATTCCTGGGGAGTGTAAAATGTAATATTGTCCTACTTCTTCATTCACGCCGGTAACCAGGCCGGATGAGGTCGGATATCTCGTAAAGGTGGACTTTATTACACACTCCTTCATTCGGTAGGCCATTCAAAGAGACAAAAGTACCGGATAAAAGAAATACCCTTTCTAGGGTTTCAAAGGTGACCGATGACCCGTACAATTAGGCGTTCCGAAATGGCGGGCTTAATGTCGGCGACAGAGTCACGGTTATCAAAGGAGAAAAAAAAGGTTTGACTAACACCTTAATTAAGTTTATTTGCTAGTATTTTTAATTAAATTTGGCATAAAATCTAATTGTTAAAACTGGTTCAGGGTCTTAAAACAATACTTTTTCCATTAAAGTAAACTCCATATCATAATTTTTGAGATAACTTTTTGACAGTTATTAGTTGTTTACCATAAGAAATAGCATAGGCCAACGAAAAAAAGTTGTAAAAATTTGTCTCAAAAATAATGATATGAACTGTAAAGAAAGTCCGAGATTTTGTTTCTTTTCTTGCAAAACCAAAACAAAAATTATGACTCTCCGCCATTTTGACAAGGCCACGATAAACTCAAGGTATAGCGAATTTGGTTGTGCCGTCTTTGGTTGCTTCTTTTTCAATGGTAATGTCAAACGCATGGTGTACCCACTATTTTTATATTGGTTGGTTGGAAAATCCAATCAGGGCTATCAAAACGGACGGGCCACGATCCTCCACTTTGTTGACGTCACATCCGGGGCTCATTTTTTTTTTGATGGTCACGTAACGACACAGCTGGTCTTTAAAATATTGAAGTTGGAATGACGGTTCATGAATATTTGATTTTTTTTAATAAACCGGTTTTGAGATTGTTTTTACTATATTCTTTCAGAACAATTTTATTTAAATCTATAGTAATCCTTAATTTTTCAGAGCCGCTACATTAGTTTACACAAAAATTAAGTTTAAAGCAGAAGCGAGTGTGACAAACACAGATGACAAGGTCAACTACATGTCAAATATATCAGTTGGCATGTGGTACATGGCGGGTAATTTGAATTCAAAACAAGGAATGCTACACCTTGAGATATAGACCTTTTAGTCATGTTGCTTGCTTACAAAACTTGGTAGAATATCGGGATGGTGTCTGAGAATACCTCACTGAAATTTCGCGGAAATATGTAGGGCCATTTTGAAAATATCATAAAAAAACGTCTGACCTCTCATAAGACCCAATGTAAAATTCAGCCCCCGGAGAACAGCTGATTTTTTCAGGGTCGTGGCCTCTATTTTTGTTTTGGCCTTGATCCAATCTTTTGCTGTTTTAAAATCTCTGCTTCTGGCTCAGGCACAACCGATTAATAAAGACTCTGATAATTTTAAATAAGCTTTACTTTCATGTTTCTAGGCAACATTATCTGTAAAACGCTTCATAAATTTTAAATTCAATGCCCTAAATCATTTTGCTGCGCTTAGTTTTAAAATTTATGTATTCCCTGCTCTTTGGCAGAAAATGAAAGACTACAGGAGGTAACTATGCTAGGTTTACCGCTAACTTCCTTTCCATAGAAATCAGAGCAATGACAGAATAATTTTCGAAGAGAACTCCACAGATTTTAAAAACATCTTCGAGTGCCTGGTTAAATAGTTTAGGGGATACTGTGTCACCCTTGCTAACACTTCTTCTTATGGAGATTGGCTTGGTTCCTTCGTGGATTTTGATTGATGTTGTTGTTTCGCTATATATATTGGCTATTAAGTCTGTGTATCTGTGACCTATTTGGCTATTAATTAAATATGCTTTTACTGCCCAGTGCTCAATGCTATCGAAAGCTTTTTCAAAGTCTATAAACGCAATATATAGTGGAATGTTGTATTCGTTGGCTCGTTCTATTAGGATTTTCATGGTTAATAGGTGGTCAACTGTACTGAAAACCCTTTTTGAAGCCTGCTTGTTCTTTTGATTGATATCCGTCAAATTTTGTAGTTGGTCTATCTGTTAACATTTTCGTGAAAAGCTTATAAATTACTTTGAGCAGTGTTATAGGTCGATAGTTTGTTGGGTCTGCTCTATCGCCTTTCTTGTGTAGAATAATGGTTATTGATTCTTTCCAGTTGTTTGACTTACTTTACTTTACTTATGACGTATTTACCACTAAAATGGTGGACCTATGTATCTCTAAATGTTTCCGGAGATAAAATAAACGATAATAAATCAACAGTTAGCTTTTATCTGTTTTTTATGTTTTATGTCTATGAGTGCTATGTCCTTGTAATATCGACCCTTTCGCAATTTATTCAATATTTTCAATTTTTCTATAAAAATATATCCTTAAATAAACAACCAATTTGCCGAAGGCTCCATCATTTTAAACATAAATTTTCGTTTACATTTCTTTTCCTTGACTTTTTTAGTTTTAGATTGTTTTACAGAAAGAAAAATATAAGAAAATTCAGCAAAATTAATTAACAAAGTTCTTTCTTCTTCTTTGTTAACTCATTGTTTTCGGTTTCGAACCGATGCCGTGGAGCATGGTCTGGTTGAACTTTGACGAAATGTCTTTCTTCCTTATAGACCGGTGGATATTTTCGTTTCGCCACGGACTTGGTTTCCTTGGTTCGCTGTCGCTTCAGTCGTTGAATGTAAAATAGGTCTCACCTATTTATTCATTCTTTTTGGTATACTGACTGACCTAGTACTTTTTATATTGCTAACGAGAAATAGGCAGCTGCTGTCCAAAGCAATGTTTTAATTCCAGGATATTTCCCAGACCCATTTATAAATCCTTTTGCAGCTTACGTCTAAAGTAGACATTTCTTTGAACATTAAAGGCAGAAATTCAGGCCCACTCGTGTCGCAAAGGCTTGTAAGTAATACATCAGATTTCCCAGAGTTTCCTTTCGTTTTCCTTTTAGGCTTTTATTCCTGGAACACATTTGGCGAAAAGTCAGTCGAATTGGAAGTTAAGTGAACGTGAATAAAATTTAAAAAAATTACTAGATTATTAATAATTTGTTTATATAATTTTTTTCCTTCTTTCATTACATTAAATTTATCTTCGTAAATATTTGGTCCAACTTGGTGCTTTTGCTGATAAAAGTTTTTGAAATATGAATTTTCTAAGTATAGCCATTTGGTCTTATGGGTTTCCATACCCTAAAATTCGCTAAATGACGTTTTTTCCGAATTTTACCTCAGGGTGTGGTTTTTTCGCATCTCTATGACCCAACCATACTGCAACTCGGTGTTTTTGTTGATAAACTGTATAGTTTCTGAAATATGAGTTTTCAAAATCTCGCCATATTGGTCTTATGGAATGTCCTAATAAAATTCGCTAAATGACGTTTTTCTAAATCTTAACTTAGGTGTTCCCCTACTTGTATTTTCCCAAGTTCTCAAGTGTCCAATACATTTGTTCCATCGATCGTCTGTCTAATATTACCGGCAAATTTTCATTTTAATTTTGCTACTTCTCCTTTGACACCGCTTACTTTATTTCTTATCCATTCATTCCTTTTGCTATTTTTTAGCTTTACAGGTAACATTTGTCTTCCCATTGATCTTTGGGCTTTTGTTACCTTATCCATGTTTGATTTACTGTGTCCAGGTCTGGGATTCATATCCATCTCATCTTTATATTTTTCGAGTTTTTTCTATTTTATTTCTATTCTTTTTAAATATTTTTGATTTGATGTACTTATATTTAATTTTTATTTTGGCCAAACAAAAGTTTAAAATTTTCTTTTTAAAAATTGAACAAAGTACCTACCTACTTAACAACTTTATAATGAGGCTTTTACGACGATCCTACGACCAACCAATAATACTAGATTAAAAAGTATCTTAACACGACTGTATTGGCCCATTTACGCCTTTAGGATAATAGCGAAGCTTAAATCGTAAATCAAGCCTAAAACTCTTTCTTTAAAATTTTGAAAATTAAAGCACCCTTAACTATGTGGTTTTTTCGCATCTTTATGACCCCACCATACTGCAACTCGGTGCTTTTGTTAATAAACTGTATAGTTTTTAAAATATGAATTTTCAAAATTTCGCCATTTTGGTCTAAGGGATTTCCTACCCTAAAATTTACTAAATGACGTTTTTTCGAATTTTAACTCAGGGTATGGTTTTTTCGCATCTGTACGACCCCACCATACTGCAACTCGGTGCTTTTGTTGATAAACTGTATAATTTTTGAAATATGAATTTTCAAAATATCGCCATTTTTGTCTTATGAATCTTTACTCAGGGTGTGGTTTTTTCGCATCACTAGGCTCCACCAAGCGCAGATCTGAGCATAAATTTAAGGGAGGGGGTTATTGTCGAAAAAAATATTTGTACATTTATTTTTGTTCCAGTAGGGGTAATTTTCATTAAGCCCTTTATTTATAAACTGAAAGAGCATTTTTTCTAGGGGGCGGGGGGGTAATTACCACGTTACCCCCTTCAAACCCACACTTGATACAAATAAAAAGTATTTTAGTAAGTGTATTTGGCTATTCTAAATGTTGTTTTCAATTTTCTTGCCTTGCATTATAAATCCCTTTAACAGAAATGTCAAAACAGTAAAATTAAAGTAAAACAAACAAAGATGAAAAACAGAAGTGAAAACCAACTGAATTGAAAGTTGAAACAGGGACCGAAAAAAGTTAAGCAAACAAAAACCTATATTCCGTCTCTTTTTGAACTTTAAGCGTAGCGCTTGCCCGATCAATTGACATTTTCCGAATGAAAATTGTACAGTAAATGCATAATTTTTGGTTGGTTGAAAGAAATATATACGCCTCTATTGAAAGTAGTTTTTCGTTGAAAGTTTAACCACTGTGTACAGCGTGTCCCATTTTCAATGGGATTAAATGGGAAACTCGGTTATTATTAAAGATATCGATTTTCTGATTTAACCATACTGTGCTCTTTTTTTGAGCCCTTAAAAATGCTGTAACCAGATTTTTGCTATACCCCGTAGTTTCGCTAATACAGGGAGTTTTTGAAAAAATTGCATTTATAATAATCCCTTATACCTGGCTTATTTTGCAACATATTTTTATTCTGTAAAAACCTTTGTATAGCTACTCTTTTAGTAAAAAATAATGACGTTGTCAATTTTTTAAAATATTATTTAGCTTTTGAGATATGGTATTTATCTTAAAAAAATTAAATACGGACTTGGATTTTTTTTTTATTACTATTTTAATTGGTTTCATACTGTTATTGTCACCAAATAATAAAAATTTAATATTTCTTTGTTTTAGGGTTAAAAATAAATTTAATATTTAAAATTTTTTTTAGACCGAACCTGTAAGTTTCCAACGTAAATATAAATTGAAAAATTATAAGTTGAACAATTTTTAGTTTCACTTTACGACATGACAAATGCAAAAAAAATAACGAATTACAAAAAATAATAACTAATTTTTCTTTTATGATATAAATTTTTAAACTGATTGCCATTATGTGTAAGACATTTTTAGCATTTTTGAGTACCTTTTCTTAACGCATTTTGCATAAAAATATTTCTGCCGTTTAAATATTGGGATTTTGGTGCTTGAATAAAGCAGTCAAACATTTTATTTATTTATTTATTTATTTATTGATTACTTTACAAACACCGTTATACAGTAATTACATGTAAAGTTAAGTATAACCAACAAGAAAGAAAAACTTAAGCCTAATAAAAATCTTAAAGCTACAAGAGGAAAACAAAAATAAAAATCTAATGCACAGCCCTTAAATTTTTTAGACTGATATTAAATATGTCTGTTTGGACCTCACCCAAAATCTCATTTGTAACTATCATCATTTTATTAAAAGGAGTTATGCTACTTGGATTGACGTTAAATATTTTTCGATTAGTTGGGATTCTTATATTAATCTTTGGTACATTCTCTGTACTTAACATTATTTAAAATATAGTAAAGAAATATCACAGCCTGTTGTTGTCTTCTTTTTTAAAGAGATCTAAAGTTAAAACTATCCAACATAGATTTGTATGATACCTTATAGGGGTAACTATTATTTTTAAGAACATAAAGGTAACGTAAAAACCTTTTTTGTACTTTTTCAATACAATCAATATGTGTGGCTTCCAATGGCATCCATATCTGGGAAGCATACTCTAAGTGCGGCCTTACTAGGGCATTATATAATCTAGTTATAGTGCCTTGAATGATTTTTTTATAATGTATGAAAAATGATTATTAAATTTTAGGTTTGACTGAAAGAAAACTCCCTTGTCCTTGACTTCATTTGCACGATTTAAGGCAACATCAAAAACTTTATAACTATGTAGAATCGGGCTGGTTTTCCTTGTAAAAGTAACAACTGAACATTTTTTTATGTTAAGGAACATTTTATTATCTAAAAACCATTTACTTACTTTATCGATATCACATTGAAGCAAATAACAATCTGACTCTGTTTTTACAACTCTTGAAAGTTTAAAGTCGTCTGCAAAAAGTAGTCCTGTGGAGTCTGACAGGCACTCTGGCAGTGAGTTAATAAAGCATAAAAAGAGCAAAGGGCCTAAATTGCTCCCCTGGGGGACACCCGAGGTTGCAATGAAGGTCTCTGATTCACAGGTGCCAATCGTGACCCACTGGACTCTGTTAGAAAGGTACGACTTAAAAAAATAATAAACTTCCTCTGTTACACCCAATTCCAATTACAAAGTAACAACTCGTGATCGACCTTGTCAAATGCCTTCTCACATTCTGTATACACAACATCCAATTGGTTTTTATTTAAAATTGCTTCAGCTGCAGCTTCTGTTATGACTGACAAATTTGTTATAGTGGATTTATCTTTCATGAACCCATGTTGAAAGTTTGAAAGTTTAGGTTTTACAAAATTATATAAGTCATCACACAAAATAGTTTCAAAAATTTTTGCTAGAACATTAATTAAGCTAATTGGTCTGTAATTTTTAACTTTATTTTTATTGCCACTCTTAAAAATAGGTGTTATTTGAGCCAATTTCAGCGCTTCCGGAAAATGTTTATTTTTTATGGCAAGATTAAAAATATGTTTTAATGGTGAAGCAATAGATTCGGCTACAGCTTTATAAATGTAAGCTGGTATATTATCAGGACCAGTTGATTTTTTTGGTTTTAGTTTTTTTATGCTATTTATAACATTACTTTCAGTTATTAAAGAAAATTTAAAGAACTTAGCGCTGAAATCAAGAGGCCTATTTTGAATAATTGTAGGTTTTTCATACACAGACTGGCAATGCTGTGCAAAAGCATTCGCAATGTTTTTTGAATTTGTAAATAAATCTCTATCATTTTTAATCTCTGTTGGTATTCCACTTTTTTTTTGACTTGCTACGTAAAAAATCCCAAAAGGAAGAAGGATCTGAGTTTAAATTGTTCTCAATATTTATCTGATATGCTTTATATTCGTTTCTGCTTTGAAGTTTTATGCTACTCCTTAAGTTGTTAAAATACTGACATAAAGGTGGACTTGCTTGTTTTTTGGAGATTTTACGATGTAGCCTATTTTTTTCTCTAATTTTACGTACCAAATCGATGGAATACCACTGAGGAAATCTAGGTTTGTTACTAGTGTTTTTTATTTGTTGTTTAGGCACAGACATGTCTAAGAAGCCACACATACAATCATAAAAATATTTTAAACTGTCATCCACATTGGTTATTGTAAACATATCACACTTTTTTCAAAATCTGGATATAGTCGAATTCTAGCCGAATAATTTTGAGTGAGCTATTCACAAAAATGACAAGTAAAATGACAAGTAAATTGACAATGTCAATTTTACGCTTTTGTTTTTCCATGTTGAAGTAAATTTTATGAGTTGCTGTGCTACCATCAAATAATTAAAATGATATTAATTTTGTAACTTTTTTAACGTTTATTTCTTTATTTATAAATCTTTTAATTAACTTTTCAAAGCAGATAAACTAAACATCGTTCAACTAGTGTATCTTGTAATTTTTAATATATATTTACGTTGGAAACTTCTAGGTTCGGACCATTGATATATGGTTCGGACTATTTTTTTTATATTAATTTTTTTATCCTTATATCAAAAAAATATTAAAGTTTTATCATTTTAGGATCATAATAGCATGAAACCAATCAAAATAGTAATAAAAAAACCCAGGTCCATATTTAATTTTTTTATGATAAATACCATATATCAAAAACTAAACAATATTTTAAAAAAATTGAAAACGCATTTATTTTGCCTTAAAAAAGTTGCCACAAAAAGGTTTTTTATTGAATAAAAATATCAATTTTTTCAAAAACTCCCTGTATTAGCGAATCCACGGGGTATAGCAAAAATCTGATTACATCATTTTTAAGGGCTCAGTTTCAAGTTTCCATTTAATCCCATCGAAAATGAGACACGCTGTACATTATACGGTGGTTTAACGAGATTTAAGACAGATAAAAGCAGCTTGAACAAAAGCAATTTGGTCTTTTAGTTTAAACAGAGTCGCGTTTATTGCAAAAGTTTTGGGTTGACAGGTTTCAGCATTTAATTCTGAAAAAGGAGTTTAAAATTTTTAGTCTCAGCAGTACCTAATTGTTAGTAATGAAACCTAAATTTTATTAGACATTTTTCATAAAAAATACCTTAAATTAAATCTAAATTTTTGACTAAATCTTAACACGAGTTTTTATACCTATTTATTAAAGTAAAATTTTAAAAAATATAAAACGTATTACATTTGACAGAAGATGATTGTCAGGATCGAAGGAGGTGTAGAATAGGCGTCGGACAACGTAGAAAAACGGTCTAAGCCGACATAATAAAAAAATTACTTTAAATTTTAAAATAAATAAAATTGAGACAATGGAAATAGTAGGGGAGGCCGTGAAGATTTTGGAAATAATTAGTTTACTGTGTTTGGGACCTTATTTTCTTAGTCAGCAAACATCGATAGAATTTTGTTCAGTGATCAATTCTAAACAAAATTTGTTGTATAAATAAAGGGGGGTTTTCCGATGGGTTTAGGCGCTAAATGCAAGAAAATATATGAATACGAGGAACTTACTTTCTTAGTAATTAAACTAGTTCTACTAGTAAAGGGTATACTTAAGTTAACAAAAAAAATATTCTGGCTAATATCCAAGGATGGCAAATACTTCTGACAAGTGAAAAACGACATGAAATGAGTGCCCTTATTTTCTTAGTTCTAAAAGTTTATGAGAATATAGGTTGTATATAACAAAAGCTTAAAATACCATCTGGCTGTTTTTTAAAAGCTTCAAAACCTTGGTTATGTGATGCCCGTCAATGTGACACAATCGATTATGTTAATGTTTCTTAGACCCACGTACAAATGAGAAGGAGTGATGATTTGCGCATTTTAAGGCTAAAAGTTTCCTAGTACATAGGTATTCAGTTTTTTTGTATCTGCAACACTTAACGAGCCAAAAATTAATTAATTATTTTTTATATTGGGTCTTAGAGCTTTTCTGGCGAGGCTTTCGTGATTGCAAATAACAGCCAGACTAATTTCCTCCATGACATTATAGTATAATCTACCATGTGGAAAAAAAATCAAAAATAAGAAAATAAGTTCCTGATTTTCCAATTTTGACGAAGCCGCTTAGTGCAATTCCCAACTTTATAATTCAGCCAGAGTTATTTTTAGTTATAGTATATTATAACATCAGTTTATATGTTCAGTTTTAGGCCTAGGAAAATCAGCCCAATTTTTGTATCTGAAAATTTTCAGCCAGGGATATTTTCCATCACTTGAGATGAGCCAGAGTACTTTTCTTATAATGTTCGATAATAAGTCGACTTCTCAAATACCAAATTGCACATAATGCAAGGACCTAAAAGTATAAACAACAAGTGAAATTAAAGAAAGAAAAATAAGAAAAAAGTTTTTCTGCTTCAGCCGGGACTCGAACCCGGGATCTCTTGCTCTGTACGCAAACATTCTAAACATTGAACCACCGAAGCCATACATAAATTTTCGGAAAACTTTCATCTATGCAAGCTGCGGTGTCTCAATACAAGCACGAGATTTCTATAATTTTTCCTTCCCAGTGTCAAAGGTATGAATATCATTTACTGACCTTTTGAACCAATCGAAAATATATTACCAGAATAAAAAATTGTTATTTAATATTGTGACAGAACATACTTATTAATAGAAATAAAATGTCGTAAACTAAACAATCTAGTCTCTAGGCTACTACTTATACTACTTGGTGTGCAGTCAAGTGTGACGCACCGCCCCCTTTCTAATCCTATGGCGCCTTTTTTCCTTAAGGAGTGGTTTTCATATGTGTGATATGTCCGTGCTTGGTTGACTGAAAAACTTCTTTATTCTGTATTATAAATGCAGCTTCAATAAACTTTCGTTTTCGCCAATGCGACTCCTTATGCAAAACTTTAGCTTCCGACCACTGAATCCTGTGATCATTTGACCATGCATGATTCGCTAAACTGGATTTTTCAGTATTCCCTAATTGGGTATTTTTTAGATGATCATTTACTCTATCATTTACTCTAACCTGAAAAGGGCGTTTCGTTTCACCTACATATGATTTACCACACTCAGACGGGATTTGGTTATTATATTCCTTAATATTTGAGGGATTTTCTGGTTTTGTTTTAGCGTATTTCCGGATAAAAATACTGTTTTAATATTATAGTGCTTGGCTATTTGTCTTATGTTTTCTGAAATCCCTTGAACACATGGAATGATAATAACACCCAATGGAAATTTACTTTGAGAATTTGCTACATTTGGTTTGTTTTTACTTTAGAAATCGTTGAGTTTATTAATTTTTCGGAATAACCATTTCTGTGGTTAATTCTTCATTTTACTACAAATATTTACGGCTCATAAATCCAAACTTCTTACAACTACTTGTTTTGTACCAACAGGATGATTAGACTTAAAATTTAGGTACTGTCCCGTGTGTGTAGGTTTCCTATATACACTGGTTTAAATGTTTCTGTCTAATTGTTTGACAAGAACATCCAAAAAAGGGAAGGCCGAATCTTTTTCAATTTCCATGATGCATTTGATTGTTGGTTGAATACCATTCGGATGGTGTAGAAAATTCTGTACTTCGTCATCATTTTCCGGCCATATAGTTAATGTGTCATCCATGTATCATAGCCATAGTTTTGGTTTGACTCTTTCTGTGTTGATCGCATGGTCCTCGAACCACTCCATGTAGATGTTTGCTACCACTGGCGAAAGAGACGAACCCATTGGAAGTCCATCATTTTGCGCGTAAAACTTATCTTTCACTTGAAAGTAAGAGTTACGGAGACAGAGCTTCAACAGATCCATCACCCCCTCCACCGATAGCGTTGTTCTCTCGTGAAGTGTATCATCAGTTTGTAATTTGCTTTTGATGATACTGAGTGACTCATTTATTGGCACGTTGGTGTATAGTCGGGAAATATTCACGACCTTCCCTACTAAAAAGAACAAAACTTCAAATGCGTTTTTCTTAAAACATCAAATTTGCTTTCTTCGTAGGGACGGGCGTATTAACTGCTGCTGATACTGATAGTTTTGTTTATGGGGTTAAAGCAGAATTTCGATTATTGATTCTCCAAATAACTCTAATTAATTTAGCTCGTATGCACCACACGCGGATCCGGATACTATCCCATAATGCATTGTGCCTAAGTCAAAATTTTGGTTCGCCTATCTGGCTTCAACATCAGGCAACATATTGTCTCGTACATCAAATATTGCTGATTATACAGGATGATGCAGAAGAGGACCAGGAAGCACTGCAAATTTGAATGTCACACACATCACACATCCTCCAATTTGTTGACGTTACATCAGGGGCCGATTTTTTTATGATGATTGCGTCACGACACAGCTGATTGTCTCGGTTCATGAATATTTGATTTTTAAAAAAATAAAGCCGGTTTTGAGATTGTTTTTACTATATTCTTGCAGAAGAATTTTTGTTAAATGTATAGTAATCCTTCATTTTTCAGAGCAGCTTCATTAACTTACACTAAAATTAAATTTAAAGCAGTAAAATTAAATTTAAAGCAGAAGCGAATGTGACAAACACAGATGACAAAGTCAAGATATGTCAAATATAACAGTTAGCATGCGGTACATGGCGGGTAATTTGAATTGAAAATAAGGAATGCTATATCTTGAAGATTTTAACCTTTTAATCATCTTGCATTCTTACAAAAGTTTTGTGGAATATCGGGATGGTGTCTGAGAATATTTCACTGAAATTTCGGCGAAATTTGTAGTTCCATTTTGAAAACATCAAAAAAAAACCTTTGACCTCCCATAAGACCCAATATAAAACTCACGGACGGTTAACATAAAAATTTTGACGTACGTAGAACGTGCGCAATTGTGTTCTACCGAACTTCTATTACATTTCGCGCTATCTGGTTGGCGCTGGCTACACAGATCACTGTAGTGTTGAGCAGAACTCATTTATTTGATATAGGGGAAGATGGGGGACTAAGAAACAGAGGTGGAAATATTGTTTTAATTTAGGAAATAGTCCATATTATGGTGGAGTCGTTGAATAGTAAATCAAACAGGTTATTGTCTTCCTCCACTAATTTTTAATTTGTTTTAAACAAATAGTCCCGACATATTTCGTAAACAGAAACTTACATCTTCAGGGGACATTAGGACCAAACTTGCTTGACTAGTATCTTGTAATTTTAGGAAATGGTTCATATTATGGTCGAGTCGTTGAATAGGAAATCAAACAGGTTGTTGTCTTCCTCCACTAATTTTTAATTTGTTTTAAACAAATAGTCCCGACATGTTTCGTAAGCAGAAACTTACATCTTCAGGGGACATTCGGACCAAACTTACTTGGCCAGCATCTTGTAATTTTAGGAAATAGTCCATATTATGGTGGAGTCGTTGAATAGGAAATTAAACAGGTTATTGTCTTCCTCCACATCTTGCGTTCTAAATGATTTTCACTAAAGGAAGATTCTCACAGTACAAAACAAACTTAGATCCATAGAGATAATTATGAAAATAAGTGATTGTCAATGTACATGCTTGTGTCTCCTTTTTAAACTGGCTGTATCGCTTTAATTTTTTACCCGATTAGCGATGAAAATTTGTTTGATCTTTAAGGGGGCAAACTTCGTCCGAAAACTTAACATTTGACAACACTGATATCGCGTTTTTTGCCCAAATCTTTGTTCTAATAGAAATAGAAAACGAGAAAGCGAAACGCGTCGAAATTTTGAGGGGTAGTTTTTTAAAGCATTTTTAACAACCGTATCTTAGCAGTTTTTCGAGAAATCATTTTATTCAAAAAATAAAAAAAAAGTTATGGCTAAAACACAACAAATATTTCAAAACAATGTTTTCAGTAGCCTAATTGTGGTATAGAAAACTGTAGCGAAATTATTTCGATTTTTGTATTTTTTGGAAATGTACAAAAGAAAATCAAAAATCTAACAAGATACGTTTGAAGATTTTAAAAAAATCTTGCATATGAACAGAAATATGTTTCAACTAGTTTTTTATAGAAGAGATCTATTAGAATTTTCAAAAGCGTGCTCAATTTTATATTTGATGCAGGACACCAAATCAGACAAGAGCCATCAACCTCTTGACTGAAGCGCTACCCCCATATACCGGGGGCAAGTCAATTCGATTGAGAAAATTTAACTAAGATCACGTGACCCGGATTTTCACATTTTCAGATATTTTGAAAAAATAAAATATCGTTTAATATAAGTTAATATAAGTTAAATGATTATAAGTATGTATTTAAGGACATACAATTTTTTCTATTTACAAAACGTTTTTTTAAGGGCTAGCCATAGCGTAACAAACAAAATCACGGGATTACAAAACAATTTATAAGATAGTTTTTGATAATTTGTATATTGCTCAGTTAACAGAAGCTTGTGCTCATATTATAATCTATAATCTTTGCTTGTGCTTAACTTCGCTGAGTTGAAAATAAAGCCCTTTTAATTTATTTATTTATTTATTGCATAACAAGAGAAGAAAGTGACAAATTTCACACGAGCGTGAGAAAGTTACTTTCTGTCGAGTTATAGACGCTATTTTTCCTACGAACACTGTTGAACTATACTATACTTGTGACAGTTAAACACTTTCCATACATGTGTCGAAGTACTGAAAGTACTTGTAACACATGTGCGAAAAAATTTCTGCACACGGATGAAATTTAATGTTTCCTGAGGATGCAAATCGTGTAAAATCCAACATTTTCAAATGTGGTCGCAGGAAATAGTAATTTACCTAACCAGTGCGGAAGACGCACACACATTCGTTAAGTATGTAGGTAAAATATTTTTTCTACGAGGTTGTGGAAACAAAAATAAAGTACGGCAATAAAAACAACTTATTTATTATATTTAATTTACAATGATTGCCGAAAACTTTACTTCTTATCACAGTACACCAAGGGGGCTTCTTATCCTGTGCAGCATCTGTGGATCAGGAGATTTTCGTTTTTATATTCTGGATCAATGATATCGGAAGATCTTTAAATATATTTTGCTCTGGATGTATTTGGAGGCAAGCTCATAGTAACATTATGTGTTCCATCCTATTGTGGGTAAGTCTTCTTCGGGATTATCGGTATTTTCTATCACAGTAAATAAACACTTTTTTCTATTTTTATTTATAAGATGAAATGTCATCCCCTGGTTTTTGACAAAAAAATAGGCTTTGTTATTTACTCTATTCTTTTATTTTTTCTGTTGCTATTGAAAAACTAGCCGCCCACTTGTGTTTTTAGGCAAAAATTATCGTCAGTGTCAAACTCAAAATGTGTTGTTTTTTTGTCATCCCTAAAATTTTAGTAAGGCCCAAAATTTAGAAACCGAATAGGTGTCCCTAGGACTCTAATATGTAGTGCCACCTATTGACTGATATTTAAATATTTTGCCTTGTTGTCTTTTGCTTAAAAAATTGGCTGAATCGAATTTGTCGCCTTTAAGATGTATTCTATTCATCAATTAAATCATGAGTCACTCTATATATGTTTACAAATTTGTTCGCAAATGACTATCGAATGTCAATTAGGCTAGACGTGCTGTGTAATGATTGCAAATCATGATGGGGAACAGATGATGGCAACGTAATAAATAACCAGATAAATTGATTAGAGGGAACTCTAAATTTGATTTTAGAGAAAAAGTAGGGTAACAAAAGAAAGAGAAAATATATAAAGTTTTAAAAAAAAGTGTTCTAGCATGTTTCAATCATTTAAGTTAGGTTAAATGGTGCAAAAATAAGACATTTTTTAAAACTTTTATATTCTTAAGATTTTACACTCCTCTGGACTGGATTTTTTATGATATCAGCAATAATCAGAAAAATTAGGCAAATGTAAAAACATAGAAATTGGACCTATAATAGAAGAAAAAATTTTAAGACTGTGTCTCATATTTTAACTTGAAAAAGTTCAAAAATGAGACAGGTCAGGCGAAATATGAGACAGTAATAAAATTCACGTATACACAGTCGGATCGCCATATAAACCAAAAATATGACATTCAGGGAAAAATTGAGACATAAGTTTTTGTTTTTTTTTAACTTAAATACAACAAATAAGTGCAAAAATATTTATTTATAGGAAAACCGATCTACGAACTCAGACTACAAAAGTTTCGGTAACGTTTTAAAAGTTCTATACCACAAGTGAAGCTATGGATTTTGTAATTTTAATTATGATCCTATTTTTTTTACAAAACTAAAATACATTGTAGGTACCCACTAAGGACAAAATCGTAAAAAACGTTAAATAAATGTTGAAAAAAAAAGCACAAATTTGTGTTAAAATTAGTCAATTTTTGACATTAAAAAGGCGAATTCTAACGAAAATTTTATGTAAAAGCATTACCAAAAATATATTTCTTAATAACGTTAAGAAACCAACATTTAAAAAACCATAATTTTATTAACATTAAAAATAATACCATCAATATATGGTTATTTTTATAATGTTTTTCCTAGATCTCATTTCTAACGTTGAATTTAAACATTAAAAAAAATATACTATAATTAGTTTCACTAGCAAAACGGGCCATCGCCATTTTTAGTTGCTTTTCGCTGCTGTTCATACGAGTCGGTAGCAGATACGCTTTGTGCAATTTTGATTAAAATATTTACCTTTTGTAGAAACAAACATGGCAAATTAAAAGCACAATTATTAGTAATGATAGTGAATACATATTTGGATACGAATATACACCAGTTGTGTGGAAAAGATGGTATAGTTAAAGAATAACAAATATGTATGCAATGATTTAAATGAAGCATCACAAAATTCGGTAAGAAAAGTAAACAAAAGTAAAAAAATTGTTTTGTATGGAATATCGCATGCCTACGTTACAGTTAATCAGACAGGGAATGCCACAATTCACCGCGAATGACTAGCCGCCGGACCTTAAGCCGCGTATTTATTTGAGGCAATATTCGCAAGCCTCGCAGCGGAACCAAACGAATGCTTTGGCATGGGACCCCATCCGATTATTGTTTACATATAATTTTAAATTTTATTTTCAGAAGCTACGGATCCGAATTTCCTTTAGTGTCGAGTTCACGAAAACCTCAACGGACTATTGCTGCTCTGCTTTTCCAAAATAGAAAAATTTTATTGACATTATTTAAGTTACCTTATCTTTAGAGATATTTGAAAAAAATATATTTTTTCATTGTTAAAAAAACATTTATTTTTCAATGTTAAAAAAACATTTATTTTTCACTGTTAAAAATCAATATTTTTTTAACGTTTGAAAAACACTTTAAAAAAACGTTATAAAAACATAAAAATATTTTTTTAACGTCAGCTTTTTTTTCACTATGAATATGACGTTAGAACTAACATCCAACCTAACCTAATTTTGACATTACTCAAATGTTTTTAGTGGGTATGAGGTCCTTACAACTGCTGCTATCAGTTAATAATAGAAAAGCTATCGGAATTCAATTATTAGTATTTTTTATTTAAGTTTTTCATTCTTCAACGGGATTTTGGGTGTTTCACTTTTACACCACTTGGACCTTTATTTTATTTTTATGTTAGTTTATAACCTAATTGTTCATTATTTTTGATTCATAAAATACTTTATTATTATGGGATGTTTAAGGTTTCCCAATATTCCTTCATTTATTTGTAAGTTCTAAAATTAATAGAATGAAATAGAATTTCAATCTGTTTTTGTAGTATTTTATAAAACCTTAATTATATCAATCTTTTGATAATAATAAAAATTTTAATAATTTAACAAAATAAAAATGAAATGAATGTTTCTGACTTAAAGTAAATATCATTATTTTTAGAATAACCTTTTACAACTTTTTTTCGTTGGCCTATGGTATTTGTTATGGTAAACAGCTGGTAACTGTCAAAAAGTTATCTCAAAAATTGTGATATGGAGTCTGTGGTCCCTTGATGGCTAAGTATGACGTTACCAAAGTAATATATTTATCCTGTTTGTTTTGATAACCCTGTTATAAATTGCAGTAGCCTGAATAAATTGCATAGAGTTTCTGTACAGCTGAAACTGTGCGAAACATGTTGCCCCGTTTATCGAGTTGGAACACAGCCGTATTTGTTTTTTGTTTTACCCTTCATATTTCCTCCGCGGTTATAGCAGCATACCTACACAGAACACAGTACTTTCACTCGTGCTCCACACCTTTCTCATCTGGGGTTATAGCATGTCAAACTGACACCATTGTGTTTCCTCAAATTCCAATAGACCGGGCTGCGGCACCATAAACAAATAAAAAGACGATAAAGCTTTCAATGTATCCACTGTAAATTATATTTTTTAGCAAAAATAACAAATTGATGAAAATTTATAAACTTGAAAGTAATTTATTTCTTTTGACGTTCTCTGCTAGCTTTAGTCAAGGACACAGAAAAGACAAGAAAGATACTTATTAATCGTAAATAAAGTTAACATTCACAGTGTTAGAACCGTTGTAGGTACCCCTTTTTAAAAAACATATATTGCTTTGGTGGCTTTTGGTAGATCACCAAATTTTAGAAATAAGGCAGAGATGATAAAAAAATAATATACAAGGTTTTAAGACTTAATAATAATAATAATAATAATAATAAATATTATTTTTCTAAATTGTATTTTCGGTGAAACCTCTGTTAGTTTTTATTTTGCAATTTTTTTACATTTATTGGCTGATTCTCCCGGACTACTACGGGGAGTGGACAGTTAAAAAATAGCATAAACAATAAGGGCAGTCAATATTATTTTGCTGAATTGTATTTTAGGTGAAATTTCTTTTAGTTTTTATTTGGCAATATTTTTTCATTTATTGAGTGATTCTCACGGACTACTACGGGGAGTGGAGAGTTAATATATAACATAAACAATAAAGAGCAGTCAATATTATTTTTCTAAATTATATTTTCGGTGAAACCTCTTTCAGTTTTCATTTTGCACTTTTTTTACATTTATTGGCTGATTCTCCCGGACTACTACGGGGAGTGAAGAGTTAAGATATAGCTTAAACAATAAAGAGCAGTCAATATTATTTTTCTGAATTGTATTTTCAGTAAAATCTCTTTAGTTTCTATTTTGCAATTTTTTTACATTTATTGGCTGATTCTCCCGGACTACTACGGGGAGTGGACAGTTAAAAAATAGCATAAACAATAAGGGCAGTCAATATTATTTTGCTGAATTGTATTTTAGGTGAAATTTCTTTTAGTTTTTATTTTGCAATATTTTTACATTTATTGAGTGATTCTCACGGACTACTACGGGGAGTGGAGAGTTAATATATAACATAAACAATAAAGAGCAGTCAATATTATTTTTCTAAATTATATTTTCGGTGAAACCTCTTTCAGTTTTTATTTTGCACTTTTTTTACATTTATTGGCTGATTCTCTCGGACTACTACGGGGAGTGGAGAGTTAAGGTATATCATAAACAATAAAGGGTGGTCAATAATATTTTTAGGAATTGTAGTTTCGGTGAAATCTCTTTTAATTTTTATTTTGCAATTTTTTTACATTTATTGGCTGATTCTCCGGGGCTACTACGGGGAGTGGAGAGTTAAAATATAGCATAAACAATAAAGGGCAGTAAATAATATTTTTCCGAATTGTATTTTCGGTGAAACCTCTTTTAGTTTTTATGTTGCAATTTTTTTAAATTTTGCAAATATTGGCTAATTCTCCCGGACTACTACAAGGACTTGAGAGTTAAAATATAGCATAAATAGTAAAGGGCACTCAATATTATTTTTCTACTACTATGTCGGTTTAGAACGTTTTTCTACGTTGTCCGACGCCTATTCTCCAACTCCTTCTTTATTATTATTTTTCTAAATTGTATTTTTGGTGAAATCTCTTTTAGTTTTTATTTTGCAATTTTTTTACATTTATTGGCTGATTCTTCCGGACTACTACGGGGAGTGGAGAGTTAACATATAGCATAAACAATAAAGGGCAGTCAATATTTTTTTCTAAATTATATTTTCGGTGAAACCTCTTTAGGTTTTTATGTTGCAATTTTTTACATATATTGGCTGATTCTCCCGGACTACTACGGCGAGTAGAGTGTTCAAATATAGCATAAACAATAAAAGGCAGTCAATATTATTTTTGTAAATTGTATTTTTGATGAAAGCTCTTTTAGTTTTTATTTTGCAATTTTTTTTACATATATTGGATAATTCCCTCAGACTACTACGGGGAGTGAAGAGTTAAAATATAGCATAAGCAATAAAGGGCAGTCAATATTATTTTTCTAAATTGTACTTTCGGTGAAACCTCTTTTAGTTTTTATTTTGCAATTTTTTTACATTTATTGGCTGACTCTCCCGGACTACTACGGGGAGTGGAGAGTTAAAATATAGCATAAACAATAAAGAGCACTCAATATTATTTTTCTGAATTGTATTTTTGGTGAAACCTCTTTTAGTTTTTATTTTGCAATTTTTTTACATTTATTGGCTGACTCTCCCGGACTACTACAAGGGTTGTAGAGTTAAAATATAGCATAAACAATAAAGGGTAGTAAATATTATTTTTCCGAATTGTATTTTCGGTGAAACCTCTTTTAGTTTTTATGTTGCAATTTTTTTAAATTTTGCAAATATTGGCTAATTCTCCCGGACTACTACAAGGACTTGAGAGTTAAAATATAGCATAAATAGTAAAGGGCAGTCAATATTATTTTTCTACTACTATGTCGGTTTAGAACGTTTTTCTACGTTGTCCGACGCCTATTCTCCACCTCCTTCTCCTTCTTTATTATTATTTTTCTAAATTGTATTTTTGGTGAAATCTATTTTAGTTTTTATTTTGCAATTTTTTTACATTTATTGGCTGATTCTCCCGGACTACTACGGGGAGTGGAGAGGGAAGGTATACCATAAACAATAAAGGGTGGTCAATAATATTTTTAGGAATTGTAGTTTCGGTGAAACCTCTTTAGTTTTTATTTTGCAATATTTTAACATTTCTTGGCTGATTCTCCCAGACTACTACGGGGGAGTGAAGAGCTAAGATATAGCATAAACAATAAAGGGCAGTTAATATTATTTTTCGGAATTATAGTTTCGGTGAAACCTCTTTTAGTTTTTATTATGCAATTTTTTAACATTTATTGGCTGATTCTCCCAGACTACTACGAGGACTGGAGAGCTAAGATATAGCATAAACAATAAAGGGCAGTCAATATTATTTTTCTGACATGTATTTTCGTGGAAACTTCTTTTAATTTTTATTTTGCAATTTTTTTTCATTTATTTGCTGATTCTTCCGGACTACTAAGGGAAGTGGAGATTTAAAATAAGGCATGAACAAAAAAGGGCAGTCAATAATATTTTTTGGTGAAATCTCTTTTAGTTTTTACTTTGCAATATTTTTAAATTTATTGACTGATTCTCCCGGACTACTACGGGGAGTGGAGAGTTAAGATATAGCCTAAATAATAAAGGGCAGTGAAATATTATTTTTTTAAACTTTTATTTTGGTGAAACCTCTTTTAGTTTTTATTTTGCAATTTTTTTACATTTATTGGCTGATTATCCCGGACTAGTACGGGGAGTGAAGAGTTAAGATATAGCATAAACAAAAAAGGGCAGTCAATAATATTTTTCTAAACTATATTTTCGGTCAAACCTCTTTTAGTTTTCATTTTGCAATTTTTTTACT
The DNA here is from genome assembly GCA_963576565.1 of Aspidapion aeneum. NCBI lineage: Eukaryota > Metazoa > Arthropoda > Insecta > Coleoptera > Brentidae > Aspidapion > Aspidapion aeneum. The sequence goes on from OY755040.1 coordinate 120,610,777, forward strand.
TTTATTGGCTGATTCTCCCGGACTACTACGGGGAGTGGAGAGTTAAGATATAGCATAAACAATAAAGAGCAGTCAGCATTATTTTTCTAAATTGTATCTTCGTCGAAACCTCGTTCAGTTTTTATTTTGCAATTTTTTTACATTTATTGGCTGATTCTGCCGGACGACTACGGGGAGTGGATAGTTAAGGTATACCATAAACAATAAAGGGTGGTCAATTATACTTTTAGGAATTGTAGTTTCGGTGAAACCTCTTTTAGTTTTTATTTTGCAATTTTTTAACATTTATTGGCTGATTCTCCCAAACTATTACGGGAAGTGGAGAGCTAAGATATAGCATAAACAATAAGGGACAATTAATATTTTTTTAGAAACTTCTTTTAGTTTTTGTTGGGCAATTTTTTTTCATTTATTGGCTGATTCTCGCGGACTACTAAGGGGAGTAGAGCGTTAAGATACAGCATAAACAATAAAAGGCCGTCAATATTATTTTTCAGAATTGTATTTTCGGTGAAACCTCTTTTAGTTTTTATTTTGCAATTATTTTACAATATTGGCTGATTCTCCCGGACTACTACGGGGAGTGGAGAGTTAATTAATAGACATAGAAAAGACGAGAAAGATACACATTAATCGTAAATAAAAATATATTTAATTGCTTTTCATCCGCTGTGGTTTTAAAAAAACATATATTGCTCTGCTGGCTTTTAGCAGATAACCAAATTTTAGAAATAAGACAGGGATGATAAAAAAATAGTTACTTTTGATTGTATGACATATGTCATTTTTAACATCAGATTCTGCTGATTTAGGAAAAATTACTTAACTTTGCTAATTTAAACGTTCCTGTTAGATCAGTATTACCGGAGCTATTAAGTAAAATATGGTCAATTTATTCAAATCACACATATTTCAACTTTTTTGACATTTTTAAAATATCTGTGTTTTGCTTGTTTCAAAAATAAATTAATTATATTTTTTTTGTTCATTACAATTCAAAACTAATTAAGGTTAATATAAAACTTCATATCTTAGTAAAAATATTTACCAAACCAAAAAGATACTGTTGTATTTATATCTTGAATATATCTTGGATAATAATAGACATATGTCATTTATTATGGAATACTTAAAATCGGCGACCCACACTTAGTATAAATCGACATATTACACGGCAATACTAGTTGTGTCAAACAAGAACAAAAAAATTATTTTTTATCTGAACTTCGGCTGCCATCTTAAAATGTTAAATGTCAAATTGTAACTTTTTATAAATTTTTACGAAATCTGGCTTACTACTGATAAAATCCAAATATATTTTTTTAAAGTTATATTGGTCTACAGGTTGTAAAGATCTCTTTTATTTTTGACAAATTAAGCGCCATCTTTTTGTGGGCTGGGAAACTTATCAGTTCTTTTACGCATGCCTAAAGAGCTGATCAGTAGCTGTAATACGAGGTATTAAAAATAAATATCGCACAAAAAATAAAGAAAATATCGAAGAAAACCGATTTTTGTAAAATACAGTTGCCATTTTGTTTTGCAGTGATAGGTGTAATTTTTTTTACATTTTTAAATTCAGTAGATCCTACTTAAAGTAAATTTATCAAAACTAATTTAATATCTATCAAAACAAGGAAATCATTTTTTTTTCTTAACTTTGACAGCAGGATTCTGAGGCCCGAAAATCGGGGATCCTCGAATAAAAGTTTAGCTTTTGGTCTTAGGTACTACTATGCCAAATATAAAAAATATATCCTTTTTGCTGCTTTATTTTACAAATTTACTCTACTATTGCCACTCCTACAGGACTGGCGTTAATTATGTCTAATTTTAATGGTGAACGATTTTACTAACAATTTATTTTTATTATGTCTGATTTCTTAAGGGGCTGAAGGGGAGCAAATTTTCTCTTGCTTACATGGACCGCACGCCCCTGTCCAACATCCAGGTCTATAGGTTTACACCAGCACAATACATGTCTGATAGTTTCGTCATCTTGCGTTAATTCCATTTTCTCTTCATTGGCACCCTTGTCAATAATAGCATGGAAATCCTTTACTCACGCCTCTTCCTTAGTCCTTAAGCGATTGGAATAAATAGGTGAAGGACAGTGGCGTGTTCTGAATTCATAATTTTTGTAGCTTCGGAAAGATCTTTGTGTTTTGCATAAATTAATGTGTCATCTGCAAAAAGTTGTGTATTAAATTAACTACCTTGAGGAACCCCAATATTCATAAACTTTTCTTTAGAGTAAATATCTAAAATTTTCGTGTTCTGATATCTTTCACTTAAATAATTTTGAAACCATTTTAAAATATTACCTTTTATGCCATATGTTGAAAGTTTAACTAATAATTTTTGTCTCAAAAGCTCTACCTACATATTCGTTTTCTTTATGACTTCTTCTCCAATTTTCCAAAACGTATTGAAGTGCTGTTTCAGTAGAATATCCTTTTCGAAACCCTGATTGACATTTGACTAAAATTATTTTAGATTCAATGAATTACAAAACTTGGTCATATACTAATTCTTCCAACAGTTTTTCGATATCATTAATTGGTCTAAGTTCATTCCATTTTTTGTATTTGCAATTTTTGGAACTGGTGTTATACTGGAACATTTAAGCTTACCTGGTAATGTACCAAATTTCAGGCATAAATTAATTAAATTTAGGAGAGGATATCCAATAGTTTTAAATGTCAATTTCATTAGTTTTTTGAGTCATTTTATGCCGGAATTTGGGCAAACAGTAGTAGAAGGTATGTTAGCTCGCGCTAAATTTCGCGGTTCTTTTTAAAATCTAAAACGACACAATTGGACTAGAAGCAAGGTACATTTTCTGCGCTTGGGACATGCGCAACAAGAATCAGAGAGATTCCTTCACGACCGCCTTCACGGTGTGTTAATTACTTTCTCCAAATCATTACAATTTTCTATACTTGAAAGTGCTCGGTTTATGGACTAAAAACCATAGAACTGGAATCTTCAGCCCTTCAGCTACGTGGTGTTATCATTAGATCCTGGTAGGGGCCCCTGAGACGCAAAAAAACTTGCTGCACATCGGTGAGTACTCTTGTTTTCGACTTTCAGTTGGGTGATTACAGCGATTTTCCTATAAACTTTCAATTTTCGGGATTCCGTATCAATTATTATGTTTGTTCGCGATTTCGTTTAATAAAAATATATACAGTCCATTGCAGTTATCGTTTTTCTTACTGCGGGCAAACAAAGGTATTTTTTTTAATGACTTGTGGGAAAACAGTCGCAACACCCCGATTTTTTTACTGACTCATAATTCTGGCACTGCCATGTTTTCGACACGAGCCGCCGCTGGATAACGCTTTTCCGCCTACATTGCATTGTATGCACGGCACGGTATCAAATGACAATTTATTTTGGAATCTGATAATTTTAATTAAGTTTAATGTAAACATTGGAACGGTTTCTTTTGAAAATCGATTTTGACCAGCTGTATCAATTTCCATCGGGTGTGTTTATCTTTCCAAGATCAACTTAGTCAGGGCCGTGCGGTGATATTTGAGACAAGGAAAGCAATTTTTTTTTGAAATTGCTTATTTGTATTTTTTATCGTTTTTAGTTTCTTTAATTTCTTACTTTACTACTATCACTATGTCAGTTTAGAACATTTTTCTACGTTGTCCGACGCCTATTCTCCACCTCCCTCGATCCTGACAATCATCTTCTGACAGGATTTTCTGACTCATTGATCTTTGGATTGAATGTTGCCATTTCAGTTTAGGACGCCTTCTTTTTCTGCACCCTATTGGTTGCCATTCTAGGACTTGCAATCTTCTCTTCCTTCCCATTCTTTCTTTTATGATCTCATTTCTTACATGATCTTTTCTAGATATTCTCATCGATCTTCTTATTGCATCCATTTCGACACTTTCCATTTTTGCTTTGTATTTTTCCGTTAAGTGACAAGTCTCTGTTCCATACAACAGCGCGCTTTTCACCATTGTATCATATATGTTAAATTTTACATTCTTTTTTATCTCTCTGCCTCATAAACTACTTTTAAGACATCCAATAACCTTTTTTGCTTTTACTACTATTTTTTCCAGTTCTTTACAGTCTGTTCCTGTCTAATCAAATGTGACACCTAAGTACAGATACTCACTGCATGAAGATATTGTTTGTCCATTGTCTAGTTCTAACTCACTTAATTCGTTTCCAATACATAAGTACTGTGTCTTGTCCACGTTCACTGTTAGAGTCCACTTTTGGTATTCTTCCGTTAACTTTCTCATCATATACTCCATGTCTTCTTTATCATTAGCAGAAACGAGTAATGGTAAATCGGTCGTTGTATTCCCATGCCATGTACTTTTCAGTTTTTTAGAGCTACTGCGATATATATTTTTAAAAAAGTTGAAGAGATACAACATCCCTGTCTTAAGCCTTTCGTTACCAGGAATTTTTTTAAAAGTCAATTTCCAATTTTAATTTGAGATGTTGACCCTTTGTATAGTTCTTTTATCGCTTTTATATATGTATGATTGATATTTGTCAATAATTTTTCTACTGGAACGGTATCATATGCTTTTAATAAGTCCACAAAGGTAACATGAGTCTCTATATTTCTGGAACTGCTTTTCTCAATTACTAGTTTAAGACAAAAAACATTATCACTACAAGATCTGCCTGCACGAAACCTAGTTTGTTCGTCTTCTTCTTGGTTATGAAAATCATTACCTATTAGGTCTCTAAGAATGCTACCGTCCAAGCTACTTAGAGTACTGGTTACTGAAATTCTTTTGTAGTTGTTACAATCCAGCTTATTTCCTTTTTTATGTATTGAGGATATAAATGCTATTTTTCAATCATCAGGTACTGGATGTCCATTTATATGCATTGGTTGATAATATATGTGAGATTTTCTAGTAGTTTCTCTGATCCATATTTGTATTCCCCCAGGTCCGCTAGCTTTTCCGGATTTAAGCTTTTTAATACTATTATTTATCATTTCTTTTTCGATAATTACTTCCTTGCGATGTACTTCTATGTCTCTCCTCGGAGAGGCTGATAGATATTCGGGTCTTGTTTCCTGCAATTTTTTTTTAAATTGCTTATTTGTATTGTTCTATTGTTTTTAGTTTTCTGTAAACTTTAATTTCTTGCTTTAGCCTACCGTTATTTATGATACCTTTTCATTAAAACTCTCTAAAGAAAGCTTTTTGTTAATCAAAAAACAAACTATACAATTACACAACTGTATAATTTTAACGGCCGTTGCAATATCCTTTACCGAAACCGTACTGTGAACAGTGGCGTAGCTATCTCTGGGCAAACCGGGGCAGTGCCCGCGGTCCCAGTGTTAAAGGGGCCTCAGCGGCCCATTAAATTCGTAACTTAAAGGTAACAAAAAACTTGTTAAACTAATTTAAAATCAAAATTTTTTAATTTTTTTTTCATAAAAATTAAATTTTATAAAAAATTTTCCTACGCGTTTTATTTTTAGCTAGTTCTTAAGTTCAGAGTTTAGACTAAATTAAAAACGACAACAATTATTTTTGTTTTTACTGCTTTGTTGGGCCCTCCCCTCCGGACATCCTGGATCCGCCACTGTAAATTTATATTTTATATTCACAAGGTTTATAAAATTGCTTGGTTTAAAAAAGCTAGCTTTAAAATACGTAGTAAAACGATGATAACATGAATGATTTTGCAAATTGAAAAGCAAGAAAAAGAGATTTTATTTTGTTATTATGGCAAAAGACAAATTTTTGTTGACAAGCATTTTATATTCCCCAAAAAATTATTTGCCCGGGGCCCCATGACTTCTAGCTACGCCGCTGACTATGAAACGCGTATTTAGCTAATCTAACACACTGCTTATTTCAAGGCTTAAGGGCGCGCACTGAATTCTCGCATTGGACTGGCATGCATTGACCCCCCACTCAGGGTTGGATGGGACAGGCGGACAACCGGGCAAATGCCCGGTGGGCCGGTACAATTTAGGGCCGGATGGGCCGCAGGTCCGATGCACCTATTCCAAATTATTAATATTTATTTTTGTATATTTGACAAACGAACTAATTAAAACATGAAACATTTAAATTTAAAAAATGTGTATGTACTAACTCCAGGCCTGCGTTACTCGTTTGATTGTTGTTACTTTTATATTAAAATAAGCATAATGTATTAAGGAGAAAATGTGATAATAGCACTAACTTATTAATATATTTTTACAATACCAATATCCAGAAGAAAAAATTGGGAGATTAAAAAAATGTAATAAAAATATTGTAAATTTTTTTTTTATTTGAAATTCTGTTATGAAATTTTTTTAACACACTTTGTTGACTATTTTGGTGGGGATTGATCCCCCTGATTTCCTCCTTTGGCACGGCCTTGCCAATATCTCATGTCTTAGTTGCTAAAGACCATTAACCGATTGAAAAATCGGTATTGAGTCCAATTCAAATTAAGGAGATCATAGATAAAATTGCAGCATCAAGTTCATTATTAAAAAAGTTGTTACCATATGAAAAATTAGCATACCTGCTACGCCCCCGGTAGTTAAAAGGGCGCAAGTGACGAAAGTATGCTTCGGAAAAAACGACTTCAAAGTTTTAATTGTTCATAAGGCAGTACTACAGTTACTGCTATTTTTTTTTTTTTAAGTTTTTTTTTAATTTTATTACATAGGACATGATGGAAAATCCGTCGAAACCAAAAACCTAAATTCGAAAGAAAATTACTTGCAGCCTTTTACCTAACAGTTAACAGTGCTATTTTATGTTGAAACTTTGTACGCTTTTATTTTTTTTTTTTTTGAGTTTTCATTTTGTGAAAAAATTATATATTAATTATGTTAATAGGTACTTAGTGTTTAATGCACACAGAATATAAAACTTTACAAAAATATCTAATGCAGTATCACAGATATTAATAAAAAAGAAGATATTCTGAAAGTCTTTAAACACCTTGTATCTCACAATTTAGGATGTTTAGGACATGCATACATATGTTTATATGAGGTTTTTTTTTCTCAAAATGCAAATTACATCCTTTAGAATTAGCATGTTATTTAATAACAAAACCTGCATAATATCAAAAACAAAAATAACACAATATGGCTTCGTTTTCTTTGCCGTAAAATTTTTGTCACGGCCGAATAAAAAAAATTGCCAGGGCCGGTTTGTTTGAGCCCATCCAACCCTGCCCCCACTATATTTTATATAACGAAAACAGCAATTATTTTGTATCTACCGCGTATAAGCCCTTCTATTATATACAGATAGGTATATTATATAAAGGCGCTAATTACGTCAAGTTTTAATAGTGCACTATTAACAATTTATTTTTATTATGTCTGATCCATGTAAGCAAGCAATGCTTTCCTTGCTTACATGGATCGCACGCCCCTGAACTAACTCCATATTCGTGATTTTATATTTTTAGCCATATCCATTTTAAAAGTATTTTTAAGAAAAGTATTTTAGAGGTTTGAATAAATTGAAGTATGCGATCTCCAATTCAATTTATCCAAAGAAATACGAAAAAAGTTATCTACATTCATGAAAATCCATAGTATTATTTTGAACATTTTGCGAAAAAAAACATCTTCCCACATGAGTCACGTGCCTTGTTTTTATTACAGGGTCGGTTCATTTGAAAACCATTCAAATTCGTTGCTCGTATATCACGGACTTTTTATTTTTATTATTACAAGCTTTTATTTAGCTTCAGATGTTCTGTCTAACTATCTAACTATCTAACTATCTAACTATCTAACTATCTAACTATCTAACTATCTAACTATCTAACTATCTAACTATCTAACTATCTAACTATCTAACTATCTAACTATCTAACTATCTAACTATCTAACTATCTAACTATCTAACTATCTAACTATCTAACTATCTAACTATCTAACTATCTAACTATCTAACTATCTAACTATCTAACTATCTAACTATCTAACTATCTAACTATCTAACTATCTAACTATCTAACTATCTAACTATCTAACTATCTAACTATCTAACTATCTAACTATCTAACTATCTAACTATCTAACTATCTAACTATCTAACTATCTAACTATCTAACTATCTAACTATCTAACTATCTAACTATCTAACTATCTAACTATCTAACTATCTAACTATCTAACTATCTAACTATCTAACTATCTAACTATCTAACTATCTAACTATCTAACTATCTAACTATCTAACTATCTAACTATCTAACTATCTAACTATCTAACTATCTAACTATCTAACTATCTAACTATCTAACTATCTAACTATCTAACTATCTAACTATCTAACTATCTAACTATCTAACTATCTAACTATCTAACTATCTAACTATCTAACTATCTAACTATCTAACTATCTAACTATCTAACTATCTAACTATCTAACTATCTAACTATCTAACTATCTAACTATCTAACTATCTAACTATCTAACTATCTAACTATCTAACTATCTAACTATCTAACTATCTAACTATCTAACTATCTAACTATCTAACTATCTAACTATCTAACTATCTAACTATCTAACTATCTAACTATCTAACTATCTATCTAACTATCTAACTATCTGACTATCTAACTATCTAACTATCTAACTATCTAACTATCTAACTATCTAACTATCTAACTATCTAACTATCTAACTATCTATCAAATCTTGTGAAGCGTTTTTGACACACTTCCCATTATCCGATTTGGATGAAATTGGGTACACACATAGTGGTCCCATGACAATACAACATTAAGAAAAAAATATCCTCCCACCCCTACCCCCACCCCTTCTATAGAAAAATATGATTTTGACACACTTCCTGTTATCCGATTTGGATAAAATTTGGTATACACATAGTGGTCCGATGATAATACAACAATAAGAAAAAAAATATCCTCCCACCCCTACCCCCACCTCCTTCCATAGAAAAAAACTGTTTTTGACACACTTCCCGTTATCCGATTTGGATGAAATTTGGTATACATATAGTGATTCGATGACAATACAATATTAAGAAAAAAATATCCTCCCACCCCTACCCCCACCCCCTTTCATGGAAAAATAAGTTTTTGACACACTTCCCATTATCCGATTTGGATGAAATTTGGTATTCACATAGTGGTCCGATGACAATACAACATTGAAAAAAAAATCCTACCACTCCTACCCCCACCCCCATCTATAGAAAAATGCGTTTTTGACACACTTCCCATTATCCGATTTGGATGAAATTTGGTATACATATAGTGGTCCGATGACAATACAACAATAATGAAAAAATGTCCTCCCACCCCTACCCCCCACCCCTTCCATAAAAAATGCGTTTTTGACACACTTCACTTCAAATGACTTTTATAAAATTTGGTATATGCATAAAGGTCCGATGGCAATACAGCCCAAACAAAAAATATATTTCTACCTCTACCCCCACCCTCTCCTTCCCCCAATAGAAAAATGAGTTTCCAAACAACTCACGATCAGCGATTTCATTATAATCTAGAATAAACTCTTCTGTTCTGTTATTGAACAAATATTTTCATTTAATAGAGTAGATAGCTGAGACTAAAAAGTAGAAAGTAAATTGAAAAAAAAAATTTAAGTCACAAGCTTTTATAAAATGCACTAAGAATTAAAAAATAATTTTCTGACATTCTAATATTATCATAATAATAAAAGCGATGGCCGCAAATCAAAAAATTTGTGATCTAAACATTTAAAGAATATTCAACATAGTAGGTCATCAAAGATATGTTTGATGTGCCGCAATGTTATGCCATTGCCATACCCATGTCAGAGAAATGCTGGGGTATCTTGGGTCGGGTTGGGTGGGTTTGGTACCTCTGCATTTTTCTGCTAGATTGATTCTTGCAAACATCGTCAAAATTTCCATCAGTCGGCCATCGCTTTTATTATTATGATAATAGTAGAATGTCAGAAAATTATTTTTTAATTTTTAGTGCATTTTATAAAAGCTTGTGACTTAAACTTTTTTTTTACCAATTTATTATTATTTTAACTTAATTAAAAAATGTATTTTAAATTTTAAGTTGATTCTGTATTTTTATACAGGGGTTCAAAAATTTGGATTTTGTAACAATACGGTTTTTGCAGATTTGCTTTAATTTATTTAATATTTATTTTAATATATTTGTCCACTTATTTCTTAAAAGCAATTCAAATATTAACGGTTTCTTGATTTCTTTTCTCAGTGAAACCAAAAACCTAGAGAAAATATATCTGGAAGTAATTATTTTTAATTTATGACTGTTTATGTTATCGCTGGTCTAGACCTAAAAAGCTCTATTCAGACATGTTAAAGCAACCATATAAGTATTAATTAAAATTATAGTTATACATAATATACCATACCCGTTTTGCCAGGGTCTTCGTTTTAATATAACTTGTCATATTTAAAAACAACAACTGTCATTGGCAAGCCTTAATAACATTTTGTTATTTGGCACTCTATATACGTATTGGAACATTTTCTCAGTTAACAAGCATTAATTAGTATGTTTTGCATCGTAACTAGCTTTAAGACATTTATTGAGAAAATAGCAACATAAAAACAGTTAGTTTTCAAGCGAGCTTTCTGACTGTGGTTAGTTTTTAAATGTATACGGCCAGTTCGTTCTTAGGGCCTTTATCTTATATCAAGTTATTTAAATTGTGAAACTGGATAAACAAACAAGTCATGTTCCAACGCTTGTGAAGGGATTTAAGTCCTGTCATGCTTACTTTGGTGTTATCCTTTTCTATACCATAGTTTTCTGTCTCTGATTGCACCAAAGAGAAGTGGAAGGGACTTAGGGGTAGAGTACCTAGAAATTTCTTTACGGGTATGAGGACAGAGTTTAGTTGGGTTTCTTTGGGTCAACTTCTTTCTTAAATTGTTTTATTCAGGGGAAAATACTTTTCCTTTGAATAAATATATTTTATTTAATTCTTAGTATAACTCAATTTCTATCTTAACATATTTTATTAATTATTTACCATCATTTATTTCTGAATGAGTTATCGTTTATACCAGTTTATCACTGTTTTAATTAAACATCAAATTACTTTTTTAAATAAAACTTTCTTGTTGCCAAACATTTTGTTTATAATTTTATAATTTCCTTACCTTAAGTACCATACTATAACAGGTACCATCTGAATTAATTAGTTTATAAAAACATTTTTACATAATGAATTTTATAAAATAATAATTTATTTAAAATATACCTATAAAAAGGTAAATAGAAAGTGTAAAATATTAAGATAAAAATGGTTGCAACCAATCTCAAAAAAGAGAAAATATAGTCCATAAGCAGTGATAATGTCTAGTGTATGAAGAACAATTGAACAGGTATGTATATATTTCCTACATTGATTGATTTAATTGAGAAAAACACCTATAGCGCACTTCCTTCAAGAACCGTCAAATTCCCTTTCGAGAGTTAAATTAGTCAATCAGTATCATATTTAATCTTTTAATTTACTATTTTTAAGTTGTTGCAAATTTGGTAGCTAACAACATTTAAGCCTTGACCACTTTATTTGACAGTACCACTGTCATATACGCCAGGCCCTGTTACAAAGTGGTGCCAGTAGATTTGGGTAAATTAGTTTTTGGAAAATTTGTGAAAATTTTACGTTGCATTTTGAGAAAAACATAGTACTTTAGTTATGTCTAAGCCATTGGTAGTATTTTATTGGAAAAACTAAAGGGAAATTTTAAAATTGTTCGTTTGAAAAGAAAATAGTTTTGCCTAGTTTTGTTTAAAACCAAAACTAATTTGTTGGAAGATGTGCTATAAATGTTATCTTGGTTGTTTAAATTACTAACATTATAATCTGTGTTCCAATTATTTTTTGAATTTTTAATATTTTTGTATATCTTTTACTTAAGACAGAAAACACGAGAAAAATTATATTTTTTTCTGTTGGATATAAGATCAATCTTAAACAAAAAAAAAAGATAAATTGGTAGAATGTTTTTTATTGAAAAGTTGAGTTTGAATACTATCTGACTCCAGCACGCGATTAGTTAATCATTTTGCCTTATTAAGGCCTAACTAAATTCTAAACTTGAGTGATCACTCTTAACTCGTTGTTGAACACTAAGTCTGTCCTAACTATCATTATTTATTTTGTATTGTATAGTCAATGTAACTATCTAAACTGTTTAAACTAATTGGACAAAACAGTCCATCATTTTTAATTGTAACACAGTTGTTAAAATAAAGTCTCATTAAGGTTAAGATTTTCTTGTATTGCTATTTAAAGTCTATTTGTAGAAACTTGTGGATCATTTTTTTGTTCTAATTCAAAATTTTAAAGAAATCTTTTATTGAATACACATAAAAATTAAAATGCACTGCTGGCTGGAATAATAATTACCAACCCTTTCTCTGACAAACTAGAGATTTTTAAGGACAACCGTCAAGTATAAATAAGAAGATATGATTTTTACTAATTAATTTATCGCATAAAAAACTGCTATCAAGTTTTTTTTTATGGTTCTTCAGTATTGATAGATATTTCTTAAAACCTTGTTAACTAAATATTTAAAAACATATTTGTTTTAATTATACAAAGATGTATTATAAGTCATTTATATCCTTGATTTTCGTATTTTTCTTGGTAGATAACGACTTTTTTACTTTATTATGGTTTTATTGTTTTTAATACCTGTGCCAAGCGAAATGGCAAATAGATTCAGCCAAATAATTTTATCATCATAATGCTCCAAAATGGACAAAATTTCATTAATAAACCTAACCTAACGTAATTTTTCATGAATATTGCATAAATTTAAAAATTATAACTTTATTTTCTATTTTTTTTTTATTACTTTTCATACACAAGTGTGCATAGTAGTACACTATACCTCTGCTTACATGGTCTATCTGCAACAGATAGTTGGCAATCATCATGACAATTTCATTTTGCATAAATTCGTGCTACAGGGCTATCGTTAAGTATCTAGTCAAAATAAATTTATTAAACTGACCTGGCTACTAGCTGTACCCTATATAAAATATGAATAAGATGTTTTTTTCTCTATAATCATAGATATATGATTTACTAGATCCACCTATCGGTAAGCATGAGAGGTATTCTATTTTAAAATTTCAAGTTTTATTTTGTTTTACAGATTTTTAAATTTTATATTTTTGTTAGTGACTGTTTTTCTCAGTAACTATGTTGTCGATTAGAAAAAATTCATAAAGTTTCAGATGCACAAATCTTCTAAAATTTTAAGAGCCCTATTAATTAAAACCTGAACTAAGTAAATAAATGTAGCTATAGCTATTCGATTCTATATAATTATCATTAAATTAAGAATTTGCATTTTATGTTACAAGAAAGCTATGTTTCTTTAAAAACAACAAACATATCAAATTATTCTTGCTATATAATTTTATTAAACATATATTATTCTTTATAAAAAATAACTTTATTCTTAGTTCCCAAGTTTTCAGTAAAGGTAAATGTCAAAAAAAGAACCTCTTGTATATTTGTTTTTTTTTTCAGAGAGACTTTATTTTTCTTTAACTAACATGTAGGTAATATCCAAGTAAATTTATTATTATACTATTTTTAATCAAATTGAAAGATATTGTGTGGATGAACCTTTGTTCAAAGTAAAAAAGTATTTGTTGTCAAGTCGTTTCTGAAAAATGGTATAAATAAATAGTATAAAATTTGAAATTGACGCCACTGCGATACCTTCAATTTTCTTTGATCCAGGTACTAAACTCTCCGGACAAAAATTAATTATCTTAATTATCTTAATTGTCTCTGGTTTGGAATAAATTATTATGTAGGTAATACCATAATAATTTATAATAAGAACATTTTGGGAAAAACCACAGTAAAATTTCTATTAAGAGAAAAATCATTATCTTTGCCTTTAGAGAAATTAGAGCGTCTACGTGCGAAGTAAATAATTATAACTATATGAGGTAATAAATAACTTATTAATCATAAGTCTCTCATAAATTTTTAACATTTTTTAACATGAAAACTTAAAGCACAGTGTAGATTGTCGCTATGTTTATACCAACTATTCCAATTAGACCATCAATTTGTATCTAAAAACAATCGAAAAATTAAACTAACAATATTATTTTTAATTTAAAAATGATAATGTATGTTTCTTCATAAATGCTAAAAAAAAAATCAAAAACTTCATTAAGTCAGCACAAGATGACAGTTATTTCTTTACAAGAAATTCTTACCTATGTCAATACAATCTTATACATTTGGTATGCGTCCAACTTAGTAGATGTATTTTTGTCAAAAACAAATTGAAATTGTTCCCTGGAAAAAGGATATTAATGAATGATAACATATTTTAAATCTTAAAGTAATAAAATAACAAATTTTCGCTAAAAATTTAAGAGCAACTAAACCTTTTGTAATAAAAATAAAAATGGCATGTTAATCGGTTTACTAGTTACCGATTTGGAAAAATAACTTAGCTTATTCAGAGAAAGTGACATCCTATTCATTTTGTTCGAGGCATGTACTGAACTGAAGATGATGTTAACAATATCTTAGAGGTACTGAAAAACAAAGTTTTCTATAATTTTAATTTAAAAAAAAAATCAAAGCACATTTAAACTAAAAAAAAGTGCTAAATTACCTGCCCACAAACTTTTTGCTTAATACATATTTTAGATAAAAAATATTTAATCTCCTCGTCCTAGTCCTAGTCGTTCCTACGACGACTTTATTTTGCCATTTGAGAAAAAAAAACATACAAGCTGTACGTAAACAGTACTTGAAAAAAACTCTAACTTAGCATCAGTTTTTCTTCATAACTAACCAAGGTGAAGATCTCGTTCCTTTGTGCACAATGTGTGTGATATCCACGAAGTGCGACAAACCACAGTACACAGAAAAAAAAATTAAACTTATTTTGAGTTTGTCATTTATTTGTTCGATTCAACTGTGATTTAATCAACTCTTGTACTCGCAATTTCATCAATACATAAAATATTTTTTTTTAAAATGGTGCTTTCTATCTATCTATTGAGCCTTCTTCGATCCATCTTTGGATATAGGCCTCCCCCAATATCTTTCACTCTTTTCTGTATGTCGCCGTGTTCATCCATCAGTTCCCGCATGTTTCCTCAAATCGCCCGCCCATCTCATTTGTGGTCGTCCCCTACTTCTTTTATTTTCCCAAGGTCTCCAGTTTACAATACATTTGTTTGACGGAAAGACGATCGATTTGGCAGATGTATTGGTGCTATCGACCATGTCTTGAGTGAAATAATATTTTGTAAAGCCACACAGTAGTTTTGGAAAAAACATGACCTATCCTAGCATTCTCATAATGCCACAAATAAACACGGTAAAGATTTTTTGATATCCGTTTTTGCTTGTTTTTAAGAAGATTTAACAATAACTAAAAATTAATTTGATAAGGCTGAAAATATTTTAATGTCACCTGTGTTACATATCTTTATGACCATCAGTTTCTTTTAAGGGAGAAATTGCACAGTTTACTGTAAAATACATTATTTTTGTAAAATTTTATTTAAGAAGGTACAGACAAAATTAAGAGCAAATTTTAAATAGTTAAAAACATAATTAATTAAAATAAATAAATTTGATAACATCATGCCATGTTTGAAATATGTAGGTATAAACCAACCCAGACCTAATCAGTGATGTGAAATCGAAAAAAAAAAAGTAAAAACAATTAAAATTGTTTCTATAACTGAACCAAAGATAATGATATAAATAAATAAATCTATATTTTTTTTTTATAATTTGACTTGCTTTTCAAAGTTGTTAAAAGTTTTTGATGTTTTTCCTAAAATAATAACTCACGTATTTTTAGTTTAGTTTAGTTTAGTAGGTATCATTTTATACTTATTCGTCCTAAAAGTTATATTATTTAAACAAATAATTATTGAAATAAATTTAAACAATTTGACCCATTTCACTTTTTACTAATCAAAAGATGCCCATCTTTATTAAAGGAAATGAGATTTGTAGTAAGATATTGACATAATTTAAATTAGGTTCTACGTAACCAATTAGCTAATTAATGAAATTAGATAATAATAATATAGATAATGTCTAATAAAGTTCTGGATTGCTTAAGAAGAAGCAATAGCTAACATCCTTTGACATAAAAGTTAAAATAAACCAAAGAATTTGGTATTAAATATTTTGTAGATTAGATAGAGACAATTAAATTAATTAGATAAGACATTATTATAGCATAGAGGAATACGTAGTATATATTTCTCTTTGGTTATATTTAACGTTACAAGACAAAGCTTTTTCTTTGCTTAAGGTACTGCGCTAACTGCACTAGAAAAATATATTATGTAAAAAAAAAAAATCAATTTATTCAAAATGGGAAAAAATCGTTCAAAATTAAAATGTGTCTACCATCTTCTGAAAGGAACACATTTTTGTCTAAAGTACCCTCTTACAAAAGCATTTTAAGCTTGTTTTGAGAATTTTTAAAACACATGTTTAAATCAGGTACCTATAGACCTTTTTTGTGTAGCAACCAGAGCCTTTTGTAAATCGAGTCACGAGAGCTTTTAAAATGAAACACTATTTGGGAAAAACCCTTCTTTTATAGTATAAGAAAAGTAACATTTTACCTACAGTATCAATTAATCAATCAATCAATCAATTAAACTAGGTGTAAGTACTCTATACCCTGTTTTTATATTTTTCAAGAAAAAAAAATGTATTTAGAAAAGTGCAGTTGTTTGTTTTGAATTTCATTCAAGTCGGTCAAGTGATTTTTGAGTTGCTCAATGAAAACTTCATACATGCATCAATTTTATATTTTTGATAAATCTTTAATAATCTTGATAAATCAGTAACGATCTGCTGGTTAAAGTTTATATAAAATGTCCTATAGGGTGAATTAGAAAGAAACCATAAGATTTTAAAAACTTCTTACAGTTAGTCAATATATAATATCTTATGAAAAATATTTAAATGTTGCCACTAAATTAGAACCTAGAATGTGGCTATTTGTCAAAATCATGACGGTTTTTACCTCGCCGTCTAAAAACTAAACATTCAGCACTAAGAAAGTAACTCACATTGAGCAGCAAGGCACTCACCCGTTGTTCAAGCAATCTACTGAAATCAGTTCACTTAAATTTGTCTTTATGAATCTAATCAATTAATAGGTATGGATCTATATTTTTTTTTATAAATTATACTATAAAGTAATTAAAGGCCTAGTTAACTATTGAGTTTTGTTTCTATTTTTATTAACTTTAAACGTATTATTTGAATTTTAAACTTAATTTGTCTTTTCTATAAAACAACTACTACAAGTAAAACCTATTGGTCTTTTTGTTTTGTTAAAATCAGAGGTTAAGATTTGGAAAAGTGAGATAAACTACTCTACTTAAGTTTTTGACACTTAAGTCAAACCTTACTTTATTTTTCTTACGCTTTATCCAATGTTTATTTTAAAATTGATCAATGTTTTTTTTTTCCTTAAATTTATAAGATCGTCTTTGATCCTAGTAAGCCTTTATCAATTGTCAACAGAATGTAGCCCACAAGTAAATCATTGATAAGTCCCTATTGATTTACTTTACTAATTACTTGTATTTATTAAAAAGAAAATAAGCGCCCTTGAAAATGCCTACTTGCCAGGCATAAGGCCTCCATCTTTTTACTCATACTGTATGTTTTAGAAACTACAAATAACGGATGTATTTTTTTTAAATTTATTAGTTGTAAATAAAGTTCTATAATTTTTCAATTAATTTTTCTTTGCATAGTCAGACTATTTCACAGTTTTGACTGCAAATTATGTTGGTGTCCAGAGAATTAAACTTTTCTTTCATTTACGGTATCGTTTTATTTTTCCTTATGTGCCGGGACTGTTTTGGATAAGTACGTCCAGAATATTCTTAGCATACTTAGGGAGCATAACATTTCAAAAGTTTCAAGGTTTATATACAAAGATTCTTTATTGTATTAACCAAGCTTGCGTAAATATCTCAGTAACCGAAAGATTTAACACTCTTTGTACACTTGCTGTTGTTTTATTTTTTTTGTCTTGTTTTTTCTTGTAAATAATAATAATTTTCATGCAATTATTATCAGACCATAGTTTTACATATTCATTCAAAAAGTATTTTTGATGCGTAATTAGTGTTTTGTGGTAGTTGAACTAATTCTACATAGTTATTTAAATAAACAATTTTATTTTTCTTAATTTTGAGGTGAACACAAACATCTCAATCATAATCTTTACCAAAAATTTTTGTTTTTTTTTAAACAGGTCAACTACCGGACCTTCACCATTTTTGTATAATACGACACATATTTTGAAAATCTCATAAAAATTAGCGATCTTAATCTAGGATCTAAAAGTTAAAAGAAAAAAAAATCTTTTCTAAAAAGTTATTTTTGTTGTTCTCATATTTTAAATTTTTATTACTAGGTGTAGTTTTTTTTTTTCAACCGACCAGAAAACATACACTTTCTGTACATTTTTTTGTACAGAAAGTTTCATTTTACAGTGCGGGTTTAGTTCAGATTCTTTCCGGTCTCCAAAGTGATCTTTATTTTTAATTTTCCGGTCTCTTGTTCTCTTTCCGGTCCCTATTTCAGTCAAATTAGCCATGACTTTGTGATGACAGCTTATAAAAATTGTTTTGTTTTGACAGCTTTGACATTGTTCGTGCAACTTTAATTTTAAATTCAAATTTTGCGCCAAATTCCCGTATTCGGAAAACCCACACAATTTCAATTTGATTGGCACAAGCAAAACGCCAGCGCCATCTACGGAAAATGAATCTGCGCAAAAAGGCGTAACCAAAAAAAAATTCGTCTGTCGTATTCTGTCGAGATCACCACGCAGCATGGTGATAAATTCTATTAACCAAAAAATCCAATAAAATTCTTAGAAAATCAAACTAAACCATTACACAAACAAGTGATTCTAGTGTGGAGCGACTGCAACGACTGGGCCAGCGAGAGGAGCTCCTCTGGACGACGGAAACAGCTGAAAAGGTGAGTGCCAATCCTCTATATTGTCTTTGTGTGGCTCGGAAAAATTAATATTTTTACATCGTCCTTTTAAGGATTTTTGCACCCAGATTTTATAAAACGGCCAGCGCATACAGTCCCGCTGCTCTACCAAACTCAAAACACAACATTTTCTGGTCCCACGACCCAGATAGTTTTTTAAAATTTGTTTGCTAAAAATATTAGATTTTCGTCTCGCCATTTTGGCTCGTTGTTGCCGTGTCCGGTTTAGAAAGGAGGTTCCGTCCCCCCTTGCGTGGCTTAACGGTGGCTCCACCCACATTTCATTGCAGCCGAAATTGGCACTTCGTACGTCGTTTGTTTTGATTCAAAAATCGAAATTTGTTTAAATAATAGTTATTTGTTTAAATAATATGTTATAGTTATTCAAAACAACAAAAGTGCTTGTGAGTTGAATGCTTTATTCTTATTTAACAGGTAAACAAACACATCTAGTAGAATTAGTATTTACCTGTAAATAATAAGAGAAACGGTAGTAGGTACAATTTGTTTTCTGTGCATTTATTTTGAGAGAAAAATCGCGACCTAGGATAACAGCTGATGATAAGTTTTTGCATTTATTCGAGAAATCGATAATAAAATATATGCTGTCGGACTCTTTTGGACTGATTAAAGTCAATAGGGGTCAAGTGTTAGTTTTATTCCTTTTAAATATTTTTTATTTTTTTAATTAACAATATGTCGTTAAAAAAGCTTGAGAATCAACGCAAAGTTTCAATATCTCGTATTACGGAAACGTATAACTTGGGAACAAAAGCTAAATCAGATAGTTCTTCCTTGCCAATTTTTAAGGCGTTTTACGAATCGTTAGATGATCACTATGAACAATTTAAAAACATTCATAATGACATCATAGGTCTCTTGAAAGACGACGAGGATGATGAGTTCGAAGTACAAGACAAAATTAGGAAAGATACGGATCTATTCTACCACCAAGCTAAAGTTCTTTTTTCGAGTTTATGTTCCGATTCAGTTCATTCAAATTTTACCCCCGCAACTTCACACTATTCACGTAGCGATGATCTGGGCCCTTTAAAGGTACCTTGCTTTAATGGAAACGTAAAAAAGTGGCCAACCTTTTACGATGTTTATTCTTGTTTGGTTCACGAAAACTCGAATTATTCCGATATAAGGAAATTTCAACATTTGCTAACCTTCCTTGAGGGCGAACCACTTAATATTTTAAGTTCTATAAAATTAACGGCAAGTAATTACGCAATCGCCTGGAAGGTATTAACAGATCGCTATCAAAATAAAAGACTTTTAGCCAGTACCTACTGGAACTCAATCTACTATGCAAATTCTTTAAAGGGAAACCAGTCAGCAAAGGATCTTAGAGTCTTGGTAGATACCTTTTCCGAGAATGTTGCGGCGCTCGAAAATCTTGAATTTCCAGTAACGTCGTGGTGTTTTTGTTTATTTTCAATTTTATTATCAAAAATCGATCAAACCACAAGAACCGCTTTCGAATTAAAGTATAGTACTACCGAGATTCCAACATATCAAAATCTAATCCAGTTTCTTATTAACCAATGCCGTGCTCTTGAAACAGTACAGCTATCTCCCCAAAATACGCAAATGCAACCTTCGACTTCAAAACAACAAAAACCAAATTATTCGAATTCTAGTAACCAAAAATATAATTCTTATTCAAATAATCAGTACAAATCAAGCCCTCCATCAAATTTTTTAGCGCATACGCACTCACAAGTAGCAAATAAACAATCCAATATTCAATTTCGACAAAACCAACAACCCTATAAGTGCAAATTATGCAATAATTCTTTTCATCCACTCTCGCAGTGTGGTGTTTTTATTTCCAAATCTCCTTCAGATCGTTTTACTTATGTAAAACAACAATCGTTATGTATCAACTGTTTACGTTCAAATCATCAAGTAATCGACTGCAGTAGTACCTACAACTGCAGGGTATGTCGACATAGGCACCATAGTCTTATTCATCTATCGCAAACGACAGATTCAATCCGTCAGAATTCAAGTCAATCCTTTGTTAATTCAAGCCAAAATTCAAATCAAAATTCGAACTTAAATCAAAGTTTTAATTCAAATCAAGTGGCCGTGCCTAGCACAGGCACAAACTTATCGTACCAGAATTCAAATTCAATTCTTAGCCAACAGAACCCTAGTTTTGTTCAACCCAGTTCAAATTCAATTCAAATCAATTCGAATCCAAATACATCTACAAATCAATACTCTTCGTTATCCACCTTGACGCCCCGCACGACAGTGCTTCTAGCGACTATAAAATTAGAGGTACTCGATAGTCGGGGTAACTACCAACCTGTCCGAGCACTTCTGGACAGCGGTAGCCAAGCTAACCTGATAAGCGAAGCTTGTCTTAACAGGTTAGGCTTGCCAAGAAACAAAATTTCGATCCCTGTTCTGGGACTAAATCAATCTTCGTCGGCCACTAACGGCATTTCTACTTGCACTATTCGAGCCCTAGGCCAACAAGAGCCTACCTTTTCTATTCAAGTCTTCGTTTTACCGAAACTCTGTTCGAATATGCCCTCAATACAGGTAGATTCATCCAATTGGAGTCATATTTCAAATCTAAAGCTTGCAGATAATCAATTTTACAACCCTGGTCCAATTGACTTACTCTTAGGTGCACAACTTTACACAGAAATCGTCCAATCAGGACGAATTCCAGGACCTCACGGCCTACCCTCCGCTTTTGAGACAGTTTTTGGGTGGGTCTTGATGGGCCAAACTCAAAACATAAATTTTTCACCTCAAGTCAATTCTTACTTTACTTGCTGTGAGCAGTCTCTCGACTTTAATATTCGCAGATTTTGGGAACTAGAATCAATTAAGTCAAAAACGTTTCTCTCACCCGAAGAAAAAAGATGTGAAGAGATTTTCCAAAAAACTACCACTAGAGATATTTCGGGCCGATTTACTGTAAATTTGCCTTTTCGTCACATTGACCCTCCTGACCTAGGAGACACATATTCAGTGGCCTATCGTCAATTTTTATCTCTCGAATCTCGCTTAATAAAAAATTCAAATTTCTATAGTATGTACTCGGATTTTATGAGAGAATATCTCAAAAACGGGCACATGTCTTTAATCCCAAGATCCGAACCTAGACCTCAGTTATGTTCTTATTTACCACATCACGGAGTCCTTCGCCTTGACAAATCAACGACTAAACTCCGGGTGGTTTTTAACCCCTCGATTAAGGGTTCGAAAGGCCTAAGCATGAACGAAACTCTTTTAATAGGACCAAAATTACAGGCCGATATTTCCGAAATTCTATTAAAATTCAGATTTTATTCTATCGTATTTTTGACTGATATAAAACAGCACTTTTTACAAATTCAAATTAATCCAATTCATCGGGACTACCAAAGGCTACTTTGGCGATTTGATCCCAATGAACCCCTGCAGGAATACAAGCTTAATACAGTGACGTTTGGTGTTAGTTCAAGTCCCTATTTAGCTATTAGAACTCTTAGAGAACTAGCCATCCTGGAGGCTAAGAATTATCCTGAAGCATCCCAGGTCCCTTTGAATAACATTTTCATGGACGATATTTGCTGTGGAGCTAACTCTCTAGAAGGTGCTTTATCACTTCAAAAAGATCTCATAGCGTTGCTTAAATTGGGAAAATTTGAATTAAGAAAATGGGCATCAAATAATCCGAAACTTCTTTCACATTTGTCGCCCGCTGATTGTCAGATCCCTGTTACCTTTGAAGACGATTCTTCAACATCAATTAAGGTGTTGGGCCTTCAGTGGCACCCTTCTACAGATACTTTTACCTATTCTTGTACCCCTTGTGAAAAACCTTGCACCAAAAGGAATATTTTATCGGCTATCGCTAAAATTTGGGATCCTATAGGTTTCTTATCGCCTGTTTCATTTTTAGCCAAAGTGATTATGCAAAAACTTTGGTTATGCAAAACTGATTGGGATGAAATACCCCCCGATCCAATCAAAACTCTTTGGAATCAATTCAATAATCAATTAACCACTCTTTCGAATCTTTGTATACCTAGACATATTTTTTCGAATAATATTCAACGATGTCAATTGCTAGGTTTCTGCGATGCATCCGAGCTAGGATACGCTTCTTGCGTATACGTTCGCGTCGAATTACCAAATAAAATTATCAAAACTGCTCTAGTCATGGGCAAGTCAAGGGTTGCTCCCTTACACACTATTTCAATCCCACGTTTGGAACTACTTGGAGCTACTTTATTAGCTGATTTACTCGAACTAGTTATTCGCACCTATTCATCATTACTCGTAATCGATGAAATTCTTGCGTTCTCGGACTCACAGGTCACGCTTCATTGGGTCACATCTTCACCTCACAAGTGGAAGACCTTTGTGGCAAACCGCGTAAGTCGTATTCAAGAAACAATCCCCGAAGTCCCATGGTATCACATTACTTCACTCGAGAACCCTGCCGACTGCGCTAGTAGAGGGTTGTCGCCCAATAACTTAATAAATCACCCTCTTTGGTTTCACGGCCCTCCATGGATTACCTTGCCCACTACGGAGTGGCAAATTCAAAGGTTTATAAATGAACGTTATTTGGGAGTTCCGGACGAGGTTCTCAAAGAAGAAAAACCGGAAAATTCAGTGGTGCTGACGGCAGAAATTCAAAATCAAAACTTTTTTGATAGATTAATCGATAAAATATCCAATTTAAATACCATTCAAAAAATCATTTGTCATTTTCTAAGACTTATTCACAATCGAAAAACCTCAGTTGACCCTTTATCCGGCGTTTTTTTCCTCTTTTGAACTACACAAGGCTCTACTTGTTTTAGTTAAAAGGGTCCAAGAAGAGTGTTTTTCGGATATCATTCAAAAAATTCAAAATACTCAGCTATTACCTAAGCCGTTTCGAAAGCTCGCGCCCTTTTTGGACGAATTGGGTTTCCTTAGAGTGGGCGGACGCTTACGGCATTCTCAACTCTCCTTTGAGGCAAAACATCCCTTATTATTGCCGAAATCTCATAGATTAACCCAACTGATCATTATTCAAACTCATAACGAAAATTTACATCCCGGAATAAACACAGTCCAATACTTAATTCGTCAAAAGTTTTGGATTATGTCATCACGTCGAGCTATTCAGAGGGTTTTATTGCAATGTATTCCCTGCATTCGCTTAAAACCAAAACCGTATACTCCGTACATGTCGGATTTACCTTCTTTTAGAACGTCACAATTAAAATGTTTTTCACACGTTTGCTTAGACTATGCAGGCCCAATCAAAACCTTTGTAGGTCAGAGACGTCGTGGAGCACAAGTTGGTAAATCATATATCGCAGTCTTTGTCGATACTTCTGTCAAGGCAATCCATATCGAGCTTGTTTCGGATTTAACCACAGAGGCGTGCATCGCTGCTTTACGACGCTTTGTCGCTAGACGTGGCACTTGTGTCCAAATCACAAGTGATAGAGGCTCAAACTTTGTTGAGGCTATTAAGGAGCTCCATAATCTTTCGAAATTAGCTTCTGAGAGCTTAAAAATCAAATGGTGTCTTAATAGTCCGGGAGCCCCCCACCTAAATGGTCTAGCAGAAGCAGGAGTCAAATCTATAAAAACACATTTGTATCGGGTCATCGGTGACCAGATACTAACCTTCGAAGAGCTCTATACTCTCCTCGCCCAAATAGAGGCATTACTCAATTCTCGACCCCTTTGTGAGCAAAGCTCTGACCCAAACGATCTTACGTCTTTGACTCCGGGTCATTTCCTCACAATGGAACCCCTTAATTCGTGTCCTGATCCTGACCTTTCTACCCTTAAAGTTAATACCCTTAAGCGTTGGCAACTTATCCAACGAATTCATGCCGATTTCTGGAAGCGTTGGAAACTCGAGTACTTGAATACTTTACAACAGCGTTCTAAGTGGTCGGACCCTTCGGTTGAAATCAAGCTAGATACGCTTGTATTAATTAAGGATGAAACTAGGCCGCCATTACACTGGTTGCTGGGTAGAATAGTATCTGTACATCCTGGTCGGGATAATCACATTCGAGTTGCTACTGTTAAAACACAACACGGACTTTTCACTCGTCCCGTGGTCAAGTTGTGCCCACTACCTTTAGATGCGCACTAAACTCCCAAGCAACTTCTTTTGTTTCGTGTGTCGTTATCTAGAATATATTTTATTTTTTTTTCCATTTTTTTTCCTTTTGATCTATAAACCTAAAACGGATTTAATTACCTACCCTTTAAGGTTTTGAATTAACTTATATTCTTTTTATATAGCCATTTGTTTATTCAATTAATCTCAATGTAAAACTTCGTTTTAAGTGGGCGGAAAATGTTCGTGCAACTTTAATTTTAAATTCAAATTTTGCGCCAAATTCCCGTATTCGGAAAACCCACACAATTTCAATTTGATTGGCACAAGCAAAACGCCAGCGCCATCTACGGAAAATGAATCTGCGCAAAAAGGCGTAACCAAAAAAAAATTCGTCTGTCGTATTCTGTCGAGATCACCACGCAGCATGGTGATAAATTCTATTAACCAAAAAATCCAATAAAATTCTTAGAAAATCAAACTAAACCATTACACAAACAAGTGATTCTAGTGTGGAGCGACTGCAACGACTGGGCCAGCGAGAGGAGCTCCTCTGGACGACGGAAACAGCTGAAAAGGTGAGTGCCAATCCTCTATATTGTCTTTGTGTGGCTCGGAAAAATTAATATTTTTACATCGTCCTTTTAAGGATTTTTGCACCCAGATTTTATAAAACGGCCAGCGCATACAGTCCCGCTGCTCTACCAAACTCAAAACACAACAGACATTTAAAATAAATCAATATGGCTGCCTTTTAAATAAAAAACTTGTGTTTAAAAAGAGATATTTAAAAAAATAATAAGTAAATTATGGACTTGGACATGAATGAAGAATTAAATCCGGAAGAAATAATTGAAGCAGCATCAAAGGTAACTTTCGACTTGCTACCAGAAAAATCCAAAGAGAGATATACTAGAAATTATGATGTATTCCTTAATTGGTGTCACACAAACAAAGTTAAATCAATTGATGAAAATGTCCTAGTGGCATATTTTGCCGAAAAATCAGCCACATTGAAGTCCAATAGTTTATGGAGTTTATTTTCAACAATAAAAACTTGCTTATCATTAAGGAGAAATATTGATATTAGTCGCTACTACAAGCTAATTGCATTTTTAAAGAAAAAGTCTGCAGGATATAAGCCTAAAAAGGCCAGAGTTTTCAGTGGAGAAGAAATTAATAAATTTTTGGAAGAAGCAAGGGATGAGGAATTTTTAATGCTCAAAGTAAGTAAAATACAAACAAACCTAATTATTCTCCTTGCTATTTTTGTTATAAAAACGTGTGTTTCAATCCCAACAACTGCACTGTAACTTTTAACCAAATTTTAAAATTTTATTAGCTTCAATTAACAATTTTTTCTGTAAAAACAAAAAACAATTCTATTTATTAATTTTCATTCAATAACCTAACTAAAATAATCATAACATAACACAAGGACTACCAAGCTAAGCAATGATGCCAATTTGTTTTATATAGATTCTTTGGAACCAAATAAAAAACTCAAATTGGAATTCAATTACAACTATTATTTATTACAAACAAAAGATTCATACAAATTTTGCCATTTAAATTACAAAAAAAAACATACAACACAGATTTTTTTGTTTTACCATCTTTATTTTTATCAAAAAATAATATAAAAAATGTATACTTTAACTAATTACTTAAATAATAGTGGAAAAAGTATTTTTAAAACTATCTAGGTTAGTACTAGCACAGCCTACCTAGGTAGGCTGTGGTACTAGGTCTCCGATTGTTTAATAACTTAGCATTCTTAATGATAAAAATAATAAAATCCGGCAACGCTCGACTGCGGCTAGTGAAAAGAACATGACGAGGAAAAATACCAGTTTTTATTACGGATCGGTTGCATATGGGACTGTTCACAAGTTGTAAAGTTAGCAAAAATTTTAAATTTACTTTTTGATTTTAGGTTGTAACGATCATGGCCATTTCGGGAGCAATGAGGAGGGAAGAAATTACTAAATTAACCCTAAAAGACGTCACTGAGAAAGAAGACATGATAATAGTCAATATACCAAACACTAAAACAAATGTTTCAAGAACTTTCGTAATTCTTGGTGAAAGAAATTTGAAGTTATTTAAAAAATACAAAAATCTAAGGCCCCCAAATGTTCCGCATGAAAGATTCTTTTTATTTTACTCTCAAGGAAAATGTAGAAAGCAGCCAGTAGGTCTTCATGGCGTAGGAGGGGCACCTGTCAAAATCGCCAAATTTCTACAGCTTAAAAATCCACAAGAATTCACCGGACACACATTCAGGCGCACCGCTGCCACACTCCTAATAGAAGGCGGTGGAGACATATTAAACCTTAAAAATTTGGGCGGCTGGCATTCAAACTCTGTTGCTGAAGGATATATTGAGCACTCACTGAGACAAAAAGTTGATAATGCTAAAAAAAATTGGAGCAGGTGCAGGCGGGAGCTTCCCAGTAGCAGCCAGCAATGGAAGTTCAACCAGAGATTTTACTACATCTAATGTGTCTGATGCTCAAAATAATATGTTGTCAAACATTTCAGAAACAATAAATATACAGCAGAGAAATTCACCAAAAATTGAAAATACTTCGGCTGCAAATATAAATATCCAAAATGTGCATAACTGCATTTTTAATATTTATACTCAAGAGAAAAAGTAATGATGCATTAAAATTGTTTGAATTTTATATTAGGTACATATAGGTAACTTACATATAAAATGGTTACTATAGTTATATAGGTAGTTGCGTATAAGAATTGTTCCTAATTGTAGCATAAATATTGTTTAAATATAAGTAGTCAAACATATACTTACTCTAGCTTTTGAGTAAGACAGACAGCTGTGCTTCATTATGTCGGTTAAAAAAAAATATACGTACGATACACGACCGGAAACTGACTTTACAGGTCTCCGCAGGTTTACAGGTCTCGCCTGCGGCTCGCCCTGTAAATTTCCTGTGTCGACCTGTAAAGTCCTTATTTCCGGTCTAGTAACGTAAATACCTATTTCCTCCTTGTTGTATGGCTAAATGTTGAGTTACACAAGCAAGCGTATCTATCATCACATAAGAAAATATAATAATATAAATCCATTAAGTAATGACTTTTTGCACTTTAACTTGAATTTTGCGTTTGTAGAACTATTATTGTTTTATTCGCCTAAAATTTTTTTAATTTTTTTTTTAATGCATCTATTACAAGCACTCATTTTAATTTGTCATAAATGTATTTTAATTTTTAGTAAACTACGAAACCGATTTTAATGGAAAATACTAGTGTTATAAACAATGAGTCAACAGCGTAATAAGTTCATGTAATGATATTTTAAAGAAAAAGTTTTGTTATATTTTCTAAACGTTGTAGAAAATAGGTGTTTTAACTTCGTTTTCTTTTACAGGTGATGACCACGACAACCACGATGAAGTCTTCTGGATTTTGGACTTCTCTCACATAATATGTTTATATTTTTTTTTCCAGGATTGTATTGTATTTTATTGTTCTGTGTTGTATTGTTTCATATTGAGTTCTATATAGCCAAAATATTAAGTTCAAAGTTTTTAACCACTAATTGTTATAAAATTGTTCAGTAACTTTTGATAGTTTCTGTTTTATATATGAGAAGAGTCTATTTCTATTTTTTGAGCAATTATATATGAGAGAGAGGTATATTAGAGTTAGAGCATCCTAGAATTTTTCTGTTAACGTTTTTTTGATATGATTATATGGTATGGCAAATGTTTGTGCTAGATTTATACATTTATGTATATAGATTGATATAAAACAATAGACCAATAATAATTCGCCAAGTGAACTCGTCGCGTTTCCTTTTTTCTTTTGTTGTTTTTTTGTAAGACGATGGCGAATTTATTTTTCTCGCTGTTTGAATCATTATAGATTTGATTATTTTATAAAATGTTTTTTTTATGGAATGAGTGTTTTAGCTGGATTTTATACTTCCCAGCAAATTGAGAAGAAAACTGGGAGGTTATTTAGGGAAATTCTTCTCCACTCGAGAGGGTGCTTCAAATGGTATACCTATAATTAAAAATTTTAATTGGTCTATATTTGTTTTGTTTGTTGCCGTGTCTCCTAATATCGTAACTCAATTTTTGAATTACGGTATAGTCAGTTAAATGTTTCAACCAATCTTTATCAAGAAAATTGCTGAATTGGTAACCGTCAAACCATAGCTTATGTGGAGTACAGGTGAACTGACTAAAACAGCGGAAAAATATGTGGGTTGGGGTTGTCAAGTAATTTTGTTAAAATGGGTCAAGTCAAATTGTTTTGGGAAAACTATTAGGTAAAAGTAAAACTTTGCCTATGATACGACAATAAATATTTCATCAGGAGAGTTCAATGAAGTCAGTAGACGTCACACCTTGTAGATACCACTAAGAGATCTAGGTTATTTTCTATTTCGTCATGTCGGGAACTCATTTTGAGTTATAATGGATAATTAATAGACCGAAAAACTTGTTTAACAAGAAGATTTGAAATTGTTTCTTTCTTCGTTACACACCTGTGTTTTTCTAACTTCGGTGAAGATGGCCACTTCCTGGGAGTGTTGAATCCACAGTGTCTTATGTTTTCTAATTAGGAAGACAAAAGCGTTGTTGTTGAATAAATTTTATTTTATTTTACAATACATATTTCAATTTAAAAATGGTGCGCGTGCCTATATTTTTTTTTAAAACGAAACATGATTATAGATTTGGTACACGAATGTCACTATACGCTTTGCAAGAACCTGTACTGGAATAATGGGGTTTTGTTTTAAAACAGGTTTTTATAGTAGACAGTTGGGCAATTTTTCTGACTTGGTTATAAAATAGGTTAATTAGATTATATTAAAATTTTAAATGGTAACTAAAAGTTTTACTATGTTTAGTATTTAACGGTATATGTAGGAATAAGTGTAGTTAGGAAAAAACCTAGGAGATACAACCATAACAGCAGACGGCTCTGTATGTCATATCAATAAAATTGTTTGGTTCTCATACGTGATATTTTAAAAACTGTTTGGTTGGGGGCTAGCTTTCCTGTGATGTCGTGGTGGTTACCAGGAATAAACTGCACAATTATTTTGGACTGTATCTCATTTATTTAAATATAAAATAACGTAAAACAAAATTTTGCTTGTGACAACAAGATGTCATGCTATGGAATCATTTTTACAAACCTAAAAGCGGCGTTGCCGTACTGCAATATTAGATTTCCTAACATAGTCCCCCTCTTGAAAGGCTAGGCTTTCAAAAGTTTAAAAATTATGAACAAAACAAATATGTATATGCTTATAAACTAAATCTATAACATATCAAAAATCGTCGAATTCTGGAAACAGTTGTGGTTATAGCTCTGGATAATCAACTGGTAGTGGGACAATCTTTGCAACAGCGCGCTTGAAGATCCCATTTTTTGTTTTAATGCTGACTACCCGTGTTACTTTATCAGCACCAGGATGTAGTTCACAAATTCGCCCTAAGGGCCAAACCATTGGAGGAATGTTATCTTCTTTCATCAATACCAGTTGGCCAACATCAAGACTTGGAGCATTAGACATTGAACCATGCCACTTGTTTCGTTGATGGAGTTGATTCAAATACTCCATCACCCAGCGACTCCAAAAATGCTGCCCCATTTTCTGCAGCATTAAATAGCGTTTTGTAAAGTTCATCTTCGTCTCCATCAGGTTTCTTTCTGGTAAAGCTGTTAATGATTGTCCAATGATCAGATGAGCTGGCGTTAATGCTTCACAGTCACCAGGATCGGAAGACAAGGGAACGAGAGGCCTAGAGTTTAAAATTGCCTCAACCTGACAGGCTAGAGTATAAAATTCTTCGTAATTTAGAAGAGTATTATTAAGAATACGCTTAAGGTGATGTTTTACGGATTTCACAGCTGCCTCATGTAATCCACCGAAATGTGGAGAACGTGGCGGTTGAAAATGCCATTCTATTTTTGACTCATTTAGGTAGTGTTGAAATCTCTCTTTATAAACTAAATTTTGCAACGCTAGCATTTCGTTGTTAGAACCAACAAAGCATGTCGCATTATCGGAATATATCGCAGTGCAAAAGCCTCTTCGGGCTACAAATCTTTTTAGAATAGCTAAGAAACCATCACTTGAGATATCTGTTACCAACTCTATATGGCAAGCTTTGGAAGCTAAGCAAACAAATACACAAATATAGCCCTTTATAGTCCTATTTGTCCTTAGCTTACCGTCCTTTAAAATAAAAGGCCCTGCGTAGTCAACAGCAACCCGAAGAAATGCACGCGCAGATGTTACTCGGTAACTTGGCAAGTTTCCCATTTGGGGTTCAACATAAGTATATGGATTTGCTTTAAAACATGAAATACACTTGCGTACAAAATTTCTTATTATTTGTTTACCGTTTATCGGCCAATACTTCTGACGTACGTGTGCCAACGTACCCTGAACACCGGCATGTAAGCTACGTTTGTGCTCGAAATCAATTATCAAATTCGTTAACGCGTGTTTTGATGGTAAAAGTATTGGATGCTTTCCGTCATAATCCAGATTTTTAGAATTTTGGCATCTACCGCCTACTCTTATGATGCCTTCTTTGTCAATAATTGGCGATAAAGACTTCAAATTACTTTTGTTCGACACAATTCCAAATTTTTGCAAATTGTCTAAATCAATTAAAAAAGATTGTTTTTGAGCTATTTTTATTAGACACATAAGACTACTCTCGATTTCAAAAATAGTAAAACATCCAACACGTCTTTTTTCGATATATTTAAAATATTTTAAATTATTGTAAAACCGAATTACAAATGCAGTAACACGAATCAATTTGAAAAGATCAGAAAATTTCGAAATAATGTCAAATTCGGGTAATACTTCAACCTTTAATGAGATTTTTGACTCAGGCACATTCTTAGACTGAGCAAAATTAAATATATTACAATTTTTTGGCCAATTGTCAGTATTAACCAAGAATTTAGGACCATGTAGCCACAACTCTGAATTGATTAAATCCTTGAGACTTGAACCGCGTGAAATGATATCCGCAGGATTATCTTGTGATGCTATATGGTTCCAATCTTCTATTTTTGTAAGCTGCTGAATTTCTGCAACTCTATTTGAGATAAACGTCTTCCATGTTCTAGGCTCTTTGGAGATCCAACATAATACGATCGTGGAGTCTGTCCATAAAAACATACGTTGTGTTTTGAGATTTAAAGCTTCAACGCATTTTGCAATTAAACGAGAAAGCAAAAGGGCGCCCAGCAATTCGAGTCTTGCCAAGCTGACTGATTTAAGAGGACTCACACGCGATTTTGCACAAAGAAGATGACATTCTGATTTACCGCTAAAATCTGTTGATTTTAAGAAAATACAGCAAGCATATGCCTTTTCGCTGGCATCGGAAAATCCGTGAATCTCAATTATTTTTGGGTTTTGGACTAAAACATGTCGAGGGATATGCATCGAACCCACTTGGGAAATTTCGTTCTTAAGTTCTAACCACTCATTAAGCAAATCATTAGGAATATCATCGTCCCAGTCGAGTTTTAACATCCAAAGTTTTTGAATGATTAGCTTTGCTCGAATTGAAATAGGACCAAGAATTCCCAAAGGATCGAAAATTTTAGCAACGAAACTAAGTATTGTTCTCTTGCTACACTTTTCAGAACAAGTAGAAATTAGCTGTGAGTTATACTCAAATACGTCCTGGGAGGGTATCCATGAAATTCCCAATGTCTTGACACTAGAATCATCTGTGATTGAATATTTTGAGGCACCTTGATAGTCTAAAGCTATGTCTTCAAGTACTGCAGCTGAGTTTGATTGAAATTTACGTAGTTCGAAACCGTAATCGGATAATATTTTACAAATATTTTTTCTCAACGTAATGACTGATTGATCATCTGTACCACCAGTTAAGAGATCATCTACGTAAAAATCAGATCCAATTATTCGACTTTCAGAAACATAGGTTTTCTGAGTATCAATGGAAATTTGCTTTAGACATCGCGTAGCTAAGTAGGATGCTGGAGCTGTGCCATAAGTTAATGTATTTAACTGATAGTGTCTTAATTCTTGGTCTGATGATTCTCTCCAGACAATACGCTGCAAATTCCGTTCGTCTTTTTCAATTAGTATTTGCCTATACATTTTTGCGAGATCACCAATGAGGCAAACATTATGCTTTCGAAATCTAAGTAAGAGGGAAAACAAGTCATCTTGAATTTTAGGCCCTACTTTAAGAACACTATTCAAGGAAAGATTATTTGGTACTGACTTACATGCTGCATCATAGACTACCCTCAACTTAGTCGTTGTGCTGTCCGGTTTCTGAACACAGTGATGCGGTATGTAGTATATAGGGGTTTTTGATTCCAAGTCCCTTGGAATTTCCGACATATGATTTAGCTCTTCGTACTCTTTCATAAAATCCTTATAAGCTACAGCTAGGTCTGGGTTTTTTAATAATCGTCTTTCGATAGAATAAAATCTATTTATCGCAATTTCCTCGGTATTGCCTAATTCCGTGTGATTTACCTTTAGAGGAAACTTGACTATGAATCGGCCATTTTCATCTCGAACCGTGGTTTCAGAAAAATAACTTTCACACTCAATCTCTTCCTGATTCATTTTTGAGCGAGGATGAGGTTCTACCTCTTCCACTAACCAAAATTTTTGCAAATCAAAATGATCAGTCCGATTTTTCGTGAAAAAACACTGAGTTAGCATGACGTCAGATTTAATTTTTTGGTTTTTATAAGGTACTTTTCCAGCTACGATCCAACCTAGCAAAGTTTTTTGCAAAATAGGAAGATTTTTTCCTAATTTAATCTGCCCTACGCAAAGCATATCATAAAAAACTTCGACGCACAAAAGCATGTCAATTTTGGAGGGCACATTAAATTCAGGATCTGCCAATGATAACTCAGAGGGAATGTTTAATTTTTCTGTATCAAAATATACTTGAGGTGTTGATTCTGTAATACTTGGCAAAACGTAAAAATCTAAATTAGCCCTGTATTGCGAATTTTGAGAGGAAATGCTGATTTTAACCTTTTGGCTTATGTTTGTGGACACTTCATTTATGCCAATTACGGGCAAATTTACTTTTTCAACCTTTAAATTTAGTTTTTTGAGCATCGACTCGGTAACAAAATTTGACTGCGAGGCGTTATCTAGCAAAACTCGACACTGAATTGAATTTCCTTGGCTGTCCTTTGCATTGACAAGAGCAGTTGACAGCAAATTAAAGGTATTTACATTTTGACACGGATGAGCTACGATATTTGCTTGAATGCTGTTCGTTTCAGCGGGTTCCTCCGGTTTTTGTTCCGACCTAGAAACTCCTTCCGTTTGTTTGTTTTCGACAACTAAGGTTTTTGTAGCCTCCGGTTTTGGCGAACCTGATTGGTCACGCGATTGATGTAAAATCGTTGCATGTTTTTCCTTGCAAATTCTGCAATCATAGCCCTTGCAATCAGTTGTTTTGTGCCCATAACGAAGGCAACACGTGCAAAGTCTTAATTTTTTAGCTTGCGTCAATCGATCATTAACTGGCAATTTTTTGAATTCATCGCAATAAAAAATGGAGTGTAAATTTTTACAATAATGACATTTTGGTTTATAAGTACTCATATCACTTGAGCTTGACACATAAGCCCTTGTGTTTTTGATTTGATTCGAAGAAACAGAAATGTTAGCTTTGGTATCTAATGACTCTAAAAGCTGACACCTTTCTTCCATACATTCAATGAATTTGTCTACTGCGAGAGAATCAAGTTTTCTAGCACAAATTTCCCAGTCCTTTTTTGACCCATTGTCAATTTTTGACACCAATATATGTACTAAAAGCCTATCCCAACCTTTAACATTTTCGCCCAGATTTTCTAAAGCGCGATAATTTTTCAAAAATGTATTTAAAAAATTACGCAAACTCTTATAGCATTCTTTATTGAAAGATGGGTAATCTAAAATTTCTTTGATGTGGGCATCAACTAAGACCTTTTTATTTTCGTACCTGCGCATAACTAAATCCCACGCTATCAGATAATTTGCATCCGATGGGCTTAAAGACGCTATTATATCTTTTGCGACCCCCTTTAGTGCGCTTTCTAAATAATAGAATTTTTGTACGTTCGCTATTGTTCTATTATTATGAACTAATGAAACAAACAAATCTCTAAATCTTTGCCAATCCCCGTACGAGCCACTAAAAACCGGTATAGAGAGTCGGGGAAGATTTACTGCACTCGGCAACATCGCATGATGTGCATCTCCTGTCCCTGTACCAGGCCACATAGGCAGGGACCCTGGCCGTAACCTGTCGCTTTCACCATTTTGCAGCGTATGGGCTGCGGTCGACTGCACCGGGTTTAGTGTAGGCAATGGCGTATTTTTGGTGAATGTAGAGAGAATTTGATTAGCTTTTTCTAAGGCATCGTAATAACGTGATTCAAATTCTCCACGTTCATCCAGCTGTACAGCCTCATTAAAATCATCAGAAAAATCGCTTAAAAGCAAGTTTTCAAACTCAGTTTGCACTTTGTCAAATCTCGACAAGATGGTTTCAAAGCTCGCAAGTCGGGTCCTTAGATAACTCTCTGATCGACCTTTATTATAAAATTCATCAAGACAATTTTCAAACCGAGTCATTTCCGATTTTAAAACTGTTCGAGATCTTTTTATGGTTGAGAGTTCAACCTCTGGTGAAATACCGATAGAAGACATGTTTTGATTAAATAATAATAAAAACACAACTAACTACTAGATTTTGTATTTTCTTTATTACACTATATACTTGAAATATGCTTCCTGCACTGAAAAAATATTCAGATAACACTCTGTTGCACCTTTTTCTAGGCAAAAGCCATGAGGAAAAGCGCTAACCTAATTAAGTCAAAAATAAATTGGTATTTTGCTTTAAAAAGCTTGATAAAATATGCTTTACTTTAAAAAGTTTAGCGAAATTGTAATTAAAATACTTTTGCTTTCACTCTTATTAACGAGTTTAGCAGACTTCGATCCAAAGCATGACACTACATAAGGTTTATGACTGGTTAAAAACTAATGAAATTTTAAGCAAAAATCGACCTTATCGCCATATAAACATGGATTATGCTACTTTATTTGTGATTTTAATGATTTTTTTATGCAATTTTTACAAAACTACTACTATAAATCACGAAAACAATAACCTGTCTAAATTTCAACAATCCTAAAACTAGGTAGAAAGGTTTATTTTATTAAGGAAATAAGGGAACAATTCAAGGAGTGACTGACTTCTTATTTATAATGGCGATTTGGACAGCTCTTACCAAGTGTTGTTTTCTGGGAAAATATCCGGTTCGAAGACCAATGGTTGGGGGCTAGCTTTCCTGTGATGTCGTGGTGGTTACCAGGAATAAACTGCACAATTATTTTGGACTGTATCTCATTTATTTAAATATAAAATAACGTAAAACAAAATTTTGCTTGTGACAACAAGATGTCATGCTATGGAATCATTTTTACAAACCTAAAAGCGGCGTTGCCGTACTGCAATATTAGATTTCCTAACACTGTTTAACACAAGGAAAATTAGAGATTATAAAAACAGAAAAGAACAGCAGAATAACGTAGTATTTTATTTTCTTTTAATATTTTTGTGACCAACTCATTACTCTTTTTAATTTGAAGAGCTTATTTCAACTCTTTTATATTATTTAAAATAATAAATTTATATATATTTTATTTATCAAACCTAAAAAAATAATTAAAAAGTCTGTTTTAATAACATCAATGAAGTAAGTAAATTTTAAGTCTATAAATTTTTGGCGCACAGCAAACATTTGTTTTTTCCTCTTTCAGATATTAATACGTAATTAGCATAAAAACAAACTGAGTGCAAAAGCACAAATCTAGTAAGGAAAATTTTAGTAATCCTGTATATCGGTATTCAGCATAACAGCCGTTGGCCTAGAGACAGTGTCTCTGTCGCGTTATGGCTAAAGTTCCATCTTTAAGTATAAAGAACTTTTTATTGTTTTATTCCTTATACTTTGTTATAAGAGAGATACTATGTTTCTCTTCAGATAATATCTGCATCTATCAGATATCTTTAATATTTTTTTTTACTTAAACAATGAAAATTCAATACCTAACTCTTTTTAATTTTTTTGGTATAGTCATTTGTCTTAATGACTAAGTCATTTTTGATCTTTTGTAAACTTTCAGTTATTTATCCTTTACCTTTTGTGTTAATTTAAAAAAATAATTACTTTTGATAAATATTCACATACCTTTGTGTTTTGTTTTTATTTACCTATTGGTTAAAATATGAACGTAAAATCGTAAAGTCCATTATTTTAAAAAATAACTTAGTTTTTTTTATGATCCTTCTTGCTGAGAACTCTTGTTTTTCTAAGTTCCAGTAAACCAAACAATAACCACGTCATCGTCACTTTAAAATAATTTTTTTTTAACTGGATATTATCATAGCAATCGTAACGCTGATAACATACCTTTTTCTGTTTTTTTTTTGTCATATTGAGAATTGATAACGTCAATATTATCCAGGCTCCAATATAATACCCTTTAAAACTATTTCAAATCTTTTGTTAGTTTATCAATAAAACAATATTTTTTTTGTATTTTTCCCATAATGAAAATATGTTATAGTACTCTAACTCTCTAAGTACTTTTTCTAGATAAAAATCTTAATAACTTTTAAAATCTGAACCTTTCCTTACCTATATGAGAATGAAATTTTTGCACTTTTCATTAGGTAAATATAAAAATTTAATTTAAATTACAAAAATGTTTTATCTTCTTCTAAAAATGTGATGTTTTTTTTTAATGTTTGTTTTGTTTGCTCTCCTTGTTTATTATTGATTTAATTTTTTTTTTTTGCATTCTATCATCAGTAATAAAATTATATGCTAGTGCACAGACTTAAGCACTACATAAGAAAATAAATAACTAAAATATTTTTATTTTTATTGTCATCTTTAAATTATTTTGTTACCAACTAAAACCTATGCCTTGACGCCTTTTAAAAAAAATGTGTATTTATGGCAAACGAAAGTACCTATATCAATTTTGATGGAAATAAATAAATTCTTTGAGTGACTGTATAATTTTTTTTTTTTTAAAAAGAAAACTTTAGCATTTCTAAGATAATTGTTTTGGAGCATAAATAATTTTGTATATTTTGCGGCAGGCAAAAGCTCTAAGTTCTTATTTTATAGTTTTGTGAAAGAGAAGGAATTATTTTCTTCGCTCAGGAATTTTTTTTTTTACCCTCAATAGAGACAATTGAAGCAATAATCAACTGTAATTTTTGTTTTTTTAATCATTCGCTTCAATTAGATTTTTTTTTAAAGAACTTTGTTGTCAACTAGGTATATTTTTTTATTTTGTTTGTTTTGAGTTATTGAAAGTCGTCCACCGCCTCGAAAATCGGCAAAAATCTAAATTGGTCAAGTTTAAGTTTAAAAATTTTTTCATTTAAATTTTAAAGTCAAGTATTTTGACTCAAGGATGTCTAATTTATACACAAAGACATCAATTTTAACCTACTTTGTTTTGCTGCTGTTCTTAGTTTTTAGGAAATTGTATAAAATCATCCTACAATTTAAAAGAAAGTTAAATTAAATTAACTGAAAACTATTTAGAAAATGAAAAACCTAACAGATTATTTTAAAAATTATACTAAATCAATTTAAAATAAAAATATGTAACAAGATCTAAAGAGAAATAAAAAGTTTAAATTGGAAAATTTTTGTTTTTTGTGAAAATTAAAAGAAAATTCGGAAAAATTGTGGAAATATTCTAGGAGGAGTTTTATTCTAAGTATTTTTTTTTTGATATGTATATACATCTGGCTGGATTTATTCTATTGATATTTGTTCCATTTACTTTTTTCTGTTCTATTTAAATTTGTTCGATTGAATTTGAATCACCATAAAATTTAAAAATTTTTTATAACATTAATATCCTAAGTATGATATAAATTTGTAATAAAGTTTCTTTATTGATGTTTATTGTTTATCTTGGTATATTGGAATTTTTTTTTTAAATTTTCTTCTATTCTATCATATGAGTTATTTTGATTTGATTTGATATATGTTTTTTCGGTAGAGTATTCCATGTTTGTTTTAAAGATTGTTGTATTAACCTGGTAGTGTTTTTTATTACAATGAAAACGATAAACCACTTTCTTTTAAAGTTTTTTTTTATTCAATATCAACTATTTCTTTTTAATTATTATGATAAATGTTTTTTTTACATTTTAAAGTAATTACTAATAAAATATCAATTAGTGTTTGTAATTTCCTACTTTTATTTTTGTTTAGAATTTGTTTTTTATTATATTTTTTTAATACAAACACATTTCTTTGGTTAGACAAACTTTCTTAAGTGTTTTTCGTCTAACAAGTTTTAGTTCATCTAAAACTTATACAAAAACAATGATCATAAAATCTAAAATTTTCAATCTTTATTTTTTTATTTTTGCTTAAATTTAATTATTGTTTTACATAAGGTTGGTTTATTGTTCCTAAAAACATTGTTTTTTCTTGTATTAAAATCACTTTATTTTTAGGTCAGCTACTGCAAAGTTTTATCAGCCTGTTTTTTTCTACAAGGCAAAACAGTTCCATCAAACCAGCAAGCCAAGCCGAACCAAACCACTCCACCATTGCGGTCCTTACATCAGCTTAAGCAGCCATCAACGCTATGTCTTTTTACAATCGCTGAGCAAACCTCCAATTGGATATTTCTGCGCAGATTCATTGCAGAATTTGCTGTTCCCGTTTCAACGATGGCCAATGTATAAATTCAGATGTCACTATATACATGGTGTTTTTTCTAAACACTATAGGGGAAACGGTTTGGATTGGAGACTCCCTTCCTTAATTTACCTACGTTAATTTAAATGTTTTTATTTGTCTCCATAAATTTCTGCAGCAGACTATATATATATACTTTTCGGCAGTAGTTTTCGTACAATTTTTCTTAAAAATATATAGACGTATATATTTTTATATTTTTTTTTTTGTCAAGTTTTTTTGCCCTCATTTAGTTTAAGTTATCGTTGTTATTAAGCTATACAGATTTCTGTTCTTGCAGTACTGTTTGGAGTCTACTGATCGTTCACCATGTTTGTTGCTGACTAGCTGATCTAAGATGTTCTACCTAAACCAGTGTTGCTGTCCAGTTTTTCAAGATGTTTGTTCCAGCCAGAATGTTTTGTTGATTGTCGCTAATATCCAGGAGAAGACAAACGAAAACGAAGATAAATTAGATTAATTTGATTAAATTTGTTTGCACTATTTAATGCTTGTTGTGATAAACCATTTTATTTTGACTAGCGTTGAAAAAAAATTGTTTACACTTAAATCAGGGGGGAGTAATGTAACAATACGGTTTTTGCAGATTTGCTTTAATTTATTTAATATTTATTTTAATATATTTGTCCACTTATTTCTTAAAAGCAATTCAAATATTAACGGTTTCTTGATTTCTTTTCTCAGTGAAACCAAAAACCTAGAGAAAATATATCTGGAAGTAATTATTTTTAATTTATGACTGTTTATGTTATCGCTGGTCTAGACCTAAAAAGCTCTATTCAGACATGTTAAAGCAACCATATAAGTATTAATTAAAATTATAGTTATACATAATATACCATACCCGTTTTGCCAGGGTCTTCGTTTTAATATAACTTGTCATATTTAAAAACAACAACTGTCATTGGCAAGCCTTAATAACATTTTGTTATTTGGCACTCTATATACGTATTGGAACATTTTCTCAGTTAACAAGCATTAATTAGTATGTTTTGCATCGTAACTAGCTTTAAGACATTTATTGAGAAAATGGCAACATAAAAACAGTTAGTTTTCAAGCGAGCTTTCTGACTGTGGTTAGTTTTTAAATGTATACGGCCAGTTCGTTCTTAGGGCCTTTATCTTATATCAAGTTATTTAAATTGTGAAACTGGATAAACAAACAAGTCATGTTCCAACGCTTGTGAAGGGATTTAAGTCCTGTCATGCTTACTTTGGTGTTATCCTTTTCTATACCATAGTTTTCTGTCTCTGATTGCACCAAAGAGAAGTGGAAGGGACTTAGGGGTAGAGTACCTAGAAATTTCTTTACGGGTATGAGGACAGAGTTTAGTTGGGTTTCTTTGGGTCAACTTCTTTCTTAAAATGGAGTTTTATTCAGGGGAAAATACTTTTCCTTTGAATAAATATATTTTATTTAATTCTTAGTATAACTCAATTTCTATCTTAACATATTTTATTAATTATTTACCATCATTTATTTCTGAATTGAGTTATCGTTTATACCAGTTTATCACTGTTTTAATTAAACATCAAATTACTTTTTTAAATAAAACTTTCTTGTTGCCAAACATTTTGTTTATAATTTTATAATTTCCTTACCTTAAGTACCATACTATAACAGGTACCATCTGAATTAATTAGTTTATAAAAACATTTTTACATAATGAATTTTATAAAATAATAATTTATTTAAAATATACCTATAAAAAGGTAAATAGAGAGTGTAAAATATTAAGATAAAAATGGTTGCAACCAATCTCAAAAAAGAGAAAATATAGTCCATAAGCAGTGATAATGTCTAGTGTATGAAGAAAAAGAAGATGAAGAACAATTGAACAGGTATGTATATATTTCCTACATTGATTGATTTAATTGAGAAAAACACCTATAGCGCACTTCCTTCAAGAACCGTCAAATTCCCTTTCGAGAGTTAAATTAGTCAATCAGTATCATATTTAATCTTTTAATTTACTATTTTTAAGTTGTTGCAAATTTGGTAGCTAACAACATTTAAGCCTTGACCACTTTATTTGACAGTACCACTGTCATATACGCCAGGCCCTGTTACAATTTCAGCTTTTTTTTATTAAAAACACTGATTTTACAAATTCTTGTTATAGTTATTTATTAACAATATTTATTATTTTCTTGTTAAGTTTTAAAATATTTTTAAGTGTCCAAGTGTTTATTGGATATAACATTTATTTTAATATTAGCGACATTTTCAGTCAAATCTGTTTTTTATTTTTTTTATAGATTCCTATGTATATTTGCTATTGAACATAGTTGAAAATACTCTGCCAATATATGGGCCCCTAAGCTCACACTAGGTACTATAGTTATAGTGTACGTGCGAGCTAATAAAACTAAAAACTGAAATATATCTTAATCAACTCCAGACTAAATTACCTTTTGTTTGATACCACACAAGC
Source organism: Aspidapion aeneum (assembly GCA_963576565.1). NCBI lineage: Eukaryota > Metazoa > Arthropoda > Insecta > Coleoptera > Brentidae > Aspidapion > Aspidapion aeneum. Next base: position 120,653,172 of record OY755040.1, read on the forward strand.
CATGTATTGAATTAAACTCAAATTGAAATCTACCCCCACCTTTAAAAAAACAAAAACTAAAATGTATTTTGTTTCACTCCGGACTCAATTACCTTTCGTTTGATATCACACACGTCATATTTTTACGTAAACTCTAATTTTTGAAATCTTTCCCCACCCTTTTATTTGGCTTGTGTTCGGTGGATTTTGTTCATTTTTAAATGGGACCATCTCAACCCAAGACCCAGCCTAGGTACCAAATTAATTATCGGCAAAGCGGTTTTTGAGTTATGCGCGTTGGTCGTTACAGACAGACATACAGATATACAGATATACAGACATACAGACATACATACAGACAGACAGACAGACAGACAGACAGACAGACAGACAGACAGACAGACAGACAGACAGACAGACAGACAGACAGACAGACAGACAGACAGACAGACAGACAGACAGACAGACAGACAGACAGACAGACAGACAGACAGACAGACAGACAGACAGACAGACAGACAGACAGACAGACAGACAGACAGACAGACAGACAGACAGACAGACAGACAGACAGACAGACAGACAGACAGACAGACAGACAGACAGACAGACAGACAGACAGACAGACAGACAGACAGACAGACAGACAGACAGACAGACAGACAGACAGACAGACAGACAGACAGACAGACAGACAGACAGACAGACAGACAGACAGACAGACAGACAGACAGACAGACAGACAGACAGACAGACAGACAGACAGACAGACAGACAGACAGACAGACAGACAGACAGACAGACAGACAGACAGACAGACAGACAGACAGACAGACAGACAGACAGACAGACAGACAGACAGACAGACAGACAGACAGACAGACAGACAGACAGACAGACAGACAGACAGACAGACAGACAGACAGACAGACAGACAGACAGACAGACAGACAGACAGACAGACAGACAGACAGACAGACAGACAGACAGACAGACAGACAGACAGACAGACAGACAGACAGACAGACAGACAGACAGACAGACAGACAGACAGACAGACAGACAGACAGACAGACAGACAGACAGACAGACAGACAGACAGACAGACAGACAGACAGACAGACAGACAGACAGACAGACAGACAGACAGACAGACAGACAGACAGACAGACAGACAGACAGACAGACAGACAGACAGACAGACAGACAGACAGACAGACAGACAGACAGACAGACAGACAGACAGACAGACAGACAGACAGACAGACAGACAGACAGACAGACAGACAGACAGACAGACAGACAGACAGACAGACAGACAGACAGACAGACAGACAGACAGACAGACAGACAGACAGACAGACAGACAGACAGACAGACAGACAGACAGACAGACAGACAGACAGACAGACAGACAGACAGACAGACAGACAGACAGACAGACAGACAGACAGACAGACAGACAGACAGACAGACAGACAGACAGACAGACAGACAGACAGACAGACAGACAGACAGACAGACAGACAGACAGACATACAGACAGACAGACACACGGCGCGACAAAAAAGTTTGAAAATCATCTGAAACGCAAAGATATATAAAATTTTTTTAAATCGGAGCAACTTTTTTTTCTCGAAAAAATTAGGATCACCATAGCTCACACTACTATGGTATAGTAGTAGTGTGAGCTAAAATATATTCAGCTGCTTTTCATTTTTGTACAGGGTTAACCAAATACAGCAAAATTTGCATAGAAGGACTAAATCTATAATTGTTTGCGTTGAGCTTGATATAATAATTGAAGGGGTAAGAATAAAAAGGATACAAGTGCATTTTCTTTAATTATGGGATAACTAGGTTTCCCTAAAGTTAAGGTGCATTTTTATTGGAATGAACGTGATTTTAAGTACATCTAGTGTGTACTAACCGAAGCAAGAAAACACCCCGTATATACGAGATATTTAAAAAAATATTTTAAATAAAATCTGTCATACTTGAGAACGGTTAGTTTCGGACATATACGAATGACAGTTCGGATAACCGCTTGGATAGCACTCTAGTAAAACAAACAATTTTGAGCGAAGGTAGTTTTTTTTATATTAATTAATTTAGCATATTAAATGAAAAAAGCAGGACATTTTTAGTCGACGAACGCCCAGTGGTTCAAAACAGCATAAAACTGCCGCATTCGTTTTTTTTGGCATAAATTGGTTACCACTGAACCGATTGCAAAGACTTTTGGCTTGTTAGAAAACTAGGGCTTTAGACTATACGACCCCGTTACTAAATTTGACATTCCGCTAAAAATGCCAATATTTGATTCTCTTGAAAAAAATTGTGCATACCGCTGTTATTTTTAATTTAGGTCTGTTAAAAAGCCTCATCTTTGTTGTGATCAAAAAGATCACTTGTTAAAATCGGTTAACAATTAAAAAAGATAGAATGAAAAGAACAAGGTAACTTTTACCTACAAAAATCAATAAGACCGATAATATTCACCAATTATAATAAAGTGTTTTTCGTCAGGAAAATTATGGTAACCGTTATTCTAAGTCGCCCCAATAGCGACCTGTCATGCCATCAATGTAAAACTGACGCATTCAATTTTCTTTGCGATTAAGGCCATTAAACATTATTTAAATATAAAACATCCGAATTGCAAATAAAATAATATTTTTATAATTATATTTTTCTTTCTTTAATTTGACGGTATTGATAATAGAGACTTATTGGAATAAAACCTGATTTTATTTTAGAGTCGAATTTATTCTGAAACATTTGCACAGAATACTAACAGCTGACCTCTCAAAATTGACATAACAAAGCCAAATTTAATATTACAGACGCTAACTTTTATTTAATAAATACCGACACTAATAAATCCGGTTTTTAAATACACAAAGGCCGAATTTTGAAGCAGAGCCGCTGCTTTTTATATGTAAATCTGTCACCATAGGGTCGATTTTAAAATAAGGTCAGGTTTTATTTCAATAAGTCCCTAATGTACATTAGTTTTTGGCGTACAGGGTAACTGAAATAGCTAAAACATAAGTATTGTTTTTTAGATATTGACATGTAAATATTGAAACTTTTTACAATTTAAGGCGCTCTAAGATATGAATAGTCAGACTTAGACAAAACAGTATTTGTTTTTTACTTAAAATTGATATCTTATTCCATTAAAAATATATATTATATACCAAGGAATGAAAGTGGCACTTTCTCCTCTAAGGCAAAAAGTTTGTAGCACAAGCCTAGCAAGGACTACAATTCTTTCAAAAACTTTTATCACGACGCTTATTTATCTATTTTCTGCAATTTTGAGCATAAAAAGTTAGGCTTTTATACCTTAAATAGGCGTTGAAAAAGTAACATTTCTTTTAAAAACAGACCAATATGTGATTAACTTTGTATAATAAATGGTTTAAATTAAAATTGGGACATCTATCTATATTAAAAGACATATCTTAAAACGACGGGTGAAGACGGGTGAGTTATTATAAGCAATACAAGCAGTAATATATATAGATAAAGTTTTAACGTTATTAATTTTAAAGGTGAGCTAGGTGTAGCTCTAAAGATATATTTACTAGAATCTTAAATTCTTATTAAATTACCACTCATTTAAAAATTAATCGTTTTATACTATTAATATTATATTCTAGTACATCCCAATAGCTAATTTATCCATAATAAATTTATCTTTTAAAAAAAACTTTTGCCAATAAAAACAACAATGTAAACAGGTCACTAATTTGTTCCATCCAGGACTGGAGACATACAAACCAAAAAATGCAACATTTTAGCGACAAGCAATTTGGCGATAGTGAGAAGTGGGGCAATGAAAAACAGTTAGTATAGGTTATGATCTTAGTATAATAGTAGCTAATTATTGACTTGTTTAAAGTCATATAGGAAGCCCAATACGTCATTTTTAGGGGGTTTTGAACCACTGTGCGACGACGTAAAGTGTACAAGAGTTTAGGCCTTGCTTCTGTTTGAGTTTAATTAAGGAAACGAGCTCTTTTATGCATCTGGTGACGCCATAGCGCTGAGATAATTATTATTCATTTTGCCTTTCGGCGAAAGCCTTCCTTTCTATTTTTAGTTGATTAAAAATTCCCCAAATTGACATTCCCAATAAGACTCATAAAGGTTTTTCGTTATTAAGCTATTGTATTGAGAATGTTTTACATCTTTACAAATACTTAGTTAGGGCCTGTCCTTAAATTACGTAACGTTCTAGGGGGGAGGGGGGGTTTGACCTTGCGTTACACTCAATGTTTTTTTAATGTGTTTTTTCTTAAAAAAGAGTTACGACGGGGGGAAGGTGGTTCAAAAATCCTGAATTTTTGCGTTACGTAATTTAAGGACGTTCCCTTAGGTATGTAGCAATTTATACGTACTTTAGTCATAATCACAGGTTCAATAGGATGATCAATCTCCCCTTCCCCTAAATAGTCGGTAAAGTGAATAAAAGAAGATTTATCAACAACACAAATAAGCAAAAAATTGCACAATACGCAAATACTTATTTTTTTCTTTCCCACAAGCGCGGATTTGAAGGGGGTAACGTGGTAATTACCCTCCTAAATATATGGATATAATTAACGCCCGCGCCCCGCAAAAAAACAATTATTACATTAGTAGTGTTTCCGTCGACTATTACCTCCCCTAGATTTTGGCCCAGATCCCTCCCTAAGTACGGCTCTGTCTGTTTGCCCACAATTGTTAAAATGTATGAACCTCTAGCATAAATTATGCCTAAAGTTTCTCTTAATTTAAAATTAGTTGCAGCAAGTTCTATGGTTGCAACAAATAAACAGTTTGTTGAGAAAATATTAGATTTCAACTTAACTTTATAAAAATGAAAAATTACAAAAGAGGGAGCTCTGCGTATGACATATACTAAGCGCGTACGGGTTTTGAAATAACTCTTTTATGGGAAAAGTATTTAATATACAGGGGAACTATATAATAATTAGAATTTTCTGAAGCCGTTAAGTCTGTGGAGGCGGCACAATATTGTATACGGTAAAAATATTGTCTTAGCAAAGCAAATTGCTTTGAAGCAAAATAATGTGTGCTTTCATATTCACCAACAGAATATTTTCTTGATATAGCACAAAAAATGTCTTGCCTCTTATTTTAATGTGAAACAGAAATTATTTTATTATAAATTAGAACTGAATTAATCTAAGGTACCGTTTTCTCTTGAAGCAAAATATTACTTATATGGAGACAATTTGCTTTGTTACAAAAAGGAATATACTGAAACAAAACAATTAAGGAAGAAAAATGAAGTCTCATTTCAAGATTAAACGTTGCGTCGAACTAAAAAGAAATATTTTAATTCAAAACAAATTGTTTTAAGGCAAAAATCTAATTGTAAGGGTGTTCAAATCACACTTCTTTGGCCAGGGTTTTGCAAACTTAAAAAAAAATATTTTTTGCATTTTTAAGAAGATATGTAACGGTTCTAGACAAAAAATGTATCAAAAAAAATTACTAATTAGATAATTCAGGCACGCTTTTTGAGAGTTGAGGTTTATTATTTTTTTATTAATTGACCTGAATGGCTAGCGCATCGAATCCATTTCGAACCGAACCAGAATAATCCATCCCCTTTTTTTGAATTTTTCGGGTCTCAAAGGTTACCATTTTGAATTTATTTTCCTAACATACTGTTCAACGCATGTCCGATACCAAACTATCTATTTACCCATAAGTCGATTGCCCTTTAGTCGCATCTTACGACAGGCCTAGTACTATCCTTATATCCGGACAACATAGGGACCGAGAGAGCTCTTAAAAACTATAAGCAAACAAGTTTTGTGGCTAATCGGGTAAAAGGGAGTTTTTGTTTCTCTCATATTTTTCCTGGGTACCTTGAAAGCTTAACCTCACGGGGGTCCAAGATTTAATGGACACCTAATAAGTGTTTACAGTTAACAGAACTGTTTCGTCCTTATGGGACTCCTCAGAACACTGCTTGGTCAATGTGACACTCTTGCGAGGAGGATTAGAGACAAAACTGTCTAATTAAACTCGCAAGAGTGTCACATTTACCAAGCAGTGTTCTGAGGAGTCCCATAAGGACGAAATAGTTAACTGTCAACACTTATTAAGTGTCCAATAGATCTTGGACCCCCGTGTGATTAAGCTTTCAAGCTACCCACGGAAAAATATGAGAGAAACAAAAACTCCTTTTTAACCGATTAGCCACGAAACTTGTTTGATTTTTAAATTCTCGCGTACTAAATTTCACATTTATCCTATAATATTCTTTACCGCAGAACCTTGAAAATAATAGCGTGATTTTGGCCGGCAAGTTTTATGGTTTACTTACCGTATGTAAATAAAAGTAAACTCAAATCGTTAAAAATAGAGCTTTTGATCGCACCCTAAAAAATAATATTTGACCGTAAACCTTACTACTTATACGTTTTTATTCACTTCTGTTATTTTAGTGGGATTGCGAACAAAGAGAAATCAGAACAAACATTTTGTGTACCTTATAATTAAATCTGGATTATATTTTTCTCAAAACAAAAGAAATTTCCAAAGATATAAATTTCTTCCTACAAAATCTTTAATTATGGCACTCCGCTGTATGGTAATATGTCACTATCAATATCTGCCAAGATTAAAAAATTACACAGGTTATCAAAAAAAAAAAAAAATAGTTGATTTTGACGTAATTGACATTCCGGGATTGCCCACCGACTCAACCCAGTGTCGTTAAGAGATAATTTACGAACCCGATATGGACTCTGATTGATGTTAGAACTAGAGTGTTCCCATCGATGAGCTCATCATTGAATTTACGAAATTGCTTTGGAAAAACACCTGACCAAAAGCATCCTAATAAGAAAAATGCGAAAAAAGTTCTTAAAATATCTCGTGATTTATCACTCTAATTTAAGGCTCTAAAGAGGAGGAAAACATGAGGTCATGAAATATATTGTTCCCCAACTTTTGTGCTGGGCGGCTGTATTTTATATTGTGGGGACAGAATAAATTAATCTTGGTTTCAAGTATGAGTTATTTTATATATATCTTACTTAAAATATGTGATAAACGATGGCTTTGTTACAAAAGAAAAATAAATTGTAGAAGGATAATGAGTAGTATATATATATATATATATATATATCTCCAAAATGAGGAGGTAATGACGTCATTATAATAGGCGAACAGTCTGGGTGGTCTTTTTGACGATAGCCGAATAGTGTGGGCACTCTTTTTAAGCATAGGCCAATAGCATATGAAGGTAATTTTGTATGAGGAGTGTGAGCGGGTCTTTTTTGAGCATAGGCCAATAGTGTGAGTGGTTTTTTGACCTTGATATGGCAATGTAAAGTTATGTGTGTCTTTGTCTTTTGTGTGCAGGTGTGAGTAGGTCTTTGTCTTTTGTATCTATGAGGCAAACAGTGTGGTCTTTTTGACCTTGATATGATATCGCATAGTTGTGAATCTTTTGTGTGCAGAGGCGAATAGTATGGGTAGCCTTTTGACCTTGATATGACAATGTAAAGTTATATGAGTCTTTGTCTTTTGTGTTCAGGTGTGAGTAGATCTTTGTCTTTTGTATGTATGAGGCGAACAGCGGGGATGGTCTTTTTGACCCTGTGAATGACTTTGAGCTTAAATCAACGTCGGCCATTCATTGTCGAGGTCAAAAACACCCTTTGTTGTGAAATATATACAACCTTGACTCATAAATCTGTAATGAATGGCCGGCCTTGAAGTATCGATTTGAGATCAGGCCCATTCACAGGGTCAAAAAGACCACCACATACAAAAGACAAAGATCCACATAACTATACATTGTCATATCAAGGTCAAAAGACCACCTACACTGTTCGCCTCTGCACACGAAAGATAATGGCATTCGCAACTATGCGATATTATACCAAGGTCAAAAAGAGCACCCACAATATTGGCCTCCACCTACAAAAGACAAAGACTCACTCACACCTGCACACAAAATACAAAGACACACATAACTTTACATTGTCATATCAAGGCAAAAAAGCATTCACACTATTGGCCTGTGCTGAAAAAAGACCCGCCCACACTCTTCCTCATACAAAATTACCTTCATACTATTGGCCTATGCTTAAAAAGACTACCCACAGTATTCGGCTATGGTCAAAAAGACCACCCAGACTGTTTGCCTATTATAATGAAGTCATTACCTTCTCATTTTGGCCTGGAACTTATATATATATATATATATATATATATATATATATATATATATCTACTACTATAATGAATAGGGTGTATTACACTGAAGAGCATCTAAACCATTCAAAAAAATAGGAAGAGATGGGGAGCGCTGCGGGGCACAAATCAAACGCTTGAGCGTGTACCCTCGGCTCGGTGCTTATGCTAACTACCTTATTCATATCGTAAAAGTTATTCTTATTTCTTGAAAAAAATATTAGTTAATCTGAATTTATGATTTTAAATTTTTACCAATTTTCTCCGAAAGCATCGTTATCGTACTCTTTTTCTCTTTTGAGGTTTTGTCAATCGTATTTACTGATTTGTAATTTCATCAGACTTTGACGAAAAATTTGACTAATCCTATTTCTGCCGAGAAAGAGTGAAAAAAAGGAGGTGTTGTATTGTGGAGCTGTGCCTTGGGCCTTTTTATTTTATTTCAATAGATAGTAGGCTGATTCGAAAAAAATCTGGTACCTATGTCACATTATTGACACTGGATTACAAATGTAAACAAGCTCAAAGTCATGTGACATGATTCCAGAATTTTTCTGAAGCAGCAGTACCTAGCTCTTATTATGGTATTATTAAATACTGGATAAATCTACCAGAACTAGCACACTCTAAACAGTTTATTAAAGGACGTTGTAGAAAAAGAGCCAGTAACATACTACTATGTCGGTTTAGAACGTTTTTCTACGTTGTCCGACGCCCATCCTCCACCTCCTTCGATTCTGACAATCATCTGTAGGTTTTTTGACATATTGTCTTTAGATTGACTGATACCATTCCAGTTTAGGACGCCCTCGTTTTCTGCGCCCTATTGGTTGCTATTCTAGCTTTGGCAATCTTTCGTCGTTCATCCGTTGTACAACATGGCCGTTGTTGTCATTTAGTGATGTCATCCGTTATGCTTCCCTTGATTCCCATTCTTTCTTTTATGGTCTCATTTTATGTATGATCAACTCTAGATATTCTCATTGATCTTCTTATTTCATCCATTTCGACACTTTCCATTTTTGTTGTGTATTTTTTTGTTACGCGACATGTCTCTATTTCATACAAAAGCGTGCTTTTCACCATTGCTACATATATGTTAAATTTTATATCCTTTTTATCTCTTTGCTTCACAAATTACTGTTAAGATATATAATAACCTTATTTGTTTTTACTATTCTTTTTTCCAGTTCTTTACAGTCTGTTCCTGTCTTATCCAATGTTGCACCCAAGTATACATATTCTTTGCATGGAGATACTGTTTGTCCATCGTCTAGTTCACTCACTTAATTCGTTTCCAATACATAAGTACTGTCTCTTCTTCATGTTCACTGTTAACCCCACTTTTGATATTCTTACGTTACCTTTCTCATCATATATTCCATCTCTTCTTTATCATTAGTTACAATTACTTGGTCGTCAGCAAACTGTAGTGTCTATATGGTAAATCGGTCGTTAAGTTTTATTCCCATGCGGTGTACTTTATGTTTTCAGTTTTTTAGAGGAACTGCGATATATATTTAAAAAATAGTTGGAGAAATACAACATCACTGTCCTAAGCCTTTCGTTACCATGAATTCTTTTCAAAGTCGATTTCCAATTTTAATTTCAGATTTTGACCCTTTGCATAGTTCTTTTATCACTTTTATGTATGTATGATTGATATTAGTTTGCTCACTAATTTTTCGACTGGAATGGAAATGTTAACAATGAAAATAAAAACAAAAATAGAGAAGATAAATTTGCAAAAAACTCTTTGATTTAGGTCTGAAAATTTTTTCTTTATAATAAATGTTAATTTTAGTTATGATCCCTTATTATTAAGGTAATCCTACTGAATGCTGTCTATGCCCAATTACCATATTCAAGCTATTAGCTTAAAGTATAAGGGTGTCAAAGGCATTTCCTTACGCCCTTTGGATTGTGGAATTTCGGAATACTTAAGTATTTCAGAATTCTGTTTGGTGTTCTGTTGTCTACGTCTTAAAGACTTAATATTTTAATTTAATAAATAATTTAAATATAAACAAGGCGTCATATTATATATACTACCAGGGCCGTATCAGAGGGGGGTTTTGGGGGTTCAACCCCCCCCGAAAATTAAATTGGAATGTGTTTTTTAAGTTTAACCTTTTTCATATTCAATAAACCCACAATTTTTCAAATTCCACTGGCCTAAACCCCCCCAAAATTTTGGTCCAGATACGGCCCTGTATACTACCATTGGACCTGGCCTGACCTGACGTAAAATATATATTATTGTTGTTCTTTATAAACCCTAAAAAATATCCAAATTTCAAGATGCGTAATAAAGTGAAACCTCTCCTTGCGGACACTTCTATTAAGCGGACACTCCCTTTAGGCGGACAAATTTGTTGGAACTAAGGTTTTCCCTATTTCTTTATATGTAAAATTCACTCCTATAACCGGACACTTTAATATTAAAATTCTGAAAACTCCTTAACCGGACGCGAACCTCTGACAACGGGACGGAGCGCTGCACGACATGGGCATAAATATTATGTAGTATGTTGCCAATAACGCACTCTGCAGCCGGGAAATGCCTTTTTCCATTTTAACGCGGAGACTAAATATTTCTGTCGTATTTAGAACATATTCTATTCTACGGGACTGCTGTGTTTTATTTTTATTGTTCAGTTGGGTAGTAATAGATCTCTTTAAAATGGCGCCTAGTAAAAAACTTTTTAGTTTACGTGAAAAAATGGAAGTTGTTAACATCTATCAGCACGAAAGATCGCTGAAAAATTTAGTATCGGAAAAACTCAAGCAGCGGTAATTGTTAATAAATATATACTAAAATTTCGCAGTTCCGTACCGAACCGAACCAAAGCCGTGAGTGTCCGCTTATAGGAGGTTTCACTGTACCACTTTTTTATTTGTTGGTGTATTTTATTTTATTAAAATATAATTTTTTTCTGGAAAGAATTTTTCAAGCCATCTCTAGACCTATTGTGCTCTTTATTCTTACTCAAAGCAGTTTTTGAACTTTGAAAAATAGTATAAAGTTTAAAACCCATTACAAAAGATATGCCTAGGGTTTTGACAGGATGATTAACTTATAAAATAAACAAGAAAGAACTTTTATCTTTCTTTAAAATAACACGTAAACTAAGTTTTTAACAGATCAAAAGTTTCTTTGAAACGAAAAGTCAAGTTTAAGTCAGGGGGAAGAAGTAGTGCGATGTCTTAGTAAAAGTTAGTGTGCTTTTGGGAAATAAACCCGTGCTTTTTACGGTTAATTTTTCAATTTTATTTTTTTTATGTAAATTTAATTAAGTAAAAGCTAAAAAATATTTTTTTGATTCAAATAAAAATATAATTTTTAATAAACTTGAGAAAGTTATTAAATTTTAAAAGTCATGGAAAATAATACCTACTCGTACATGAATTTAAAACTTGACGTTTTCTTGCTAGCGGATATTTTGTAAGAGTTTAGTTAAGGGTGGTGAATAATGTGGAGTATTGAGTTAAAATTTGTTTTTATTGAAAGCCTTTTATCGTTTGAATAACAATGATTATTTGTTTTTTTTGTTCCTTAGCTTTTAACCTGTGCAGTTGTTGTCATTGACTCAAGTCCACGAGAAAACAAACTTCTATTGATGTGGAGTTTTCAAACTTACAAAGAAAAGTTTGTAGGTTTTTCGAGGTTTACCATCACCACAAAAGTTTTTATTAGTTTAGGTTATATTTTAAGACATGTTTCAAGTCCAAAGAGACACATTATTATCTTTAAAACCCTCTGAAAGACTGTATAATCCCAAATATCACGCCTTAAACCGAATCCTTTAGCTCATCTTCGACCTCCTTAAACTTAGCATTACCACTTAAGAATTGGATATTCAAATTAATATATGCGTTAATTATTGTCGTAAATTTATCATAAATTTGTTGTGAGAGAAAAACATTTGTCGCGCCACAGTTTTTCTAGAAAGGAGTGGTAATGCTAAGTTCAGTATACAATTAATTCTTTGTGATTGAGTCTCAACTAAGGATTACCGATACCACACTAGAAATATTTAAAATTTCAAAAACTTATCTATGAAATAATTGTCGTGATTTTGTCATCAACTTGTCGTGAAAACAAAAATTTTCTCGCGATACCGCTTTTCCTGAAAAGAGGTGGTAATGCTAAGTTGAGTCTCCAGAAAAAATTAAAATTTACTAAAACTAATCTATAAATTTGTCGTATATTTGTCATTTGAACCGAACCAAAATTTTCAAAAAATCTGTCGTATATGTGTAGTGAAAACAAAAATTTTCTCGCGCTACCTGTTTTTCTGAAATGGGGTGGTAATGCTATGTTAAGTCTTTTCTTAGCATTACCACTTAAGAATTGGATACGCAATATATGCATTAAATGTCGTAAATTTGTCGTAAAAGAAAAAAATTGTCGCGTCATCCATTTTCCCGGAAACAGGCAGTAAGCATTGAGACTTGCTGTCTAAATCTCAGTGTGTCCACCTTTTACGCAATTGTAAATTTTCATAAAATAATCATTACATTACTTACATCCCGCTTTTACTTTTCAATATAAATATTCGTTGCTCGTTGTTTTCCACTATCAACTATATAACGCCCGAATTTTGGGTTGTTTTAGAAATTACGAAAAAAAGCGAGGTTCTTAAGAAATATTATATTATTCCTTTAACGCTGACCATACCCCATCCTTCCTTCTTTAGCCACAAGGCATCAACTATCGTAATACATTAAATTTAATTAAAAGCAAAAACCTTGATGTATCCTCCAAGGCATTTTTTCTTTTAAAAATGAGTAATCCAATAGCAGGATAGCATCTAGTTGATTTAAAAAATCGCATTTTGACATTTTCACAGTTAAAATTTTGATGAAATTCAAAAACGATTTCCTGAAACCACATTCCGTTTTTGGGTCATCATAATTTTTATTTCATTTTAGAGCGAAAGCTTTTATCGAGCCAGGTTCTGCTGACAGTTGCGAAAATATAAAACAAAAGCACTTTGAAGTTTCATACATTTTCGTCGAACTCAGTATTGCAGTTTTCGTTTTTGCTTCATTTAACTCAACCAGCTAAAACATGATGCAAGGAAGATGTAAAAGAAAAGTATTTTTTTAAGTTTAGTTAGTACACTATGCAAATATTTTTTTGTTAATCAGAATTGTAAAATTTAAATTTAAAACTTAAATAAAAATCGTTCCTTTACATTTAAATTTTTTTAAATTGAAAATATTTTCTTAAAGCAGTTATATTTTTTTTAAAAATAAATATACAGTGAAACCTCCCATAAGCGGACACTCACGGTTCCGTCGATTTTGTCCGCTTATTGGAGGTGTCCGCTTATGAGAGGTAACTGCGAAATCGTAATATATATTTATTAACAATTTCTGCTTGAGTTTTTCTGATATTAAATTTTTCAGCGATCTTTCGTGCTGATAGATGTTCCTTCTCCGAAACGTTAACAACTTTCATTTTTTCATGTAAACTAAGAAGTTTTTAACTAGGCACAATTTTAAAGAGATCTATTACTACCCAATTGAACAATAAAAATAAAACACAGCAGTCCCGCCCCCGCCGAATAAAATATGATGTAAATACGACAGAAGTATTTAGTCTCCGCATTAAAACGGAAATAGGTAATTCCCCGCCTGCAGAGTGCGTTGTTGCCAATATACTACATAATGTTTATGCCATTGTCGTGCAGCACTCCGTCCCGTTGTCAGAGGTTCGCGTCCGGTTAACGGAGGTTTCAAAATTTTTTAACTAAAAAAAATTGTCCGTGTCCGGTTATTAGAGTGTCCGGTTATAGGAGTGAATTTTACATGTAAGGAAATAGTGAAAAGCTTGAAAGGGAGTGTCCGCTTAATAGAGGTGTTCGCAAGGGGAGGTTTCACCGTACAGGGTGGTCCAGGTTAAAGTACATTCATTTTAGTAGGTGATAGAACTTTGAATAAAAAGTTGAGTTTCATAATAAAACTTTTTAAAAAACGTTACCTAATAAAGAAACAGGGTATCAAAGTTTTAGAAAAAAAAATGGTATTTTCTTCATAACTCTTAAACCGTTACATCGATTTTCATTAAATTTTGAACACAGACTACTGTCGTACATCTATGGGTAACGATTGTATTCGTTTTAAAAAATTCACCGGTGGCGTTGATATTGTGGGTCAGTACGACCTGCGCCACGGTGCAGGTCTGGCGTCGAGCGCGCTATCTTTTTTTTTTTTGTGCCTGATATCGATAAACAAAAACATGAGTCGTATAAATACATTTAGTTTGAATTTTTCAGCATTTTGCGATAAAATAAGTGCACTAGATGCCCATAGATTTATTGAGAAGTACTTAAAATTAGAAGTAGGAGATGTGCAAGCAATTGCAATGTATGGAGCAACTAAGGTATTTGTAAAAGTTAAGTCCCAAGAGATTTTTGAATCAATTTTTGAAAAACATGAAGGTAATTTAGTCCATGAGCACACAGACGGTAAAAGCTACCCGATTATCATAGAATCAGAAAGTCAAAAGTTTTCTGTTAAAATACATAGAATTCCGTTGGAAATCGATGATATAGAGGTTAGAAAGGCTTTAGCCCCTTACGGTATCATTGAAAAAGTAAAAAATGATCAATGGAAAGAGCTGCCGTATCCATGTTATAATGATACAAAAATAGTAACAATGGAAATCAAGAAACCAGTACCGTCTTATATAATGATAAGCGGGAGGCTATACTTAGCTACCTATCCGGGCCAAGCGAGAACATGTCGAAGGTGTAATGCCACTGATCATGAAATCAAAAATTGTCCTCAGCTACTGAACACTAGAATCCAAAGACCAAATTATGCATCAATAGTAGCCCAAACTAGTACATCAGCGGTGCCAGGACCAAGGATCCTTCCTTCCAGGGAACCCGAGGTAGAAAATTTTGTAAATCTATTCAAAAAAAAGGTTTCTGAATCAGTAATATGTTCAAAAATATTCCAGGATGCTAGAAATGAAAATCTTGTCGAGCCACCACGTGTATCTGTTTCATTAGACACAGAAAGTCAGAAATCTGCTGAGGGAGCCAAAACACAGAAAAGAACTATCGATCTGTTATCAAGTGAAAATTCTGGAGATGAAAAGCAAACAAAGGTGGAAAATCCGCAGAAAAAACTAAATAAAGACTGGGTCCAGGAGATGGAGGAAATGTCCGACATCTCCTTTCATGGAGAGACAACCACCGAAGGTGAGGGCGCCTAGCCCTACTTTGAACTAAAATAAAAATGCAAGTTTCCTTGGCGATTGCAACAACAAATATGTGTACGATTTCGTTAAAAAATAAGTTAGATATGTTCAAAAGATTTGTGCTTACTAAACAGCTTGATATTGTGATGTTACAAGAAGTGGCGATAAGTGATTTTTCATTTATGCCCGGTTATGTCGGGCTAGTGAATGTTAACGACAACAAGAGAGGAACTGCAATTCTCATCAGAGATGGTATTGACTTCAGTGACCTAAAAATGTTGGAATCTTCGAGAGGTATTTCTATTTTAGTTAACAATATTAGATTTGTGAATGTCTATGCCCCTAGCGGTTCCCAACACAAGGTAGAGAGAGAATGTTTTTTTTATACTGAGTTACTAAAGTTAGTTAACATTAGCGAAAAAATTATCATTGGGGGTGACTTTAATTCAGTGATTGACATGAGTGATTCGACAAGCAAAGACGTATCAAATTTTTCAAAAGAATTAAAATCCTTTATTGCAACTTTTAGGCTTCAAGACGTGTGGTTATCAAAAAATAAAAATACGCATAACAAATATACCTTTTTTTACAGTAATGGTGCGTCAAGGTTAGACAGATTTTATATTTCTGCAGAAATAGAAAAAAACTTAGGAATGAATTGTGCGTTGCATCCTGTAACATACTCAGATCACAGAGCACTTGTTTTCTCATATAAGTTCTCGCATGATAGTATTAGGCCAGATTTTTTTCGAAAAGCAAGTACATGGAGGCTTAATAACGTTGTTCTGGATGATAGCGAATCGACTGAATATTTTAAACAAAACTGGAGAAATTGGATAAAACTTAAAAACAGTTATAAAAGCTCTTTGGAATGGTGGTGTTTTTATGCAAAACCAAAGATTCAATCGTTTTGTAAATGGCGTTATAATGTACTAAATAAACAACAAAAAGAAAAAATAGAATTTTACACAAGTTGTTTGTCCACTTTAATGAATTCTCATCATTATACAACAGACACATATATTGAAATAAAAAAATATAAAGCACTTTTGACAAAAGAACATATAAAGCAAAACAATTTTTTTAAAAATAAAACTTTAAATGAGGGGAACGTTGGCAATGAAAATATATCTTTATTTCATGTAATGAAAACCATTAAAAATGAAAAAACTAAATATATTAATGAGTTGAACATCAATGGCACTTTGACAAATGATAAACCTCAAATCCGGGAGGAATTTAAGTCATTTTTTCAAAATTTATATTCAAAAAAAGATATCAGGATAAACGACGGCGAATTAACAAATGTTTTTACAAAACAACTGTCTGCACAGGAAAATCAAAATATTTTGAAGTCAATTGAAGACAAGGAGTTACAAGCCATTCTAAGAAACCTACAAAAAAAGAAGTCACCTGGCCCAGATGGACTGACACCCGAATTTTACGTCAAGTATTACAACATAATAAAAAAAGAACTCTTAGAGATTTTAAACGATATTCACAATATAAAAGAAATACCCTCCTGTTTCAAAAATGGTCAGATAATACTGATTCCGAAGGTCAATAAGCCGCAGGGTGTAAATGATTTTCGTCCCATTTCACTTTTAAATTGTGACTACAAAATATATATGAAGATCCTTAAAGAAAGATTTAATAATAATTTGGGCTCAGTGATATCGGAAGAACAAACATGTATGTCAAAAAGCAACAATATTCTTTGTACGCTTTCCAAATACAGAGAACAAATTGCGAGTTGTAATCAGCTACGTATGAACAAGTTACTTTTGAGTCTGGATTTTGACCATGCGTTTGACCGAGTCTCACACGAATTTGTGTGGTATGTTCTGGAAAAACTAAAATTTGACCAAAAAATCGTCAGTATACTTCAGAACGTATATAAGGATGCCTTTTCTTTAATTCAAGTTAACAGGGATTGTAGTTCAAAAATTAAAATAGACAGTGGTGTTCGTCAGGGATGCCCATTGTCCATGACCCTATTCGTAATAATCATCGAAGTCCTGATATCATTGCTAAAACAACAAAACCTAGACCTGGGCGCATATGCAGATGACGTGGGGTTAATTTTGGAAAATCAAGAACAAATAGTAAATTGCAAAAAACAAATAGATACTTATGTACTGGCGTCGGGTGGCAAGCTTAATGAAAAAAAATGTGAAGCCATAGAATTGGGACCTTTAAATAGAAATCAATTTAGACACAAAAACTACGGATGGTTTCAACTAGTATTCAAAACAAGAATTCTGGGAATCGATTTTTCTAATAACTTACATGAGATGGTTCGTTCAAATTGGAGCTCTATTATGAGTAGCGTTCAAGGTATAGTTATGCAAAATATGAAGAGAAACTTATCGGTTTTTCAAAGAGCTTCTTTCATTAATATTTACGCCCTTGCTAAGGTTTGGTTTGTAGCTCAGATTCTGTCTATGCCCGTTATGGTAGCAAAAAGGCTTGCCTCAGTATGTGGATGGTTTCTTTGGGCTCAGAGTAGGATTAGAGTAGCGAGAAGTACAGTCATACTACAAAAAAAACATGGCGGGTTATCGGTCTTTGATCCATGGCACAAAGCAAATACGCTGCTTATAAAAAATATTGTCACAATGGTTGAAAAAGGCCTAATAAAAAATGTTTATTTAGATATCTCCAACCCACCGAATCTTATGTCGATTCCCCATCAATTTCCACATCTAAAAAGGTATATAAAAGAAGTATCCTACTTGCCTAAAAATTTTGTTGTTAATTCGCAAGTCACCTCAAAAATTTTATATAACCAGTTAATAACGCAAAATAAAATACAGCCAAAAATTATGATTGAAAATAATTTATTAAACTGGACAAACATCTTTAGCCATATCAATACGAATATATTATCACACGAACAAAAAAGTTTATTATATATTTTGGTACATGAAGCTTATCCACTCCAAACAGTACTAGAAAAAACAAAAAGAAGCAATAGCAGAACATGTAACATTTGCAAGT
Source organism: Aspidapion aeneum (assembly GCA_963576565.1). Classification (NCBI taxonomy): domain Eukaryota; kingdom Metazoa; phylum Arthropoda; class Insecta; order Coleoptera; family Brentidae; genus Aspidapion; species Aspidapion aeneum. The sequence goes on from OY755040.1 coordinate 120,671,599, forward strand.
TGTATGATGAAACACTCGAACACAAGTTCACATGTTTCAATCGAGCTAGACTAGTATCTAGCTATTTTCAGAAGACATTAACTTCTTTTACAGGATGCAACGTTTCATTAACAGATCTGTTAAAATTAAACTTTAATTTTAAAAACAAAAGAATTAATGCAGTGGCAACGTTTTTAATAGAAAGAACTATTTATTTTTTACTTAAAAACACGGATTACCAAAATTTTTTCGATGACTTCAAACAGTTTTTGTATCAGGAGCTACAAAAACATCTAAATTTAGAAGAAACAAAAAGACTTATTTCTGTAATGTAATTTATACACAAATAATAATACTAATAAATTAAGAACAAACTTGTAAATAGTTTTAGCATTAAGGTTTTTTAATAAAGGATTTTATAAAAAAAAAAGTGGGTAGGCACCCCATTTTACCATCTCAATCTTTAGCGTCACTGAATGTTTAAAAAATAAAATTATTCCCTGTTTAAAGTAGCAAAAAAAAGTGCTTTTACAAAATTTAGATTTTTTGATTAGTTTTTGAGATATTTAAATAAATTTAAAGTGATGTATGAACGTTAAAAATCAAGCCCTTACTAATGAAAGAAACAAGATCGATTTCCACTAAATTTCGCACACAGACTAACGTAGTAAATCTCTAATTAGAAGTTGACTTTGGCGCCACTGCCTGTTTTAAAAATAAAATTAATTTTTTTATATTTCTGTTTTAATCTAGCAACAAAAAACTTCTAAAAACTAACAAATAGATAACTTTATTTCTGAAGTAAGTTTTCAAAATAAAATCCGCCGACTTTAATGTATTTTTGAAGCCCCGGAATTAGTTGCAGTTGATGACGACTTTTCTTAAGCTGACGCCTCTCCAACACGTTGCACTAGTTCTTCATTTGTAAACAATATTTTTTAGGTATGCCCACACATAAAAGTCTAACGGCGTAATCTCTGGTGATATTAGTGGTCACGCCACTGGGCCTCTTCGTGCTTACATCACTTTAAATTTATTTAAATATCCAAAAAAAACTAAGCCAAAAATCAAAATTTTGCAAAATCATGTTTTTTTGCTAAACTAAACAAGGAATGAAAAACAAGAATTTTATTTTTAAAACATTCAGTGTAAAATGGGGTGCCTAACCCCCATATCTACGCCACTGAAGAAATTTACAAGATGTATCACAATAATCTGTGTACGAAATTTAGTGGAAATCGATGAAACGGTTTAAAAGTTATAACAAAAAAAAACAATTTTTTTCTAAAACTTTGACACCCTTTTAAAAAAGTTTTCCTATGAAACTCCACTTTTTGTTCGAGGTTCATCACCTATTAAAATTAATGTACTTTAAACTGGACCACCCTGTATATTTAATTAAAATGAATTTTAAAAAAACTTATTTAAAAGTGCAAAGCTTGTCAACTTTCAAACGCAAATCTCTTAAAGAAGATTGGATTATAATATACATACATTTGTTTTATTTATCCAATTATTTTTGCATTTAATGAAAAAGTAAATTTATGAAAAAAGAAAAAAACTTTGCAGAGTTTTATTTTAAAAAAATAGTTTCTGCAGAAGTTAAACCTTATCAATTCTTTATAATCTTTAGGAAAAAGTTATTAAACTTTTTTTCTTCAGCATTTCAAAAAGGTCGATTGATTATTACTATTTTATTATGAACTCAGCCTATACGCTATTTATTACCTTATGATTAAGTAAACATGGCGAAGGGATAAAGCAAACAACCGTCAAATTCTGAACAAACATAAGAAGAGTATTGGAGCAAGCGGGTCAGGCCGTAACATAGAGTAAATTTATAATCATAAGAACCCTAATAATACCTAAACTATAACTAGCTACTTCTATGATTGTTACCTAAATTAAAGCTTATTACAAATAAGGCTACGTGTATCGTTAATGACTAATAATGCAAAGGCCTTGGTGGTATATCTTTGAGTGGAAGTGTTAAGCCTAAGTATGTCGGTACGTGGGCACAATATATCCATATGTGGTTGTAGTGCATGGAGGTGCAGAAGGGCCTGCCACCACTTTCGTATACATATATACATACGTGTATTGGTAACATGACGTTTTTCTTTTAGTTAATATTTTTGATTATTTTCGAAGAATGTACTACATTATGCTGGGTCTACACCTTTGCCAATTTTATTTGGATTAAAGTAAACATCGCTGTTTTATTAACTGTTAGCTTGGCATCTCAAATTTGGAATAAGCGTTATCAAAAAAGTGGTTGAATGCGTCAGCAACATGTTCAAGTCATAAACAACAAGTGAAATTAAATGTTTAAAGGTTCTGGAACTTGAGCCCTTTATGATTGGAGGGTTAGCTTTGACTTCAGTCTTTATCTTCTTTCCAGAGATTCTAGAGCAACTAGAGATTGGATTTTACAACTAAACAAAATAATAAAGAGTGGGTTAATCAGGTTATCATTGAACAAGCTGAAATATACATAGTAGTTTGGCAGCCTAACTAAACTTGCTATAATTTGATTTTATTGCGAACTTGTCAAAATGGCGGAGAATTTCAATTGTTGCTATTTTTTGGGTTTTTGTTGGAAAAGAAAGAAAATCCCAAACTTTTCCTACTCTCATGAAGAAAAATATATTTCAAAACCCCGAAAAGTTTTAGAAAATTAGATTTTATCCCAAATATAATTAACACACCTGGTAAAAACAAAACCAAACGTTGACAAATAAACAAAACCAACGGTTGACAAGCACTTCGAATTTCTAAACCAAAGAAGCAAATGTTAAACTTACACAAGAATCGGACAGCGGTCATTTTGGATTTGCTGCTTTAACTTAGAGATCCTATATGTATGACATATTTTAAAGAAATAGAGACGTGACAAACCCGTCAAAGTCACTCAGAAGGAAGTAAAATTTAACATACATGAAACAATGGCGAAAAGCACGCTGTTGTATGAAATAGAGACTTGTCGCGTAACAGAAAAATATAAAACAAAAATGGAAAGTGTCGAAATGGATGCAATAAGAAGATCAAGATAAGAGATCATAAAATAAAGAATGGGAATCGAGGGAAGCATAACGGATAATAAAGGCGACCTAAACTGGAATGGCAACAGTCAATCCAAAGATCAATGAGTCAAAAAAACCTGACAGAAGATGATTGTCAGCAGGGCCGTATCTGAGGGGGATTTTGGGGGTTCAAACCCCCCCCCCCCCAAATTAAATAGGAATGTGTTTTTAAAGTTTAACCTTTTTTTCATATTCAATAAACCCACAATTTTTCAAATTCCACTGTCCTAACCCCCCCCCAAAATTTTGGTCCAGATACGGCCCTGATTGTCAGGATCGAAGGAGGTGGAGAATAGGTGTCAGGCAACTTAGAAAAACGTATATATTATTATTATATTCTATAGTCTATGCTTCTTTTCTACGGTGCTAAAATAGTTTTCTCATAAAGTGTTTTGTGATAAAACTATTTTAGTAGGATCAACGGAAAGAAATATAATATTAAAGCAAAACTTTTCTATACAGGGTGTTAAGCACATGAACCGTCAAAAATTTTTCGGATATTGTTGGGGTCATTTGCTACCTTTTCAACCTTGGAACTTGGATCCTTAGAGTCACGGCTAAAGAGATCTGAATTTTTGAATTTTTTTTCTCAAATTACCCAAAATCCCACCTTTAAACCCTCGTAAGCTTTTTATTAATGTCTGGAAAAAAGCACCATTTTTTTTTAATAATTCTGTAATCTTATACTACTAATTAATAGATTTGTTAAAATTTATGTACCAAAGGGACATAAGAGGTTTTTTATTGAAGAACATTAGTGAATTTGTAAAAGAAAATCAATTTCAAAATTAAAAATTTAAAAAAGTATCGACACTTGAGAACTTCATTTTCTTTTAAAAACTTCTCTAGTTGATTACCTTTCTAATGGTATGCTACACATTGATTAAAAAAAAACAATTCTGCTTTAAAATACGGATATTCTGTGAGACGGGCAATAATCGTTCGGACTTGATAAGAAAAACAATTTGATGTTTATGATCGTTTCGAACAAAATTTATAAATAAAGAACACAATACATTATTGTTAACAGTTTAACTTTTGTTTAAGTAGGTAAACGATCATAAACATCAAATTGTTTTTCTTACCAATTCCGAGCGAGTCCCGCCCTTCTAACGTAATATCCGTATTTTAAAGCAAAAATGTTTTTTTAACAATGTGTAGCATACCGTTAGAAAGGTAATCAACTAAATAAGTTTTTAAAAGAAAATGAAGTTCTCAATTGTCGATCCTTTTTTTGATTTTTAATTTTGAAATTGATTTTCTTTCACAAAATCACTAATGTTCTTCAATAAAAAACCTCGTATTAGTTGAAGAAGCATAAGATTACAGAATTATTTTTAAAAAATGGTACTTTTCCAGACATTAATAAAAAGCTTACGAGGGTTTAAATGTGAGATTTTGGATAATTTGAGAAAAAAAAATTAAAAATTCATATCTCTTTAGCCGTGACTCTTAGGACCCAAGTTCCCAGGTTGAAAAGGTAGCAAACGACCCCAACAATATCCCAAAAAATGTTGACGGTTTATTTGCCGAACACCCTGTATAAATGCGTAAAATCCTCTAGCTATAGAACGAATGGAGCTGGAGCACAACGAATTTACCCCCCCTTGCTTTCTGACTTTCAATATTGACTTTCATCAGAGATCGTAGCAAACGTTTATTGACAAGATCCTTCAAAGTGTAAGCTCTCTTTGCATTGGATGTTTATATATCTCTTAGATACTTAACTGATATGTCGTGTCGTATAAAGTAAACGTATAAACCACAGGTGGTTTATAACAGCTCAGATCCAATAGAAGTAGTAGGTGTAGGGGTGACTGTTTCATATTAAAGAAAATTATCAAAAAAGAATGAAATCTATCATAAATAACAAAAACCCAAATAAAAATTAATTCTACCTTGGTTAAGAGAGAAATGCTTAGTGATATTTAAATGGTGTCGGTAATTTAGTCGATGCACCAAAGTTTAGTGTTGGTAGGTTCCTATTACCTTTTTCACTAAACCTTCTTTTTAAATAAAGAAAAATTTAATTTTGTAGGATTATACATGACACTAAAATAAATAAATAATTGTTAAATTTATATTTAAATAATAATCAAAATTCACTTGAAAATTTTTTTTAAACAAATAAATACGTTTCTTTGTAATTATTAGGGCCTTTAAATATGTCCAAAAAGGCCAAGGCTTGAATGTTGCAAGTTACCAATTTGTGCAACAATTTAAATAACTGACAGAAGTATTAAATGTTTTTAAATAAATTTATTATTTATTACGATCTCGAAATGGACTTTGGCGGTTCTTGGAAGTACTACTATATGAGTTTTTCTCAATTATATAAACTCTAGAAAAATCATACATACCTGTTCAATTTTCTTCTATAAAACTTCACATTTTTACTTTTTTTATATTTGTTTGATTTGATTGTTATTCCAATATTCACTCTTTAAACTTTCAGGTTTTAGGAACCTTTCTATATTTGTTTAGCAACATTTGAAACGTTGATTGAATAAAATTATTTAATCAACTATTTAATTTACTTAGTATTACTGTTTAGGATTGGGAACATATTGATTAAAAACGCCGATTTTAGGGCAACGAAAGGCTTGTGTTTTATGTAAAAAAACCGGAAAAACATAGACAAAATATTCTAAAATACTGGAAACAGAAAGAATATAAAGGTTTAAAATTAAAATAAATCAAAGTAAATATCAAAATAGTTATGAATAACCAAAGAATAATTTATACAAAGTTAAAATATTTGACAAAAACATTTTCCTAGTCCCCTAAATGAAACAAAGTGTAGCATATGGAAACTCACTTTAGAAAGCTTTCTAACGGCTTTTTTTTTGTCTCGGTGTAAACAACCCTGCTTATACTCCCAACTTACCGTTGATTAGTTTGAACTCTGATACTAAAGTGCTTTGCAGAGAAAGAGATAGACTGTGCTTTAAACGCTTTGGACAAAGAGACAAAACACACCAACGTAACCCAGAGATGCGTCGACTTAGAAAACCGTTTCAAATCAAAATAACACGGTATGTTTTTAAAAAAATCTAAAATAATTTGTTAATTTGTTTCCAGTTATAAAATATAAATTGAAGCGTTTTTTTCAAAAATTTTCGTTAAGAATAGATGTACTAGATGTGGCGACATCCCGAAAAGGCATTTTTAACAAAAATAAAAATATATGACATGGGCTGTTTTTGGAAAAAACTTCACTTATTTTAATGTTACTGGCTCAAAGGACAGGGTAGCCAAATACAACTTTTATTAAAAGACAGCGATCCTGAAAACCATGCCTAAAAACAAATCGCTGCATCGCTATAAATTTTTCTTGTTCTTATATTTAATTAAAAAATACTTAAAAACTTATAAATGGCAAAAATACCATTTATATTGAAATTCTTTAAAGGTTGTAGTAAAGCCTATTAGAAAAAGAAAACAAATTTAGCAGATGTTTAGATGAGAATAGAAAAAAAGAGTTCACCTCGATCTCAAAAAATCTCAGCGGATTGTGAACTAAAAAATAAAAGCAGAGGGGAACATCGGAGAAAAATTTGTACCAGATTGGCGGGAGAACAGACAAGTTCGCGTTATGGCATCAGCATGGACTTTTCTTTAAAATCTGTGTAGTAGACAATGCCACGATATGCATTCGACTCAAATTTAGATGAGGTGAACAGAAGAATTTGCATCTATTCATATCTAAACTCCTGCTAAATAATTTTTTCTCTTTCTAGGCAGGTATGGCCAGTATAGCTTTTTCCTATGTTATGTCTATTTCTACGCTGGCTTGTGAAGTTTCTCGATTCTTTTAGGATCTGAATAGTCAACAAAATTTTTTGTCTGATACTTGGTGGAAGTACGGAACGTTTCAGCGCTTAATGGAAATAATTGCGAAGGGCTTGAAAGATTCTTGGAAACGGGGTAACTAAGCACGAAAGATTTCTTTACTAATTTATTAAAAAAGACAGAATTTAAAAATGTGTAAGTTCACAAAAAATTTTGTAAGAGATTTTAAAAGAGAAATTAATTAGAAAAAAAGTTTTTACCATTAAAGGGAAAAAGCAACTTAAAAAAAATTAACATAAAAAGCGGTTTGAATAAAGTAACTTACTTACCTTTTATAAGTCAGTTTTAAAGACTAATTTTTGAACATCAAAGGAAACGTATTTTAGTTTTAATGTATTTGCAAGAAGAGCTGTGCCTAGCTGAAGTTAATAATGAACTATAACCTATTATGTAGCCTTTTGTTGAAGTCTACTTTATTTAGTTTCAGATTTATTTACTACCTTTAAAAAACCTTAGCAATATCGGAGAAAAATTTGTACACCAGATTTGGCGGGAGAACAGACAAGCATGGTATTTTCTTTAAAATCTGCGTAGTAGACAATGCCACGACACTTATTCGACTCGGCAAGGCAGGAGGAGCCCAAATTGAAATGAGATAAAGAGTAGAATTTGCTTCTATTCATATCTAAACTCTTGCTAAATAATTTTTCTCTTTCTAGGAAGGTATGGCCAGTATAGCGTTTTCCTATAGTATGTCTATTTCTATGCTGGCTTGTGAAGTTTCTTGATTCTTTTAGGATCTGAATAAACAACAAAATTTTTTGTCTGACACTTGATGAAAGTACAGAAGGTTGAAGCGCTTAATGGAAACAATTGCGAAGGACTTGAAAGATTCTTGGAAACGGGCTAACTAAGCACGAAAGATTTCTTTACTAATTTATTTAAAAGACAGAATTAAAAAATGTATAAGTTCACAAAAAATTATGTAAGAGATTTTAAAAGAGAAATTAATTATAAAAAAAGTTTTTACCATTAAAGGGAAAAAGGAACTTAAAAAAAATTAACATAAAAAGCGGTTTGAAAAAAGTAACTTAGTTACCTTTTATATAGTCAGTTTTAAAGAGTAATTTTTCAACATCAATATTTTAGTTTCAATGTATTTGCGAGAAGAGCTGTGTCTAACTGAAGTTAATAATGAACTTTAACATATTATGTAGCCTTTTGTTGAAGTCTGCTTTATTTAGTTTTAGCTTTATTTGCTACCTCTAAAAAACCTTAGCAATATCGTAGAAGAATTTGTACACCAGATTTAGCGGGAGAACAGACAAGCACGGTATTTTCTTTAAAATCTGCGTAGTAGACAATGCCACGACATTTATTCGATTCGGCAAGGCAGGAGTATCCCAAATTGAAATGAAATAAACAGTAGAATTTGTTTCTATTCATATCTAAACTCTTGCTAAATATTTTTTTCTCTTTCTAGGAATGTATGGCCAGTATAGCGTTTTCCTATAGTATGTCTATTTCTATGCTGGCTTGTGAAGTTTCTCGATTCTTTTGGGATCTGAATAGTCAACAAAATTTTTTGTCTGATACTTGATGGAAGTAAGGAAGGTTTCAGCGCTTAATGGAAATAATTGCGAAGGACTTGAAAGATTCTTCAAAACGGGGTAACTAAGCACAAAAGATTTCTTTACTTATTTATTAAAAAAGACAGAATTTAAAAATCTACAAGTTTACAAAAAATTATGTAAGAGATTTAAAAAAGAAATTAATTAGAAAAAAAGTTTTTACCATTAAAGGGAAAAAGCAACTTAAAAAAAATTAACATAAAAAGCGGTTTATATAAAGTAACTTACTTCCCTTTTATATAGTCAGTATTAAAGAGTTATTTTTCAACGTCAAAGGAAACGTATTTTAGTTTTAATGTATTTGCGAGAAGAGCTGTGCCTAGCTGAAGTTAATAATGAACTTTAACCTATTATGTAGCCTTTGCTTTATTTAGTTTAGTTTTGGATTTATTTACTACCTCTAAAAAACCTTAGCAATATCGGAGAAAAATTTGTACATACACCAGATTTGGCGGGAGAACAGACAAGCATGGTATTTTCTTTAAAATCTGCGTAGTAGACAATGCCACGACATTTATTTGACTCGGCAAGGCAGGAGGAGCCCAAATTGAAATGAGATAAAGAGTAGAATTTGCTTCTATTCATATGTAAACTTTTGTTAAATAATTTTTTCTCTTTCTAGGAAGGTATGGCCAGTATAGCGTTTTCCTATAGTATGTCTATTTCTATGCTGGCTTGTGAAGTTTCTCGATTCTTTTAGGATCAGAATAGTCAACAAAATTTTTTGTCTGAGCGCTTAATGGAAATAATTGCAAAGGACTTGAATGAAAGATTCTTGGAAACGGGGTAACTAAGCACGAAAAATTTCTTTGCTAATTTAATTAAAAAGATAAGAAAAATTTATAAGTTCACAAAAAATTATGTAAGAGATTTTAAAAGAGAAATTAATTAGAAAAAAAGTTTTTACCATTAAAGGAAAAAAGCAACTTAAAAAAAATTAATATAAAAAGCGGTTTAAATAAAGTAACTTACTTACCTTTTATATAGTCAGTTTCAAAGAGTAATTTTTCAACATCAAAGGAAACGTATTTTAGTTTTAATGTATTTGCCAGAAGAGTTCTGCCTAGCTGAAGTTAATAATGAACTTTAATCTATTATTTGGCGTTTTGTTGAAGTCTCCTTTATTTAGTTTCAGATTTATTTACTACTTCTCGGGACGTCTGTCTCTGCTACCTATAAAAAATCTTAGTCCCGAACAAAAAGAAATTAGATTTTTTTGGAATTAGTTTTTGAATACTATTTGAGTCAAATTTACAGACAGCATGGATATTCAATGTGTAAAACTTAACTTTCAGATGCCAACAATTATTTTTATACAACCCTTATGAAAAAATGTCGAGATACTTAAGACAGACAGTGATATTCCTATTTATTTTTCGACGATCAGTCTGAATCCGGCGTCAAAAAAGTCCCTAGACGCCTGGAAAAAAATTAGGTTTGACAGACCATCTTTTCGATTTTGATCATTTTTGGTGTATATTAATTCTAGCAAATTTCAAACTTTTTTGATAACAATGATCTGGCAGGCCAAAAGTGCTACTTCTAGTACAGCCCAGCACCCGGTGCTTAGGTGCCGAACTGCAGCAAAAAAGACCAAACTTACTTTTTATACGTATTATTTAGGAAAGCTAATAGAGATATTCAATTCAAAATTAAATTCAATTTAGCAGAAAAACGACTAAAAATATATTGTTAGCTGATTTTTATCAATTTTTAATTTATTTATTTTATAAACATGCAGAAGGAAATAAACAGTCCTCTTATTGGTAAGGTAACTGATAATTAGTGCTACGCTCCTGAACACTATCCGTTCCCTTACTTATTGGACGTCATAACACTACTGTAAAACAGCGTTGCAATCCTCGACCCTGAGATCTTCGGTAGAAGGCTTCGAGAAAAATCGGTAGATTTCGGTAGATTTTTTAATCATCTTAGCAAGCAGTGCTGGAAAACTATCCATAGTTTGGATTGATTTAGTAGGTAAATTGTATTTCTACGATTTGTTTTTACTGACAAAATACCAAAATTCGGAATTAAATAAAAAAATTAGGTACATATTAGGTAGATAATATTATAAAAAAAACAAGCCTTAAATAAGTTTTTATCAATCTGTATATTTATTACAGTAATAAATAAACTTATTTTAAACAAAACATAATACAATAGTTAAAATAAAATGTTAACAAAAAGAAGCAGGAAAATATAAAATTTTTTAGTTTAATTCTCATTTTTAATTTTTCCCTTTTAAATTTACATCCGTCATTTTAGAAAGAAGATTATGTTTAATTGGAAAACTATAGCATACATCTTTGTCGATATATTGTTTGGTATATAGCACGCCCGAAATTGTATTTGTCTCAAGGCGATTCCTCTGTTTGGTCTTTAATAAATTATAGGAAGAGAACACTCTTTCACAATTTGCAGATGAATGTGGCAAACATAAAAGGTTTACTACAAAATTGTGAAGGGTTTTAACTACCGGAATATTATCCCCTGACACTATTTCCCCAACCGATTGCCAAAATAATTCCACATTATTACTAAAGTCTTAAATCTCTGTAGTGTTTCTGAGCCATCTCCATTCTCCATCTAAATTTTGAAAATCTTTTTCTTCAATGAGCTGGGGAAAAGATAGAGCGACATCAACAATGGACGGTATAGTACCTTGTTTCACTTTATTAGGGTCAAGAATTTGAAGTTTTTTTATGGTGTTTTTTTTTAATTGTGATCACGAGGCGTAGCAAAAAAAAAGTTTTAATCGAAAAAAAAAATCGATAGAAAACTATGGTAATTCGGTATATGGTAAAGTAAAAGGCTAAATCGGTAGATCTACCAAAAAATCGGTAGAGGTGGCAACGCTGCTGTAAAATGTAAGATAATATATATATATATATATATATATATAGTCGAACCTCTCTAACTCGAACCTCTCGATAACTCGAACCTTTTAAATGGTCCCTGCATTTTTTAGATGTATTTTAACCTCTTTAACTCGAATTTCTGTAACTCGAACTGTTTTGGTTGTCCCTTGAAGTTCGAGTTATAGAGGTTCGACTGTATATATATATATATATATATATATATATATATATATATATATATATATATATATATATAACGGTAAGTGTTGAGTAGCTGGACTGTCAGCTAGATTTCGCCCTTTAAAAAGTGCTTTTTTTATTTAGTAAATATTTGATTTTCAGCAATATTGTACATGGCATTTTTATCAACACACAAAATTTATTACTATTATTATTATAATATATTGCTAAAAATAAAAAAACGAGTTTTTCCAGTCGTATCAGATTTTTTTGAAATTAGCTGCACATACCTACACACATGTCCACCTTTTTGGCATTTTTTAATTCAAGAGCCATTTTCTGAAAAAAGCAGAGCATAAATAATTGAATAAAATCGTAAAAATGCAATGTGAAAATGTGAAAATGTGAAACTATGCAAATCTACCATCAAGCTTTATTTATTATTCAACAATGTTATTAGTAAAACTTTTTGTTAAATTTACTTCAATAAAGCTAAGCGTATTTAAATGATCATTAAAATGTCATTACTATTAAAAATCGCTTCCGTGCAGAGGTTTACTCCGTTTTTGTTCCTTATGAAAATAAAGGTTTTATAAGATAGTTGTCACAATTATTTAAATTAGAGCTATTTTTGATAATGACTGAAAGTGTGAAGGAGACAGGCAGGCATAACGGGGTCGGCGCCTAAAACGGAGTACCGCATTTTTTTTCAATACCTCTTGCTCCAACTATACAATATTAATAAAAATATATTGTACCCGACGCGAGTATATACGACCCCTGTCAGTAAGCAGAAATTAATATTTGCTCGTCAGTTATTTTAAGAAGCACATGCGTGTTTGTAGTAAACATAATTATAATATTGTCCGAAATAAATTCGTCGAAAGCAGTGGCGGATCCAGGATTTCTGAGTGGAAGGGGCCAAAGTGGCAGCAAACATCAAATTCTTTTTTATTGGCAATTTTTGATAGATCTGAGGTGTAAAAGTTAGTATCTAAAGGAGATTTTTGGCACCGCAGACGAAATTTTTTTATAAATTAGGTACAATTTGTAACAAATTTTAAATAAGTGATGCTGCGATACTAAAAAATAAGTTATATGTCTGGGAGGAAGAAAGGCGGGCCCCTCTGGTCCCCCCTGGATCCGCCACTGGTCGAAAGTACCAGAAAACTAATTCATTTTAAATAACAATATTACCAATTAACAGTTAATGTTTTTCAATAGTCTCTTTGTAAAAAATAAATATATCTATCTCTTTAGCCTTCTTCGATCCATCTTTGGACATAGACCTCCCCCAATATCTTCCACTCTTCTCTGTCTGTTGCCGTGTTCATACATTTAGTTCTTTCATGTTTCTTCAATTTGTCCACCCATCTCATTTGGGATATTCCCCTACTTCTTTTATTTTCCCAAGGTCTCCAGTTTACAACACATTTGTTCCATCGATCGTCATTTTGTCTGATATTAGGACCGGCAAATTTCGATTTTAGCTTTGCTGCCTCAAAAAAATAAATTCTTTTAATAATTTGAATGGGTAATAACCTAGAAATGTGCTCAGAGGTAAAAAAAGGAAACCAATAGGTAAGGAAAATGGGGTACCATGTTTGACTGATCAATTAACGAATACAAATAAAAAATATTAACATGAGTCTCATAAATCATATCACCAATACGAAACAAACACAAATTCCATTTCCCAAAGAAGATAATGGTAAATTCTCTACATCGTGCAATTTTACAAATTTGATATATTTTGACCAAATTTGACCGTACAGCTAGTGGTCAATTCACCATCCGCAACCCTAGGCTTTTCTTAGTATAAATTTGGTAACACCTTTTTTCTACTCGTAGGGCATAATCAGGCATTTTGCAATATTTTCCTTTTTTTTGTAAGAAAAGAGAAACGTTAATTTTTTATCAAACGTGGAATTTCGTACCCGTGAATTTAAAAATCAAACAAGTTTCGAGGCTAATCGGGCAAAAAGGAGTTTTTTTGTTTCCCTTATATTTAGCCGTTGTAGTGTCGATTAGATCTTGGATCCCCGTGAGGTTAAGCTTTCAGGCTACCCACGGAAAAATATAAGGGAAACAAAAAAACTCCTTTTTGCCCGATTAGCCACAAAACTTGTTGATTGTTAATTTTTTATAATTCAAATTACCCTAAATACTAAAGAATTTTTTTTAATCATACTTTAAATTTTAGGTACCCCGTCATGCCCGTCTTTCATCTAAAGTTCCATTCTCATACATAATAACATTAATTTAGCACAGTTAATTACTATCTAAATATATGTGAATTTAGCTGATAAGCTAGCAATACTAGCTGAACGTCTATTATTACCTAGGATATTCAGCTATAATAGTTTATAACTGGTTAAGTTAGATTGGATGTGACAATTTTTAATAGATATAATAAGAGTATTGCAATTGCTAGTAAAGGCGCGTTCTCACAAATCCATTTTAGTTGATCATCTTTGGTTGATGAACTAAAATCGAATAAAAAGAACTGTGAGAACATATGCTTCAACTTTAATCGGTCAGCTTTTTCGATTTCACAAAAGTGATCCATTTAAACTTTATCATTCAAGTTATGAGTCATCAATATTTTTCGTCGAGTGGAAGTTTGTTTGAAGCGGGTGAACGTTTGTTGGTCGACTTGAATCACTGTATTTTGTTGCATTTTACCTCGGCAGCTCTTCGCTTTCAGTAGTTTTGTTGTTTTGTAGAGTTGCTATAATAAAAAATAATTATTTTTCCATTAAAAGCAAAACAAAATGAGTTTAAAGTGGTCAGAGGGTGTTATGTTTAAATTTATAGAGCTATACCATAGTAATGACTGTCTTTGGAATCATCGACTAGATAGTTACAAAAATTTTATTTGTGGTCTGAAAACATGACCGATTTTAGTTGATCAACTAAAATCGATTCGTGAGAACGCGCCTTAACCTTATCGACCTTTTCTGATAGCGAATTCTTTTGATAAAGTTAGTGTGCCACACAATGGGTTATTCTCTAGCAAATAATCGTATTCGCGGGTACACTTTTTAGGATTTCGTGAACGACAATCCGATGTCTAAAGAAATGTCTAAACCATAAAAATGCTCAATAGTTTTTATTTGAATTTATTTTGTATTGAAACTTTTGCAAGGCAATTTGTTTGTTTACCTCTATTCAGTATAGCAGTTGCGTTTCTTAGCGAGTTTTTTAAGAAAAAGTTCAAAAATCAGTGTTTTAAATATAAGTAAGCATTTTACATTCATAAAAAAAATTATATAAACATCTTAAACATTTATTGCGGCCTAATTTTTTATAGGCTGAATTTTAGATATAATTAATTTCTTTGTGTTCTATTTAATTAGGATTTTAAAAAATAGTACCCAAAGGTACTTTTCAATGTTTTTATTTAATACTCTCTAAGCATTTTACTTTTTAAAAATGTGAACTAGATGCACCGCAGATGACCGCGAGTATTAAAAATACTCTTCCAATATATGGGCCCCTAAGCTCACACTAGGTACTATAGTTATAGTTTACGTGTGAGCTAATATAACTAAAAACTGAAATATATTTTATTCAACTCCAGACTAAATTACCTTTTGTTTGATACCACACAAGCCATGTTTTGACTTAATCTCTAATTTTTTAAATCTACCCCCACCCTTAAAAAAACAAAAACTAAAATGTATTTTGTTAAACTCCGGACTCAATTACCTTTCGTTTGATATCACACACGCCATATTTTCACTTAAACTCTAATTTTTGAAATATACCCCCACCCTTTTTTTAAAATAAATTAAAATGAATTTTGTTTAACTCTAGACTCAATTACCTTTCGTTTAATATCACACACGCCATATTTTCACATAAACTCTAATTTTTGAAATCTACCCCTTTTATTTGGTTTGTGTTCGGTGGATTTTGTTCATTTTTAAATGGGACCATCTCGACCCAAGACCCAGCCTAGGTACCAAATTTGATTAAAATCGGCTAAGCGGTTTTTGAGTTATGCGCGTTGGTAGTTACAGACAGACATACAGACAGACGGCGCAACAAAAAAGTTTCAAAATCATCTGAAACGCAAAAATATATAAAAAATTTTGAAATCGGAGCAACTTTTTTTTTCTCGAAAAAATTAGGATCACCATAGCTCACACTACTATAGTATAGTATATGTGTGAGCTAAAATATGTTTTTTAGCTGAACCGTAGATGCCTTATTTGGAGTAGAGCCCAATAGCTCTAGTAGCGGATACAGGGAGGAGGCAGGGGGATTTGCCTCCTTCCTTGACATAAAGCTTATATTTTTCAGTTCTAGTAAAAAAAAGCTAGATAAACCACAATTTCCTATAAAATTATAATTTTTTAAATTTCATAAAAACTACATTATTTTCCAAAAATTTTCACCTGACGCGCATTTTATTTTCATGTATTGCTTCACAGTTCACATTTATGAAAAACGGCACAAAAAATTTGGTTTGGTTTAGTACAAGTATTATTTTGGATAGTTTTTTGGATCCCTTCTTCATTGTTATGGTGTTTCTTTTTTTTAACCTAGTCTCAATGAAAATTAATTATTTAAAAGTCTAAAATTTAAGCATAATGAAAAACTTTGGACATTGCACAAAAACATCCCACATAGCACAAAAATCACATCAACGTTAAATTCACGTGAACAAAATTAACAAAGTTTTTTTTTTACTTGAAAACAACCTCATACCATTTAATATTTATTTTGTTAAATCTACATGCTTAAAGATAACTTAAAAACAAGGAGAAATCAAGCTATAAAAATGTATCTTTTTGCTGAAGTTTCTGGTGCTGTGTATATAAAGTGTTTTTTACCCTCGCTATTTTCATGTACCAAATTTACACTTGAAAAGTCCTCCACAACATGTTCTAAAACGCCACTAGATTAAGACTTCTCAAACCTACTGACTTTCTGCGTCTTTTTTGGTCACGTTTTTTTAATAGCATTTTTTTCGGAAGTTATAATACCATTTTTTTGGGAAGTTATAAAAGTTCACTAGTTTAAGACTACAACACTTTTAACAATTTTAAAGATGGCGCTCAAGGCAATACAAAATATCTATGTATCTATCTATATGTTATTTTTTAAAGCTGAACAAGATTTGTGAACAATAAACACTTTCACAGAATATTAATGTGTCTTTATCAGGTTAATAAGAGATGCGTCGTAATCGTGGATCAGGGATCAGTCCCTTAACAGGTTTTTGGAGTTTAGAGGCCAAAGCACTGCCTGATAGATTTCGTCAAAGTGAAAAATCCCGACTATAGGTGGCGATGCTGGTAGTAAAATCTCAAAAATATTAGGTAGAAAAGCCATGCAAGTCGCGTTTTAAAATTCGTGTAGAAAAGGCGTAAAACTAATGTGATTTTAACGTTGATAAAAATCACTTGAAACTAACGTAAAAACATTGCTGTTTTAATTTGATAAAGACGTTATTAAAATGCAGTTTTTAGCAACGTTATTTTTAGCTCACACATATACTATACTATAGTAGTGTGAGCTATGGTGATCCTAATTTTTTCGAGAAAAAAAAAGTTGCTCCGATTTCAAAATTTTTTATATATCTTTGCGTTTCAGATGATTTTGAAACTTTTTTGTTGCGCCGTCTGTCTGTCTGTCTGTATAGGTGTCTGTCTGTCTGTCTGTCTGTCTGTCTGTCTGTATGTCTGTAACGACCAACGCGCATAACTGAAAAACCGCTTGGCTGATTTTAATGAAATTTGGTACCTAGGCTGGGTCTTGAGTCGAGATGGTCCCATTTAAAAATGAACAAAATCCACCGAACAGAAACCAAATAAAAGGGTGGGGGTAGATTTCAAAAATTAGAGTTTATGTGAAAATATGGCGTGTGTGATATCAAACGAAAGGTAATTGAGTCTGCAGTTAAACAAAATACATTTTAATTTATTAAAAAAAAAGGGTGGGGGTATATTTTGAAAATTAGAGTTTAAGTGAAAATATGGCGTGTGTGATATCAAACGAAAGGTAATTGAGTCCGAAGTTTAACAAAATACATTTTAGTTTTTTGTTTTTTTTAAGGGTGGGGGTAAATTTCAAAAATTTGAGTTTAAGTCAAAACATGGCTTGTGTGGTATCAAACAAAAGGTAATTTAGTCTGGAGTTAAATAAAATATATTTCAGTTTTTAGTTATATTAGCTCACACGTATACTATAACTATAGTACCTAGTGTGAGCTTAGGGGCCCATATATTGGCAGAGTATTTATAACGTTAATGAATGACCTATTAAGCTTGTTTTCATATATGAAATAAACGTTTTTTTCTAGCAGCTTTTAAAATCAACGTTTTTTTTCTCACGCCTTTTTTACGTGTTAAACACGTGATTGTGCTATGTGGGATAATATAAAGCCAGAAACATGATTGGCCTTTTTTTAAAGGGTCACTGTCGACTGGGGGTACCCATAAGGTCACTCATCGTCAAGCAACATGCTTGACGATGATTGACCTTAGGTAACCATGGTCAGAATGGGCCTAACAGAAGAGACCAAATGTAGACTCTGTATGGAAGATGACAAAACAGTCAGACATGTACTGTGCGAATGTCTGGCTATTGCACATTTACGTCAGAACACTTTCGGTAAACTTCAGATTGATTCCGAAGATCTAAACAGTGTCTTACCCAAAAAGATAGCAGACTTTTTGGAGAATTAGGCATACACTGATGCGAAACCACTAAGAAGTGAGCCACAATAGACCCACTGGTGGTCGCGGTGGGGGCTGCGGGGCCCGCTCACATATGAATCATCATCAATATATTATAAAATTAAATAGGCATCTATCTAAAATAATTGGAATATAGCAACAGAATTCCCTGGCTAACTTTTGTTTGTAATATGTAATTAAAATCGTTAAAAGCAATTAGCGAATATTTAATTACTACCTAATTACCAGTAGGTATTATAAAATAATAGCTAACAATTAATTATTATTTATACTCCCTGCTGAGTTAAAGGTGTATGCTGTTTTTATTTAATTACCTACATTTTTCCCCTAGTTAATTTGGAATAAACTTACGTCAAGGACTGCTCACGTCAAGGACTGCTTAGTCCTTGGTTACGTGTTTTTGATGGCAATAGTACACTTGCTCCCTTTTTTAATGTCTAGTTATTTTTCCCTTTGAAAAATCGACAGAAATAATGTGTAGCTTGGCAACAGCGCATGGCTTTAGGCTTTGAGTTTTAATGATGATGATTTATATATGAGTGAAGCCTTTCCACTGCGGTCACCAATGGGTCTATCTCGACTTACTTTTGAGCGATTTCCCACCACTCTATGCTTATTCATCCAAAAAAGCTAGCTAATAGTTTGGATGAGACACTTTCTTTAAGTGAATCAATCTGAGATTTACCGGAAGTGTTCTGACGTAAAACGTGCAATAACCGGACATTCGCACAGTATATGGCTGACCGTATGGTCATCCTTCAGACAGAGTCTGCATTCGGTCTCTTTTGTTAGAACCATGCTTTGCATGGGTACTGTTAACAGGGGCCTGTGTGACATTGGTACTGTCAACTCAAGTGGCCAAGGCTTAAAAGTTGCGAGCTGCGAATTTGTGCAACTATTTAAATAACTGATAATTTATTATTTTACACGATCTCGAAAGGGAATTTGATGGTTCTTAGAGGAAGTTTTATGCTATAAACGTTTTTCTCAAATGAATAAACAATATAGGAAAATCTATACATACCTTTTCAATTTTCTTCTTGTAGCTTCACATTATCATTTCTTATATTTATTAATTGAATATCAATTTTTACTACAATTAAGCTTTTGTATTGAAATATTCACACTCTTTAAACATTTAGGTTTTATAAACTTTTTGTAAATTTGTTGTAAATATTTTTATTTATCGACGAATGGTTTGTATTTTGATGTTGAAAAACCATAAAACAGTTAAAAACATTATTTCAAAACACTGGAAACAGTCATAATTAAAAGCTTTAAAATTAATAAACTCCAAAAGAAAATACTAAAATAATTATGAATAATAAAGTAAACAATTTTATACAAAGTTAAAATAATTGATAAATTTCCCCAGTTGAGAAAAAAACCCCCCTTAAGAAGTGCAAACGAAAGCAAAGCCAAGTAAAGAATTTTTTAGTAACGACTTTCGAAAGTTTCCTGTCTCAGTTAAAGTCACCCTACGCTTGGCAGGCACAAATACCTTGGCGTTGATTAGCTAGAATTCTACTCCCTGTCGCCTTGGCGAAAAAGAGATAGACTGCGCTTTAAACGCTCCACGAAGAGACAAAATACCAACGCAAGCCAGACTTAAAAACCCGTTAGAAAGTAAAATTACACAGTATGTTTTTTAAAAATTGAAAATAATTTAGCAAATTTGTTTCCAGTTACAGAATATAAATTATTTTGATGTTAGTGGCTCAAAGGACATATTAGCCGAATACAACTTTTATTAAAATACAACGGACCTGAAAATATGTCTAAAAACAAGTCGCCGGAGTTGCCATAAATTTGACTAATTCTTTACCTAGTCTTGCATATAATTAATGCTTGTTGATGTCAAAACAATATTTAATTAAAAATATTTAAAAACTTATAAATGGCAAAAATATCATTTATATTTAAATCCCGTTTTGTTACAGTTGGAAGCTGTTATCCATCGATTTTAATATGGTTGATTTAGCCTTGGTATCCATACTAAAGATACAGCGCTTTAAGTTTTAGAGTCCTCTCCTTAGTTTCTGAGATATTTACACAAAACTGTTTTAAAGGCTGATATATCATGGCTTCACTTATGCTAATAGGCTAGCTAGGAAGGTATCAGATCCGTCATGGATCCATTTATTTGTTTAAAGACTTGAGTTTTGAAGTGTAAACCAACCAACAGCAATTTCACCATAGATTTTAAATGGTATTACCGGTTATCACAAAACCTCATTAAATGTTACAAAATTAAATTATTATTTTGGGATGAACTGACCACATATTTTCAATCTCATTTTGGCCTATACGAAATTTTGCGTTTATGCAAAATTCAATATTTTATAATAAAACAATATCGCGCTCCCTGAACATCAATACAGAATTGTTAACAAATTTTAATTATTAATACAGGGTGTTTCAAAATTCAATGGCATCAATTTTATGTAAAATTTTTTGAGTGATTTCAAGACAAAAAGTTCATATAAACATTTAGGTCAAATTTGGCATATATATTTACTTATAGGTACTTTAATTAAATTGTTTATTTTGATATACTCGCCATACCACGCTGCAGCATATTTTTATTTTATAACAGCAGCCTTTGGTATAACAGCGATTTTCTGTATCAGGGCTAAAGTTGCGAAAAAATTGCAAAAAACAAAAAAGTTTGCAAATAAAACAAGGATTTATTTAACAGATCGAATCGTGACTAGGTGGATAATTTGCCGTTAATTAGTCGTGAATTAGTTGTGAAAAAATTAATTAAGCAAAGCACTCAAAAAATGGTCAAAAATAAGAGCGACAAAATTAATTTTTCCACAACTAATGAACGACAAATTAGCGACAAATTATCCACCATATTCGATTTCGATACGTCATGTCTAAATCCATTTTTACGGGTGCTTCGCTAACTTAATATGAAGTTAGCGAAGCAACCAAAAAAAGGAAATAAGAGCGACAAAATTAATTTTTCCACAACTAATTCACGACTAATTAGCGGCAAATTATCCACCTAGTAGCGATTCGATTTGCGATGGGTGCCAAAATATGAAGTTAGCGAAGTACGCAAAAAACGGTCAAAAATAAGAGCGACAAAATTAATTTTTCCACAACTAATTCACGACTAATTAACGGCAAATTATCCACTTAGTCGCGATTCGATTTGCGATGGGTGCTTCGCTAACTTCATGCTCATTAAAAATCTACCACTGGCTTACAACAAAAAAATCTGAGGGGAAAGGCGACATGACCCCTGAAAAGTATCACCCTTTAGGTTTGTACTATTATTTCTTATGCCTTATAGCGTAGTGCCTACAGCTAAATATACGTGCCGAATTTGTGCCCAATGTCTCAAAAATTGCATGACATAATCAAAAAACTAAATTAACACTTTGTGTCTCGGAAAGAAGGCGTATGTGGACCTATGTTTATATGAAAGTTTTGTCTTTAAATCACTTAACTTAACACTAAATTTATGTTATTGCATTGTGAAATACCCTGTATAAACCACCTATAGAATTTTCAAGTGAATTCTGAACTAGCTTTGACATTTGGTGACGTTTATTGTATAAAATCAGCCACTATTTTTAAAAAAGCTGGAATAAAAATTAGTTAATCCTGGAATATAAAAGCCAAATGTCTGAGACTTAACTTTCAGCATTCTGGATCCATCGATATTCCATAATCTATCAGTAGAATGGACCATACACATGACCTATATTCAGTGTTATACCTTATGAAATATTATGCAAATTCCAAAAAATGTTCCACTTCAAAATTTACAAAACTAATTTGTTCCGAATTAACTCTATTGCATTAGTCCATCTAGAAGCGATTCAACTTTATTTTGACAGAATTATTCTAGAGACAGAGTCTATGTTATAATATGAACAATATTAGTTCCTTAGAACATTACGTACTGGTTAAATGTTCGAAGATTTGATTTCTAGATCTCTGATGCAAGAGAATTAAGAGCATCTCGTAATACAAATTTATCGATCGATTGACAGCATGAATTTCTTTTTTAATAATAAGTTTCTTTTTAAACAAAGATATCTGGCATCTCCTTATTTTGTTATGTGACTACATGGTTTGGGTTGAAAACTTTATTGTGACCAACACTTCTTTCGACCTCTTAGAAATCGCTCCAGGCAGAAACAGATCTTTGTCGGAGCGACTGCAAACTAATCCCTTATTGATCCAAATTTTAAAGAGGGCGCTCCTCGCGGGATTTCTAATCAAAGGCGTTTTTATTATAATTAATTAAAATTGTGTTTTATTTTAAAAACATTTTTGAACAAGAAAATTAACACATTTTAAGAATTCTTATAGTGTTTATGCGCAGCAAATACCTCCATTTCTTGATACAACAACGAAACATCCTATAAATTTTTTGTTTGTCTTCAGAACGTGACCTGAGCGATAAGGACTTTTTCAACGTCATAATTTTTAGTTTTCTAGAAGGTTTTCTATTAATTTGTTTGCACTTCAAATAAAATTAAGAGAAAAATACAATGAAAAAAAGAACCAAACCCGTTTATCCGTCTCAGGATAGAGGGCAATAGAGTTTCCCATATTATATTAAACTCAAATAATACCTATTAGATTTTTGACATTGCTGAATTTCTGTCTTATACTGTTTAGACTGGTCTCATTGCTATATAAAATGTAATTAAAGCCTCTGGTGTGTTTGAATGCCCCAATTCCTAGCCAGTTTTTGCACTGGAGAATTTATCTCCACTATCAACTGGATGGAGTTCTGTAATTACAAGGTACACACGTGTCATTGTAATCTGGCTAACTAGCTACGCATTTAATTCGTCAAAAAGCTTGCTTTCGTTTTAGCCATGAATAATATAAAACAAAGAGACTCAGAAAGAGCTTTAAGCTCAAAGTTGTAATCCCAATAAAGCTAAACAGTTCAACAAAAGGTTCAGCTTTAACTTTTCTCAGAGAATCGTTTAGCTGAGGCGTATAAATTGTACGATTAAAGAAGCAAAACCAGTAAAGAAAAATAATTATACATGGCTACTATCATCGGGCTGGAGTTTTGTAGTTACAAGGATACACGTGCTATTATAAGCTGGCTAACTACCTACCCATTTAACTCGTCAAATAGCTTGCTGCCGCTATTTGGCCAATGATTAATATAAAACGAAAAGATTCAGAAGAGCTTTAAGCTGAGACTTGAAATCCCAATTGAGCTAAACAGTTTAACAAAATACTTATCTCTACTGTCATCTCGATGGAATTCTGTAATTACAAGGTACACACGTGTCATTGTAATCTGGCTAATAAGCTACGCATTTAATTCGTCAAAAAGCTTGCTTTCGATTTAGCCATGAATAATATAAAACAAAGAGATTTAGAAAAAGCTTTAAGCTCAAAGTTGTAATCCCAATAAAGCTAAACAGTTCAACAAAAGGTTCAGCTTTAACTTTTCTCAGAGAATCATTTAGCTGAGGCGTATAAATTGTACGATTAAAGAAGCAAAACCAGCAAAGAAAAATAATTATACATGGCTAAATTTTTTACGTGGAAGAATATATCTCTACTAACATCGGGCTGGAGTTTTGTAGTTACAAGGACACATGTGCTATTATAAGCTGGCTAACTAGCTAGCCATTTAACTCGTCAAATAACTTGCTGCCGCTTTTTGGCCAATGATTAATAAAAAAACAAAGAGTTTCAGAAAGAGCTTTAAGCTGAGACTTGGAATCCCAATTGAGCTAAGCAGTTTAACAAAAAGTGCAGCTTTATCTAATCTGACATCATCTTTTAGCTAGGGCATATCAATTGTAAGTGTAATAAAGCAAAACCAGCAAAAAAAGCAATTATACATTTCTAAATATTATACGTGGATGAATTTACTATCATCTGGACGGAATTCTGTAAATACAAGGTACACACGTGCCATTATAATCTGGCTAACTAGCTAGCCATTAATTCGTCAAAAAGCTTGTTTCCGCTTTTTGGCCAATGATTAATACAAAAAGAAGAAATTTAGAAAGAGCTTTAATCTGAGACTTGGAATACCAATTGAGCTAAGCAGTTTAACAAAAAGTGCAGCTTTATCTAAGCTGACATAATCTTTTAGCTGAACTATATAAATTGTACTAGTAATTAAACAAAACCTGCTAAAAAAAACAATTATACAAGGTTGAATATTATACGTGGATAATCTCTACTATCATCTGGATGGAATTCTGAAATTACAAGGTACACACTTGCCATTATAATCTGGCTAACTAGCTAGCCATTAATTCGTCAAAAAGCTTGTTTCCGCTTTTTGGCCAATAATTAATACAAAAAGAAGAAATTCAGAAAGAGCTTTAATCTGAGACTTGGAATACCAATTGAGCTAAGCAGTTTAACAAAAAGTGCAGCTTTATCTAAGCTGACATAATCTTTTAGCTGAACTATATAAATTGTACTAGTAATTAAACAAAACCAGCTAAAAAAAAACAATTATACATGGTTGAATATTATACGTGGATAATCTCTACTATCATCTGGATGGAATTCTGTAATTACAAGGTACACACGTACCATTATAATCTGGCTAAATAGCTACCCATTAATTCGTCAAAAAGCTTGTTTTCGCTTTTTGGTCAATGATTAATATAAAACGAAGAGATTCAGAAAGAACTTTAAGCGGATAGTTGGAAGTTGAACAGTTTAATAAAAGGTTCAGCTTCAACTTTTATCTAAGGCATATAAATTGTACGAGTAATGTAACAAAACCAGCAAAGAAAAACAATTATACATGTCTAAATATGTTACATGGAAGAATTTATCGCTACTCCCTTATCGCTGGAGTTTTATAATAACAAGGACACACGTGGTATTATATGCTGGCTAAATAACTATCCATAAAACTCGTCAATAAGCTTGCTTCCGCTTTTTGTTCAATGATTAATATAAAACGAAAAGATTCCGAAAGAGCTTTAGGCAACAGCAGCTTTATCTAACCTCACATAAACTTTTATCTGTAACTCTTACTCTCACATAAAGGATAAATTTTACACGCAAAATGATGGACTTTCAATGGGTTCGCCTCTTTCGCCCGTGGTAGCAAACATCTTCAGGGAGTGGTTCAAGGACCATGCGATTAACAAAGAAAGATTCAAGCTGAAACTATTGCTACGATACATGGATGATACATTTATAAATAATTATAGACAATGGAATTTTATATCTACTCAATCATTGTCTAGAAGTTTTAAACAAAAAGTTTTTTTTGTTATTTTTTGTAGTTACAGTCAAACTTTGATAAGTCGAAATGTTTGATAAGTTGAACCAAACTGTTGGCAATGGCGTCAAGGTTAGGAAATATAATTATGTAATTTGGCCTTGATAACTCAATCTTCGATTAGTCGAATATTTTGATAACTCGAACATTGTATGTGGCGCCAACTTCGATAAGTCGAATTTTCTGGGGAATCCCCTAATTACGAATCGTTTTAACTTGTTTGTTTGCATTGGAATGTTTAAAAGACGCGATTCAGTGTAACTTGTATTCGATTTGCTATACGTTTAGGGGTTGCGTGTATGTTAATATGTCACAACAACCAACTTTTTGTCGGTAAAATTAATATGTGCATTCATACATATGTATAAGAACAAAAATTATATATTCACATGTATTAGAGGTGAACGTTTTTAATATAGACTTGGTTGTATCAGAATTATTGCAAGTATACCAATTTTTTCTTAACAAAACACGTAAATTTTAATTTACAAAAAATACGAAAACGCTGCAAAAAATTTTGTTTATTATTTGTCGAAGCACGGATCACCTTAACAGGTGATCCGTGCTCGAAGTCTCGATAAGTCCAAATTTATTTTGAAGAAGCAAAATGTATTAGTTTATAAAATGTTTAAATTAGGTAACCAAAATATAAATTTGGATATGTGCTTGTATTTTCCATTGTAATATATTTGTAAAAATATCTGCAAATTAAAAAAAAAATAGAAATACGCCTGCTAACAGTATTTTGTCAAAGTTAAATCAACGATTAGCGTCAATAACACCAGTTAAATTCATTTCTATAAATTTTGAACGCGAGATGCGAGACGGAAATCTGCCAAAGCTCCCAGTTGAATAATCCAGTCGTGCATGAAAAGGCACGTTTGTTAAAATAGCTATCGTTGATTTCTCCCTTTTTGGTACACATAATTTGAAAAAACATTCCATCACGGACATGTTAACGAAAGTAGAAAAAAATAGAACTATTCCGAGGGAAAATACACCTACCGGCATTGAGTTATATCCTATCGTTGATTTCTCTCTTTTTAGTAAACATAATTCGAAAAAACATTTAATCACTGACATGTTAACGAAAGTAAAAAAAAGCAAATGCACAGTCAGCGAATGTAGTCAGCCATGGCCGCAATGTAGTGAGCTGGCATTTATATCCAGGTGACACTTGTGTGAAACCAACAGAAACAACCAATCCGGGGAAAAATACACCTACCGGCATTGAATCATATATCTATCGTTGATTGATCGAGGGAAGCATAACGGATGACATTACTTACAACAACTGATAGGTACGGCCATGTACAACGAATAAACGACGAGAAATTACCAAAGCAATGAACGACGAGAAATTACCAAAGCAGGTCCTAGAATGTCAACCAATAGGGCGCAGAAAAAGAGGGCGTCCTGAACTGGAAGAGCGACAGTCAATCCAAACATGAATGAGTCGAAAAAACCTGACAGAAGGTAATTGTCAAGATCAAATGAGGTGGAGAATAAGCGTCGGACAGCGTAGAAAAATGTTCTAAACCGACATAGTAGTAGTAGTATAAATATAATAAATAAATATAAACATTAAATTCTCTACTAAACCATTTGAAGCCAGGGGATTACTAAAACTCAAATCGCTCATGTAACGTATAGAAATCTTTGCCGTTCACGACTCCCCGTGTGTCGTTTATTTCCCTGATTTATTTGTGGTAATCTCTCTTTTCTACAACCATTTTTTTGTTCTACAGATTGGAGAGCTTCCTTCAATTCGCCTGTGAGTCCTGACTTTTCCAAAAACACGAAAGCTATAGATAAAACGGAATTTGAGATAAAAACTCTGCTTTTCTGTAAAGATAATGAAGGTTATTGTATTTTAGTCAACAAACAATTGTTTGCAAAGAGAGGCAGGCTTTCAAAGGTGTGAGGGTCGTTAACGACCCCTTGGACTCCAAAAAGTCTTAATTATATGCGTGTAATTTTTTAGGAAACTTCCACTTACAGCTGCTGAACTTATTGAGCAGATAGATAATTTAGATTCCCGATGGAATTGTTATACAACCGACTGATGATACTGATAAAAGTGCGGAAGATTCAGGAGACGAGAAATGTAGTGATCGGGACCGTCCTTGTTTCGCACAACTAAATGCGGCAGCCGAGTTCTTTTTTAATAATAACTCGATGAGTCCAGTAGAAATTTAAGAAACCACTGACCAACCTTAGTTGCGAATTTACTAGCGAAGATGTGCCTAATCCTTTGGTGGCCATGTCAATGCGCAGAAATGACCTGACAATGATAACTTGCCTGAAAATTATAAACTTCCAGATCCCACGGAATCATTAACGACCCTTATCAACAATCGAAAACGAAAAGAGCAAAAATAAAAACGACGACGACTCTCATTAAAAATTAAAAACGAAAAGAGCAAAAAAAAAATGCTTTCTTACTTTCTATTAACTTAATACGATGTTAAAAATTTCTGGGCCTTAATGGGTAATAAAAAAAATATGTCAATATAAATATAGCTGCTAATAAACACTGATTTATCTTCTATACCATTTGAAGCCAGGGGTTACTAAAATTCAAATCGCTCATGTAACGTATATAAATGCCGTTCACGACTTCCCGTGTATCGTTTATTTCCCTGATGTTGTGATCTCTCTTTTCTACAACCATTTTTTTGTTCCACAGAGATTGGGGAGCTTCCTTCACTTCGCCTGTGAGTCCTGGCTTCTCAAAAAACACGAAAGCTATAGATAAAAGGGCCTTTGAGATAAAAACTCTTCTTTTCTGTAAAGATAATTAAGGTTAGTGAATTTTAGTCAACAAACAATTGTCTTGCTCTCTTGCAAAGAGAGGCAGGCTTTCAAAGATGTGAGAATCGTTAACGACCCCTTGGGCTCCAGAAGTTCTTAATTATGTGCGTGTAGTTTTTTAGGAAACTTCCACTTACAGCTGCTGAACTTATTGAGCAGATAGATAATTTGGATTCCCGATGGAATTGTTATACAACCGACTGATGATGCTGATAAAAGTGCGAAAGATTCAGGAGACGAGAAATGTAGTGATCGGGACCGTCCTTGTTTCGCACAACTAAATGCGGCAGCCGAGTTCTTTTTTAATAATAACTCGATGAGTCCAGTAGAAATTTAAAAAAACAACTGACCAACCTTAGTTGGGAATTTACTAGCGAAGATGTGCCTAATCCTTTGGTAGACATGTCAAAGCGCAGAAAGAAATGACCTGACAATGATAACTTGCCTGAAAATTATAAACTTCCAGATCTCACGGAATCGTTAACGACCCTTATCAACAATCGAAAACGAAGAGCAAAAATAAAAACGACGACGACTCTCATCAAAAATTAAAAACGAAAAGAGCAAAAAAAAAATTATTTCTTACTTTGTATTAACTTAATAGGCTGTTAAAGATTTCTGGGCCTTAATGGGTAATAAAAAAATATGTCAATATAAATATAGCTGCTAATAAACACTGATTTATCTTCTATACCTTTTGAATTCAAGGGATTACTATCTCTCAAATCGCTCATGTAACGTAAAGAAATCTTTGCCGTTCACGACTCCCCGCGTGTCGTTTATTTCCCTGATTTATTTGTGGTGATCTCTCTTTTCTACAACCATTTTTTTGTTCCACAGAGATTGGGGAGCTTCCTTCACTTCGCCGGTGAGTCCTGGCTTCTCCAAAAACACGAAAGCTATAGATAAAAAGGCCTTTGAGATAAAAACTCTTCTTTTCTGTAAATATAATTAAGGTTAGTGAATTTTAGTCAACAAACTGCAACCGCAACTCTTGCAAAGAGAGGCAGACTTTCAAAGGTGTGAGAGTCGTTAACGATCCCTTGGGCTCCAGAAGTTCTTAATTATGTGCGTATAATTTTTTAGGAAACTTCCACTTACAGCTGCTGAACTTATTGAGCAGATAGATAATTTGGATTCCCGATGGAATTGTTACACAACCGACTGATGATACTGATAAAAGTGCGGAAGATTCAAGAGACAAGAAATGTAGTGATCGGGACTGTCCTTGTTTCGCACAACTAAATGCGGCAGCCGAGTTCTTTTTTAATAATAACTCGATGAGTCCAGTCATTCATCAAAAATTAAAAACGAAAAGAGCAAAAAATACTCTGCCAATATATGGGCCCCTAAACTCACACTAGGTACTATAGTTATAGTTTACGTGTGAGCTAATATAACTAAAAACTGAAATATATTTTATTCAACTCCAGACTAAATTACCTTTTGTTTGATACCACACAAGCCATGTTTTGACTTAAACTCAAATTTTTGAAATCTACCCCCACCCTTAAAAAAAACAAAAACTAAAATGTATTTTGTTTAACTGCAGACTCAATTACCTTTCGTTTAATATCACACACGCCATATTTTCACATAAACTCTAATTTTTGAAATCTACCCCCACCCTTTTATTTGGTTTGTGTTCGGTGGATTTCGTTCATTTTTAAATGGGACCATCTAGACCCAAGACCCAGCCTAGGTACCAAATTTCATTAAAATCGGCCAAGCGGTTTTTGAGTTATACGCGTTGGTCGTTACAGACAGACATACAGACACACAGACAGGCATACAGACAGACAGACAGACAGACAGACAGACAGACAGACAGACGGCGCAACAAAAAAGTTTCAAAATCATCTGAAACGCAAAGATATATAAAAATTTTTGAAATCGGAGCAACTTTTTTTTTCTCGAAAAAATTAGGATCACCATAGCTCACACTACTATAGTATAGTATATGTGTGAGCTAAAATTCTTTCTTACTTTATATTAATTTAATACGTTGTTAAAAATTTCTGGGCCTTAATGTTTAATAAAAAACAATATGTCAATATAAATATAGCTGCTAATAAACACTGATTTCTCTTCTATACCTTTTGAATCCAAGAGATTACTATCTCTCAAATCGCTCATGTAACGTAAAGAAATCTCTGCCGTTCACGACTCCCCGCGTGTCGTTTCTTTCCCTGATTTATTTGTGGTAATCTCTCTTTTCTACAAGCATTTTTTTTGTTCCACAGAGATTGGGGAGCTTCCTTCGCTTTGCTTGTGTCCTGGCTTTTCCGAAAACACGAAAGCTATAGATAAAAGGGCCTTTGAGATAAAAAACTCTGCTTTTCTGTAAAGATAATTAAGGTATTGTATTTTTAGTGAACAAACAATTGTCTTGCTCTCTTGCGAAGGTCTAGTATCTGGTCGGGCATTTACTTGCCATTACTTTGCATTTTTTTGCTTTTATTTTCCATTATAACTTTTAAAACGCTGTGTTTATCATGATTTTTTGAACATACGCTTAAAGCCTTTTTCCTCGCAGTAACTACAAGTTACCAGGTAACCTGGTTACTCGTTTTCTGTTTTTCTTCGCTGAGTAACACTAACTATGACGTCACGAGTAACCACACAGTGTAACCAGCCTAGCAGACGTGGTTGCTGAAATATTTTATGGTTAAGATCGTTTTTTTTTGTTTTTTTTTCAAAATGTTTGATTTTAATATATATATATATATATATATATATATATATATATATATATATATATATATATATTAACAACAAATTATGTTTGGTAACGGTAGAAAATGAAGCACATCCCTTGAAGTTGGTACTATATCAATTCAACTGCGACTAGTCTTAAAATGTACTGTCTTTGGTGTTCTGTGGTACTGCGGTCTTACCACAGAATACCAAAGGAGCACCCTGTTTCCACCCCGATTTAAAAAACGCAGCAGGTAACGCTGCATTTAAAACTGGTGCAAATCCATGGCCCGTGATACGTTTTTTGAATCGGGGTGGGCATGCATTGGTGGAAACAATGAATTATTTTCTGCATTTTGGAAATTGCTGGTAAAAACAAAAAAAAACAATTGGAAATGTGATCCACAGCTGACTGTCTGACGTCATACAGCGGTTACTCCGAGTAACCGAGTAAACTTAAATGAGTGATTAGGAACCTCGAGGAAAAAGGCTTTTACTTAGATTTGAGCTGTGTTGGGTCGCTTTTAACTCCGACTGTCTTAATTCTAGAATACACACACACCTTATTTGTAGGTTTACGGAAAAAAAATATAGTAAATAATTTGTTTGTTTAACTTAAAATCATTACGCCTTTAGACGAGAAACACAGATATATATGCCCACCCATATGCTTTGACCAGCCTACCCGAAGGCACTTAGAGTCCCTAAATTTGCTGAGGGTTTGGTGGAAGAAGGCGCAAAGGCGCTAGAGACTTTAAGCGATGACAAACAAGTAGCACTGGTTTGGGTTCGAGGACATAGATTCCAGGAAATAAATAAGATAGCACCAACCCTAAACGAGGAAAAGCTACATATGTGCCATACCCAATAAAAAATGTCGGGGAGGGATTAAATAAATTTAATAAAATATTGCGTAATGTGAAATTTTCTTGTCTTATTTTTGTTGTGGACATATCTACTTTAACAAACTTTATCACATTTGGGACATTGATCCCCCTTGATTCCTTCCTTTAGGTACGGCCTTGAGCAGCAGAGTGCGTTAAGAAATTGTAACAAAACGGGGTTTGCATATAAATGGCATTTTTGCCATTTATAAGTTTTTAAATATTTTTAACTAAATATTGTTTTCGACATCAACAAGCATTAATTACATGTAAGACTAGGTTAAGAACAGTAAAATTTACGGCAACGCAGCGACTTGTTTTTAGGCATTGATTTTCATGATCGCTGTATACTAATAAAAGTTTTATTTGGTTAATCTGTCCCTTGAGCCACTAACATCAAAATAATTTATATTTTGTAACTGAAAAAAAATTTTCCAAACTATTTTCAATTTCTAAAATGCACTGTGTAAGTTTTTTTTTATATGTCGACGCGTCTTTAGCTTACGCTGGTGTTTAGTTTTTTGTCTGGCGCGTTTAAAGCACAGTCTGTCTCTTTCTCGGCAAAGTGCTTTGTTTTCCGTACACTTTACTTCGTTTTATATAAGGGGGTTCTTTTTTTCAACTGGGGAAATGTTAAATCTGTTAATTATTTAAACTTTGTATAAAACCATTATCTTTGTTATTCATAACTATTTTGATAATTATTTTTAGAGTTTATTTTAATTTTAAACCTTTTTATTGTTGCTGTTTCCAGTGCTTTAAAATATTGTTTCTATGCTTTTCTAGTTTTTTAATTGTTCATAAATACCTGGGGATATGGGTCATCTTTTTTCGTTGTAACAAAGACATTATTTCCACACAAAGGTTATAAATAAATAAAAATAATCCAATATTTTGGTTTAACAATGGTAGCCATATTTTAACCTCCAAATGTCACTAGGAAATGTCGAATAAAAACGGTGTAAGTCAGTGTGAGCTGTCCTCTATATTTTACATGTTAATTTTTTAGACAAGTTAGCGACGATTAAACCGATGGTCGATTGTTTTAGTGAATGAGTAATTGAAAAGAAATTCTAATATATCTTGTGCTTTTTACAGTATTTAAATATTGATACGTATTTAATACGGTAATGCATCTACAGATATAGTTTTAATTTATTTATGTATTATTTAGCTTTGAATATTTTTGTATATAAGTCTTTTTGTCAATCATGGATTATTTCTATTATTTTTCGAACTTTAAACCACCCCTCAGGGGTGGTACTACAATTTGAGACTATTTTTAACGGGAATCCTACGACTGCACGGACTAAGTTTCCAAAAAATGACATTTTGTTACAAAATTTTTATGTGGTTTTTTTTATTTCTAAAGTTAATTTGAATTTATATGAGATGAAGCTTACTGAGAAATGCTTACTATAATATTGCACATTCGGGTGAACCAAATCTTTGCAGGTATTTGACCAGTGAGTATTAAAAAAATACACTTCAACCGGTCGGTATCAAGTCTATAGACTTGATACTTAAACTCGGTCTACAATGCTAAGTCTTAAGGTCTTAGTAAATACTGGTGTAAAAGTTTTAAGAGTGTAAATATTAAAATAAAAAAGTTTAATAGTAGTAAAATTTGATATTTGTTTATTAAATATAAAGAAGTGAAAATGTGAAGTATAAAGAAGAAAATTGAATAGGAATACATAATTGAGAAAAACGCTTGTAGTTTATACTTCCTCCAAGAACCGCCAAATTCTCTTTCGAGATTGTAATAATTAATAAATTTAATAAGGATTAACGCTTTTATAATTCATATAAGTTGTTGCCCAAATTGGTATGGCTTACAACATTGAAGCCTTGGGCACTTGATTTGACAGTACCACTGTTAACAAGGTCACCTGGTACAAAATAGACCTGAGGCATGGTAGAAGGACACCGGGGTCACTCTTATATACATAATATTCCAATACGCACGGTAATTGTCAACGCATGATGCAAACATAAATCCTCGCGGTCCTGAACTTAACATGTGCATATTATTTCTATATAGTACGTAATATACCAATACCCACGGTACCTTACGATGCAGGATGCAAACATATTTGAAATAGCAATATCAATGGGCATAACTTTATGCTTCTTGCGGTCCTTAAGATAAAATGTCCCGATTGGTTAAACTTTTACACATGCATATTATTTAATTCGTGTATTCGTCATGTCGAATCATCGGCGCACAGTTACAAAAGGTATATATATCTATGTAAATTTGATATCTATGCATTTTTCTTATCTTTATTTCTGAATGTTTGAATCAAACGCCAGTCATTGTGGAAATGGGTAACAGGGAGTATTGGAATAATACGTATATGGTTACTACCGTTACCACCACTACTACTACCCCTTTAAAATAAGCCTATATAGTGTGTGATAATAAGTCCTTAAGGTAAAACTTCTTTTATTTTGTCTATAAAGGAAATTAAGGTTGCATTAATAATGAGCAAATGTTTATTCTTAGACTACTCCAATTTCAACTTCACTAACGTAATCTTTCATTAGTGGAGACAGCGCTTTAAGCATTAGGGACTGAATTTCCATTAACTTGCAGGATAAACGATACATAATTACTAAGTATATATTTATTAAAAATGTTAAATAATCAAAATTGTGGGTTTTAGAGGACAATAAAATGCATCAAGAACTAAATGGTACCTATAAAATGCAATTATCTTTCTTTATGAATTTATGATTAAGCTTGTTTGTCAAACAACAAGGGCTCTAGCTATATAGCAAACTTTATTTTATTACTCCATAACATTAAATGTGCATCTGGATGATATTAAGGAATGTTTAATAAATATGAGGGATCCACCAAGCATAATAAATGGCTTTATATTCTGCCATCCCTAAGAAGAAAGCCGCATATCACTTTTTTGACATTTTTAGATCCTTTGGACAAAATCCTATAAAATATTTTGCCAATTTATGGGCACCTACGCCTAAGCTCACATGATTAATGTATAATGTAATTTTTACCTATAGCTCACACTACTTATAGTATACGTGTGAGCTAAAAAATATAATTACATCCATAAATCCATAATTTTAACAAAGAAAGGTAATTTTGAAAATTACTGCTTTGGACGGCCTTAAATTTCCAAACAATTTTCCGTGACATAAAAGCCATATTTTTATTTCCGGCAAGCATTAAAGCACAAAAAATTTGTGATCAAAGCCGCATCTTACCAATTTTTACGGAGCTTACTCTACGGCTTTTATGGTTGGTAATGAACTGTGATGGATAATCTATTTCTATATTCTATATTATTTCTATATTATAGGTAGGTACATAGAGGTATTTCAGATTATTCTTCTGTTTATCACAGGAAACCAGTTGACATTTAAAAGTACTGGGAACAAGAAAATTGTTTATTATATTTTTTTCTTTTGCTTACGGATGGGCCAAAAAAAAGCGGACAATTTTCTTTTAATTAGAACTTTTGAACTATACAATCGATTTTAATGGGAGAAACTGCACTTGGCAGAGAATTAATCAGAGTTTTGACTAAATGTATGTTTTTGTCCGCCATCTTAAAATCCAAGATTAAGTTGTACCCTTCAAAAATGCTCGTTTATTCTTGTGTTGCGAACATGTTTTAATTATTTTTTTAAATCAGTCAAAAAGCTGCATTCTTGCCACGCACAACAAGGTACGAATTAGCAAAATCGGTTTGATGATTCTAATTTTTTGTTCAACCATTGTTTTGCGTATTATACGATTACCTTGCCAGTAATGTCTGCATTTATTTCCTTAAAAATTTATTACTACTAAACCGATTTTAATGAAATAAAAAAACATCCCAATGAGAATTGATTGTTTTTTAAAGATCATGATTAAAGTTTATCGTCATCTTAAATTTGAAGATGGTGGACAGAAATTTACCTGAATTTTGAAAATGGCGTGTTTATTTTTATTTTCCAAAAATGCTTTAGTTTTTTTTTAAATTTATACAAAAGCACTAATTTTCTCCCACGCAACAAGGAACAAAATAGTAAAATCGGTATGGTGGTTGTCAAAAAAAATCTATTTTTCTTTCAACCATTGTTTAACAGATGATACGATTGCATTGCCAATCCTGTCTGCATTAATTTACTTATAAATTCGTATTACTAAACCGATTTTACTTTTCATTTCAAAATTATAAGAAAATAAAGCAGTACCAAAATATAAACCCGTTCTTCTTAAAACATCAAATTTGTACATGCGGCTTTCCTCTTAGCGAATTGCCATATGAAATAAAGATAAATGATTTTAAAATTGACATAGAAATCCCACGTCACGTAATATAAGGGACACGGAAAAATTCCAAAGATAAAGTGCACCATAAGGAACAAATGATGGATAAAATTGAGGCTAAAAATGTTTCTGTCTACGATTGTCCTTCAGACGTAGTAAAAAATATAACCATTGTAACAAAACGGGATTTGAATATAAATTGTATTTTTTCCATTTATAAGTTTTTAAATATTTTTAATAAAATATTGTTTTCGATTTCAACAAGCATTAATTACATGCAATAATAACGAACAATAATTAAGAACAAGTAAAATTTATGGCAGTGCAGCGACTTGTTTTTAGGCATGGTTTTCAGAATCGTTGTATATTAATAAAAGTTGTATTCGGTTAATCTGTCCTTTGAGCCACTAACATCAAAATGGTTCATATTTTGTAGCTGGAAACAATTTTTTTAAAAACACACTATTTAATTTTGATCTGTAACGGTTTTCTAAGTCGATGCGTTTTTGGCTTACGCTATCTCTTAGAGATCAAAGTAATCAACGGCAAGCTATGAGTACCTGCAAGGTTGTTTTCGCTGAGACAGGAAAACTGTTAGAGAGCATTCTTTAGTTGGTTTTTGTAAGCTTCACTTCGTTTGATTTAATGGGTTTTTTTGTTCAACTGGGGAAATGGTTAATTTTGTCAATTATTTCAAATTTTATATAATATTATTCTTTGTGTCATTCCTAACTATTTTGATCTTTACTTTTAGAGTTTATTATGTTAAGAAACCCAGGAAAACATAGAAACAATATCCTAAAACATTGGAAACAGTAATAAACAAAAGCACCACTGTCAACGAGCCCACCTCTTACACCATACTAATAATAAAAAACAAAATAAGCACACAGGAAAAAAGCGCACATAAAAACAACTGCACAGGAAATATCCGGACAGGAAAAAAGCGCACACGGAAGAAAAGTTCAAACGGAAAAATTATCACAGAGGAAAAATTTACAATAATAACACCATTACACAAAATAAAAAAGTGGTTTGTCTGTACATACGATCAGATATGTTATTTGGTGCGCCGAATACAAAAAGCGGGCTTCTTCTTAATTATAATATTGTAATATTACATTGTGAATATAACAAAAATAAAGTTTCAAAGCCAACAAATAAATTATTTACATTAGACTAGATAAAAATCACCTCGATTAAAAAAAGAATCGAAGACTATTTAACCACTACGCAGAACAACTGCACAAAACTGCAATATTTTGCTATTTTCAGCGTTTTCCCATATTTTTTGTGTCTGCGTAAAAAATTGTAACTTTTTACAATTTACTCGAAATATTGGAATTTGGATTCGGATTCAGCACAAAGAAACACTTATAAACATGTAGGTCTGGTAAAATATACAGACTTTGTTTTATTTTGAGTGCCGCTGTTGATTTTCATTAATTTTAATAATTCAAAAAAAAAAAATCTTAATCCTAAAAGATTTTGAAAACTTAAATATTTAGGTTAAATTTCAAAATTCTATGCACTGTTTACTTTATGCATGTAACTAAAAATGTTTAACTTGAAAGCAGACTATAAAACAACACATAAAATCAATCACTTTCTTTGTTTCAAGTCTTTTTATTTTTCCATCGTCTTTTAAACACGAAAAACACGATAGTTTTTTCGTTGTGAATATTAACCTTATAGTAAGAGATTAAAAAACAAAACTTCTACAGATTTGAAATACCTACTTCTACCGTTTGATAGAGAAACACATTTTCAACAAAGGCAAATTTTTAGAAGCGCGGTTGCTTCTTTGTATCGAAAAGGGGAATGAAAATCCATTGAAAATAAAAAAAAAATATATATATAAGTGAGTGGAGTGGACCCGGGAATTTTATATAATATTATTGTTATTTTTCTTTTTACCTTTTTCCAATTTTATTGTATAGAAAGTTATATATTAATCCGATTAAAAATAAAATCTAAATTTCAACTTTTTAATTTTAAAAGTATAAACAAGTTTTGCTTTTAAACCACTTACAACAAAACAAAAAAAATATACTTACAAAAAAGTTATTTAATCTGATATTTTTCTTTTTAGAGAAAAAAGGGTATTAAAGAAATTTACAAATGCGTTGTGGCTAATCATAAAGAAGACATGGAGTATATCATGAGAAAGTTAACGGAAGAATACCAAAAGTGGGGGTTAACAGTGAACGTGGACAAGACACAGTACTTATGTATTGGAAACGAATCAAGTGAGTTAGAACTAGACAATGGACAAACAATATCCCCATGCAATGAGTATGTATACTGGGGTGTCACATTTGATAAGACAGGAACAGACTGTAAAGAAGTGGAAAACAAAATAGTAAAAGCAAAAAAGTTTATTGGATGTCTTAACAGTATTTTATGGAGCAAAGAGATAAAAATAATGCAAAATTTAACATATATGAAACAATGGTGTAAAGCACGCTGTTGTATGGAATAGAGACTTGTCGCGTAACAAAGCAAAAATCAAAAGTGTCGAAATGGATGCAACAAGAAGATCAATGAGAATATCTAGAACAGGTCATATTAGAAATGAGATCATAAAAGAAAGAATGAGAATCAAGGGAAGCATAACCGATATCATCACTAAAAGACAACTGATATGGTACGGTCATTTACAGTGAATAACCGAAGAAAGATTACCAAAGCAGGTCCTATAATGGCAACCAATACGGCTCAGAAAAAGAAGGTGTCAATTTATTTGTATTTTGTTTTTCTGTGTATGCTTAAATCGAAATAAAGTAATCTTGTTAAGAAAAAAATCTTTGAATTGTGACATTCTTGTGTCTTGCCAAACAAACTGTTTAAAGTTTCTTTTTTAAATAATATCCTTTTGAATAAAAGAAATCCTTCGCGAATATTTGAAAGTAGGTCAATAAATAAATTTAGGAGAATGCGATCCCTCGCCTGGAGTTTTTTGAATTTTCCAAAGTTGTCTCCAATCGTATACCGTAGTGCGCAGCACATAAGAAATACACACATCTCCTGGGAATGGCCGCACACAAATTTTCCATTCAAACATGAATTTTTATTGAGTAGTGGTCCAGTATATAAAGTTATTTTTGTCTTACAACATAACATAAGCCGTTTTCAAGCGAATAACTAGTAAT
This sequence comes from Aspidapion aeneum, assembly GCA_963576565.1. Taxonomy (NCBI): domain Eukaryota; kingdom Metazoa; phylum Arthropoda; class Insecta; order Coleoptera; family Brentidae; genus Aspidapion; species Aspidapion aeneum. Next base: position 120,710,922 of record OY755040.1, read on the forward strand.
TACTAGTATTTACCATTGGCGTTCAAGCGGCCTTGGTAAATACCACTCGTTGAAGAGTGACATCACGAATGAGCCCGTCGTTTGTCATCGTTTATTACCGTTAATTCTTTTTGCGTTAATTTTTAAAAAGAGATGGCCTCCTCTATATTTTTTCGTTTTCTCTAATTTTTTCAATGTAGACTTTGAATACGAAATATTATTTAAAAAAAACAGTACCATTGTACTCCTCTAACCACTGTTTATTATAATAATTTTTTTTCCAAATTATGCCCATTTTGAATCAAATACGCCAGTATTTGGAAGGATGTAAATGTAAATGTAAATGTAATCTTTATTTTCCATTTGATCGTAATTTACATGATATTGGACATTGTCAAGAGGTTCTATAAATATAAGTACAAACATATAAATGTAAAAGACAATGTAAGAACTAAGTTAAAACAAACAATACAATTTTTTTTCCAAAGTAACAACTTTTTAGTTGTTTTTGTCATGTAAATATTCCTCAACTGAATAGTAGCAGCTGGTCACTAGATGTTTCTTCAGCATGTTTTAAATGACTACAGATTGTATTTTTTTTAATGTTCAGGCAGTTTATTGAACAGAACTTTGTGTGTTGTGGAGATTTTTCAAACACAGTTGTTTTATGTTTTTCTAGTTTTAGTTGACATACTGAGCGCGTAGGGTATCGATGATTCTGCGACACTGACTCGTATTTACTCTGATTCCTCTTTATAAACATTATGCAAGAAAAGATAGATAATGAAGGAACCGTCATAATTTTATTTTGTATAAAGTGAGGCCTACAAGTTTTGAGTGGTTGGCATATGATGAGCGCGTAAGAGTTTTGAAATAACTCTTTTATGGTAAAAGAATTTAATATAAAGGGGAACCATAAAATAATTAAAATTGAGGCGGTGCAGAGTTGTATCAGATAATTATAAGGGTTTTGAAAATATTGAAAAAAATAGTTTTTTACTTAAATGCACCGCGCATTTAAAACTCCACTGCGATAAGTGAAACGGTTCTGGACAAAATATACTAGTATCAAAAAATTACTAAAACCTAGCTAGTCTAGGCATGTTTTTTGAACGTTAAGGTTTTCTTTTTTTATTGAGGATTTAAATGCACATTAAGAAAGTCTTTTCTTTATCAGGTATCAAACACTTTATCAAAAAATATTGAAGACTTTTCCCATAAAGGTGTTATTTTAAAACCCTTTCACTCTTTTTATATACCATACCTACAAGGCCTACTTAAAATTTAAAGTAGGTTTAACTTAAATTGTAACTCACACCAGTATTTACTAAGAAGACTATAGACTTGATACCGACCGGTTTAAGTGTATATTTTTAATACTCACAGGTCAAATAACTGCAAAGATTTGGTTCACCCTAATGTGCAATATGATAGTTAGCATTTCTCAGTGACTTTCATCTGATATAAATTCAAATTAACTTTATAAATAAAGAAAAACCACATAAAAATTTTGTAATTAAATGTCATTTTTTGGAAACTTAGTCCGTGCAGTCGTAGGATTCCCGTTAAAAATAGTCTTAAATTGTAGTACCACCCCTAGGGGGTGGTTTAAAGTTCGAAAAACAATAGAAATAATTCACAATTGACAAAAAAACTTACATACAAAAATATTCAAAGGTAAATAATACATAAATAACTTACAACTATATCTGTAGATGCATTACCATATTAAATACGTATCAATATTTAAATACTGTAAAAAGCACAAGATATATTAGAATCCCTTTTCAATTACTCATTCACTAAAACAATCGACCATCGGTTTAATCGTCGCTAACTTGTCTAAAAAATTAACATGTAAAATATAGCGGACAGCTGACACTGACTTACACCGTTTTTATTCGACATTTCCTAGTGACATTTGGAGGTTTAAATATGGCTACCATTGTTAAACCAAAATATTTGATTATTTTTATTTATTTATAACCTTTGTGTGGAAATAATGTCTTTGTAACAACAAAAAAAGATGACCCATATCGCAAGGTATTTATGAACAATTTATATAAATATTAAAAACTATTGTATTTACGAGAAAAATGAGTTAAACCTTCAACCAAAATGTAGACTTTTAAACCTAGGATTGTAGGACTTAGCACTTAGCACCCCAAAATATCATGATTATAGTATTAACTATTTATTAGTCTGACTTAAAAATTAAAAAATTTAACGTTTTTCTTATTTTATAAAAAAAATATATTAAAGAACATCCAACTGCTAAATCTACTTGTACATACCTACTAGTCGCAGTTGGGTACTAAATTGATAGGTATACCCAAGCGCGGATCTGGGTTAAAACATCCCTATGTTTTAACTCAGATCCGCGCTTGGGTATACCTATCAGTTTTGTACCCAACTGCGGCTAGTAGATAATGGTCACTAATATGTCATAATTATTTTCTATGGGGTGGGGGGGGGGGGTTATCATGCGGTTAGTCCAGTATTTCTTAACTAAAAGTCTATTTTTTTTTCTCTAGGGGAAAAGGTAATTAGGGAACGTCCTTAAATTACGTAACGCAAAAATTCAGAATTTTTGACTCCCTTCCCCCCCTCGTAACGCATTTTTAAGAAAAAACACATTATAAAAACACTGAGTGTAACGCAAGGCGAAGCCTCCCATCCCCCCTAGAGCGTTACGTAATTTAAGGACAGGCCCTTACCACGTTAGCCCTTCATCAAACCCGCGCCGCGGTTGGGTATACCCGAGGGGTCATCAGCTTTCAACAGTACTGTACAAATTTCACAACAGGACCCGACAGTACCACGACAGGACCCAACAGTACTCGACAGTACACGACAGTACCCAACAGTACTCGACAGTACACGACAGTACCCAACAGTACTCGACAGTACCACGACAGGACCCAACAGTACTCGACAGTACACGACAGTACCCAACAGTACTCGACAGTACACGACAGTACCCAACAGTACTCGACAGTACACGACAGGACCCAACAGTACCCGACAGTACACGACAGTACCCAACAGTACTCGACAGTACACGACAGGACCCAACAGTACTCGACAGTACACGACAGTACCCAACAGTACTCGACAGTACACGACAGGACCCAACAGTACCCGACAGTATACGACAGTACCCAACAGTACTCGACAGTACACGATAAGACCCAACAGTACACGACAGGACTCGACACTACCCCCCAACCCCAACCAGTGGCGTAGATGCGAAAAGACATGATGAGCTTTTTTTTTTTGTTTTTGGCCGCAAGTTTTTTGAGCGCGCGCTTTGTCCCTGTCGGCCTTCCCCAAACATGATGACCTTTTTTTTTTTTTTTGTTTTGGTCGCAAGTTTTTTGAGCGCGCGGTTTGTCCCTGTCGGCCTTCCCCAACCATGATGACCTTTTTTTTTTGTTTTTTTTGCTCGCATGTTTTTTGAAGGGCGCGCTTTGTACCTCGCAACAGGACCCAACAGTACTCGACAGTACACGACAGTACCCAACAGTACACGACAGGACCCAACAGTACTCGACAGTACTCGACAGTACACGACAGTACCCAACAGTACTCGACAGTCCACGACAGTACCCAACAGTACTCAACAGGACCCAACAGTACACGTCAGGACCCAAGTCCTGTTGGACGCTGTACAAAATTTTAGGGTGCCGATGACCCCTCGGGTATACCTATAATGTTTCAAGTTTTAGTTTTGATGCCCAAAGCGCACTTACAAAATTATACAGTTTTGTATTTTCACGAATCAGGTTATTGGGTAATTTTGCACTCAACTGTAACTATTAGGTACAAGTAGATTTAGCAGTTGAATGTTTTTTTTATTTATTTTTTTTTATTTCGAACTTTTAGGTTTAATTCTAATTCAGCCCTATAGATAGCACTATGCATTTTTCATTCATTTAGCGTTATCCGGAAAGTACATGTAGATTTTATACGGACGCGAACAGTGTTACAGTTCATATGATTATTTTCGAGACAAATTTTTACAACTTTCTTTCGTTGGCCTATGCTATTTGTTATGGTAAACAGTTGATAACTGTCAAAAAGTTATCTCAAAAATTATGATATTGAGTTTACCTTCCTTTCTCTTTTGTTTTTTTTTGTTTGGATCACGGAATTACGTGCTTAATTCAATGTGTAAGACATACGCAATGAGAGGGAGAGGGAACTGGTAAAATGATATTGAAAAAAAAGAAAGAATTTTTGAAATCACCGTATATTTTATAAAATTATGCGAATATGGCTTTTGAAGAACGGACTACAAAGTAATTACAGAAAATTAAAGGACATTTGGAATGGATGATCAAAGAAGTTTCATTATCATGGGACGCATGACGTCTGGCGACCGCCATGTTGATTGCTGTTATATAGCCTAAAGCACCTTTTTTGTCAAAATCGGTTCAGCCGTTAAGGCTCTAGCGCGACACAAACATACATATTTACATACATATCCCTGGCAAAAAATATTACCTTCCTTTCGCCTTGCTGCAGTTGAGTAAAAAAAGAGCAATTACAATGATCTACGAGCAACTATTGGTTTCTGCTTTATAGCGAAATGTTGCACTAGAGAGACTGGTATTTAAAAAAAAAACAGGGTACCCCGTTATGTCCGTCTGTCCCCTATGTGTCCCCTAGTTTTTATTTTCCTGTATATACTTTTTTGCTCAAAAATTCCCAGTTTTATAAAAAAAATGGTGAATCCAGACTTTTGGGACACAATGTAAAACTTTTCCCTGGATTATCAAGAATTTATTTTGATAAATTATTTCCACCAGTCGACATAACTTCATAATTTATTTAAATTAAGGCAACCGGTGCTTGTAGCTTAAAAACTGTTTGATTTTATCTGAGTATATTTTAATAATTTTCAAATAAATAGGTAGCTATTACGTTTTACCACGAAGGAATTTTTATGGAAAAACGAGCATGCCAAACTTGATTATTCTTTTCATAAAATTTGAAATTATTTGAATAAATTTCTTGAAATATAATTAAGCCCTACCAAGATAAATAATAAAATGCTTTAAGTACCTAACAGTATGTTACTAACAGTGGCCTCTATAAACTTAGCATTACCACTTAAGAATTGGATATTCGCAATTATTGCATTAATTGTCGTAAATTTGTCGTGAAAGAAAAAAATTTGTCGCGCCACCCGTTTTCCTGAAAAGGTGGTGTAATGCTAAGTTGAGTCTCAACTTAGCACTACCACCCCAGAAAAAATTCAAATTTTCAAAAACCAATATATGAAACAATTGTCGTAAATTTATCGTGAAAACAAAAATTTTCTCACGCCATCCATTTTCCTGAAAAGAGGGTGTAATGCTAAGTTGAGTCTCAACATACCTATATTCGTTCTCTATAGCAAAATGGCTTGGGGTCAAAGGGAGGTTGGCGTTAAATGAACAACATAATATTTCTTAAAAAATGTAAAATTTAGTACCCGTAAATTAAAAATCAAACAAGTTTGCGTGGCTAATCGGGTAAAAATAATTTGTTTCTCTTATACTTTTCCGGGGGTAGCTCGAAAGCTTAACCTCACTGGGGTCCAAGATCTAATGGACACCTAACAAGTGTTGACAGTTAACTGTTTCGTCCATATGGGACTCCTCAGAACACTGCTTGGTCAATGTGACACCCTTGCTAAATTAGGTATATGGTTTTGTCTCTCACCTTACATTTCTAGTGAGAAAATAAAATCATATACCCCACAAGAAGCGCCATCTACCAAAGTACGAGAGAAACTAAGCAGCAGGCGAGTAAAACTGCTATATCATCGATCGATGAAAGTATCGATTGAAAGAAAGAATCCATCACGTGACCCACGACACACATTGCCTATTTAGGTCAGATCAACGCTAATTGCGTTTGTTACGCTATCAAGACGTCGGCATCGCGTCTGTCAACGGAGTTTAAAGCCAAATATTAAAAAATGTAAAATTTAGTAGGTACTAACTAGTCATTTCGTAGGTATTAATGTAGCATTGTTTTTAAAAGATATATAATTTTATTTTTTCAAATATAGTGACTACAATAATTTGACGCCATGATAATCTAAATTTAAAAACTGGGTTCATCAAAATAGACCTAATAAAAAAGCTAAGAATATTTTTAGCTCACACATATACTATACTATAGTAGTGTGAGCTATGGTGATCCTAATTTTTTCGAGAAAAAAAAAATCATTTCAAAAATTTTTATATATCTTCGCGTTTCAGATGATTTTGAAACTTTTTTGTCGCGCCGTCTGTCTGTCTGTCTGTCTGTCTGTCTGTATATCTGTCTGCCTGTAACGACCAACGCGCATAACTCAAAAACCGCTTGCCCGATTTCAATGAATTTTGGTACCTAAGCTGGGTTTTGGCTCGAGATGGTCCCATTTAAAAATGAACAAAATAGATAGATTTCAAAAATTAAGTTTATGTAAAAATATGGCGTGTGTGATATCAAACGAAAAATAATTAAGTCTGGAGTTAAACAAAATACATTTTAGTTTATTTAACAAAAAAGGGTGGGGGTAAATTTCAAAAATTAGAATGTATGTGAAAATATGGCGTGTGTGATATCAAACGAAAGGTAATTGAGTCTGGAGTTAAATAAAATACATTTTAGTTTTTTTTAAAGGGGTGGGGGGTAGATTTTACAAATTTGAGTTTAAGTAATAACATGGCTTGTGTGGTATCAAACGACAGGTAATTGAGTCTAGAGTTGAATAAAATATATTTCAGTTTTTAGTTATATTAGCTCACACGTACACTATAAATATAGTATCTAGTGTGAGCTTAAGTGCCCATACATTATCAGAGTATTTTTCATTCTCTACCGGAAATAAGTCCGCCAATGTTGTGAGATAAAAAAAATCTCTTTTATTGAAACTTTTTTGTAGTGAACAAAGGACATTTAAACAAGACAAAAACCTAATCTTCCAAAAAGCTTTTTTCAGTTTGTGTTTTTTTCGTAGGCATGTCGTCCTCCAAACTTCCGAAAGTAATTTTCATTTTTACCATTATCAAGACAAATACCGAAACTAGCATGGGCTTAAGGCTTTTCTTGGCTTAAGGTCCCTTTAAATTGTGAGGTTGTGTATGCATAGTTGGTTTCAACTATTACCAATGAGTATATGACTCATATAGAGTGGCAACCGGAAAGCTTTGCCACATTGAGCGGCAGATAGCGCTGAAATAAATTGGTCTAGTACGCAATATTCAGAGACAAGTACTAAGATCTAATTGCATTTATATGACAAACATGAATCTCGGAACTCGCACATGCAACTAAATCGTACTTAGTAGTCCCTGAATATTGAGCACTAGACGATATTATTTCTGCGCCATCTACCCCTCAACGTTGCAAAGCTTGCCAGTACTCATTGCTATTACTAAATACTACTACTATGTCGGTCTCCTTCCATCTTAACAATTATTTTCTGCCAGGTTTTTTTGACTCATTGATCTTTGGTTTGACTGTTGCCTTTCTAGTTTAGGATGCCCTCTTTTTCTGCGCCCTATTGGTTGGTAATCTTTCGTCGTTCATCCGTTGTACATCGCCGTACCATATCAGTTGTCTTTTAGTGATTTCATCCATTTTGGTACTCTTTCCGTTAACTTTCTCATCATATACTCCATGTCTTCTTTATCATTAGCTACAATTACTTGGTCGTTAGCAAACTATAGTGTTTACGTTGTAAATTGGTCGTTAAGTTGTATTCCCTAATTCTATTTCTAAATACCACATGCAAAGCAGCCGAGAATCGAAGAAAAAACGAACCGAACCGGACCTACAAGTTGTAATTGCGGTACCAAACCAAGTCTTTGGTTTAAAATAGGGATGTTTTGTGTCGCGTATTTTACACTTTGTTACCGCTATTGTTATAACTGAGTCTGCGCATTAGCAGCTTCTCGCTCATTTTTTGTTATGTACGGTAACGGCGCAAAGTATGACGAAATTGAAAAAAAATGGACATCAATTATTTTAAATTAGCAAATGTTTGTATTGATATAATAATCATGATAATTGATAAAATTGAGCAAAAATATTTGTTTTATAGTATATTTTTAATTTATTTTTACACAGATTGTGGTATAATTTTATTTGGAAAACAAATTCCAGATTTAAGGCCTACTAAAAATAAAACAGCATTTTTTTACCTAGTTCTAAATAATACTTATCCCCTACTTCCCTATTCATATCATCTAATAATTCCTGCGCTTCTGGATATAGTGAAACATTTTAGCTCACACTACTGCTATATTATAGTAGTGTAAGCTATGGTGATCCTAATTTTTTCGCTCCAATTTAAAAATGTTTAATATATCTTTGCGTTTCAGATGATTCTAAAACTTTCTTGTCGCGTTGTCTGTCTATATGTCTGTCTGTAACGACCAACGCGCATAACTCAAAAACCGCTTGCCTGATTTAAATGAAATTTGGTACCTTGGCTGGGTCTTGGGTCGAGATGGTCCCATTTTAAAATTAACAAAATCCACCAAACACAAGCCAAGTAAAAGGGTGGGGGTAGATTTCAAAAATTAGAGTTTAAGTGAAAATAAGGCGTGTGTGATATTAAACGAAAGGTACTTGAGTCTGGAGTTAAACAAAATACATTTTAGTTTTTTTTTAAAGGGTGGGGTTAGATTTCAAAAATTAGAGTTTAGTCTTGGGTCGAGATGGTCCCATTTAAAAATGAACAAAATACACCGAACACAAGCCAAATACAAGGGTGGGGGTAGACTTCAAAAATTAGAGTTTATGTGAAAATATGGCGTGTGTGATATCAAACGAAAGGTAATTGAGTCTGGAGTTAAACAAAATAGATTTTTGTTAAAAAAAAGGGTGGGGGTAGATTAAAAACATTAGAGTTTACGTAAAAATATGGCGTGTGTGATATCAAACGAAAGGTAATTTAGTTCGGAGTTAAACAAAATACATTTTAATTTTTGTTTTTTTTAAGGGTTAGTAATAACATGGCTTGTGTGGTATCAAACGAAATGTAATTTAGTCTGGAGTTGAATAAAATATATTTCAGTTTTTAGTTATATTAGCTCACACATACTCAGTACCTAGTGTGAGCTTAGGGGCCCATATATTGGCAGAGTATTTTTTTAAATGAGCAACTTTTTTGCATAAATTTTTGTGACTCAAGGACGGGCCACTTTTAATTAAATTTATTTGAAAACTTAAAGTTAAAAAAAAATAATGCGAACCAACATAGCCTAGGATATTGCCAATTTGTGATGATGAAAAAAAAAAGTACATATCGATACACTGTGCGGCGCCCGGTACTTACGGTGGCCGTCCTTTAATGTTACCGTTATATTTTAAGGTTATTTTTGTATTGTATTTAATGCAGTCAAATTTTTTAATAAAATTCGATAGTTTGGTTTGTAAGAAACCATATATCTAATAAAAATAAATAAAGTAATATAAATAAACAAAAAGTTGAAGGAGTGTGAAACTACTGAGTAAACGTTTGTGTTATGTTATCTTTAGTGTTCCAAAATCTATCTTTTTTGCCCTGAATGTTGCCATTATTCTTAGTAACAATAACGGTAACAGCTGTCAAATTTTCTGTTATTTTAACTGACCCAAAATGTCCCTAATAACTGCCAAATGTATTAAGGATCTCTACAGGTATGTATTCCATTAGCGCACCCAGGGAAAAAGGACGATGCGCTCGGGGAAAGCCCCCCTCCACCCCAAAGATATTTTACACATATTTCATGAAAAAAAAGATAAAATAGCATAAAATAAAACATTATGAGGTCTCCACATGTCTTATTGAAATAAAGCCAGGCAGTAATTGTGCCGGGCACTATTCTGACAGTTTCGCATTATAAGAACAGCTATCTTTTTTCAAAATTAGGCCTGTGTGTATAATAAGAGCCGGAATTAATAGTACCGCCATTATTAATGGAAAATAAACGACTGGATTTATAAATTCGTCTTTGATATATCAATTTTGAAAGATCAACTGTCAGTTTTCAATGGAAAACTGTCAGAATAGTGCCCGGCCCAATCACTGAATGACCTTATTTCAATAAGTCCCTATTGTCCGAGAATAGCCACTATGGCCCCTAGGTTATGAGACACCCTGTATAAAAACGTCAATAAATAAAAAAACTTGTATTTTTTTTAAAACATATTAATGGAAATATCCACTTCCAAATTTTCTTTTATTTTTCGGTATGAGTTAAATAAATTTAGGAAAACTCTTGCTGCTATGATTTATTACAATTTTTTTTATATTTATTTAGATTATCTAATTTAGGCAAAACAATGTTAGACAGTAACGCACCCAGGAATATGTCTTGGGGGGGGGCCGAGGCCTCATAATGTCGTATTTCATGCTATTTTTTGTGTTTATTCTTGAAATATGTGGAAAATATATACAAAAATCATAGGCTTGGAGTGGGGCGGGCCCCGGGCCCCCCTCTGGGTGCGCCCATGTATTAGGCACTAAATTTAGTTACCTAGACAGTGTAGTCTAAATTTAGCTGTTATGCTTTGTACTAAACTAAGTTTTCTTCAAACAAGTAGCCAAATTTAGTAACTTCCTTAATGTTAACGCGGTATTATGCATGACCCACATATATTCATATAAACCAAAACAAAACCTTTTAATTGTATAATTATGCCGAGTTTCACGCTACATTTCCAAAATTTTGCCATTAAATATATGTATCAGACAAACAAAAAGCCAACTCACACGAAATAGGGGGACCCCTTTTCCAGAAAATGTTTATTTGTGCGTGTTCATGCTTTAAAAGCTTGGGCAATTGATATTCGGGATTTACTGCATAAAGCCAGACAGTAAGAGTGCCGGGAACTATTCTGATAGTTTTTCATTGAACACTGACAGTTGATCTTTCAAAATTGACACACCAAAGTTGAATTTATAAATCCAGTCGTTTATTTTCCATTAATAAAGGCGGCACTATTAATTCCGGCTGTTATAATACACAAAGACCTAATTTTGAAAGAAGACAGCTGTTCTTATAATGAAAAACTGTCAGAATAGTGCCCGGCATCATTACTACTTAGCATTAAACCACTTAAAGATAGGATATAGGCAATAATATGTCGTTTCCAAAATGTTTTTTATGTTCAGAGTGTGTTATATATTTCCTAGTTTAAAACGAAACGTTTTCTGGACTTGTGCCGCAGTCGTAATACTGAATAAGAATTCGCTATATTGGTTGGAACAATTATTATCGATCTTCACAGAGGCAACTTCTAGCTACTTTGTAAACAAACATAGAAAAACTAGTTTTTTAATTTTCTTGGACAAATCAGGGTTTTGATGTTCATGACTCCACATATTATATAGGTAAAACAAAAACATGGTTTGAGACATTTCACGGCAACTTATGAAAAATAATTTTTTGTAAAAATACGTCAGATTGGAGAAGCACGCATTTTGGATTGCTAAAATTGCTAAAATTATTTGACAGTAAATTTTGGTGCGTTCTTAAAATATGATACTAGAAATGTTTTTAATAGCCATATAAATTAGAAACAGAATTTCGGACTTCCATTATATTTGCCTGTTTCAAACACGATGTTTCGGTTAGTAAGTATCTGTTTTTAAGTGTAAGCTAACCTGTAAACAAAATAAAGGCAATGGAAGTCCGAAATTTTATTTCTCCTTAATCATTGTCTACGAGATCAGCCATATAAATTGTTGCATACATTCTTAAAAGCAATATAAAAACTTTAAATTGTATTCAATTAGTTAGCAATTAGGTTATTTAAATTATAATTTTTTTTTCTGTATTTTTATGCCTTGACTAAAGCTCAGTAAGGTACCATTTTCAGTTTGACTTTGCACCTTACCTTGGGATTTGGTTTTATGGAACCTTGCAGTGGGGGAAGTGTACTTAAAATAGGATAGTAAGGTAAAATAATAAAACTAAAGGTGGCAACGTTGCGGTCTAGCGCTAGACATAGGCCGCATTTTTTTTAGATCAGTCATTATATGGGTACAAGGTTGTGCGCTATTTTTTTTATTTTTGTGTGTTCTGCTTGTAACTCTTTATTTAAATGCTGTAAGAATTGACTACCGATTAAGGTAAGATATATTCTGCTGTTGATATTTGTAAAGTTAATAGTCTTGGAGACCATCAAACATGCTGTTTTTGACTAAATGAGAAACAATTAAAAAGTAGGATTAGCTTTAATATTTTATATGAGATTGAAGTAAAATGGGAAATTGTTAAAGTAGCTAAAATGGGATATCCCATTTTACCTCAATTAAATAACTAATTAATTTTGTGCTTTTTTAGATACTGCCTATTTACGAACGATTTTTGTTTTCGTTAAGTCTCTGTATCTTTTTTTATAATAAGCATTAATGGAATTATTTTACTGGTTATTATTAGGATATTATTTAACCAAGAAATAATTTGTTTTAGTTATACCTATCTTTGTGCCATATTAAGAATAAAAAGCATATTATTGTTAAGATTCCTAGATGATTTGTTTAAACAAACTATATCTCATTTTAGTTTAATCTTTGTTTCGTATTTTTTTAATTTTTTTTATTAAACTAGTATTTTTGTATTTTCAATGTTAATTTTATATCCCATTTTATCTTAATAGTATTTCCCATTTTACCTGCACACTTAGGGTAAAATGGGAAACTGCAGTGGTCTGGATTTTTCAAAATAACAAATTATTTTTAAGTGTTTAAAGTACTACAAATGAACCATAACAAACGAAAAATTATATTTTATCAACAGTAATGTTTTAAACCAATGACGTCAAAACTTCTTTTTGTATAAATTTTTAAAGCTTAGGTATCTTATTTTATGTACACTTCCCCTACTTACTGCATTTAAGCGTTAAAACCTATCCTATTTATTTTTTTTACAAATGTATGCATGCATCAAGAAATTGCAAAATTAAAAAAATTGTTTCCTTTTGGATGGCAAGATAAAAATTTTTATTTACTAAATTAGATTAAAAAGACCCATGTAAATTTTAAAGGAGTTTCTGAAACTAAAATATTTTTTAGTAAAATGTGGCTAAAAAGCGTGCTTAAAGCAAAAACCAGTCCGTTAAATAAATTTGCGAAAGCTTTGAAACGAAAAAAAACCCTCAAAGGTTTTATTTATTTAATACCTAGCCTTTATTCTGTAAAAATTTTTAAAACGGAATGTTCTGTTTTGTTTATTTAACGACTCTTAGGCCAGTAATTAGAGCGAAAAAAAGACCCTCAGCTTGCAAAAGGTGGTGCACGGCAACATGTTTTGTCTACAATGAAAACGCGTTTTATTTTCTTGAATAAATTGTTTTAGCTTAAAACAATTTGTTTTAAATTAAAATATTTCTTTTTAGTTTAATGCAGCGTTTAATCTGAAATGAGACTTTATTTTTCTTTTTTAATTGTTTTGTTTCAGAATACTACATTTTGTAACAAAGCAAATTGTCTTCATGTAAGTAATATTTTGCTTCCAGAGAAAACGGTGCCTTAGATTAATTCAGTTCCAATTTATAATAAAACAATTTCTGTTTTACATAAAATAAAGAGGCAAGACATTTTTTGTGCTATATCAAGAAAATATTCGCTTGGTGAATAGGAAAGCACGAATTATTTTAGTTCAAAGCAGTTTGCTTTGATCTAAGACAATTTTTTTTCCCGTGTGTATTCGCGATTTTGATATACGTTGGTCGAGGTCGAAAACCTAAAATTTCTTTTAGGACTCCAATGTAAACAACACTCTCAGAGTGAAAACGCACTATCTCAAAAAAATTAATTGTTGAAAATCTCAAAAAAACTGTTGCACTTTTACCATAAAAATCTGTGGCAATTTTAACTTTAAAAATATTTTTTTCTGTTTGTAATTTGAATTACTTCGACTACGTATTGATACGTAGTGACCAACTGCGTAATCTTATTTTAAAAAGTGAAAATTTTTAAATTTTGAGATATGTCACCTTTGTTCTGAAATCCTGACTACACCACTTTTTGCAACTAAAATTCTATAATGACTGGACTATTTGTTATATTTTCCTGTTATTGTTGATATAAAACAGGTCAGGTTCACAAGTTGGCTTTGGCAAAATATATAATAGCAATGTTTATTTTATCGTTATTGATTTTTGTTTGTTATGTTCATCTGTTGCATTTAATTTGTCCACGTAAGTAATTATTTTTCCTTCCAAGCCCGCGCAGCAATGGCCCGGTCGAAGAGAAACTTTTTTATAATTCTTTTTTCTTTAATTTTTTTTTGTTGTTTATGGTTTTAGGTCTTTGCATTATTTGCAATTTGATATTTGAAAATTATATTGGCAACCGCCGATTGCGCTCAGAAATTTTAACATAGGAAAAGGTTTCATACCTTTAACAGTGGGAAAGAAGAATTGTAGAAATCAGTTAAATGGCTTGGTCGAGTTAATAGCCTGAGAATTTCTCGTTCTTGTATTGACAAACCACACACATGCATAGATAGAAGTTTTCGGAAAATTTATGTATGGTCTTTGGAAGCTTAATGAAAGAGCGTTTGCGTACAGAGCAAGAGAAATTTTTTATAATTCTTCTTTCTTTAATTTTATTTGTTGGTTATGGTTTTAGGTCCTTGCATTATTTGCAATTTGGTATTTAAAAATAGAGAACGTATTGTTATATAAAACAAAAATTAGATATTGAAAAAATATGTTATTTGGGTGTATGTGGACCTATCTTAAAAATCTCGTCGTGACGTCTGTCCTTATGTGTGTTTGTGTATGTCTGCTCCGGAACCGCTAAACCAATTTAAACGAGCTGATTAGATTTTGGTCACTAAAAGGGAAAACCCGAATTTTTATAGGAAAAAGTGAATTTTCAGGACCAAGCGATAAAAATATTATATAAAGTTTGAATTAGCTCTTTTAATCAATTTACTAATAGTAAGATCGACACAAACTGCGAAAATTCGCAGTTAGTTAAGAAACTTAAAGTATTATCAATACTGCTATCACCATTTTTTATATATTTTTTAAGAGGCCAGTCCTCAAAGCGTTTTACTCATTACATTAATACATGAGAATTGTACTCTTTTTCCCCATTTCATGACAATATTCAATAATAACAACTTTCTTATTGTTTTTATAATATGCATCATAATTGAAGCATTTTTGGTTGATATTTCAAAATAGTTTCCCTGCATTCTAAAGGCGTAAAATAAATTATTTTTAGGATCATTTTCTTAAAAGATTCGCCTGTGGCGCAATTCTTGAATCAACCTGTATTTCTCACAACTCATAACAAAACAATCGACTTTTACCTGCTTCCGTCGCTCATTAAGGGAAGGAAGTAATGTACGTAATCGGCTAAAAACTGCACTTCGAGAATTCGATGAATGTCCATGAATTTCGTGGTTTGTATAAACATTTTCGAACTTATTTCTAAATGGTGTTCAAAAAAATCTTAAAGCGTGTGCAGAAATAATTTTTGAAATCGCCTTATGTTTGATAAAATTATGCGAATATGGTTTTTGAAAAGGGTGGGGGGGAATGACCGGAGGGGAGATGAATGGGAACAGGAAGGACTACAAAGTTATTACAGGAAATTAGAGGAGATTTGCAATGGGCTAACAAAGGAATTTCATTAAAATCACCTGAAATTTACAAACTAATGCCTTTATGCCTACATCATCGCACAAAATGGCGTCTAACGACCGCCACATTGATTTCTGTTAAAAAAATTGTAGCCTATAGCGCCTCCGGGATCAGTAGCAATTCAACGGCGCCTTTTTTGTCAAAATCGGTTTAGCCGTTTAACCTATAGCGCGACACAAACATACATATATACATACATACATACATACATACATATCCCAAGCGAAAAACATTACCCTTCCTTTCGCCGTGCTGCAGTTGGGTAAAAAAAAGCCAAGTAAGCAAAAATAATCCGTAAAAAAATTGAGGTAAAGGTAAAACGAAGTTCTCCAATACAAATTTCAAAATTAAAATTTTGTACTAGTATAGAAATGTTTTTCTAAACTTGGCTATTACGGCAGCAAATGACCCTTAGGCACAGTGCTAAAGTGAACATAAAATAGGTTGGGTGTTCTAGCAAAGTTAAAGAAAAACATTTCCAAACTAGTAAGAACCTTTCATTTTAAAATTTTTTTAAAATAATCTGAAACCTCTCTTAACCGGGCGCGAACCTCTGGCAACGGGACGGAGCACTGCACGACATGGGCATAAATTTTATGTAGTATGTCGGCAACAATGCATTCTGCAGTCGGGGAATTACCTCTTTTCGTTTTAATGCGGAGACTAAATACTTCTGTCGTATTTTTATTCGGGGGGACTGCTGTGTTTATTTTTATTGTTCAGTTGGGAAGTAATAGATCTCTTTGAAATGGAAGATGTTAATGTTTCGGAGAAGGAACATCTATTAGCACGAAAGATCGCCGAAGAATTTAATATCGGAAAATCTCAAGCAGCAAAAATTGGTATATTTATTACCAATATAACACCTCGAATAAGCGGACAAAATCGACGGAACCGTTAGTGACGCTTATAGGAGGTTTCACTGTAGTTGAAAAAGATAGTCGCAATAAAACATAAGAGAAATATTTTTAATCAAACGTAGCTTGCACATAGCAGTAATACTTCAAAAGTTAAAAAACTCACGCCTCGTTGCCTTGTAGCTAAAAAGCTCAACTACACACGTGTATAGTCTGGAGCATCAAAAGTTTTTAATTGCTATTCTAGTCAAACTCTAAACTATAGTTTTAGCGAGAGAAAAATTACTTTCTTTAAAGTTTCAGACAAATTTGTTGAATAACATTTTATCATTAAAATTTGTTACAACCGATAGAATTATAGTAAAAAATAATGTAAGGTATAGGTTAGCTTAATCATAATTCTGTGGCTATTTGGCAAAAGTTGATAACTCACTTTTTGCATTTTACAGGACGGCTAATTAAAAATCTAGTTTTTTTTGGGCAATTCGTTTATCTCAATTACATTTTTGTTGTAATACCTTTGGTTATTGCTATACAGTGAAACCAATCCACCACGGGTTCGTCGTTTTTCTCCGCTTATTGGAGGTGTCCGCTTATGAGAGAGAACTGCGAAATTTTAATAAATATTTATTTACAATTTCCGCTGCTTGAGTTTTTCCGATATTAAATTTCTCAGCGATCTCTGGCGCTGATAGATGGTTCTTTTTAAAAACGTTAACAACTTCCATTTTTTCACGATAACTAAGAAATTTTTTTCTAGGCGCCATTTCAAAGAGATATATTGCTACCCACCTGAACAATAAAAAAAATTAGAGCGGTTCCGCCGAACAAAATATCTTGTAAATACAACAGAAGTATTACGTCTCCCTATTAAAACGAAAAGAGGTAATTCCCCGGCTGCAGAGTGCGTTGTTGCCAACATACAACATAATATTTATGCCCAAATCGTCCCGTTGTCAGAGGTTTGCGTCCGGTTAAGGAAGGTTTTAGAATTTTTTAACCAAAAAAATTGTCCGCGTCCGGTTATTAGAGTGTCCAGTTATAGGAGTGAATTTTACATGTAAAGAAATGGGGAAAAGCTTAGTTCCAATAAATTTGTCCGCCTAAAGGGAGTGTCCGTTTAATAGAGGTACCGCAAGAAGAGGTTTCACTGTATATAATTTTTGTGAGATGGTATAAGAGGTTTAGAGGAAAAAAAACCATCTGTTGGTAAAATAGTGTTCCATATTGTAAAGAGCTGATTAGATTAGGTTAAAATCCATTAATGCTAATGACAGTTTTTGACAATTTAAAAATTGAAAATATGTTAGTTTCTTAACGGAGTACTGCACCAATATTTTAATATATAGTAGAACACGTTTTTTTCAATAATTTTTGTTATTACGAAAAACTTTGTAGGAGGTTCGTTTCTGAGATACTTGGAAAAACTGTTTTCAAGGCTTTTATAGGATTGATGTCACTTGGAGTGTTCTAACGGGCTAACTGGAAAAAAATCTAAAAAATTCTTAGGCTAGGATTTGGTGCACTTCCCCCCCCCCCACTCTTCTGAGTGCGCCCATGCCTAATCTTGTATAATATATACTTGAAACACGGGCGTTATAAGCTAATACCAAAATTTTAATTTAAAACAATAACCTGATATCTACATAAAGATTGACATTTTCCTTCTAGCCGATATTTTTGAAAATTTTAGTTTGGAAAAAGAATTTTTTTTTCGCCGAAACCGAACCGTTTTAAGGCGCTTCCAGCTTACACTTTTTAAAAGTTTTCTTTTACATACCTATTTCAGAGATTTTTATTAAAAGTAAGCAAAAATATTTTTTTCTAAAAAGAATCAGAAAATCTATGTATTTATAAGTCTTACTATACATTGTCCTATTTCTCTGTCTCATATCTCTATTAATTTTAGAAGTAAACCGAAATATATAAAGCTAAAGCTGAAAAAGAAGTTTTATCCAAAATTATTTATTTTATTGTAAATCGAATACAGTGGACACCTGTCTTAAGCGGACACTCCCTTTAGGCGAACAATTTTGTCGGAACCAAGCTTTTCCCTATTTCTTTACATGTACAATTCACTTCTATAACCGGACACTCTAATAACCGGACGCGGACAATTTTTTTTGCTTAAAAAGTTATGAAACCTCCCTTAACCGGACGCGAACCTGTGACAACGAAACGAAGCGCTGCACGACATGGTCATAAATATTATGTAGTATGTTGGCAACAACGCACTCTGCAGCCGGGGAATTGCCTCTTTCCGTTTTAATGCGGAGACTAAATACTGTCGTATTTACATTAACATATTTTATTCGGCGGGACTCCTGTGTTTTATTTTTATTGTTCAGTTGGGTGGTAATATATCTCTTTTAAAAGGCGCCTGGTAAAAAAAATCTTAGTTTACGTGAAAAAATGGAAGTTGTTAACGTTTCGCAGAAGGAACATCAATCAGCACGAAAGATCGCTGAAAAAATGTAATATCCGAAAGACTCAAGTTTAATAAATATATATTAAATTTTCGTAGTTCTCCCTCATAAGCGGACACCTCCAATAAGCGGACAAAATGGACGAAGCCGTGAGTGTCCGCTTATAGGAGGTTTTACTGTAATAAGTTTTGCAGTTATTCTTTTCACATATTTATTTTTATTTGGAATTTTGAAAAATATGTTTTCTTTTTCTTTCCCAGAAATCATCAAAACTTTAAATGAAAAAAGTTACCTGTGATAAATAAGCACGTCTTTCACTTTTGGAAAACAAATCTGTCCAAAAATTTAAACAAGTATTCAAAAAAGTTTTACCTAACTTCTCTGATTAAAAACTTCTTAACGCGAGAAACCGTCTTACTGACGCGTACAACCACTTACTAATACTACATACACTCGCGGTGCACCGCCTACTATAAGCGATACGGATAAACAGACGGACAGACCGAGGGACGCGCGACGCGCTGCTGATAACAATAAAACCTGTGGAGCCTAGTCTCGTCGCGACGCCCGCCGCCGAAATTTCCGAATCCGACGCGTAGAATTACACAGGAATGTAAGACAGAAAGCGTTTTCCAGCAAAGTTTTTACAGAACGATTCCCGTTCTTGTTTCAGTTCAATTTCGTTCTCTGGTGCTTTATTCTGTAGAGTATCACCGGGAAGTGAATTTTCACATCAATCCACGATTACCATTACTCGAAATCAGACATCTGACCTTAGTTTGATAATCAAATCAAATCAAAAGTAGCTTTATTGTCAGTATATCATGTACACAAAGACAAAGCCCTGCTTATACAAAATAATATATATAGATAGTAATAACATGTTTTGGTAAATGTTTTCAATAGAAATATTACTTCAAAGTTCTCCTATTACAAAGCAGGAGAGAGAGAGTTTTGTCAAATGTTAACCCAAAAATTATCTTTTTTGCGTCAGTTTAAAGTTAGATACTATAAACTATAAGTAACCGTGGATTGATGTGATCATTTACTTCCGGGAGAACCTTTACCGAATACAGCACCACCTGGTGTAGAAATGTCAAGTGCTTGTCAACCGCTGTTTTTGTTTATTTGTGTTTTTGCAAGATTTTTAATTAATTTGGGATAAAATCTAATGGGGAAAAATTAATTCAGGGTCTTAAATTATTACCTTTTCCATTAGATTAGGAAAAGTTAAAGATTTCCTTTAATTGATGGCAAGTTTGGTTAGGATGCCTAAAGGGTTGTCTACGAGTGCCAGGGGGTGGCCCTGATTGGTTCAGTGGACGAGGTGTCCGATTGTCAATCAGAGGGTGTGTGGTTCGAATCCCATGCCTGCCACTACAAACTCGAACCTACTCTCCGTTTGTGAATACAGATTTACCGGAAGTAGAGGTAAAGCCTGTCTTGGGCGAAGTTTGGGCATGAACGAAGTAGGCAAAGTTGATGATGAATACAAGACCGTGGTTCGGAAGTCACGTTGAGCCGGTGGTCCCGTGTTAGGAGCGTAGATGGTGCTAGCACGATAAAGACCCCGGTGTTCGACAAAGAGCATCGGCAAAATTAAATCCTCCATGAGAAAAGAAAATTGCCTACCATGGGGGTCTATATGTATATGAATGTGAGTGTGTTGTGATTGTCCAAATCAGATATCAGAGCTTTAAGTTGCAGACTGTGGCTAGATGGCCTTTGATGCATAGGCCAACCAAACCGAAATATGAATGAATGAATGAGTGCCAGGGGTGGATGGGAAACAGTAAACCGGGCCGACTTTCTCATCATACACTCCATGTTTTCTTTATCATTAGCTACAATTACTTCATTGTCAGCATACTGTAGTGTGTATATGGTAAATCGTTTACATTTTCAGTTTTTTAGAGCTACTGCGATATATATTTTACATAGAGTTGGAGAGATACAACATCCCTGTCTTAAGCCTTTCGTTACCAGGAATTCTTTTGAAAGTCGATTCCCAATTTTAATTTTAGATTTTGACCCTTTGTATACTTTTTTAATCGTTTTTATATATGTATGATTGATATTAGTTTGTTCTAAAACTGTCCATAATTTTTCTACTGGAACGGTATCATATGCTTTTTTTAGGTCCACAAAGGTAACATGAGTCTCTATATTTCTGGCACTCCTTTTCTCAATGACTTGTTTAAGACAAAAAACCTTATCACTACAAGATCTGCCTGCACGAAACCCACTTTGTTCTTCTTCTTCTTGGTCATGAAAATCATTCTCTATTAGGTCTAAGAATCCTACAATACACAGTACAATCTACTTAGAGTACTGGTTACTGAAATTCCTCTGTAGTTGTTGCAATCCAGCTTGTTTCCTTTTTTATGTATTGAGGATATGAATGATATTTTCCAATCATCAGGTACTTAATGTCCCTTTATGCATTGATTGATAATATATGTGAGATTTTTTAGTAGTTTCTCTGATCCATAATTGAGCATTTTAGCGTATATTCCCCCAGGTCCGTTAACTTTTCCGGATTTAAGTTTTTTAATACTATTCTTTTTCATGTCCTTTTCGATAATTGCTTCCTCTCCATGTACTTCTATGTCTCTCCTACGAGAGTCTGACAGATATTTGGGTCTTAATTCCTGCAGAAGTATCTTGTGTTTCCATAATTCAGAAGTCTTCCTACCTCCTACGTGTGTATTTATATCGTGGCATTTACGCACGAACATTGCATTTTTTTTCCGTTCGTATCAAATTTCTTAGCTGTCTTCTGGTTTTCCTGTAGATTTCTAGGTCTCTTTGCTCTTTAGTAGCCATTTCAAGTATGTGCGTTTCTTCTCCTTGACCATTTCCTGTATTTCTTCCGTTTACAACAGCTTATTGTTATTTCTATTATCTTGGTAACCAATAGCATCTTTACTTGCTTCCTTCAAGCTTTTTACTATGTTTGTATATATCTCTTTAAATGAATGCTGTGTTTATTAATTTTTCATCTAATCGTTTCTGATACAATATTTGCGTACTTTCGATTTCTAGACCTCTAAAGTTGTATTTGTGATTTTCTTCGATGTATTCTAGGTTTTCACTTTCTCCAACACTTTCGTCTCTTTTTGTTTTTCTTATAGGAAATAATATTTTTGCTTTTAACAGATGTTGGTCTGATCCACAGGTAACACCACGAAGTGTTCGCACATCATACCACTTTAGTCACGGATCACCTAACAAATGATCCGTGCTTTAGTTTCGAGTGTTGTCCACCTATAGTATAATCAATGATTGATCTAAGATTTCTTGTTGGCTGAATCCAGGTATATCGATGAATTTCCTTATGTCTACGTTTAAAAAAACCATTATTTATTTATAGACTGATGCAATTGTGTGAAACCCTCAATCTAAAAATAATTTATTCTAAATATGCTAGGAATATTTCTGATCTCTTTTGTTTATTTCTGTGATTCTAAGAGGGCGCAAGTGAACTCAAAAGAGGGCTGTTGGTGGCTGTGTGTAATCAAGAAAGTTTAAGGAAATGCAACACCTGGTTTCATTAACAAAGGGGAAACTCTTTGTGGTTAGGCTAAGTTTTAAGTTCACATCCTAAATACACTTTTCTGTTTCTCCTGCTTGTATAATTATTAATACTTTCTCCGAAATCGTTCCCTAACTACTATATTCTTTTAAGGAATGTTAAAGATTTGAAGAAAGTACATTGAGGAAAGGTTAGCGGGAAATTAGGACAACGTTAGAGATTTGACCCTCTATATTTTCTGGAGACCCACGCGACCGACGTTTCGACGGTTGTTTTCCGTGTTTTTCAAGCCCTAAAATGAATGGGTTACCACGTAGATCTTAATAAATAAGTACACATTTTTCAGACAAATACAAGATGTCAGGTACATGGTCCACTAAACACAACGGCAAGAATCTCAGCATAGCTATGAAACCAACGATTTTTTGTAAAACTTAATTAATATTATTAAATTATATATTTAAAATTTTTTTAAAAAATAAATAACTCATGGTGTCGTCATGATGACCCACACCGGCGGTCCGGGTTAGATTCCTGGCTAGGTACTTGGTTGTTTGTATTTGTTTAAAAATGCTTGAACCTTGCTTGAACTTTGCGAAAATGGGCGATTGATCTCGATTGGATGGAATATCCCAGTATAAAAAAAAATACAAAAAGTTACAGCTATGCTGCGATTCTTGTTATTATTATTCTTTTTATAAATATCGTTTTTATATTTCACAGACACGTTTTGTATTGAAAATAAAGCCGTCTGTCCTTTTTTGAAATAAATTCTTCAATAACCAATTCATTGAACTTTGGAATTCCTTGAATTATTTTTTTCTCAATAGATAACATGCAATTTCCTTTAGGGTAGAGAAACAACGTTCTGCATCTGCAGTTGTCATATGCATCCTAACCACTGCTTGTAAGCACGCTATCAGAATTTGAATTTTCCGCTATTCTCGTAACGTCGAAATCAAAACATTACAACCCGACCGACTATGCCAAGTTGTCAGTGCACTAATTTAAGGTGCGCATGAGTTACATTTAACCGCCACCGGTAACCCTAGATGCGGGTGGTATCACGGGAGTGAGGGCGGCATCGATCGCCTCAATTGATTCACAAGAGCACGAACTGAAGTAAGAGCCAGATTCTGTGTACTGCTAAATTCTATAAAGACACGACATCTTCTATTTGTATAATTCGTAATTAGAATGCACAAAATTGCTGCACCGCATGCTCGATTAAACACGCATAGAAGCACATAAAAACCGGGTATTAATTTCTAGTTAGTATTCAAGTCTTTTGTGAATCTTTTTTGGAGTTTATTGACACTTTATGATAAAATTATTAATTAAAGAATGATCAAATTTTAATATTTTTTAAGTAAAATCTGGGGGCACATAAGCACTTATGGAGAAACCGCCACTGGCTCGAAATACACCCAAATAACACATTATTGACGTTATTTAAAAAAATTTTGATTGAAAACATTCTCTAGCCATTACTAAGCCGGCTAGGACGGTAAAAAATTAGGACGACAAATGACTCCAAGAATTTATCGGTCCTCCTTTCTTTTGTAGTAAGGCAATCTACTGTATCTGTTTTTTTTTCATGTGTTTAAGTTAAAGGGTTTTTATGAGAATGATTAATGACCCACATAAAAAGTTTCGTCGTTACTGTTTATAATTTTACTAAACAGGACAGCGTCTAGACTCAAACGGTAGCTTTTTTTCTTTTTGGATAACAGCTACCGTTTTTAACAACAGGCACAACAAGAGTAATGCTTTTAGCTGTGATGATATAATGATAATAGATGATGACATTCATGTTTTCATTTTTAATTTTGTGATAGCTAATATTACACCTGGGTTAGATAAGGACACTTATCGTAAAGGCTTAGAAGATAGAAACCTAAAGTCAAATAAGATTTAACATGCCACTTTCAATTAAGATGCCACTTTCAATTATTTAATAATATATTAATATTAATACAGTCGAACCTCTCTAACTCGAACCTCTATAACTCGAACCTCTCTATAACTCAAAACTTTTAAGTGGTCCCTGCACTTTTTACATGCATTTTAACCTATGTAACTCGAGGTTCTATAACTCAAACTCTCCATAACTCGAACTGTTTTGGTTGTCCCTTCAGGTTCGCGTTATAGAGGTTCGACTGTATATAAAAAAATTGTTTGTTTGAAACTCGTAGACAATGATTGTGTAGAAATAAAATTTCGGACTTCCATTGTCTTTATTTATTTTAAAACACGACGTTTCGGTTAGTAAGTATCTCTAACCGTTATCAAGTGTAAACTAGTTTTTTAAAATAAATAAAGACAATGGAAGTCCGAAATTTTATTTCTAAAGAAAATTGTCTTGTTGAAGTATGGTGGGGCCATAGTGATGCGGAAAAACCACACTTTTAGTTACGATTCGGAAAAACGTCATTTAGCGAATTTTAGGGTAGGGAATCCCATAAGATCAAAATCGCCAAAATTTGAAAATTGATATTTCAAAAAGTATACAGTTTATCAACAAAAGCACCGAGTTGCAGTATAGGGTCATAGAGATGCAAGAAAACACACCCTAAGTTAAGATTCGGAAAAACGTTATTTAGCGAATTTTAGGGTAGGGAATCCCAAAGACCAAAATGGCTAAACTTTGAAAATTCATATTTCAAAGACTATACAGTTTAATAACAAAAGCAGCGAGTTGAAGTATGGTGGGGCCATAGTGATGCGGAAAACCCACACTTTTAGTTAGGATTCGGAAAAACGTCATTTAGCGAATTTTAGGGTAGGGAATCCCGTAAGACCAAAATCGCCAAAATTTAAAAATTCATATTTCAAAAACTATACAGTTTATCAACAAAAGCACCAAGTTACAGTATGGTGGGACCATAGAGATGCGAAAAAACCATACCTTGAGTTAAGATTTGGAAAAACGTCATTTAGCGAATTTTAGGGTAGGGAATCCCATAAGACCAAAATCGCCAAAATTTGAAAAGTAATATTTCAAAAAGTATACAGTACTCATATTTTAAAAAGTATACAGTTTATCAACAAAAGCACCGAGTTGCAGTATGGTGGGGCCATAGTGATACGGAAAAACCACACCTTTAGTTAAGATTCGGAAAAACGTCATTTAGCGAATTTTAGGGTAGGGAATCCCAAAGACCAAAATGGCCAAACTTTGAAAATTCATATTTCAAAGACTATACAGTTTATTAACAAAAGCGCCGAGTTGAAGTATGGTGAGGCCATAGTGAAGCGGAAAAACCACACCTTTAGTTAAGATTCGGAAAAACGTCATTTAGCGAATTTTAGGGTAGGGAATCCCAAAGACCACAATGACCAAACTTTTAAAATTCAAATTTCAAAAACTATACAGTTTATAAACTCAGCACCGAATTGCAGTATGGTGGTGCCATTGAGATGCGAAAA
This sequence comes from Aspidapion aeneum, assembly GCA_963576565.1. Lineage (NCBI taxonomy): Eukaryota > Metazoa > Arthropoda > Insecta > Coleoptera > Brentidae > Aspidapion > Aspidapion aeneum. Next base: position 120,736,781 of record OY755040.1, read on the forward strand.
AACCACACCCTAAGTTAAGATTTGGAAAAAACGTCATTTAGCTAATTTTTGGGGTAGATTAATGCAAATTGCTTTAAAGTAAAATAATTTGTGCTTTCCTATTCACCAAGGGAATATTTTTTTGATATAGCACAAAAAATGTCTTGCCTTTGATTTTAATGTGAAACAGAAATTGTTTTATTATAAGTTGGAACTAAATCAATCTAAGGCACCGTTTTCTCTGAAAGCAAAATATTACTTATATGAAGACAATTTGCTTTGTAATAAAATGGAGCTTACTGAATCAAAACAATTAAATAAGAAAAATAAAGTCTCATTTCAAGACTAAACGCTGCGTTCAACTAAAAAGAAATATTTTAATTCAAAACAAATTGTTTTAAAGTAAACAATTTATTGAAGAACGTGTTTTCGTTGTAGACAAAATTTTTGACCATGTATTCAGTTTTTTCTTGCTTAAGTAGGGGAGAGTTGGGCAAAATGATCCCCGCGGGTTGAAATGATCCCCCGATTTCTAACAAACCTAGCAGCTCCATTTATCAACCGAAGACTAAAAACAGTGCTACGCGAGAAATCTAATGATCGCTGATGCTTTAAAACACGTGTTAATTGCATTCCGTACTGTGATGATTAAAGAAAGTTTTTTTGTGCTTTTGATCTAAGGTAAGGTTTATCTTGCAGTGAATATTTTTAATAAATGTAGAGTTTCCTTAAATCTTTTAGGTGTAATTTATAATGTCCTGAATTAACCAAATTTAATCATAGATAGTTCTTTTATATCAATCGTTTTATGGAAATAGTAGTTTAGGTTATGTGTTAAAAGTACAGTTCGGAGTAAAATGATCCCACATATGCGGGGTAAAATGATCCCGGGATCGTTTTTCCCCGCTAAGTTAATTTTTTGGCTGCTATTTATAACAACGTAGATTATGCTCAGGACCTAGCTCTCTAGACGCCAAAAACGCCAGAAAAACTAAATGACTCATCCTTCTTAGTTTCACCTCAAACATGCCATTCACTTCCAAAGCTAGAAGGAAAACGAAACATCACAAAAAGAAGGTCCATCGGTAGTATTGTACTGACAAGCACACCTTATAAAAACTCTCTCGAGGAAGACATGAAGACATTAATCCAGACAAAAAACCTAAAGAAGAATCGCAAAAGAAAAAAACTAAAAAGGATATTGTGTTTAGTTCCTCAGACACAGAAGATGAGAAAGAAAATAATACAGTGTACTTATACTGTTCTGAGGAATACCTTCAATAAGCTGAAGGTTGGATCAGATGCATGCAATGCTTGGGGTGGGCACACGACCAATGCGCAGGTGTCGAAAAAGATGAAGAAATGTTTATATGCGGCTTGTGCTCCGAGTGTCCGTTAAGCAAAATCAAAAAGAGGATTAGTTTATACTTTAGTGTAAAAGTTTTATAATCTCTTTTAGTAAATGTTGTATTTTATTTAATGTTCACAAGTTAAGTTTTTGTGAGGATCATTTTATCCCTACTTGTGGGGTAAAATGATCCTTTTGACTTTTTGTGTTTTTTAAAGTTTTTTTAAGTTATTAAAGATCATGGAAAAATAGCGTGCATTATTTTTGATGGGCAAAGGATTAGTCAATACTTCAATAAAAAAAGATTTAAAAAATATATATCTGACGTTACAAAATATCAAAAAGTCTTAGGGGGATCATTTTGCCCCACTTTCCCCTACTTTTAGGACCGATCTCGTATAGCGATTTGTTATGTGACAGAATTAATTAACGTCAAATCTGGCGTCTAGACTAGGGGTCCCTGTATGTGACAGATATTGGCGGAACAGGGCTATCAAAACCGACGGGCCACGATCTACAACTTTGTTGACGTCACAGCGAAGGCTGAATTTCTTTATGATGGTCACGTCATGCCACAGCTGATTGTGTTTAAAATATTGAAGTTAAAATAACGGTTGATAAATGTTTTTTTTAGAATAAGGCCGGTTTTGAGGATGTTTTTACTATATTCTTGTAAAACAATTTTTCCAACCCTATAAATAAAATCCTATAGTAAAATAAGGAATGTTAAATCTTAAAGATTTTAATCCTGTAATTATCTTTCATCCTTATAAAAGTTTGGTGGAATATCGGTATAGTGTTTTGGAATATTTCACTGAAATTTCGCGAAAATCTGTAGTGCCATTTGGAAAATATCACAGTTTTCTATTTGGCAATAAGACTCAATGTCAAATTCAGTCCAAAACAACAGCTGAATATTCAAGGTCGTGGCCAGTGGCGGCTGCTTGAGGCAACGAGGCAGTGCCCTCCCAAAACTAGACTACAAACAATAGTTTTAATTGGTTTATTTAGAAAAACTTAAATCTTCCATTACGACATAATTGTCCAGTTCTTTCTATTATCTGTGGTTAACAACAAGCGATTAATTGGGTGAACTTTTTTAGCGTAAATAATTACAAGCCGGCAGTGCCGCGCATGGGTGGATGTTCTCGAGCGGGGCGGGAGGATTGTTTGGTTTAGTTGAAGTCGGCCATCATCGTAGTGCGAAAGCGTTCGTTGCCCTTCCTAGCGTTGCCGGTTCTATCCTTAGTGAAGACCAGGGGCGGCTAGTGCATAAGGGCCGCAGAGCTGCAGAACCCCCAAAATTTTCATATTATTTGACTATTTTTCAGCCGCTGCTATTTTTCTAATATAATTATTTTATTTTTAAAATTATTGGAATAGCAGTATATTTTCGGTCGGTGTTGGTATAGTAGGCCTTCAAATCGCGTACGTGTGTTGAGTATGACGCCGCGCGCCGTCGCCGAAGGGCGTATTTCACAGTCGGTCAAATTAAGTTATTGGCATTGTTGCGCTGCTAAATTGCAGCACAACGTAGCTGGGCGGCTAACGAGATCTGTGCTCGGCTAGGAACCCCTTCCTTCGCCACGCACCGCACTTGCTCATGGGTTTAGATAGCGAAATCTAGGCAAAAATAGAGCTGCAAAACTTGCAGTTCCAGTACAATTCCGGGCGGGCGGGCTCAGCATTGCGTGTTTGCGGGCGCATTTATTTATTTAGAAGATGCCAAATGCATAGACACGTGATCTGGAGACGGTAAAAAAATAGCATTTTTTATACCCTATCGGCAGAACTCACAAACTTTACTGTCACGAGCCGCCACTGGTGAAGACGTATGAGTTTGTTATGTTTGGGGTATGTCAGTAGTAAAACGCCTCACTGGTCGCGTATCATTGTTTGTTTTTGTTATCGTTTGTTTATAAAATGGAAATAAATACCGTCGATTACATAATTAACTGTGCAAATTTAAATACGTTGACATATGAACTTCGATTACAAATAAAATCTTTAGGGCCACATAGACCAGACCTAAAAATCCTAAAAATTAACCAAAATAGTGCAAGTAATAAAAAATTATAAGATGCTGAAAACTGGTTGTGCGGTTGTGAAAAAGTTGTCCTGCGAAAAGCCCAGGGTAGATTCCTCTCATGAAAGTATGAAAATAAGGTTTATATGAACAGGTGTCCTAAAATGCCTCGTTTTAAAAATACAGGGTGTAATAACTTTTACATATCCTGGCTATTTTTGCCTAAGGTGCACAAAAAAATATATTATTTTAAGTTTTTTTTAAACGTGACAAAAAGGCACTTTATCTCTTTGCGGAAGAAATCGTCGAAATTAAAAACTGGTTTGAAGTTTTCATATGACTTGTTCCTTCATAGTTCGTACAGGATCAAATTTACATACAGTTGAACTTCGATAACTCGAACAAGCATGTGTCACATAAAAAAGTCGATTTTTATGGCGTTTTCGTATCTTTTGTAAATTTACGTGTTTTTGTAAAAAAAAAAATTGGTATACTTGCAATAATTCTGATACAACCAAGTCTATATCAAAAACGTTCACCTCTAATACATGTGAATACATAATTTTTGTTCTTATACATACATATGTATGAATGTACATGTATTTTACCGAAAAAAAGTCGGTTTTTGTGATATAGTATCATACGCACAACCCCGAAACGTATAGCAAATCGAATATAAGTTACACTGAATTGCGTCTTTAAAACATTCCAATGCAAACAAACAAGTTAGAACGATTCGTAATTAGGGGATTCCCCCAGAAAATTCGACTTATCGAAGTTGGCGCCACATACAGTGTTCGATTTATCAAGTTATTCGACTAAGAAGTTTGAGTTATCAAGACCAAATTACATATATTTCTTACCCTTGACGCCATTGCCAGTTTAGTTCGACTTATCAAAGATTTTGAGTTACCGAAGTTCGAGTTATCAAAGTTCAACTGTATATACAATTTTAGGAAGTTAATTTACTTTTGGCCAATAATGTAGGTACTGGAGGGGTTGCTTAATAGGAAAACCTACTCCTTTATGAATTTTAAAACATTTTTTTAACAACATTTTTCCGGAAACTGCTGAGTAACTTTTCAGACGATTTCTCTTTTAAGAAAAACTTAAGTAAATTTAAAATCAGACGGCTGCCTTTTTAAACTAATTGCCTTTTGGAGCATTAATAACTTCTATTTCAATTAATTTTTTTTCAATTTTTCCAGCTCATTTACTAAGTTTTAATTACTAAAACATTTAATATAATTTCATGTAAGAGAATGAAAAGGAAGACGAAAATTTCTATTTAAAATACTTCTCTCGGGAATTGGTAATAAATTACTCAAAAAGTAAAGAAATTGGCCAGGGTTGCCCCATGTTGGATATTTGAAAATTGCTATTTTCTTAACGAGTGCAGAAAATCGATTTTTCCACACACAAATGCCGTGGAACGATGGGTAGCGAGTTTTGTCAAGCATTTAAGTGCGGAAATAGTTATTTACCTAACAAATGCAGAAAGTGATACTTTACCGCACACGACGGCAGTTGGCTGAACGACGCGGAGCGGAGTTCAGTCAAGCCGTCAAGGGTGGTAAAGACATTTTCCGCATGTGTTAGGTACAATATTTTACCTATGAGTACCTTTTTTTTCAAAAAATTGAATGTAATTTATAAATAAACATGTGAAATTAGATGAAATTGAAATGTAAACATATATTGAAGCTGTCTTATTGATGCGTTGCTAAGGTTTCTAAGTGGTGCGCGTGCGGTAAAGTCAGTGGCGTATATAGAAAAAAGTTTCGGGGTGGGCCCGAGGCAGTTTGGGGGGAGCCCGAGACCCCATGAGGCCGTATTTTATGCTATTTTATGTTTGTATTCAGAAAATATGTGGAAAACATCTGAAAAAATCTTAGCTTCGGGGGGGGGGGGGGGCCCGGGCCCCCCAGGCCCCCCCTTATATACGCCACTGGGTAAAGTAATTACTTTACCGCACGCGAGTAGGTAAAATAGGTTTCTCTATTAAATACTCTGCCAATATATGGGCCCCTAAGCTCACACTAGGTACTATAGTTATAGTGTACGTGTGAGCTAATATAACTAAAAACTGAAATATATTTTATTCAACTCCAGACTAAATTACCTTTTGTTTGATACCACACAAGCCATGTTTTGACTTAAACTCAAATTTTTGAAATCTACCCCCACCCTTACAAAAAAACAAAAACTAAAATGTATTTTGTTAAAGTCCGGACTCAATTACCTTTCGTTTGATATCACACACGCCATATTTTCACTTAAACTCTAATTTTTAAAATATACCCCCACCCTTTTTTTTTAAATAAATTAAAATGTATTTTGTTTAACTGCAGACTCAATTACCTTTCGTTTAATATCACACACGCCATATTTTCACATAAACTCTAATTTTTGAAATCTACCCCCACCCTTTTATTTGGTTTGTGTTCGGTGGATTTTGTTCATTTTTAAATGGGACCATCTCGACCCAAGACCCAGCCTAGGTACCAAATTTCATTAAAATTGGCCAAGCGGTTTTTGAGTTATGCGCGTTGGTCGTTACAGACAGACATACACACACACAGACAGACAGACAGACAGACAGACAGACAGACAGACAGACAGACAGACAGACATACAGACAGACAGACAGACAGACAGACAGACAGACGGCGCAACAAAAAAGTTTCAAAATCATCTGAAACGCAAAGATATATAAAAATTTTTGAAATCGGAGCAACTTTTTTTTTCTCGAAAAAATTAGGATCACCATAGCTCACACTACTATAGTATAGTATATGTGTGAGCTAAAAAAATAACATCACGCTACTTTTTCCAAAAAACAGTGGCGCACCCAGGAATATGTCTTGGGGGGGGGGCTCTTGGGGGGGGCCCCGAAGCCTCATGATGTCCAATTTTAAGCTATTTTTTGTGTTTTTTCATGAAAAATGTGGAAAATGTGTAAAAAAATCTAAGGCTTGACGAAATTTAACATCTTACCTTTATACCATAGTAACCAAGGCAATATTATCAATACAAATTTACTATACAGGTTTTTCCACACTTGTGCGGCCAAATAGAATTTTCTGAACTGAAAATAGTGTATAAAATCACATTTTTCACACGCTTGTAGATAAAGTATTTTTCTTTCCTCCTCTGGTGGAGTAGAAAAATGCAGTCGGGCACCCTAGCTTCCACTGGGTACTGGGTGGGCCTATGACCTAGTTTGCAATTTTATTATTTTATTTGTTTCTTGCTTTGCTTTGATTTAATATTAATCGTTAATGAGTTATTATAATTATTATTATTGAGTAGGGTAAAAAATACAAATTTGTAATATTAAGCAAATTTATTAGTTTTGTATAAACATAATTTTTTTACAATTTATCATAAAATATAAAAAAGTAGATTTTAAAAAAATACTTAAAAAATTTCATGTATAGCACCATACGGACGTTTAACATCCACGTTCAGCATTTTAAATCCTACTTAAATAGTAAAATCTAATTTAAATTACAAATATTTTAGGTCGATAAACTTAAATATCAAGTTAAAACAAAGTTAGAAAAAATAGACTATAAAAATTTTACCCAAAAACCATAAACCCACAGAAAAAGAAGACATGAGATTGAGCATTAATGAGATACATTAATATAAATAAATATAACCAAAAAAGTATGGTATTCTATTAATATTTTTATACATTCCTAAAAATACAGGGTCTTTCACGAGCATCGAAACAGGGGCCTTTTGGGGTATTTAGAGTGCGAATATGTCGATTTTGTTTGCGAGTGGGACACTTTGGCTAACTTGAAATTTTTGTAGTACGAACCCCCTTCGAGGGGTATACTTTACCTCTATATTTTGAATAGGGAAAGTGGGTCTAGTGATACCTTCTTTTGAAGGCCTTTTGAATGTCCTTACAGCCGTGTAAAAATTTCAAAGATGTATCCATTACTTTTTGAGATAATTGCCTTCAAACTTTCAAATTTAACATGAACTGATTAAATAAACATTTTGTTAGAATTTTATATCTTTCGGATTTAATTTTTATTTTATCAATCCATGTTATATTTGAAAATTTGAAAGCAAATATCTCAAAAACTAATCAATGGATGTTACACGGTTCTAAAGATATTCAAGAGAGCTTCAAAACAAGGTATCACTTGACCCACTTTCCAAAAATATAGGTGTAAAATATACCCCTTGAATTGGGTTCGTGCTACAAAAATTCCAAAACCCCCCTCGCAAACAAAATCGACGTGTCCGAGCGTTTCTCCAAATTAGCACTCTAAATACCCAAAAAGGCTCTGTTTCAATGTTCGTGAAACACCCGATATGTTTTTCCACAATAATTGATAAAGTAATTCTTTTTTTTTTAAGTTTTATAAAAAAAAAATTGTAATTAGCTTTATTTAATTAATTATAAAAATTATTAATTTTATATGTTTACTATATACAATTATTTCTTGTTATATCATTAAAATACATCTTTTATATTTTTGGTTATATTTATTGAATTAGATTTTAATAGAAAAAAAAAACATATAAAAATAGAAATACAAAAAAGACCCAACTTTCTAGTCAGCCAATACTAAAAAACGACCAAGTAAAAAATTGGGTCAGAAAACCCACAAAAAGTTGAGAAATTAAACGAAAAAATATAATACAAAACGAATGTATGCTTTTTTCGCATAAAATCTTACAAAATTACCGTTATCACAGCAGTATAGTTACTAGGTTATTTTTTCTTGCAAATACATACAAATTATTATATATTATTACATAATTTAAAATTACATAATTTAATGTTACATAAATTAATAGTTAGGTAGGTTTAGTCTTAAATATTATTACACTATCTTTTTTGAGATACAGTTCATTTCATTATTTTTGGGACAACTTTTTTTTCGTTGGCCTATGTTACTCTTATGGTAACTGTCGAAAATCTCAAAAATTATAAGATGGACTGTATATCTGGATTTGGATTAAGACCAAACGCTAAAAACGAAGCAAATTAATTGTTTTTTAATTAATGGGTCTTATCTGACGTTCGCATCTGTTTATTTTTTTCCATCTCAAAAACAGCAGGAGGAAATTATAAATTCTTGGCAGGAGTTTCTTAATTAGAAGTTATATTATTATTTAAACTTGCTTCATAAAGCTGACGTATAGCGTACTTGCCCGGTATTTGAGCAATTTGCCCCGCTTTAACACATTTAAAGTGATAAAGGATAGAGAAGAATATAACCTCAAAATTTAGACATCACTTATTTTACTTAAAATTTTCCAAGATTTTTAGCTGTTTGGTTCTTAAGTTTTAAGGCTTATGCTGACAGAAAACCGATTATGGAAATGTCAATGTTTGACATTTATAGGTACCTAATTAGTTATTTGTCACTTGTGATTTTGTTTAACCCCCAGATGCACCATAACAAGACTTAGCTAATCCACTCTCTCCTTTCGTTGTTTTGTATGTGAGCAACTAATTAAACTTAATCGTGATTAAACCCATAATCCCGCTTAGGTGTTTACGGTGCATCTGAGGGTCAGGGACGGAGTTTTATTTAATTCGTTTTTATTTGCATGGCAGTACATTTCTAATATTTTATAACTAAAAATTAGATTTTCCATTCACTCTTATGTTTTGTTATTAAGCTATTCTCCTTTCACTCATTTATAGCTAGCTTCACTGTCTCTGTCATCGAACCAGTTTGCAGGAGGTCGTCTGCCCATGTAGCTTTGATGAGCTTCACCTCGGTATTCGCGTACCACTTGTTCAGTTGAGGTACCTAAAATCAAAAACAAACAGGGCATTATTATTTGGAAAATTCATCATTAGAAGCCATACTGAGATGGTTACAGGAATGAACATGAGAATACTGATTATTAATAGCCCAATAGATCACAGATACACAGACTAAGCAACAACATAATTCAAAATCTAAGAAAGACCAAAACCAATAAGAAAGGTGTCAGACAGAGTGAAACAATATCCTCTAAACTATTTAACCACACCCAAGAAAATGTTTTTAGAAACTTAGATTGGAAAGAAATAGGCATCAAAGTAAACGGACAATACTTGTACCACTTACTGATGATATCACCCTAATAACAGATAAGAAAGGAGAACTGGGTACAGCAACTAAAAATATAGGCTTGATTATGAACTACATTAAAACTAAAATTATAACAAATACAGATGAAAATCTGACGATCAGAATAAACCAAGCAAAATTAGAATACATAGAGGAATATATATATATATATATATATATATATATATATATATATATATATATATATATATATATATATATATATATATATATATATATATATCTGGACCAAAAGACGAGTAAGATTGGCGTGGGCAGCATTCATTTAATTAAGCTGCATATTAAAAAATCAAAAATATCCTCACTACCTAAATATCCTTAGTACCTCAAAACAAAAGTGTTTAACCAATTTATCCTTCCTGTAGTCACCTATGGATCCCAGACCTAGACACTTACAAAATTAAACATAGATAAGGTAAGAAACGCCCAAAGATCCATTAAAAGACAAATGTTACATGTTATATAAGAGATACCAAAGCGAATGAATGGACAGAAAATGAAATAAGAGTAAGGGATGTAAGAAAAGAAGCAGCAAAATTAAAATGGTAATTTGCCGGTCATAATATCAGACAAAATAAGAAGACGATCGATGGTACAAATGTATTGTAAACTAGAGACCTAGGGAAAATAAAAGAAGTAGGGGAAGACCCCAAATGAGATAAGCGGACGATTTGAAGAAACATGCTGGAACTAGATCAATGAACATGGCGACAAACAGAGACGAATGGAAGATATTGGAGGAGGCCTATGTCCAAAGATGGATCGAAGAAAACTAAATAGATAAATAGAACTGCCCGAGGGAGCACACGACACGTACGGCAGTCAAGAACGACCCTGTCTGCTCTAGGGTCACTCTATCCTGGAAGCCTCGCGTCTTCAGGAGACTTCACGCTTGCAGATGATTAAAGACTTTCTACCAGAAAGATACTATGAATAACATCTATAGACCTAAAGTCTTAACAAAAAATGAAGCAAAAAAAACTTCATATTCATCACTCATTTTTATAATACACATACCTGGTCCTTGGGTAGTCCTCCTTTCCTCGCTCTGTTGCCAAGAGGAGTGTCCATCTCCTCCACGTGGCTGAGGTATGCTAAGCATGTGGTATGGCATGATTCGTGAGCTCCTCGTGCTCTTGGGTGTACCCTCGGGTGTGGTAAACTCGCTCGCTGTATCATAGCGCACGGAGGGTGCTACCCATCTAGAAAATAAAAATTGTAAGAAAAATATTTTTATCTAATTATGTTTTGTTACTACGAAGGCTGCCTTTTATATTTTGCATATAGGAACATAGAGGGCGACACTGATCGTTTGTCATTACTAAAACATCACCCCAATCTTCAGCTAACCTAAATTCAAAACGTTAGTGCGAGATACATAGTTTTATAGATACAATGATTTTTTTTAAGTTAACGAATCAGTCGAAAAATGGAATTAAACGGAGGACATTGTCGGGCTATAATTTTTTTCAACATTCGAAGGAAATTATTTTAACAACAATGTCTTGCCAAGTTGACTTCTGTTTTCGGTAATGAAGAACCACATCAGTCGACAGTTCCACAAGACGCTAGCCCTACCAAGTCCACTTTGGCTCCCTGACTTCCGCATGCGCAGATCTACCAATATTATTTACCTCATGTATCACAGGGTGATTTTCACTTGATTTCTAACCACATGAAAATAGAAAGTAAAAAAAAAACCTAACGAAATCTAATCAATCAAATCTAACCGAACTGAACCAAAGTAAACTGTACCAATAATTTTTTTCAAAAAAAAACTTTCCTGACTTCCTACCCGGAATCCTAGAGGATATGAATCCGAACCGAACCTAACTAAACCAAACCAAACCTAACCTAACCAAACTAAACTACAACACTGCTAATTAGGTTTAGTTGGGTATGATTAGGTTCGGTTCGATTCGGTTCGGTTCGGATTCACACCCTCTAGGATCCCGGGAAAGTCAGGAAAGTTATTTTTTTAATTGTTGGTTCAGTTTGCTTTGGTTCGGTTCGGTTTGGTTTGATTCGGTTCGAATTCACATCTTCTAGGATCCCGGGTAGTAAGTCAGGAAAGTTCTTTTTTAAAGAAAATTATTGGTTCAGTTTCCTTTGTTTCGGTTCGGTTTGATTTGATTGATTAGCCTTCGTTAGGTTAGGTTTTTGAAACTTTCTATTTTCGTGTGGTTAGAAATCAAGTGAAAATCACCCTGTAACACATGAGGTAAATAATATTGGTAGATCTGCGCATGCGGAAGTCAGGGAGCCAAAGTAGACTTGGTAGGGCTAGCGTCTTGTGACAGTTTCTCGTTGGTATAGAGAATGCAAGCGTGACCGGATCCGAGGACAGGTGCGCCAAAAACGGCTGTCACACAGGAGAATATCGATACGGTGCGCATGCTCAACATGGTAGAATGACATGTGATATATCACTTGATTGAGGCTTCATTGGGGTTTTCAAATACTTCAATTTAAACAATTGTGCATTAAGAATTAGGGGTAAGAAAATTAGTTTCCTGCTGGATACCGCATCTGTTAACCGAAGAACAGAAAGCAGCTAGGGTCAATTGGTGTCAGAAAACTCTAAACCGCTTTGAGGCAGAAAACTCGAAAAATGTGTACAGTATTATAACTAGATTTACAAAAAATGGTCGCGACATTTCTCTCAAAAGCAGGTCATGTAGCAACAATTCCTCTGGAAGATCAAAGGACGAACCGACTGAAATCTTGTCGACGCGAAAAAGGAACATTGTATATATGGACACTGACACTGATAGCGTTATTTCATAAAAACCCGAACTTAGAAGTAGTTGTTATTTAACAGCATATCTTTTGGAAAATCTTACCTTTCTGTAAATTCGCTGGCAGATCTGGCTAAGCTAGGCTGGCTCAAGCTTCTAGCTAAAGATCTTCGGGATGACCTAGTGTCTACATCTGAGTCATCATAGTATCTGAAATAATAATACAAATTTAATTGTCTCATTTTGTTTCACATTAATAAATTAAGAAGAAAACGAAATAGAACCACGGTACTTAACAACTTAGATCTAGTCTTATTTCTTTCTAATCCACTCTGATTAAAGAAACATAACTATATCTAACTAACCAATTATGCTTAGACGACAACATACACGACTAGGTCAAGAACAAGTAAAATTTATGACTATGCAGCGACTTGGTTTTTTGCATGACCTTTAGGATAAAAACTATATTTGGTTAATCTGTCCTTTGAGCTACTAACATCAAAATAATTACTATTTTGTAACTGGAAACAAATGTAACAAACTATTTTCAATTTTAAAAAAAACCCAGTACAATTTTAACTTGAAACGCTTTTTCAAGTCGACGCATCCCTGGCTAACGCTGGTGCCTTTTCTCTTTGTCCAAAGCGTTTAAAGCACAGTCCTTCTCTTTCTTTACAGGGCGCTGTGGCATTAAATTTAGGGCGAATCACCTGCAAGCTATGAGTGCCAAGACAACAAGATCCGTTGGAATTCATTCTTAAGTGGTTTTCCGTACGCTTCACTTCGCTTTATTCAGGGGCGTTATTCAACTGGGGAAATGTATACTTTCGTCAACTATTTTGATCTTTTAGTTTAAAGCTTTTTATTATTCCTGTTTTCAGTGTTTTAAACATATTGTTTCTATCTTCTTCTGGTTTTTTAATATGAAATGCAAACCTTTAGTTGCCCTAAAATCGGCCTTTTTATGCAACATTATATCCCAAACCTAAATAGCAATATTACGTAAATTAAACAGTTGATTGAATGATTTTATTCAAATAACTTTTAATGTTGATATACAAATATGATTACAACAAATATACAAAAGGTTCTTTAAACTTAAACGTTTAAAGAGTGTAAATTTTAGAATACAAAAGTTTAATAGATGCAACATTAAACAAATATAAAGAAGTGAAAATGTGAGGTTCTATAAAAGAAAATTGAACAGGTATGTATGATTTTCCTACATTGTTTACATAATTGAGAAAAACATTTATAGTAGTACTTACCCCAAGAACCGCGAAATTCCATTTCGAGATTGTATTAAATAGTTCATTTAATAACGTTTAATACTTTTATCGTTCATTTAAATTATTGCACAAATTGGTAGCTTGCAAAATACAAGCCTTGGCTACTCAATTTGACAATACCACTGTCAAAAAGCTCACCTGCTACAAATATTAGGAATCTACAAATTGATTTACGTATTATTCGTCATCCATTTCTTTTTCTTTTCGACCATTAGAAAAAATATAAAATTCTATCGTACTTACCTAGGGTGGTGGTAACTAGAAGCTTCGCTATAAGTATCGATCGTTTCGGGTCGTCTAAAATCTACTGTCATTTCTGACATACTCCTTAAATCGGCTTCGCTACGGTAACTAGATCTAGAGGAACGTCGTCTTGGCAGTGATGGGTAAACCTTTACGAAGACAAAATATCTTAATTATTAGGCCTTTCAAAGTGAATTACTATATTTTATCAAACGTGAAATTTATTATCCCTGAATTTAAAAAATCAAATAAGTTTCGTGGCTAATCGGGTAAAAAGGAGTTTTTGTTTCTGTTATATTTTTCCGTATGTAGCCTGAAAGCTTAACCTCACGGGGGTCCAGAATTTAGTGGACACCTAATAAGTGTTGACAGTTAACTGTTTCGTCCTTATAGGACTCCTCAGAACACTGCTTAGTCAATGTGACACTCTTGCGAAGTTAATTAGACGGTTTTGTCTCTAATCCTATGTAAATAGTGAGAAAACTCTCGTAAGAAGCTCTATCCACCGAGATACGAGAGAAACCAAAACAAGAGCAGGCGAAAATAAACTGCTATACATATCGATCAATGAAAAAACCGATAACAAATAAAAAGAAACAAACTAATCCGGGACCTACGACAGCTCTTCTGCCTTTCAGGCCATATCACTGCTTATTGCGTTTACCCGCCATTAGACACGAAGTAGGTCACGGACTACTTTGTTTCATTTTATTTGTAATCGGTGTTTTCATTGATCGATATGTATAGCAGTTTAATTTCGCCTTCACTTGTTTTGGTTTCTCTCGTATCTCTGTAGATTGAGCTTCTTGCGAGAGACTCACTATTTATACAGGATTAGAGACACGAAACTTGTTTAAAATAAACTCGGCTTCTGTAAAAGTGCTCCAAACTTTTAAAAACTCGAATAGTTAAAAACAACTTATAAATATCTTAACAATTCACCTACCATTGGTTCTCTAGTGATCGTTCTGATGCTAGAACCTCCATCTGAATCATATTCGTAGAGTGGCGGCAAACTGCTGCGTCTACTCCTGTTGTCCCATTCAGTTCTCTTCTTGTACTTCCTGTAGTAGGAGCGTTCTGAGTGAGTACTGAGGATGTCAACGATCGTGTCCCACTTGGGTGGCTCAAAGATCGGTTCAAATCTGTAAATAAGAAAGTATATTAATCATAGATATGGTTTAAGCGAATAATTTTTTCATAAACGGAAGAAAAAGTTACCTTGGATCCCTCCTGATTCTTTCGAAATCTTCTCTAATTATAGACTCGGTAAGCAGAGTTCTCAAAGTTGATTCAGTGGTAATAATCTGCCTCCATTTGATCTTGTCGGTCATGGTTAGTTGAGCATCGTAAGTTTCTCTGCTTTCTATAACTGGGCCTTCTGATTCTGGCTCTGTGAGAAGAGAAAATATTTTTACTATCGATAATAGTATAAGATGTGTCGTCTTAAGAACAATGTAAAAATATTTTAAGTTTGGTAACCACTAACTAATAAAAAATCATCAATCAAAGTGTAGAGACCTCTTAATATTTGTAGAACTGGAACTTGGCCAGTCGTTAACGTTTCAAGATGTGTAATATAAATGTCCGTCTGTTTTTCATAAAAAAGTAAACAAATACTAACCTGGAGGTTCAAACACTTTGGTCAACACTTCCCAATTCGGTATGTCTGGGTTCACAACTGGCAAGTTATATGTCGATAAATAAGTTTTTGGATGAGGTGGTGGAGGTCGAACTGGGACAGTGAATGAACTAAAGTAGTTCTTGGTTGTAGTGTCAGTCATATCAACGTCTCTACTTGTGTTTCGCAGAGTTATATCTAAAAAAAAATATTATTATTATCAACGAATTATTATTGTTCTTATGCAAAAAATTACTGCAGTTACATAATGAAGTTGAATGTAAATACCTTGAGTAACCAAATGTCTCTGAGGAGACCGCATCTGATGAGGTGGTGTTGGAGGAGTAGGTGGTGGTGGAGGAATGTCTTGCACAAGACTGACTAAATCAGGACTCTTCAGTGCTGGCTTATCGTCTTCTACTTGAGGGATTGGAGGTAGCTCCATTACAATCTTCTGAGGCTTAGAAGGAGGAGTGTAATCCAACCTGGCAGTTTCTAAAGGCTTGATGGGAATTGTTAATGATGTTCCGTAGAGTGGAGTTGGTTCGATTGGCTAAAAAAATTATATATTCATATTCATATTCACCAGATACTCTGGTGATAATGAGTATCCAAATTGAGGAGTTATGTATCAAATATTTTCATTACGAATAAGACTTACAGGTGGTGGTCTTGGTCTAGCATGGTACTCAGTAATCAGTCTTCTATGCCTTTCGATGTCTTCGATTGTCTTCTTCTCGGTAATGGTTCTAAGGAACACGTCATCAACCAAATGAGAGGTAATCTCCGGTCTATGAATGGCTGCTATTGGTGGTTCATAGGTGACTTGCTCTTCGTGGTATCTAAGGAAATACATATTTTAATACATTTTTTAGGGAAATGTGTTTAGTTTGTTATTCCAAGAATATTTTTTGAATTGAATACTTACTTAAGGTATTCCTGTTTGGGGACAATTGGTGGCGGGGGTGGGGGAACAGGGGCCACATAGATATGGTGTGAGTCATCCACGGTTTCAGTCAGCGAATGAGTATCTGTCATTTCCGTATTCAGGGAGGCTAGGGACCTAAACGGTTGAGGAAGAAAGTTAGGGGTGCAGTTAGACACATAAATTGGTGTATAGTACAACAGTGTTGATATGTATATGAACAAATGTGAAAAGTGTGCTATGGATTTAGGGTAGCAAGTAAGTACATATAAAAAAGTGTAAAATTTACAAACCTAATGTTTTTAGACCCAGTAATATTCTGAAATCGAAATTATAGAATCAGTGTCTGTGTAGTTGACAAAAGATTACATGTTTTGGTATAAGGTGTAATTGTGTAATTTATATGTTGCATCAAACTTTAAGGGATAAAATGCAAAGTTGAAAGTAGACTTAAAATTCAAATAACTTTTGCACTAAAGCATTTTGTTTTCAAGTAATAATTCTTGTCAAGTTTAAAGAGTGGGGGAAAGCTGTGACATTTAAAAATGATAAATTTGAGAATTTTAAATAATTTTGTGATTTATGGTGATCAAAAAATTTTCTATTGCGTTTTCTTCCAAATACCTACTATAGGTTAAGAAAATACAGGGTGGTAAAATAACCCTATCAATAGGTATTTGTCAGTTTTTTTAACATCTAATTTTTTTATGGATTATTAACAAAAATAGGTTTTTGTACATATCTAAATGACCTTAATATCTACAGAAAATATAATAGGCGCTACATTTGAATAAAAATTTTGTTAAAAATAAAAAAATTTGATAACAATTTTCATTTGTTTTCTTTTTAATAATTATAACACTCAATTTTTACTTTGTTGTAAATCCCACAAAATTTTGATTGTTGTAATTTTTCAGAGAGGTATAACAAAAAGTTTTAAAAAAATGTTAATTTTGAAACCGTATTTTAAAAACAAAGATGTCTGATGCAAAATGTAATGAGAATTTCTTTCTTATTTTGACTTTGCCTATCGCCTCTTAAAGTTTGATTTGATAATTTAAATTTCTCCCTATATATGATTTCAAATTAACAACGCATTCATTTATAATTTTTTTAAAATAATGCGCAAATAATAAAAATTACACATAAGTACAGAATACGCCACATAAAATGCATATAGCAGAAGTTAGCCACAGATATTGGTTTTTAAAAATTTGCTGTAACTGATTTTTGCAAAAAACGGTTAGTTTTTTTTGACAAGTAAATAAACTAATAAGGGGATTTTTCCTATAGTTATCTGAGTGTCTAACGGTTCTATAAGGCTACTTATTAATATTAAGTACTAAATTTGAAAAAATAATACAAAAAAAATAATTTATATCTTTTTATTACAACAAAATAAAAAAAATTATCTAATCAGATGGCCATTTCCTCTTGCCAAAATTCACCCCCAAATATTCACATAAAATCTGCAAGATAAGTTTTTGTTTCCCACAATATATCTTTCCTGGTGGCCGATAAACTAAAATTTGTTTTCGATCGCTGTGTGATTGAAATATATTTTCATCTGGGAACACCACACGTTGCCAAAACTCTTTATTTTCCAGAGATTAAGTTAAAGCAAAAATTAGGTGGGCTTGTTTTTTGCTGCATTTATAAGATTTTTTTTTTGCTGCCACACGACGTCTTAATCTGGAACGCCTTATTCGCCTTCGACTAGTTGCAAGTGAACCAGGAAAATTACAGGCAGTTCTTGCTTCACAGGCGTTAAAAAAAGGATGTTCTTTCAAAAATTCTATTACATAGTTGCCGATCTTCTTACGGTGTTCTAATTTTGGTCAAGCCAGTACCTTACTTTTGCCGAACATTTATCTCTTCTTCATATTTTCTTTTGATTGGCACAATCGTCGACGTATTTCGTTCATAGTGAGCGACTACTCGACGCACCGACCAACCGGCCAAAATTTGAACTTTATGAAATTTGAAAATTTTTGGAGGCATTTTCGAAAATTTGGACAAAAACGATAACCGACAATTTCATGTTTTAATATTTGATTAATAAAGGTACTGAAATATAAGGCCTACATTTCACTATGTTAAATCGGCCGGCCGGCGCCGGCGTATGCATTTTATGTGGCGCCTTGTGTATATACAAATTTTGTTACTGAAAGATTAAAGTCTCAAAATGAAATGTGGAGAAGAAAATTTTAGTAAACCTACCTGGCAGGACTGGGCCTATAGATATTATAATGCGGCATTTCTCTCTGCATTTCTTGCTGTCTCTTTAGAATCTTACTGTAGGTGGGTGGCATTTGCACGTGTTTTGGCGGTGCGTGCAGTTCGGGCACATAAGTGAAGTGCGTTCGTTCCGGTGGTGGGGGTGATAAAGACCTGATGAAGTGGTGGTTAATAAAAATGCGTTAAGGATTACATATGCTGTGAAGGTCAATCAGTGAGTGTGAGTATATGATGTTTAATGCGACACAATTATGGCACTTTTTTTTGGAACAAAACCGAATTTTGACAATCATAAACTAAAAAAAATAGTTAGTACCCGTGAATTTAAAACTCAAACAAGTTTCGTGGCTAATCGAGTAAAAAGGAGTTTTTGTTTCTCTCATATTTTTCCGTGGGTAGCTTGAAAGCTTAACCTCACGGGGGTCCAAGATCTAATGGAATCCTAATAAGTATTGACGGTTAACTGTTTTGTCCTTATGGGACTCCTCAGAACATTGCTTGGTCAATGTGACACCCTTGCTAAGTTAATTAGATGGTTTTGTCTCTAATCCTATGTAAATAGTGAAAAAAATCTCGCAAAAGGCGCCATCTACCGAGATAAGAGAGAAACTAGAACAAGAGCAGGCGAAAATAAACTGCTATACCTATCGATCAATTAAAAGATCGATTACAAATAAAAAGAAACAAACCATCCGTGACCTACGACAGCTCTTTTGCCTTTCAGGCCAGATCATCGCTGATTGCGTTTTTACCTGCTATCAGACACGTGAGCGTTAATCAACGGAATTTTTAAGCCAAATAATACTAACAAACATAAAATTTAGTACCCGTCAATTTAAAAATCAAACAAGTTTCGTGACTAATCGGGTAAAAAGAGTTTCCACAAAAATAAAAATATGATAGAGTTCTTAAATGGATTAAATTGAAAATTAAAACATAAAGTTAACATATCTAGCCAACCTAATTCCAAATGCCATAAGCCTATAAAATTAGGTATTCCATAATACCCCCCTTTCCCCTATTGCCTTTAAACTGATAAAGCTAAAAACTGAAAGTTACCTTATAAAAATTTGAAGTTTTCAGATTTTTAAACATGTAGATTTTGTTATTTTTTATTCATAGAAAATTAAATAAAATGTTAAATAACTTCCCAAGAAATCTGTTCCAGGCGGAAACAGCCAATTTTTCAGCAAAGAAAGTTTATTCCACGTGGCAACTTAGAGT
This sequence comes from Aspidapion aeneum, assembly GCA_963576565.1. Lineage (NCBI taxonomy): Eukaryota > Metazoa > Arthropoda > Insecta > Coleoptera > Brentidae > Aspidapion > Aspidapion aeneum. Next base: position 120,756,531 of record OY755040.1, read on the forward strand.
TTTATTATCAACAGAAGTTTTGGGTTACAGAGGAGCGCGACGAACAATGTCGGAGATTATTTAAATTATTGATAATAAATCGTTTTGTGTTTAAAAAATCAATTTATAGATTTGACGCAAATGATGTTGTCCTTTCTGTAACGTATATTATCTTACGTATACATTGTCCAATCTGTAACACGATTTGTCCCATTCGGTAACGCTATTATTTGATGTTACAGAAATTATTTCTGTGTTAGAGATCGAGATATTGAATTTTTTCTTTGAAATTTAGTTGGTATTTATCATTGACTTCTATACCCTACGGGCTTTATACAACTCAATGGTGTTTATAATCTACCTTGATATGTTTGACCATTATCTATATTTGTAATTATGTTTTGTACCAAAACCTGTGTCTTTTTTTAACTTTTGTACCTTTTGTAACGTTGATGTCCCTTCTGTAATACCTAAAATACCTGATATTTTTGTCAAATTTGCAAGTCCGGTGTTATTGTTAACCAATTTTATAAATGTTACGTTTTTTTTGGATATAATTTAAGTAAAAGACTAAATACTTTTTCAGATAATGTGTATTTTTGTTTTTAAGAAAAAAAATACTAGAAAAACCTAACCAAAATCTCTAAAAATTAGTTTTTAAGAAATATTTTGGGAGTTATTATAATAAAATTACTTCGCTGTGCTTTTATATTCAGTTTCTCACTAGCTATCTTATCTCATTCTCTACATTTTATAGATTTTGAGTAAGTAATATGGCAAAAACTAACGTGTTACAAAAGGGACAAAAAAATTACCATTGCAACAAAAACTCCTTATATAAAAAAGCAACTCACAGATATCTTACTAGCTTTTGGTGACATAATATACACAGAAAAAAAGAAGTTATTCAAATAAGAAAAGCAGTTTTCTTGAAAAAATTATCTTGACCCAAAAGTAAAAGTCTCTAAACAAAATGTTTTCTTTTTATTTAAGCAAACGGCTTGTTTTGGGAAAAAAAAATTGTCTTCGTAAATTGTTTTGGTTTAAAACAAACTGCCGTTAGCAAAGATAAAGTGGTCTTGAAGCAATACAATGTCTTACTAATATCTTCTTAACACAAATAAAGCTTTGCTTTGCCTAAAGACTTTTAACTTTTAAATTAAAATATCCGGCATCTCAAAACAAAAAGAAAATCTGAGACTTACTCTCGAATTAAGATATGTAAATAAATATTATCTTGAACGCTTTAAATAATACGAAAACAATGTGCTTTAAATTAAAATAACTATAATAATAATTTTGTTGCACTAAAGAATACAGGCGCATTAAGTTTTTAAAACAAGACAAGGGTATCAATATTTTCTTTAGTGAAAGCAATAAATTATATAATCTCTTAAAGGAAAATGGACAAGTTCAGACCTTTCGGCATTTCGTATTCTTATTAACGCGTGTCAATGTCGGCTATTTTTTTAATACGTACTTGTGTATAAAATCAAATAATGACAATGGAGTCCGAAAATGATTTTTATTTTAAAATACCCTGCCAATCTATGGGCACCTAAGCTCACATTAGGTACTATAGTTATAGTGTACGTGTGAGCTAATATAACCAGAAACTGAAATATATTTTATTGAACTCCAGACACAATTACCTTTCGTCTGATACCACACAAGCCATGTTTTGACTTAAATTCTAATTTTTCAAATCTACCCTCACCCTTTCTTCTAACTAAAATGTATTTTGTTTAACTCCAGACTCAATTACCTTTCGTTTGATATCACACACGTCACATTTCCACTTAAACAATAAGTTTTGAAATTTACCCCCACCCTTTCTTTTTAAATAAACTAAAATGTATTTTGTTTAACTCCAGACTTAATTACCTTTCGTTTGGTATCACACACGCTATATTTTTACATAAACTCTAATTTTTGAAATCTACCCCTACCCTTTTATTTGGCTTGGGTTTGATGGATTTTGTTCATTTTTAAATGGAACCATCTCGACCCAAAAACCAGGGTAGGTACCAAATTTCATTAAAATCGGGCAAGCGGTTTTTGAGTTATGCGCGTTGGTCGTTACAGACAGACATACAGCCAGACAGACAGACATACAGACAGACAGACGGCGCAACAAAAAAGTTTCAAAATCATCTGAAACGCAAAGATATATAAAATTTTTTGAAATCGGAACAACTTTTTTTTTCTCGAAAAAATTAGGATCACCATAGCTCACACTACTATAGTATAGTAGTAGTGTGAGCTAAAAATAATTATTTTGAAATAAAAAAAATGTATCTAAAAGAATCAAAAGATTCTTTCTTTAATTTCGTCTTGACTTGAGACATTAAACTCCTTTTGACTCGATGCATTTAATTGTTTTCTTTAAAAAAAAGATTATTCAAAGCAAAACAAACTATAATTCAATCAAGAAAACTTATTTTTCTAATTTTCTTCGGGCGAAAATTTATATATTAAAACAAGATAACAATGTTTTTGGTGCAAGATGTTATCGCAAACCCATTGTTTTAAACCAAGATATATTCAATTATGTCTTGGTATAATACTAGAAAACAAAAAGGTTTCCACTTCCATTTAAAACAAATCAATTTTCTTGGATAAAGGCAACTTTAATTTTCAACGGAAACCAGCAGTTCAAGAGAATAGTTGGATGACTTGGTCGAGATAATACCCTAAGAATTTCTCGTTCTTGTATTGAGACATCGCAGCCTGCATAGATGGAAGTTTTACGAAAATTTATGTATGACTTCGGTAGTTCAGTGGTTAGAATGTTTGCCTAGATAGCAAGAGATCCCGGGTTCGTTCCCCGGCCGAAGCAGAAAACTTTTTTCTTATTTTTCTTTCTTTAATTTCACTTGTTGTTTACAGTTTTAGTTCCTTGCATTATTTGCAATTTGGTATTTGATAATAGTTTTTTTCTTGTTAAGAAAATATCATCTATGTGCATAGGAAAGCAGGTTTTTTCTTGGATCAAAGCAATTTGCAATGACTGAAGACATTTTTTTTCTGTGTAATAGTTTAAAGTCTAACATTTTCAGTTTACAACAATTTTTGCTAATACAAAAACTTTTATTTTTCAGCAAAAATATTGTTTTTGTTCCAAAAAAAGTGCCTCATAGTTTAATAGATGTATTATACACTTTTGGAATATATTTAATATATACCTAGTGGGCTTATGTCATCGTCAGACATAGGAAGCTTTTAAACCTTACTTTCAAATTTTGAATTCTCTGAAACTCGCTGCTAGATTTAAAAGGTTTTATCTCTCCTGCCCTGACGTTTCAGGCAAGGATTAATATCTTAATTTGTCGTTTGTTATGTTCTCTTTTTTGTCATTTCGCATGTCGTTTAAATTTCTGTTCACGTTTAAAAGATAAATGGATTTTAAAAAAAGAAGCGAATTTATTAGGGTTTTAATTTAGTTAAATGTGTTGGAAAAAACTGATTTTTCAAATGATTATATACAGACCTGTAAATATCTACATAACTCCACAAGAGAAAAAATGGTAAAATCTGTAAGACAGACCCAATGAATTATATACGAAGTAACTGCAACTGCCATGGTTATACATTACGTATATGGGACACTGAGGCAAAAATTTTAGAGTGAGAACATACAATGAATCCTTAGCATTGCAACCTTTCTCTCTCCATTTCTAATCATCGGTGGTATTGTGGGAAATTAATACTTCAAAGAAATTGTCATTTGTGATTTGTCAGTATATTTTTGAAATTGTTTTTGTTGAACAAAAATAAAAAATAGGAACACGATGCGTTGCTTGTAAAAACGAGTTTTATAGGAGTGCAAAGCCGAGTTTCTATTTGAAGTAAGTAGCTTTGATTATTTAAAAAACTTTATTAGTACCTAATCGCAGTAAAAATCTAGTTATAGACTAAAAATCAAACGTCCGCGAAATTTCAAAACCACAGAATATCATCGGAGAGTAATAGTAAAAAAGGGAAGGTATCACCTCCTGCCCAGCGTGCTCTCTCTACAAAAAATATTAATAGTTTTGCCTCAGTATGTATATGTAAAGGCCTATCCAGTTATATAGGTATATAGAGATCATTAGACAGACCATAGACTGGCTGTGTATTTTTTGACACTAAATCCGAATCCCGATGATAAAAAAGTCCCTACACGTCTGGAATTTTACCCAGTGGTTCAGTTCATATAAAATGATTTTGCAAATCTCGACATTTTTGTCTGGGGTGTTATTTTTGAAAAAAATTGTTTATTTGTTCTTTTTTTTCTTCTTACCTAACGCTTTCTTCCCTTTCAAGAATAGTACTCAAATCCCTTCCACCATGATCACTAGCAGGCGGTGAAGGTGCCGGAGGTTTCCTGAATTTCGGTGTTTCTTTAATAGCAATCGGTAACCTCGGTACGTTTGTTAATACGCCATGATGAATTTCTTGTTCGTGTGTATCACCTTGAAAAATAAAAGGTTAAAATGTGCATATACAAGTAGGAAATAATGACATTATTAATAAATAATAATTTAGAATGTTTCTTTAATATTTAATAAGTTATTAAAATTTAATGTTGTTGCTAAAGTTTTTAACAATTAGATTGCGGATAGCAAACTGTCAGTCTCTATATCAGGGAAAATATTTCCATCCCTGTCCATCGCTCGCATATTTTAGGTACTCTCTCTTTGAAGAACTTGTTGTAGTCCAAGCTTAGGATTACGAGTACTTATAAGGACCCCAACAGCATAGAGATTGCGGAGAAGAGGTCCATTGGAACAGAGGCTAATAGTGGAAGTGTTAGTGTAGCGTATGTTAAAGGTGGCTGACTAAACAGCCAGAAAAGCAGCGTTAAACAAACGAAGTAGCTGATTTCAGTCAAGAAACGTGCTTTACGTACTCCTACATACATTTGTTTTTTAAGTAAAATCTTTAAATTAGTTGTAGCTAAAATTACTATAATTACCATAAGTCTCGCTGTAGAAGCTGCTAGTATCGTGGATGTAGGCTTGGTTGATGCTTCCTGCAGAAGAACCTGGAAGGCTTCGAGATTCTTCGTGCTCCGATGGGGATTCGGAAGGATAGTCTGAAGTGATCACCCGTTCTAAAATTGAATCAGGATATTAACCATGAGTTTTATTAAAACTTTATAATAATATTGGCGTCCCGCTTCATACAAAAGCAAAACTCAGATAGCACAGGACATCTAAAAGGTGTGTTATTTATATTGTATTTATGTCTTAACATCTTACAAAGAATATCTCTGAAAAATGTTTGTTGCCAAACGTTTCAAAGATTTCTTTGTTATACCTTTATTGACACGTGAAACAAATGTTTTGATAAAATATTAGTAAAATCTTTTCGTAATTTCAAAATGTCCCTAAGATATCTTTGAGTTGTCCTCGTGCTTTTTGGGAAGCTAAAGCATTAAAAGCTTTTATTTTGATTCAAGGTTTTCAATACCTTAGAAAATTTATTTAAAAAAAATTGATATACAAAACAAGTGCCCTGATGATTGTCTACCAAATACCTATTGATTATGGAAATGAGAAAGTTACATGTTTGATAAGTGTATTTTCTAGCTCTCTATTTCTCTGGAATGACATAGTACAGAATGTCCCAAAAGTCATTAGGTGATGTAAAAATAAAATAACTTCTGACTTGTAAGATTTTCTAAAATTTGGTTTTTAATTTTGAAATTAAAATCTGGGAATTTCGTTATGGAAAAACTCACACAACCATGCCAAATTAAACCAATTCATTGCAGAAACTCAAAGAGCACGTGTTTGATCAGTGGCGAATCTAGGAACTATATTATAATATTGACCGAGAATTGTCAGAATTAAATATAGTTTGAGATTTGGGGGAGGAGGGATTTGATAGCCCAAGGGCGAAAAAATATCGAAACACAAAATATTGAAAACACAAAGTATCGAAAATACAAAATATCGAAAACATACAAAATATCGAAACCACAAAATATCAAAACTACATTTTATCGAATTACAAAATATCGAAACTACAAAATATCGAAACCACAAAATATCGAAACTACAAAATATCGAAACTACAAAATATTGAATCACAAAATATCGAAAATACAAAATATCGAAAATAAAAAATATCGAAAATACAAAATATCGAAAATACAAAATATCGAATCACAAAATATCAAAATTAACAAATATCGAAAATCGAAAATTTCGAAACCTTAACATAACCCGACCCTGACGTAACCTAACCTAATCTAACTAAACCTAATTTGACCGAACCTCATAAAAATAGAAAGTTTCAAAAATCTAACCTGACAAAACCTAATCAAATCTAGCCGAAATGAACCGAACCGAACTAAACCGAACCAAAGCAAACTGAACCAACAATTTAAAAAAAAAAAAAAACTTTCCTGACTTCTTTTTCGGGATCCTAGAGGGTGGAATATGAACCGAACCGAACCGTACCGAACCGAACCAAACCAAACCAAACCGAACGTAACTGAACCGAATCAAACCTAACCTAATCAAACTAAACTACAACACTGCTAATTAGGTTTGGTTGGGTATGGTTAGGTTTGGATAGGTTCGGTTCGAATTTACACCTTCTAGGATCCCGGGAAAGAACTCCGGAATGTTTTTTTTTGATTCGGTTCGGTTCGGTTAGATTTCATTAGGTTTCGTTAGGTTAGGTTTTTGAAACTATCTATTTTTCTGTGGTTATATCAGATTAGGTTACGTTAGATTAGGTCAGGGTCAGGTTAGGTGAAGGTTCCGAAATTTTCTGTTTTTGATTTTCGATATTTTGTTGTTTCGATATATTGTATTTTCGATACTTTGTTATTCGATATTTTGTGTTTTCCATATTTTGTATTTTCGATATTTTGTTGTTTCGATATTTTGTTATTCGATATTTTGTGTTTTCGATATTTTGTATTTTCGATATTTTTTTGTTTCGATATTTTGTATTTTTGATATTTTGTAGTTTCGATATTTTGTTATTCGATATTTTGTAGTTTCGATATTTTGTAGTTTCGATATTATGTACTTTCGATATTTTAATTCGATATTTTGTTTTTCGTATTTTGTGTTTCGATATATTTTCGCTCTTCCTTTGATAGCAGGAGTCTGCCGTCGTTTTCTCTCAATACATAGCAAGAGCAAAATAATTGTGATCGAATTATTTTTCGATATTTCCTATCTTTTATGTTTGCGTAATATTAAAAGTCCAAACTTTTTTCTCTGGGGTTTGTCTCAGGTTATGTGATCGATCAAATGAAGGAGAATATTCCACAAGAAATACGGCCTTTTACGCTGCTGATAGGTAAGGCGGTAAATAGAAGACATTTGAAGAATAAAATTTTTAGTTTAAAAAATTTCTGAAAATAATCTTTTGTTACATAGATTTGTCTTTTATATCACATCTAAAAAATGTATTTTGTTAATTTGATATTTTTTTCTCTAAGAGAAATTTCAGCATATGTATTTCTCGATATCTAGTTTTTAAAAGACACTCAGTATGTTAAAACAAAAAAATGTTTTTCAAATAAGGTGTTTAGTTTTCTTGAATACATTATCATAACAAAAACATTTCATGTGAAAAATAGTCAAGTACGCGAAAATTGTATTCCGTAAAAAGAATTGAGATAAAAGTAAAGCCAAGTTCTCTAATACAAATTTCAAAATGAAAGGTTCTTACTAGTTTGGAAATGTTTTTTTTAAACCTTTGCTATTACAGTCAAATTTCTTTATGTTCAATTTAGCACTGTGCCTTAAGAGTCATTTGCAGCCGTAATAGCCACGTTTAGAAAAACATTTCTAAACTAGTTAAGAACCTTTCATTTTGAAATTTGTATTAAAGAACTTTGCTTTACTTTTATCTCAATTCTTTTTAAGGAATACCATTTTCGCGTACTTGGCTTTTTTTACATGAAATGTTTATGTTATGATTTCATTCTTTTTTGAAAGAATTTGGATAATATTTAAGTTTTAAAGTAGTAAATGATGCGGAATATTGTTCAAAACTTTTGTAATGCCTTATTAAAAATTTTGAGGTTTTTAAATTTTTCCTATGGTTTTATTATAGTTCCTATCAGCCTCTCGAAGCTCAGCTCTCTAGCGTTCCTAAAAGTGGACAATATTACTTTTGCATAACTTTACATTTATGGGAGATGACAGTAAATGAAAATTTTGGGGTTTTTAATTTTTATTTTATAGTTTTATTTCCTATCAGTCTACCAAAGCTCAGCTCTCTAGTGCTTCTGGAAGTGTTTTACATAACTTTACATGTATAGGGGAGGAGAGCAAATTAGAATTTTGGTGTTTTTTGATTTTTTCCAAGGGATTGGTTATAATTTCTGTCAGTCTGCCAAATTTCAGCTTTGTAGCATGTCTGAATGTACAGTAGAATTTTGATGATATATACATGAATGTGAGTGAGTTAGTGGCAATTTCGACGTTTTTTGAAATTTCGTAACTACTTTACTACTTTATGGAAGTCTATAAAACTTGAAGGGGTTATTAACTCTATGAGGATCTACGAAGGTGCAAAGTTTGAGTTTTTTTAGCTTATTCCAAAGTGGAGTTTTAGATAGGTCAAATATGGTCTAAAATGTTTCAAGAAAAGATGGTACAGCAGTTTACGCCGCGAACTTGGCCGGGCACTGTCGTGCCTCCAGATTTTACCTGAAGAAAAATTAACTTTAATATTAAACAAAGCATTTTAAGTCACCCAGTGACTTTTGGGACAACCTAGTATAAGGCCGCACCTAGGAGGGGATCAAGGGGATGTCTGTACTCCCCCATTTCCCTCAGAAATGATCGATATAGTGTGTTGAAAAAGATTTATTATCAGCAAGAAAAAAATTAGCTAAAAACGCAGATTTTATTTGAAACTTTCATCCCTCCCCGAAATTGATTTCCAGGTACGGCCTTGCCCTGTTAAGTACCAACCTTCGCTGCCGGAAGTGCTTCCATTACGGATGCCAATAGGAGTGGCGGTTACTCGTGGAATTTTTACAGGATCGTGTTCAAGTAAAATGTCTACAAAAACAAACGTTACATGGCGTTAGCGTTAGTTGGGAGTTAGTATGGCGCCAAGCAAGATCAATTCCCTAAAAACAGCTTAAAAATCCAATACAACGCTTCAGTTTTACTCCCAAGAAAGCTGTTTAAAAACCCTTAAAATACACATTAATACAGGGTGTAAATGGTATGATTTAAAATATTTTAATGAGGTATAGAGAAGGTCAAAAATAGTAACAAAATTCATAATACATTAAGATTAAAAAATGTAAAATTTAGTACCCGTAAATTAAAATTCAAACAAGTTTTCGTGGCTAATCGGGTAAGGGTTTTTTGTTTCTCCAGTATTTTTCTGTGGGTAGCTCGAAAGCTACAGTTAACTGTTTCGTCTTTATGGGACTCATCAGAACACTGCTTAGTCAATGTGACACCCTTCCTAAATTAAGTATACGGCTAGGACGAAACAGTTAACTGTCAACACTTATTAGGTGTCAATTAGATCTTGGACCCCCTTGAAGTTAAGCTTTCGAGCTACCCACGGAAAAATACCAGAGAAACAAACAACCCTTACCCGATTGGCCACGAAAACTTGTTTGAATTAAGATTAAACTCTTTTGTTTTCGAGATACAGTGCATCAAAGTTGACGATTTTTTAAATCTTTTGGTTATAACTTTCTTAAAGAACACCATAATTTGAAAGCATGTATCTCCTCAACTTGTCGTTTATCAAAAAAAGCATGACCACATTTTTCTTTTTTTTTTTAAATTCCTTTCTTTCCCCACTCCTCCAACTTTTAAAATCCTGGAAACAGGGGAGTGTTGACCCCATGTTATAAATTAGGGAGAGTCAGAGACAAATGACAAGTGACATCCATCGGATATTCATCGATGGAATGCTGATGAGCCATCGAAAATTAAAAAGAAACCCGATTTTTTATATAAAAATTTTTGTTTTTTTCCGAAAGTTTTGTTTGCTTTGGGTGTCCATGGAGCGTATTTTTCGCGCGGATTTATCTTTCCTTAGGCTCTGATTGGTTAATTTAAAAATTTCAGTCAATCACAGACCGAGAAAAAAAATCCGTGCGGATAGTACGCTCCATGGACAGCCGGCTTTATACAACAAAGATGGGAATGGAAGAAACGAAGGAAAATATTCTCGCGGGCATCAAGTTAGAGGGCGAGGATCAAATTTTCGTATATAAAATATACAGCGGAAGGCGAATGACAAATGACAGCCAAATGACATTCATCAAGAGTTGCTCACCGGTCAGAGTCGGTAAGTTTTGGTGGCATCGATTACATCGATGTTTCACAGATGCATTTACGAACCCGATTGTTCTCATCGATGACCTCATCGGTGAATTTAGAGAATCTCCCTTTTTTGGTCTCCTCTGTCACCTATTAAAATATTGTAAATCATACCGTTTAGACCTTGTATATTTAAAACCTTAAACCCAATCAATAAGCAAATAAAAGCATAAATAAATACTTTATGATAAAAGCCATGACACAAAATTTTTGGATCTTAAACCGTTTCCGATCAACGATCAAAAACTGCTCTCGAGTGATCCTGTTCCCAAATCTCGCGAGGATCGATCTCCTTTGCTTTCAGTCCTGAGATAGATCAATTGGTTTGGATAAACAACAAAGATAACCCTACTTCGTTCAGTGTGTTTTGGCGTTTTTTTTTCTTTTTTGGTTTCTGTGTAGTGCCACAAAATAAATAGAAAACCTTGTAGAAAGCCGAAAATAATGACATTGAAAGAGTTTCAATTGGATCAAGTTCTGAAGACGAACAAAAAAATTTATAGGATTTCTTGTTGTTTAATCACATATAGACTGACTAACAATAAAGACGACAAAGACATTCTGGCAAGTAGAAAGGGTGGTAGGAAGAAAGTGGGGACTCAGCCCAAGGATCATTCACTGGATCTATACGGCCATCATAAGACCGAGGATCTAATACGGATCCGTGGTCATGTGGCCGGGGGCAATGAAAACCACTAACGCCAAAAAGCTAGAAAGCATGCAGAGTATAGAGGCTGGCGACCCGGAACATAGCCCTGAATACTATCCTAGGCCTCCCACCGCTGTCCATCTGGTGAAAGAGGAAAGCGATGGCAGCATATCTTAGGATAAGGGACGCGGGCGTGTGGAGAAGGAGCGGTGGACAAGTAAATTTGGAGATCGCGACCGTGACGGAAAAGGAGATTTCTCTATCGACGTACAGGCTAGCAGAGAAGCGCTTAAGGGAGAAAGGGAGATACCGTGTAACCATACCACCAAGGGATGCATGGAAAAAAGACGGGATTGAATTCCTTAGCGATGCCACGGTCTGCTATACAGACGGATCGAGGCTAACAGACCGGAATTCGACCGGTGTAGGATTGTACGTGGAAAGCAAGGGTATTGGAAAGAAAATATTCGCTGGGATCCAATGCAAGAGTCTTCCAGACGGAGGTTTAAGCTATAATGGCGGTAACATGGGAGAACGAGATTAGGAACGAAACAGGAAAGCGCCTCTGCATCTGTTCAGACTGTCAAGCTGCGCTGAAAGCACTGTGCAAACCAACCATGTCCGCGGGTTTGGTGCAGGAGTGTGGGGATGCACTTCGGGAATTGGCCGGAGTCAGAGAGGTGGAGCTCTTATTGGTCGGCGACCACATAAGAATCCCAGGAAACAAGAATGCGAACGAACCATATAGGCCGACTAACAATAAAGACGATAAAGACATGCTGGCAAGTAAGAATGGTGGTGGGAAAAAAGTGGAGACTCAGCCCAAGGATAATGCACTGGATCTACACGGCCATCACAAGACCGAGGATCCAATACGGATCCGTCGTCATGTGGCTGGGGGCAATGAAAGCCATTAACGCCAAAAAGCTTGAAAGCATGCAGAGTAGAGGCTGGCGACACGGAACATAGCCCTGCATACTATCCTAGGCCTCCCACCGCTGTCCATCTGGTGAAAGGAGGAAAGCGATGGCAGCATATCTTAGGATAAGGGACACGGGCAGCGTGTGGAGAAGGAGCGGTGAACAAGAAGTTGATTCGGAGATCGCGACTGTGACGGAAGAGGAGATTTCTCTATCGACGTACAGGCATCGAGGAAATAACATAATATATATTTTTTCGATGGTAGACAGCAGAGAAGCGCTAAGGGAGAAACGGAGATACCGTGTAACCATACCGCCAAGGAATGCATGGAAAACTGACGGGATTGAATTCCTTAGCGATGCCACGGTCTGCTATACAGACGGATCGAGGCTAACAGACCGGAATTCGACCGGTGCAGGATTGTACGTGGAAAGCAAGGGTATTGAAAAAAAAATATTCGCTGGGATCCAATACGACAGTCTTTCAGACGGAGGTGACATGGGAGAACGAAATTAGACAGTCAAGCTGCGCTGAAAGTACTGTACAAACCAACCATGTCCGTGGATTTGGTGCAGGAGTATGGGGATGCATATTGGTCCCAGGAAACGAGGAAACGAGAAAGCGGACGAACTCACCAGGGGCGGATCCCGCCAGAAATTTGTTCGGGCCAGAACCTTTCCTGGTCTCACAAGATGGCAAATGAAGTTAGCCTTAACAGAGTAGACCCAGAAAGAGATACAATAGAAATGGACCCACACAGGAAACGTCAGACAGTCGAAGGAGTGTTTGATAGGATACAGCAAGTGTCGTAGGGACTGGCTGCTCCGTAGAACACGAAGAAAGGAAGGAGCCATAGTGGAAGTCCTAACCGGACACTGCGTCCTACAAGGACACTTAGCGAAGATGAGAGTAAAGGAGGACGCAAAGCGTATAAGGAGGCAAGAAGAAAGGTAGTTGAGGATAAAGCCTTTGAGACGAAGAACCTTCTGAATCTAAGGTGGCCCGATATTCTGGCCTTTGTACAGAAAACGGGCAGATTCCTTAGCGAAGGAAGAACGTAATAGGGAGGATGCCCGGGGGTTGGCGAAAAAGGCGCCTCATGTGCCTAGTCACCAGACCTAGAGCCTACCCCACACTCCTACTACCGTTACTATTATTTTTGAATCAAGAAATTGAGGAATTTGCTGTGACCAAACGTCATTACATAAAATTCGTTGTTTGCTTGTTTAAAAATATTTTAAAAAATAAAAACAAATATTTTGAAGGTCTGTGGTAAACGCGAGTTCGATTGGAGATCCCGCTGGGAGCACCACATTTAGGATTTGGAACAATCAGGGATCAGCTTGCAGTTGCTCCCACAGAGATCTGCTTCAGCAAGAAGCGATTTCTAAGCGGGCGAGAGCAATAGACGATAATAATAGCAGTGTTGATCGAAAACGGTATTAGTAAAAAAAACCATTCAAATTCACCTTGAAACAAAAATGTATACAAAATAGCGTTCATTGACACAAAAATCTTTGAATGGTTTTAATTTCTAAGATCCTTATAGGTTTTGAAATGCATAACCCAACCTAACCCATTTGTATCACCAATTATCCAGTGTTGTTTAAAATAATGAAAAGGTATGATTTCAAAAAAATGAATGGTATGATCTTGCTTGTTTGGAGTTTTATTCAAATTTAACTATAAATATGATTAAGTGACATCTAAATGTGAATTTGGTAAATGTAACTAGTGAAATATTTAAAAAATCGTGGTATTATGTTTTTATTAAAGTCGTAATTTATAATTTAAAGTGTAGATATAAACTTGACCCAGAACTACTCTTAATTAATTATGTTTATTGATTTTTTTCAATGTAGACCAACGTAAATAACTTTAGGTTTAAAATAAAAATAAAATTTAAACATAGATATTTCAATTTAAAATCAATTCGATCCATGACGGATCTGATACCTTTTCAGCCTTTTAGCACAGTCTCTAGATATCTTAGAAAAGAAAGCTCCCATGAAGTTTTTGGTTATAACACAAGTTATTGAGAAAAATACATTCTACTATACTCCGAAAACCGCATATTGATGTAATACTCCGTTAAAAAGTTAGCAATTTAATATTAAATTTTTGAACTGTCAAAAAACTGTCATTAGCAATAATGGGTTTTGACCAAAATCTAATCAGCTCGTTACAGTATTGACACTATCTTACCTGAAAATTTTATGAAAATAGCTTTAGCAGTTTAAGAGTTATCGTGTTACGGACAGACATACATAAATACACAGACATTATTATATTGCTAAGATAATTCAAATAACCATTAACTTCTATACCCTTACAACTCAATGCCAATAACACATTTTCGGCGTTATCTCAAAAGAAATTATTTTCGTCGAAAATATTACCTTCTCTAGCCATTGATGCTCTAGCTAGGAAGGTAAAAATTACAGCGTGTGAAGGGCATAAAAAGTTAAGTTTTGACCAATTTTTGTAAAAAACAAAAAAAGAATAGACTTTTTGATTTTTCTCGTAAAATTTAAGTATAGAAAAAATTTGTTGTAGTTCTAGACGTTTTTTACTACATGTAATTTTTTATTTAAATATTTTGTTCAATAGTTTTGCTCAAACCCATGACAAACCATTATCCACTCTCATTTGTATAATTTAGGTATGTTTCGTGTTGGCTGAGATATATTTTTTTTTAATTTCCTGTATTTTTCTATCTGTTATAAATTTTTTCCATTTTGCTTTTTTTAAAGGTATCTGGTATGATCTAATGACTGCGAAAAATAGTATAACTTTGGTAAAGAAATAAAATCCACCATCCGATTCGAGTAAAATAAAATAGTTCTGTGTCCAGTCTTTTTATATGTATAAATCCAAAACTAAGCAATACTAATAATCTACATAATCTCTGCCTACCTGATACAGACGGGCTAGATAACTTGGTAATCTCAGACTCAGTATCCAAAGGAGTAAAAGGCCGAATGATCCTCACAGGTCTTCTTCTGAGGCAGTAATATGAAACTGCGAGACCCAGCAGGAGAAGGGAGAGGAACAGGATTCCGCAGATGATCAGCATTACTTGGAAGCCTTTCAGCGGAGCCTCCGCCAGGGTCGTTGGAATTGGAGGTTGACTGAAATAAATGGAGAAACTCATAGAATTCATGGAGAAAATTTTGTTTTGGTCTCTGCCTCGGTAGTCCGTAGTAAGCCGGTCTATTTACTATTTTGCTATCTAGCAATATACCGGGTGGGCCAAAAAAAACCGGACAATTTTTTTTAATTATAACTTTTGAACTATTGAATCGTTTTTAATGGGATAAACTGCACTTGGCAGAGAATTGATCAGAGTTTTGACGAAATATATTTTCTTGTCCACCATCTCAAAATCCAAGATGGCGGACGAAATTAAAATGTACCCTTCAAAGATGCTCGTTTATTATTGTGTTGCAAACATGTTTCAATAATTTTATTAAATTGGTAAAAAAACTGCATTCTTGCCACGCACAATAAGGTACAAATTAAAAAAAAAAACTAAAACATTTTTAGAAAATAAGAATAAACACGCCAATTTGAAGAATTACGTATGATAAGTTTATACCATGATATTTAAAAGGCAATTAATTCTCACCAGGATGTTCTTTATTTCATCAAAATCGGTTCTGTAGTAATAACTTTACAAGGAAATAAATGTAGACATGCTTGGCAAGGCGATCGTATAATATTCAAAACAATGGTTGAAACAAAAAATTTTTTTTCGAATCAATTAACCGATTTTGCTGATTCGTACCTTGTTGTGCGTGGCAAGAATTCAGCTTTTTTACTGATTTAAAAAAATAATTCAAACATGTTCGCTACACAAAAATAAACGAGCATCTTTGAAGGATATAATTTAGTTTTATCCGTCATCTTGAATTTTGAGACGGGGGTCAAAAAGAAATATTTAGTCAAAACTCCCATTAATTCTCTGCCAAGTGCAGTTTGGTATAGTTCAAAAGTAATAATGAAAAAAAATTGACCGGTTTTTTTTTGGCCCACTTGGTATATAATAAACTATCACACTCGTTTTGGCTTGTATTTTAGGTTTTTTGTACGGTTAAATAAAGCGTGGCTAAAAAAATTAACGGTAATACAAATTAAGAACATTATTTTAAAACCATAGATTAAAAAATAGGAAAATTGCTTTGGTTTTCAAAAATTAAGAAAAGTGAAAAATATTCATTAAAGAGATATCCTACCTAACTTTTGTTTACAAAAATCAGCTGGGCAGTCGGTGACGTCAAAAAATAAAATGGCGGAAAAAATGCGACGACCGCTTTCTTCTAGGGACCGTGCTGTAGACTAGAACACGTACGTCTTGAATATTTCTGTACGGGGAAAAGGCCTCTAAAAATAACTGCTGCAAACGTGCCGGCATGTTAGATTTTAAATGAATCCATACGTTTGACTTGGATAAATTCAGGCTACTGGGGTGCCGCACTCTCAGCGCCATCTCTTTTCTAAGCTTAAAAACACCGATTTGATCATTTATCTTAAAATAAATACCTTTTAATTTGTTAAAAAAACTCCAAATAAGGAGCTACATCAACTCAAAATAATGTCTTTGGTCCCGAAAAGTTCTAAAATCCATAGAATTTTTTTAAATTTAAATTAAAGATGAAAAGTAATAGCTGTTTACTTTAACCAGGGCTATCAAAACGGATGGGCCACGATCCTCCACTTTGTTGACGTCACATCCGGGGCTGACTTTTTTTAGATGGTCACGTTACGACACAGCTGATTGTCTTTAAAATATTGAAGTTGGACTGACGGTTCATGAATATTTGATTTTTTTAAAAATAAGACCGGTTTTGATATTGTTTTTACTATATTCTTTTAGAACAATTTTTTTAAAATCTATAGTAATCCTTAATTTTTCAGCCGCTTCATTAGCTCACACAAAAATTAAGTTTAATGCAGAAGCGAATGTGACAATCACAGACGACAAAGTCAAATACATGTCAAATATAACAGTTGGCATGTGGTACATGGCGGGTAATTTGAATTCAAAATAAGAAATGGTAAATCTTGAAGATTTTAACCTTTTAATCATATTGCTTCCTTACAAAACTTTGGTGGAATATCGGGATGGTGTCTGAGAATATTTCACTGAAATTTCGCGGAAATCTGTAGTGCCATTTTAAAAATATCATAAAAGAACGTCTGACGTCCCATAAGACCCAATGTAAAATTCAGCCCCGGGAGAACAGCTGATTTTTTCAGGGTCGTGGCCTCTATTTTTGTGTTGGCCTTGCTTTAACAAATAGCATAGGCCAACGAAAAAAAATTGTAAAAAGTCTCAAAAATAATGATATGAACTGTAACCACAATTTTGATAACGTCAAATCACCGCACTGACAAATTGTCAACGTCATTTGAAAGCGGCGCCTTTTAAATTTTAATAAAAGCGTTGGCTTTTTTAATCCATGCCATACGTTTGGGTTTAATTGAATCCAATATGGTGGAAAGCTTGTAGCAGTAATCTCCATTAGCGGTTTAATACACTTTAGCAGTACAGATATATTTAAGACGTACGTGACTAGGGACTATTCTTATATTACGTAACGCTTAAGGGCGGAAAGGGTCTTTAGCGTAGAGGTGTTGAAAAAGTAACTATTCGTTACTCGAGTACTCGTGTTACTCGACAAATAACGGAGTAACGAATACCGATCCGAAAATTAAATGATCATTTTCATTACTTTGATTCCTTCCTAATTATTTTAAGA
Organism: Aspidapion aeneum; assembly: GCA_963576565.1. Lineage (NCBI taxonomy): Eukaryota > Metazoa > Arthropoda > Insecta > Coleoptera > Brentidae > Aspidapion > Aspidapion aeneum. Next base: position 120,774,155 of record OY755040.1, read on the forward strand.
TATGTTTTTTTAATATGTAGTATTTACAAACTGCATAGTATACAGAATGTATTTTTAATTTTTGTTTTTTTTGTCCAAACTTTTTGTATATTTTTTAAGTTCTCGTCTAAGATTGTTATTTTTGTCTCTATTTTTATTTACTTTTAGATTTTAAGTATGTATTTCTTTGTATGTAAGCCATTAGATTTTTTGTTGTCCACAGAACAGTTCCTACGTAATTCCTACTTTTATTTTTTTTTTATTTTAGCCCGCATTTTGAAAATTTTAATTTAATATTTCCATAATACCAACAACAAAAATATACCTACAAGTAAATGATTTTCGATTTAACGTCAGTTACAGTAATCAACGTAACGATAGTAACGAATATATAAAATGATTACTTAGTAGTCGAGTAACGATTAGTAACGTGTACTTAAAAGTAACGAAAAACAACACCTCTACTTTAGCCTTTTATCACAGGATGCGGTAAACCCGGTTCCCACCTACGACTTTCTCGTGCGTGCCCGCGCACGCGTCAAATGACTGTCATAACATTTCATATTGAGATCATGTGACGCGTGAGCGGGCACCCACGAGAAAGTCGTAGGTGGAAACCGAGTGTTACGAACGGGTAAGGGGGTGCACAAAATCTTGAATTTTTTCGTTACGTAATTTATGTATGATATTACATACATTTTAAAAAAGAGCCCTAAATATGTTGGAATGGTATAATAATAATGAAAACCCTCTCCAAAATCTTTGTAAAGCAGGTTTCTCGTAAACCATTTTACGATTCAATAAAACGTCTCCAAAATGTCGCACCCGAAGCATCCAAATAAAATCATTTTAACTCAAGCCATAATCATTTTCACCTTTATTGGCCGCTCTCAGAGTTTATTTCGTAGACGTGTATTCTTAAGATTGAAAACACCCACTTTGCGGTATGTAAGTAGGCATGACCGCGACAGGAAAACTACAGAATTAGTTCTGCCTTACCCGAAAAAAATCACAAACTAAATTAAGATAATCACTTTTTTTAAAACGCAAAAAAAATACTACTCTAAATAAAAAAAATCGGTGGGTGTTAGTCATCTCTCGCGCGATCTACAGAAGTGAAAAGTAACAGGCTAACATTTTCGTAACAGAGTGTGTTAAATGTCTATTTGGTGGCTGTAAAAAATCCACTAAGTCGTAACAGTTTCTCTCACTTAGAAAAAAGAATAGGAGACTGGTGACAGGGCTTTTAATAGGACACAAGCAAATTCTTTCATATTGATTTAAGAACTACCTAAAAAATTAAATTCTCAAAGATACCACCGCTCCGTGCTAAACAGTATCAGAGCCTGTTATGAAATTCAGTTCGGATCAGTGGCGCTGCTACAGGGAGGACAACGTGGCAGTGCCGTTCCAAAACTAGACAACAAACAGTATTTTTAATTGATTTATTTAAAAAAAGTTAAATCTTCCCTTACGACATGGTTGTCTAGTTCTCTTTATTATCGAGCGAATAATTGTGTGAACTTTTTTAGCGTAAATAATTACAAGGCGGCAGCACCGCGCAGGACAAGATTTCAATTTCACCACCCGTTTTCCAGCCGTATATGGCTGGTTTTTTTCGCGCGGGGGCGGGGGGAATGTTTGTTTTAGTACGTCTGCCATATTCATCGTGCGAAAACGTTCGTTGCCCTTCCTACGTGTTGCCGGTTCTATCCTTAGTGAAGACGCATGAGTTTGTTTTGATTTGGGATAGGTCAGTAGTTGAAAGCCTTGCCGGTCGCGTGTCCAATATTTGTTTTTGTTTGTTTTCAAAATGGAAATAAATACCGTCGATTATATAATTACCTGTGCAAATTTAAATACGTTGATATATGAATTTCGATTACAAATAAAATCTTTAGGGCCACATAGACAAAGGAAATGTGTGATATCAAGCAATTTAGTGAAAAGTTACAGACACAAAGTAGGTGCTACTTATTTAAAGAACCACATAGAATTTTCTATGCTAGGCAAGACTGATATTAGGTGCCAATTGAATAGTGCCTATAGGCAAAACATTACCGAACATAATGAAAATGGGGCAAAAAATAGACATATACTTAGTTGCTTAATAGAATGTTTAAAGTTCTGTGGGATTTTTGAGGTACGGGGCCATGATGAGTCTGAAACTGGTACTAATCCGAGCACTTTGCGCATGTAAAAGAAGGGCGAATAGACTTTATCTACAAACAAATAAACTAAAAACTACACCAAGTATCTGCTTGTTTGTAAAATGCTAAAACAAAATTGTTTAGGTAAGTGTTTTTATCTCCTTTTCCATAAATTTCTGCCCCCCCAATTTATAACGTCATCGGCCGCCACTGGCTGCAGCAGTGGACAGTGAGGTACAACGGGCCCAGCAAGGTTGCCTAAGTCCATGGAAAATGTTTGTGCTACAAATCACATGCTTTACCTTCCATGTGCCCCACTCCAAACATGTCAAAATAACCAAATGAAAAAACTGCATGTTTAATTTTTTCAGTCCGATACTTGATAGATGTTGGCGCCTGCGCACTCTATTAGAAATTACTTTCAAGAATTTTCGCAGAAGAATTCATTGGTCGTCTTGGCAAAATGAAGCTATTTACGAGCCTGTTACTCATCACTTAAAAAATAGACCGATGTCCCGTGGACTATCACTGTGACTTTGGAAATATCCCTGCAGCAACAACAAAATTGTTAAATTTGATGGTTCGCAAAGATGTAGCAAGGAAAATTTTATTCTGGAAAAGTTTAGAGAATTGAACATAAAATAAAATAAGACTCTAGAATAACGGCAATAAAGGATAGTCCGAGATAGCTGGGCAGTAAAATGTTTTACTACTCGCCAAATACCTTATTTTGAATCCTATTTTGTTATTTAATTTTATTGATGCCCCCAAGTGGTTCATTTGAGTTGTGCGATTTACAAGCGATAAGAAATAATTCACGTAAAAAATAAATACTCTTAGGGCCTGTCCTTAAATTACGTAACGCTCTAGGAAGGGAGGGGGAGTTTGGCCATGCGTTACACTTAATGTTTTTTTAATGTGTTTTTTTTGAAAATGTGTTATGAGGGGAGGGGTCATATATCCTGCATTTTTGCGTTACGTCATTTAAGGCCGCCCCCTTACGTATTCCCGCTAATTATTATGAAGTAAGTATGAACTACAATTAAACTAAAATCATAAGAAACACAGATGAAGATATGATGATCAGAATAAACCAAAAAAAAAATAGAACAATTAGAGGCATACCTGGCACAAATTATTAAAATAAAAAAGAAAACCAAATAGCTTTAATCAAGAGAAGAATAAGATTGGCCTGAGTAGTGTTCGGTAAATTAAGGTATAATATTAAAAAATAAAAAATATCCTCGGTACCTCAAAACTAATGTCTCCTTCCTGTACTTACCTATGGATCCCAGACATGGACACTTACAAAATCAGACATGGAGAAGGTAACAAAAGCCCAGAGATCAATAGAAAGCTAACAGATAGAAAAAATAATGAATGGATAAGAAACAAAACAAAAGTAGGGATGTCAGAAAAGAAGTAGCAAAATTAAAATGGAAATTTGCCGGCTATAATATCAGATAGAAAGACGATCGATGGAACAAATGTATTGTAAACTGTAGACCTTGGGATAATAAAATAGGTAGGGGAAGACCCAAAATGAGATTGGCGGACGATTTGAAGAAACGTGCAAGAACTAGATGGATGAGCACGGTGCCGGCGACAGACAGAGAAGAGTGGAAGATACTGGAGAAGGCCCATGTCCAAAGATGTATCGAAGAAGGCTAAATAGATAGATAGATTAAGTAAGTTGGAATGACGGTTCACGAATATTTGATTTTTTTTTAATAAAGCCGGTTTTGAGATTGTTTTTACTATATTCTTGTAGAACAATTTTTTTTAAATGTATAGTAATCATTAATTTTTCAGAACCGCTTCATTAGCTCACACCAAAATTAAATTTAAAGAGAAGCGAATGTGACAAACACAGATTGCAAAGTCAAATACATGTCAAATATAACAGTTGGCATGCTGTACATGGCGGGTAATTTGAATTCAAAATAAGGAGTGCTAAATCTTTTAAAAAGTTTGGTGGAATATCGGGATGGTGTCTGAGAATATTTTACTAAAATTTCGCGGTCTGTAGTGCCATTTTGAAAATATCATAAAAAAACGTCTGACCTCCCATAAGACCCAATGTAAAAGTCAGCCCCCCGAGAACAGCTCATTTTTTCAGGGTCGTGGCCTGTATTTTTTTGTTGGCCTTGCACAAAGTTATATTTTTTATTTATAGAATTTTTAGCTCACACTACTACTATACTATAGTAGTAGTAGTAGTGTGAGCTATAGTGATCCTAATTTTTTCGAGAAAAAAAAAGTTACTCCGATTTCAAAAATAACTCAAAAACCGCTTGTCCGATTTTAATGAAATTTGGTACCTTGGCTGGATCTTGCGTCGAGATGGTCCCATTTAAAAATGAACAAAATCCACTGAGCACAAGCCAAATAAGAGGGTGGGGGTAGATTTCAAAAATTAGAGTTTATGTGAAAATATGGCGTGTGTGATATCGAGTCTGGAGTTAAACAAAATTAATTTTAGTTTAAAAAAAGGGTGGGGGTAGATTAAAAAAATTAGAGATTAAGTGAAAATATGGCGTGTGTGATATGAAACGAAAGGTAATTGGGTCTAGAGTTAAACAAAACATATTTTAGTTTTTTAACAAAGGGTGGGGGTAGATTTCAAAAATTCGAGTTTAACTTAAAACATGGCTTGTGTGGTATCAAACGATAGGTAATTGAGTTTGGAGTTGAATAAAATATATTTAAGTTTTTAGTTATATTAGCTCACCCGTACTCTACATCTATAGAACCTAGTGTGAGCTTTGGTGCCCATATATTGGCAGAGTATTTTTTTTGGTTGACAATATTACTTACATGGGCAGTGGTAAAGGTGGCACAGGTGCGATGGGTGGAGGATATCTGCATACCACTGTAATTATTTCGTCTCCATCTATTTCCAATCCTGGATGAAACCTGACCACGATGTTGTTCGTGAATACTCGTTGGGGGTCCTAAAAATTATGGATAGTCAGTATCTTTATATTGGTGATATAAAAAGATTGTTATTGTCAAATATTTTCTCAAAAAAAAAATATATTTTTGCAAAAACTAAATACATAAATACTATAAACTATGGGCGTACTCAGGGGGGGACTGGCCCGCCCCAACTCTAAGATTTTTTTAGACATTTTCCACATATTTGATGAATAAAAGAAAAATATCATAAAATATGTTATCATGAGACCTCTGACCCCCCTAGAGGCCTTAGCGCCCCCCAAGAGGCCTTGGTGCCCCCCTCAAGACATATTCCTGGGTGCGCCACTGTATAAACTGACCCAGGGTAACCGTGCATTAAAGCAAACATTCACTCCCAGTCTATATAGAATAAGAATGATCATCCTGCCGGTTCAGTTCAATATTTGTTTGAATATTTTTAATATAGACTTGGTTGTATTAGAATTATTACAAGTATACAAATTTTTCCTTAAAAAAACACGTAAATTTTAATTCACAAAAAATACAAAAACGCCGCAAAAATTTTTGTTTCTTATTTGATAAGTTGAAGTCTCGATAAGTCGAAATTTTTATGTGACATATGGTTGTTCGAGTTATCGAAGTTCGACTGTACTTATTACTCCGGATAATATAATAAGGAAACTGTCCTTGATAAATGCCACAAACTTTTTCTGAACATAAGGTTTAGAGTTACTTCCGTACTTTAAATTAAGTTACAATAATTTACGTTAAAAAGTTTCAATGTCGCTTCGTGGCGCGTCGGTCGGGAGAAAATTACTTTTTACCTAACATAATGTTCGTTCAATAGCGTTTAAAATTGTTTATTTAAACTTCTAAAAGCTCTGGATTTGACTGCATTAACCGTAGCTCGTGTGAATTTTCGTTAAACGATTAAAACAAAATAAACAATGCTAAATTAACTGCGGTATTCCCAACAACCTACATATTAAGAATATCCACAAAAAAAAACATATGCTTAGAGATTGGATAAAATGAAATTTGAAGACATTATCAATGAGTTATAGCCTTTAAATTATGTTTCATTGTACTGAAAATGCTTTTTTAAATATGAAATATTTTTTGTATTATTTTATTTATTTATTTCTTTATTGCCCCTGGCCAGCACATTCATAAATGCAGCCCTTCAAATACCGTTAAGCTTCGTTCAGACCTGTACATTTCGATGAACATTAAGGCGCGCCACGAGATCTTTGATATTTGAAAAAGCTTTTGATAACATTGAGCTCTGGCAGTAAAAGCATCTTTAATTAATAGCCGAAAAATTTAATTGCCAATATATATATATATATATATATATATAGCAAAGCAACAAAATCCACAAAGGAACCAAGCTTTACCTCATAAGAAGAGGTGTCAGTCCGGGTGACACAATATCCCTTCAACTATTTAACCAAGCTCTAGCAGATGTTTTTAAAAACTTAGATTGGGAAGAAATACGCAAAGTAAGCGGACAGTATTTGAACAACCTAGGATATGCTGACGATATCGCCTTAATAACAGATAAGAAAGAAGAACTGACAAAAATGCTGGAAGAACTAAATACTGCAGCTAAAAATATAGGTTGGATATAAACTACACTCAAACTAAAATCAAAAAACAAACAGATGAAGATATCACGATCAGAATAAACGAAGAAAATATCCTTAGTATGTCAAAACAAAAGTGTTTAACCAATATCCTTCCTGTACTCACTTATGGATTCCAGACCTGAACAGAAAATAAAACATGGATAAGGTAACTGAAGCCTAAAGAACAATGGCAATGCAAATGTTACATGGAAAGCTAATATATATAAAAATTAATGAATCGATAAGAAAGAGTACAAAATTAAGAGATGTCAGAGAATAAGTAGCAAAATAAAATGGAAATTTGTCGGTTATAATATCAGACAGAAGGAAGATCAATGGAACAAATCTATTGTAAACTGGAGACATGGATCAAAGAAGGTTTAATAGATGAATAGATAAATGTTTGATCTCTGGGAAAAAAAGACAAACCTGGGAATTCGGAGAACAGTTCACCGAATGGCTAGGATTCGCGGAATTGATTGCGAGCACGATCGTCGCCTCGTACAAACTAGTGTTCAGCAGTGGCGGATCCAGGGGGGGGGGCAGAGGGGTCCGGGCCCCCCTCCCTGACAAAACTTTTTTTAGTTGAAGGGAAGCAAATGCCAATGCTTCAACCGCAAGTTTGAATAAAATTTACCCCCAACATCAATTTTTTCAAGTTTTTTTTCTAAAAAATATTGAGTGGTTCAAAAATTTTCGTCTGCGGCGCATTTTCTCACCTGTAATTTTAAATTTCAGATCCAAGAATTATTAAAAATTAACTCAAACCAAGAACTATTTTGGTTTTTGCTTCCTTGGCCCCTCCCCTCTGGAAATCCTGGATCCGCCACTGGTGTTCAGCTCTCTGAGCGGCTCAATGTTCGTCAAAATGTTCAGGTCTGTACGAAGTTTTATGTTTATCTCTTTTATGTGTGTCAATGCTGCATGATTTTAAAAATATGCTCTAATACATTTAACAGTTTACAAGAAAAATAACACATTGAAAATTCTTTATTTTCTAAATTAAGCACTTATGTTAAGTTGTTTTTTTGTGAGCCCAATAAAAGTGATTTATGGCTCCACCTGAAATGATTCGAAATTCAAAACGACTTTTTATGTGTACCAAAAAAAGAAGAAACCTACCCAAGGCAGTTCGTCATCGGGCCAGAAAAAAGCATATCAATTTCTAGAATCTGACACAAGATAAATAGAGGCGTTTCCACACCAAACCGCTCTTTTTAGTCTCTTTTTCTCTCGTTTCATATGTATTTTGGGATACACTGTATACAGGACGATTACGCTCTTTTTTCAATAAGCTACAAATTTAAAAAAGGGTAAGGTTGTTAAGGTGACATTCACATTGAAAACTGACAGTTAATCTTTCAAAATTGACATACCAAAGTCAAATTTAAAACTTTCGTCGTTTATTTTCAATTAATAAAAAAAGGCACTATTTATTCCGGTTCATATAGTAAAAAAAGGCCGTGTGTTGAAAGATCACAGCTGATATTACAATGTGAAGGTGTCAAAATTGTGACCGGCACTATTATGGCCTGGCTTTGTTTCAATAATTTTCTATTGCCCCGCCAAGTTTCCGCACACTGCTATTCCTTATCTTAAAACATTTTCACTTCGGAATGAGCTAGGAAAGTCAAACTTTGCATAGTCGTAGATCTTAATAAAGTAGTACGGAATTTTAAAATATGTCGAATTTTCCACATACTCACTCACTCCTAACTCATGTATAGATCATTAAAATTCTACTGTACTTTCAGACATGCTATAAAATCGAAATTTGTCACACTTTCAGAAACGCTAGAGAGCTGAGCTTTGGTAGACTGATAGAAACTATGAAACTGTAGCAAAAAAAAAATCCTAAAATTTTAATTTATTTCCTTCCTCTATACATGTAAAGTTATGTAAAAGTAACATTGCTCACTTCCAGAAACATTAGAGAGCTGCGCCTTCTGAGACGCATAGGAACTATGATAAAACTATAGGACAATAATGAAAAAAATCCCAAAATAATTTACTTCACTCTGCTATACATGTAACATTATGTGAAAGTATCATTGCCTATTTTCAGAAGCGCCAGAGAGCTAGGCTTTGGCAGACGGAGAAGAACTATGATAAAACTATAGAAAAAAATTATAAAATCATTTTAATTTACTGCCCTCTCCTACACATGTTAAGTTATCTAAAACTGATATTGCCCTCTGTCAGAAATGATAATGGGATTTGGCAAACTGACAAACTGACTGACTAGAAAAGTTCTTAAAAAGAAACTACAAATCCTCCCCCCCCCCATGCATAAATTGATAGAAATGGAAATTTATTTATTTCAAAAGAAAAATTAAAAAAGGTAAAGCTAAACGGAAGAAGGCATCGCAAAAGTTTTGAACATATTCCACATATTTTAATTCTTTTAAAAAAGGAGTGGAATCATAACAAAGATATTTCATGTAGAAAAAGCCAAGTACGCGAAAATCGTATTTCGTAAAACTAATTGAGATAAAAGTAAAGCCAAGTTCTCCAATACACATTTCAAAATGAAAGTTTCTTACTAGTTTGGAAAGGTTTTTTTAAACAGCTATAATTTTAATGACTGACTGTGCCACTGTTAGAAACCAACTTGGAAAAACGAAAAACGCAAAATATGGTTCTGGTGAAATAAGAAAGTGGTTCCGCCTCCCTCTATATTGGTAAATAGATAATTGCCGCCTACCTACACAGCAGGTGGTTGATGCGAGAAAAACTACTGAAAAGTGAAGAGTGGGAGTCGTAATGGTTAAGCATGGGGATACATCAAATAGAGAGAGGGTTTTCCCATCAAGGTGATTGGATTGGATGGAAAAACTGTGAGATAAGAAAATGTTGTCTATAAAATGTTATTTTATCTCTGTTTTCGTTTATGTTTTCTTGTTTAGCTCATTAGCTAAACTGTAAAGTAAACTTTCGAATTATTAGAAACGCCACTGACTTGGTTCTTCCAAGCTCTTTAAAGAGGCGATAATGGATTACTTGGGTCCAACCTAGCGCTAATAAAAACCCAAACTTTGAGGAGACAAGTCGGTAGTTATAAGTTTTGTTGATTTAAACTAAAACCTCTAAAATTAATTGTCAGTAAAGAAACATAAGATTTTTCTATTTGAATAATATTTTGCAGTTTTTTATTATGGTAAGTAAAATTTTTTGTTTTAATATTTTGGGTCTTGTTTGTTTTATAGGTTATAAGACAAGTATTGTAACAATTTGTAAATTGTAACAGAGTTTTATTTTGTATTCATTAAAGTTTGTAACGTTTTTAAAACTGTTTTACATTTATTTTATACACACAAGAGATCTACTACGGCACCCCTACGGGTTTAAGTGTTCGATTTAAGTAAAATACACGACAATACGTTATAAAAACTAAGCCAAAGCTATTGATCTGCCAGACCTAAACAATATTGTGTTAGTTCGAAGATTAATAAGGATGAAGCTGTTTGAGCTAAATAAAATTGTGGCTTACAGCTGAAGTATTAACGAGAAAAATATAAATAAAGCACCCTGTAGAAGATGATAAAACGAGTGATAAAAACACCTTTGTATTTACTAACGAGACAAAAACGGCCAACGGGCACATTTTATGTGAGAATAAAATGCTGATGTTTATCCAATTGGCGCCATCAAAATGTCGACCGAGTGCAAATTCCACCCTTAGGGTGTTTTGTTTTTGATGTTCTTGTTGATACGGAATTTGTAATGTGCTCCTAAAATTTATGTTTTAAAAATTCACAGGCATACTCAGCAGAAATCCTTTTATTTGCTTTTATTTCAGACTAAAATAAAAACAGAATTTAGAAAGCGTGCTTTGTCTTATTATGAGCACGTGTCTAATTTTTTTTAAAACCAAGTCTTATAGTTACAGCAAAAAATTTGAAAATAATCTCCGTTTTCGGTCTAGAAGCAAATCATACTACTTTTTGGCAACATACCATTTGTCCCTAAATTGATCTCTCTGAATACGAATATTGTTGCCAACTCGAAATATCGACAGGGACGGAAAAAAATCCCTCCCAAACAAAACCTGTTTTTTTTCAGTTTTATTTAATTTTCCTGAAAACTAACCTTCTTACCGAAAATTGCAGAGAACAATTTTTTGTGGAAAACAAATTGTGAATGTAAATATTGAATTCTTCTACCTGTTTTTAAAATCAATAGCGATTAATTCATATGCATGAATTGCATACCCTAGTAACACAGGTTCTTTTACAAGACGTTTTTAAAACATCCATTTCGGACCTAGGGGACGTTTTAAAATCCTACGCTTAGGTCTCTCAGGGTCTGACAGACGTCCCTGGAACTTTTTTGTGGTTCTTTTTTACGTTTTTAACACATCCGTTGTAACAAAGTTTTTTGGGCGCTTGTCAAATTTAATTTTTTATACCCTCTGCAAAATTTGGGGACGTTTAATAAACGTTCCAGGGACGTTCGGAAACATTCCAAAGGGTTTCAAGGACGTACAAAAAACATTCCAGGGACGTCTAAAAAACATTTTAGGGGATGTTTAAAAAACATTTCAAAGGACGTTTTAAAAACGTTCCAGAGTCGTTTTAAAAACGTTCAAGGGACGTTTTAAAAACGTTCCAGAGACGTTTTAAAAACGTTCCAGAGACGTTTTAAAAACGTTCCAGAAAATCTTACATAGTCTAGACGTCGGACCTCCTTGTAGGAGCCCTTACAGATTGGGCCCTAACGTATTTGGCCTTTTTATATATTGGTATATCTTCTTCTCTCTTTATAAAAACGTACTTTTTAGGAACGCAAAAGTTGGGGCCCTAAGAGTCCATCTCACCGATTTTTTTTTCGTTACTTAGCTTAAAGCGTTTCTTAGTATAATCATAATATGACGTAATAAGGAACACTTAAGGCTAAGTAACGAAAAAATGAGTCGGTGCGATGGGCTATAAGAGCCCTAAGAAGTCCATTTTAAGAATGTCCTGGCTAGCTTGTTTTTAAAACGTCCTTTTCGAACGTTTTAAAAACATTCTTATTAGAAACGCCAAAGTTAGGGACATAAGAGATTCAAAAAGTATATTTTAAAAACGTCCTGAGATTAGCTCGTTTTTAAAATGTCTTTTTTGCGACGTTTTAAAAACTTACTTTTTAAGTTTTGGAAAGTTAGGGTCCTAAGGTACCTAAAAAGTATATTTTAAAAACGTCCTGACATGCATGTCTTCCTGTTTGGAACGTAAAAATGTTCCTTTCAGGTACGGGAATATTGTGGACCTAAAGAGTCATGAGCAGTATAATTTAAAATCGTCAAAGTGGACGTTTTTTATGGGGACGTTGGGACCTAAAGGGCCCTACACAATACATTTCTGGAACGTCCGGTGTTACTAGGGTAAGGTGTTGGCATAAGAAAACGGTAAAAAAATTTTGTTAAGTTATTAATATTTGTTAAATAAAGGAACAAAACGCAGGCTCGTATGACTTTGTTTATGTTAAATATTTAAAAAAATTGCTGACACTGCCATGAAACTGCGTATAAAAAGAAATGTAAGCTGGATTATTCATTAAATTATTATTTTTTAAACATAAAATACCCCAAGGGAAAAATTGTATTCCAGAACAGGTTGTCATGAATTTTATAGTGGACAGCGCACATGTCTAAACCGTCGACAATTTCTCATGGATAAAATTTTCCATTTGCCGCCTTCACTTTCCAATAACCAAGACGTAATAATAAAAGTAAAGATGGTTTCCACAAAAGAAAATTTTTATAGAAAAACTTAGGAATTTTAAAGAATGCCTTTTATACCAGACCTGTCAAAAACTATAATAGAATTTAAAGTTAAGTCAGGCACAGATATTCATTCATCAGTTTTTGGTTAAGTAAATTTTTCTAGTCATGCAAAATAATAATTATATTTTTTTTTAGGTAATAAAAATGTATTATACCAGGGTTTTTTAATATTTTTAAGTAGGCGAATCCTTTTTAAGTAAAAAAAATATGGTGACCCCCTCTAGGAACTAGGTCATGTATTTGTGAAGTAAGCAGGACTTTTCGTTTCTTCTCCTTTAACAATGGTTCAAGGACTTCACCCTGGAGAAATCTACAGTTCATCATGATGATGACGTTGGTATTTATTAAAAAATAAAGAGGCCCACTGAAAAAACAAAAATTACTCTATGTACCTTTCGATGCTGAATCAAAATCCTTGGTAATGGGTCAATTCTTATACAATCAGCTAAAAAAACGAAGTATGTCGGAGCATCTTTCCGATTTTTGAAACATTTATTCTATCGATCAAGGGGATGAAAATCGAAAATCTTAAACTGAACAGTTCTTTTGTAACTTAAAAATCAAAAAACATCAATTGTGCTTAAACATATACCAAAATAAACTCTGTTATCTTGAAAACTGCTTAGACCAGGGCAGAGCTTATTTAAAAATACCTTTTGAATGTATTTTCTGCAAATTATTAATTTTTTTAAAACGAACCTGTTTGGTGCCACATCCTTTTAATGGCAGTTCAAGTTTGTAGGTTAAACCACCTTTTCCGGCGATTTGACAGGCAGAATTTCTATCGAAATCAGCGTATACGATTCCGAAGAATTTTTCGTTGAATTTCAGGTCAATCTGAAAAATATATAAATATTAGAATAAAACTAAGATAATAATTTTTAATATTTATAACTATAGCGGTAATCACGAATTTCCTTGTAAGAAATTTTTTTCATCCATGTCGTATATATCAATCGTTGTTTGGATCAAAAATTGCCTAAATATCTGTCCGTCCGTCTGTCTGCCTGGAATACAATAACTCAAAAATCGATTAACCGATTTTCACCAAATTTGGTACGAAAATCTTGCGGTACCTGCGGATAAAGTTTTAGTTTTTGGTCATTGTGAAGGGACTTCAAGGCGATGGTATTTCCTTTTAGTGTACAGGTTAGGAGAAATACCAGGAAATACTTAAAAAGTACTGGGAAATATAGTAGGAAATACCAGGAAGTGCTTGGGAAATACTAGGAAATACCATTGAACTTTGAGGAAATACTGGGAAATACCAGGAAATACCGGAGGTATTATATCGTAGGTATTTCCTTTTGGTGTACAAAAATCGGCGATCAAGCCATCTCTCGTAGTAGGGGGACCATACATTTAAAAAAATCAAAATATGAGAACTACAACAGTGAACAAAACGCGATTTCTACATTTAGATTGGGAATTGCAGTTTCAGAGTTCTCTCAAAAATAAATATATAATATAAAGTGTTGATAGTTAACTACTTCGCCCTTCAGGGACTCTTCAGGACACTGCATGGTCAATGTGACGATTTTGTAATGCTATAGAGACAGTATATTAATCTCATCTTACGATATACGCTTTCACACAAGTGGCGACATCTTCAAATACAAAAGAAACTACCAGAGTAAAAACAAAAGGCATGCAGATGAAACGAAAAACAGTACCCATGACCGTGACATAATTTCTCCCTCAGGTCGGGTCAATGCATTTTGCATTTTTGCGACGTTTTATATCGAGTCAGCGGAGTGTGAGCCAAACATACTACAAACGTAGTATTTTTCCCTGCGCAGCTCGAAAGCTGTACACCCACGGGGGTCGAAGATCTCATAGACACCTATTAAGTGTTGACAGTTAACTGTTTCGTCCTTAAGGGACTCCGTAGATATCGCCACTTGTGTGAAAGCATTTGGTATCGGTTCGGTTCGGTTCGGTTGGTTCGGTTATTAGGCATTTTTTTTTCATTTCTCTTACCGATATCGTAAGATGTGATTCATATACCGTCTCTATAGCTTTACAAAAATATCAAATTGACCATACAGAGCTCTAAAGAGGAGGAAACAGTTAACTGTCAACACTTAATAAATGTCCATTACTTCTTGGTCCCCCGTGGGTGTACAGCTTTCGAGCTGCCCAAGGAAAAATACAAGAGACAAAATCTCTCTATGCCCACTTAGCCACGAAAAATTGAAAAACAAAAAGCAACTGAAACCAAAATAAAGCTTTTATAAATAAAAAAAGGAATGGATCTCCTTCCCCAACTTGCAGACTTTTTAAAAACATTGCGTAGCTCAAAAACGGCTTGGTATATCAAAATAGTGTTGTTAACCTTCAACTTTTCTTAAAATTTAGACGTCTAAAATTGGGTTCAGTTTTTCTCAATCTTCCAAATTGCCTAGAGCCTTTAATTCTCACCTGCATAGAACCTCCTGCACAATTTAGAGCTGCCTTGGTTCTATTCAAAAAAATTATTGGGCTCAAATCGTCTAGTTTGGTAACTTTTCCGCCTAGGGTGGCCTCTGGGGGTAAACCCTCACCCTGATATTCTATGTTGTTCGCTTGGTCTGCGTAGTTCGATTGTGCGGATGCCTGGTAAGCCAAAAGACCTACCAGCAGCGTGGTGAGGAGGTGGGATGTGGTGGAACGCATTGTTTTCTGAAACCGAAGAAAAAGCAATTAAGATCATCTAAAAACATGTAAAAATTTTATTCCTTAAAAAAATTACTTTGGAGGTAAAGGTTTGTAGAATATGTCATAAACTGGAACAAATATCACAATAAATCTTTTAGACAATAAATTTTGAAGAATTCTTTTGGGAAATACTTTATAATTTTTTCCCTCTTTGTAAGTCCTTAAACTCGTTTCAGCTAGAGTCCCTGTATTGGCGCCAATATCTGTCACATACAGGGACTCTGGTTTCAGCTATAAAGGCAAAGGGAGGAGACAACTTGTGCTAAATCTGACCTAGTATTCTACTTTGAGGTTCTTGACTGCCGTGGGCATTTTTAAGACAACATAGTTTGTAATCTGTGTGTGTGTGTATGTGTGTGTGTGTGTGTTAATCTTACAGAGTAAAAATTATTATTTTTAACAAATAAGTACGACCTAAAACGCATCCTTCAACAATATAGTTTATTGTGTTTATATTTTTAGCAAAAAAAAGCACTTAAATATTGTTGTTATCGAGTTGCCGAAAATAATATTTTTTTCTGGATTGAAATTTGCCATCAAACTTCTATGATACCCATCTGTATGAGAGGAAGAGAAGGAAATAGTTGAAGAAAAGAGAGAGTGGCGCATGCGCAGCTGAAAAGATGGGATTCCGATTTGCCCTTTAAGGCTTTAGCACAAGTATTATTATCTGTGATGAAAATAACCTAGTAGGTTAAACCTACATGATTATCCCCAAAAGAAAGGACTGGTTAAAGAACGGGACCAATTTTTCAAATAACAATAGCTTCTGGTATACCGATGGATCTAAAATGCCATCAGGCGTTGGATCTGGAGTTGGCCAATTGGCTACCATATTTCAGGCCGAACGGTCTGCTCGGTGGACAATAAAAATCTTCTCCGACAGTCAGAGCGCTTGATTCCTATACGGTCTCATCCAGAATCGTGAGGAGCTGCATGGATTCGCTGAATGCGCTTGGTAGCGCTAACAATGTGTCATTAGTAAGGATATCAGGGCATTCTGGGCACGAGCGAAATTAGGCCGCAGATTAAGCAGCGAGGGAATATCATACAATGCTGCAAAATCAACATTTTATTAACACGAGATAAATTTACCAGAACTGGCTCACTTTACAGGGTTCATTAAAGGACTTTGTAGAAAGAGAGCCAGAAACATCATTGGACCAGACAGGAGATCCGTATAGTGACAAGACTTTTTACGGGTCACTGTCGACTAAGAGTACCCATGCACAGAATGGGACTAACAAAACCTACATTCAGGTTCTGTATGGAGGATGACGAAACAGTTAGACATGTACTGTGCGAATGTCCGGCTATTGATTCAGAAGATCTGAGCAGTGTCTCACCCAAACTGATAGCTAACCTTTTTGAAGGATTAGGGATACAGTGGTGAGAAACCACTCAAAAGTAAGTCATTGGTGATCTCAGTGAAAGGGCTGCAAGGCCCACTCACATTTGAATGGGAGAGAATTAATTCCAGATAGTCTTCTCAAATCGACAAAATGATTCAAAACTATCCAAATAATTTTTCTGCAATTAGGTTCATGTGGACATGCACTCTAAAAAGAAATACAATTATGCCTTTATCAAATTATTGTATTACGCCTCCAACAAAAAAAGATAAACCTCTCATAGCAACTAGAATTTATTTTGGGCTCCAATATTGCCTTATAAGGCTGGGAATGATGACCCCATATCTTAATGCATTTAAGAATGTCTCTTGTTGACATTGAATGGAATCGAAAGTGAATATTACGTAAAGCATTTCATACACCAACAAATATTTTCGTTTAGTTTATTCAGGTAATTTCATATTTAAGTTTATATTAGAAAACACACACGTATGGTACATTTTGCTCATATCATAGCGCCGATATTGAGTATTTTATACTGTTGAGTAATTTTGCCATTAAACCATCATTGACAAAATTACTCAACAGTATAATAATATGACTTAGCAGGTATGAAATTAGGTCCACATAAAATGCATCCACCGATTTAACAAGGTAAAATTTAGGTTTTACATTTCAGTTCCCTTATTAATTAAAGCTTATATAATTTGCCAAAAACGTGACACTTAAGTTTTCCAAAATACCTCCACAAATTTCCGAATTTGACAAAGCTTAAATTTTGTCCAAATTAGATTCCGGCTGGTCGAGTCGCCGCTCACTATGGATGAAACACGTCCAGGATTGTACGAATCAAAACAAAATATGAAGAAGAGGAAAATGTTCGGCGAACGCAAGGTAATGGCTTGACCAAAATCAGCATGCTCCAAGAAGATTAGCAACTAATTGAATTTTTAGAAGAACATACTTTTTCAACCCTTGTGAACAAGAATTGCCTATAATATTTCTGGTACACTTACAACGAGTCGATGGCGAATAAAACATTCCAGATTAAGATGTCGTGGGGTGTAACTTATTCTCTGGAAAATGAAGTTTTTTGAAAACGTGTGGTGTTCCCAGATGAAAAGATACAACAACAACAAACAAATTTTAGTTTATCTGCCACCAAAAACGCGCTACCAAGAAATATAATATATCTCGGGAAACGAAGACAAAAGCCCGGTCTAGACATAACATTTTACCGTACGTCTTGCCTGTCAGTCACAAGGGTCAAGTATGACGGTTGAAAAACTAGCATACACACTTGATAGTTTTAACGTACGTTTTTAGATCAGGTTTTGATACACCATGGAGGAAGCACTGCTTTTGTCAATAATGTTTTTTGTTTTAAATGTCTATGACTTAACCGTTTCAGCAGCTAAACATAGTTTTTCAACCAGTTTTTTAAAATGTTGTGCTGATTTAGTTTGGTAGTGTCCCCTGAAGATGATGCATTCTGCTTACGAAACATGTCGGGACTATTTGTTTAAAACAAATTAAAAATTAGTGGAGGAAGGCAATACCCTGTTTGGTTTCCTAAAAAATTATCTTATCTAATGTTGGACGTTTCGTATACCAACTTCCAAGTTGCTCTCGAAAGAAATTAAAATTGTATGTACTACCACAAGAAATACCGCTAAAACTGACGTTTTACCGGAAACAAAGCATCTACCGATCAGTTCAACAGGTCCGATTCAGTCCTGTTCAGTTCAGGCAAAACGTACGTTTTATTGTCTACACGAAAGGTTTTGCCTGATCCGTTTTAATTGATCAAGTAAAACGTCAGGCAAAACGTTATGTGTAGACCCCACTTAAGCCGGAAGATTTTCTGTGAATTTTTGGGGGTGGATTTCGACAAGAGGACATGGGGCTCTTTTTAGAATCCTTGGTAGGTTTAATGCTCAGGCTTATGTGTGTGTGTCATGCTTCCTCAGGATTATTTACCCAGATGGTTTTGTATACCAGCAAGACAACTGTCCTATCCACACAGCCCAAATATCACGACAGTGATTTGAAGAGAACAATGTCGAGGTTTTCCATGGCCAGCCAGAACTCATGAGGCGAATCCGGGGCCTTATTTCAAAAAGATTAACAAAAATTTAGAAAACTAGCAAGTTTTATCCAGGCCGATGCTGGAATGACACGTTATTAGATATTGTTTTTTTTCTCTATTTTTCTTTAATTTGCTAATAATATGACCACTTTTTTTTTAATTGACCAATTTTTTTTTTATTTTGTTGTAACAAAAAAATATAAATTATTTTTTTGTATTATTTTCACAAATTTTTGATTAGTACTCAACATTAACTAGTACCCTTATAGAAGTCTTCCTGTATTTAACTGTCAAGAAATTTTACATTTTTGCAAAACTCAGTCAGTTGCATTAAGCCCTGCAAACAGCAAATTTTCAAAAACCCATATCTGCGGCTAACTTCGGCTGTATGCATTTCATGTGGCGTTTTCTGTACACCGTTTCACATGAAAACCTTCTAATACCCTTATAGAAGTCTTCCTTTATTTAACTGTCAAGAAATTTTACATTTTTGCAAAACTCAGTCAGTTACATTAAGCCCTGCAAACAGCAAATTTTCAAAAACCCATATCTGCGGCTAACTTCGGCTGTATGCATTTCATGTGGCGTTTTCTGTACACCGTTTCACATGAAAACCTTCTACTGAGCTTAATGCTTTTATTTAAAACACCCTGTATAAAAAGGGACAATAAACAGTGGGCGACAATACAAGTGGGTAGGAGATCAGTATGAAATTCTCAACAAGAAACAAGACTTGATTCTTTTCAATCCAGTGAAGGCCGAACTTAAGGTCAAAAATCACCATTGTATGTGTGTTTATAAAGGATGTGTACAATCAAAAACGAAAAAAAAAATGTAAAGGAAGTTGCAGACAGATGGTCAAACGCAAAATGGCAACAATATAATTGATTCTTTTATGCATAAAAAACTAAGTGTTTACTTTATTCTGCAGTTGTTGTAATTAATTCAACACCATTTTTTTTTATGCATATAGGAATGAAGAATCTTCTTTTAGTATTAGCAATTATTTTTTTTTATCTTAACAAAACACGGACCATTTTGGAGTAATTTCAAAACAGCGATATAAATTTATAACGCGTGGCCAGCCGATACCATTTTTGTATGCCATAAGGGTTGGAACCAACGTTGCCAGTTTAGCGAAAATATCAGTACAATCCGCTACTTGGTTCGCAAAAGGTCAACTTTTCAGTTTTATTTAAGTGCATTCATCAAACGGGGTGATAAACAAGCAGAATAATACCTTAAAATTCTGCTCGTTCCCAAACGTAAATAATTCACTTACTTTTACAAGCAAACAGAACTTTAAAGTGTTATTCTTGTTATTGATTTTTGTTTCACATTCACAAAAGTCAATTTTTTTACAACACAGTTTACCAATCTATTGGTAAGCTAATTAATATTTAACTTCAGGTTTTTTTTAATGCATTTTTAGTCCAACCCTAACAAAGGTAATAGTAGACCATACTGAACTAACTCAGCGTGGTTATAGGACGCAGGAGGGTGGTCGAGACCTTAGGGGGACGGCAGAGGTGGTATTAATTTTTTCAAGACAAATATCATAATTATGGGTAGTAATGCGTTTTATTAAAAACGAAAATTTTCTGAAAATATTAAAGTAATGTTATTTTAAATGCTCGCAGGCGACATGCGCCACATAAAAAATGTTTTAAATACAAAAGGAACATTTTTTAAACAAAAAGAAAAGTTTGCCTACTAATAAAACTTCTGTATCATATTGGGTTAAAATCACTTGAGTTATCGTGTATTGAGACAGACAATTTATTTTATTATCCGATCTAGGTGTTTTAGGAACGAAATAACTCACATTTAATAAAATTTAAAAAATACAATGTTCACATTTTTAATAGTTCACTTCTTGTATGGTGACAAGTCAAGTAACAATTCTTGCCCTAAAAAAATGTTTCAGATTGTCCGCCCCTTTACGAGGGCGACCGCGTGCGCCTGTAGTAATTTATCAAGGTTACCTTCGACAACGCTGCAAAGCTTTCTGCGGGACTTCGGTCGGTCTCTTTTTAATAAATGCTATATTCTATCTGGTTTTTTCCTCTTATAGGAATTCAGCATCTAGATGTGAACGCGGTATGTAGTTTAAACGAAATTTTTCTAGTAAAAAAAGTGACTCAGATTATTATATACCTATAATGAGCAACTTTACATAAAAACTAGATTTATATTTTGTGGAATTTCGAATCTTTACAGTGGTTTCCAAAATAATGCCATAATAACCATAAATAATTATTTTCCCAATAATTTCAACTATGCAACCCAACAAACTTAATAACAGCAGCGGACAGATGGCTCTGCCGTGTCCTTATTAAAGCTACATGAATATACGGCAGATCCATCTGTCCGCTGCTGTTATTAAGTTTGTTGGGTTGCATATCTATAGAAGTTGTGCAACCATTATTAGAGAATAAAAATGGAGTTCTTTCAGGGCCTGATAGAACTCAATGGAGACAGTACAATCTCCTACCGTCGATTCGTAGCCAACACAACTCGCCTCCTGATCAAC
Organism: Aspidapion aeneum; assembly: GCA_963576565.1. Classification (NCBI taxonomy): domain Eukaryota; kingdom Metazoa; phylum Arthropoda; class Insecta; order Coleoptera; family Brentidae; genus Aspidapion; species Aspidapion aeneum. Next base: position 120,795,269 of record OY755040.1, read on the forward strand.
GCGCCCTCAATTTTGTTAATTTCGTATAGTAAACAATTTTTTAAACAAATATTTTTTAATATTTTCTTCAAAAAGTATTCTCAGACACCATTCCGATATTCACCGAACTTTTGTAAAGATGCAAGATGATTAAAAGGTTGAAATCTTCAAGATTTAGCATTCGTTATTTTGAATTCAAATTACCCGCCATGTACCGCATGCCAACTCTTATATTTGACATGTATTTGACTTTGTTCTCTGTGTTTGTCACATTCGCTTCTGGTTTAAATTACATTCGCTTCTGCTTTAAATTTAATTTTTGTGAGATCTAATGAAGCGGCTCTGAAACATCAAGGATTGCTATAGATTTAAAAAAATTCTTCTGCAAGAATATAGTAAAAACAATCTCAAAACTGGCTTTATTTAAAAAAAAATCAAATATATTTATGAACCGTCATTTTAACTTCAATATTTTAAAGACAATCAGCTGTGTCGTAACGTGACCATCAAAAAAAAGCAGCCCCCGATGTGACGTCAACAAAGTGGAGGATCGTGGCCTGTCCGTTTTGATAGCCCTGTCTATACTTGACACCATTTTGACAGGACCGCTGTTCTCAGGAAAGCAAAAAAATTCCGGATTGTTCTCCTCTAGCCTAGAGCCCCTGTATGTTGACATATTTGGATATATTCAAATATGTCAACATACAGGGACTCTACTCTAGCCTAACCTCCGAAGTACCTATTTAATTTTGTTTGAAATATAATAGGTATAGTTTTTGCAAAGTCAGTTGAACAAAGATAAAAGCCGACCATAGGCATATCCTTTAAAGAAAGTGACATGGCCGGTGGTAAATATACTTATGAAAATTATTTCATTTAGTTATGGCGTAAGCTAAAGAAATAAAAATAGATAATAAAACTTTCTATTCCTACACCTACAAAAACGACACTGATTTATTTTCTAACTCTGCATACTACCGACTAAAGGGGTCCCGCAAAGAACACCTGAAAGCAATTAAAAGCGCATCACAAAAAATCTGCCAATCAGGTGCCGTTCATCCACTTGGGTTTGGTCGGTCGGAAAACAAATACTTTGTCGTCGGATCGCAAAGAGCCTGTTCTCTGTCGGTAGGGTTGAAATTATACCAGAAAGATTTTATATGAATTTGGATAACTTTTGAAGGGCAGAATGAAGCAAAATTTCATGATATCGATAGAACCCCGTATTACGAGTTATTCAAGTGACTTTGCAAAAACTTTACCTACACTTGGTTATTGGTGTTAAATTCCAGGCGTCTAGGGACTCCTTTAAAAGCCTTAAAGCCTTTATAGTATTTTACCTTTAAATTGTACGAAAACTTGATCGTAAGTGAAATCGAAAGGAGTTCGAGTGCCATAGCGTTCCTTAAACCGACCGAATTAAGGTCGAAGACATTTCAATGACTAAACAGCATTTTAACCAACATGTAAAGAGAAAAAAAGCTATAAGAACAGCAAAAAAGGGTCGTAAAATGTATAGGGACAAAGTTTAGGGTCCAGTGCCCTGATAGGTCAGTCATTGGAGCGAAAAAAAACCCAGCTTGCAAAAGGTGGTGCAGTCGCGATTTTGACAAATGTTGTTCACATTGGAGTCGGTGGCATATCCAGGATTTCCGGAGCGGGGGGGGAGGAGCAAAGTGGCAGCAAACATTAAAATATTTTTAATTAGCAGTTTTTGATAAATGAGATGTAAAATTCATTATCTAAAAGAGATTTTTGGCACCGCATGCGAAATTTTGTTTAAAATTAAGTAGAATTTGTGACAAATTTTAAATAAGTATATATATATATATATATATATATATATCTATATATATATATATTTATCGGCTTCACAACGATCTACGTCTTCCGATACCCAATCTCCACTCGTTTCTGTTTGCCCATAATTCATCATCTAGGCCTCTTATTCTTATATCACTGTCTATTCCTTCTCTCTAGCTTCTCCTCGGCCTTTTTCGTTTTCTTCGGCCAGTTGGTTTCCATTGTAATATTTGTTTAGGTAGTCTTCCATCATAAATATATGACGTTTTCCACTCAGCTGGTACTACAGCTCCATTTAAATATTTTTGGAAAAGATTCCGTAATCTCCAAAACAGTTTTTCAGTGCCATATTTAATAAGTTCAGCTGGGGTATTTCCGGGTCCGGCACACTTACCACTTTTTAAGGTTGTGCACACGTTTTTGCCCTCAGAGATTGTGAGGGGGTACTGGAGATCCCATCGTTCTAATGATATTGTCTCTTTCGTCTTCCTTGAATTCTTCAGTTAAAAGTTTTTTAAAATGCTCATCCCATTCTTTGTCTGGTATTGGTGAAATAATATCTCTGCATGTTTCTTTTTTGATCGATCTTATAGTTTTCCAGCTTTCGGTACTTCTCCTACCTCCTAAGTAAGAATCTATTTTCTGGCACTTTTGCATCCACAATTGTTTTTTCTTATCACTGATCATTCTTCTCACCTTTGATTGGTCGATTTTGTATTCTTCTCTGCTTCTATCTGTCTTTTGGGATAAGTAGGTGTGATATAATTTCCTTTTTTCCTCTATTTCACTTTCAATCTCAGCATCCCACCAGTATGGTTTTGTTCTTTTAGGAGTTTCTTCCACTAATCCTAGTGCTTCTTTTGCAGCTTGATGGATGCTTAATGTGATACATTCGTATTCCTCATCTGGGGTTTCACCTGATCTTGAATTAAGTTTTTCGATCAGTCTCTTTTTGTATAAGTTTTTTACGCTGTCATGTTCTAGGCTTAGTAGATTATATTGACATCAAGATGTTGTTGATTCGGCCTTGATAAGAAAAGAGAATTTTGGTTTCTAGAAAAGTGTGATCACTTCCGCATGTTGATCCACGCTTTGTTCTGACATCTTGAATTTTTAGTTTTGTCTTTTGTTTAGTGATAAGATAATCAATGACGGATTTCAGGTTTTGTGAGGGTTTGGTCCAGGTATATTTGTGTATTTCCTTATGTTGGAAAAAACCGTTTTGGATTTTTAGGTCTAATTGCTCACATACTGTAATTAGCCGGTTTCAATTGTCATTAACAACATCTTTTCCATATTGGCCAACTGTCAGATCAGAGATAAATAAGTGATGCTGCTAAACTACTGGGAGGGGGGCGGCTCCCCCCGCTATCTTGGATTTAGTTAGACAAAATTTGAAGACAATAAAATTTCCTACATAAACGCTGTTGAACGTTTTTTTAATAGATGAATGGTTTTCGAGTTATAACGCTAAACATTTCGCCGCCATTTTGGATTTTGACCAATTTTTTTATTTAGTGGCCTGCCCAACGAAACTGCCTATTTTTGTGAAAATCTGTAATAAAATAAAGACTAACTAATAGCCTATAAAATGAGGTATCATTGAGTTGTCTGTGTAGTATATTTGATGAGATACGAACTTTGAAGTGTTAACAGTACACCTCCTTACTTTGTATTTCCATACTATATGCAAAATAAACCGAAATTATTCAGCTTTATGTCATTTTCTTAAAGGGTAAGCATTTTACAGAAAGTGTGTAATCAACTTTATTGAAAAAATTAAATTATCTTTTAAACGATGTATCACCGAAATGGGCCAAGTCGAAAGTTACCACTTAATTATGTTTTCTTAGATTTTAATCAGTTTTCAAAACAACTAAGCGAAAACGAGCGATTGGTATTGAAAAATATATACTGTAATTCGTTTTAGGCACCTATCCCGTTTTGCCCGCCTTTCCCCCATGGTATGACTGGTGTGTAGTGGTTGTTTTTTTGCACCAATTCGGCCTTTCCCAAGACAATATAATACCTACCTAAAAAACCACTTTTACTTTTCGTTGGTATATCGAATAACACAAGTGTCGACCCAGTTTTGCTTCGATATAAGGTTGCATAAAAACAATTATTAACAAAAAGTAAGGCAATACGTTCATATCTATTATATTATTTACGTCTACATTAATATTCAAGTTATGTAATATTTCGTTAATAGTTTATTCAACTAACTAGGTAGGTAGCTACATAAAACAAATTTTTAATTCAATGCTTGAATAGCCAAGCAAGAACCATAAGGAATGCTCTCAGAATGGGAAATAGTTATTTACTTAACGAGTACGAAAAATGGTTGGAATCGGATCTTCCACTACTACTACTACTATGTCGGTTCGGTTCAGTTGTTGTCCGACGCCTATTCTCCATTTCCTTTGATCCTGACAATCATCTTCTCGCAGGTTTTTTTGACTCATTGATCTTTGAATTGACTGTTGCTATTCTAATTTAGGACGCCCTCTTTTTCTGCGCCCTATTGGTTGCAATTCTAGGACCTTTCGTCTTCATCCGTTGTACATGGCCGTACCATATCAGTTGTCGTTTAGTGATGTCATCCGTTATGCTTCCCTCGATTCCCATTCTTTCTTTTATGATCTCATTTCTTATATAATCTGTTCTAGATAATTTCATTGATCTTCTTATTGCATCCATTTCGACACTTTCCATTTTTGTTTTGTATTTTTCTGTTACGCGACCATTCTTTATTCCATACCACAGGGTGCTTTTAACCCTTCTTTCATATATGTTAAATTTTACATTATTTTTTATCTCTCTGCTCCATAAAATATTGCTAAGACATCCAATAACCTTTTTTGCTTTTACTATTCTTTTTTCCAGTTCTTTACAGTCTGTTCCTGTCTTAGCAAATGTGACACCCAAGTATACATACTCATAGCATGGAGATATTGTTTGTCCATGGTCTAATTCTATGTATCAATCAATTGATTCGTTTCCAATACATAAGTATTGTGTCTTGTCCACGTTCACTGTTAACCCCCACTTTTGGTATTCTTCCGTTAACTTTCTCATCATTTACTCCATGTCTTCTTTATCATTAGCTACAATTACTTGGTCGTCGGCAAACTGTAGCATTTATATGATAAATCGATCGTTAAGTTGTATTCTGGATGTATCGGATCTTCAAGTTTAGTAGATAGTAAATATTTATGCAAAAAACAAAACGTACCTTCCTCGATATCTTCTTAAAATCACATGGGAAACATAATCGATTTCTATTTCTCATACTGCAAATCGCGAGCAGATATTTCATATGCTTTTAAAAATTAAAAAAAAAAAAAACCCGGAAAAAATCGAAAGCAATGTATGTATAGCCGGAGACATACGTCGCATACCAATCTTTGCGTGATTTTCTGCAATTCTTGAAAAGGAATCGAAAACTCTTAGGATTCAGATTTAAAATTATGTATCTCTAGGGTAACTAACGATTCCGTATGTGATACAGACACTGTTTCGTCAAAGAACTGACTTTTAGTGCATATCAGGCAGAATTTCTGTTTAGAATTCAGACTCCTATGAGAAAAAAAAAACATTCGTTTTAAAAAATTTGATTTTTCACAAAGCTTTATTTAGTTAAGAGGTATTTATTATATTTAATTTTTTTTAATACTACGCTAGATCGATTGGTAACAGTGGGCGTTGGCTCTCTAATTTTTTTCAGAAATTTTGGCTTTTACTGTAGTTCTAAAAAAAACTGTTAATATGTTTTTTACTTGCAATAGAACAGTAAAAATAGTAACATTTACAAAAAAAAAGTTGGGACGAAAGTTTTAAGTCGCCTGATTTTTGGCTCAAATTTGAGTAAGAGCTCCCGTGTGACTACATAAATCCAAAACTGCGGTTTTTTCCATGTTTTTTCACAAAATTTTGCTTTTAACATTTGCCAAATCAACTTTACAGAAAAATTGTATAGATTGTGACTTATTTGCAATAGAACAACAGTTTATCTGAGTTTTAATAAGCTTTGTATCAAAAGAACTAAAAATGATATGTTTTCTTTTGAGTATTAAAAATATTATAAAATTTAAAATTGATCAAGAAAGTTTAAGACTCGGTCGATTGGAGATGGATCACTCAATTTTAAATCATCGAGTGCTTGCCTCAAGTTTAAGTAGGAGGACATATATTTTTTTACAAACTGGTTTATAACTTTCGCTAAATTACTTTTACAGAAAAATCGTAAATACGTTTCGGTTTGCAAAACTTTTTTGCCAAATTTGATTATAATCGGTTAATCGGTTTTTGAGTTATCGTGTTTCAGTCAGGCAGACAGACACCATCACAAAATTAAGTAGTTAAGACTTTTTGACCCAAATAACTTATTATGAGTGAGAAAAAGAAATAACTTTTTAACGATCCGAATAGCTTAAAAAATACTACTACTATGTCGGTCTAGAACGTTTTCATACGTTGTCCGACGCCCATTCTCCACCTTCATAGATCCTGACAATCATCTTCTGTCAGGTTTTTTTTGACTCATTGGTCTTTGGATTGACTGTTGCCATTCTAGTTTAGGACGCCCTCTTTTTCTGCGCCCTATTGGTTGTCATTCTAGGACCTGATTTGTTAATGTTTCGTCATCCATCCGTTGTACATGGCCGTATCATATCAGTTGTCTTTTAGTGATGTCATCCGTTATGCTTCCCTCGATTCCCATTCTTTCTTTTATGGTCTCACGTCTTTTCTGATCTGTTCTAGTTATTCTCATTGATCCTCTTATTGCATCCATTTCGACACTTTCCATTTTTGTTTTGTATTTTTCTGTTACGCGACAAGTCTCTATTCCATACAACAGTGTGCTTTTCACCATTGTTTCATATATGTTAAATTTTACATTTTTTTTTATTTCTCTGCTCGATAAAATACTGTTAAGACAGCCAATAACATTTTTTGCTTTTACTATTCTTTTTTCCAGTTCTTTACAGTCTGTTCCTGTCTAATCAAATGTGACACCATGTTCATTGTAAACCTTGTCCATGTTCACTGGTAACCCCCACTTTTGGTATTCTTCCGTTAACTTTTTCATCATATACTCTATGTCTTTTTTATCATAAGTTACCAATGGTTATGCACTCTAATATATTTCGTCGCCTTTCTCACGAAAGAACCTAACTAGCATTTGGTAAATTTGTCAGGCGAGCTAAAAAACGAAAAACGGGTAGGTCTATTTCTGCAGTTAGACCAAAAGTGATTTTATTAATCAAAGTATTTGTAATGAAGATATGCCACTTCGTGAAAACAAAGAGTTGCATGAGACAAGGTAGAAGGCAAAATATCTCAATTTTCGTATTTTTGTTAGTCAGGTACCTTCGTAAGAAAAGCGACGATTTGGTTCTCGCTTTTTCATTTCAATTTCAAATCTCTTCACATCATAAAAATTTACAAAAATACTTTGTTTGAATGTTCTTTTATACTTATAGTTCTCGATGTCTCTAGGGCAACCATACAAGTATTACGATTCTCTCATTCCATTCTGGGTTTTGTAAATTATTGCCATTTTTTTCAGGAAGGTAGTACTTATCGGTATGCATGCATAGGTTGCTTTGGTCGACGAATAAATTCATATTTGTCCCCTGGGGAGAGCACAAACGATCCAAAGCATCCATAATGCAGAAAATCAACAAGACGTTTAATTTAGAAAAAAAGACTTAAAAGTGTTTTTGTGCTGTTTTTCCTGAATTCCTCATTCTCTCTTCAAGTGCACTTACAGGGCCGTCGCTAGAATTGTGGCCGCCTAAAGCAAGTTAAGGAGAATATGCTGCCCGTCCCCCGGTTTTTTTTACCGATACTGCAATTTTTTTTTGTTTCCTTACATAGATGGTGTCAGCGACTGAGCCCAAAAAAATTACTTCAAAACAAAGTAATTATTGTAAAAAGTATGAGGTCAGCATAAAAAATTCAATTTTTAGGGTACCTTCTCCCTATTTTTTTTTACACGAGTCAAAGTAATATCTCTTATTAAAAAAATAAAACGAAATTTAGATCGGCTTTTAGTGTTCTTCTTAGTTTTCATTCACCATCTCACCCAGTTCTTCTTAGTTTACATTCACCATCTCACCCAGATACTGCAAAATCAAGCAAACCAATATATTTTTTAGATGTTTAGTTTTTGCTATCTCGAAATAGACATGACAGAGCAAAATCAGTAACACCTAACTAATTTGGTCAACCTTATTAAATTATCAAGCTTTTGAGAAATACATCGGAAAAACCAATCAAAATTTTTCAAAAAGTGGTGCTTGTTTAGAAAGTGACATTTTACATAGAAGTAAAGTACTTCACAGTCGAACACTTAAAGAAACGCTAGAGAGCTGAGCTTTGGCGCAGACTGATAGGAAATATGATGAAACTATAGGAATTTGCTTCCCTCCCTTATAAATGTAAAGTTATGTAAAATTTTTCTACCGTTTTATTATAGTTCCTATCAGCCTTCGAAAGCTAAAAAGCTGCGAAAAAAATAAAAAAACCTCAAAATTTTTAATAAGGCATTGCAAAAGTTTTGAACAATATTCCGCATATTTTACTACTTTAAAACTTAAATATTATCTAAATCCTTTCAAAAAGGAGTGAAATCTTAACAAAAATATTTCATCTAAAAAAAAAGCCAAGTACGGGAAAATTCCGTAAAAAGAATTGAGATAAAAGTAAAGCCAAGTTCTTCAATACAAATTTCAAAATGAAAGGTTCTGACTAGTTTGGAAATGTTTTTCTATACTTGGCTATTACGGCTGCAAATGACAGACACACACATTGCTAAATTGAACATAAGAAGTTTGGCTGTAATGACAAAGTTTAAAAAGACATTTCCAAACTAGCAAGAACCTTTAATTTTCGAAATTTGTATTGGAGAACTTGCCTTTACTTTTTTCTCAATTCTTTTTCCGGAATACCATTTTCACGTATTGTTTTTGCAAAGTCAGTTGAACAAAGATAAAAGCCGACCATCGGCATATCCTTTATAGAAAGTGACATGGGCGGCGGTAGATATATTCATGAAAATTATTTCATTTAATTATGGCGTAAACTAAAGAAATAAAAAGAGATAATAAAACTTTATATTCCTACACCTACAGGAACGACATTGATTTATTTTCTAACTCTGCATACCGCCGACTAAAGGGGTCCCGAAAAGCACACCCGAAAGCAATTAAAAGCGAATCTCAAAAAAATCTGCCAATCAGGTGCCGTTCATCCTGGGCTCGGTCGGTCGGAAAAAATACTTTGTGGTCGGACCGCAAAGAGCTAGCTGCGCCTCTTCTGTATTGTCGGTAGGGTTGAAATTTTACCAGGAAGATTTTATATGAATTTGGATAACTTTTGAAGGGCAGAATGAAGCAAAATTTTATGAAATCGATAGAACCCCGTCAAGTGACCTTGCAAAAACTATACTTTGCTTTTTTTACATGAAATATTTTTGTTATGATTAAATTTTACAATGAAATATGAGTTTATATTTTTCATGTAATGAATGTTTTTAGAAAATCTCACAACGCTTGACTTGACTCCAATAATTTCCATCGCATAAAGATAGTTATCAAAATATTATTAAAATGTTTTAATTATGCTAATAACACAAACCGTTACGTTTTCAAGGTTAGCGTAAAACTGCATAAGTGGGGTAAATTTCTCAACTGTGAAAACACACGCAGATCTTGACTACTAAATGCGAATTTATTTTTATATAGAGCTTGCATAGAAAATATCTTTATTATCTTTTATTTTGATTACTTTATAGTATAAAATTTTTAAAGGAAAAATGTTTTTATCTGAAAAAGTTAAAAGCACAAAAAATAAACTTTGTAACAAAAGTTTTTTAAGAAGTAAGATATCCCTTTATAAATCCTAGCTCTCGCTACGCACGCGCTGAATGTACAGCATACAAATAAATAATAGTATCGGCAGAATTGTGACAGATTTACATATAAAAACCAACTGCTTTCTTTAAAAATTCGGTCTTTGTGTATTTAAGAACCGGATTTATTGGTGCCTGTTTTTTATTCAAAATGAAAGTTAGGGACTTTATTTTTAAATTTGACTATGGTATGTCAATTTTGAGAGGTTAGCTGTTAGTTTTCTTTGTAAATATGTCAGAATAAAGCCGACTCTAAAATAAAGTCGTGTTTCCTAAGCTAGCTTTTTTATCTTCTCTTTATTGATAATAAATAACTAACTGTGTTTCTAAAATATTTTTCTTAAAAGCTATAAGTTATGCATGAGGTAAGTTAAAACTCCATAACTTGGAAAAGCCCATAAAAATTATCCACCTCTCATAAAATTCGACCAAATTCGTGACTAAAGTCTCGCCATTAAAGGCGAACTTTTCTATGCCTCCATCCGTAAAGTTTTAGAAAAGTTAAGTAAATCGTAATATAGAGAAAATTAAAAACTTAACAAAAATATTAAACTAACGCTAGGCTTTAAAAAAATAGAAACGATAAATTGAAAAAAGTCATAAATACCGACAAAAGAACTTAAAGGGAACAAGAATGACGGATATTACCTTAAAATTATATAATAGGGACATTTTGAAATGCTTATTTGACAGTTCGTTATGGTTATGGTTATTACTGACACTGCGTAGTAGCAAGTTGGCATTCCTTTATCTTTATAACAAAATTCGTTAATAAAGGACGTTTAAGTTTCTCTATTGTTTTAAATTTTTAGTTTATTTTTTTAAGTAGTTCTTGGTTAGGCCTTCTGGACAAAAATTGTAAATAAAATTAAGAAAAAATACAGCTGCGGAATTTGACAACTGACAAAGACAGAAAATAACACTGAGAAGTGACATTTAAAAACTTTCTTTTGCCTGGCTTGATTTTGTGGTTATCTGTTATCTTAAATGTAGATAACGAAAAATAAACATAACCGCTATTAAAGTTTTTAAAATATAAGGCGTTCAAAATGTCCCTAATAAGAACAAAGGTTAGTTTTTGCGCCATAGATATAAATTAAACAACGAGGAGAATTTAATGGCATAAGGGCAACGAAAAATAAGAAAAATAAGATCAGGCTTAGGCTGGACTTGAACCAGCAACCTTTCGCTATCTAGGCAAACGCTCTTCCCTAATAAGTATATAAATTATTATAAATGGAAACAAGATGTAATATGTGTTTTAAGGTCACTAAATCACCTTAATTTCAAACGAATTATCTTGTGTTATTTAGAGAATTTGTAGCAGAATATCGAATTAAATGAGATTAATTAACAGAAGTCGACGTTTTTGTTTAAAAATTCTAAGCGAAAGTATAAATGATCGCACAAAAGAATCTCCATTTCCAGTGTAAGAATTTATAGTTTAAAAAATGAAAATTAGTCAGAAAATCTCGAGTTACTAAGTTTTTTAAAGGATTATATAATTTTTCTGACCGGGAATCATTAAAATCAGTACAGTTAGTCACTCGGTCGAATACTTCCGGAATTAGCAGCGCCGAAGAAGAAAAACTTTATGGGCCAAACGTAAATGCTCAAACTGAGCGAGAAGGTGGGAACATGTATGAGCGTTTACTACGGTCCATTTTAATAAAAATAGTTTAAGATAAAAAAAACTTTAAATTAAACGGTTTTATTTTAAATCATCAGCTGCGTCAAAAGCTGTTTTTGCACTTACTTTTATTTTTACTACAAAAAAAATCAGATAAAGTAGGAAATGTGTTATTTGTAAATAAAATTTATATGCTTGTAACGGATTAATTTTACAAACAAAACTTTATCTGGGTATAACGCCTCTTTAAAGAAGATTTTTTAATTAGTTAACCACTGCCTTTTTCCTAGAAAATAATCACTCATTTGACATTTTATCTTTTATGAGGAACATTTTAGAGTTCACCGGCCTAAATTGAATGTTCCGTATATCTACCATCGTGTGTATACTGGAAATTTTAAACACTTTTAAGCTCGGTTTCTATTATTTGAAACAGTGGGAAACACAAGTGGTTTCTCTTCTCTTACAACTCAATAATCGACGTGCTGAAGAATGATCATCACTCAAATCACGAATCGGTCATATCATGTAATGTGATCGTTACCTGAATCAAGAATAAAATCCGTCCACTTCCTGATGATCCTGCATCCTCCTGTTTACTCATTAGAAAATGTCTGAATCAATAGCAATAAAAAGAAATGCACTTCAGTGTAAAGAAGAAGAAGGCAGGTTTATTGAACAAGGAAAGTTCACCGGAGGTAATTGGTAATTAGCCGATCTCTCTTCCTTTTTTCCTGGCAACTCCTATCGATTTTTTTATGAGGAACGTGTTGTATGTCATGCAGAAGTTCACCGGTCCATCCCAAATGTTCTGTATCCTATACTTTTAAATACGGAAACTGTTTCTTTTATTTTAAAAAGTAAGAAAGCCAAGGTGGTTGTCCAACGCGAGAAATTAAAATCATTAGTGAACATATCTTCCAGAAGATCTTTCGTTCGTTCACTTATAACTCAAAAATCAATGTGCAGGAGAATGATTCTCTCTTAAATGAGGAATCGGTTATATTATGTAATGTAATCGTTACGTAAGTCAAGAATTATTTCTCTGCACTTCCTGTTGATTCTTTTTCCTCCTAACAAAATGTCTGATTTAACTGTAGCAATAAGAAGAAAGGCACTCCAGTGTAAAAAAGAAGAAGAAGAAGGCAGGTTTATTGAAGAAGGAAAGTTCACCGGAGGTAATTGGTAATTAGCCGACACTTGGGCTTGAGCCTTCGGGCCGTCACGCCAACTGTGACTGCTATAAGTTTGTTGTTGCGGTGTTGATAGAGTTATGTCATAGAGGAAGTAGTACCTTGCTCGCAACAGAATCTACAATAGTATTTCAGAACAAAATACTTAAATCATAATATGAACAGATGTTAGTGTTCACAGACGTTTAATTTGATCCCCCAAAGCGCTCGGAAGCTCTTCCTCTTTTTTTGAAAATGTTGCATTGAAGAGCATGATGTTGCCAATTGAGTAGGGGATCTTTTATAACACCTAGACATCTTACTTTTTCAGTGATAGGAATTAAATTATGGCCTAACCTCACAAGAAGTGAATCCTTTACTTTCCTGATTTTGGAAATTTAACCAAAAGTTCTGTTCCGCCTCAGGACATGTTACATCATCAGCGTAGACTGCTCCCTGACCATCTCAGGGAGGTCGCTCACATACAACAGAAAAAGCAGAGGACCCAGTATTGAGCCCTGAGGCACACCCTGCTGTATTTTATCCTACTCAGAGTAGCATATAAAATAAAAGTGTTTCAGAACACAATGTAGAAAATAATAACAATTATGACTATTTTTGGACGTATATTTTAGAAAAAGCAGCAAAAAATTTAATTCGAGAGGCGTTGATATTATTTGGACAAAGTACTAAGTAAATATGGTTCTGTTTGGTATTATTCTGTACCTTTAAGTCTTAGACGCAAACCGCTAACAACAGAAAACACTGTTGAAAATTATGACCCTTTTGCCCATGGGAATTACTAGAATAATGGTCTGTAAAATGAGACGATTAAGGCTAAAAGTAAAGTTCCTTTTATTTAAGGTTTTACTCTGGCAAGTTTGATATTGAGCATGAAATATGGGTAAAAAGACAAAAACCAAAGATTTCTTGTAGTTAGTTTCCCTTATGTTAATTTTTAGATCATAAGTTTGTATTGCTTTGGTAGTTCTACTCATTGTATCAAATTTATACTATAAAAAAACGGAGAAAGATACAAAATCCTGGGCAACATCGCAGATAATTCCTACGTTATTTTTTCAGAACTCTTGAGAAATTTCTCTTATTTATAATGCAAATTCCAAATTGCAATTTCTTAGTGTAAAGATCGAATAAAATTGATAACTGTTTGGGAATAGAAACACGTAACATTTTGGTGAAGATTAGAAAGTTCAATTTAAAATTGTTTTTAACTTATGGTATGGATTACTAAAATATGCAAAGCTATGTGAAATATAAATTGTTTTTCTATTAAAACCCCAACATATTTCTTTTTATGAATATATGGAGGTATCAAAAGGTATCTCTTTTTTAATATTTTTGTTAATTACCTCTCATTCGTATATTAAGGAAGGTGATGACAATAGTTAACATTTCATACAAGATGTTTATTAGGTAAAGAAAATCGCTTAAATTGATCGTGAAGCTTTATGAATAAATAAAAATAACAACATCTAAAAGCATAATTAATGGGTAAAAAAATTATAGAAAACATTTTTGACATTGTACGTTTAAAAGTAGCTATCTCATTCATACGTTTATTATCAACTTCTGAATTTTTCACACTTGCATAATATCTGTCATATTCCTCACTATTAATGTCTCATGCTCTCCTGTAATTCCTTCCATAAAACATGGTCTTTCAGTAGTTGTTGACTATTTTATTCAAACAGGAGAGAATATTATTATACCCCTTTCGGCTTCTACAAAGAGCATAGAAGCGCAAACAACGTATGTCTTGCAGTAAAATGTAGCAACAAAGTCTGATGAGAAAACGTTTTACTTTGCCATTGATGGGAAACTAGAAACAGTTTCCTCAGGATAACTGTTTAATACGAAATTTCAACATCAAGAAGGTTTGATGATCGTATGTGAAAGCGTTTGTATTTGAATTCTCTCGCGGCATCGGATTGTGAGACAAATACTGGTGCTTGTTACAACAATTCTGCACTTACTCAATATTAAATATTACTTACAAGGTTACTAAAAAATTAAAACTAAGTTTGCTAGTCTTTTTAGGCACAAAAAACACAAGTAACGATAAAACGACAGAACTTTCTTCTGTGATTGTAATGTCCAAATTCAAAAATCAAAGATATGTTCATAAGGAAAATACACAAATATCAAATAACGCAGTTCAAGGTTACTAGAAAATCAAAATTAAGTAGGTATTACAGGTCATCATTGATTCCTTCAAGAAGTATAAAAAATATGAAGAATAATTAAATGATACAGAAAGTATCTCTGAAGGTTCAAGCGCAATTAAAAACACATGCGACTAAATATAGACCACGAAAATCCTAATGAAACGAGCCAACGAAAACAACATTCCACTATATATTGCGTTTATAGACTTGAAAAAGCTTTCGATAACATCGAGCACTTGGCAGTAAAAACATCTTTAACTAATAGCCGAATAGATCACAGATACACATACTTACTAGCCAATATATATATATAGCGAAGAAAGAACATCAATCAAAATCCGTATAAGAAGAGGTGTCCAACAGGGTGACACAGTATCCCCTAAACTATTTAACCAGGCCCTAGAAGTTGATTTTAAAAACTTAGGTTGGGAAGAAATAGGCATCAAAGTAAGCGGATAATACTTATGTCATCTAAGATATGCTGACAATATCGCCTTAATAACAGATATGAAAGAAGAACAGATAAAAATTCTGGAAGAACTGGATACAGCATAGTATAGTATAGGCTTCAATATGACCTACACTAAAAGTAAAATCATAACAAAGGCAGATGAAGATATCACGATCAAAATAAGCCAAGAAAAAATAGAACAAGTAGAGGACTATACTGGGACAAATTATTAAACTAAAAAAAGAAAACCAAACGGCTGAAATCACAAGACGAATAAGATTGGCCTGGGCAGCATTCAGTAAATTAAGCTACATATTAAAAAATAAAAAATATCCTTAGTACCTCAAAACGAACGTGTATAACTAATGTATCTTTCCTGTACTCATATATGGATCCCAGAACTGGACATTTGTAAAATCAAACATGGATAATGTAACAAAAGCCTAAAGATTACTGGAAAGACAAAAGTAAGCAATGCCAGAAGAGAGGTAGCAAAATTAAAGTGAAAATTTGGCGGTCACACTATCAGACAGAAAGACTGGAGACCTTGGGAAAATAAAAGAAGTAGGGGAAGACCCCAAATTGAGACAGGAAGACGATTTGAAGATGGATGAACACGGCGACAGACAGAGACGAGTGGAAGATATTGGGGAATACAGACGATAAATGCAGTGGATAAATATGACAGATGTGTATTATAAAACAACCGCCAAATTATATTGAGGGCCTTTCACCAAAGTCAAACTGCTGCTTTTAGTTGCTTGAATTTTTAATTGTGCCTTTAACCTTTTGGAAAATATGGCACAGATAAGGACACATATCCCAAGCAACATACTAGTTTTGCCGGTTCAAGCACATTATCCTACATTTAAGACAAGTGTACGTGAACATCACTGAAAAGACTTAAAAGTAGTCGCAGCGTATAAATGCTAGGGCGACCGTCTTTTGCATCTAATTGCGACCGGTCGATTAAGTCGAACAATGTCGGCCTACAGAAAAGAAGAAGAATTATCTCGCACTAATCTCTGGGATTGGACGCTTGAAATGCAATTAAACTTTGCTTGGACTCCCTTATACAAGGTGCACCAAATCTATCTATCTATTTAGCCTTCTTCGATCCATCTAGTTCCCGCATGTTTCTTCAAATCGTCCGCCCATCTCATTTGGGGTTTTCCCGTACTTTTATTTTCCCAAGGTCCCCAGTTTACAATACATTTGTTTCAGCAATCGTCATTGTGTCTGATATTATGACCCGCAGAGTCCATGTTAATTTTGCTCCTATGTCTCCTATGACATCCCCTACTTTTGTTTTATTTCTTATCCATTCATTCTTTTTTCTATCTGTCAGCTTTACATGTAACATTTGCCTTTCCATTGATCTTTGAGCCTTTGTTACCTTCTCCTTATATTTTGATTTTGTAAGTGTCCAGATCTGGGATCCATAGGAAACTACAGGAAGAATACATTGATTACACACTTTCGTTTTGAGGTACTGAGGATATTTTTTAGTTTTTAATATGTAGCTTACTTTACCGAATGCTGCCAAGGCCAAACTTACTCGTCTCTTGATTTCAGCAGTTTGGTTTTCTTATTTTAGTTTAATAATTTGTCCCAGTTATATATATATATATATATATTCCTGTACTTGTTCTATTTTCTCTTGGTTTATTCTGATCGTGATATCTTCATCTGTGTTTGTTATGATTTTAGTTATAGTGTAGTTCATATTTAACCCTATATTTTTAGCTGCTATATCCAGTTCATCCATCATTTTTATTAGTTCTTTTTTTTTATCTGTTATCAAGGCGATATCGTCAGCCCATCGTAGGTGGTTCAAGAATTATATTACTTTGATACCTATTTCTTCCCAATCTAAGATTTAAAGAACATCTTCTAGGGCCTGATTAAATAGTTTTGGGGCATATTATGCGGATTGGTTTTGTTCCTTCATGGATTTTGATGGATGTATAATTAAAGAAGGTTTTACTGCCCAGTGCTCAATACTATCAAACGCTTTTTCAAAGCCTATAAATGCAATATATAGTGGATATATTGCACTATATATTGCACCAAATTCCATTAATAAATCACTTTTTGATTTTTTACGCGACTTATAATTTAATTGCTTTGTTTGCGAAAACAAAGGCACTTTAATAGTTCATCTGGAGAACTACTTCTTTTTCTTTATTCAAGTCGCAGTACAACATCCGGGGGGTTTTCGCCTAATTAACCAATCACTTTCCTGTTCCCGTTAATGTCATCTTGGACATCTTCTATCCATCTGGTTTTGTGGCCTCCCTCTTACTCTTCTTCCTGCAGTTCTCTAGTTCATTATTTTTCTTAGTGTTCTTGTCTTGTCCAGTCTCTGTACAAGAACCGAACCGAACCAAGTTCTGAACTTCTACTTTTGATGAATCTCACGCTACTAGCGACATTTTAATTTATAATTCATCCGTCTCGGCCAATAATCTTCTGTTTGCACATGGCCAAAGATCTTACAAATAATTTTTCTCCAAATAATAATTAGTTGTTCTTTATTCGCTTTTTTAGTTGTTCATGATTTGCGCCCATATGGCACTACCGGCATAGTTATTGTAGTGTAGATTTTTCTTCACAGATCTCGTTAGAATCTTTGATTTGAGCAGTTTTTGATGTAAGTAAAAGTCTTTGTTTCTGTTAATTATCCTCTGTAATAGATTTTTCTTTGTTTATGTTTCCTCCCAAGTATGTAAACTCGAACACTTGCCCGAAACTATAGCCAAGTATCTGAAAATTATGATCTGTAGAAAGAAACAACAGATCTCAACTTGGAACTTCTAAGGGCGGTATTAAACTTAAGTTTTATGTTTTTAGCACTTTTACAAAAACGAAGCACTTTATTGGAACTTCTGTACCCACGCATTCTTCTGTGTGTAGATGTTTCCAGTATTTTTTTTATTATTTTTTTCTCTCAAGAGCCATCTATACCATGGACATCATTGACTGATTTGTTTCTTTAACAAGATTATCTTTTCAAGGCCCTGAAACATACATACAGCTACTATTGTATCTCTGGCTGTTTGTTTTTCTTATTTTAAGTAACTTGCCGGGAGCCATTGCTTCTTAATTAGCCCTCTCTGATAGTCAGCCTCCCAAAAGGGATTTCTACCACAAAGTTTTTTGTTCTGTGGGAAGTAAGTGCTTCGAAAGCTTGAGAGGACATATCTATACTGACAAAAAAAAAACTATGACGAGACGATTTCCGAATAGGCGGATTCTGAATCAGTGCCTCGGTAGCTTAGTTGAAAGAGCGTTTGCCTGGTTAGCGATGGGTCGCTGGTTCAAATCCAGTTTGAGAAAAAAATCTCTTCTTATCATCTTATTTTTCTTATTTTTTCCCTTGCTTTATGCCACTAAATTCTTCTCGTTATAGAATTGATAAAATATATTATGTTGTGATTGCCTATTATTTTTCTGTACATCACCTTGTAGATTGAGGATTAATAACATCTCTAAAAGCGTATACAGAACTAAAAATAAAGCTCGGTAGTTGAGCTTCGGGCCCGACCGACGTCGCAGGACCCTGAGCTTTTGCTGCTGCTGCAGACTAGACGTCTTGATGCTTTTTGTCGATTGCATTCGCTGATAAATTAATCGACCCAAAGTGGTCTGTAAGTCAGTGAGATCATGGTTAATGCTCAGCCATGATTAAATGTCATGTTTTAATGGGTTTCGTACCGGCTGCAGTATAGAAGAAGGTTGGTTGTTGATTATTCTAAATATCAGGTCTTTAATGAAACAGCGACAAGTTATTATCATTAATATTAAAATAATAATAATTTTTTTAAATTTATATAGAAAAAGTACACGGAGGTGGAGAATAGGCGTACAGAGGATGATCCAAATTGGACACTTTTTGGGGGTTTAAGGTATAGTTTTTGCACAGTCACTTGAGTAACTCCTAATACGGGGTCCTATCGATTTCATGAAATTTTGCTTCATTTTGCCAAAATCAAAAGATAACCAAATCCATATAAAATCTTCCTGGATAATTTCAACCCTACCGACATAGAAGAGGCGCGGCTCTTTGCGGTCCGACCACCAAGTATTTGTTTTCCGACCGACCGAGCCCAGGTGGATGAACGGTACCTGATTGGCCGATTTTTTTGAGATGCGCTTTTAATTGCTTTCGGGTGTGCTTTTCGGGACCCCTTTAGTCGGCAGTATGCAGAGTTAGAAAATAAATCAGTGTCGTTCCTGTAGGTGTAGGAATATAAAGTTTTATTATCTATTTTTATTTCTTTAGTTCACGCCACAATTAAATAAAATAATTTTCATAAATATCTATCTATCTACCGCCACCCATGTCACTTTCTATAAAGGATATGCCGATGGTCGGCTTTTATCTTTGTTCAACTGACTTTGCAAAAACTATACTTTCAGGAGAGAAAAAAGGGCCGTTATTTGCGACGCCTAAATTTCAAATAAAGTTAGAAAGGGTCAGTCTTTTACTATACACCATAATTAAATGAGGCATCATGCAGTAACGCACCCAGGAATATGTCTTGGGGGGGGGCCCGAGGCCTCATAATGTCGTATTTCATGCTATTTTTTGTGTTTATTCATGAAATATGTGGAAAATATATACAAAAATCTTGGGCTTGGGGGGGGCCCGGGCCCCGAGGCCCCCCCTCTGGGTGCGCCCATGCATCATGGGAAATTATTACTGTATGTGAGACAAGAACAACTGCATATGTATAAAATATGTGGTATGTAAAAAAAACGATAGAAGTTTACACGTGGTTACGACCATTGTTTCAAGATAGCTAGATCCACAGCCAATACCTGTCCTCTGTGCGCCCCGGTAAAGTAGAGAGAGAAAATTTATGACACCGATTGTTTTCTCTAGCGCGGCGTGCTGTCCTTTCAACAGGTCCTAAAGAAAATCGATCGAGGGTAGTTGTACATAAAATATCGGAAATTTAGACGTTAACTACGTAAGCTATAATACCTTTTTCCAAACTTGTTCTTTTGGTATAATATTTAATGCCGTGTCTACCATAAACTAAATTCTATGGCTTCTCCAGCGCAACAAATAAGGGAGGGGTCTGTTTTAAAAGCAAATTCTTTCATATTGATTTAAGAACTACCTAACGAATTAAATTCTCAAAAATAATGCCTTAAGCCGGCTGTCCATGGAGCGTATTATCTGCGCGGATTTTTTTTTCTCAGGCTTTGATTGGTCCAAATTTTTATAATCAACCAATCAGAGCTCTAGGAAAGATAAATCCGCGCGGATAATACGCTCCAGGGACACCCAGCCTTATGCTAAACAGTATCCGAGCCTGTTATAAAATTCAGTTCGGACATTTCTTAGCATTTAGGTGTTACTGATTGTAGGGTGGTGGTTATTTTTGCTCAAAGTTCAACCAAAGTGGTAGCTCTTAAATGGCCATGGGAATAAATTTGGCTTTTTGCATAGGCCCATGAAAAAAGTCATTGGGTGCCAAGGTTGGTGATCTCGAAGACCAGCTGATAGTACTTTGCCTGCTTGTAATAAACCGCCTTGGAAAAGTTTCATATAAAACATTCTCCAAAGTGTGTGAGCCGGCCAACCATTTTGCATAAACCAAATTTAGTTAAAATCAACATTTGGCACCTGTCGAATCGCAGGTATGATATGGTCCTGCAACAGAGCTAAATATTTTCTCCTTCGTAAATAACCATTGATGAAAAAAGGACCAATGATATTGTCACCCAAAATCCCAGTCCAGACATTAAATTTTTGAGGATATTGGGCTGTTATGCAGTATGCAAATGTTTATTTTTCTGTGGCCGGTAACGAACAACGAAAGGATTGTGACGGCCATAAACGGAAAACCAACTTTCGTCAGTACAAGGTAAAAAAATTGTCTTGGATTAAAGCAAATTGCTTTGGAGTAAAATAATTTATGCTTTCATATTCACCAAGAAAATATTTTCTTGATATAGCACAAAAAATGTCTTGCCTCTTTATTTTAATGTGAAACAGAAATTGTTTTATTATAAATTGCAACTGAATTAATTTAAGGCACCGTTTTCTCTGGAAGCAAAATATTACTTATATGAAGACAATTTGCTTTGTTACAAAATGAAGTATATTGAAACCAAACAATTAAAGAAGAAAAATAAAGTCTCATTTCAAGACTAAACGCTGCGTTGAACTAAAAAGAAATATTTTAATTCACAACAAATTGTTTTAAGGTAAAACAATTTATTCAAAAAAAGTACGTGTTTTCATTCTAGACAAAATTTTTTACCGTGTAAAATAAATATTTTTAATAAAATTTTCACCCTGATTCGCTTTTTCAAGCATGGTTTCACAAAACTCCATTCTTCGAAACTGATCATCTAGAAAACTTTACTTTACAACTCCGGTACCCATGTCGTTTCAAAATGTTTCGGACGGTCAAGTGTAAAATATCATCGTTCACATCATTGGCAATTGCCTTACTGGAACAGGGAGGCAAAGCTTTAGCTTGCAAATCATAGTTTCGCGCCGTTCCCTATTCTCTTTTAATTCACGAACAGGAGCTTTCTCTCCACCACTACATTTGTGGCAAAGATTGACACATCCTGTTGGTTGGATATGGGTCATTATTTTTTAAGCCGGGCTACGGCTTGGAATATTCCTTCCCTCAAACGCGAGAACAAATAAATTTGCCACATCTTTGCAGGTATTTCCCCCGAAATACCATTGAACTATCTGTTCTTTTTCCTGAACGCTAAATGTAATACGCGGCAAGGCTTGAGCTAGAATTTGCTTGAAAAAAAATACCCACTTCTCACCTGTTTCGCTTCACACGACGGAATGACGAAAAACTTCGTGAAGATGAGACGTCATGATGTATTCCCTTACTTTCCCACTTACAGCCCGAATACGAGTATATTTTTTTGATGCCGTTTCAGGGCCCGCTTGCGCCGGGGCCCTCGGTGATAGCCGACTAGCCGACCTAGCCAGTCCGGGCCTGGGACGGAGGAAAAATTAAACCAGGGTCTGGGCACATTCATATGTATAAAATCCAGTGACAATTTATTCTAGGAAAATAATAATCCTATAATATATGTTGATAAAAGTTCGACTAATTGAACATTTCAAGGCAAAATTGAAATGGACTGGTGCACCTTGAATCTAAATGTGTCCAATAGAGGTAACGATAACTACTATTTATTTTGTTTATTGAGATTGGAAAAAAGAATAACTACTTGCATTAGAAAAATAAGATTTTTGGGATTTGATGTGTAAAAATATGAGGGATGGGACAATTCTTCGCGGCTAATTCACTTTCGCCGTCGACGAGGTCTAGATTTCAAATTTGTTTATTTCGTGTTTCGTTTCGTGTAGTAAATTTTTGAAAAAAATGTTTAAAAAAAATTTTTTTTTGCAAAAACCGCCTATTGAAAAAATATTATTTAAAAAAAAATAGTAAAAAATGTTTTCTCTTTTTTCATAAATTAGTTTTTGGCAAAACTACTTTTTAGAAAGAAAACTATTATTTTTAAAAATTGTAATTGTTTGTTATAAGTATTTTTTTAAATTAGTTTGTTTGAAAATCTATTTATGCAAAAGCTTTTTTTTTGTGGGATAATTTTTTTTCGCAATTTTTGGAATATGTTTAAAATTGTTATTTGTTATTAGTCAAAATATAAACATAACCTTTGTTGTTAACATTATTTTACAAAATAAATATTTTAAATGTTGGAAACTGGTGATATTTTATTGTTTTTAACAAAGCGCTACAAAAATCTATAAAATAAACAATAAAAAAAGTTACCACTACCACAACGACAGGACTCCGTAGTGGTATTAGTTAATTACCACTACGAAATGACAATTGGCCAGTGTCAAATAACGGTTCCAAAAACTCCCTATTATTTCATGGAGGTTGGTGTTTTGTAATATTTGTTTTTTTGGGAATCAGTATATGATATGTTAAAAGAACGATAACTATTTTAAAAGTAAACAAAGTAGGGACTTATTGCAAAAAAGCCAGGAAGTTATAGTTCCGTGCAGTATTTTAACAGTTTTCCATTGAAAACTAACTGTTGATCTTTCAAAATTGACATAAGTCGAATTTATAAATTCAGTCGATTATTTTCCTAGCAAATTAATTCCGCTTTTTATAAGACACAAAAGCCTAATTTTGAGAGAAGACAGCTGTTCTTACAATGCGAAACTCTCTAAATATTGCCCGCCACTATAACTGCCTGGCTTTATTGCAATAAGTCCCTAATAATAGGATACAAAACTATAATATAAAGTTTTAAGTCTGGTATATAACAGTTGATATCCTTGAAAATTAAAATGGTTGTGACATTTTTCGCAGGATATAAAGAACAAAAGTGAATTGCTTAATTGTTGAACGTTTGAATGTTTAGAGAGATTTTAAACTACAGTGAAACCTCTCCTTGCGGACACCTCTATTAAGCGGACACTCCCTTTAGGCGGAGAAATTTGTTTGAACCAATCTCCCAACCACAGGGTGTCAAAGACAAACGAATCTAAATGAAGATTTTTAAACAGGATTCTCAAGTTCAGTTCTAGGAGGACTAGATAAGAATTTTTCATAAATTTGAGCACAAGATATCGAAAATATTTCAGTCCAGCGCCACTTTTTTCTTTTGAAACCAAAGTTCTATATCTTACCGTTTCCAAAATGTGTCCTATTATAGTTAATAGTAAAATAGTGTTCGACACTATAACGAGCTGATTAGATTTTGGTTGAAATTCGTTAATGACAGTTTTTTAAAATTTTAAAATGTTTAAAAATGCAAAAATTTAACAGAGCATCGCACCAATATAGTCCAACTTATACCCATTTGTAATGACGTCATTTTTGCTTATCTTTGTTTAGTATATTATAAACAGCGGTGACAATAAACTTTAAAAAAAAAGTAGTGTCTATGATTCAAATAGGTAGGTAAATGGTTCTGTGAAGTATCCGTCACTGTCAATCAAAAAACATTGATTGGCAAAAATAACTACGCCATACGTTTTTTTCTCAACTGGTGACGTCGTTACAAATGCGTATATGTTAGACTATAGTTGCTGTTATAAGAAAATAACCAAACCATTCGTTTGTGACATATTTACTAAAAGTTTTACCGAAATATCCATGTGGATACTTTTAACAAGGGCACCCTGAATTTTTAATCCATTATTACTAAAACTCGCCAGACTGGGACTAATGGTCCGTTCTCCAAATTTTCTGCGAGTAACTCCAAAAAAAAAATGTTTGTCGCTACGTTTCTGGGTCATTAAACCACTGCTTGAAATTTTGTTCCTTTTATTTCATTTTTCTTAACTTTTTTTTTGGTAGGCATGTCAGGTAGTTGAAAGATGTTTTGTTGAGATCAAATGATAGGTTTTGTAGAGTACCTAATTAAAATAAATGGTCATGGATGGATGGATGAATGTCATGGATACAGATCTGATACCTTCCTGCTCATTAGCATACTCCAAGCCAACTCCACGATATATGTGAAAACAGTTTTCTGTAAATATGTTAGAAATAAAAGCCCCTACAAAGTTTTTTTGTAACACAAATTATAGAAGTTAGTATATTTTCAATTTTTTAACTGCTATTAGAATTAACGGATTTTAACAAAATGTGATCAGCTCTTATTATTGTACAATATTTTACCTAAAAATTTCATGAAAATTAATTTAGTGGGTTTGGTTCGGTTCATTTCGGTTCGGTTCGGCTTAGTTTGGTTCGGTTCGGTTAGGTTCGGTTCGTTTCGGTTAAGTTCGGTTCGGTTCGGTTTGGTTCGGTTATTCCGCGCCTGCGCACTCTGAGCAAATTCACGTTTTAGAAAGGAAAAAGGTAAAAAGTTAGGCGTCTCGGAAATAATTTTCTGGCAGAATTTCTCGGTGTGGGTACTCTAACTTTTTAAAAACCTTTTGTATTTCTAGAGATACTGCAGAATGCACTTAAAGCAGGCAAAATTTATTTTTGGCATGGGACATAAAATCCAAAAGAATGGCACTCGTAAAAAACGTGATTTTCAACATAATACGAGTTGTGTTTGTTTTTTTCTTGTAAATGAATTTTTGGCTCCATGGCCCCATGTAATTTAGGCATTTATTGTATTTAGTGTCCTGTGTTCCTGCATATGCAGCTCTATAAATTTTGAGATTAATTTATTCGTATATATAAAATTTTATAGTTTGAAGTGTTTTTTATTATTTTTGGTTTATCCCATAATAAACAACATAAAATGATTTTTAGCTTACATATACAAGGCTTCATTTAAATAATGCACTAAACTTAAAGCAGTGGAAAAGGTCAAAAGATTTAAGAAACTTAAATTATATTTTGCATTAAACCCCTTTGTTTTTTAGAATACAGGATATCAAAATATTTTTTATTTTAAATTACAAAAGAAAATTAGCCGCTAAACTTTTAAGGGGCGTTGAATTTTAAATTATACCCTGTATATAGGTGGTACTGAGACAAAAATGCAAAAATCCTATATTGTTTTTATATGGATGAACTTTAAAATTCATTTTTTATGTGAAATAAATAAAAAAAGTTTATATAATTTGGGGGTAGAGACACATCTGTTTTTAAGATATAGCATTTTAAAAGTTAGAGGAGTGGAGGGAAAAATGTTTTACAGAAAAAGGAAAGTCTGTCACGGCCAGCTAATTGTGATTCAAAAAAGTAATAGTTACTTTTTTTGATAAAATTAGAAGTTGAGGGGATACAGGGTGTCAAAGTAACCTCCAAAAATGTATAAAAAATACTACTATGTCGGTTTAGAACGTTCTTCTACGTTGTCCGACGCCTATTCTCCACCTCCTTCGATCCTGACAATCATCCTCTGTCAGATTTTTTTGACTCATTGATCTTAGGATTGACTGTTGCCATTCTAGTTTAGGACGCCCTCTTTTTCTGCGCCCTATTGGTTGCCATTCTAGGACCTGCTTTGGTAATCTTTCGTCGTTCATCTGTTGTACATGGCCGTACTATATCAGTTGCCTTCTAGTGATGTCATCCGTTATGCTTCCCTCGATTCCCATTCTTTCTTTTATGATCTCATTTCTTATGTGATCTATTCTAGATATTCTCATTGCATCCATTTCGACACTTTCCATTTTTGTTTTGTATTTTTCTGTTACGCGACAAGTCTTTATTCCATACAACAGCGTGCTTTTGACCATTGTTTCAATGTATAAAGAATAATTATTTAAAAAAAAATAATTTTTGCCTAATATTCTTTTAAAAAATATGAATAATATTTTAATAATATGCCTCGCTAGAGACTTGTTTTTACTAACAAAAAATTAAAAAAAACATTGCGTTTAATATAGCATTTATAACAGTTTATACTAAAAAAACAGTTTTTTCTAAAAAAAACTTACCGCATAATTTTTTTAAAATTATTTTTATTTCACATTATTGCTCTTGTTCTAATACACGACTTTACAAAATTTATTATTTTACTGAGTTTTTTGAAAAAGTTATTATCAAAAAAGTTTAAAAAACTTTGATGCTCTGTATCTCGACAAGGAAAGAGTTTTGAGTAGTGTTGTAAAATTTCCAGAAATATATTTTCGGAAATATTTCCTGAAACAATGGAAATATATGGAAATAATGGAAATATATGAAATATTAAAAAAATAAGAAAAAAGGGAATATTTTGTTATAAAAATCATAACAAAACATAGGAAACGCAGAAGGCTTGAAGAGAAATCAGGAGTTATTCTTCAAACAAATCAAATCAAAGTACAACTAAAATCTCATTCTTGACACACTACACTATTCACTAGCCAAGCAAGAGGCATATCTTCATCGCTGTCGTCAGCATTATTCTCATCATCATCGTCTTGTCGGTCTACTTCCTCAAAATCTTCAATAGTATCGGAAAAAAAATTGTTCTATAGTAAGGTTAATGCTTATAAGGGCCTGTACCTAAATTACGTAACGCTCAAGGGGGGGGGGGGGGGTTTGGCCATGCGTTATACTCAATGTCATTTTAATGTGTTTTTTTTATAAAAATGCTTTATGTGGGGAGGTGGGGGTCAAAAATCCTGAATTTTTGCTTTACGTAATTTAAGAACGCTCTCTAAGGTTACAAAATATGAAGATAATATATTTTTAAATATTTCCAATATTCCCAATATTTCCAATATTTCCGAGACACGTTCGGAAATTTTCAATATTTCCATTTCCATGGAAATATTTTCGTTGGAAATATTTCCATTTACATCACTAGTTTTGACCTATGCATTATAGGAATTTTTTTATCAGGCATGACCTCCTCCATCACTAGTTGGCCTATGACCCCTAAGTTATGGGACACACTGTATATATATTTTTAGAATTATTACAACTTACCACGTGTTGCTGTTTTATCTTCGATTTCGAAAACTCATGTTCAGCCACTTCTTAGCGTAAACCTGAAAAAAAAAATTATTCATTAAAAAAAAATGCGTCTACGAGACTGACATTCATATGTTATTTATTCAGTCGCTAACGAATAACAAGAAATTCTAGTTAAACGGAATTCAATTTATTCTAAGAAAATCATTCCAATGCAGCATGAGCCTCAAATGAATGACAAATAAGCGGTGATTTTGTTGTTTGTTAGTTACAAGTTTTACAAAATGGTGCGGGTTGTATCAATTTGAATTACCAATAATCCTACTCAAAAAAATGCGATTGCCTACCACCACAAAACTTTAACCAAAAACTGGGCGTTAATATGGACTTTTGCAGGCACTTCATTAGCTAACTTTATTCTTATACTCAGCTGACTCGACATAAAACATCGCAAAGGCGGTAAAAATGCAATATGCATTGACCCGACAAATTATGTCACAGTCATGGGTACTGTTTTCGTTTCATCTGCTTTCCTTTTGTTTTTACTCTGATAGTTTCTTTTGTATTCGGTAGATGTCGCCACTTCTTTAAAAAGCATACGGTATCGCAATTTATCATTTCTCTTACCAATATCTTAACATGAGAATATACCGTCTCACTCGCTTTACAAGGGTGTCACATTGACCATGCAGTGTTCTGAAGTCACTTAAGGACGAAACAGTTAACTGCCAACACTTTAATAGGTGTCCATTAGATCTTGGACCTCCGTCCGTGGGTGTACAGCTTTGGATCTGCCCACGGAAAAATACAAGAGAAACAAAACCAGCATACTTAATAGAGTAGTCACAATAAAAACAAAAAATCATTTACTTTTTTACCTACTACATGGTTTTTAAGGGCCTAAATGCTGAATTTTTAGTTATTAAAAGTATTAGAACAATAAACATAACACAATCGTTCTTTTTTTTTTAATTTTAAAATAAAGAAGTATTCCATTGACACTTTATTTAAACACAGCATGGCCTAGTCTATTAATATCGATCGATAGTTACATCTGGTTATATAGTAGGCAGCCAACACGCATGGCTTGGAAGAGTTGTTTTATTTTTGTCAGGCACATTGTTTTATATTTTTTGGTGGTGAAGTTTTTAATAGGTAGGTGCATTATTTTCCTAAAATTATTATCCGAAATAACTTTAGTTAAGGTTTTATTATGTTTTTTAAATTTATAAAATATTTCAATATAAAAAATTAAGGAGTGCCAAATAACAATAATCTTGAGTCGTACCCATGCGTTTTATTTTCATGAAAAACATGTGAGTAAAATTTTAAATAAGGCAGATTTTATTCATATTTGTCACACGTCTGTCCATGCACGTTTAAATCATCAATTAAACGAATCATC
The DNA here is from genome assembly GCA_963576565.1 of Aspidapion aeneum. Taxonomy (NCBI): domain Eukaryota; kingdom Metazoa; phylum Arthropoda; class Insecta; order Coleoptera; family Brentidae; genus Aspidapion; species Aspidapion aeneum. The sequence goes on from OY755040.1 coordinate 120,824,160, forward strand.
AGTATTGTCGTGTTGAAGGTTAAAAAAAATATTGTTTTTTTTTCTACTATATTAAATAAATTATGGTTTTTATTACAATTTGCAGGTAATTGAGGTATTCTTTATATGAGAAAGCTAAGACATGGCCAAATATTTTTGCTTTCTCAAAAATCAGTTAGAATAGGAAGAAGAAAGGAATACCTTCGTATTCTTTGCATTGGCTCTTTAATATCTGAATCCTGAATTTAAGTTTTAAAAGTAAATACAGTGAAACCTCCTATAAGCGGACACTCACGGTTTCGTCGATTTTGTCCGCTTATTGGAGGTGTCCGCTTATGAGGGAGAACTGCGAAATTTTAATATATATTTATTAACAATTTCCGCTGCTTGAGTTTTTCCGATATTAAATTTTTCAGCGATCTTTCAGCGAGAGATGTTCCTTCTCCGAAACGTTAACAACTTCCATTTTTTCACGTAAACTAAGAAGTTTTTAACTAGGCGCCACTTCAAAAAGATCTATTACTACCCAACTCAACAATAAAAATAAAACACAGCAGTCTCACCAAATAAAATATTATGTTGTAAATACGACAGAAGTATTTAGTTTTCGCATTAAAATGGAAAGAGGTAATTCCCCGGTTGCAGAGTGTGTTGTTGCCAACATACTACATAATATTTATGCCCATGTCGTGCATTGCTTCGTCCCGTTGTCAGAGGTTCGCGTCCGGTTAATAGAGATTACAGAATTTTTTAATCAAAAAAATTGTCTGCGTCCGGTTATGAGAGTGGCCGGTTATAGGAGTGAATTTGACATGTAAAGAAATAGGGAAAAGCTTGGTTCTAACTAATTTGTCCGCCTAAAGGGAGTGTCCGCATAATAGAGGTGTCCGCAAGGAGAGGTTTCTCTGTACCTCATTTATAATGCAGGAATTTAATTAGTCATGTCTCAATGACAACATGTTTCTATTACTTAGTGAGATACTAGTTAATAAATTAATTTGAAATGGTACACTCTTGGTATTGGTCTATAAAAGGCAACAAGGAATTTTTATTTTAAGGAAATAATTAAATAGGTAACTATAATTTTTTTCAAAATAAAGTTTACAATACGTATGTAATAAAATCATAAAGATTAAAGGTAAAAAACTGCGGCATGGACTTTCCAAATTCACAATTTGAACAATAAATTGAATAAAATGAAATCAAATCAATTCGTGCCGATTTTACGAACAAAAATGTGAATCATAACCAAATCATCATAATTAGAGAATTATTGAAGTAAACTGATGCACGTGCCCCCTAGGATGCAAGTTTTCTTTCTCTAAGAGGACTTAATTTTGCCTGACACCTCTTTATCGAGGGCAGGGATCTTTATACGGCGTAGCAAGTATACACAGTGGACCCACGCTTTTACACCCCTTCCGAAAGGTGGTCGGTCCTGCTACATGTTAGACTTGCATCTATCTAACACCGCCATCGTTCCAGCAGAACTTCTTTCCTTTTTGATTGATTGTCGTGAGTGACTGTAGGAGATTTATGCTGGCATTATATAGCAATTATAGCAGGTCCTGGATTATTATCCCTGGTTCCTCAGCTGGCTGCGTGTCGGCTCCTGGACTACACCTGCGTATATTCTCGATGCGGGCATCGCATCGCATGCTTATTTGATGGCGGCTGTTGAACGCTGAAAAGAAAGTTGCCGACAAGGTGACGGATTTTTTTTTTGTTTTTGCATTGTTCGAGACGCGAGCCTGGTACCTTTTGCATGTGAACCCGATGACCATACCACGGCACTACCCTGCCGCCCTTTCAAATTTAACGGATCCGCCCGTGATAAAGCACGTTATTATTGCTTAATAAACAAATACCGAAACCAGTGGTGATATATGCTATCCAAATGTGGTATTTTACTTGAGAGTACGATACAAGATTTTGAAATTAATTATTAAGAAACATTGTTGCACCAACATGCCAAAATGTTCGAAGTGATTCATCAGAGCCTAAAAAAAATTAAAACTGCAAAAACCACGAAAACAGCAATGAAAAAGTCCGAAATTTTATTTCTAATGGATATAACTTGTTAATGCCTATATTTTTTATAGCGTATGACTTTGTAGAATGAGTAGTTCTCTATAAAACCCAAAAAGCACGAAAAACAAAACATGATCTTAAGGGGCATATATTTTCTTTATACCCAAATTATAGCTGTTTTGAAACAAATCTCACAAATGAAAAAGTCGTAAAGTTTCCAAAATTGCCCCTCTTTCGTGTTTAAGCCGTCAATTTGTTATTATGAGCTTCAATACCAGTGTTCCATCAGGCCGTTCGACAGAAAAATCCCAAAGTGCACGTAATGCAGTACGAGGACTGTTTTAAAACGGTTTTGGTTAGATGGAACGACCAAATAACTGTCCAAAATACTCTGCCAATCTATGGGCACCTAAGCTCACACTAGGTACTATAGTTATAGTGCACGTGTGAGCTAATATAACTAAAAACTGAAATATATTTTATTGAAATCCAGACTCAATTACCTTTCGTTTGATACCACACAAGCCATGTTTTGACTTAAAATTTAATTTTTCAAATCTACCCCGACCTTTTTTTTAAACTAAAATGTATTTTGTTTAACTCCAGACTCAATTACCTTTCGTTTGATATCACACACGCCATATTTCCACATAAACACTAATTTTTTAAATTTACCCCCACCTTTTTTTTTAAAGGAAAATGTATTTTATTTAACTCCAGACGCAATTACCTTTCGTTTGATATCCCACACGCCATATTTTTACATAAACTCTAATTTTTGAAATATACCCCCACCCTTTTATTTGGCTTGTGTTTGGTGGATTTTGTTCATTTAAATGGGACCATCTCGACCCAAAACCCAGCGTAGGTACCAAATTTCATTAAAATCGGGCAAGCGGTTTTTGAGTTATGCGCGTTGGTCGTTACAGACAGACATACAGACAGACAGACAGACAGACGGCGCAACAAAAAAGTTTCAAAATCATCTGAAACGCAAAGATATATAAAAAATTTTGAAATCGGAGCAACTTTTTTTTTCTCGAAAAAATTAAGATCACTATAGCTCACACTACTATAGTATAGTAGTAGTGTGAGCTAAAACGAATACGGTTCGCGTCGTGATTGATTTACTTCAGGCATGTGATCATATGCGAAAGAGCTAAATTCAAAGTAACGTGACTAAAAGAAAGGGTAGGTTTTGTCGTCTTGCATAAAGATAGATCGGATCGGCACGAAATTAAAGTTGCACACAATTACATAGGATTATCATAATACAATTTTAATTTTAGTTCTTTAAAATGCAAATAAAATTACATTAATTTAATTTATAATCACAAACTATAAACCACTACAGACTGCCTAATAATCTAAGTATACCAAAAATTAAAACGAACTTGCATTAGCACATATTTTTGGGCGAAACTTGTGAAAAACATTTATTTTTTTTAATATTACATGTTTTATGTGAAATTTATATAATTTTTTATTTGTATACTGTAATTTGATTTTTACAAAATATTTGTGAAATTACCTCCATATTATAGAAAGCCTTAATATTCACAAAGGTTTTGTGATTTTATTCATTTTTAGGAAATAGAGATCGTGATACTTCTAAGAAGTTAGGAAAATCCCATTTTGTAGCTTGTACCTTGGTAGGTATATATAGTTAATGACCTTAATGTCGATGCCTTAAAGCGAAGTTGTTTCTTCTTCCGCCAAATCTGTTATAAAATTTTACATCCAGTGTTACCCTCTTCTTTTAACTTTTAGTTCACAAGTCACCGGGATTTGCTGCGATCAGGGTAAACCCTTATGTTTCTATTCCTATCCAATCACCTGCTAAACTAGTTTTTCCCCTATGGTCAGTATAGTTTTTTTTCCATGTGGTATACCGACAACATTCCGCAGTCTCGCAGTAATAAAAATAAGGAGGCTCTTGCAAAAAAATCAACAGATGCTGCAAATGTTTCAGAATTTTTTTTTGGAAATTTAAAAAATATTTGTATTTCTACGTGGCTTATCCGGCATTTTGTCATATGTCAAAATTGGTTGTGAAACTCAATTTATTTTGATAAAAATTTTAGTTTTTTGGGTTATTCACTGTTTTTTGAATTTTCTCAGACAAATGTTAATTTAATGTAATTTTATGGTATATTTTTATCTCAGGTGATGTAAACTAGAAATGTGTGTGTTTTACATACAATTTTTCCAGTGCAACATATGATAAACACAGACAAATAAAAGAGAGAGAGCAATTATTTCTAATGCACCTGTCTTCAACCCTTGTATTTCAGAGAAGTCCGAAGCCGGTTTAAGTGGCCTGATGGAATGGGAAACTGTCCGATAACAGTACAACGTCGACCTGGAACGCAAATAGGATTTTTCGGACGGTTTTATGACTGTCGAACGGCCTGATGGAACGTAACTAATATTTGATGTTCTTTTAACACTTTTATATGCCTTTCGTGTTATGAAGGCCTTATATGGTATATAAATTAGATCTGACTTAATACAACACTGTTGACCTATAGCCCTCGGTTATCACTGTGCCTACATGTATACACCATTTCTTCAAAGTCATTGAAATAAATTCATCTGAAGCATGTCTAGGTACCACCTATCACTATCATAACAGTACCGGTAGTTTGAAGGCAATAATGGTTGTTTCTCGCTTCGGGATTAACAGTCCAAAGAATTTAACAGTACTACCATTTCTATTTGTTACAGCTTAAGTACTGAGTGAAGTACTTAATTGTAGCTCTTGCTATGGACCGAAGAAAACCAGGTGCTAATTAATATAGTTAGCTTTAAAATTATTTAGAAATAGCCGTACAGTTAGATTGTGTACTGATGCAACTGAGATTGTTCTTAATCAAGGTTTGTATATCTACAGATTTTTTTCTAATTTATTAAACACACTGTGTGTAAGACCAATTAGCTGAACTTAATTTACTAGGCGACTAGCAGGGCTGGATGGGACAGGCGGGCAACCGGGCAAATGCCCGGTGGCCCGGTACAATTTAGGGCCGGTTGGGCCGCAGGCCTGATGTACCTATTTCAAATTATTTATATTTATTTTTGTATATTTGACAAACGAGCTAATTAAAACATTAAACATTTAAATTAAAAAAATCTGTATGTAGTAACTCCAGGCCTGCGTTACTCGTTTGATTGTTACAGTTACTATTATATTAAAATAAGTATAATATATCAAGGAGATCATGTGATAATGATATCTTTTTACAATACCAATATCCAGAAGAAAAAATCAGGAAATTAAAAAAATGTAAAAAAAATAATGTCCAATTTTTTTTTATTTATGGTTCTGTTGTGAAATCTCTTTTAACACACTTTGTTGACTATTTTGATGGAGATTGATCCCCCTGATTTCCCCCTTATATCTTAGTTGCGAAAGATCATTTTTGGTGCTAAAATACATAAAAAATCTAAGAATTCGATTAACCGATTGAAAAATCGGTACTGGGTCCAATTCAAATTGAGGAGATCATAGATAAAAGTGCAGCATCAAGTTCATTATTAAAAAAGTCGTTACCATATGTAAAATTAGCATACCTGCTCTGCCCCCGGTAGTTAAAAGGGCGCAAGTGATAAAAGTATGGTTCGGAAAAAAACGACTTCAAAGTTTTAATTGTTCATAAGGCAGTACTACAGTTACTGCCATTTGTTTTTTTTAAGTTTTTTTTTAAATTTTATTACATAAGACATGATGGAAAATCCGTCGAGACCAAAAACCTAAATTCGAAAAAAAATTACTTGCAGCCTTTTAACTTACGGAGGCATGTTGTATGTTGAAAGTGTGAACGTTTTTTTTTGTTGAGTTTTCATTTTGTGAAAAAAATAGATATTAATTATGTTAATAGGTACTTAGTGTTTAATATAGGCATACCGAATATAAAACTTTACAAAAATATCTAGAGCAGTATCACAGATATAAATAAAATAGGAGATTTTCTGAAAGTCTTTAAACACCTTGTAGGATGTTTAAGACATGCATACATATGTTTATATGATTTTTTTTTCTCAAAATGCAAATTACATCCTTTAAAATGAGCATGTTATTTAATAACAAAACCTCCATAATATCAAAAACAAAAATACCACAATATGGCTTCGTTTTCTTTGCCGTAAAATTTTTGTGTCGAAGCAAGGGCCGAATAAAAAAAATTGCCAGGGCCGGTTTGTTTGAGCCCATCCAATCCTGTTACTAGGCGACTAGTTTATGAAATTTAATGTTATAGTTTTTGCAAAGTCACCTGAAAAGCTCCTAATACGGGGTTCTATCAATTTCATGAAATTTTGCTTCAATCTGCCCTTCAAAAGTTATCCAAATTCATATAAAATCTTCCTGGTATAATTTCAACCCTACCGACAGAAAAAAGGCGCGACTCTTTGCGGGCCGACGAAAAAGTATTTGTTTTCTGACCGACCCAGCACAGGTAGCTAGACAGCATTTGATTGGCAGATTTTTTTGAGATGCGCTTTTAATTGCTTTCAGGTGTTCTTTGCGGGACTCCTTTAGTCGGCAGCAGTGGCGTATATAAGGGGGGAGGGACTGGGGACCCCCCCCCCCGGAGCTAAGATTTTTTTAGATATTTTCCACATATTTCCTGAATTCAAACATAAAATACGGCCTCATGGGGTCTCGGGCCCCCCCCAAACTGCCTCGGGCCCACCCCAAAACTTTTTTCTATATACGCCACTGGTCGGCAGTATGTTAGAGTTAGAAAATAAATCAGTGTCGTTTCTGTAGGTATAGGAATAGAAAGTATTATTATCTATTTTTATTTCTCTAGTTTACGCCATAATTAATTGAAATAATTTTCATGAGTATATCTACCGCCGCCCATGTCACTTTCTTTAAAGGATATGCCGATGGTCGGCTTTAACCTTTGTTCAACTGACTTTGCAAAAACTATACTTTACAGTTTTCTCCATATTGCTTTAATCAGAATTTTATTTTTTTTTCGCACTTTTTGTTTTGATTGTTTTATTTATTGCGGCTTCAACATTTCTAGTCTTGAAACTAGCTTAATTTTGTCTTAAAGCTCAATTGCTTGTAAATCTATCTTCACTGCTGTTTTTGTACTTTTTGCCGTATTTATTTCTTTTAAACACAGTGTTGAAAATAAATAAAGACAATGGAAGCCAGAAATTTTATTTCTACTCAATCATTGTCAAAGAGTTTCAAACAAAAAGTTGTATCCCTGTTGTAGAACATTTTTACCCCTAGATATCAAACTTTTACTTTTTCTTGAAAGTTTCAAAAGTGGGAGAAAAAATATAATATGAATAATAATAATTTAAAAAAAGTCTCTATTATGGCAAATTTTGCCTCGTACATATCCTCTGATTTTGCATCAATTTTATCCTAACCATTTTTGATACCTTAGCGTAACCTCTAGATGCCCAAATAGCACATCGGTGAAAAGGTCATTTGAAACTCTTCTACCAAAAACTACTAAACATTTTTTGCATGCTCATGCAAATCTTACCCCAGAATGTAAAAGCTCTTACCTTTTAGCAAGGGCGTACCAAAGGAAGGGGCTAAGATTTTTTTAAATATCTTGTCCACATATTTCATAAATATTTTTTTTTTTTTGCATAACCTTCCATGACATCTGCCTGGGTGCCCCACTGCCTTTAGGATTGGAAATGGACTTATTGGCTCAAGGCCAACAAAAATATACAGGCCACGACCATGAAATAATCAGCTTTTTTCGGGGGGCTGACTTTTAAATTTGGTCTTATGGGAGGTCAGCCGTTTTTCTATGATATTTTCAAAATGGCACTAGAGATTTCCGCGAAATTTCAGTGAAATATTCTCCGGCACCATTCCGATATTCCACCAAACTTTTGTAACGATGCAAGATGTTTAAAAGGTTATAATTTTCAAGATTTAGCATTCCTTATTTTGAATTCAAATTACCCGCCATGTACCCCATGCCAACTGTCATATTTGACATGTATTTGACTTTGTCATCTGTGTTTATCACATTCGCTTCTGCTTTAAATTTAATTTTAGTGTGAGCTAATGAAGCGGCTCTGAAAAATTAAGGATTACTATAGATTTTAAAAAAATTGTTCTGCTAAAAAAAATCAAATATTCATGAACCGTAATTCCAACTTCAATATTTTACAGATAATCAGTGTCGTGACGTGACTTTAAAAAAAAAATCAGCCCCCGATGTGACGTCAACAAAGTGGAGGATCGTGGCCCGCACGCATATTTGTATGCAACACCCAGGATCGCCAGTCGGCTTTCGCCCGAACATCTCTGGTAAATAGCAGACGATATAGTAAATCGCTTGGGTAACCAACACCCGTGATCGCAAAACTGTTCGTTCAAAATCAGTCTGGATTTCAGAACCACAATTTTTCTTAAGAAATAATTCGTAAATTTCTAACATACATATATTTTTTTAAAACATACTCTCCTGACCTCTTTCCCAGGATCCTAGAGAATGTGAAACCTAACCGTTGTCAATCGATCGCCAACGTAACCGAACCGTGTCAATGTAGAAGAGGGCTTCATTGACACGGTTACGGCAGCGTTCGGGCTACAACCGAATCGTTAACTAGGACGTCGTTTACAAATATGCGGCCCGCACGGTCCTTAATAATTTTTTATTTGAGCATCTTAAAGAGCATCAAAAATTCTACTAGTTTACTAATTTAAATTTTTTTTATCTTTATTAATAAAAAAGTTAGCAATGGACACTCAACTTGGAACACCCTGTATAATACTTAAGTAGGAGGGAAGGAATATTAGCGTTACAGTCAATGTAATTTTATTATAATTTTTCTTGAAATTTCGATAAGAAGGGGGGATCAAAAATCCTGAATATTTGCGTTATGTAATTTATGAATTTTCCTTTACTGCCATTGACTTAAAGACATTTCAATTTCCTTTCTTTTAATTTTTTTGATAAAATTTCTCAAAAAAAAAACTCATTTTAATTACCTCCTATCCACAAAAAAAAATCAATATTGCAATGTTTGGCGAAAAAAGTTAAATTAATATGAACAAGAGCGTCGAATTAACTTAGGAAAAGTATTTATATTCGTGTCCTGAATCTGATATTTATAAAACTGTTGGAATTTTTATCAAAAATTGTTAAATTATTTAATTTTTTAATAAATTTTGGTATTTATAGGACATCTATCTTTATTTCTCTCATAATATAACGTATAGGTCTCTCTTTATTGATCGTGGAGCAGGCATATTGCCACGTCATAGGCTGCCGAGTTCTTATTGGCTGGGAGTTACCAGACAACCGGTTTATTTACGGACCGTGCGTGGCCTGTCCGTTTTGATAGCCCTGATTGGCTATCTGTCAGACTTACAATAATTACAAGATGGCGGCTCAAACACAAAAAAATTCATAGTTATTTTAGCATAACTCAATATAGTGAGGTTTTTATATGTATATTTATAAAAGCTGTAATTTTATTAAAAAAAATAAATTCGTCATATTTTGTGGACCTTTTAGCCTCCAAGAGGTTAGGTAAAAAATATGCAAAATTACGGATCGGTCCAGGGCCTCATACAACTCAATGTGATCATATTTGACCGAATTATGACCTTATAAAAAAATTTTTGCTTATTGTATTTAAAATGACATAGTCCTTTAACTTTAATTTTGGGAATTTTTTTCCGTGTTTTAATCTTTTACAATATAGTAAAATTGCTTTTATGCTTTTACGTTTGGACTATATTATTTTCTATAATTTTATGGATCGACAAAATTTCGTTCCTTAAAGTATTTTCGCCTATTTTACTTTCGATTGTTTTATTTTCGACCAAATTACAGTTCACAATTTTTTTTTAACCATTTTACGTATCGCCAAAACTTTTTTCAATGTTTTTTCAAGCTCAAAATTTTTGGCCACGAAGAAATCCATGGACTAATTATTGTTAGTATAAAACAGTTTTACAACGAAGCAAAGACTAATTTGCAACCTTTACCTGGCACTTTATCTTTTATCCAAGAAGCCAATCTAAATTGGCTCCATTCTTCAATTTAAGAGACTCTTAGAAAGCTTACATAACAGTTTTTTGAAGAGCATTTAAGTGACTTCAAGTGGAAACTATACAAAATGAAAAGAGATATCATTCAAATAGGTATTCAGATGATCGGCATACATTGAAATAGCAGAAAGGAAACGGTGGAGCAAGCTATGGAGAACGATATTAAAATACGTGTTAATGATGGCAAAATTTAGTTTAGAAAAGAAGATGTTAACTTAACGAATGAAGAGAGTGTAAAAAAGATGAAAGGATAAAATCACGGAGCAAGATAGGATTTTGAAGTAGCAACTGTAGCGTTTGGTTTTTTAAAATTCTCTAACAAAGAAATAAACTATTATGTAATTGGCCATAATTATTCAGTGTTAAATCTAATCCGGATTCTTGAGGGTCCCTAAGGTGAGTGCAGGTGCAGGCAGTGTTACCAGATTACACGATTAATCGTGTAATTACACAATTTCAGTTCTTTTTACACGATTACACGAATCAAAAGTCAATTCTCACGACTTTTGAATTTTGCTAAAGAAATTGTCACTTTTAATAAAAATCTGGAGAGATTGCTAAAAAAATATCCACTAAATGATACTGAAAATGATGTTGTACTACTTTGAAAAAAAATTCTAAGTTTAACTAAGTTTGTTTTTCAAGTTCTTTGTTTTCCTCATTCTAGCGCGGCTGTAGTGAGGATATTTTCCCAAATAAATCTGATTAAACCACAGTTTCCCAATAAATTAATAACAAAAATAATTGAAGGTTTTTTTTCACAAAAAGTTTTATGGAAAACTAGATATATTACGGATTTACTTTGAATAAAAATGTTACCAAAAAACTAGGCTACTATATTTATGTGAAGCAGCGATTCAGAGTCGTCTTCATAAGATAGTTTTAAAATATAGGTACCTAGTATGTTAAATAATGTGTCTTTCAATTTGATATGGCAATAAAGTTTTTTTTTCGATAAATAATACTGATTTTATTACTTGTTTTTATGTATTTTTACACTATTTTTGGCAGCCGAATTACATGATTCTCTCCGTACTTCATCTGGCAACACTGGGTGCAGATGACATTAACGCTTCTCTCAAACTTCACCTGTTTATGAATTCTTGAAATCGGTGTGTGTGAGAATGAGCATCTCCCCACATCAGGACCAATAGAAATGCGGAAATCAAGTAAGATCGCATGCGCAGTTCGAGTTTCACCCGATTTTGCGGGAGTATTTTTTCTCACACATTCAAGAATTCATACGCTGTGTAAAGTAACTCACGGGAAGTGGATTCAATTCAATTCACGATACAGGGGTGACACATTTATGATGTGACGGAAAATAATAATGTACTTCCGAATTTCCGACACCGTCTGAACGGCATTCGACCAACCATCAAATGCACAATGAAAATTGATAAAGATTTTTTGGATGTTCTTGTCAAACCGATAGACAGAAACATTGAAACCAGTGTATGTAGGAAACCTACACACACGGGACAGTACCTAAATTTTAAGTCTAATTATTCTGTTGCTACAAAACAAGGAGTTATAAGAAGATTGTATTTAAGAGGAGTGAATGTTTGTAGTAATAATGAAGAATTAAACAACATTAGAAAGGACAACAGAATGTTTATTCCGAGAAATTAATAGGTTCAGCAATTTCTAAAATGAAACACAAACCAAATGTAGCAAATTCTAAAAACAATAATCCATTGGGTGTTATTAACGTCCCATATATTCAGACGTCAGAAACCATAGGACGAATAGCCAAACACGATAATATAAAAACAGTATTTTTATCGGGAAATACGATAAGGAATTTTGTAACTAAAACAAAACCAGAAAATCCTTTAAATAATAAGGAATGTATTTGTCCCATGAATGAGGTAAATCATATGTAGGTGAAACAAAACGCCCTCTTCAGGTTAAAGTATTTAATTAGGGGATAATGAAAAATTCGGTTTAGCGGATCATGCATGGTGCAATGATCACAAATTCAATGTATAGAAGCTGGCATAAGAAGTCGCATTGGCGAAACCGAGAGTTTAATAAAGGTGCATTTATAATGCAGAATTAAGAAGTATTCAGTCAACCAAGCATATAGAAACCACTCTTTAAGGAAAATAAGCTTCTTAGGACACCTGAATGCACACCAAGTAGTATAGGTAGTAGCCTGTATACTGGATTGTTTAGTTTACAATTGAAAACGATTAGAGATACTTACTAACCGAAACGTCGTATTTAAAATAAATGAAGACAATGGAAGTCCAAACTTGTGTTTTTACTCAATCGTTGTCTACGAGTAGTATACTGTTATTTTGCCTTAAGGCTTATTTTGAATGACACGTGTCATATTATTGACACTAGAATGTCATTTTGGCCTATCAGCGCGTAGCGTGCTCTGTAAGAGTTTCTTAATATTTGCGACAATAGTTGTAAAGAAAAGCGACAAACAAAAAGGAATATTAATTATTATTTATGCAAAGGAGTGAGTGCTTCATCTATTTTATCGTGATATATCGAAGATAGCATGCCTTCGCGAATAATGAAATGATAATAAATCTTGATCAAACACACTTTTGAGATGATGTCTATGACAGATGGATGTACAGGTTTGGCACGGCAAACTTTGGAAAAACTATTTTAAACATGCTTTGTGTAGATTTTTAAGATAACTAGGCATAGCAGATAAAATCAAACATATTTTTTCTACATAAAGTACGTACCTATGTACGTTCGTTAACAGGCTGATTGGAAATATAAAAAAAATATTGTATACAGGCTAGTTTGGGATAGGATAAATTTAACTAAAACTTTAAAAAACGATTCTATAGCCTATTTATATTATATCATCGTTACTTTTAGCTTTAAAAAAATTACAGGCAAGCATTGTTGAAGCGATGTTTGTTTTTCTTTCGCCTGTGTCTACTCGAATTGCCGCGGGGTGAAAGCGTCCGTTAGTTATCATGACAATATCGCATGCTTTGGCATGGCAAATAATCAGGTGTTGAACCTGCGTATATTATTGAAATAGTGTCCGGTTATCGGTGTATTGGTTACATTCGGTTTGATTCGGTTTTTATTTCAATTATTTTTCACAATATTCCCTGTTTTCAATCTTTCAAGCGATGATCAATATCACAGTATGGAACCCCACAGATTAATGGAATTTTTTTTTAAAGAATAGAAGCATCTTCAAGAAAGCTTATAAGCTGATGTAGTTAACCAGTGACCATTCAATTTACTAGTGTTTCGGTAGAGCACAGCTTTTCGTGTCTCAAACGTATCAAAACCTACCTGCGAAGTACCATGTTAGAGGAGACACTGACAAATTTATCAAAAATTTCTATCGAAAAGGAACTATTAAATGAATTAATGGTTTCACAGTCATTTTACCATGACATTATAAATAAGTTCGCAAATTTCAAAGATAGACGAATTTTCCTCACATACAAGAAGTAAAATTTAAATTAAATTACAATTGCATTATCGTGAACCTACTACCTACCTGGTTTTGCTGATTTTACTGAGTTTAGGTTAGTTCTTTATAGAATGTGGATTTACATTATTAGCATATTATTATATTTTTATTTTTAATATGTGTCTATAAAAAATCACGAGCCGCCACTGAGAAAATATTGCTATCACTCTTAACCCGAAGTCTATAGTCATCCTTTCTCTAATAGTTTTTTCATTATTTCCCACAGAGTGCTAGGAATTCTCCAAGCTCCATTGAACGGTGTAATTGTAATTGCTTTTGAAAAATTATTGAGATGCCTCTCAGCTATGTGACATTAGAACTTTGAACGTCATAAATTTTATTCGTCTTAGAAGAACCGCGTATAATTTTAATTTTTTAGTGAGCCGTTTAAGTCATTACATATTTACATTAGTTTATATAAAAAATATGTCACCGATACGCCGCCGATACCATAGAAAATTAACTATAGTAGTATCACAGATCACCACCTGTTTGTCGATCAATGGTAGTATGTTTAATGCAACTAGAATTTTAGCAAATTAATTTTTTGTTTATTTTTTTTCAAACGAGAATAAATTTAAAAAAAATAGTACCACCCACAGTTCAAACAAAAAATTACAATATTATTAAAAAACTTGCTAAAGAAAATGGTTATCCAGACAATATTATAAATAACATATTAAACGTAGAATCGCCACTAGAACCTCTCCTTGATAATAACTTAACTTATTTTAAAATACCGCTTATCAAAGGATTAAGTAGTTCGCTTACCCGAGAACTAAACACAAATTAAAAAATTGCCTTATACAGTAGGAAAACAGTCGGTAACATATTCTTTAACATAAAAGACCCAACCCCCAACTTGGAAAAATCTAAACTAATCTATTCTGTTCCACGTGGAAACTGCAATATATGCCTCACGAACCAAAAACTAAACAAACGCATTGGACAACACAGGAATGACTGCAACATCACAAAAATGGACAAAACAGAAAAAACAGCACTTAGTTCACATCACTTTTTAACTGGACATAAGTTCAAATTTGATGATACAAAAATCTTACATCGTCAAACCAACTCTTAAAAACTAGCAATAACAGAAATAAATGTAATATATAAATAAATTGAAAAACACAACTGTAAATTTTAGATCTGACACAATCTTTTATATTCAAATTTAACTCAACAAATGGGACCCCCTTTTTTTATGCATCAAAACAAGAAAAAAAAAGGAAAGGGAATGAGAAAGGGAAGAGAGAAAAATAGTCTAGATTATTCAATATTGTTATTTCACAAAATTTAACAATAGATATAACAGCTAAAAAAGGGAAGAAATAAGGGTATTATTCCATTTATTCAAACCATACTTGACACTTATTTTTTTACGACTCTTATAACTGTTTCCAAAATTTGAATTCGCCATCTGTTTATTTTTTAATTATATTTTCATCGCTTCAAGGTCAAAAACCTTAACGGCAAACAAATAAAAAAATATATAGTTGGTATATTAGTATAATTTTTGCGAGTTTGTTAAAAGTCCAATGACAAAAAAAAACTAATTTGCATTTTTTTATTTAGAAATGATCCTTTTCAAACAATAAAATAATACAAAGAAAAAACTCAACGTCTTCTCCACTAAAGTCTTTATTCTTTCGGGTTTTATTTAGGACATGTTTCGAGTCTAAAGAGACCCATCATCAGCTGAAACTAGGTAAACAAAGAAGTGTAACTACATCCAATGCAATTTTCAGTGCCTCTTCTATAGATTCAAACTGGATTCATAAAAATATATTGAACGGGATCAAATAATCACTGTCAAGTTCACTCTTGTACCCTGAAACTGACTATTCCACCTCCATCATTTTTAACCAATACCACAAGTAACTGCATTACTTATAAAACATCCTTAAAATGTAACGAACCTTTCAAAAACCTTGGTGAAATAGTTAGTTTCAGAGTACATGAGTAAACCTGAAAGTGATTATTTGATTTTTATGATTCCAGTTTGAATATTTATAATAGGCACTGAAAATTGCTTCGGATGTAGTTACATTTCTATGTTTACCTTGTTTTAACTGATGATGGGTCTCTTTAGACTCAAAACATGTCCTAAATTAAACCCGAAACAATAATGGCCTTAGTGGAGAAGAAGTTGAGTTTTTTCTTTCTAATTTGCAAACTCCACTTTGAGAAATGGACTATTTTTTCTATAATAAAATAATATAAAATGATATTGAATTTATATTCCGTACCTACTCATATTTTCCAGTCTACCCTTGGGATTTTTTGTGCACTCCCTTGTTGTATTACGGCTATACAAGATACAGAGTAGTTTCCCTCGCTGAGCAATTCAATTAAATTAATATGAGTGGTTTTGAGTCTCAATAACACTTCCAATATAAAAGGTGAAAATAAATAAATACATTTTAATAAAAACACCTCTTTGTCTAGATTTTATATTGGAGATAAAAATACTAAAGAACTGTCTGGAGCTCAATTTCAGCATTAAAAATAAAATAAAAAAAATCCGCACAGGAAATTAAATATATCGTGGATTTCTATCGCAGAAATATATAATGCGTAGGCTACTCTAAAAAATGTTAAGAAAATGGTGCAAGATAAAACGCAACAATTATAGATAATCGTTTTCACAGCTAGGGGTGTGGCAGAAATGCAGAAGATCTTTAAAATATTACCAATTCACCTTAGGTCTGACCTTATAATAATAAAAATAAAAATATGGTCAGGCTTTAGAAAAGTAAAATAAGTAATGTGATTGTGGGAAAAATAAATTATGCAAACTGTTCCTCCTTAAGTGGCATTACAAACCTTGGCGGGTTTTAGCCTCCATTCTGCCCTCTCTGTTAAGATTATTCGCCATTTTCTTATTCCAATATTTTTCTATGTCATTTTTGACATTGTCTATCCACCTATTTGGTGGCCTCCCTCTTACTCTCCTTGCTGCAGGTCTCCAGTTTATTATTGTTTTTGGTGTTCTTATCTCATTCGTTTTCTGTAGATGTCCCAACCAAACTAATCTTTTACTTTTGATGAATCTTATGATGTTTTGTCCGTCAATAACCTTCTGTTTGCACTTATTCAAACTCTAATTTTAAGAATATAAAATAAGGAGATTTATATGCAAAAAGATGTAGCCCAAAAGCTGGAAGACAATCTAAATAACTTATGTTTAAAAACTACGATAAATATTATTCGTACCATATTAAGTATGGTCGTGATAGGACCCGATTCAGATATTTGTCAAGCTGATTTTTATTTAGAAATTCAAGACGATGCCCATAATGGTTCGAAATTGCGTCTGGTAAATGAACCTAAAAAAATAATTAAAATTCCATACAAACATATCATAAAGAATGGGTCAAAATTTAAGAGATTCAAAGATATCCAATCAAAATTAACGTTGCATAAACCAGCAGAAGCAGAATATGGAAAGGAAAAGACTACTTATTTAAAAACATAATAAAAAAATATAATTCATTATTGGCATAGCCTACAAATCTGGTTTGATAACCCTTATTTTCTTTATTGAGAAAATATTTAAATATTAATTATCATCTTTATTTTTAATGTAATTTATCTTGTCAACATCAATACCATGCTACGCACCTGATACTTAAGCAATAAGGTAAACATTTTATTTTTCCATTAGTTTAGAAATTCCTTTTAAGGTTATGTGAATTTTCCCTGCTGTTTCTTTCCATTGGGAAAGCTTACTAAAATTATTTTATAAATTTTTAACTGCAATAAATTATATTATGTTATTTATAAATTCATGACGATGCAGATAATTGTTCGAAATTGCGTCTAGTAAATGAACTTAAAAAAATAATTGGAATCCCATACAAATATATTAGAGAAAATGGGGCAAAGTTTAAAAGATAGAAAGATATCCAATCAAATTTAACTCTACATAAACCAGCAAATGCAAAAGAAGAAATAAATATGAATAGGAGAAGATTACTTATTTAAAAAAATAATAACAAAAATACTATACATTATTGGCATAGCATTCAAGTCTAGTTTGATAACCCTTATTTTCTTTATTGAGAGAATACTTAAATATTAATTATCATCTTATTTTTATTGTGATTTATCTTATCCACATTAATACTATGCTCTGCACCTGATACTTAAGCAATAGGATAAAAATTTTATTTTTCCATTAGTTTAGAAATTCCTTTTAAGGTTTTGTGAATTTCTTCTGCTGTTTCTTTCCATTGGGGAAGCTTACTACTATTATTTTATAAATTTTGAACTGCAATAAATTATATTATTTTATATAGAAATTCAAGGCGATGCCCATAATTGTTCGAAATTGCGTCTGGTAAATGAACTTAAAAAAATAATTGGAATCCCATACAAATATATTAGGGACAATGGGTCAAAGTTTAAAAAATTGAAAGATATCCAATCAAAATTAACTCTACATAAACCAGCAAATGCAAAAGAAGAAATAAATATGAATAGAAGAAGACTACTTATTTAAAAACATAATAACAAAAATATAATACATTATTGGCATATATATATATATATATATATATATATATATATATATATATATATATATATATATATATATATATATATATATATAATATAATACATATAGCATAGCAAGTCTAGTTTGATAACCCTTATTTTCTTTATTGAAAAAAATACTTAAATTTTATAATTAACTATAATCTTTATTTTTATTGTGATTTATCTTATCGACATCAATACCATGCTCTGCACCTGATACTTAAGCAATAAGATAAAAAAATTATTTTTCTATTAGTTTAGAGATTCCTTTTAAGGTTATGTGAATGTTTCCTGCTGTTTCTTTCCATTGGAAGAATGTTCTGCTTTAATTTTACATACAGTATGTGGATCATGGCTAGCCAAACTTTAGGGCATTTGGTACAGGATTTTAAGAGTGCTCTAATCAAGTTTGATCATTAAATTGGCACGATATAATTTCCACCCGTATGCACGCAGCTACATTTTTTGCAAGTTCTAGTTAAATTGTTGCCCTTATTGCCTGTTTACCGTTCATAATAAGCAGCAAATTGCTTGTCTATATAGCATCATTTTACCCTGTTTTACACTATTCGAACACTCTTAAGTGCAGCTTCTCGATAATAAGCTACCGATTTTTCTAGACCCTAAGCATCCAGTGGAAATAACTAATCGAACTCCCGTAGTTATGCGAAAATGAGGCAGAAAAAGGTGAGAAGAAATTATAATAATTTCACACCATCGACAGCCTCGATAAGGCATCTTCTCCACGGCATTCTGCCACAGAATTACACAAAAACAAAGATACTAAGAATTACTTAGAAACTAATCTAACTTGACTTAAAATATCTCAAAAGAAATACAAAGTGGTGCATGTAGATCTGGTTTATTTTAATGACTAGCATCCTTACAAGTAGTTTGAAACGTGCAATTTATTTTAAGCCTGCCAAAATATAACAAGTTGACCCATCTTCGGGTGAAGCGACACACATGTATTCCAGGCAATGAACAAGCATATTCTCTCGCACAAGAAAGATAAAAAACTATTTATTGGACCAGAACCTGTATTAGAAATTTCAAAAACCTCGATAAAAGTTACAGTAAGGGAATGATGAAATATCGTTCAACACACCTGAAAAGTCCTTAAACCAAATAGAAAATATATCACACTGTGACGGGGCTCAGAGCGAGTCATTAAAAACTGACGAAACACCTGCACATAATGGTAATTTTCAGAGATGAGCTTTCTTGCAGACTATGGTTGTGATGAAACGAACAAAGCGTTTCGGTTCGGTGCATAATATGAAACCAAAACGAAGATCCTTCTGAGAAGACGGCTGGTTGTCAAAAAAGCCTGTTAAGGAAGCTATTGCTCCTCATGAGATACTTAAACCTCGTAACGTAATAAAACACACAACAAAAGATGCAACCAGCTAAGCAGCTAAAATGTCGAAAGGGTACTTAACATACACGGATTTGTGAGTGTTTCGAGCTGATAATCAAAAGTTTTACAGCTCTTGATAGTACAGCAAATGAGGATACTACTCTATCTAGTAGTTTACAATACATTTGTTCCATTGATCGTATTTCGGCAAATTTCCATTTTAATTTTGCTACTTCTCCTCTGATATCCCTTACTTCTGTTTTATTTCCTATTCACTCATTTCCTTTTCTCTCTGTCTATGTTAGCTTTACATATAAAAATTGTCTTTCTATTGATTTTTGTTCTTTTGTTACCTAATCCATGTTTGATTTAGTAAGTCTCCAGGTGTCGGATCCATAGGTAAGAGTTTGAGGTACTAAGGATATATTTTTTTTTTTAATATGTAGCCTAATATATCGAATGCTGCCCAAACCAATCTCACTTGTCTTTTGATTTCAGTTCTTTGGTTTTCTTTTTTTAGTTTAATAAAATTTGTTCCAGGTAGAATATATATTCCTATACTTGTTCTCTTGGTTTATTCTGTTCTTGATATCTTAATCTGTGTTTGTTATGATTTGAGTTTTACTGTAGTTCAAACTCAAGCCTATATTTTTAGCTGCTGTGTCTAGTTCTTCCAGCATCTTTATTAGTTCTTCTTTCTTTTCTGTTATTTAGGGGATATCATCAGCATGCCTTAGGTGGTTCAAGTATTGTTCGTTTACTTTGATGCCTATTTCTTCCCAGTCTAAGTTTTTTTAAACATCTTCTAGGGCCTGTTTGACACCCCTTCTTATGCGGATTAGCTTGGTTCCTTCGTGGATTTAATATTTTTAGCTAATAATTAAAGATGCTTTTACTGCCAATTGCTCGATGCTATCGAAAGCTTTTTCAAAGTCTATAAACGCAATATATAGTGGATTCGTTCGCTCGTTCTATTAGGACTTTCATGGTTAATAGGCGGTTAAATGTACCCAAACCTTCTCTGAAGCCTGCTTGTTCTTTTGATTGATATCTGTCAAATATTGTTGTTAGACTATCTGTTAATATTTACGTGAAAAGCTTATAAAGGAGTGTTATAGGTCGATAGTTTTTTAGGTCTGCTGTCTGTGTCACCTTTCTTGTGTAGAATAATGGTTATGAATTCTTTCCAGTGGTTTGGAACTATTTTTTTTCGTATTTTATTCAAGATACTACTATATTTAGTTGAATTCTGTGAACGCTGCACCGTCGGACTACGACCATTATAATTATTAAGCTCATCTCGTGAAGGTCGAGCTATCGGCCGCAAAAATCTTCGGAAAATGCCTAAAATATGTATACTTTGGATCAGTCGCGGTAGGCATCAAGAGCAGCAGTAAACAACAAGACAATCAGCAGTTAAAAGATCTTTGACGGCGCTTCTAAATGAGATTCGCTGGAATTCCTGGTCGAAGAAGACTTAAAAGAAATTAGAGATTATGAGAAAACGATAAATTGATAGTTCAATGATAAGATACCGGAATAAGAAGGAAATATAGGAAAATTGGAAACCTGATTACGTACAAAAGAATCTCCATTCATAAATATGCTTTAGTTTAGTGCTTTGAAGACTCTAAAACTTCTTTTAATTTCGTCGACGTTTATTATTATGAAATTGGTTTCTAAACAGAAGACGTCGATCAATATTATAAATTTTACACCAGAAAATATAACAAAATAAGTCAAAGTTAACGATGAAGCCGTAAACCATAATAGCCACATTAATAGCACTATTTTTGAAAATTAACCTCAGTCCTTCCTGGAAAGCTTTGGAGTATTAAGAAGACATTACTTCAGGAATTTCTGGTCGTAACTTATTTTGCTTTTTGTTTTTGTTTAGAGCTTATAGAGCCTAAGATGATATTAGGACGCCTCAATTGACATTTTATAATTATAAATTAAACTTTAACCATAAATAATATCGAAAAGTTTAATTTAAATTCGCTAACGCTTAGCAAGTAGATAGAGGCAACTACAAAGAGCTACTTATTACATATTTCTTCAGAAGCAACTTAAAATGCTAATGCTAAGCACCCTCATGATTTTGTAGAAGGATAACTACCGATGGTATGATGGATAATAATACCACCTTATGGTAAATTTCTTGCTCCTTCTTTCTTTGATCATGACATTATGCAAGAATCTATTTAGCCTAAGGTCTTTTGATGGCCCAGAATTCTACTGAATTGGCTTATTAACTCATAGCATCAGATTAGCGAAACAGCCTTAAAGATCAGATCACACATCAATAACATATTAAGTTATAGATAAGACAATAAAAAAAACAATGAATTAATTAAGAACATGTAAAAGTTATTGCTTTTCACGAAAATATTAACAGATAGTCTAACAACAAAATTTGACGGATATCAATCAAAAGAACATGTAGGCTTCAGAAAAAGTTTCAGTATAGTTGACCAGCTATTAACCATGAAAATCCTAATAGAACGAGCCAATGAATACAATATTGCACTATATATTACGCTTGTAGACTTTGAGAAAGCTTTCAATAGCATTGAGCACTGGGCAGTAAAAGCATCTTTAATTAATAGCCGAACAGATTTAATACCCATTAAATATAGCGAAGCAACATCATCAATCAGAATCAACGAAGGAACAAAGTCAATCCATATAAGAAGAGGTGTCACAGGGGGACACACTATCCCCTAAACCATTTAACCAGGCCCTAGAAGATATTTTTAAAAACTTAGATTGAAAAGAAATAGGCATCGAAGTAAACGGACAATACTTGAGCCACCTAAGATATGCTGATGATATCGCCTTAATAACAAATACGAAAGAAGGACTGATAAAAATACTGGAAGAACTGAATACAGCAGCTACGAATATAGACTTGAATATGAACTGCAGTAATTTAGAATAAACCAAGAAAAGATGGAGCAAGTAGAGGAATATATATATATATATATATATATATATATATATATACATATACCTGAGAAAAATTATGAAACTAAAAAAAGAAAACCAAACGGCTGAAATTAAGAGACGAGTAAGATTGGCCTCGGCAGCATTCGGTAAATAAAGCTGCATATTAAAAAATATAAAATATCCTCAGCACCTCAAAACGAAAGTGTATAACCAATGTATCCTTTCTGTACTTACCTATGAATCCCAGACCTGGACACTTACAAACTCAAACATGGATAAGGTAAGAAAAGTCCAAAGATCAATGGAAAGACAACTGTCACATGTAAAGCTAATAGATAGAAAAAGGAATGAATGAATAAGTAACAAAAACAAAAATAAGGAATGTCAGAGGAGAGGTAGGAAAATTAAAATGGAAATTTACTGGTCACAATATCAGACAGAAAGACGATCGAGGGAACAAATATATTGTAAACTGGAGACCTTGGGAAAATAAAAGAATCGATGGATCGAAGAAGGCTAAATAGATGGATAGAAAGGTTATTAATGAAATAAAATGACAATCTTGCAAAAGCAATTTAGAGGCACGGAAAAAACCACAATACCTTAAATACATAAGAGAGAAACAAAGGGATCTAATATCTTGTTTCAAAAGTATTACGTAATGCAATTTCCTGTTGTACCTTTATTTCTACGTGCGATCACGTCCTGTCGCCAATTCTTAGTTGTTCAGAAAAATATAGAAGGCTTGGAATTTCACTATTTCCTGTTTTATTAATAATTTTCTTTGCACCTTTATCTTTATTGTTAGTCGGCGGTTAATATCTGGTATTTTTCTTCATTTAAATCGTCTTATTGTTTTGCACAATTACGATTGTTTACCCAAAGCGTATAGTCTGTGGTTATAGTTATTACACAATGGGGTTTTACACGATTTCTAAAATTTTTATAAATTCTTATGTCTACCATCTCAGATTTTAAAACAAGCGCTTCTACTACTCTACAAATAATCATAAATCACCTAAGGAATTATTAATAGAACAATGTCGAAATTTAAGATTTTGATTTGAGTAATTTTTGTGCAGAGCCCGTTCTCAATGTTATTAGCCATTTTTACGAAAGATATTTTATCTTCGTATTTTCTTCTATAATTGACTTTAAAAATACCTTCTTCAATCAGATACGAATTTCTGTAAACAGTGCGCTTTATGATGGGAATGTATCTAATTTAGAAATATTTTCAGCTCTTATTGTTGTTTACTCTCGGCTTTATGTGACTTCCTGAACAGAAATTATAATACAGTCGAACCTCTATAACCCAAACCTGAAGGGACAACCAAAACAGTTCGAGTTATGGAGAGTTCGAGTTATAGAAACTCGAGTTACATGGGTTAAAATATATGTAAAAAGGGCAGGGACCGCTTAAAAGGTTCGAGCTATAGAGAGGTGCGAGTTATAGAGGTTCGAGTTAGAGAGGTTCGACTGTATTTTAAAATATTTCTTTTTTTTCCTTATTTTTAGTTCGTCATCAACAGCATCTATAGTTTCTCTAGTGATTTTTGCTAGCTTTTGTTTTTTGGCAATTCCTATTGTGGTAAATATAGACAAGGGCCATTAAAAAACTAAAATGTTTCAAATTTTTACTGCTTTTAATATTAGAATTTATACATGTGTGGGGTCTTCAACATCTTTTAAATTTTTTCTCTAAAGTCCAAGTCATCTTCGTAATTAATTATCTTTGCTGCATCAAGCCCTACATTGTTTGCATTTTCAATTTTTGCTCTGTTTTCAAATACTGTTGCATACATAAAATCTTCGCTGTAATCAGTAGGTTGCTATCACAGCCAGAAAAAATTGTTTTAGAAGAAGCCTAACATTGCTTAGTAAAGAATATGTATAAGGTAGTTAAAAAGCTAGAGGCCTCTCGCAATTTGATGCAACGACCTTTCAATATCTTTTAATCAGAGCTCGTATTAAGGATGGTTGGATGACTTTATTATCCTCTTCATTTTTCCATTTGGAATTGGTCCAAAGGTGCATTGGAGATCAGAAATTCGAAATATCATTTTCGCGTACTTGGCGTACTCTTTACATGAATTTTTTTAGAATGATAAAACCCTTTTCAAAACAAGCCATATATCGTAGTTCTCTAAATTTATTTTAGTACGTGTTATTTATTTTAAAAAAATTTCTTCCCCTTAATTGATATAATGAGAAATCATTAAAACCGGAAAAATAGTCTGCCAAACCAAAAACAAAAAACTTACAGAAGAAGATTTATAGACACCAAATTTCCATGCGTAAATTGCGTTCCTTCTTCAAAGCAAAATAAAGCAAAGCAATCTAACTATCAATAGAGGCATTAAACACATAACATTATCTCGCTATCTTTAATCAAGGAAGTTAAGGTGGAACTCGTACAGAGCAAATACTGGTACTTTTGATTACAATCTACTCTAACGTTATAATAATAATAACGATCGCACATGGGGGGCATTCCGCTTTATGTTTCGGTTTTTTTTTATTTTCCTTAGTAATGTAGTCACAGCATAATCGTATAAGATTGAAAAAAATCTTATTTTATTAATTCTAGAGGAATTAAGAATTATGATACCGTTTCAATAGAGAAATTATGGACAGTGAGCAAACTAATATCAATCATACATATATAAAAGCGATAAAAGAACTATACAAAGAGTCAAAATTTTAAATTAAAATTGGAAATCGAATTGCATAGGGGAGGAAAGTAAATTAAAATGTTGGTGTTTTTTGATTTTTTCCTATAGTTTTATCATAGTTCCTACCAGTCTGCCATAGCTCAGCTCTCTAGCATTTCTGGAAGTAGGCAATATTAATTTATAAAACTTTGCATATATATGGGAGGGAAGTAAATAAAAATTTTGGAGTTTTTTAATTTTTTCCTATGGTTTTTTTTTAGTTCCTATTGGTCTGCCAAGGCTCAGCTCTCTAGCGTTTATGGAAGTGGGCAATGTTAATTTTTTATAACTTTACATGTATAGGGAAAGGGAGTAAATTAAAATTATTGGGTTTTTTATTTTTTCCAAGGATTTGGCCATAAGTACTATAAGCCAAATTTTAGCTTTGTAGCATATCTGGAAGTACAGTAGAATTTTAATGATCTATGTATGAGTGAGTGGCAAATTCGCGGTTTTTCAAAATTCCTAAACTACTTTACCGCTTTATGGAAGTCCATGAAACTTCAAGGTGTTGTAAGATCTATAAAGTTCTACGACTGTGCATAGTTTAAGTTTCGTAGCTCAATCCGAAGGAGAGTTATAGGTAGGTCAAATCTTGGCTGAAATGTTTCAAAAAAAGGTGGTACAGCAGTTTGCGCGAACTTAGCGGGACACTGCTGTGCCCGCAGATAATGTATCATTTTCATAAATTCAAAATTTTTAAATATCTTATTTATTTATTTTGTATTTTTATTTTGCAAAAATAATATCATGTGATACCTCATTCGGAAGGTAACGGACTTTTCACTATATATTATTACTCTGATATAAGTAGTTCTCAAGATATCTGAATTGATTTTAGTTCCGCGTAATTGAGCATATTTTACTCAATAGCTCTCTCCATTATTATTGATCTGACCATAACTTTTAAATTAGTAAAGTTGGAGGATTTTTACCGAATCATCAAAATCTAATACTAAAAATGACATATATGTTAAACACTTGTCGAATTTTTGACATAATGGCGTATATTTTTAAATGAAACACCCTGTATTTAATTTTTTTAGTTGATAGGGCTCCCTTTTCCGATTTTGAAATAAGCATTTAAAATCTGAATAAATAATGAGGATGTTGGCATCAGGTGTTAATTTTTGGCAAGTGCTGTTTTGGTAATGAATAAAATTAGGTTTTTAAAATGCAAATATTTCAACAACGGCTGGACGGAATGTCAACATACTATATATTTTTGAAATCAGAAATATATTGACTACAAAATTAAATACGGGATGATTCATTTTAAAAAATTAGCCATTTGTCAAAATTTTGACAGTTGTTTGACATATGTTATTTTTGCCATCAGATTCAAATGACTCAAGAAAAATTCAATTTTACAACGTTACTGACAGATCAATATTAACAGCAGTATCGCCACCAGAAATATGTTTTGGGGTTTATTCATGAAATATGTGGAAAAAATTTAAAAATTCTTAGCCTTGGGGGAGATGCCGGACCCCAAGGCCTCTCCCCCTTTGGGTGCGCTCATGTTAACGGAGATAGCTATTTAGTAGAATATTACCCGGTAGATGTTTGAGCCAAATTACCAGTTTTTCATTTTCTCAAATTAATTTTTAAAAAATTACCAGATTAGACAATGAATTTCGAGATTCTTCTGTTGAATGAGTGAATCAACTATAAATCGACATCAATAAGTAAAAGAACTAGTAGTTAAATGGATGCAATGTTAAATGCACATAATTTCCAAACAAAACGGTTCATTCGTTTGATTTGCACACCATGATTACAAAATAGTACATCTGATAAATGTTGTGAGATGCGTTTGCTTTAGTGCTATCTCATTAAAGTGAAAGGTAGGCCTACTAGATGGTTGTACATGTACGTACCTATTAAATGCCTCGTAATAAGTCATTCAAACGAGACATAAATACCTTTTAAGACGTTCTTATTAAATAATAATTGTTTAGAAATATGCTTCCAATTTATATTGTACGCGTCCATGAAAAAATCCTAACAGGTGGGCTTGGCTTCAGAAAAGGTTTCAGTACAGTTGACCAACTATTAACCATGAAAATTTTAACAGAACGAGCCAACGAATACAACATTCCACTATATATTGCGTTTATAGACTTTGAAAAAGCTTTCGATAGCATTGAGCACTGGGCAGTAAACGCATCTTTAATTAATAGCTAAATTGATTACAAATACACAGTCAAAGGAACCAAGCCAATCCGCATAAGAGAGCTGTCAGACAGGGTAACAAAATATCACCTAAACTATTTAACCAGGCCCTAAAAGATGATTTTAAAAACTTAGATTTGGAAGAAATAGGCATCAAAGTAAACGGACAATACTTGAACCACCTAAGATATGTTGATGATATTCCCTTAATAACAGATAAAAAAGAAGAACTAATCAAAATGATGGACGAACTGGATACAGTAGCTAAAAATAAAGGCTTGAGTATGAACTGCACTAAAACTAAAGTCGTAACAAACCCAGATGACAATATCACGATCAGAATAAACCAAGAGAAAATAGAACAAGTGGAGGAATATATATATACCTGGGACAAATTATTAAACTAAAAAAGGAAAACCAAACTGCTGAAATCAAGAGACAGAGTAAGAATGGTCTGGGCAGCATTCGGTAAATTAAGCTACATATTAAAAAATAAAAAATATCCTCAGTACCTCAAAACGAAAGTCTGTAACCAATGTATTCTTCCTGTACTTACCTATAGATCCCAGACCTGGACACTTACATAATCAAACATGGATAAGGTAACTAAAGCCCAAAGATCAACGGAGAGACAAATGTTACCATGTAAAGCTAACAGATAGAAAAGGGAATGAATCGATAAGAAATAAAAAGTAAGGGATGCCAGAGAAGAAGAAGAAGTAGCAAAATTAAAACGGAAATTTGCCGGTCATAATATCAGACAGACGATTGATGGAACAAGTGTATTGTAAACTGGAGACATTGAGAAAATAAAAGAACTAAGGGAAGACCCCAAATGAGATAGGCGGACGATTTGAAGAGACATGCAGGAGCTAGATGGATGAACATGGCGACAGACAGAGAAGGATGGAAGATATTGGGGAAGGCCTATGTCCAAAGATGGATCGAAGAAAGCTAGATATATAGATAGATAGATAGATAGAATTTTGGGGTACCCTTAAGTCACAACCAAAAGTTTTTTTGGATATCGGGTAAAATATTTATGAAAAACTTGCATTTTTTTCATGGGTGGTCCCAGCACTTTACATACACAGGGCATCAATATCCAATACACAGGGCATCAATATCTAATGCAACCCAACAAGAAAAAGAAATATTGAGATTCAAAAGACATAATATTCCTGTATATTTGTTGGCATTGAATTCGAATTATATTTTCTTAAATTCATTTTTCAAAATTAAAAACTGGTAATTTGGGTTAAACATCTACTAAAATAAATTCAGATATCTTGAAAACTACTTACACCAGGATAATAGCAAATAGTTGGGTATAACATAACATTATTTTTGCCCAAAACAAATTATAAAAAAATAAAAAAATTACTTCAACATTTTCAATCCGTAAATGTGATCTATCTATCTATCCAGTTAGCCTTGTTTGATCTGCCTTTGGACATAGGCCTCCCCCAATATCTTCCACTCTTCTCTGTCTGTCGCCGTGTTCATCCACCTAGTTCCCGCATGTTCCTTCAAATCGTCCGCGCATCTCATTTGAGGTCTTCCCCTAATTCTTTTATTTTCGCAAGGTCTCCAGTTTACAATACATTAGTTCCATCGATCATCTTTTTGTCTGATATTATGACCGGTAAATTTTAAATAAATTTTAATTTTGCTACATCTCCTCTGATATCCCTTACTTTTGTTCTATTTATTATCCATTATTTTCTTTTTCTATCTGTTAGCTTTACATGTAACATTTGTGTTTCACTTGATTTTTGGGCTTTTGTTACCTTATTCGTGTTTGATTGTCCAGGTCTGGGTTCCATAGGTGATTACAGGATGGATACACTTTCGTTTTGAGATGCTAAGGATATTTTTTATTTTTTAATATTAGTTTCACGTTACATTTTGATATTTCTTTCTTTTGTCGTTTTTTTTTTGTTTCTTTCTTACTGATTCATCCTGTAGAACCACATTCTTCGAAACTAATTGAAACATGTGTAAAGATTGATCAATCTTCATCTTATGTATGTAGGTTCCACAGGTCAATAGTTTCTATTGTTGACTTTAATAGTTTTGAAGATTTGTAATCTTAGATCTATAGAATCGTTTAAATTCAAATTTAATTGATCTGTGATCTACCGTATAAAAACTGGTACTGGAGTGGAAAAAATATATATGTATGTATCTGCCTATATATATATATATGTACATAAATTGTACGTGTGGGATATATTTGTAAAGGTTATTGTCCAAGGACTTTTTTGCAAAGTGGTTTTTAAAAATTGCTCGATTCTGTGTGGGCTAAGAAAGAAATTTGCTTTTAACCAGTTTTGGATACCAATCATGTGTGCTTTATTTTCTTATAAAAAAGGTTTAAATTTATTTCTATACACTGAATAAAGTTTATATTCAAGTTTATATCATTATCAAAACATCCAAATTTGAGAAACACATTAAAATATAACGATGTGAAAACAAGCAAATTTCATTTTGATATGAAAATCTTATGCTAAAAAACAATACCAAGATAAACAACAAAAAATGGTTGTTAAAAATTTTTTTTTCAGTGTAAAAAAAATCTAGGATGTTATTGGACTAAAACTCGGGTCATTTACTTTACTTTTAATTTGTTTTGAGATTCGCAATTACTTTAAAAAATTTGTCACATCCAGTTTTGTTTTGTACACTTCCTGTGTCACACTTGGTAATTTGGCCTTCAACCCAAAGCCATGTCTTTGTCAGTTTTATTTTATTTTAAGTACAACTATTCTTATATAAAATCGATCCAGTAATTTAGTAGATAATAGCACAAAAAAATTAGCTAGATTTTCTGTGCTAATAGATAGTTTAAGTTATGCTACGTATTTATACGAAAGCATGAAATTTGACAGATACGCAAGCGCACTTCGTCAAGGTCACCTAGCGCCTTAACGTTACCAGAGAACCACAATTGGTTGATTGACCTATCAAATCACGACTTATTTATAAGATAATTAATTTTTAAAACATTCAATACTATTTGCTTGGATCGTAAAATTCATTCTTAAAACTTCTAAGAACCTCAAAAAAAAAATTATAGACGGTTTTAAGGTTTATATCCACAATTTTAAGATTTTTTTATTTTATTTTTTTTTCAGACAGATCTGAATTTTATAAAAATACAATACGTTATTTTTAAAACAATAATTTTTAAAATGTAAAGAACCCTAATTTACCCCCTAATCCCTCATAAACCCTCAAAACAATTATAAATATTTTTAGGATTGATGAACACAATGTTAACATTTCAAGATTTTTTCAATTCCGACTAAAAGAATTAATTACTAAAATGTAGGGAACCTACCTAAATTTTAACCTAAACACCTACCTACTTTCAAGAAAAATATAATTTTTATCAAGATTTATATTCACAATGTTAATATCTGATGAATATTTCAAATTTTTTTTTTTTTGATTGAGGCCAGAGTTTTACGAAAATAAATTATGATGTTTTCAAAGCAATCACTATTAAAATATTTTAAATGAAAATTACCCTCTAAGCCTCTAAAATCTATTAAAAAAATTATAAATGATATTAAGTTTGATAATCGCAATGATGCAATAAATATTTTCTTTTAATTTTTTTTTCTGATTAAGATAAAAATACATTATGATGTTCTTAAAGGAGCCAGTATTAAAAAGTTTGAAAATAAAAATTACTTCCTAAACCCCTAAAATCTATTTCAAAATCCTAAATAATGTTAACTTTGATAATCACAATGTTGCAATTGAAAAAATTTTTTCGCTTGAGACAGAAATACATCATTAAGTTTTTAAAACAATCATTAAAAAAAAAATAGAAAAGAAAAATTAGACGGTGTTATGCAACAACTGTTTAAGACACAATTGCGAGGTTGTGGGTTAAATCATTTTTTGTATCGTTCTAAAACTAATTTTGAACGTTTTTCAACAAAGAATATAATTTTAAGCCACAATTGGGAGGTTGTGGGTTAAATCATTTCTGCGTATCGTTCTATAATTAATTTTGAACGTTTTTTAACAAAGAATATAATTTTTCAGAGGTTGTGGCTTAAACGGTTGTTGCATAACACCGTCCAATTATACTCTAAGGTTTGATAATTACAATCTAGCATTTAACAATTTTCTTATTATTTTTGGTTTTCTTTTGATTGAGATCCCAGTATTTTAAACATACAAATATTTATTGATTTTAA
Source organism: Aspidapion aeneum (assembly GCA_963576565.1). Lineage (NCBI taxonomy): Eukaryota > Metazoa > Arthropoda > Insecta > Coleoptera > Brentidae > Aspidapion > Aspidapion aeneum. Next base: position 120,855,646 of record OY755040.1, read on the forward strand.
AGACATCAATAATAAAATGTATGAAACCCAATAATACCTTATAAAGCCCCAAAAACGCTCAAAAAAATTATAAATGCTTTTAGGCTTGATAATAACAATGTTACATTTTAAGATTTTATGTAAATCGCAAAAAACTGAATAAAATATTTGGAGCCTTATATCTAGCGCTCAAGCTCAAGGAGGATTTTGGCGGACAATATGTATTAGATGCTAAGGAACAATTATACAAAAATCCAGAATGCACCTATTTTTTTCCAAGTTTCAGGGTCTTTTCACATAATATGGATTAAGCTATCAAAGAGGAAATGCTGCTTCAGTTTTAGGAACCATCCCTAAAGCTACCTGTATTAAAGACATTTTTGATTTGTAATTTTCGTCTGATTTGTGGTTTTTTTCCTTTGTTTATTTTTGTTAATTTTATGATTTTTTTTTAAATTAATTGTTTCACCATTTTATTATTATATATTATATTGTTATTTACACCAAAAAAATGTTAACTCTCTATTATCGTACAAACAGATACACGAACAAATTTAATTAAAAAACACCCAAAAATTGGCGGATGTTACTACATACTTCTTAGTAAATAGAAAAATGAATAAAAGGACCGAATAAAAAAATACCCATTCTGGAGTTTCAAAGGTGTATTGGCGAAAAAGTCACGGTTTTCAATAAAGAAAAAAATCTTTTGCTATGGAGGTGTAAGTTCATTAACTTAATTTATTGTAAGAAACTGATTTTACAGTAAAAGTTATATCACCAATGTCGGTTCGTTGTTCTGCAGGCTGCACTGACGAAGCGTTCTTAAGGAGGAAACTGAATCATTTTTATTACTTGTGTCCATACAGGGTGTCTATCAATAAGAAACGGATATATTTTTTGTAGGCAACACTTTCAACGAATCTCCAAAAAGCAGTCTTCCAGAACTCAGTTTTTTTACTGTTATTAATGCCTTTAAAAGTATTCCTTTACTTTAAATAATTATTTTGACAAAATCATTTTTTTAATGTAGAGGAAGATCTTTTTTCAATTTAATTTTTATTTTGTTGTTCAAAGAAACGTTGTAGGAAGTAGAAATGGCAATACTCAAGTCGAGCAGCATTTTTCTATCTAGCCTGGTTTGGTTATGTTTGCTGTTGTTGTCAAAGCTGTAATTCTACTCGTTTGTTGGTACTGTCAAAATTGCATTCTTGAAAGCGTCGACTGCTTCCTCTAGCGACTGAAATCTTTGACCACGCAGTCTATTCTTGATTTTTGAAAAAGTATAGAAGACGTTGGGTCTTAGTCGGGACTGTATGTAGGATGGTCCAACAATTCGACGTTTTGTTGGGTTAAAAGTTCAACAGTGTTTTGTGCTTTGTGCGAACTTATATTGTCTTGATGGATGATGATACGTCGTTCGGGGTTCGTTTTTCGAAGGTCAGCAACTATGCACTATTTATCAATTTAGAGTAAAGTGGGGTAATATGGCAACTTAAAATTCAGAGGTTCACATTTTAGTACCTAACGTCCCTATTTAAGATACTTTGACTGCACTTTAGAGCCTACACATTCAGATATTTGTCGTAATAGGGTTTTTGCCAAATTCCCGCGTTCTCAAGTGTTACAAGCAAAAATACATGGATATGCACTTTTGCCATATTACCCCTGGTCATGAGTAATATTCCACAGCCCGTTGGGGAATATGGATGACAACATACTATTCTCGTAAGAATTAAACTTTCCAATAAAATTTAAAAAAAGAATTGTTTAAAAAATAACATACTTTATTAAGCATAAAAATATATAAGGCTTATAAAATATTTCTTTACAACAGTTGCTTTAGTGGAATACAAGCCCAAATTGGCTTTTATCAAAAACAAATTTAAATCAGGTATTTAAGGTTGGTACGTAGTATGCCGCCAGAATAACTAAGGTTGTAAAGCATATTTTGACACAAACCTATTAAAATTGAACTTAAACTGACTAAATTTAGTTAAAACTTTGTTCGCCCGTATGTAGGAATATTTTTCTAATTAGTACTTACCTTTTAATGGTGTTTTTTGCCTTAATGGGTTGTTTACCAATCTCTTGCACGTGCTGGCTTATACTGACATGTTAGAGAGCATTGTTGTCAAATGTTGGCTTGGAAAGAAATTATTGAACTGCGGCGTACCCAGTTCGTCATATTACTCTATATATTTGTTAAATCTGTCGTGTTTACAAACCTTAAAATGGTTGCCGTTTTCTTTATAATAAGAGTTGAAAATATAATTCCTTCCTATTTTCTAAATTTTTGAGATGGTTAACTTTAAAAATTTTAGATGTTTGTGTGGTTTCAACTTACACCATAGAAGGGGCAAGTTGAAACATTAAACATGACAACAATAATATATATTTTCCACGCATTAGATGTCTGCGTAGCAGGAGATAATTTTAGGCGGTTTACTTTGTTTGCTATGATCGGTATCAAAAATTGTAATTTTTGTTTCAACCGCACTTTCGCCTACGCGGTTTTTTCCTGTTAAGTGATGTACGAATAGTTCAGGCAAGATTCGGGAAAATCCACTTTCTAGAAGCATTTTATATTACTTTTTGGCAAATTGGCAATTCCCCCTATTTTGACCCCGCTGAATCCAAATATCCCTGTTGCCAACTCGAAATATTGACAGGGGCTGAGATATTCAAGATGGCGGCGAAAATGGCGGCGGAATTTTAAACTGTACATTCAAAATATAATTAAAAAATATTAACATATTATTTTTTTTTAAATAGCTGCAAAAACCTCCAGAACCCCCCCCCCAGACCCCCCAAAATCTGAAAGTTTAAGGTTTTTTCAAATTTTCTTAATAATTAAGCTTCTAAGAGAAAAATGTATAACATACTTTATTGTAGACAATGAAATTCCCTTTTTAACATGGTATAACCACGGATCACCTAACAAATAAAGTTAGACTAATAACAAGCTCTCCAGCGGCGTCCGTTAATTGAAGTAATTAAAAAAAGTTGAAAAAATACCTATGTTTTTTCCAAGATTTATTTAATTTTCTTAAAAAACTAATATCTACAGAAAACCATGTATTACATTTTGGTATACTCAATAAAATTTCCTTCAAAATGACGTTTAACGTGATTAAATCGGTTTTATAAATAAAACTTCAGGGGCATCCGTAAATTAAATTAATTTTAAAAAACAGAAAATAATCCATTTTTCTTACACGTTTTATCTAATTTTCTCAAAAACTAAGCTTAACATGAAAAAACTTTTTTGTAGGCAGGGAAATTCCCTTTTTAAAAATGTGAAAGTCGGTGGGGTATGACTTATAGCAAACTCTCCAGCGACGTCCGTCAATGGGGGTGATTTCAACAAATCATTTAAAAAATCATGTTTTTCATAGGTTTTTTTCAATTTTCTTAAAAACGAAGCTGTTTATCAAAAAATGTGTTTTATATTTCGTCATAGCCAATAAAATTTCCTTTCAAACGATGTATAACAAAGTGGAAGTTATTTCATATTGACCGCTCCAGTGGTGTTCTTAATTTAAAGAAATTATTTAAGATCAATCCAAACTAATCAATTTTGTGTCTTATTAGCTTTTCAGTGGATAATAAAGAGCGGCGGATAAAAGGTCGAAAGTACAAAAGGTCGAAAGTACAAAAGGTCGAAAAAATAAGGTCGAAAGTACAAAAGGTCGAAAATACAAAAGGTCGAAAGTACAAAAGGTCGAAAGTACAAAAGATCAAAAAACAAAAGGTCGAAAGTTCAAAAGGTCGAAAGTACAAAAGGTCGAAAGTACCAAAGATCGAAAGTACAAAAGATCAAAAGTACAAAAGATCGAAAGTACGGCCGCGGGTCCACATCGACTGGACAGATCAATTCGACTTGATACGGTAAATTTGTATTTTTAATATTTTGTTTTGTCGATTTTTTTTCGACATTTTGTACTTTCGACCTTTTGCTTCGGCGGCGGGCCCGATAATAAAATGTCCCTTTAAACAGTGTGTCACAAAAAGTGACCCATAGTATAGAAAACCCTCCAGGGGCGTCCGTAAATTGCAAAAATTACAAAAAAATTACGGGTTTCATTCAATTTCCATCAAAATCTCAATTTCAAATAAAATGTCAAACTCTTCCTAACAGGTTGACAGGTTGGTTGTTGATACCAATGAGTACCTAATTATATTTATGCCCCCCCCCCCAAACCGTTGCATAAGATTCACTACTTTATTTTTAGTTCCATATGCTTAAAAAAATAACCAAAAACACCTGTGTCAAAGTTACTACTGTTACTTTCTGCACAAAAATATTGCTTAGGGGGGGCCATGGCCCCTATGCCCCCTCCCCTTATAACCATCGGTGTTTTTCTGCTTGAAAGAACTTATTTAGATAAATCAAAATATCTAATCTAATTAAAAAACAGTTTATTTTAATTTGGAAAAATTTTATTTTAGTAGGTATAAATTACGAACCTTTTTGAAGTATTTATCATAACATTAACCTCACTTTGTAATATATCGTTTAAAAAGAAATTGTCGTATCCTTAATAAAGAATAAAGTCACATTTTTTCAGAAAATCTTAGAAAAGATATTTAAATATGCAAGAGAAACGGATTATTTCAGTTAATTTTGAAAATAAGTTTATATTAGTACGCCCCTGAAGCCTTAAGTATGGCAACAACCCGGCATTTTAATAAAGTTTTTAAAAGAAAATGTTATGTTCTACAATAAAGTGTACTACATGTTTTTTCCTAAAAAGTGTTTTTGAGAAAATTTTGAAAAACCTATAATAAACATGTTTTTTCTAAATAATCCCAATTTACGTACGCCACTGAAGAGCTACTTGCTTTTCCTAACTTTATTGACCAGAACATTGTTGGAAAGGAAATTTTATTCTCCACAAAAAACTGTTCTTTGCAATTTTTGATAAAAAGGTTAGTTTTCGAGAAAATTGCATAAAACTGAAAAAAAAAACAGGTTTTTGGGGGTTTGGGGGGGATTTTCTCCGTTCCTGTCAATTTTTCTAGTTGGCAACAGAGATATTCGGATTCAGCGGGGTCAAATTAGGGGGAAATGGTCTGTTGCCAAAAAGTAATATGATTTGCTTCTAGACCGAAAACGAAAAGCCTTTTAAAATAATATGCTCTGACTATAAGCTCTAAGACGACACAATATTTGAAAGGAAACATAATCGTTTTTTGCTCTATTATTAGGTACAAGACTCACCCTGTATAGACCCATTTACAGTATTTTCCGCTTGCTTAAAACTAAGTTTAATTTATAATGTCTACCATTAAATCCTCATTAGGAATGGCAACAAACCTTAACTTTGACTTCCATCTAACGTTCTCTCGAATAAAACGTGCTTTCGGCTCTTGATTCACTTCCTGACTACATTTTCTTGGTTTCAACTCATACGAATTGGAAATTCAAATATTTAACACCTATCCAAATGCATATTTTGAAAGAGAATTCTACTAACCAATCAGGAAAGATGTGCAAAATACAGCAAAGTTTCCTGCTTAGATTTTGTGAAGTATATCGGATTCAAAATACACACCAAAAGGCGTTTTCGCCATGCATTACGCATACGCATAGATAATAGATAGTTTAAGTTGTGTTACGTATTTTTACGTAAAACTGCACGTTAAGCGCTCTACGTTTTGTTCCAAATTTGAGTTTAACTTGAATGTTTTTACGTTACCATAACAAGTCTACTAATAGCAGAGAATATGGAATGTGGCACTGTGTTTTTTTGATGTTACAATTTTGTTTTTTGTCTTTTCAACTACAGTAGGAATATATTTGCAAAGAATCGTTTGTACTGAAACAGAAATTATCGTCTAGCCTCATTTTTCGATTGGTCAATCAACCAATTCTATTCTTTGGTAACGTTAAGGTGCCCGCAGACTGCCGTAAGCTAACGTAAATACGTAAGCTCCTAACGTGACCTTGACGACGGTGTGACGAAGTGCGCTATCAAATCTATCAAATCTCTGTCAAATCTCATGCTTACGCGAAAATACGTAGCACAACTTAAACTATCTAATATTTAATGTTGCTCACGCTTATGTCTGTATATCTGTCTGTAACGACCAACGAGCATAACTCAAAAACTACTTGTCCGATTTTATTGAAATTTGGTAACTATGTTGAGTTTTGACTTTAGATGGTCTCATTTAGAATAGATTATAGTAGAATTCAAAAATTAGAATTCTGGTAAAAATGTTAAATGTGTGGTTCTATACTAAATGTGCATGAAGATAAAAAAATAAATTATAGTTTGTTTTGTTCAGTGGTGTTACACTGTGGGGGATCTTCAACCGGACGCGTCCCCCACCCGGGGATAGGAGGTTATTTTATACCAAAAAGGGTAAAAATTACATTATAATTAATTGTGTGGGAGTAGGTGCCCAGAAATTGGCAGCATTTTCTATCTTCTAGACACACCTGAAACTCCTCAAAAACATTAAAATTGGGACACTCTGTGCAGCGTGTCCCGTTTTCGATGGGATTAAATGGGAAACTCGGTTATTATTAAAGGTATCGATTTTCTGATTGCACCTTACCGTGCTCTTTTTTTGAGCCCTTAAAAATGCTGTAATCAGATTTTTGCTATACCCCGTGATTTCGCTAATAGAGGGAGTATTTGAAAAAATTGCATGTTTATTAATTCCTTACATCTCGCTTATTTTGCAAGATATTTTTATACTGTATAAACATTTTTATGGGAACTTTTTTAGAGCAAAATAATGACGTTATCGACATAAAAAAATTAAATACGGACCTGGATTTTTTTAATTATTATTTTGATTGATTTCATGCTATTATTATCTTAAAATGATAAAACTTTAATATGTTTTGATTTAAGGTTCAAAAAAATATTTAATGTTTAAAAAAAAATTATTCCGAACCTGGGAATTTCCAACGTAAATATAAATTAAAAATTGCAAGGCACACTAGTTGAACGATTTTGAGTTTATCTGTTTTAAAACGTTCAAAGATTTATAAAGAAAGTGAAAAACGTTAAAAAGTTACAAAAATAATATCATAGTAATTATTTGATGGTAGCACAGCAACTCATGAAATTTACTTCAACATGGAAAAACAAAAGCGTGGAATTGACATTGTCATTTTTCTGAATGGCTCACTCAAAATTTTTCTAAAATGGCTAAAATCCAGATTTTGAAAAATGTGATATGTTTGACTGCTTTATTCAAGCAAAAAAATCCCAATATTTAAACGGCAGAAATATTTTTGAAAAATTACTCAAAAATGCCAACAATGTCTTACATATAATGGCAATCAGTTTGAACATTTATATCATTAAAGAAAAATTAGTTATAATTTTTTGTAATTAGTTATAATTTTTTGTAATTAGTTATAATTTTTTGTAATTCGTTATTTTTGTGCCTTTATTTTAAATACATCTTTAAATTAACGTAAAACCATTTTAATTTGCTAAGTATCAAAATAGTTAAATTAGAAATCGTTCAACTAGCAATTTTTAATTTATATTTATGTTGGTAATTTCCAGGTCCGGACTAAATTTTTTTTTAATATAATTTTTTTTACCTTAAAACAAAGAAATATAATTTTTTCTTGTTTTGTGATAATAATAGCATAGCATGAAGCCAATGAAAATAGTAAATAAAAAAAACCAGACCCGTATTTAATTTTTTTATGATAAATACCTTATGTCAAAAACTAAAAAATATTCTTGCAAAATAAGGGAGATTTTAATTATTTAATTTAGATTTAATAATCCCTTGTTTATTAAAAATGCATTTTTTTTAACTTCCTGTATTAGCAAAACTACGGGTAAAGCAAAAATCTGATTACACCAGTTTTAAGGGCTCAAAGACCACGGTAAGGTGCAATCAGAAAATCAATATCCATCCCATCGAAAATGGGACACGCTGTACATTTAAGTAAGCGATTGGCATATCAAATCAAGTCAATCAGCTTTACAATCACGTCCCGATATATTACAACAATAAAACAATTGGCTTGCCAAAAACTGTTTTCATTGTTCATCGTCATGCCAAAAAAACAGGCTTAAGAAAAAAAATACATTGTAAGCAGCATATTATTACATAGAAGATTTTCGGTATTTAAATAGGTATATGTAGATAATAGAGTAATTTGTCTGACAAAAAAATCTCATAATCGAAAATAATTACAGGGAGCTTGGGTTATGAGACCATCAAAATATCGAAGCAAATTAGCTTTGGTTATAATACATCTATTGGATTGGAAGCATGATACATGGTAATTTTTAGAAGAAAAAAAAGTTTGTTTAAAAAAACAAACTAAGGTTGAACAACCTGATTTCATAATATACGTAAGTAAATGATTTTAAACGGGAATATGCTTGCTTTGTATGTAATTTTTGTTTGACAAAAAAATCTGATTTTAAAACTATTATGATGATATTCGCAAACCCAGCAATGTGTATTACGAATCTGTGTTATTTTTTCATCAATAGTCGATACCTTACAATGAGACAATAGGCGCTCAGGACATCAACCCTAAGTAAGGAAGAGCTGCACTTGCTCAAATGAGCTGAAATACTGCGTTTTGTAAAAAGAACAGAAAACACCAATTTGCTACCTGGACATCGAATGTGAAGTGCAGAGAGTCGAATAGGCGAAAGACCTGGAGAATGGCAAAAGGGGCTACTATGACCTACTTGCCAGACCTACGAGTCACACATTTGCTACTACTACTATGGTTAAGAGATGCAAGAAAAGATTTTCAATCGTTATTATTAATTATAATAATTAATTATTATTTGAGGGATTTTCTGGTTTTGTTTTAGTTACAAAACTCCTTATCGTATTTCCTGATGAAAATATTGTTTTTGTATTATTGTGTTTGGCTATTCGTCCTATGTTTTCTGAAGTCCTTTGAACATATGGAATGTCAATAACATTATTACGGATTATTATTATTTTGAGAATTTGGGACATTTGGTTTATTTTTAACTTTAGAAATCGTTGAGTTTATTAATTTCTCGGAATAACCATTCTGTTGAGTGTTTCTGTCTATTCGTTTGACAAGAACGTCCAAAAAAGATAACGCCGAATCTTTTTCAATTTCCATTGTGGATTTAATTGTTGGTCGAATACCGTTCAGATGGTGTAGATTCTGCAGTTCGTCATCATTTTCCGGCCATATAATAAATGTATCATCCATGTATAGTACCCACAGTTTTGGCTTAACTTTTGCTGCGTTGATCGCATGGTCCTCGAACCACTCCATGTAGATGTTTGACAACACTGGAGAAAGAGACGAACCCATTGGAAGTCCATCATTTTGCGCATAAAACTTATCTTTCACTTGAAAGTAAGAGTTGCGGAGACAGAGCTGCAATAGATCCATCAGCCCCTTCACCGATAGCGTTGTTCTTTTGTGAAGTGTATCATCAGTTTGTAATTTGTTTTTGATGATTCTGAGTGACTTATTTATTGGCAAGTTAGTGTATAGACTTTCTCCATCAAAACTTACAAATCGATCGTCGGGATATAATTCGATTCTTTTTAAAACCTCGTAATGTAAAATACTTAAAAACCTAAAAGCGAATTCAAGTTTCCTCGAAATACCAAGGCAAAACGTCAACCCACACCCAAAGAATAACAACGACCACATTTTAAATTATTTGTCAACATTCGCACCTTTAGTTAAATATAAAGCATGATCTCATAGTAGACGAGATGTTGAAAAAGATCCGCTATTCTGCAACAACGTTATTAATAAAATTTTCTTTATTTGTACTGGCTACTGCTTCTAGATCTTGGATAAAAACGACGATACACTTATGTATAAAAACCAAACAAGTTTACAGCTGCATCTGGTTGAACTTATGAAAATGCCCAATGATTTTTGTTAAAAGTTAATAGAAAAGAAAGAAATGGAAAAGTTGCAGTGTCTTTCAAATAAAAATCAAAAAGAAATTTATGTTAGCCGAAGGTGTTTATGCTTGACTCTCATGCAATAGCGAGAAAAAGATAGAGAGAGAGATTAGACGAATTTATTTCTGAAAGAGCTAAATAAAACAAATCCCTTCACTTTCTCTCTCTCTCTCTCTCTCTCTAGCATTTTTAAAACACAGAACCTAATAAGTACCTTCCAATATGCGTTGCTGCATTTTCCCCGTCAACTTTTTTTGAAAAACCTCCTGATATATTGCGTCAGGCTGGCCATAAATCGCCTATTCGACTAGTCCCAATTATACTTGCTTTGGAGAAAAACTAATACTTATAATAACGACATAAGCTGGGCTGCAATATTAGGGTTGCCATTTTAGGGGATATTAATTCTAGACTACTTTGGGTAGCACTCCATAGCTAACTGCCCAAATATACCAATTTTGATTCTAACTGAAAATGAATCTTGGATCTGTTAATAGTCCAATAAAATTCTGACCACTGAACAGATAGAGGGGAAAGACCGAGACCACCAAGGCCCAAATTCATCGGGAGAATAATTCTAGAATAGTTTGGGAAGCACTTCATGGCTAACTAACCAAGCAAACCCATGCTGATTGTCACTGAAGAATAGTCAACAAAATTCAGACCACTGACCAAATAGGGGAAAAAGAACCGAACCCACCAGGGGTTAAATTTAACGGAATAATAATTGCGGAACAGTTTAGGAAGCACTTCATGGGTAAATACCTAATTAAACCAAACCTGATTGTCAGTTAAGATGAATCTTGGATCTTTCTATAATCCTATGCGATTCTGAGCACTACTGACTAGATCAAGGAGAAGGACTTAAGTCTACCAAATGCCAAAGTCATCGGGGTATTAATTCTAGAATAGTTTAGGAAGCACTGAATAGATAGAGGAGAAAAAACTTAGACGACCAAAAGCCAAATTCGTCAGAATATTAATTCTTAAATAGTTTAGGTAGCATTACATGGCTAACTTACCAACTAAATCAATCCTGATTGTAACTGAAGATGAATCTTGGATCTTTTAGTAGAACAATACAATTCTGAGGACGAAATAGATAAAGGAGAAATAACAGAGACCATCAATAATAGAATAGTTTAGGAAAAACTTCATGGCTAAATAACCAACTAAACTAATCCTGATTGTAACTGATGATCAATCTTGGATTTTTTTAGTACTCCAATACGATTCTAAATACAGAACATATAGAGGAGAAACAACCAAAGGGCTAATTCGAAGACCTAAATAATTCGTAGAGCAAACAATGATACATTTTACATCTAAGTTCTGAAGTTTTAGAGGACAAAAGTGACCTGTTTTTATGTGGTCTACAATCCCCATACAGCCAAAACTTTAATTTTAGCGGCTTTTTCTATACCCAAGTTTAAAAAAATAAATAAATGCAATAAGTTTTGAAGATATTGAGGCCATCTAACTCCTCTGAACATTGTAGTGAAGTAAGGGTTCCAAGGCTGCTTCTGGCATTTAATGTTATTTAAGATCCGTTAGTTAAACGATTATTTTTTTTTAATTACATATTTAATTAAAAATTCTTCTTATTACCTAATTGTATGTCGTGATATAGTTGTACAAGATTATGGCAGCCCTATGCATGAAGCACATCTCAGAAGTGCAACAAACTCATTGAAATTAATAACTTGATTATGGTTGCTGTATAAGATTTCATTTTTCATGAATGTTTTGTACCTTACATTGAGAATAATCTACACAAAATCATAATAGTTTTATCTTTCATTAAAGGAAGAAATAGATGTTATGTATTAGAAAATAAATTTCAGAATCACTACCTTGCAGTATTCCAAAAAATTGCAAACCTTGCAAAAACTGAAACTGAAAGTTTCTTGAGGAATTACATTGTGTTAAGATGGAGAATGGAAAGTTAATAAAATTATACAGTAACATTAGAAAAAGCAAACGAAGATGAAAACAATTCCTTGACTAAATAATACAGTCCAATCGTCGTTATGTATTATGTAAGGAAGAGAAAAATATAAAAACGATATAATTCAATTCTGATAAATTATTATTTGCATTACGAAAATGTAGAACACCACACAAGGCAACTTTCCATGCATAGATGTATGTTCTTTCTTTTACTACATACAATACCCTGTAAAAGTAATTAAATAAATCATATAACCCAGCAAGGGCCTACAGCTTAAATACCCATTGATACTCTATAAACTAAGACGTAGTTTTAAGATTTATTTGACTGAAACAGCTTGTTTTAGAAATAGTAGAACACAATAGTTGCCAGTAGTAAATCATATAAGCAGCATAAATCTTAGTTTGTGCGTTAGGTATTTGTTCTTGGGGTTTACATATTGGTTAAGAAATAATATTAAATTTGCTGGTTGTTTTTTATTTAGTTATTTGGTTTCATTTTCCGGGTTACGTTTTTTTTATTTAATCAGTTCTTATCCTGTTCATAAGACTATGGGTGTTTTGTTTTCAATTTGGAGAAAAAAATTGTGTGTGAATTTTTTACTTAATATATTTTTGTGTCTAATATCTCAAAAATCAAGATGGCGTACGAAATTAAATTGTACAATTCAAAAATGCTCGTTTATTCTTGTGTTGTGAACATGCTTTAATAATTTTTGTAAACCAGTAAAAAAGCTGTATTCTTGCCACGCATAACAAGGTACAAACCAGCAAAATGGGTTCGGTGGCTCTAAAAAAATATATTTTTCTTACAACCATTCTTTTGAAAATAATACGATTGCCTTGCCAATCATGTCTGCATTTATTTTCTTATAAAATCCACTACTGAATCGATTTCGATGACATAAAAAACATCCTGGTGACAATTAATTTTTTTTAAAGATTATGAAAAATTTATTGCCGTCTAAAAATTTAAGATTGCTGACAGAATCATACTTGATTCTTCAAAATATCGTGTTTATTCTTATTTTCTGAAAATGTTTTAGTCTTTTTTTAATTTATAAAAAAAGAACTACTTTTCTTACTCACAACAAGGTACAAATTGGTAAAATCGGTGTGGTGATTCTCAAAAAATCTATTTGTGTTTCAGTCATTGTTTTACAGATTTTATCATTACATTGCTAATCCGGTCTGCATTAATTTCCTTACAAACTCATTACTACAAAATCGATCTTAGTGAAATAAAAAAAATCATGGTGAGAATTTTTTGTAGATTATAATCGAAATTTGTCACCATCTTAAAAGTAAAGATGTGGGACAGAATCATACTTAACCCTTCAAATAGGCAGGTTTATTCTTATTTTCCGAAAATTTTTTAGTTTTTTTTTACTTTGTAGTAAAGCACTACTTGTCTTCCGCAGAACGAAGTACATTTTGTTGCATTGCCAATTCTGTCTGCAATCATTTCTTTATAAATTCATTATTACTGATCCGATCTTAACACGATAGTGTTAAAGAGCAATCAATATGATTCTTTTTAGTTTACTAAAATCGGTTTAATAATAACGAATTTATAAGGAAATGAATGCAGACAGGATTAACAATGCAATAATATAATCTGTAAAACAATGGTTGAAACAAAAATAGATTTTTTAAGAACCACCACACCGATTTTACTAATTTGTACTTCGTTGGGTGGGGGAAAAGTAGCGCTTTTCTATAAATTAACAAAAACTAAAATATTTTTGGAAAATAAGAATAAACACAAAACACGCCATTTTGAAGAATCAAGTATGATTCTTTCCGCTATCGTAAATTTAAAGATGACGATAAACTTTGATCATGATCTTTAAAAAGCAATCGATTCTCACCAAGATGTTTTTGATTTCATTAAAATCGGTTCAGTAATAATGAATTTATAAGGAAATAATTGCAGACATGATTGGCAAGGCAATCGAATAATATGCAAAACAATGGTTGAAACAAAAATATTTTTTTTTAGAACCACTGAACCAATTTTGCTGATTCGTACCACATTGTGCGTGGCCAAAACGCAGCATTTTTAATATTTTAAAAAAATAATTAAAACGTTCGCAACGCAAGAATAAACGAGCATCTTTGAAGGGTACATTTTTCTTTCGTCCGCCATCTTGGATATTTAGATGATAGACAAAAAAATTTATTTAGTTAAAACTCTGATTAATTCTCTTCCAAGTGCAGTTTGTCCCATTAAAATCGATTATACAGTTCAAAAGTTATAAGGAAAAAAAAATTCCCGGTTTTTTTTGGCCCACCCCATAACCCGGTAGGACCACGCGACGTCTAAATCGGCTTAAGAACGGAGCGATAAAAGTTATATGGTGGTGAAGTTTGATTAAACAGAGAACATTTAATTGATAAAGAACATTTTTAAGAGAAAAACCATTAAAAAAAAATAATAAAAAATTTTCTTCAAGAAATGTCATGCAAGAATCTTTAACCTTCGACAATATGCCCACAAAAGCATTAAAAAGTCCTGCAAATACAAAAACTAGTCGAGACTGCGCTACATAAAGGCCTGAGGATTTCAATTTACGACGAAAAGACGTCCATAATGCTCGAGATAATATGGGGTTGCAGCTATGACGAATGATAATTAGAAGGCAGTTACTGGGCGGTCAGCATTTATTGTACACTACCCATGGTCTGCACAGAATATGGTATTATGTAGCCTGCGAGCTGCTAAAAATGTAAACAATGGAAGCGCGCCTATAAACGCAGTGATTTATGCGCTATTAATGGTTTTTTAGATCATGGTGCCTCCTTGTTCTTTACAAAAAATTCAAACCTTTTTAAACAGAAAAAGATTTGAAAAATAGTCTTTTATTTGGAGTGGAGCTTTTCCATCATGTAACTAAAACCACATTGAGACGATAAAAATAAGTTCGAAATGAGTGTATCATAAAAAACATTTCATGAAAAAAAAGCCAAGTACGCGAAAATGGTTCTTCAATACAAAAATAAAACATTTTCACTAGTTTGGAAATGTTTATTAAAACTTTGTTATTACAGCCAAACTTCTTTATGTTCAGTTTAGCGCTGTGCCTAAGAGTCAATTTGCAGTCGTTTAATATGTAAGTTTTTAAGCAGTAAAATATGCGGAATATTGTTCAACACTTTTGCGATGTCTTATTTCGATTGCTTTTACCTTTTTATAATTTTTCATTTGAAATTAATAAATTTGGAATTCTATCAATTTGTTCATCATTTGTATTGCAATTTTCTCCCTGATAGGCATGTGAATTTTAAAAACTTTTTATTTGTTGTCTCGTATTAGTATTTTTGGTATGATTTTAACAATTTTTATTCTAACAAATTGAATAAAATTTTCTATAGTATAGTTACCTAGCTTTAAAAAAACCCTTACGCTCTACATCAATATAGCTTCCGCCAGGCGAATAAAAGAAACCGACTATCGGCGGCTTTGCGTGCGGCTTTTACTTATAGTTGGTTAAAATTTTGAAATTTCCGCTTTGTCTTTTGATTGTTTATATTTTTCAGTATTACCATCTTTTAGCCATAAAAGAGAGCGAATTCTTACTGGAAATGAGATGGGAAGTAGGGGTTATTTTTTTGCAATTGTTAGATTTTGATATTTTTTTTAAATTCATTTGTTATACCTACATTTTTATTTATTATAGTATAACTGCGTTAATGCCTGATTTGCTAATAAATCCCTACATGCTTATACAAGGAAAAGAGAAGGAGGGGGGAGGGGGAATTTGGAGTTCAGTTCAGTTCTATAATTTCTGTCAGTTTGTTAAATCCCAGCTTTCTGTCATTTCTGGAAGTGGGCAATAATAGTTTTACATAACTTAACATTTTTGGGAAGAAAAATAAATTAACTTTTAACTTTTTTAATTTTTTTCTATAGTTTTATGATAGTTCCTATCAGCCTTTCAAGGCTTAGCTCTCTAGCGTTTCTGGAAGTGGGCAATGTTACTTTTACATAATCTTTCGTTAATACAAGAAGTGTTTTAAATATGTTGTAAAGTTTTATCATAGTTCCTATCAGTCTTCCAAAGCTTAGCTCTCTAGCGTTTTTGAAAGTGGACAATGATACTTTTACATACTTTTACATGTATAGGGGATGGGAGTAAATCAGAGTTTTGGAGATTTTTGATATAATTTCTATCAGTCTGCCAAACTTTAGCTTTGTAGCATGTCTGGAAGTACAATAGAATTTAAATGATCTATACATGAGTGAGTGGCAATTTCGATGTTTTTTTTTAAATTTCGTAACTAATTTACTACTTTATCGAAGTCCATGAACTTGCAGGAATTGTTAAAACTATAAAGATCTACGACTGTGCAAAGTTTGAGTTTCGTAGCTCGTTCCGAAGTAGAGCGAACTACAGATGTTGCTAGTCAGTTTTTGCTTTGTATCCCTTTACGATTCATCTTTTCAGGTCTGGTGCACGAAAAGGGGATTGAGCAGTAGTAAAAAATACTAAGAGAAGCTTCCTTTTTTGAATTTTACAAAGCTCGACTGTAAGTTATGTACCACAATGATCTGCTTAGGCAGACCCCTCTTATTGATAGATCTTTCTAGGTCTGATGCATAAATAGAGGGTCGAACACTAGTGGAGTTTTTATTCAGATTTCTTTAGTCAAAACCAGACCTTCAAGATTTTTCTGAAACAAATGACTTCAATATTGGATATACATATCTAGTTAAGAAACTCCAAAAAAGAAAAACAATAGAGTCACTTGTGAAAACATTGTACTTATCTGATTATTTATTTACACATTCATACCTATATGGATAGCTTGAATCTTGAATAGACCCATACTTCGTGTTCTGATAGAAATAAAATGGGGCTTTATCTTTATTGCAAAGAGATATCGTTAGTAGCTCTATGGATTACAACATACGCCGTAGACTGATTTTTTTTCAGGAACAAGACATGATAATAGTATTAGAAAAATTATATGAAATAAATGAGATTAAACATACCAACATACGCAACTGCGTATAATTAAAATACATTGTTTTATCTTTTCATTTAATGGGCGTAATTCATTTTACGAAGCAGCAATATGGTGGTAAAGTATAGCAGGTATTTTAATTAAAAAATTCTTATAAAAGTAAAATACCTAGGCAGTAATAACAATGAACTTTAATTGTAGTCTTTTGTGTAGAACAAATAATAAGTTTGATAATTTGTATTGTCCTATTTAATGAATAAAATATCTAACAATATTCCAAAATTAATTATCATAACAAAAACATTTTATGTAAAAAAAACGAAGTCGAGAAAATGATGTTACATAAAAAGAATTGAGATAAAAGTAAAGCCAAGTTCTCCCATACAAATTTTAAAAGAAAAGGTTCTTTGGAAATGTTTTTCTGAACTTTGCCATTACAGCTTTATGTTCAATTTGCCTAAGATTAATTTGCAACCGTAATAGCCACGGGATATCATGATCGCGGCTTTTTTTACATGAAATGTTTTTGTTATGATTTCACTCCTTTTTTAAAGGATTTGAATAATATTTATGATTTGAAGTAGTAAAATATGCGAAATATTGTTCTTTTTTTAAATTTTAAGGCTTCTTTAATTTTGTCTAATGGTTTTATCATAGTTCCAATCAGCCATCCAAAGCTCAGCTCTCTGGCGTTTCTGGAAGTGGGCAATGTTACTTTTACATAACTTTACATTTATAGGGGAGAGAGGTAAATTAAAATTTTGATGTTTTTATATTTTTTCCTTTAGTTTTATCACAGTTCCTTCGGCCTTCCAAAGCTCAGCTCTCTAGCGTTTATGGAAGTGGGCAATGTTACTTTTACATAACTTTACATCTATAGGGGACCAAAGTGAATTAAAATTTTGGAATTTTAAAATTATTTCCTATAGTTTTATCATAGTTCCTATCAGTCTGCCAAAGCTCAGCTCTCTAGCGTTTCTGGAAGTGGGCATATAAATTTATATGTATAGGAGAATTTTAGGGTTTTTTAATTTTTTCCAAGGGTTTGGTAATAATTTCTATCAGTCTGCCAAATTTCAGCTTTTTGTCATGTATGGAAGTACAGTAGAATTTTGATGATTTATACATGAATGAGTGAATTTCAAATTTTGAACTATTTATGAAAGTCAATGAAACTTGGAAATGTTGTTAACTCTATAAAAGTCTACGACTATGCAAAGTTTGAGTTTCGTAGCTCATTCCGAAGTAGATTTTTAAATGTCAAATATGGGCTGAAATATTTCAAGAAAAGATGGTACAGCAGTTGCACGAACTTGGCCGGGCACTGCCATTTTACATCTCTTATTTATATGATTAATATGATTTTAGTGTGTTTTATTTTAAAGGAATCGGCAAAAGTTTTAAAGTAATGCCGGATTGAATTAACAAACAAGAATAAATCGATATAGAGTCAATACTATATAAATTTATTATACTCATGGCAAGAGAAATATTCTTACAAAAAACAAAGTCCAGTTCGTAGAGTGAGATTAATAGAGCAGGAAGTTGGGAACGTAAGTTTTTTTATTTGATTTTATACTGCTTTAGCGTGTGTTTAAACTACAAGACTATAAATTCCAAATTAAGACAGCATTTACGTAAGAAAATAGATAATATTAATTTTATGTGCTCGATTATTTCTTGCCCACACTCGCTTTTTGCAAATGGTAACGTTACTAAGAGCGTTGAAAATGACAAGCCAACAGCAGTTCTTTAGCAGTATCATTTGGCTTGGCAACATCTAAACCATCGAAGGGAAGTTGAAGTGAAAATGGTTATAATTCAACAAAATTTACATCTAAGAGTACTACCGTATAAATAATACAAACAGATTTTAATAAACTTGCCAACGACATTAACAAGAGGACAGCTAGAGGAAAAAGAACAAAATAGTGCCAAAATATTGCTAATGTAATGCATTAAATGTAGCCAAAATTACCATCTTCGTTTAAATGGAGAGAAAAACTAGCTAAACTGCAAGAAAAGTGCTATTCCACAAAAGAAGGTCTAACGGAAGAGAGGGTATCTTGCGTTAGACCTTCCATGCAGGTTTGCCAAAGCTGAGAAAATCTAAACCGTACCTTATCCAAATTGATTACTATCATCTTTAGGGACCTTGACATTCAGTGGTAAAGGCAAACGTCAGTAGGCGCGGTGGAAGCGCGGAGTAGACCACTCACATCTAAATCATTATCATAACTAGACTAAATAGTCAGAGCAAAGGTATAATTGAAGAACCAACAAGTCCTTGCTCATGTGTTCTTTTTGAGGTCAGATTCTGTGTAGACTTTCGTAAGGCTAATAAATGAACTTTTTTTCTGCTGGGATTTTTTTTTCCAAGGCAATAATGAAAATAGTTTGCCATATTTCTGCCCAGCAGGCATTTATGATGCCAGTCCGATGCTCAACTATTGTCAAAACAAATTCTTTTATATTTACAAAGCATATTGTGAAAAATCTAAGCTATTTTAAACATCATAACCGATCAGAGGAAAGTTGAAGTGTTTATAATTTAATAAAATTTACATCTAAGAGTACTACCATATATATGAATAATACTATACAAACAGATTTTACTGAACTTGTCAACGACATAGACAATACTGAACCTGTAGGCAGATTTCAAGAACAGTACCAATAGCTATAGGAAAAAGAACAAATTATTGCTCAGCTCTGGGAAGTGCATAAAATGTAGCCAAAATTACTGACTGAGAAGCCATTCTAGCAATATTGAAAATTATACCAAAACTAGCTGAGTTGCAAGAAAAGTGTTTTTCCTCAAAAGAGGGTCTAACAGAATATGCTGGTTTGCCAATTTTGAGAAGATCTAAACCGCACCTTATCCAAATGGATTACCATCATTTTCAAGGTAATAGATATTCAGTGGTAAAGGCAAACGTCAAGCGCTGTGTAGCCCACTCACATCTAAATCATCATCATAACTATTAACTAAATGGTCAGAGAAAAGGGATGATTAAAGAACTGCTCATCTATTATTTTTGAGGTCAGATTGTGTGTAGACTTCAGAAAGCTTAATAATTTAATCAAGAAAAATAGTTACCCTCTTCTCAAAATTACAGACTATTTTCACCTGTAGAGGCTTTTTCTCTGCTGGGATTTTTTCCAAAGCAATGATGAAGTTATTTTGGAAGATTTCTGCCCAGCAGGCATTTATGGTGCCTGTCCGAGGCTGAATCTAGTATTTTTTTATCCTTTGCTCAGAACTAACTAGAAATTTGTCAAAACCAATTCCTTTATAATTGCAAAGCATATTATAAGAAATGTAAGCAAATAGGCGACGCTCATGATATTAGTATCCATAACAGAAATAAACATTGTTAAACCAATAGAATAATAGCAATGATTAAAAAACATATAATAGGCACAATTTAGCAAATAAATAAATGGAATGGAATCCACAGGAACTTAATTAAATTTTTAAACAAGTGAAAAATTTTACCTATTTGAAAGAAAATATAGACACAAATAATTCTGTAACGGATAAAATAATACATGTAAGTGCTTTCGGAAGTTTAATCCAAACCATATCAAACTAAATCAAATCAAAGCTATTTTAAACACGCGCATACCATGGAATAGACATTCAGCAACCTCCGTTAAGGTATATGCAAACTATTACTTAACATAGATAAAGAAATACTTACTTAAGGCAAGCTGTCTGACAACATGTTTCACGAGAGCCTAAGTAGGCTTAAAAACCTAATTTATACCTGTTTTGCCTAAGAGGCTAAAATCCACGTACTTGTATACTTCTGTACTGGGAAAGGACTGTTACGTCCAGATGCAGTCACAGTTTTATCATCAGCAAACTGGGCTACTTTGCCAACTATTATTTTTTCTTGAACCTTATCAACATACAACAGGAAGATAAGTGGCCCCAGGATCGATCCCTGAGCTACCCCCTGCTGCATGTCACATCAGTTCAAAAAATACTATCTGTGTTCTTGTGTTAGTGAAACAATTTGCTTTTTTTCTGTGATAATAGAAAGTAACAATTTTAAAAGCAGCCCTCTAATACCAACACGTGGCAGGGTTTCCTAAAGTAAGTTATAATTTATAGTGTCAAAGGCCTTTGAGAGGTCAAAGTATATACTTGCGGTTTTTTGCCCTTGTTTGTTAAAACAAAATGAGAACAATTCCGCAACTTTTTGGTTTGTTGGCGTTTTCAGCAACATTTTATTTTCCCGCCGGCTGTCGGTAAAAATCAAAGTGTTGATGTTTTGTTTTCATTTTGTTGGTCCATAGACATAATCCAGTCTGTAACGGGAATAAAACAGAAACAAACATCGTAGTTCAGTTTGTCTAGTTTTTGTGTGCAAAATTAAAATGTCGGGAGAAAAAGTTAAATGGGGTGTTAAAAATACATGTACATTAATTGAGCTTTATCGAGAAGCTAGATTGTTATGGGATGCCAGACACCCTGATTTAAGGGCGGATCCAGAGGTGCTTCTCGGGGGGGGGGCACTTTAGGTGACATTCTCTGTTGGTAAAAAACGGTATATATTTTTTTAAGCAGCATTTTATTGAATTAGTCAGTGGTTGTAATTTCGATGATAATAACAATAGACACTTTCATGCGCCGCAAGCAAAATTTTTGAATTTTTATTAGCAAAAACATTACTTTTTACTTATTTTTTGTATATTCAAAAAATTCTCGGGGGGGGGGGCAAGTGCCCCTAGTGCCCCTCCCCCCCTGGATCCGCTTCCCTGATTATAAAAATCGTTATGAAAAGACAGACGCTTTAAAGGAAATAGGAATATTGTGTGATATTTGTTCAGAGGAAGTGGACAGAAGAATAAAAAACATCAATAGCCAGTTCCAAAGAGAACACAGAAATTATCAGTTATTGAAAAAATCCGGAGCTGGCAAAAGTTTTGATACAAAGTGGTTTGGTTATAAACTGTTAAGCTTTTTAAAAGACAAAAACAGAAATTTCGAGCACTCCATATTTTTTATCGGGGATCATAAAAAGTTCACTAATTTTTTTCCTATATGTGGACAGCAGTTGACAATTTGTTCTTGTTTTCGATAACTTGCAGTTTTGTTGTGTTGCTGTTTTGTTAATGTTTTTGTTTTGTTGGTTTGATGTGGACCTGGCATTAGAATTCATTTGAATCCAATGTGCCAGAACCCTTGTAGCCGTTAAGTCCTATTAATGGTTAAATACGCTTTAGTAGTACATCTATGTAAGTACCTACGTGCTAAAATACCTAAAAAATAAATAAAAATAATGTACTTGTAGCGAGCGCTAGTTCTCCAGTTTGATCTAGTTTTTCTTAGTTTGAAATATGTGCCACTTCTAGTGACTTGTTATTATGCAAATTGCAAGAAAATTGTTGTGTGTTAAAGTGCTTTGCGGTCGGCAGTTGTTTATAATATATAATTGTTTAAGTTGAATTTAATTTATCAAGATTGTTTAATTCTATAGCGCATGCAGTGACAAAGAGTTTCATAATTTTACCTTTAAGGAAATTTGAAAAAATATAATTAATTAGATCTTTTTTTATTATTTATCAGAATTTTTAGATGTTTGGATTTTATCTTTGTTTAGTATTAATGAATTATAACTTACATTTTTTTAATAACTGAAAGTCATTTAAAAAAAGCAGATTTTTGTCTAAAATTTAGCTCTTTTAAATTTACTACATGTTTGTTATTTGCTTCTTCTAAACTAAACTAAAGAAGAGAGTGCTAATTTTGCTATTTTCATAAATGGTCGTAGGAGCAAAATAGACTATTGTCTGAAATTTTGCTATTTTTCATTTCTATTTATCTATTTAGCCTTCTTCGATCCATCTTTGGACATAAGCCTCCCCCAATATCTTCCACTCTTCTCTGTCTGTCGCCGTGTTCATTGATCGTTCAATCATCTCATTAAAATTTAGGGTCTACACCTACCTCTTTTATTTTCCCAAGGTCTCCAGTTTACAATACATTTGTTCCATCGATCGGCTTTTTGTCTGATATTATGACTGGCAAATTTCCATTTTAATTTTGCTACCTTTCATCTAAAATCCCTTATAAACCATTTAATGCAGATGAAATAAAAAATTTTGCCTGCTACGATTTCTATAAATTCTAAACGATAAGCAACTTTGGTACTTATCCGCTTGATTTTGAAAATATTGTTTTTTAAATGTTGTCTTTCATGTCTATTATTTTTCTTTCTTTGTTTATGTCTCAAAGCTTTTTCTCACAGTTCAATTTTGATTAAATTGCGGCTTGCGTAAGCACTATATAAGTATAGTTAACATGTATATTTTCCGTTTCCTTATGACTGGGTTTAAAAGCCGTAAAAGAGCCAGGCTTTTGCGCCATTATGCATGTGTCGTAATACTTCGTTACCGTAAGATGTGTGAAAAAAGCTTAAGGGTGTGCTTAACCGAAGCTATTCTCTGTTATTTTTATGAGTTTTTTAAACTTTGAGTTCGTTGTATTCCTATAGCACTAAAAATGACCTCCTATAAAGAGCATAAGACCTTAGTCTTCTTTAATAAACTCCATATCACAATTTTTGAGATATTTTTTTGACAGTTCCAGCTGTTTACCATAACAAATACCATAGGCCAACGAAAAAAAGTTGTAAAAAGTTGTCCTAAAAATAATGATATTTACTTTACTATTCCTTCTTGTGGATTCCATTATGGTATATTCATATGACTAAGGTAGCAAAAGAGGTTAAAGTAACTTGTCGGTTTCATGACATAAGGCCCTATCATGAGATAGGGCGAAAATGTGCGAAGGTCTGCATTAGTTTCTATCTAGTGTATACTCTTAGTTTTAGCCAAGTGTCCTCTGAAAATTCGTTCATTTAAAACTTACAAAGCACATAGCCCTATCTGAAATTTTGACTATACTATTAGACTATTACAACATAAAGGCCAATCTTAAGATAATATAGATTGTAAAAATCGAGATAAGGCCTTTTCATAAGACCCACGCTGCCAGTTAGACATACCGTTAGGGTAAATACTATACGGATCATAAAGATTCTGCTTGAAAAAAAACTCATTTAGCAGGTGTTTAGATAAAAATAGAAACATAAGGGTGTACCCCGATCTAACCAAAATGTGACGGTCCGTGAACTAAGATTTAAAGAAGAGGGGAAACACCAAGAGAGAAATTATAGGCAGGTAGACAAGAGCTGACTAGGGTTATCAGGGGAGATCCGACGAGGTTGCGTTACGGGATCGAGAATTTTTCTTTCAAATCTGCCAAGCGAAAAGGAGGTAAGAATTGCGTTTTAATAAACCTTGATAATTTCTTTCTCGGGCATTAGGTCGGCGTTAAAATTTATTATCGTAGAAAAGGTTCACAAGTTAAAATGGTATTTTGTAGGAAATTCCGCTCGGAATAAAATTAATTTGTTTAGGGCCTGTCCTTAAATTACGTAACGCTCTAGGAGGGTGAAGGGGGTTTTGCCTTGCGTTACCCTCAATGTTTTTTTAATGTGTTTTTCTTGAAAATGCGTTACGAGGGGGGGAGGAGGGGGGTCAAAAATCCCAAATTTTTGCGTTACGTAATTTAAGGACGTTCCCTTATTACTTTTTTACCCATTTTGAAGGATTGTGCAAATTAGGATGATAGTTTGGTCACTAATATTTTATTTACTGACGAAAGTAGGGTCTCTCTACACAATGCGTACAATACGTCAATTATTCGCTACTGGGCCAAAAAAATAAACATTTGACGGTAAATGTGGGAACGTAATACTCTCAAAAATTAAATATTTGGTCGGGTGGAGATAACATAATCGGGACATTTGAGTTTATAGTTTAGCCAAACTTCGAAATCAAATTCAAGAGGCTTTCAATTCGATCACACGTGAGATGCTCCGCAATGTATGGCAGGGATTTTATAACCATTTAGGTTATTGTTTAGCATAACAGGGTGGCAAGTTTGAGCATTTAATTTGATTAATTGTGTAGCTCTTAAATGGACTTTGTAAGTATTTTATCCATTAGATAAAACTCTCACCAGATTACTAATATTTGTAATAATTATTACTGTTCATAAAATAGTGTCGATACGGTCGCGTGTAGGTTGTGTATAGACGCCCGTATTTGCCATAAAATAGAAAATATGGCAAAGTTTCAAAATGCAGTAAGAGCTAAATTAAACTACGGGACTAATTTCCTGTGAGCCGTGGAACGCGCGTTTTCACTAACTTAGATCATAAATGTTTGATTACGCCTTATAGGCATTTATATTTTGGTTTCCTGCGCGTATATTAATAAAGGTTCCCCCGGCTTTTCCGTACGGATTTGTGACAAAAAAAACTTGCAAAATATAATTACTAAAATCCTCGGGAAAACTGTGCAATAAAAATGTAAGGAGTGCGAAATCTTTTTAAGGACATTAGTTTCTCCCACTTATCTTTATCATTAATGAAGAAAGGTACAAAAATGTGACCCCAATGTGGAGAATCTTTAAGGCAAGAAGAAAATGTGGAGAATCTTTAAGGCATTCAGTACAGTACAGAAAGGCACATGAGTTTGTGTTAATATAGAGACTACATAGCTTTGTAAAAACTTAAAGAATCAAGTTTAGTACAAAGTTTAGTATTCAAGGAATAGGCGTTTTTACCTAAGCATTCTTTCCTTTAGCCTTCCCAGTAACTGTGGCTGGTATGTACGTACCTAAAACAAAACAAAAAATTTGTTAAAATAATTTCAGAAAACCATTGCAGAAATAATTGTTTGTTACAAATTTTTGTAATAACTTATGGTCTGTAAGACTGCCCATAAATAACGATTAACGTGGCTGTTGCGCTTTGAGTTATGCGCACTATTTAATAATAGCTATAACGATAGCTTTTGCAGCTGTGTGGTTATTTTTGACTTTTCGTTTACTAGCTATTAAACAAGGCAGAAGAAAGAGACTTAGTAGCTAGTACAAGAGAGTCAAAAATAGCCATACCAGCTGCAAATGTTATTATGTAACCGTTAGAGTTATTTTTAAACTAACGCGCATAGTCAGAAGCGAAATAGCCCAGAATAATCCTGTTTAAAACAGTCTCCATTATTTTTATTTTATTTTATTAAAAGAGTAACATGTCAAGCAAGAGGAACAGCTTTCTCACTTACTATTATTGGCTAACTGTGATGATAAGTTTTTAGCTCGCTTGATTTCAGATCAAAGACAGTTTTACAGGATACCAATTTATTTGGTAACGTAGATACTATCACACTCTTCTAATTAAATATTTGCGGCCTCACTACAAACCACTCTATAGTACTAACTATAGTTTTATGGCTCATAACCACCGGATCATTAAAACCAATCAGACCTACTGCAAAATAGGTTGCAGATATGTAGCTTTTATACAGCGTTTCTCACTGAAAATATGTTCTCAAACCCAGTGACGTTATAAATTGGGGGGGCAGAACTTTAAATTGCATGAAGAATGAGATAAAAAAACTTACCGAAACAATTTTATTTTAGCAATTTCCAAACAAGCAGCTACTTGGTGTAGTGTTTAGTTTATTTGTTCATAGATAAAGTCCATTCGCCTTTCTTTTTTATGGCCCCGTAGAGCAACCTCAAAAATCCCAAAGAATTTTAAACAGTCTATTATCCTACTAAATATATGTCTAATTTTTGTCACATTTTCATTATGTTCGGTAATGTTTTGCCTATAGGCACTATTCAATTGGGACTTAATATCAGTCTTGCCTAGCATAGAAAATTCTATGTGGTTATTTAAATGAATACCACTTACTTTGTGTATTTTTAACTTTTCACTAAAGTGATTGATATCACACATTCCCTTTGCAGGCAGGATTACTTCGTGGATTGTTCATAACAAGACAAATAAAGCATGAAAAAGCATTTCTTTTTTCACAACCGCACAACTAGTTTTCAGCATCGTATAATTTTTTATTCAATTTTCTATTATAAGGCATTACTTTCACTAAAATTTTGATTAATTTTTAGGTGCGGGCTATGTGGCCCTAAAGATTTTATTTGTAATCGAAGTTCATATTATGTCAACATATTTAAATTTGCACAGTTAATTATGTAATCGACGGTATTTATTTCCATTGTATAACCAAACGATAACGAAAACAAACAATGACACGCGACCGGCAAGCTTTTTACTACTGACAAATCCCAAATCACAATTTTTTTACACAAAACTTAAAATACAAGTCAAACTGAGCGTGATCGTTTAGTATCAAAGGTAAACCGAGGACTTGGGAAGTAAACAAATGGTGTAGGTTAGCGGATTACTTCTCTAAAACGAACACATTATTTTCTTCGAATTTTAATTTTTGTGTAAAGAAAAATTAAGCGGCTAAAACAAAATAACAACGATACGTCTCAAAAATATTATTTTATAAGGCTATACTAAAAAACAATTGGAAAAATGCCTTGGTTTTCAAAAAATTCCAAAAATATTAGTTGTTTATTAAGGAGATTTCTTATCTAAGTTTTGTTTTGTAAAATCAGCTGGACCTACAGTGACGTGAAAATTTAACATTCATAGACCCGTCTATTCTATGCACCGTGGTGTAAGCTGCGTAGGAAAATCGTTTCTTAAATCATGATACCTTTTCTTAACCATGTGGTGTTGCCAAGCCATACAATATTTCTTCGGATTAATTTACTAATAAAGTTAGTTGTCACGTATGGGTGTAAGACGAGGAAAAATGTTCAATGTCACCCACTGTATACAAAGCCGGTCGTTTAAACACATATAAGTTTTAAAGAGCAATAGCTATAACTTTTTAATAACCTTATTACCGTGTTTAGCTCGCCGGTGTAGGTACGCCACGGGAAGCTTAGTCATTTTCCTTAATTGTTGTTGCTTTAAATTACTTTGTACACGCCATTTAAAGGGCAAAAAACCGGAAAAACGGATATCTCTAACAAAAACTTTCTACAACTTTATAGATAGATACTTACCCATTACTAATGACTAGTTAACCACAAAGTTATATGATCAATGGTAGCTACTACTTAACGGGGTAACTACTCGTTTTAGATACTGAAGTGAATACTGCAACTTATTCCTCTAAGAGCCGGTTTATCAATGGCGGGTTATCTCTTCGTGATAGCCAGCTCTGGGCCAACTCTGACCTTGGGGTAACCGTCGAGTTAAAGAGAAAAGTGCTTATCCACGCGATTTTAACCCAGAGCTCCGAAACTCGCAGGTGGCAATGCTGGTAACAATCGACCATCTAAGTTTTTCCTTCTTATAATAGTCTGTGGAATTTTTGACATTTTGTGGTTATAATCATATATTTTTTGTATTGTTGGTTTCGGGTGTTTTGTTAAAAAATATTATTCGGAAAAAAACTTATTCAGTTTCTTCAGTTATTGTATTCTAAGCCAGTAAGTATCTACTATATGTATGATGAAAATAATTTAGCTACATTAAAATTAGCATGTAGTTCCGACTTTGTAAATGGTTTCTGTTGTACTTAACTACTAATTATAGTCTAAAATAAAAATGCATCTATATGTACCTATCTACCTATTAAAGCTAGATAATTTAAGAGATAAAATAAGTTAAAAGCAAATGGATTAATATCTTTGGTATTGGATCATAATTCTGCATTTTTTAAGTTTATTTTTAAACTAATACACCTATTTTATTTTTGTTACAGGTCATGTCTTTACAAGGAAACCAAACAAACTTCTACATTTTAATAAAGAAATATCAATAAGGCATATCAACAAGAAATAGTGGTACTAGTTGTTTCTGACACATCAACATGTTATCCCGGAATGACTGACACCCCCCTGTGCAGAGCAAGCAGAGGCTTCCTGGGTGACCAGAAAGTGTTTAAAAACCTTGATGTGATATATTATTTATTCTGTAGCATATTTTTTGAATTATAAAAATGCTCTAGCATGTTGCAATAATTTAAGTATTTTATTTTGATGTTACGTACTATATAGATATATATATATATATATATATATATATATATATATATATATATATATCTATATATATATATATATATATATATATATAAATTTAATTGTTGATTATTTCTGATTCCAAAAATACTGTTGTATAAGAAAAGAACTTAATAGTCATTTTTCAGGGGCCGCCAAATAAAATTTTTAAAAACTCAGTGTTTGTAATATACATTCACTTTTTATTTTGAATTTTTAAATACATATTAAAAGTATAATAGAAAAAATTATATTTATTTTTGGCTTGCTTGGTAGACTGTTCCCATTGCAAAAATCTTCATGTCTGTGGAGAATTCCATCATCTCAGCCTCGCACAATAAAAAGTATCACCGCAAGTGTTTTAAAAATTTCGGAGCATCCTATTTAACACTAAAATTGAAGTACACAAGTTGAATGTTATGCTTTTGAGAAAAATCAACCAAAAAAAAAAAACACTTCAAAATAATTGGAAATTTTGACGTTAACCCAGAGCTAAGTACGCTACCCTGCCGTTCGAGCGCGGGTCAAGTTAGCCTAGGGTTAACCCTTGAGTTTGCATTTCCCCTTGGATGGATAAACACTTTTGACAACTTTAACCCGAGGCTATCTCTAACTCGAGGGGTAACCCTCCATTGATAACCCGGCCCTAAATCCTCACTAGCAAAATTTTCATACTTTTTATTTCTAGTTTTTTTCCATCATTCCTTAAGTAAGTAACGCAAAAATTCAAGATTTTTTAACCTCCTCCCCCGCTCGTATTGCCTTTTCAAGAACAAACAATATAACTTCTACTCCCATTGAGTGTTTAGGCTACCTCTGGGCTCTATTCTGGGTCTTGAAAGATGTGACCATCCACATCACACGCTTTGACCAATAGCAAATTCTGTGCGGTCGCGTGTTGTGCGAAATGACTTGTCTCGACCTATGGCATAGTCGCCCGCCCTTCAAGGTTAGTAAATAATTGTACGCGTTTGAAGTGAAATCTGTTCTCCTGCCCCGTACCGGCTGAAAGTTTCTCGGTCGGATCGTAGAAGAAGCTTGCGCAGTGGAGGCTTTTTCGCGTAGCACGTGACGGCTCGGAGCTAATTTAAAGCTTGCCATTGGCCAAAGCATGTCATGGGAACTATCACATCGTTCAACTACGAGAACAGCTAGCCTGAAAAGGCGGCTTACGAAAGTATTGCAGCGATTCTCAAATACCAAATTGCAATAAGAAAAATAAGAACAACGTTTTTCTGTTTTCGGCCGGGACTCGAACCCGGAACCTCTTGCTCTGTACGCAAACGTTCTAAGCATTAAACTTCCGAAGTCCATACATAGATTTTCGGAAAACTTCCATCTATGCAGGTGCGCGGTGTCTCAATACAGGAACGAGAAATTCTCAGGGTATTAACTCGACCAAGCCATCCAATTGATCTCCTAAAATCTTCTCTCCCACTGTGAAAGGTATGATAACTCAAATTAGTTGATTCTTAACGTCTAATTCGAGTTATCTTACCTTTGACAGTGGGAAAGAAGAATTTAAGAGTTTTGGATGACTTGGTCGAGTTAATACCCTGAGAATTTCTCGTTCCTGTATTGAGACACCGCGCACTTGCATAGATGGAAGTTTTCCGTAAATTTATGTATGGTCTTCGGTAGTTCAATGCTTAGAACGTTTGCGTACAGAGCAAGAGGTTACGGGTTCGAGTCCCGGCCGAAGACAGAATTTTTTTTCTTATTTTTCTTTCTTTAATTTCACTTGTTGTTTATAGTTTTAGGTCCTTGCATTATTTGCAATTTGGTATTTGAGAATTATATTGGCAACCACCCATTGCGATCAGAAATTTTAACACATGAATAGGTGATCTCATGCTTTCAGACGTTGATTCTTTACGTCTAATTTGAGTTATCATACCTTTGACAGTGGGAAAGAAGAATTCAAGAGATCAGTTGGATGACTTGGTCGAGTTAATACCCTGAGAATTTCTCGTTCCTGTATTCAGACACCGCGCATCTGCATAGATGAAAGTTTTTCGAAAATTTATGTATGGTCTTCGGTAGTTTAATGCGTAGAACGTTTGCATACAGAGCAATAGGTTCCGGGTTCGAGTCCCGGCCGAAGACAGAATTTTTTATTTCCTATGTTTCTTTCTTTAATTTCACTTGTTGTTTATATTGCAGCGATGTTATAAATTAAGCGAGGTTGCATAGATCTTCAAATTTTGATGTGCTTTTGAATTACATACCTAAGCACTTAAAATTTATCGATCCTAAAGAGTTGAAGTTGTACACCTGGTATAATTTAAGTATCTAATAACGCTTCGAATAAAATGTTTCCAAACCATATATTTTTTTATTTATAGTTAATTCTATACCGCTTAAACATTATTAAAATTATTTTTAATTAATGAAGCATTACGAAATAATTACCTATTATCTCATTACCTATTCGATTACGATACGTGGGGTATTCGCAACCATAGTAAAAGTGTAGATTTTACATGTGAGAAAATCAGTAATGACTAAAATGAATTAAAAACAAATTTGAGCGTTCAATCGTTTCAAACCGCGGTTTAACTTTTGGTTTTTTTTTGGTTGACCTTGACATCATCTGGTTGGCTGGGTGACCGGTTATTAGACGTATTCCTTGGAGGAGGTTAAATTACACCATACCGTTTCAACATGATTTACCTCTAAACAATTTTTAACGGTATTCGAGATGCTTTAGTTTTTTAAGTTGTAAGAAATTCTCTGCAGTAAACGTGTATAAGACCCAGTGCTTATGTACTGGAAACGAATCAAGTAAGTTAAGGCGGGCTCAAACGACTCGTGTACTTGGCAAATACACAATTATTTGCGTACTTGGCAAGTATACGAGCTTTTCGAATTACGATAGCAAGCAGGGCGTTCACACCATATACGATATGGTTCACACGACGTGTACAATTTACAAGTACAGACAAGTATTGTACTTGACTCGGCCCATTTTTACCGACCACAAATGGAAAACCAACGAGTGACAAATAATTGTACAAGTAACCCACTCACACGACATGGCAAGTATACGCAAGCAACAATTATGCGCCAAGTACACGAGTCGTTTGATCCCGGCTTTAGAACTAGACAATGCACAAAGAATATCTCCATGCAATGCAATAACTTGGGTTCATTTGATAACACAAGAAAAATTATTTTAAAAAAAAACAAGTAAATTAAAAAAATAATTAAACCACTTATTGGATGGATTTATATATTTTATATTTTTTAAATGGTTTTTTCTATTATTATTATTAGTTATTTATTTGCTTTGTCTACAAAGTTTTATACTTTAAGACAATAAAGCTTGATTTGATTTGATTTGAACAGATTATAAAGACCTGGAAAAAAGAATACTAAAAGCATAAAAAGTTGTTGGATGTCTTAACAGTATTTTATGGAGCACAGTAATAAAAAAGAATATACATTTTAGCATGTATGAAACAATGGTGAAAAGCTCGCTGTTAAATGGAATAGACACTTGTCGCGTAACAGAAAAATACAGAACAAAAATGGAAAGTGTCGAAATAGATGCAATAAAAAGATTATTGAAAATATCTAGAACAGATCCTATAAGAAATTACTATAAAAGAAAGAATGGGAATCAAGGAAAGCATAACGGATGACATTACTAAAAGACAACCGATATGGTACAGCCATGTACAACGGATGAAAGACAAAAGATAACCAAAGCAGGTCCTAGAATGGCAAACAATAGCGCGCAGAAAAGAGGGCGTCCTAATCTAGAATCCAAAGAACAATATGTTCAAAAAACCTGACAGAAGATGATTGTCAGAATCGAAAGAGGTTGAGAATAGGCGGCGGACAACGTAGAAAAACGTTCTAAATCAACATAATAGTAAGAAATTCTCTGCTTTGGGAGCCAAACACTAAAAATTAACAAAAATAATTTCCTGAAATGTAATTTTTTAAATGATAAGCTTACATAATATACACTTGCATAAATATTGAAAATGTTATCAAATATTATTCTTAACTTTACATTATTTTGGTTTGAACCAAACTTTTCATGTAAAGGTTTTAACTAATGTTTCTTTATGCTTTTTACTTTTACAATTGACAGCTGTCCCCAAAATACCACCATGCCAGATTGCATGCGCAATGCGGCTCTCACCTGTTTTGAGGGAGTACTCTTTCTCACTCATTCAAAAATGTATACACACTGGGTATTGCAATTTTGAATGTAGTGTATTATCGTGCTCCTACTAAAGATAATTAATTATACATACTGTGGTTATGGTATCATCATTTTATATAAGTTTTTACTTTCTTTTAATAACAGTTATAATTTAAAGATTTTATCGCAATTGCGAGTTTTTCCCAATTAAAAATAATATCGGGGCTATTTGCCTAATTACTAACATTTCAAGTTAAATAGCTATGCAAAAAATTATGAAAAATTTCTAGAAAGAAATAGTTTACATAATTTTTACCTTCCTAGCCCGCGTAGCAATGGCTAGAGACGGTATTATTTTCGACCAAAAATGTGTTATTTGGATGTATTTTGACCTATCCTAGCAATATCGTCGGTATGTCTGTGTGTATATTATTTCTGTTCGTAACACGATAGCTCCTAAACCGCTGCACCGATTTTCATCAAATTTGAAGGTAAAATAGTGTTCGACACTCTTACAAGCTGATTAGATTTTGGTCACAATCCATTAATGCTAGTGACAATTTTTTGACAATTAAAATTTTTTAAAATGCTAACTTTTTAACGGAGCATCGTATCAATACACCGTTTTCGGAATATCATAAACTATATTTT
Organism: Aspidapion aeneum; assembly: GCA_963576565.1. NCBI lineage: Eukaryota > Metazoa > Arthropoda > Insecta > Coleoptera > Brentidae > Aspidapion > Aspidapion aeneum. The sequence continues at coordinate 120,889,233 of OY755040.1, forward strand.
GCTCAATAATTCATATTATAACCAAAAACTTTGTAGGAGCTTTAGTTTCTAAGATATTTACAAAAAACTGTTTTTAAGGCTAATATATTATCACGGCTTCACTTGAAGTGTGATAATAGGCTAGCTAGGAAGGTGTCAGGTGTCAGGAAAACAAAAAAATAAGAAAAATAAACCAAAACACATTTACACCACATCGCGCTACTTTTTCCAAAATACATGGTTGAAGGTCTTTTGCGTAGTGGCTTCGAACGGACGATTGTACGGATGGTCGTTCGGACAGTCGTACGTAAGTGTTTTAATGAAATTTAACATCTTTTGTTCACAACAAAGCAACCAAGCAATGATTACACAACTTCTTCTAGATATGCAACCCAACAACAACTTAATAACAGCAGCGGACAGATGGCTCTGCTGTATATTCATGTAGTTCCATTGATGACACGGCAGAGCCATCTGTCGGCTGCTGTTATTAAGTTTGTTGGGTTGCATATCTAGAAGTTGTGGTATCATTGAACCAATTTTATAGGCAATAATATCAATTTTAAATACAGGTTTTTTTTTAATTTGACATTTAACTGCAGAATTTTTTTTTCCGCACTACTGCAGCAAACTAAAATTTTCTGCACTAAAAATATTGTGAAAAATTATATTTTCCACACGCCCGGCCCGTAGAAAAAATTGTTATTCTAATCTTTTCGGTTTATGTTTTATGCATGATTGTATAATAAAAAAGTAATTTACCTTTAACAAGTGCAAGTGCTTTTTTGCACGCGTTAGGGGAGTTTAGCCAGCAATCAAGTGGGGAAAAGTCTCTTAGGTACACTTTTTTCTACAGACAGGCGCACGGATGAGGGAAAAACCCAAAAGATAACCAAAGAATCATTAATTTATTTATATTAACACAAACAACTGACAGACTTATTCTTACTTGATTGCTATGGTGATCTATGTGCAACTTTCCACACACAAATATTTATAGGAAATTGAAAAACTTTTCCAAAGCTTGTAATAAAATAATAGTCTTTTTTTATGCTGGGACTTTTCATCCAATCAGGATCAATCGCCGAGTTTAGCAAAGTTAAAGCATTTTAAACAATCACAAACATTGTTTCCGCGGGCGTTCCAGTTATCCTGGAGCCTTCAGGAATTTGCAGGAATGATGGAAAAAGAGCTGATGGTCTAACCTTAGTTCCTTGGAATAGGGGTAGGCCATTAGTATGGGACGCCACTTGCTCCGATACTATGGCTAATTCATATATAAATTTAACATAAAAAAAAGCGGGAGAAGCGGCAAAAATACGGGAATAAATTAAAATAAACAAATATTCAGAATTATCTCAAAATTATATTTTTGTTCCTTTTTCTGTAGAGACTTTTGGACCTTGGGGGGAAAAAGCTAAAAATTTTGTCAAAGAACTTGGTGCCAAAATCGAATGTAAGTCCCACGAACCTAGATGAACCTCATTTTTAATTCAGAGGTTAAGCCTTGCCATTCAAAGGGGAAATGCAGCTTCAGTCATAGGAACCATTCCCGACATGCAGCAGTTGGACGAAATTTTTAATCTTTAAATGTGTGCTTGGGGATGTATGCTTGCGTGTGTGAGTTTAGAGTTTAACTTTTATTATATTTTTATTGTTTATTTCTTGTTCTATACCTATTTATTGTAACTTTTGGATAAAAATAATTAATATTAAAACAAAAACATATAAAAAAAATAGGTAATAGTTTTTTTAATTATTACCTATTTTGCTAGATAATACTATATTGTTAAAAAAGAAAGAGAAAGTGTGTGGTAGGTAAAAAAAGCATTTTACTACAAAAATTTGGCTTTTCTACAATGCCAGTCGTTGTATTGCGAAGATTTTATAATGATACGTTGTAAAAGCGTGTATTTGTATTTAAATTATGCATAAACACAATGGGTTAATGGTACTTTAATCAAGTAACATGGAATACCGTTATTAAGAGGTGTAGAATCTGAAATATGACCTATATTTTGAGTTAGATTTGATTAATGCATTAGAATTTAATTTGTCATTACTCATTACTTTTACATGTAAAAGATTAATAATCAAATAATAGCTTTTTATTTTTTAATATAGAGGATGTTTATATTTGTTTTTGACATAGAAAATAACAGAAATATGAAATGTTTAAGACCGACTCTAGGTACATATGAAATAATTAAAATAAATGATATGAACGGCATAAAAACTAACGTTAAACAGGGTATTATAAATATCACATAGCTATTCTATACAGAATTATACCAAACAAAAAGGGAACCATCGCGAGAAACCATAAAGAAACTCCAAATAAAAATAAATAACATAAACTGAGAACGACAACCCGAAATAGGTAAAGCGGAAATAAAGAGAGCTTTAACGAAATTAACAAATCACCTGGAAAAGACGAAGTAACGGCAGAAATGCTAAAAAACGGTAATAAAGTTGTAGTTAATACCCTCCATATTCGTCTGAATAAAATACTAAAAAAAAATAATCCCAAACAACTGGAAAGAATCAGTAACCATTATTCTGCACAAGAAATGCGAAGGAGCAGATCTAAAACTATCGACCTATAACACTCCTCAATGTAATTTATAAGCTTTTTACGAAAATATTAACAGATAGACTAACAACAAAATTTGACGGATATCATTCAAAAGAACAAGCAGGCTTTAGATAAGGTTTCAGTGCGTGTCCGATTTTCGATGGGATAAATGGGAAACTCGGTTATTATTAAAGATATCGATTTTCTGAGTGCATCTTACCGTGCTCTTTTTTGGACCCCTTAAAAATGGTGGAATCAGATTTTTGCTATACCCCGTGGTTTCGCTAATACAGGGAGTTTTTGAAAAAATTGCATTTTAATTAATTCCTTGTATCTCGCTTATTTTTATTCTGTAAAAACCTTTCTATGGCAACTTTTTTAGGGCAAAATAATGACGTTGTCAATTTTTAACAATATTGTTTAGTTTTTGAGATATGGTATTTATCATAAAAAAATTAAATACGGACCTGGATTTTTTTTATTACTACTTTGATTAGTTCCATGCTATTATTACCTTAAAATGATAAAACTTTAATATTTTTTTGATTTAAGGTTAAAAAAAACTTTTTAATATTTGAAAAAAAAATTATAGCCCGAACCTGGAAATTTCCAACGTAATTATAAATTAAAAATTGCAGGACACACTAGTTGAACGATTTTTAGTTTATCTGTTTTGAAATGATAATTAAAAGATTTATAAATAAAGTTAAAATCGTTAAAAAGTTACAAAAATAATATCATACTAATTATTTGATAACCGAACAGCAGGTCGTAAAATTTACAAAACAAAAGCGTGGAATTGACAATGTCATTTTTGTGAATGGCTTACAATTATTTTAAAGTGGATAGAAATCGACCATATCCAGATTTTGAAAAATGTGACTGCTTCATTCAAGCAACAAAATCCCAATATTTAAATGGCAGAAATATTTTTATGCAAGATGCGTTAAGAAAAATTACTCAAAAATGCCAACAATGTCTTATACATAATGGTAATCAGAAAAATTAGTTATTTTTTATAATTTGTTTTTTTTTGTATTTTTCGTAGACTTTGTTTCAAATAAATCTGTAAATTAACGTAAAACCATTTTAATATGCTAAGTATCAAAACAGTTAAACTAAAAATTGTTTAACTAGCAATTTTTAGTTTATATTTATGTTGGAAATATCCAGGTTCGGACTATTTTTTTTTTAAATATTAAATATTTTTTTTTACCTTAAAACAAAAATTTTTTAAATTTTTATTATTTTATGATAACTAGCATGAAACCAATCAAAATAGTAATAAAAAAAATCCAGGTCCGTATTTAATTTTTTTATGATAAATACCATATCTCAAAAACTAAACAATATTTTAAAAAATTGACAACGTCATTATTTTCTTCTAAAAAAGTTGCCATAAAAATGTTTTACAGAATAAAAGTATCTCGCAAAATAAGCGAGATACAAGGGATTATTAAAAATATAATTTTTTCAAAAACTCCCTGTATTAGCGAAACTACGGGGTATAGCAAAAATCTGATTACGCCATTTTTAAGAACTCAAAAAAAAAACCACGGTAAGGTGCAATCAGAAAATCAATATCTTTAATAATAACCGAGTTTCCCATTTAATCCCATCGAAAATGGGTCACGCTGTACAGTTGACCCATTAACCATGAAAATCCTAATAGAACGAGTCAACGAATACAACATTTCAATATATTTTGCGTTGATATACTTTGAAAAAGCTTTCGATAGCATTTAGCACTGAGCAGTGAAAGCATCTTTAATTAATAGCTGAATAGATCACAAAGACACAGACTTAATAGCCATTATATGTAAGCGCAGCAACAACACCAATTAAAATCCACGAAGGAACCAAGCCAATCCCCATAAGAAGAGCTTTCAGACAGGGTGACACAATAACTACTAAACTATTTACCCAGGCCTTCGAAGATATTTTTAAAAACAGATTGGGAAGAAATAGGCATCAAAGTAAGTGAACAATACTTGAACCATCTAAGATATGCTGACGTTATCGCCTTAATAGAGACTTATTGGAATAAAACCTGAATTTATTCTAGACTCGACTTTATTCTGACACATTTGCACAGAAAACTAACAGCAGACCTCTCAAAATTGACATATCAAAGCCAAATTTAATAATGCAGTCGCTAACTTCCATTTAATAAATACCGACACTAATAAATCCGGTTTTTAAATACACAAAGGCCGAATTTTGAAGGAAAGCAGCTACTTTTTATATGTAAATATGTCGATTTTATAATTAGGTCAGGTTTTATTCCACTAAGTCCCTAATAACAGATCAGAAAGAAGAACTAAATAAGAATGGTGGAAGAATTAGATACAGCAGCGGAAAATATAGGCTTGAGCATGAACTACACTGAAAATAAAATCATAACAAACACAGATGAAGATATCACGATCAGAATAGACCAAAAAAATAGAATAAGTAGAGGAATATATACATCTGGGACAAATTATTAAACTAAAAAAAGAAAACCAAACAGCTGAAATCAGGAGAAGAGAGAAGAAGAAGATTGGCCTGGGCAGTATTCGGTAAATTAACCTACCTATTAAAAAATAAAAAATATTCTCAGTACCCCAAAACGAAATCGTATAAGCAATGTATCCTTCGTGTACTTACCTATGGATGCTCAGAATATAAAATTCCTAGATACGCCGGCAACTGTAAAAAGTAGGCAAATTGTAATGCATTATGACGGTAAAAATCTAGGATTATTTAATTTTAATGATTTTATAAATACTAAAAGCAGACTGCATAACTGCTGCAGAATTTTCTAATCCCATTCTGTGTTTACATGGTATATCAAGAAATTGAGGTTAAATTTTAATTGGTATTTGCAAGATCGGAAGTTTAGTACTACTTAGAACAAAGTTTATAATGAAACTCAGAGTTAAGACTTTTCCTAGAATATTAAAGTTGGAATAGTTTGGCTTATAAAATATTTTAAGGGGTGATGATTAAGATTTCGTATATTTTACTGCGTTACTTATTAGGGACATTTTGAGTCGCGTATTTTACACTTTGTTACCGTTATTGTTATTGCTGAGTATGAGCATTAGAAGATTCTCACCTTAGACATTGTTGAAATTCACACAAGGATAAGGCTTGCTTATTTAAGGGGACTGTGCGCAATTTTAAACATATGACATTGAGCACTAACCAAGGCCAACAAAAAAATACAGGCCACGACCCTGAAAAAATCAACTGTTGTTGGGGGCTGAATTTTACATTAGGTCTTATGGGCGGATAGAGGTTTATTTATGATATTTTCAAAATGGCACAACAGATTTTCGCGAAATTAAAGTGAAATATTCCCAGACACTATACTGATATTCCAACAAACTTCTGTAAGGATGAAAGATGGTTAAAAGGTTAAAATCTTCAAGATTTAGCATTGCTTATTTTGAATTCAAATTGCCCGCCATGCACCGTACACCAACTGTTATATTTGACATGGATATAACTAGCTGCGTTCGGTATTTACATCGGATTAATCTTTTTGATCGAAATCTTTCGTTAATTCCATCTAGATCTAGGGGAGGTAGATCTGAATCGTTCGGTAATTCTGCTCAGACTAGTCGGACACAAATCTGGTTGCTCCGTGGATTTTGACCGACGAAACAGATTGATCCGAGATTGTGACGTTGGGTATTTGTTTTGTTTGCAAAAATATTTTTTATGTAAAAAGATTGAAATTGAATTATTTGATGTTGAAGACAACAAACTATATAAATTTCCGACATTACAGGAAAATTTTGTCAAAATTATAGCTGGGCGTGAGTAGAGACCCTGTATGTATGACATATTTTTACTAAAGAGAGACGCGGCAAGCCCATCAAAGTCACTGAAATTAACATTTTTTGGTTATGTTATTTTCTTGCCAAATTCATTGGCGTTTCACTAAAATGATTTAAATGGTCAGCGGTGAGTGACATCAATCATCATGCAACATATACATGTTTGTCGGTCACCCTTGTATAGGTTTTGTTATAAAACGTTTATTTTTATTTTCCAACGCTTATGAATTAACAAGAACAGAAGGTGCGTCTCCCTCTAAACATCGCTAGAGTATAGAGGACCGATATTTTCATCCTTTGATTTTGACTTATATAAATTTGACTTTAAAGAGTTTGTCCACGCGTCTCTTTATCTTTAAAATATGTCATACATACAGGGTCTCTAGGCGTGAGTTGCAATATGTACATAATATTTTTGGTTATATTTAAGGTTATAACCATTTATAAAAATTTGATCCGGATCGTTCGTTAATTCCAATTTGCTTAGACTAATCTGTAATCACGTGACCAAAAATCCGTCTCGTCTGAGTTGCAAATACCGAACGCTGCTACTGTGTCATTCTTTGTCATCGCATTTATTTATTTACTTGTTATATAAAACTTCTTCGATTTTTTACAATAAACTTTATTTAAAATCCAAAAATACCAAAATTAATCTTTTTAAAACAAAATTACACTTCAAAAAAATAATTTTTGTTGTTTTAATTTTTGTAAACACATTTAAATAGGTTTTAAAACTTGCCGAATATAAACAAATAGGTTTAGTTGAGCCGATTACTTTCCACGCAGAAACGAACACATTTGCTTTTGCTTTAAATTTAATTTTTGTATGAGCTAATGAAACGGTTCAGAAAAATTAAGGATTACTATACATTTAAATAAAATTGTTCCACAAGAATATAGTAAAAATAATCTCAAAATCGGCTTTATTTAAAAAAAAATCAAATATTTATCAACTGTCATTCCAAGTTTAATATTTTAAACACAATCAACTGTGGCGTGACGTGGCCATCAAAAAGAAATTCAGCCTCCGCTGTGACGTCAACAAAGTTGTAGATCCGTTTGATAGCCCTGCACTAACATAAAATTTACTTTGAATTAAGATCGATATCGTGTAAACGTAGTAGGTCCGTATTAAAGCTCAAACAGCGATTTTTACACTCTGATGCGGAGCACTACTAGGTTCCTAACGGTTAGGCGATATTATAAAGTTATCCTCCAGTGATTTTAAGCTTAACAGCTTTAAGTCTTCATAAAAAAGAGTTTGCAATATCGTTTTACACAAAGTAGGTACTAATGCTATGTCCACCGACTAGGAGCTTAGTTTTAGTACATAACTACAGCTTTGCTAAAAGTAACCACGGGTTTTACGATTTTCGTTTTCTTCTTATTTCCTGTTGTTCTCGATAAAACTTGAGGCAATTTAATTTCTAAATATAGTTCAGTTCAACATTTTGATTAGTGTTTTGGCTTTTGGTAGCTCCAAAAGCAGCGATTACCAATTAGCTAGGTAGGTAATCAAATCGTCATTTCCGTGATAACGGTATTTTTTTTTGTTTAGATATTTCAAACCTGAAAAATAATGAAAGAAAACCTAAAGAAAACGTATGGTGATTTGTGTATGAATTTTTGAAATACGCAATGGGACCATACATCTCGTCAATGAGTATATGACCCATATAGAGTGGCAACCGGCGAGCCTTGCAACATTGAGGGGCAGATGTCGCTGAAATCAATTCATCTGGTACGCAATATTCAGAGACAACGTACTATGATCTAATGGCATTTGCATCATAGGCATGAACCTCGGAACTCGCACATGCAACTAAATCGTACTAGTAGTCTCTGCTGAATATTGTGTACCAGACGAATTTATTTCAGCGCCATCTGCCCCTCAATGCAAGGCTCGCCAGCGCCGGTTGCCACTCTATATGGGTCATATAGTCATTGATCTCGTACCTATACTTTATTTCATCAGGCAGGGCTATCAAAACGGACGGGCCACGATCCTCCACTTTCTTGACGTCACATCCGGGGCTGATTTTTTTTTGATGGTCACGTTACGACACAGCTGATTGTCTTTAAAATATTGAAGTTGGAATGACGGTTCATGAATATTTGATTTTTTAAAGAAATAAAGCCGATTTTGAGATTGTTTTTACTATATTCTTTCAGAACAATTTTTTTTTAATCTATAGTTATCCTTAATTTTTCAGAATTGCTTCAATAGCTCACACAAAAATTAAGTTTAAAACAGTTGGCATATGGTACATGGCGGGTAATTTGAATTCAAAAGAAAGAATGCTAAATCTTGAAGATTTTAACCTTTTAATCATGTTGCTTCCTTACAAACCTTTGGTGGAATATCGGGATGGTGGCTGAGAATACCTCACTGAAATTTCGCGGAAGTATGTAGTGTCATTTTGAAAATATCATAAAAAAACGTCTGACCTCCCATAAGACCCAATGTAAAATTCAGCCCCCGTAGAACAGCTGATTTTTTCAGGGTCGTGGCCTCTATTTTTGTGTTGGCCTTGCATCAGGTCGATCCTCGAAACCAGGACTTTCCCTATTTACGAAAATTCAGCCTTATACTCCTCACTTAAAACATACACCGGTGTACTGTGAACTATTGCATCTAAAAAGCTGCATGAATATAATGCACACCTACGACTTAAGTGGGGAGTAGACCCAGTCAAATTTAGTCGCCCCTCCCCCCTGAAACTTATTTGCCCTTTCCGTAAAGATGGAGGTCTACGGGTTAGACGTCCTTAGTCTAAATGCGTGCCCGCAATTGGAAACAAAAGAAAATAATAATTTAATTTTCGGGCTGGTTCTCAGAACAGGGTAGTAGTAGAGTCCCTGTATGTTGACATATTTGGTTACCAAATATGTCAACATACAGGGACTCTAGGTAGTAGTAGCCGTATACATCCATACAGGGCTATCAAAACGGACGGGCCACGATCTTCCACTTTGTTGACGTCACATCCGGGGCTGATTTTTTTTTGATGGTCACGTTACGACACAGCTGATTGTCTTTAAAATATTGAAGTTGGAATGACGGTTCATGAATATTTGATTTTTTTTTTAATAAAGCCGTTTTTGAGTTTGTTTTTACTTTATTCTGGCAGAACAATTTTTTTTTAATGTATAGTAATCCTTTATTTTTCAGAGCCGCTTCATTATCTCACACAAAAATTAAATTTAAAGCAGACGCGAATGTGACAAACACAGATGACAAAGTCAAATACATGTCAAATATAACAGTTGGCATGCAGTATATGGCGGGTAATTTGAATTCAAAATAAGAAATGCTAAATCTTGAAGATTTTAACCTTTTAATCATCTTGCATCCTTACAAAAGTTTTGTAGAATATCGGGATGGTGTCTGAGAATATTTCACTCAAAATTCGGGGAAATCTGTAGTGCCATTTTGAAAATATCCTAAAAAAACGTCTGACCTCCCATAAGACCCAATGTAAAATTCAGCCCCGGGAGAACAGCTGATTTTTTCAGGGTCGTGGCCTCTATTTTTGTGTTGGCCTTGATCCATATTACAGTCTTCTTAGACATCTAAGAATACTGTAACATAGCTATTACTACGCTGTTCTGAGGACCAGCCCGAAAATTTATATATTTATTCTTTGACCAAACCTCAAAAAATTCATACATAGTAAATAATAAATACTGATTTGACATTGACACATGACTTGATGTGATTCCCTAAATTTAACTGTCGTAGATTGTTGTAAAAATGTTTTGATATGATGATTTTTTAGATTTTGTTAATATGGCAGAACTTATGAGTTAAAGATATAAATGTATAAATAAAAATTTCGCTTTCAGCGTAATTTTTTTTTGTTTTTAACAAAAATTTTCTTCCAAGGCGACATTTTTATCAAAAATTCAATTTTTTTTTTTGGATGCATAAAACATGATGAACATTTTTAAATATTCTTGTCGTATGTTAATACTGCAAAAAGTTTTTTAGTGACCCCATTTCTTTCAAAAAGTACAAATTTTCTAAAATGTTAGTTTGTGTTTATTCCGTGTGGTCAATAGTTTTAAGCCTGGGCCTTCAGCCCAAAATGGTCCGCCTGGTTGCGCCTCCTGCAAATTCTCCTGGCCCCCAATAACAGAGTCTTTATATAACAGATAAACTAAAAATCTTTTAACTAGTGTGTCTGGTGTGAAATTTCTAGCATCGGACTATTTTTTTTTAAAATATTCAATATTTTTTTTAACCTTAAATCAAAAAAATATTTGTTTGTCATTTTAAGATAATAATAGCATGAAACCAATCAAAATTGAAATAAAAAATCGAGATCCGTATTTAATTTTTTTATGATAAATACCATATCTCAAAAACTAAACAATATTTTCAAAAATTGTCAATATTTTGCTCTAAAAAATTTGCCATAAAAAGGTTTTTACAGAATAAAAATATCTTGCAGAATAAGCGAGATAGTATTAGATTCCAATGAATTCAAGTTTGCAGGGAGACAAGGAATTAATAAAAATGCAATTTATATTTTATTAGCTAAACCACGGGTTATAGCAAAAATCTGATTACACCATTTTTAAGTGCTCAAAAAAAGAGCACGGTAAGGTGCAATCAGAAAATCGATATTTTTGATAATAACCGAGTTTCCCATTTAATCCCATCGAAAATGGGACACGCTGTACTTATGTACCCCTTTACCTGGCCTGCAGCATAAGCCGCGGCTGGTCTGAACAGGGCTTAACATATTTCTTAATAATTTATTTGTGCAATAAGCCGAACCTATTCGTTCGTGTCTCAAAAGCTTGTTCCTTTTGCCCCGAAAGTCTAACCTGTCAACCGTTCCCGCTACTTTAATCTACAACCTCTCGCTGCAAACTCGAATTCATTGGAATCTAATACTTTAGGTGCCCGCTCGAAGTCAACCGACCATAACTTTTGAACAAACCATTTTTATTAGATGATCACAGCTATATTATGCTATTCGAACGCCATTTTGGCTTCATTTATATACTTACATCTGCGGTGCGTTTGAAAATTGTCACCCTAGGGTAAAGGTTATACCTGGGCTAGCCCAAAATCGTTCGAAAATGATCACGGTCAAAACGATGACGTCCTACACCCGCGTTCGAAAATAAAAAAACCCGGGTTGCGCCTAATTCACCCCGGTCAGAAGCGAGGCGAGATTCACCCGCGATTAAAGTGTTTATTGTTTTTTTATTATTTTGTGTTATATTTCACACACGATTACTGCAGTAAGTCTATAACTATTTAGAAAAGTAAAAATACTTCTTAAAAAAGTTAAAATTCTCAAACTAAATCAAATCCAAATTATGTGTTAACAATCACAATGCGTTCGAAAATTTATAAGGCGATATTTATCCAGGGTAATTTGGCTTTTTCGATGACGTCATCAATATCGCCTTACCCTACCCTCACCTTACCCCCGCCTTTTATTTTCAAACGCACCCCTGTGTTGTAAAAAAGACCTCTAAAAATGACAGCTGCAAGCGTGCCGGCATATTGGATTTCAAGTGAACTCCCTGAACCCCAACGTTAAGGCTATTGATAATGTGTGTCACACTATTAGCGCCATCTCTTTTCTAATCTTGAAAACACGCACAAGGCCTAACGATAAATAAAATTTCTTTAAAAAAATGCCGAGTAAACCCAATTTTGCGGCCACTTTCACCATTGACATTTCTTTCTCTGGTTTAGAAATTTCAGGTGCTTAGCAACCGCGGTTTTTGTTTATTTGTGTAAAAAATTATATTTTCCTTCGACAATAACCCCCCCCCCCCCTAGATTTTGGCCCAAATCGGTGCTTGTGTCGTGTCCTTCAACATGTTCTTGTTTCCCAGGTGTTTGTTATAGTATCCTGGCCCCAGTTGTTAAGTCTGCTCTGCAGTTTTCATTTGGTCACGCCCATAAGTAGCTCTAGGCCTGGATAGTCAGATCCTGCTCCGATCTGCATCAGTTCATCCATCTTCTCGTTGCCTGGTACCCCTGTTTGTCATCACATAGGATCTCCAGTCTCCCTGAGCATTCCTCTACAAAGTCGTCAGCAATTTTAGGTGCCCTGAGTGCATTCAGGGAGGCTTGGCATATTTATATTGGCTCTTCCGCGCCATTCGAGAGTTCTTCTAGGCGCCATTATATGACGTACAGTTTTAGTTAAAAAAGTTCTTGAATTAGCTGCCACTTTTATCTATTATTTTTCAATTGGTAATTGAAATTGGAAAGTTCTTTATATAGACGTCCAAGTCATCGTAATAAACTGGGAATAAGGCAGGGCAAAAAGGGCCTAGTAGAAGAGTACAATAAGTGGGAACTAGAGGTTAATATCAATAAGACAGAGTATATGTGTATTGGTGAAACGAAACAGGATCTAATCTTAAATACTGGGCAGCGAATTCAGTCCTGTGATGAGTATAAATCCTTAGGTCTAAAAATTACAGCTGACGGACCACTAGACAAAGCTATAAAAGATAAAAACGTACAAGGAAGAAAAGCTATAACTTTATTAAATGGAATAATTTGGAATCAAAGTATGTCAAAACATAACAAAAAGCTTATATATAACACCATTGTAAAAAGTATTATTACATACGGCTCAGAAGTATGGCCAATCAAAGATAGAACAGAAAAAATGCTTTCCGCTACGGAGATGGACTATTGGAGGAGAGCAGCAGGGAAATCAAAAAGAGAGTTACAATTCAAAGAATAAGAGAAATTATGACAGTGGGTGAACGTACTTTAGTGGATAATATAAGAACAAAACAACTGGTGTGGTACTGACATGTACAAATAATGGATGATGGAAGACTACCTAAACAAATATTACAATGGAAACCAACTGGCCGAAGAAAACGAGGAAGGCCGAGGAGAAGCTGGAGAGAAGGAATAGACAGTGAAATAAGAATAAGAGGTCTAGATGATGAATTATGGGCAAACAGAAACGAGTGGAGATTGGGTATCGGAAGACGTAGAACTTTGTGAAACCGATAAATATATATATAAAAAGGGCCTAGTGGCGGGACCTATGGACTACTAGGTACTTAATGAACCAGAATCAGGTTATTTTTAGAGGCAGTAAATGTCGCTTGCTCTATATTTCGATCTCATCTATCTATCTATCTATCTATTTTGCCTTCTTCAATCCATCTTTGGGCATAGGCCTCCCCCAATATTTTCCACTCTTCTCTGTCTGTCGCCGTGTTCATCCCTCTAGCTCCCGCGTGTTTCTTCAAATCGTCCGTCCATCTTATTTGGGGTTTTCCCCTACTTCTGTTATTTTCCCAAGGTCTCCAGTTTACAATACATTTGTTCCATCGACCGTCTTTCTGTCTTATATTATGACCGGCAAATTTCAATTTTAATTTTGCTATTTCTCCTTCTTACTTTTGTTTTATGTCTTATCCATTCATTATTTTTCCTATCTGTGTTGATCTTTGGGCTTTTGTTACCTTATTCATGTTTGATTTTGTAAGTGTTCAGGTCTGGGATCCATTCCTCGTAAGTGCAGGAAGGATACATTGGTTATACACTTTCGTTTTAAGGTACTGAGGATATTTTTTAATTTATATGTTAATAATATGTCTCATGGGGTCTCACCACCCCCCCAAAACTGTCTCGGGCCCACCCCGAAACTTTTTTCTATAAACGCCACTGCTTCTGGGAATTATGAGATCGAACACACTTCTATATACAAATACCATACATAGAAAAAAGACTCAGTAACAAGAATATTATTTTAATAAATAAAATATTCAACCATGGAAATAAGTTTTCAACTAGTGTTGAGACAAATCAAGATGAAATAAAGTTATTTGAAGAAATTAAAAACTGTGATTAAATTAAATGACCAAAGAAGGCAATTAAAAGTCTGAAATAAACAAAAGGTGTGAGTGTTCGTGAGATCCTAATAACCGTAAGTATCATTATCATTAAATAAATGTGGAGATAGAACTGGCTAAACAGTTAAACAGTTTGAAAAAAAGGAGAACTAAAATTAAAGGCTTTTTCTATAAAGTAAAGTAAAAAAATCTTTAAATTATTGTAGCTATAGTCACAGAACAAGAGGTATTGGTCATTTCTATGGATCGCAACACTGTACTGTAGGCATTTAAACCAAGCTTGAGTCAATTAATATTAATTCAAGACAAAAACCGTCGACAAGGAAATGGTTTTTACGTAATTCCGCGATAATGGTTACGACAAAGGCATCCTCTTGTCCGTCAAAGGTTTTTCTCGTTATTATAGTTATGTTATGGTTTGTTGGCTTAGCTAATATTTGTTCACGGTCAATGTTGGTGTGCTATTTTAACTGCAGTTGTGAAGAAACGATAATCTTATTACTTATGTAACTGGTAAATGACAATAATGCAATATCCTTTCTATAATAAACCGACTATGTTGCTTTTACAAGATCTTACTCAACTGAAATAGCTATTTTTCTAGTAGATTTGGAGCCTAAGAGAGTAACCATAAATTTAGACACCATATGTTATATCTACTACAATTGTAAAGTTGTTGATTGATTGACCATTTATCTTTTAACCAGCTGTGGACCTGTCATAAACGATTGTATCGTTACTGATTTTTTCTTAGACTATATAGTACTAGGTCCTCCTGCACACAACACCATTTTATTTTGAGAACTTAATGTGTTTAGTTTTTTCTCATTTATTTTCAGTCCTCGTTTTTTCAATTATATATCAAGTACCGTTAAAGTTTTGGTTTGATTTGTTAGATCACCTTCGACAACTTAATCCAAACTAAAGACTCACAGCCTTCAAAAAAAGATATCTATCTCTTAACAGTTTCAAAATTATTTTAGTTTGGACACTAAACTCGATCGAATAGGTGTAGTTAACAATACACCAGTAAAACTTTGTTAAATAATACCTTTCTGTTTGTCTCTTTTGATCTTACTCTTATCGACAGAGTACTAGTGTTTATATCTTCAATATTTACTCTTTAATTCATGGATGAGGCTTAGAGGTCTTTTAAGTCAACATTTGTTATTATTCCTTGTAATGATTTGTTTGTTTTAATTTTAGTTATTACATCGTTGTTTTGAAGGTACGAATTAGAGATTGGTTAGCTTATTCTCTTAGTGACCTAAATAAATTAAACAGCAACGTCATTGTTTTTTCCAATAATAAATTGATAATTATTAAATCTAAATTAAGACGATCAATTAATATATAAAAACAAATTAAACTAATTGATTTTTAAATATTTCAAATGTTTTTGTTATAATTGGATTTATTTGGCTAACTAGGTCGGGCAACAAAACCAGAAAATATTCCAGCTGTGCTTGGCTTAAAATTCTCGAGTTTCAGACACTATTCAGTTAACGTTTTTAACGCATATATATGAATAAGACAGCAGGCAAGTCAACAGAACTAGCTTTAAACATCTTTCTTGATATAAAAGGAGCATTTAACAATTTCTTCTTTAAATCAGCGTGCGTTCGAGGAATTAAATTTACCATCACAGGGTTCAAAAAATCGAGTGATTGAAACAACTTTCAACGATAAAATGGGAAGTTTCAGAGCTTCTGGAGGCTGTCCACAATGAGAAGTTCTCTCCACTCTTTTGGTCTCTACTGGTCGATGATCTTCTTGCCATCTTCGAATCGCTGGACGTAGAGGTATTGGGCTACGCGGATGACGTGGGAGTAATCATTAGAGACATTCCAGAGGAAGAATTCTCTGCAAGGACATAATAAGCACTAAACACGGTAAAAGACTAGTGTGATAGGGAACTGATGTCTTCTCCGGAGCTTGACGGTGAGAAAATTTAATTTGGGGATCACCCTAGATAAAGCTCTCTCCTAGAATGCCTATTTGGAAAAGGTAACCCGCAAATGGACATGCAAAAGAATTTGCGGGACAAGCTGGGGCACTAGCCCGAAACAAATGTATACTAACTGTATATACCAATGATTGCGTACGGCGCAATAGTCTGGTTCGAGAAGGGACATCAAAAAACCTCATGGGCCAAACTAACCAGCTTCTAACGACATATTATGTGGTGCAATGAGCTCTCGACCATCGACTGCGCTTGAATGCTTACTAAACCTACCTCCGCTTCACATTTTCTTAGAGGCGGAGGCACGAAGAGCAACATACAGAATAAGGACCAACCACCAGGATAATAGGGCAAACAAAGTTATATCAACAACCCTAATTAGGGAACAAAAGTTAAACGCAACACTAGGAATGATATTCGACGTCACACCCAACACGGTGTACACGAGAAAGCTCTACAACAAACCTCCCGGAGAGGGAGGACTGGTTAAAGATCAGGACCATTTTTTTAAATAACGATAGCTTCTGGTATACTGACGGATCCAAAATGCCATCAGGCGCTGGTTCGGGAGTCGAGATTATACATATTTTCGCCCAATTGGCTACTATATTTCAGGCCAAACCTGTAGTCATTAAACTGTCTATTTACTAGATTACTGACCACGAAGGACAATAAAAATCTTCTCAAACAGTCAAGCAGCTTTAAGAGCGCTTGATTCCTATACTGCTGAATGCGCTTAGTAGCGCTAACAAAGTCCAGATACTAGGCCATTCTGGCCACAAGGAAACGGGGCTGCAGAACAAGCAGCGAGGAAAGCGGCATATTCCGAATTTTCAAATACAATGCTGCTAAGTTGAAATGAACCATTTTAAAATGAGCGGAGAACAGCTTTCAAATATACTGGATAAATATACCAGAACTGGCTCACTCAAAAGAGTTCGATAAAGGACCTAGTATAAAGAGAGTCAGGGAATCATCATTGGATCAGACAGGAGATCCGTACTTCGGTCAATCTCAGATTGATTCAGAAGATCTGAACAGTGTCTCACATAAACTGATAGCTAACCTTTTTGAAGGATTAGACATACAGTGGTAAGAAACAATTCAAAAGTGAGCCACAATTGACCCACTGGTGGTCGCAGTGGAAGGGCTGCAAGGCCCACTCACATACGAATCATCAATCATCATCACGAATATGGCGTGTATTACTTTTAATCTAAAAAAATGGAGTAAAAGTGCTTTTTATACATTAAACACCATAACTGAAATTAGTGCAAAATTTGAGATACCATGTTGAGCCAAGCAAAGCAATTTACCAATATCTCAAAAGTAAAAGATACAGATAAAATTCAGTTTGATATTTGGATTCTATAAATTAAAAAACACTATTTAAAAGCCATTTACACAAAAATTTAATTTTTATCAATGAGTTATAGGCCTCCTAAAAGATATAGATAAAATTCAATTTGACATTTGAATTCTATAAATTACAAAAAAAAACTATTTAAAAACCATTTACACAAAAATTTAATTTATATAAATAAGTTATAGGCCTTCTCCCAAACATTTTAACATTTAATCATTTCTTTGAAATCCCTAAAAAAGATCGAGGGCACCCTGTATATTTATGAAAAAACAATGCAGCGAGGGTTTTTGAACTAAAACCTAGCCTAGACAACACCGTGGTATTTCAGGCACGTACAAATCGCATTCCTAAATATTCTATCTAAACCAGTTTTCCTTCTTTGGCTTGAAAATAGTTCAAAATATTATGTAAACACAAATAACTTTATATACAGAGTTCACTCTTGGTCAAGATAAAAAATATTAAACATAGCGTACCTATGCATTTATATAAAAAAAGTATGAAATCCACAAATATAATAATAGTAGGATTTCCTTGTTCAAAGAAAATCGTAATACATTCTAACCGCATAAAAAAATGAGTTTGGTGAATATTCTGTAGTTATTTTTTTATATTCTCTAAAATCGTCAATTAAATTGCCTGAAATATTTATAATGGATTTTAAGAATCTATTTATTGTGACTCAGCACTCCCGCACAATTTTATGTCAAGCAGGAGAAAAAAAAATGATCAGTGTTCATTCATTTGGTTTATAACACTATTGCAAAAGTTTTTTTGTAATTTAAGAAACCATAATTACACTATCAAAAGAAATACGGCAGAATTATGCGGTAGGTACAGCTAATCTTCTTCACTATTTTAATCATTTTTTTTTTGTTTTATAATTTTTTTTGTGTCGCGCAACACTGGCTTCGCAAAATGAAAACATTAAACTGTGAAGTAACTACCAAGGATAAAGTTGCTAGTTTGTAACAAATTATTATTGTGAATAAAACAACAACATTAATTAACACACAGATGGTAGGTAGCTCTTATGGTTTGACAGATTGCATAACATAATAAATAAAAATTATAGCAAGCATTTATTACACAGACTTCAAAGTAAGAGGTATGTGGTCTTTATTGGAATCAAACAACTAGAGTCAAAATTGAGGAACAGGTATTAAAGGGACACTGCAAATTTTTTTCTTTCTTGTTCAATATCTACAGTCTTTTTTGTTCAATATCTACAGTCTTTATTGATGCTTTAATATCTATAGTCTTTACTGATGCAAACCAAATAAAATCAAATTATTTTAAACAACCTATGACATGCCCATACTACCCCTGTTACAGTTACCAAACTACAAGTATACCAGAATCATATACGTAATATTCCAATACCCACGGTAATTTCCAGTTCTTGATGAAAACATTAAGAAATGGCAATATCAAATGTACATAAGAGTGTCCTTCTTGTAGAATTTAATATAAAATGTCCTGATTGGTTATTTTTAAACACATGCATTATTTTACTCATGCATATTATTTTATTGGTGTATATCGTCCCCACACATTTAACCCGTGTCGTCACATTGATTTATCGGCGCACAGTGGCCAAAAACCCTATCTATGTAAATGTACTCCTACAACTTTAAATAAGGATATAGAGATTTTTTTAAAAAGAGTTTAATCGCAATCAAGTTTTTTCAAATAAGGCAATTTCATTTGTGGCGCCTTCTTGGAAGGCTTCACATCGTCTCCTGGATCAATAAATAATGTGACAGCTTTGACCAACGTCAAAAATGATGGGAAGGTTAATAGGCTAAAAAGGGCACTAAACTGAGAGATTCTCGTAAGACCTATTAACGGCAATAATCTCTATATGCAAAGTGAGGCAAAAATATTGAGATTTTTTGTAGAGAGAGCACGCTGCGCAGGAGGTGCTACTGACAACATTGACAAACACTTTAATGACAAATCACAAATGACAATCTCCTTGAAGTATTAAGTTCACAGAATACCACAGGTGATTAGAACTAGAAAGAGAAAGATTGCAATGCTTAGCATTTATTGTATGTTGTCACTCTAAAAAAACTCTTAAATTTTTGTCTCAGTGTCTCATATAGCCGTGGTCGTTCCAGTTACTTCGTATATAATTCATTAAGTTGCGGGTAGTATAATTTTTACATATAGATAATATTCAAAAAGTACTTACTATACAGGTTGTCCCAGATAACATTAACTACATGGGGTCTTATGAGGATTTTGGAAATGATAAGACATATTATAATTCTGGTTAAATCGAAAAAATTGACGATATTCTGAGCCCAATCAGGTGCTGTATTAAAATTTAAAATATCTACAAGGGTTTTTCCAAATATTAAGCAAAAACTAAAAACTGCTTTTAATAAAAATAATTTATTTATTGCTTGATATTTTAAAAGTCTTTATAGATATTTTTATTTTTGAAATAGACTGGGCTCGGAATAGCGCCAATGTTTACCCAATAATCCAAATTTGTGTGTATTACTGTTTTCAAAATTCTCATAAGAAACCGTGTAATAACTTTTATCTGGGATACATGGTATACCACAACTATTTTTTAAAGTTTCTAAACAAGTAACGATAACTTTCAATGTGTTATGCAAAGTTTATATAGAAAAGAAATATCGAGTGTGCACAAATCTATCTTTCACATGGACTGCCTAGGCTTATCGGGACAAATAATGTGTTTGCGCAGGCCTTAAGTTAAAAACGGGGTGATTGGAAAGAGTGAAACCAATGTAGGTTTGTGGCAGATTATGGCAGATGCGTGGTTTGTTTGTGCTTCTTGCTTGGCATTGAAAGCTTATTTCAGCCTGCGAAAGCCGTGGTGAGATTTCTGAGATATACAAGTCGAAAAAAAACTATTAAAAAATGGCAAAGACAGAGTAATAAATAAACTTAATAAAAATTATATTAAAAAATAAATACATATCACGTGACTGTCCCAAACCTATTTTGGTTTCACTTCTTATATCATACTAATAAATATAATTTTGGCTTTCTTATTTGAATGGTTTAAGAATAAGCTAGTTTATTTATTATACGTGTATTCCATTAAAAGAAAATAGTTGCTTAACATAAAAATTTTAAAAAAGAAAGGGTTGGAAAAAAATGATTTTTAAAAATGTTAATGCCTTATTCGACTTCTAAAAGTTTTTTCCACTTTCGTGCGAGAATTACGAACTTCCTGCCCTCATTTGCTGCGAGAATTCGAATTTCCGCACAAATTTTTATTCGTGGAATTATCTTTTTAAACCGCAATTTTTAAATGTTTAAATATAAGTTTTTTTATGTTATATAATGTATTTAAAAAAAAACTTTTATGACGTTTTAGTAATTATTAAAAAAATTGCATTTTTTAAAATAATTGAGCGACCTTCGTAGCTTTTTCTAAACGTCAAATATATCAACAATAGAATTTTGCTTGACACATTGCATGTCTTGATTTTTATATCAATTTAAACTGTTAGCTCGCGTTACTACGTCAACCGTTTCATTTAAACCACAAAAACGTGTCCAAGCTGTTCGAATAACAGGAGCTCTTGGAAACCATTTTGATTTTTTAGTTTGCTTTAATTGGTGTCGTAACCATGAATATGTCTTTAGGTGTAGGGCGAGAGCCCATGATACTGTATTTACGAGCCCCCTTTCTAGGTGCACCAATGCTTTAATTATATTTTTATCCTTTGCTTTTAACAACTCTTTACACTGAAACAATGGTGTAACGTACTAAACTATCAATATTTACATTTGCAAGTGAATTTCCAGGCCCTTTTTGGATAAACAAATAAAATACCGCTTTACCATATTGATATCTCACAATAGCACTTTACCTTTTAAAACTTGAATTTTCTGTGATTTAAAATATTAATAGTAGGTAACGCATTTCTGGCATAGACCACTGTGCCTTGCGCTTTCACTACGCCTCCAGAGCCGTTTCAGCTCTCGTCACGCCCGAGGAAAACTATAAAAATAGTTTTTTGAGGAAAGAAACTTATTCCGCACTAGTGCGAAAAAAACACCATGACAAAAAATTAAAAACAAACGTGTCAGACAAAACGATATACGTTGTCAAAATTTAATATAAATAAATACTTGTAAAATTTTGTTTCACTTAATTGCTGGCCCGGCCATCTAAGCGCATTGTTCGGCCATCTGCAATTACATGCGGCAAAGTAATATTTTTGCACTTGTTCAATTTACTATTTTCTACTAGGATGTGGAAAACTTCACTTTTCTGCGCGCAAGAAGTTAGTTTTTAGGGAGTAACTGACACAATAATTAAATAGTCTGCTATAATTTTTAATAAAATAAAGAGAAACTATATAATATGTGTTTATATCATTTTGCGAAAAGATGATTTTGCATATTGGGTGTACCGGACCCGCACCACTTGGAGACCTTAGCAACGCGGTAATAAGACAACTTCAATATTTGTTTACATTTCAATTTCGTCTAATTTGACATGTTTATTTATAAATTACATTAAATTTTTTGAAAAAAAAAGGTACTCATAGGTAAAATATTTTACCTAACACAGGCGGAAAGTGTCTTTACAACCCTTGAAGGCTTGACCGAACTCCGCTTCGCGTCGTGCGGTAAAGTAATTACTTTACCGCACGCCGTTCGATAAAGGTACTTTACCGGACCCGCACCATTTGGAAACCTTAGCAACGCGGTAATAAGACAACTTCAATATTTCTTTACATTTCAATTTCGTCTAATTTGACATGTTTATTTATAAATTACATTAAATTTAAAAAAAAAGGTACTCATAGGTAAAATATTGTACCTAACACAGGCGGAAAGTGTCTTTTCAAACCTTGACGGCTTGACCGAACTCCACTTCGCGTCGTTCGTCCAACTGCCGTCACGTGCGGTAAAGTATCACCTTCTACACTTGTTAGGTAAAATTTTTGCACTGTACAGGGTGTGTCATTATATTTTTCCCACCCTTTTAGACCATTACTAATTGATTAAGGAATATAAAAGAAATTGTGTTCGAATTCGCGAAATTTTTACTTTTGAATTGCATCTTGACTTTAATCCTGATGCTTACCATATTTGACAGGCACTCAAATTTATAGTTTTTGTAAATTGCATGCTACTTATATTATTTAATTAATAGATTAGGCTATATTATAGTTACCAAAAATACCCGATATGCCGTAGTTTATAACCATAGTTTCTAAGATATTAGCAATTATTTTTTAAACTGATAAAAAGGTAACAGTACTGCTCTTGTGTTAATTTTAGTATCCTTATTCCAAATTAGGTTAGTCCCCATGTATCAACAGTGAGAATGACATGATGTGACACGACATATAAACTTTGTTGTCGTTATCGGTTGTCATTTTGAGCGTCATTAAAAAAAATATATATTTGTCATTTTCACTGTTTGTACATGGGGACTAACATAGTTCGAAATCAGGACACTGAAATTAACACAAAAGTGGTAATGTTATTTTTTTATCATTTAAAAAATTATCGCTAATATTTCAGAAACTATTTATTAAAACTTCGACATATAGGGTATTTTCGGAAGGGATATTCCAAGCCTAATCTATTAATTAAATAACATAAGGAGCATCCAATTTACAAAAACTATAAATTTGAGCGCCTGTCAAATACAGTAAGCATCAGGAATAAAGTTAAGATGCAATTTAAAAGTAAAAATTTCGCAAATTCGAACACAATTTCTTTTATATTCCTTAATCAATTATTAATGGTCTGAAAGGGTGGGGAAAAATATAATGAGACACCCTGTACAGTGTAAAAATTTTACCTAACAAGTGTGGAAGGTGATACTTTACCGCACGTGACGGCAGTTGGACAAACGACGTGAAGCGGAGTTCGGTCAAGCCGTCAAGGGTTTTAAAGACACTTTCCGCCTGTGTTAGGTACAATATTTTACCTATGAGTAATTTTTTTTCAAAAAATTTAATGTAATTTATAAATAAACATGTCAAATTAGACGAAATTGATGAAATGTAAACAAATATTGAAGTTGCCTTATTGCCGCGTTGCTAAGGTCTCCAAATGGTGCGGGTTCGGTAAAGTACCTTTACCGAACGGCGTACGGTAAAGTAATTACTTTACCGCACGCGAGTAGGTAAATTATTTTATGCACCGTAATGTCAAAACAAGTTGATCTCATAAACTTTTGTGCACCGCAATATTAAAACAAGTTTATTGCATAAGTTTACTTACATTCGATTTTAGACGTAACTAAATGAAATCAATTAATATTGTAATAAAATTATATCTCACACTCTTAGCTAAACAATTATTTATAACGTTTTCGGAAAGTTATTTTTTCACACACGACTGCTTGACCGAACTTCTTAGGCGCAACATGCCGTCAACGGCTTAAGGAAAAAATCAAATAGGTAATATATATGGAAAAAACCTTAAATTGTATTTCTCCCCTTTGGTGCACTAAAGGCGTAAGTTCCCTTTCATTACACAGGCAACTGACGTCCTTATTGTTTGGTACAATAAGTGCGAAGGCTACGTGTGAAATGAATGTGACTTACGCCCTTAGTGTACCAAAGGGGAGATATCTTTGTATTAAATTTTGTCAAGTTGGGGTTTTTAGTGATTTTTATGACTATAACTTTGTTGCTACGGGAAGGTTTCTTTCCGAATTAGTGCGGAAAAGTGCAACTTCGCACGCAAAATGCATGATTATACAAAACAATATTATTTATTAATTTTTCAGAGAGATATTTACTAGAGGCAGTAGTTTATTTTTCACGCCTGTAGAAAAATAATATACCTATCTACCTACCTTGTTCGGCCATTTACAAATGCCTACGTATTTTATTATTTTCTGCTCGCATGCAAAAAATACCTAGGAACTTTGGGAACTGTTTAAGGATAAGTTTGGTGCGAAAGGTAGAATTTTTTACACTGTTATTAGATTATATAGAAAATCGTAAAATTAATTGTTTGAGTTTTAGCACTTCTATTGTAAACTAACACAGCACCATTTTAATGACAATAGTGTATCTGTAGCGTAATATAAAATTTTGAATCTAATAATTACAACAAATTTAATTCTATAAACTTTTTTATATTCTTTATGGAATTTTTAACACATAATTAAAAAACTATTCTTCAAGGGAATACCCATAGTCTAGTGACGGCGCTGATTCGTTCGGGCGTGGCCGTTTTCGTGTACGTGTAAAGGACAGACTTATGCAATTTTCATATTGTCATCCTTTAATGTGATACTCAAAATCCACTTATAGAGTAAATAGCTAACCGGGTGTATTGGAATATTACGTATATGACCAGAATTATGTATACTGAAAACCAAACTCTTACATAAGTATTGCCACGATTTCTAAACCCTTTTTGGTGGATGTGAGGTATTAAAAATTAAAAAAGCAAAATTAAATGATTTAGAGCTCTCGTCGAACTATTACCAAAAATTTTAAAAGAAATAGAACCTATTCTAACTATAAAAAACAAACCTAAGGTAATATAGCAGAGAAAGAAAGAGAAGAACATCCCGGCAGAGCAGCTAGCCTCAAACTAATGGTTTAGAGCAACAGCAAACTTTTAGAACCAGATCTCCTAGATATTTAAATATATTATCTTTTATTAGGTTTAGACCCAAGAAGGCCAAGGACATAGAGCTAGAGGCACTGAAGGTCGTATGGGAACAATAGAGTGTCAAGACCGCCGACTTAGACGTTTGGCTCCTAGAGACCGGTTTAGTTCTACTCGGGCGATTGCCAATCAGTGTGGTTTGAAAAATATGGAAGGGTGATTGGAATGCGTACAGTGTATCGCCGGGTGAGAAGTTTTGAACTATCTTCTTACCGTCCACACTGGGTGTTGCCAATCACCGCTGAGCATCAACGCAAACGACTACAATGGTGCAGAGAAAGACTGCAGTGGAATCAGAAATGGCATAGAATGAGTGATCTTCAGCGATAAATCTCGCTTTTGTTTGGGCATGCATGATGGTAGAGCAAGAGTAAGAAGGCGTCGTGGTGAAAGACGTGGTCCACAGTTTGATATAGAAAGGCATCTTCATCATACAGTGGGTGTTAGGGTATGCGGTACTATCGCATATGGTCCGTTACATCCAAAAAGTAGTGGAACCACATGTCCTGGCCTATCTTGAGATGCTTGAAAACCCCATATTTCAACACGACAAAGCATTCAGAAGTAACCTTAGACTTCATGGATGGAGACAGCGTTAACGGCTTACCATGGCCACCAAGATCGCCTGATCTATCCTCGATCGAACATGTGTGGGATATTCTATGTTGCAGGCTATTGAATTTACATCGTCCTCCTCAGGCCCTTGCGGCACTTAGACATGAGTTAGAGGTAGATTGGAATAAGATACCCCAAGAAGATATAGACCACCTGTGTATTAGAAATCGAGGGTGCTCAACACATTATTAAAGGTAATTCTGTTAATGGTCAGTTGATTTGAAAACCTAATCACTTACTAAGTATTGCCTGGTAAACATACTAGCATAAAATTAATAAAATATATCAATAATTATAGATGGGTATTTACCTTTCTTTGTCACTCAGTATATTTGCAGTTGTCAAGCCAAGAATCTAAATATAAAAAAGAATGTTTAAAGGATAGTGGTTTTTATCAGAAATTCTGAGTTAACCGACACCAAGAGCAGTTTACAGTTGTTTTTGTGATTGAAAATCACTGATTTGCAAAATAAACTAGTAATTGCTGATGCATCAAACCAAAGGAGGTCAACCATTTGCATCGCCTCCAACTAGCTCTTCTAACTGAAGTGAACCTAGCAAGTGCAGCATTCATTTTGTGACCTAGTATAAGTTTTACTTACATTAGATCAGTTAGTTTCTATACAACAGTATTAAACAAGGGTGAGTAGAGTGAGTTTAGAGATTAATAAACGAACATGGTATAAAGATGGATAGGTGAAAGCTCGAAGCATCAAATAAATAACATTGTAATGTAGGTTTTATTATAAAGACTATTACGAAATCATGCGATTTCCTTTCGAGATTTGCTTTTGTTTACACGGATTTGTTTTTCTTTATGAAAGGTTTTGCAATCTAACGGTATAATTGTATGACCACTGGGTATAGATTTGATGCCCTTGATATGCAAAATATGATTTAAATTTTCATGCATACTTGCTTGCATTGCTTGAAGCTTCGCTTAATTAAATCTGTAACTGTGTACGTTTAATCTTTTTTTGATAGATAAATATAAGATCAGGAAGTAGACTACTTACAAGTGGGAGCCATATTTTTTATTTCGTCTACATTTGCATATTTTTAAGTCAAAGCAGGAATATTATGTGCAAAGGAACCTATTTATTCTAATGGGCAACCAAAACATAGTAAAGAGGTTCATGAACACACGTCAGCTTATGAAAGACCATAAGGCAAACTAGGCTTAAGATGATAATGATGATGATGTGTCTAGATAGATATTAACTCAGATTAAGAGATTCCAGGAATAAATTAAAAGAGAAACAGAAAGCTTGATTTTAACAGGACAAGAAGGGAATCCGGAACAACTTAAAAGTGCAAACAATGTGTAATTGATACTTCGGACAATGATAGTGTAAGACAAGCTCAAAACAAAAAAATTGTCATAAAAACTACTATCCTATGATAAAATAAAAATTTTGACCAACAACACTAAGTGATTTTAAAGAGTTTTTAAAAGTAGCCTTAAAAAAGAGCTAACAAACCAATTAGGCTTGTAAGACAAGAAATCCGTACAATGGTTTGCCTATATACAAGTTACTGTCGACTAAATGTAGCATCGCGCCAAATAGGAATATAAGAAAAAACCTATACGTAATATATGGAAAAAACCAAATGCAGGCTCTTTTTTTTTATTTGTCAAACACACTGTGTTGATTGTATAACAATAAGTCAGTAAGACTAATTAGCAATTTTCTTTTAACTTAATTTACTAGAAAAGTTATATTTAAACTTAGAATTCACTCAACAGTACTCCGCGCTTTGTTTTGTCTGTAACTCACAATTGTGTTGTGGTTATAGTATTATTTGGTTTTATATAATTCACTTAGTTTACTAGCTCAAACGGCTTCACTCTTTTTGGTCTTCGAACTAGCATAGTATTGTCTAGAAGCTGAATTGCTTCCACATTCACATGTCGATAGAGTCTATCTTTATGGCTTTTTGCGTACTATTTTATATCTCAGCTACAGTTTCGATTTTTAGATCCCTATTGTTAGGTCACTAATTCGAACGTACCAAGGTATTTTAAAATCTCTGTAAAACTAAAATGTTACTTTCTCTAGCACAACCCCATAGTTTAATTGGATTTCCTTCCAATTAGCCAGTTCATTTTTTTATACCTTATCCCAAGTTCTTCTTTTCTTTTTTAACATGTGCTTTCCAGCGCAATTTGGCAGCATGTGTCATACCGAGATATTTTGCCTGATTTGAATATGTTACGGAAAAGTTGTTAATTGTTATTTGTATGTGATTTATATTTTTGTTTGTAAATTCAACATGAATTGATTTGGTTTCATTTAATTTTATTCGCCACTTTGTGGTCCAAGTGTGAACTTCGGTGACTGCATCCTGAAGTTTTTCTATGTATTCTTTAATAGATTTTTCTACCGTCAATATACCAATCGGCAAATGTTGCAAAGTGACAATTTTCTGGCTTCGGGAAGTGAATAATAAGTATAGATAAGGGCCTAGTACGCTACCCTGGGGCACGCCAAATGAAGACTCTGTAAGTAAGATCACAAAACCTACTTAGATATCTATATATAAAAATAGTGCCTAAGATTTCTGTTAGTCGAGGTGGAAAAAATGAAAGAGTTTCAAAATAACCCACTAAGAACTGAATTAGAAATTAAATAGACGAGAAAAAAATGAAATGATTGAGCACTGATTGAGTAGGAAGCCCGGGAACGTTTATAAACCAAACCAAGTCGATATAATTATTAGTTTGCATAATTTTACGTTAAAGTTTGGAACTGTATCTGACTTAAGATAGGTCAAATGCCGACACAACCGTTCGTCGGTGTATATAATTTTTTCCTCACGTAACCTCGGTGTGTAGGGGAGACCGGGTATAGTAGTCACACTTGTTTTTAACATGCAATTTTAATGGTCATGGTCTTAATTAACCAATGACTATTATACAGGGTGTCCCATTTAAAAGTTTCCACCCGGGATTTCTCGAGAACTGCTGAACATTTTAAAAAATGCCGAGACACGTTAAATTTGTTTGCGAGGGGGACACTCTATCCATTAACCCCTATCTGGGGCGCGTCTCACACCTTGTTTTTGAATAGGCAAAATGGGTCAATTGATATCTTGTCGGAAAGGTCTTTTAATTCTTCATTCAGAGTTGATTTTATTTGTCATATCGAACGACTAGTTTTAAAGTTATTTGATTTTGAATTTATTAAATGAGCAATCTGAACTAAGTGCATAATTTCACTTAGACCTGCACAACTGCATTATTATCGTTATAAGGACTACGTAATTCATAAAATCATCCCCTCTTGGGGGACCTCTTGCCTTCAAGTTTGACCATAACTTTGGTAAAAATAATAGTAGTAATTTATCAAAGTCCTGAGCCCTACCCCAAACAGCCGATAGTGCGAAATAGGCATTAGCGTAATAAACTGTAATCAGATTTGATAGACTCATAACACAAGTATTTACTACAGGGTCTACAGTAACAACTAGAAGTGCTACAATCCTTGGTCTACAAGTCAAGATTTTTGTTGAAGCTTTAACTTTTTTTTCCGTGAATGCAATAGTTTTTAATATTTATATAAATTGTTCATAAATACCGATATGTGTAATCTTTTTTCATTGTAACATAGACATTATTTCCACCCAAAGGTTAGAAATAAATAAAAAGAAAATAGTATTTTGGTTTAAAAATGGTAGCCATATTTAAACCTCCAAACGTCACTAGGAGATGTCTAATACAAACGATGTAAATCAGTGTCAGCTGTCCGCTATATTTTACATGTAAATTTTTTAGACAAGTTATCGATGATTAAACCGTTATTTAATTATTTTGATGGATTTGTAATTGAAAACGGATTCTAATATATTTTCAGCTTTTCACAATTTTTAAATATTGATACGTATTTAATACGGTAATGCTTCTACTGACACAGTTTTAAGTTATTTATGTATTATTTAGCTAATAAATTTTTGTATGTACGTTTTTTTTTATCAATCATAGAATATCTCTATTGTTATTTGAACTTTAAAACACCCCTCAGGGGTGGTACTATAATTTGGAACTATTTCTAACGGGAATCCTACGACTGCACGGACTAAATTTCCGAAAAATGACATTTCGTTACAAATTTTTATGTGATTTTTTTTTTATTTCTAAAGCTAATTTGAATTTATATGAGATGAAAGTTACTGAGAAATGCTTGCTATCATATTGCACATTAGGGTGAACCTAACCTTTGTAGTTATTTGACCTATGAGTCTAAAAAAATTCCCTTAAACCGGTCGGTATCAAGTCTATAGACTTGATACTTAAACCCGGTTTAAAATGCTAAGTTTTAAGGTCTTAGTAAATACTGGTGAGGAGTTTTTTAGCGATTTTGTCGTATAATAGCACTTATTTAGCTTAGAGCAGACTAAATCTATATAATTATTCCATTTAAAAAAAGTGTCAATCATGATTCCCAAAAACATTCAGCTAATTCCGCAGGTAATGTATTCTGATAAATCATTAATATATAACAAAAAAATTAATGGGCCTATAACAATATACTTAGTTCTATGCTTTCGTCGGTGTTAGAAACAACACGCGAGACAACCAGCCCCGATCTCCCCTACTTATACTTCCTGATATAAATGCAGGCCCGGTGATCTCTTAAGGCCGTATAATAATGATTATTAATCGCCCCTCCTGCATGCAGTGAAGACCAAAGGTCGAGCCGGCAGTAATATCTCTTTAAGGTTGCTGGGCACACGTTTCATTAATGTAGTGCCGTGTGGTGGTGTAGGAAATTGAAGATGAAATGATTTCTTTTCTTTTCCGATCAATCTTCAAGCGCATTCCTCTTTCTTCTTAATGCTTGGCTTCTCTTCTTTTCAGCTTAAAATATATTTGTATTCATACAGTATATCATCGGCTGAATGGAGAAGAATTCTACTCATCTCCAAAGAGCGATATTTTTTGATGTAGGTTCTCTTTGCCATACCCTAGGTCATTCCTTATTCCACTTTCTGGCAGAGAGAGTCTTTGCACTTCCATTTAATATCCAAAGTCCAGTATGTCAGTTTATTTAAGCTTCCTCGCTCAGGATTGGTGCCCGAGAGCCTCTGGTCTCATCCTTGCTTAAACCCAATATTCTGTCACGAAGTGCATTAATGTCTCTTCTTCTTGTCCACGGACTGGACAGGTAAGGTCACTCTCAACTACTACTTATGTCATGCTTCCTCAACCAACTGATGCCTTAGTTTTTGAAAATTTGAGGCTTATTTTTGTTGCAAAAAATTCGCATCTAAACTAGTTTGTTTCCCAAAAGGCTGAAAATGGACAAAATTTTAGTTAGGATACCTATTTCTGCTCATATTGCACCCCCAAAATCACAAACACCTAACTCAAAAAATACAACTTTTAAGGAAACATCAAGTTTTTTTATTGCATTACATAAATAATTGATGATAATATAATATGTTCTTTTGTAGCCTTTGCTTTTTTTTATATATAATTCTAGTTCTAAAGATGATTTATCATTTATTTTTGGGATACTTGTTAGGAAATATTTGTTCTATTGTTAATTAATTGTTAACTATTTTCTCTCGACATTGAAAATAGGTAGTGTGTTTTTAAGAAAAAAAGTCAGGTCTAAGTAACTACATTGACTTAATAAAGCACTTGCCAGCCACATGATCGAGATTTTGGTTTTTTAATTTTATTATCAATCGATAGTTAGTTCTCCTTTAAGTCAGATTTTGAGAAAAACTCGATTTTCTAATTTTCTGAGGTATGTAGTTTTGGGGGTGCGATGTTCATATGAATTTCCTACAATATTGCAATTTTAAACCCTTTTGAAACTAATAGTTAAAAAAGTTTTCATATAAATATATTTTAAGAAGAGAGCAAAAAAAGGTATATACACAATAATAAAACAATTAAAAATATATTAAAAAAAGAACTACATACTTATATATTTTTGGCGTTGAGAAAACACAAATAAATTTAGAAACTAGGTTTATTATTATTAGGAAAACTTAAAGCAGAATAGTATGACAGAAATATGAACTAAAGCTGAATCCTATGAAAACTAAATATATGATTATAACGAACAATCCAGACGTCATCAGGAATATGACCAACGATAACAAACTAATTAAAAGGGTGTCACAGTACAATTTTCTAAGCAGGTGGATAACTAGATATGTAGATCAATCTTTGAAAAAGAAACAGTTTAAATAGTTTGGTCCTGGATGATTCATAACACTTACAAGGTACTACAGAATTTAATGAAAGGAAAATCTAAAAGCAATAAAAGCTAACGAAGAAA
Organism: Aspidapion aeneum; assembly: GCA_963576565.1. Classification (NCBI taxonomy): domain Eukaryota; kingdom Metazoa; phylum Arthropoda; class Insecta; order Coleoptera; family Brentidae; genus Aspidapion; species Aspidapion aeneum. Next base: position 120,921,355 of record OY755040.1, read on the forward strand.
AAGAACTTCCTGGTGTATATGAGCTTAAGATTTAAGAGACTGTTGCGGTATGCCATGTAAACAATACCTTGAAGCAGCAGCAACCCCGATATGAATCAAAAACTGATGTCCTTCTATGAATTCTATGATTATGTATCAAAGTAGAAATGAATTTTGCATATTGAACCAAAAAAAAAACCGTGAAATAAATAAGGTTCCACCGAAAGCATCAAACCATTGAGGATGATGATGATTCATATGTGAGCTGGTATTGCAGCCCTTCCACTACGACTACCAGTGGGTCTATTGAAGCTTAGTTTTGTGGTTTCTCACCACAGTATGCCAAGCCTTTCAAAAAGGTTAGCTATCAATTTGAGTGAGACACAGTTCAAATCTTCTGAATAATTAATCTGAGGTTTACCGAAAGTGTTCTGACGTAAACGTGCAATAGCCAGACACTCGCACACTACATGTCTAACTGTTTCGTCATCCTCCATACAGAGTCTACATTCGGTCTCTTCTGTTAGTCCCATTGTGTGCATGGGTACTTTTACTAGACAGTGACCCGTAAAAGTCCAGTTACAATACGGATCTGCTGTCTGGTAAGTCCAATAATAAACTCTTACCTAAGTTCTGGTATATTTATCCAGTATTGCAAATTAAACCATTAGTATCAGTGGTATATGTCAATGCTGGTAGAGGTATTTTACCTCAGACTTGTTGTTTCTGTGCGTTTCACACCTTTGAAATAATTAAAACAAAATGTTCTGACATTAGGATAAGGTTTTAATAGTTATGCGGATGGTCACTGTTGTTAAAAGGAACTGCATTCAAAAAGTTTCAGCGTCATTATTTTTTTCTGGGAATAGGCTATGACCAACAAAATTAATAGCACAAAACTAAATACCTATAATTTAGACAGATTTTTCATCGTCTCTAACGATTTAATTTTAAAATCATCATCAAAAAACCAGTTGACCAGTTAACTTGAATGGGTTTGAATAATGGATCCCATTTGGATAAAATTGCTAAAATTAACTGTGACTAAACCTGCTTAAAGTGTTTGATGTGTACATTTTAAATTACTATTCAAATTTGATATTAAAGTTTTTCGTTGAAAAGCTTGTTTCCGTTGATGACACACATAAAACAAATTTAGAATAACTAGAAGTTCAAAGACAAGATTTAACATTGTGTGTGTGTGATTCTAATCATGAAATAATGTCATGAATTAAGTTTTTTACCCCTACATAGGTACTTTGCATGGAGTATGGCATAGTTAGCACTATGCAAGTCAGGCTTTACGATAGCAATAAGCTATGCAAATGCAGTGTCGGGGTCTTCAAAACTTTAACTTGCTGCAGGAGTGTATCAATCAGTAAATCAATCAATCATAAAAGCCACGATGCTGAGATCCATAAAGCAACTTGATTAGTCGAGTATTTGGGGATGATTTATACTGCAATGAAGCGAATTTATTGCAATATTTCTGTCTGACTTTGAAAAAGTGAAAGTTAAAAAATTGCAGCAATATGTAGAGGTCACTGAGCAGGTTTTATGTCTTGTGTTAAAATATATTAACAAATAAAATAAATAGGCAGGTATTATAGGTATTTAATATATCATGTATAGTTCGAAAAAGCCTATTGAATCAGGAGAGAATGGTCGTAAAATTTATAATGATTATGGTAGCCAAAGTTAAATGTCCAGTGGCATAAATTATCTTAAGTAAACAACCTATGTATTTGTCAAAGAAGGCTGAGAATTTATTATCAAACTCATCGTTAGTTTCAGTCAAAGATGCATCATACTTCTTTGCTCCAGTACAATCAGAGATTCTAGAACAGCTAAAGGTTGGATTTTACAATCAGCTAAATAAAAAGAATGCATGAGTATACCATCCGTTTGACATAACTTGACACTCTTGAAGGTCTTTAAAATTTGCTCGTAGGCAACCCGTAGACAGCCCAACCAAACTCGGTAGTGCAGTGCAGCCTTGTCAAAATGGCGGTGTTATTTTTATTGTGTTTTTGTTGGAAAAGAACACAAATCTCGGACTTGGCCTGCTGAGGAGGCAACTCGAATGGAAAAAGTTGGATTTAATCCCAAATTTATTGAAATAAACTGGCAAAAACACAAATAAACAAGAACAGCGGTTGACAAGCACTTGACATTTCTAAACCAGAGAACGAAATGTCAAGCTGAAAGAAGACCAAGACGACGGTCATTTAGGATTTGCGAGTTTCCGATTCAAATCCAATCCCAATGTTCATGAGTACACTGCTTTAGTAAATGTAATTTAAAGGATGTATCAATTGTTAACGCTATTATAATCTTACAAATACGTTAGAGCATAAAACATGTGCCATACATAAATACAAAAGCCAAAAAGTGAAGCACTCTTAGCTTGCTTTGGAAACAATGACAAATATTAATTCACAGAAGCGAATTTTAAAATGCGCGTGCGTAAGTTTTGTCACCCTGCTATATGGGTAAACGCCATATTTGTTGTTTATTTACATTTTGCGGTGTTTTGCGTTTGTTGTGTAAAATTTTGCTTTTGTTTGTGAAAAATGGGAAATAAGTGACGTGAAACATGTGCGGTTTGTGGAAAAATGTCCGTGAGAAGTAAGGAAGTGTTAATAAAGTTAAGAGTGGTTTATAGATGCCATTAAGCACTTTTCATGGTGTCCACAATAAATCTGCACAATTAATTTTAGAAAAACTACATTTTTACTCCACAATTTGATAAATTTTGATTCAATCAACTAGTTTTTAGAAAAAAAATAAAAGCCTTAACAAAATTTTTGACAATTGCAAATAATGAAGTGCGTAACGGAGTATGTTCCAAAACCACTAAAACTGACGCATGCGCAGTAACCGAAATCCTGTCTACCCGAAGTAGGAACATTAATAATTGAATGGAGGTCCTAGGGGCTTCAAGCATCTCATGTGAGAATGCATAAGTATCTTATAATAACTTTATTTTGACCCAATTTTTATTGAGTCAGTAGCTTTTATTATAAATGTTTGTTGAAACATTAAGAGAAACAAAAAAAGAAGTTTATTCTAACAAAACAAACACATGAGTTTTATTTTGACTTTGATGGGTTGAGTTTGATACGCCCACTGTGAACATTGATTAATTAGTAATTTCATTCAAGTTCACAGAACCACAAACAAAAAAAATTAACCAAGCCTCTTTTGGCGGCTAAGCTTATGGAAATACCAAGGTTAGTAGAATAGCAATAGACTATTAGATATCCTTTTTTGCATTTAGAAATGACCAGCGGCGTGTATATAGACCAGTGGCGGCTGCTACAGGGAGCGCAACGGGGCAATGCCCTCCCAAAACTAGACAACAAACAGTATTTTTAATTGATTTATTTAAAAAAGTTAAATCTTCCCTTACGACATGATTGTCTGCTTCTTTTCATTATCTGTGATTAACAACACGTGATTGATTGGGTGAACTTTTTGAAAGTAAATAATTACATGCCGGCAGAGCCGCATAGGGCAAGGTTTCAATTTCACCCGTTTTTGAGCGGGGTATGGGTGAATGTTCTCGAGCGGGGGCGGAAGGAATGTGTGTTTTAGTTGAAGTCGGTCATCATTATCGTGCGGAAACGTCCGTTACCCTTCTACACGTTGCCGGTTTTCTCCTTAGTGAAGAAGTATGAGTTTGTTTTGATTTGGGGTATGTCAGTAGTAAAAAGCATTGCCGGTCGCGTGTCATTTTTTTTGTTATCGTTTGTTTATAAAATGGAAATAAATACTGTGCAAAATTATACGATGCTGAAAACTGGTTGTGCGGTTGTGAAAAACGAAATGCTTTTTTTTTGCTTTATTTGTCTTATTATAAACAATCCACAAAGTGATCGTCCGTGGGTGGCAAAAGGAATGTGTGATATCAAGCACTGTAACGTGTCATTTTTACGTTTAAGACAACGTTACATATTTGTTTATTTAGGTAAATAATCAAGGCTCTTTGATTCGTCTTTCTGTAAGAGCTAGGTTTGGAGGTTATATAGGGTCTAGGAAGTTACCTTAAAAGGAGGCATTCCATCGAATTACTGTGGACACTACGCACATCGCATTATCTGGACATCGTAATTGGAATTTAAGATCACAGGCTTCGGGAAAATCACATAAAAATTTTGATTGTTTTGTTTTTATCTGTGGAATTTTGTGATTCTCTTGACGTTCATAAAGTTAAACAGCTGTTATGCTGGGGAATGGCGGCGTTGCCGCATCACAAATGGTTTCAGTAACAGGAAGGAAACATTTAGATGAACATTTCATTCCCTTACGTTTATTTCGAGGATATTGAGACAATCCGAACCTCATATCCTTCACGGATTAACTAGTTTTGATAGTGCAAAAACATATTTGGGTCGACCAGGAACAACCGAGGCTCCGCCACTTTGATATCTTTATTAATTTGATAGGGAAAGGATAAAATAAATACGAGTTATGCACTTTGGTAAAGGGGAGATAAACGAGGGATAAAAACCAAGACTAAAAGAATAAACGAAATCGTGTGAGTTAACATCTGAACACTCTTGTGCCTTTAAGCAATAGTTCAGTGTGTATTTTTGGGTTCAGGTTCAGAAACAACTTTATTACTGTAGAAATGTTTTACAAAAATGGCGTTAAACCATATGAATATTAGAGAAAACATTTATAAAGAGCGAAGGAAACTTTTGACGAAGACTGTAACTGGAGTGCAACTAAATTCTGCGCTCAGTATAGCTTTACTCATATGGGAATTGGTTGAGTGTTCGAATATTAATAATGTGTATGGAGGGTGTCTCGACGTCCTTGTTATAAAGATTTCAACCGTGGAAATAGATCCGACAACACCTCAAGGTGGTCGGTGCTGCCCCTATAGACCTGTATAGAACTATTGCTGTACCTCATTGGTTAGCGGGTTTTTTCTTCCAGTCTTGCCACTGAATGTAGAGATTTATTTTTGGCGGAAAAGTTTTTTATAAATAGGTTTGCATCCTTTATTTGAATTTCACCGGGAAGATTAGGTTGGTACTATTGCGTTTTACCGTCCCCACTCCCCACCAAATTTACAAAACGGTTTCCGGCCACTGCATTATTCTGGTATTCTCGACTAAGTGCTTTGTCTCTCTTTGCTAACAAATTTTGGCTGGGTCGGCAACAGGCTCTGGGATCGCCATTGTTTTTGGTTTGGCACTGCAGCGAATTGTAGGAGATATCCCAGAGACTGTGAGGAGTGAGCCGTCGTGTTTTAGGCGTAATCGGAAGTGACGCTCGCACCCTTTTGAGGGGAAATTAAGTCGGCCTACGCCATTTGTACGGAAAGAGCATCGGTAAGTTCGATTTTATTTTTTTTTTCTCATTTTTTTTTATTATTTGAGTACTCTTCAAGATAATATTTGCCTCCCAAATTGTAATTATTTTTCGTGGGAAATGTACTTTTTTTTTGACAAAGGACGTGGGGAATTTTTGGCGTTTTTATATTTTTCTTTTAACCACGTGTTGGATAAAAACTATATATTGTTTTTCTCCTTTGTCTACAGCCCTGTCCATTCCATCGGCAGCGGTGCTGGACGCTGGTGGGAAGCCGGACGAGCCAGTTCTAACCCTGGAAAAGGTACGTAGGGTTATTTTAGTTCATCTGTTTAAATCTGCTGTATTTTATTGAGTCGACATGGGGTTCACCAGGAAACTGAAACATTTCATTTTCCACAGGGTTTTTATGCTCGGGCAAGAACCAACACTTTGACCACCATGTGCTGCCCTAGCGTGATGTGCTAAGCGGGCATTAGGGGAGGCGCGGGCAAACCAGGAGCAGCAGTAGCAGTGAGGAGGTGTCTGGACAACTCTAGGTTTACAAACTAGAACACACATTTATACACAAAATAATCAAGGACCAAGGTAGGAGCAAGCCTTAACTATAATTTTTTCCCTCATATATAAATTTTTAATATAATTTAGACGTAATCTTTTCATATATTTCATATATAAGTTTTCACAGTATAATTTCAACATTTCTTGTAAACGCAAGATAAGGTATGACGTCATAACCCTGGTTTTGCGGCATATTTACTACATTGACTTGTTTTCCTTCATTTCATTTATTTAAGATAATTTTACTGTCAAATTTAAAGTGCCTTGCTATTTTGGCCCTATTTAAAGTGCCTTGCTATTTTGGCCCTGACTTGGTTGGTATTTTTCTCAAGTTTTACATTCAAAATATACAAGATGAACTAAATTTCTTTGTTATTTGTACAATCCAGTGAGCCAACTTTGTGGAGACAAAAGAGAGATGAGATTAATTTTTTTTTTAGCGGTTTTGTTACACATTTTTACCTCATGGGGTGGATCTCGGACTGGGTTGCTGTCTGTCTCATTCTACCTAACGTAGAATGATGACAGCAGATATTTGGTCTAGATCTCCCCTATGATGGAACGATTTTTGAAGTATATATTTTTTTTAATCATTCATATAATTGAGTTCTACGCTACTGACTCAGATGTAGGTACACTATGACCTGTTAAAGGAGTCCATCTACCTGTAAAGTATTTCTGTTTTGTCATCTGAATTCAATCTTTTAGAATTTTATTCTGTTTTTTGGTTATTCTTAATTACACAAATACTCTGGAAGCCTCGGAAGTAAGTAGAATTTCATTGTTTGGCTGCAACGTTTGGGTTGAACTGTATTTTATTTAAGATCTTCTTTGTAAAACATTGGTATTAAATAATGTGGCGCACTTAAAATTTTCTCATTTCTGAACCCCCCCCCCCTTCTCCACTGTATAAAAGTTACCGGGCATATCAATGTTTTACCTAGCTGGAAAATACAGTTCTGCTTCCAGATATTTGTTTAATTATTCAGTGGGTTTCAGTGTCACAAAATGGCGGCGACGTCTTTAAGCTGCCACAAATGTCACACAACTTTTTTTAAGGCCACAAATTGGCGCCCACATTTTTTTTTAATTTTTTTAAGGCCACAGCACTTTAGTGAAAAGTTAAAGACACAAAGTAAGTGCTACTTATTTAAATAACCACATAGAATTTTCTAGGCTAGGCAAGACTGATATTAGGTGCCAATTGAATAGTGCCTATAGGCAAAACATTACCGAACATATACTTAGTAGGTTAATAGATTGTCTAAATTCCGTGGGATCTTTGAGGTTGCTCTACGGGGCAAAACAAATAAACCAAAAACTAAACCAAGTGCCTGCTTGTTTGTAAAATGCTAAAATAAAATTGTTTAGGTAAGTTTTTTTATGTCCTTTTCAATGCAATATAAATTTCTGCCCCTCCCCCATATTATAACGTCACGGAATTTGGCGTTAAAATTATATTATTGAATTTTAAAACACTCTGTATAGACAAGTGCAGCATTAGCCACTTTGATACAATTTTTTTTTAATAATTGAAGGAATTTCTGTTTTTAGTTTGGCTTCTAGCATTAAAAATTTTAATATTTTGGCGCTTAATAAAAATGGTTTTTAGGGTTTTTTATAATTTTTTATAGAACAAATTCTACGCAAAATCATTGTTTTTAGAGATTCACAGCAATGGCATAATATTTCCAATAATTATTTTAAGAAGCTTAATATTTTCAAATTACCATGGATTATATTTTGAAACTAGTTAATCTAGTTTTTGCATAACTATAATATACATAAGTATGTATTTAAATAATTATGTGCCCTTGTAAATTCATAATTCTGATATCTATTGTTAAAAAAAAAGCTGAAAACCTTTAAAAACAACCTACAAAAAATTTTATACTTGAGCAACTGGTCTAAATAGGTACAACAAGTTGTAAAGGTCATTCTTGCACCAACGCTTTTCGGTATCTGAATTAAATTAAATAATGTTTTATTATAATTGTTTCAAGATTTTTTTTAGTTTTTTTTTTTAAATAAAAATTTGAAAAATAAAACTCACACAGAAATTCTTCTAAAGCGATTGAAGAAAAACAAAAAATGTTTGAAGAAATTTAAAAGTTATTTTTAAAGAAACACACGAGAAAAATATGATTTTGGGGGTTTTAGGTGGAGATAGAAAAGAACTGACCTCTACTTGCGGGCCTCGATTAATTGTTTTTTATAGATTTTTTAAACAAAGAAACTAACCGTGAAATTGAATTTTTTCCATTACTGTCAGTTTTTGAGATAGTACCAAAGTTGATATTTTTCTTCCGGAATTAACATTTTTTTGTTTGATTTTTGAAATCTGCGTAAAATTTTCTTTAAAATGAAGGATCACACTTAATATTTAATTTTTTTATTGTTTTTAATTTTGTAGTTTTTGAATTACTCTTTATTTTCAATTCTTATCTTTATAATTTTAACATATTTAGAAGTATATAAATTAAAATATAAAATTAAAATAAAGAATATTAAAACATACAAAAATAGAATTATTAGCTCACACATATACTATACTATAGTAGTGTGAGCTATGGTGATCCTAATTTTTTAGAGAAAAAAAAAGTTGCTCCGATTTCAAAAATTTTTATATATCTTTGCGTTTCAGATGATCTTGAAACTTTTTTGTTGCGCCGTCTGTCTGTCTGTCTGTCTGTCTATCTGTATGTCTGTCTGCCTGTCTGTCTGTCTGTATGTCTGTCTGTAACGACCAACGCGCATAACTCAAAAACCGCTTGGCCGATTTTAATGAAATTTGGTACCTAGGCTGGGTCTTGGGTCGAGATGGTCCCATTTAAAAATGAACAAAATCCACCGAACACAAACCCAATAAAAGGGTGGGGGTAGATTTCAAAAATTAGAGTTTAAGTGAAAATATGGCGTGTGTGATATCAAACGAAAGGTAATTGAGTCCGGAGTTTAACAAAATACATTTTAGTTTTTGTTTTTTTAAGGGTGGGGGTAGATTTAAAAAATTTGAGTTTAAGTCAAAACATGGCATGTGTGGTATCAAACAAAAGGTAATTTAGTCTGGAGTTGAATAAAATATATTTCAGTTTTTAGTTATATTAGCTCACACGTACACTATAACTATAGTACCTAGTGTGAGCTTAGGGGCCCATATATTGGCAGAGTATTTATGTAATATCTTCAAAACTAAAACTCACACATAAAATTTGACATTTGGAATGTTAAAAAAAAAATTTATGAGTCAACAATTTAGACCGAAATGAAGTTTTCATAAATAAAAAAATTACGACTTTTTAAAAAACCCCTGCAACTCAAAAACGACTTTCTATGTCCAAATGAGATTTTCACCTTCTATTGAAAATCGAGTTTCACAAGTGGATATCAGTTTTTAGCTATCCCTTGAAACTACCTAAAACCCCTTAAAATAATTGAATTTGGGTCAAACCGTGTAAACCCCAAAAGGTTATATAATCTAAAAATATTTAAAAAAAAAATACAAAAATTTTGTTATTTTTTTTTAGCAAAAAAAAACTAACATAAGAAAACTACTTAAGAAAACTTACCTTAAATCATGTGGAAACTAATCCCTGGATAGCAGCAAAAAATCCTCCACAAACAAAAAAAAATGTCACAATCGAAATTTCTGCGAACTACGTATTCCTGCAACTTTGTCGTACCAAAACACTGCAGCGTGCGCGCGCGAACCGCCAAGCTACCAAGCGCCGAGAACCGTGTGGTGAATGGAGTACCGCTCGCCAAGTAGTAGTGCCTGCTGCTTCAATATTATGGTACTACCTTCTCTCTAACACTAGAACTAACGCCGGTCGTACCACAGCAGGACCAGATACCATGAAGTGATTTTTAAAGGTGCTTTGTACTTTTTTGATTTTCCTGCAAGGAGATAACGAACAAGCAATTTCTATATGCAAAGATTATTTTTCATAAAACCACAACTTTTCGTGGCTATGCGGGCAGAGAAAGATTTTTTCTCTTGTATTTTTCCGTGGGCAGCTCGAAAGCTGTACACCCGTTTCATCTGTTTGCCTTTGGTTTTTATTATGGTAGTTTTTTGTATTTGGTGGATGTCGCCACTTGTGTGAAAAGCATACCATATCGCAAGCATTATTTTTTAATTCTCTTACCAATATCGTGAGATTTATATACCATCTCTCTAGCTTTACAAAAGTGTCACATTGACCATGCAGTGTTCTGAAGAGTCCCTTAAGGATGAAACAGTTAACTGTCAACACTTACTAGGTGTCCATTAGATCTTGGATCCCCCTGGGTGTACAGCTTTCGAGCTGCCCACGAAAAAATACAAGAGAAACAAAATTTTTCTATGCCCGCTTTGCCACGAAAAATTGTTGTTTTCTTTATTCACGAGTACTAGAATTTACGTTTGTATTATTTTTTATACTTTTGGAGTGATAAGTCAACGACAAACAATGACTTAGATGAGGACATTTTAGAATCAGACACTAGAACAGCAGATTTACGCTGTGTTCAAAATATTCCGTAGTGAAAAAAATTAAAAAAGGATATATCAATAGGGTATCCATTTGCCAAAACTAAAATATTTATTCATCACGGTTCGCAAAAAATTAAAAAATGACAAAAATATTAATAGAAAAAGCTACGCACTGAGTAAAATGTAACTGATCACCCTGTAGATCACAGAAATCCAAAATGTTTAAACAATAATTATTGACAGGTGCTACTTTCCATAATGTAGTACATTTAGACTTCCAAATATAACAGTATATTTGCTTCTTTTTAATTTTTTTAATGAATATTTTTAAAGTTTTTTATAAATTTGGAATTTTTCGTCAGAAAAACCAAAGTAGGTAATTTATGTGCAACGAATATATTTACCCAAAATTTAATTTGGACAATTTTTTCATCAATTCATATTTTTTTGCGTACCATGTTATGTTTTAAACAAAACTGAAATCTACAAAAATCCTCCGACAACAAGTATAAAAACTAAATCCCAGAAATAAGTATAGTAGGTCAGAAGGTAAAAAAGTTAAACAGAGTTGAGAGTACTAAGTCTGACAGATCCTTACTCAGATAAATAAATTTTAAAATCAGGAGATGCTACTGTAGGTTTACTTGCAGATGATCTGAGAAGCCAAACAATAGTATAGAGGTTAAAAGCGGAACGACAATTGTGGACAACAGGTTAACCACTCGCAAATCAAAAATAATCATTTCGCTATTAATAAATCGAAAGTCAACAAGAACTCTGGTAATGACACACTTAATGAAAAAACCAAATCCCAGAAATAAACGTAGTTAAAAGATCTTGAGTAGTTGGGCAAAACAAGTAAAACAGAGTGGTTTGTCTGTAACAGATCAGGACTCAGATGAGGACATCATCAAAAGATGCTGCTGTAGGATACCCTACTCATTATCTCAAAAAAACGAAGAATTATTATGTCAACTCTGGCTACCCATTCAATCTGTAGTCTACAAGAACTTTCTTAGGGAAACTGTTAGTAATAGAAAGAAAATTACAGAAACAAATAAATCAAAATTAGAAGACGATGCTGCTGTGGGATTATCAGCTGATGGTCTCAGACGCAAAGCAAGTGTAAAGAGTAACCATTTACAAAAGAAAACATTTTGCTCATGTTGCAAATCTAAAGTCTATAGGAACTCTCTTAGTGAGGCTTAAGCCAAGAGTAAATATTTATACCAGCTTACCTAAATGACTGGTGCTAATAAAAAGGAAGTTAATCCAACTGTACATTAAGGTATTTTATGTACGACCACAATTCCACTTACACCAATTGTTCAAAAATCAGAGAATGTGAATTTAAACACATGTAGTATTGTAGAGAAGAATGTTGTTGCATTTGTTTTGCCAGGGTGATACAAATGTTCGAAATATATGACTGCGCAAAAATTCAATACGTTTTCTGCGCGCCATTTATTTTTACAATCCTAACCCATCACCAGAATGACGCCTTCGAAATTTTTTTGCGTGTGTCGAAACTACCAATTTTGTTGGCGAAAATTCTCTGAACAATCAATCCCATGTAGGCAGGCAACAGTGGCGGATCCAAAGGGGTGCACTAGGGGCAAATGCCCATCGAGAATTTATACAATATTGCAGGTAAAAGTTGATGTTTTAGCTACTTAAAAGTACTTTAGTGACATTGGTATATATTTATCCTGAAGTTTACTTAGATTTAGTTAGTAAGTGAATAGAATTAATACAAACTGTTACTGATAAAAATAAGCAGAAATTTAAAAATCAGGAAAAAGCATATAACCCTAAAAACATCAAAAAACATCGAAAAAGAAGTCCTAAAATGCAAAATATTGCGTATAAACCTCGTGATAAAACAGTCTTTTTATTTCTTGACAAATTGTGGTCCTCGCTAGGCCCGTGCACAAACTTTTCACCTCAGGATTAAAAGTGCCTTTTTCATACCGTGGAATATAGGTATATAGGAACTATATAAAGGGTCAAAATCTAAAATTAAAATTGGAAATCGACTTTCAACAATTGATATGATGAGAACGTAAACAGAAGAATACCAAAAGTGGAAGTTAACAGTGAACGTGGACAAGACACATTACTTATGTATTGGAAACGAATCAAGTGAGTTAGAACAAGACAATGGACAAAGAATATCTCCATGCAATGATTATCTATACTTGGGTGTCACATTTGATAAGACAGGAACAAGCTGTAAAGAACTGAAAAAAAGAATTGTAAAAGCAAAAAAAGGATATCGGATGTCTTAAGAGTATTTTATGCAGCAGAGAGATAAAAAAGAATTTAAAATTTAACATGTATGAAGAAATGGTAAAACGCACGTTGTGGTATAGAATAGAGACTTGTTGCATAACGGATGACATCACTAAAAAACAACTGATGATACGGCCATGTACAACGGATGAAGGAGGAAAGATTAACAAAGCAAGTCCCAGAATGGCAACCAATAGGGCGCAGAAAAATTGGGCGTCCTAAACTAAGATGGCAACAGTCTATCCAAAGATCAATGAGTCAAAGAAACCTGAGAGAAGATGATTGTCAGGATTGAAGGAGGTGGAGAATAGACGTCAAACAACATAGAAAAACATTCTAAACCGACATGGTAGTAATATAGGTATTATAGGTATTATTTTTAGTAACACGGAATGTCAACTAAAGTACACTCCCCTGAGAAGCACTTCTGGATACGCCTCTGGCAGACAATCAGACAGACGGACAGACAGACGGGCAAAAATCGTAATTGGAAAATGATTTTGCAGGTTTAGGTTGATTTTAAAGGGTCTCTTTGAGAACCACGCATATAATGATAGGTTGCCAATGGGCGCATGTGGTGAATATACAGTGTAGTGTAGGACTGTATTTAATAATCCTACCAAATACAGAATTTTTGCAAGGTTTATTTGAATAACAAAAAATTCTGTTCTTAAAGAGGCATTACAACCCCTGGTGGGATTTAGCCTGAGTAACCAGAGCCCTTCTGCCCCTTCTGGTACGATTCCTCGCCACCTTCTTATTCCTATATTCTTAATGTCATTTTTGACTATCTATCTATCTATCAATCTAGCCTTTTTCGATCCATCTTTGGACAGACAAAGAAATATTTTTGGTTCATTGTGTAGAGTTAATACCTCATTAAAAGCCTTTTTCCTCGCAGTAACTACAAGTTACCAGGTAACCTGTTTACTCGTTTTCTGTTTTTCTTCGCTGAGTAACACTAACTATGACGTCACGAGTAACCACACAGTGTAACCAGCCTAGCAGACGTGGTTGCTGAAATTTTTTGAGGTTAAGATCGTTTTTTTTTGTTTTTTTTTTCAAAATGTTTGATTTTAATATATATATTAAAGAATTATGTTTGGTAACGGTAGAAAATCCCTTGAAGTTGGTACTATATCAATTCAACTGCAACTAGTCTTAAAATGTACTGCCTTTGGTATTCTGTGGTACTGCGGCCTTACCGCAGAATACCAGGCTTTCTATTTGTTGGTTATTATTTTTGACATGTTTTCCTCGGTTTCGCATTGGCGGTTCTGTTTTATTTTAAAGATGTTGTTTTACACAGTATGAAGGTACCTAAACTATATATATTTATGTAATTAGAATTAAAAAGTTATGCTGTAAACTATCTTGAAACTGTATCATTATTAAATAGATCTTTAGACTGTATTAAAACCAGATTTTTAAAATAAGAACGAGCCGCCAATGCGAAACCGAGGAAAACATGTCAAAAATTATAACCAAAAAATAGAAAATCATAGTTAGGCTTCGCTACCTGTAAAGCTTGTTTGACGATGAGTGACCTTAGTAGGGCCTGGACTAAAAGTTGTGTACGCTAAGGTCACTATATCACGAAGTACTTCGTGATATAGTGACCTTAGTGTACGCGACTACTAATGGTGGTTTTGTACTAATTTTTAGTGAGATTTAAATAATTTTTGTTTTTTTTTTAATTCAAATTAAAATAAGAGCTTTACGATTTGTGAGTCAAAAAGTGTCAAGAAACTTGAAGATAGACATCTGTAATATTAAATTTTTTCTAGAGATTTAATTTCGTAACAGGTGATAAACAGGATTATAATTTTTCAAACGATTTGCATTTTTTATGTCCCGTGTCCGCGCGATAAAAATCAAAAATTATCCGGTTATCGACCACGACCACTTGCCATAAACGGACCTGCCAAAATTGGCAGTGGTTATTAAATTAAAAAAGCAAAAGTGCCGACCACCGCACCGCATTCGCGTCTGACAAAATAAGCCTTTGAGCATGGATACAGGACCGGCCTTATACCATTAACCACCTGGAGCAAGACTGGACAAGAGTCCCTATCCATTGTTGAAAAGGACAACAAAAAAAACTTTACATTTTCAGATTTATAAAAATTGGTATAACAGTCCAATTTTGAAAATAGAATTATGAACAACCCGACGTTATCAAAAATATTTTGGTGTTTATACAGAAAAATAACATAGCATAACATAACATGACATAACATGAGCCATAAAAAGCAGTGGCGGCTGGTGACGTTATAAATTAGGGGAACATAAATTTAACAAACGTGAAATTTCATACCCGTGAATTTAAAAATCAAACAAGTTTCATGGCTAATCGGGCAAAAAGGAGTTTTTTGTTTCCCTTATATTTTTCCGTGGGTAGCTTGAAAGCTTAACCTCACGGGGGTCCAAGATCTAATGGACACCTAATAAGTGTTGACAGTTAACCGTTTCGTCCTTATGGGACTCCTCAGAACACTGCTGGTCAAGTGACAAATCTTGCGAAGTTAATCAGACGGTTTTGTCTCTAATTAAATGTAATTAGTGAGCGAACTATAGCAAGAGGCGCCATCTACCGAGATACGAGAGAAACAAAAAACCAAAAGCAGGGAACACTGCTATACAATATCGATCAATGAAAAGATCGAATGCAAATAAAAGAAAACAACTATAGTCCGTGACCTACGACAGCTCTTTGTCTTTTCAGGCCGGATCAACGCATTTTGCATTTTTACCCGTCATCAAGACAGTGAGCGTCAATCAACGGAATTTTTAAGCCAAATAATACTAGCAAACGTGAAATTTCATACCCTTGAATTTAAAAATCAAACAAGTTTCATGGCTAATCGGGCAAAAAGGAGTTTTTTGTTTCCCTTATATTTTTCCGTGGGTAGCTTGAAAGCTTAACCTCACGGGGGTCCAAGATCTAATGGACACCTAATAAGTGTTGACAGTTAACCGTTTCGTCCTTATGGGACTCCTCAGAACACTGCTGGTCAAGTGACAAATCTTGCGAAGTTAATCAGACGGTTTTGTCTCTAATTAAATGTAATTAGTGAGCGAACTATAGCAAGAGGCGCCATCTACCGAGATACGAGAGAAACAAAAAACCAAAAGCAGGGAACACTGCTATACAATATCGATCAATGAAAAGATCGAATGCAAATAAAAGAAAACAACTATAGTCCGTGACCTACGACGATCTTTTCATTGATCGATATTGTATAGCAGTGTTCCCTGCTTTTGGTTTTTTGTTTCTCTCGTATCTCGGTAGATGGCGCCTCTTGCTATAGTTCGCTCACTAATTACATTTAATTAGAGACAAAACCGCCTGATTAACTTCGCAAGATTTGTCACTTGACCAGCAGTGTTCTGAGGAGTCCCATAAGGACGAAACGGTTAACTGTCAACACTTATTAGGTGTCCATTAGATCTTGGACCCCCGTGAGGTTAAGCTTTCAAGCTACCCACGGAAAAATATAAGGGAAACAAAAAACTCCTTTTTGCCCGATTAGCCATGAAACTTGTTTGATTTTTAAATTCACGGGTATGAAATTTCACGTTTGTTAGTATTATTTAGCTTAAAAATTCCGTTGATTGACGCTCACTGTCTTGATGACGGGTAAAAATGCAAAATGCGTTGATCCGGCCTGAAAAGACAAAGAGCTGTCGTAGGTCACGGACTATAGTTGTTTTCTTTTATTTGCATTCGATCTTTTCATTGATCGATATTGTATAGCAGTGTTCCCTGCTTTTGGTTTTTTGTTTCTCTCGTATCTCGGTAGATGGCGCCTCTTGCTATAGTTCGCTCACTAATTACATTTAATTAGAGACAAAACCGTCTGATTAACTTCGCAAGATTTGTCACTTGACCAGCAGTGTTCTGAGGAGTCCCATAAGGATGAAACGGTTAACTGTCAACACTTATTAGGTGTCCATTAGATCTTGGACCCCCGTGAGGTTAAGCTTTCAAGCTACCCACGGAAAAATATAAGGGAAACAAAAAACTCCTTTTTGCCCGATTAGCCATGAAACTTGTTTGATTTTTAAATTCACGGGTATGAAATTTCACGTTTGTTAGTATTATTTGGCTTAAAAATTCCGTTGATTGACGCTCACTGTCTTGATGACGGGTAAAAATGCAAAATGCGTTGATCCGGCCTGAAAAGACAAAGAGCTGTCGTAGGTCACGGACTATAGTTGTTTTCTTTTATTTGCATTCGATCTTTTTATTGATCGATATTGTATAGCAGTGTTCCCTGCTTTTGGTTTTTTGTTTCTCTCGTATCTCGGTAGATGGCGCCTCTTGCTATAGTTCGCTCACTAATTACATTTAATTAGAGACAAAACCGTCTGATTAACTTCGCAAGATTTGTCACTTGACCAGCAGTGTTCTGAGGAGTCCCATAAGGACGAAACGGTTAACTGTCAACACTTATTAGGTGTCCATTAGATCTTGGACCCCCGTGAGGTTAAGCTTTCAAGCTACCCACGGAAAAATATAAGGGAAACAAAAAACTCCTTTTTGCCCGATTAGCCATGAAACTTGTTTGAAACATAAATTTATATTGCATGGAAAAGGGGATAAAAAAAAACGTACCTAAATAATTTTATTTTAGCATTTTACAAACAAGCAGCTACTTGGTGTAGTTTTTAGTTTATTAGTTTATAGATAAAGTCTATTCGCCCTTCTTTTACATGCGCAAAGTGCTCGGATTAGCACCAGTTTCAGTCTCATCATGACCCCGTAGAGCAACCTCAAAAATCCAACAGAATTTTAAACAGTCTATTAACCCACTAAGTATGTGTCTATTTTTTGCCACATTTTCATTATGTTCGGTAATGTTTTGCCTATAGGCACTATTCAATTGGCACCTAATATCAGTCTTGCCTAGCATAGAAAATTATATGTGGTTATTTAAATAAGTAGCACTTACTTTGTGTCTTTAACTTTTCACTAAAGTGCTTGACATCACACATTCCCTTTGCCACACACGCAGGATCACTTCGTGTATTGTTCATAATAAGACAAATAAAGCAAAAAAAAAGTATTTCGTTTTTCACAACCGCACAACCAGTTTTCAGCATCGTATAATTTTTCATTACTTACAAACAATGGACATGCGACCGGCAAGGATTTTAACTACTGACTTACCGCAAATCAAAACAAACTCATACGTCTTCACTTATGATAGAACCGGTAACGCGTAGGAAGGGCAACGAATGTTTTTGCACAATGAATATGGCCGACGTCATCTAAAACAAGCATTATTTCCGCCCCCGCGTGAGAACAGCCACCCATACGCCGCTGAAAAACGGGTGAAATTGAAATCTTGTCCCAAAAAATTTCAAATAATATTTTTTGACATTTATAAACCTAAAAAGGAAGCCTCTGGGCTATAATAAAATACTAATCTGGTGCCCCAACCCCCTCTGATAGTCTAGCAGAACGTACCGAAATACAAAAAAATATGACAAAATATTGAAGACAATTTTGTTCTATCAAAAATCTTTGTAAAATCAAAAAAGGAGTCTCTAGGCTATAATTAAGTACTATTTTGATCCCCCAACCCCCTCTAGATAGTCCAGAAGAGTAAGCCAAAACACGCGTTCTAAGGCATTGTCAGAAAAAAAAATCACAAAATATTGATGACAATTTTGTTTTACCAAAAACTTTTATAAACCCAAAAAAGAAGTCCCTAGGCTATAATAGGATACTAATATGGTCCCCTTTGTCATGTCTGGAGGTACTAATAGGGTAATTTTGTAGTGTTTTAAGTATAAAGTGGTACCTGTTTAAAAGAAAACATACTAGGTATATTTTTCTTCAGACCTTGCAACATACAAGAATAGAAGTGCTTAATAATTTTTCTAAAAGTAGGTATAACTTAAACAAAACAGAAATACTGGCTAAGCGGGCATAGAGAGATTTTGTTTCTCTTGTATTTTTCCGTGGGCAGCTCGAAAGCTGTACACCCATGGGGGTCCAAGATCTAATACACCTATTAAGTGTTAGTTAACTGTTTCGTCCTTAAGGAACTCTTTAGAACACTCCATGGTCATGGTGACACTTTTGTAAAGCTATAGAGACGGTATATGAATCTCATCTTACGGTATTGGTAAGAGAAATAAATAAATAATGCCTGCGATACTGTATGCTTTCACATAAGTGGCGACATCTACAAATACAAAAGAAACTACCAGGGTAAAAATAAAAGGCAGGCAGATGAAACGTAAAACAGTATCCATGACCGTGACAAAATTTGTTTTTCAGGTCGGGTCAATGCATATTGCATTTTTTTCGTCTTCGTAACGTTTTATGTCGAGTCATCGAAGTATGAGCCAAAAATACTACAAACGTAAAATTTAGTGCCCTTGAATAAAGGAAACAACAATTTTTCATAGCTAAGCTAGAAGGGAGTTGCCTACAGAGAGAAAAAGAGAAACAAAATCTTTCTATGCCCGCTTACCCACATAGCACAATCACGTGTTTAACACGTAAAAAAGGCGTGAGAAAAAAAAACGTTGATTTTAAAAGCTGCTAGAAAAAAACCTTTATTTCATATATGAAAACAATCTTAATAGGTAATTCATTAACGTTATAAAAAATAACGTTGCTAAAAACTGCGTTGTAATAACGCTATTATCAAATTAAAACAGCAATGTTTTTACGTTAGTTTCACGTGATTTTTATCAACGTTAAAATCACATTAGATTCACGTCTTTTCTACTTGAATTTTAAAACGTGACTTGCATGGCTTTTCTACCAAATATTTTTGAGATTTTACTAGCAGCAGCGCCACCTATTGACGGCATTTTTCACTTTGACGAAATCTATAAGGCAATGCTTTGCCCTCTAAACTCCAAAAATCTGTTAAAGAACTGATCCCTGATCCTTCACGATCAGGACGCATCTGTTATTAACCTAATAAAGACACATTACTATCCTATGAATGTGTTTACTGTTAAAAAATCTTGTTTAGCTTTAAAAAAAAACATAATGTATATAGATAGACAAGTCAACTTTTATAACTTCCTTTCACGTCTATTTTAAGTTAAAAAAATGTTATTAAAAAAACATGACCAAAAAAGACGCAGAAAGTTAGTAGGTTTGTCTTAATCTAGTAGCGTTTTAGATCATGTTGTGGAGGACTTTTCAAGTGTGAATTTGGTACATGAAAATAACGAGGGTAAAAAACACGTTATATACACAGCACCAGAAACTTCAGCAAAAAGTACATTTTTATAGCTTGATTTCTCCTTGTTTTTAAGTTATCTTTAAGCATGTAGATTTAACAAAATAAATATTACATAGTATGAGGTTGTTTTCAAGTAAAAAAAACTTTGTTATTTTTGTTCACGTTAATTTAGCGTTGATGAGATTTTTGTGCTATGTGGGTAGCCACGAAAAATTGTTGTTTTCTTTGTTCACGGGTACTAAACTTTACGTTTAAAACAAAAATAGTTAAAAAAAAATCGGTTCATATAACATAAAGTTGTTTTCAATTTTCCGAAATTGCTCTTTTTTATTGTTTTAGCCACCGCCATCTTGTATGAGTTTGTCAGATCTCCAATAAGTGGAATTGAAATGTCAAAAGTAAGGGCAATCAACATGCATGCATTAATATAAAAAAATACTGAAAAATTCTTTATTTTTTTTTCAATGTCATTAGGTTTAATTACTGATTCCTAATGACTCATTCAAATTAAAATAAAAGTAACTATCCTTCTTTAGAATCAATAGCACGTGATTGTTTTCACTCTGCACCTATCAGCTAAGTATAGAAAGCTCATAAATGCCACTTAAAATGCGGAAAACATTCTTTTAATTAAAAAAAAATCTAAATAAATACACGTAATCACCAACGTGCCCGCGCAACAGTTATGGTCGTTACATGTGCTTTTGTTAATAGCTTGTTTACTAATTAAAAAGAAATGCTGAGATGGTTTTAATAAATTTGACGATGAAAAAAAAATATGACAATAATTTTTTTTTTTTTGTAAACTAAATTTACTTGTAAGTACTAGTCGCAGTTAAAAACAAAATTCCTAAATATACCTATAACGTACGACATGCTTCAACTTTTAGTTTTGATGCCCAAAGCGCACTTACGAAATTATACAGTTTTGTATTTTCATGAATCAGGTTATTGGGTAATTGTGTACCCAACTGCGACTAGTAGTTACAAGCAAATTTATCAGTTGTTTGTTTTTTTTATTAATTTTTTTTTTTATTTCCAACTTTTAGGTTTAATTCTTATTTAGCCTTATAGAAACCACTATACATTTACAAGTACGTGAGTGAAGGTGGAGAAGGAGAGAGGGAGAATTTTTGAAATCGCCCTAAACTTGTGAAAGGTATAGCTACAACTATTACTAATAAGAAGGGTGGGGAGAAGAGACGGAGAGAACGGGGAAACTAGTAAAATGATGTTAAAAAAAGTCTTAAAGCGTGTGCAGAAAGAATTTTTGAAATTGTTCAATATTTGTAAAAGTTATAGCTACAACTACTACTAATAAGGAGGGAGGGGAGAACAGAGGGAGGGGGAAACTAGTAAAATGATGTTGGAGAAAAGTCTTCAAGCGTGTGCAAAAAGAACTTTTATAATCGCTTTATATTTGTGAAAGTTATAGTTATAACTATTACTAATAAGAATGGCGGGGAGGAGAGAGGGTGAGGCGGAAGAAGGGGACTAGTGAAATGGTGTTGGAAAAAAAATCTGAAAGCGTATGCAGAAAGAATTTTTGAAATCGCTCTATATTTGGTAAAATTATGCGAATATGGTTTTAGAATAGGGTGGGGGGAACGACAGAAGGGGAGATGGGTGGGAGCAGGGAGGGTAATGGGTAATCAAAGAAATTTCAATAAAATCGCCTAAAATTTAGATAATTTGTACGCTTTTAAGCTACATCATGTGACAAAATAGCGACTTAAGACCGCCATGTTGATGCCTGTTTAAAAAAATATAACCTATCTTCGGGATCAGTAGCAATTCAACGACACCTTTTTTGTCAAAATCGGTTCAGCCGTTTATCCTCTAGCTCGTCACAAACATACATACATATCCCAAGCGAAAAACATTACCCGTCCTTTCCCCGTACTGAAGTTGGGTAAAAAAGGGTGGGGGTAGATTTCAAAAATTAAAGTTTTGGTAAAAATATTACTTGTTTTGTACTATATTAAAGGTATAATAATTGTCCATGATGATAACAAAAATACATGATTGTTTGTTTTCTTTGGCGGTGTTACACTAGGGGAGATCTCCAAATACATTAATCGGGTGAGCTTAGATGCCCATATATTGGCAGAATATTCATTTTGGGTGTCGGGATAGGTTTTCATGGATTCTTAAAATTTTAAGTTTTTTAAAACACAAATATATTCAATATTTTTTCAAACTTCAAAATTTTATGACATTTTTAATATAACTACTCTCGTCTTTTTCATTATATGTTTTTTCTATTAGTCAAAAGCTTCTTTTTATGATTCCCCTATGCGCTGTTTTACTATGTGCGCTATTTTCCTTGCGCGCTTTTTCGGTGTGCGCTATTTTCCGTGCGCTTTTTACGTGTGCGCCCTGTGTGGATATTTCCTGTGCGCCTTTGTAATATGCGCTTTTTTCCTGTGCCCTTGTTTACAGTGACCGCTTGACCATGACCCCCCCCCCAGACTTTGGCTCCAAAACCGCCGCTTTCCCCAAGAATAGACAAAAACATCTAAATATAAAAAATCATTAAGTATCGAGTGATTTGGAAAAAAAAAACATAAAGCTGCATCCAAATCTTACTAAACGTCTTCGTAACTCTCAGAAGGGACTTTTTTTAATTGACGCTTAAATAAAATTCCTAGCGGGTCTTGATTCCCTTACTGGTGAATTCTTCTGAGGTATCAGTACTCAAACGCCTGCAGTATCTTCTTATTGCAAGAGCCTATACATCGTGAAAAAATTCTTTTTCTCGGGATTTTTAAACACCCCATAATTCTAAATAGTTTCCCAGCTAAAAAATTCCCCACCGAGTCATTACATACGTCTGGCATACCTCGAGACATAGTTCTTTGAGAAGCAGCAAAGATAAATAATTAGCAGGAAAAAAAGGGGAGACAGAAAAATGCAACAATTGACGGCTTGACCACGTGGCTCATATAAAACAACTGCAGTGCAAAATCACAAGCGTAAAATTTAAGTCTCAACCACCAAAACAAACTCTGTTAATTTGAAAAAATAAGATTTAGTAGCAAGACGTTTGAAAAATAGAAGGACATGTTAAAACAGAAGAACCAAAGTCCAGATTTTAAGCTTTTGTTTCTTCCTCTGATAGCATCATCTCTGGTTAGAGGTCCTAAGATTCTGAAGTTCATAATTCTGTAATTTTGTATTTTGTATTTATTTGAAGATCTTATTGATTGTCAGCTGGAACAATTGTATCATCGGCATATTGTTGGTTGTTTAAAACTTTACCATTAATAGTTGTGTTCTCATTGTGCTCACTGAATGATTTTGTAAGTTCAGCTTTCCAAAATATTTTTGTTGAATAAGAAAAGTTTACTGCAATATTCAGTATTGTCTAATCAATTAATTTTAAAGACAGATGGTTTTAACTAATGTCTTCCTTTGCAAAAAGAATCAAGTTGGGTTTGAATCTAATCAAATCATCTTGTTAAATGATTTACGTGGGGTTGCCTTGGAGAGCAAGGCCATACTCTTGATTTGTCTCCTATTGAAAATTATGCTGAATCGTTTCGTGCAAACGATCACGGTCTTAAAGCTTTAGGTGACAAAGATAAACATAAAATAATAAATACTAAAATGTGATAACGATAGAAGTAAACAATGAATCGAACAAGATAGAATTAAAACATTTTTCTGCTACCGACAAAGAAATGAATGTGGCTCATTTGATGCCGAGCGCATCATAAGATGACTTGGCTATTAAGCGAAATGATACTGAACAAGAAAAAGATGACAATTTAAAGGTGAATATGGATAATCAACTCAAAGAAACAGAATTTAATGATTTTTTTGCCGCCGCTGATCGTCGACGAAGAATTACGGCTGCATATCAACCACTTCGATTTGAAAAAGAAAAGTCAAAAGCAAAAAACGTTTTAACTCTATTTTAAAATTTTCAGCGACAGAGAAGCGCCAATCTTCGCTGGTCAAAGCAATGACACGACAAACAGTGCAAAAAGATCAAACAGAAAATCATAAATTTCCGATGGTAGATAAGAAAGAATAAAGTTTAAGGGTAAAGAAGAAAAGCAGACTAAAGCAGGATTGTTTAAAGATGTGAAACCCTTCAAAATGTGTCCTGAAAATTGGATTTACTTGGTTTTATTATGTCTGAGGAATCTCATTTAATCGAAAGTGATTCTGAGTAGAGGAAAAATTAATTATTTGTTGTAAATGATGAATATTTTATGCAGGTATCGAAATGTGTATTTGTTTCGTATGCTAATGCAGGCAATGTTGTTTGCAAGCGCGGATTTCAGGGGGGTAACATGGTAATTACCCCCTCCCTAGAAAAAACATATTCTGTTTTAGTTTATAAATAAAAGGCTTAACGGATATTTCGAAAAAAAAATAAATGCACAAATATTTTTTTCGTCGACAATTACCCCCACCCCCCTAGATTTATGCCTGGATCCACAGCCTGAGTTGAGATTCGGAAAAACCTCATTTAGCGAATTTTAGGGTGGGGAATCCCATAAGACCAAAATGGCCAAATTTTGAAAATTTATATTTCCATAAATATACAGTTTATTAACAAAAGCACTGAGTTGCAATATGATGGGGCCATAGAGATGCGAAAAAAGCCCACACTAAGTTAAGATTCCGAAAAACGTCATTTAGCGAATTTTACCGTAGGAAATCCCATAAGACCTAAATGGCCAAAACTTTGAAAATTCATATTTCAAAAATTATACAGTTTATCAACAAAAACACCGAGTTACAGTATAGTGAGGCCATAGAGATGCGAAAAAATCATACCTTGAGTTAAAATACGGAATAACGTCATTTAGCGAATTTTAGGGTAGAGAATCACATAAGACCAAAATGGCCAAACTTTAAAAATTCATATTTCAAAAACTATACACTTTCTCAACAAAAGCACCGAGTTGCAGTATGATGGGGACATAGAAATGCGAAAAAACCACACCCTGAGTTAAGATTCGAAAAAAGTCATTTAGCGAATTTTAGGGTTGGGAATCCCATAAGACTAAAATGGCCAAATTTTGAAAATTCATATTTCAAAAACTATATAGTTTATCAATAAAAGCACCGAGTTGCAGTATGGTGGGGCCATAGAGATGGGAAAAAATCACACCCTGAGTTAAGATCCGAAAAAACGTCATTTGGCGAATTTAAGGGTAGGGAAACCTATGGGAAACCCATAAGACCAAAATGGCCCAACTTTGAAAATTCATATTTGAAAAACTATACAGTTTATCAACAAAAGCACCAAGTTGCAGTATGGTGGGGCCATAGAGATGCGAAAAAATCACACCTTGATTTAGGATCCGAAAAATCGTCATTTAGCGAATTTTAGGGTAGAGAATCACCAAAATGGCCAAACTTTAAAAATTCATATTTCAAAAACTATACACTTTCGCAACAAAAGCACCGAGGTGCAGTATGGTGGGGCCATAGAGATGCGAAAAAACCACACCCTGAGCTAATATTCGAAAAAACGTCATTTAGCGAATTTTAGGGTCGGGAATCCCATAAGATCAAAATATCCAAGTTTTGAAAATTCATATTTCAAAAACTATATAGTTTATCAACAAAAGCACCGAGTTGCAGTATGGTGGGGCCATAGAGACGCGAAAAAATCACACCCTGAGTTAAGATCCGAAAGAACGTCATTTAGCGAATTTAAGGGTAGGGAAACCCATGAGAAACCCATAAGACCAAAATGACCCAACTTTGAAAATTCATATTTCAAAAACTATACAGTTTATCAACAAAAACACCGAGTTGCAGTATGGTCGGGCCATAGAGATGCGAAAAAATCACACCCTGATTAAGGATCCGAAAAATCGTCATTTAGCGAATTTTAGGGTCGGGAATCCCATAAGACCAAAATGGCCAAATTATGAAAATTCATATTTTAAAACTATATATAGTTTATCAACAAAAGCACCGAGTTGCAGTATGGTGGGCCATAGAGATGCGAAAAAATCACACTCTGATTTAGGATCCGAAAATCGTCATTTAGCGAATTTTAGGGTAGAGAATCACATAAGACCAAAATGGCCAAATTTTGAAAATTCATATTTCAAAAACTATATAGTTTATCTACAAAAGAACCTAGTTGGAGTATGGTGGGCCATAGAGACGCGAAAAAATTACACCCTGAGTTAAGATCCGAAAAAACGTCATTTAGCGAATTTAAGGGTAGGGAAACCCATGAGAAACCCATAAAACCAAAATGGCAAATTATGAAAATTCATATTTTAAAAACTATATATAGTTTATCAACAAAAGCACCGAGTTGCAGTATGGTGGGGCCATAGAGATGCGAAAAAATCAAACTCTGATTTAGGATCCGAAAAATCGTCATTTAGCGAATTTTAGGGTAGAGAATCACATAAGACCAAAATGGCCCAACTTTGAAAATTCATATTTTAAAAACTATACAGTTTATCAACAAAAGCACCGAGTTGCAGTATGGTGGAGCCATAGAGATGCGAAAAAATCACACCCTGATTTAGGATCCGAAAAAACGTCAGTTAGTGAATTTTAGGTTAGGAATCCCAGAAGAACAAAATAGCAAAACTTTAAAAATTCATATTGCAAAAACTTCAAAGTTTATCAACAAAAGCACCGAGTTGCAGTATGGTGGGCCCAAGCGCGGATTTGAGGGGCTAACGTGGTAATTACCCCTCCTTCACTCCACCACTTTTAGTTAATAAATAAAGGGCTTAGAGAATAATTACGTTACCCCCTAGAAAAATAATAAATGCAATGCAATATTTTTTTCGTCGACTATTATCCCTCCCTAAATTTATGCATGCCCAGGTCCGCGCTTGTTTGTTGCCTTTTATATTTTACTGCACTCTTCTGAGGTAAAACCGTAGGTAAAAATCTTGTTTATCTTAATGATAATGGTCGGAAGTTTAGTATTTCTTCAGGTTTTTTCCAGAATTAATTAGATTGTCAAAGAAAATTTTCAACATTTTTTCAACCAATTTAATATGTTTCATTTGGGCCTCTTCAGGTGACAAATTGCTGCGCGGGCAAAAAAATACGTTCTTTGGATATATAGTTGCTTGTAATTTTTTCTTAGGTTAAAAGCCGCTTGAATAGACTTGCAGTTGCATGCAAGATTAAGGTGCCTGATATGACATCAATTGTATAAGCCACTAATCTTGCCTGCAACTGCAAGTGTATTGCTCCATGTCAAGCGGCCTTAATAGTCTTTATACGTATCTTTCTGGAAAGTTCTTGGGGTTGCAACTTCCAAGTTTTGTACAACAATTTTAATTTAAATTACTTTTTCGCTGACATATTTCACAACTAGCCTTCGCAGCTCAGTACATTGGCGTCCTCGTTACTAGTGAGTTATGAATCGTGAACTATGAGCTCATGTTCATTTTCTGATTTATAATTTCTGCAGTTGGTTTAAGAATCGATGCCTAGAAACAAGAATCATTTCGATTTATACTTATTTATATAAATTAAACGCCTTTTCGCAACAATTTTTTCTTCATCGTCGTGGGTAGTTCTTGGGTGTTTCAAGGTACCACTCGAGCCATATTTGGGTACCAGTTCGATATCGGCTATGGCATGGGTTGTTTCATAAATATCATCTCGGTATCTGGTCGTGATTGCGTCAGTTTTATTTGGTTTACTTAGTTGCCAGTTTCGCAAGAATTTATTGCAAAAATTAAATCTTGAGAAAAATCTATAGAAAAACACTGAGTGTTCTGAAAATATTCTGCCAATATATGGGTACCTAAGCCCACACTAGGTACTATTATAGTGTACGTGTGAACTAATATAACTAAAAACTGAATTATATTTTATTCAACTCCAGACTCAAATACTTGTTTGATACCACACAAACCATGTTTTGACTTAAACTCTAATTTTTGAAATCTATCCTATATTTTTTTTAACTTAAATGTATTTTGTTTAACTCCAGACTCAATTACCTTTCATTTGATATCAAACACGCAATATTTTCACATAAACTCTAATTTTTGAAATCTACCCCCTTTATTTGGCTTGCGTTCATTTTTAAATGGGACCATCTCGACTAAAGACCCAGCCTAGGAACCAAATTTAATTCAAATCGGGCAAGCGGTTTTGAGTTATGCGCGTTAGTCATTACAGACAGACATAGAGACAGACAGACAGACGGCGCGACAGAAAAGTTTCAAAACCATCTGAAACGTAAAGATATATAAACAATTTTGAAATCGGAGCAACTTTTTTTCTCAAAAATATTAGGAATACCATAGCTCACACTACTATAGTATAAGTAGTAGTGTGAGCTAATAATATATGTTATTTTTTCAGATACAGGGTGTTCTAGTTTGTTCGACTTTTTTCGAGAAGCTGGTACAAATTCGCTTAACAGCTTTTTTAACTAAAAATAATCTGTTAAATAGTCACCAATTCGGCT
The DNA here is from genome assembly GCA_963576565.1 of Aspidapion aeneum. NCBI lineage: Eukaryota > Metazoa > Arthropoda > Insecta > Coleoptera > Brentidae > Aspidapion > Aspidapion aeneum. The sequence goes on from OY755040.1 coordinate 120,949,631, forward strand.
TTCAGGCTGCAAAAAGTACCGACGACGCTATTTTTGGCTTTTTGAAAGACCTTTACGTTGAGCTTAACTCTGGTGAGAAGGCTGCTGCAATATTTTGTGATCTATCGAAAGCCTTTGCTTGTGTTAATCACAGAATATTGCTGCAAAAACTGCAAAAATATGGAGTCAGAGGCATAGCTTTAGATTGGTTTCGCTCATATTTGTCTGGGAGACTTCAATCAGATTTTTTTAACGAACAAACTTCAATTGAACAGGAAGTTGATACAGGTGTTCCTCAGGGTTCAATTTTAGGCCCATTATTATTTTTAATTTTTGTTAATGACCTACCATACATTGACATTACAGGCAAAATAACAGCTTTTTGTGACGATAACACAGTTCTTTGGCACAATACTGATATAGACAGACTAAATATTGATGTTCAGAAGTTGATATATTTTCTTTGGTTCAGAACGATATTTGTAAAATAAAACAATGGTGTGACGCAAACTTTCTGTCCTTTAATATAACAAAAACACACATTTTAAATTTTAAATGTGATTTAGGTGATAACACACTAGAAAATGAAGTTTTATCAAATCCAGAAATAAACAGATTTTTAGGTCTAACAATCGACCGATGTTTAAAGTTTGATAAGCATATTGCAAACCTTTAAAGTAAAATTGCTTCAAACTGTTATGCTGTAAGAGATTAGATTGGTGATAACCTTGGCTTGGATGTTGCCAAAAATGTTTATCACTCGTTGGTAGAATCACATCTTCGATATGGCATTTGCTTTTGGGGATCCTGTTCGCAGTTCTTAATAAATTCAGTTTTTGTCCTCCAAAAAAGGGCAATAAGGAATTTGTGTGGAGTCAAAAAGCGCGATTCTTGCAGGCCCCTTTTTTTGAGGCATAGAATTTTAACTTTGTGTTGTATTTTTATTTTAGAAACTGTATGTTTAATGTTTAAAAAGTATCTTTATGAATTACCATTAGCTAGACAGTATAACACTCGTAACACTTTTACTCTTAATCTTCCTATACCTCGCTCAACTTTGGTGAAAAACTCATTTATTTACAATGGAAGAAAGCTTTTTAATCATTTGCCAATTGAGTTTCGAGAAATAAAAAGGCTAGGGAAATTTAGAAGAAAAACAAAAGATTTTTTAGCGAGCAAAGCTTACTATACTTTGGAAGAATACTTTGCTGACTGAAACTATTTATTTTTATATTTAAGTTTATCTGACAAAAACAAATCGTAGGGTTTTGATTTTATTGAATTTAAATTTTGACGTCGTTTTGTTTTATCAAGTAGCTTTTTTATTGTTTTCACCAATTTTTATCTATAGTTTTAAGTTTGATTTACTTTTTTTATTTAAATAATTTTAAATCAATATTTTTCATTGAATTTAAACTTTGGCGTCGGCGTCGTTTTGTTTTAATCAAATTTTAGATTTTTCTTATTTTATCCGATTTTTATATAGTTTTAAATTTGACTGCTTGTTTTTTTTTTACTTAAATAATTTTAAATCATAAATTATTATTTAGTGTTCAAAAGTGTAATTAGATAAATAAGGCTTTTGTCAATGTCTACTTTGGTAAACTGACTAATAAAGCCAATTTTTGTATTTGAACTTAAATAAAATTATGGCGTTAGCAATTAAAAGTACACCAAGTGTTAGTTCAATTTGTTTTTAAACTTTATTTAATTTTTTTATTATTGTGATTTTGATAGGGACTAATGTATCTCTATAGTTTTAATGCTTTTAGTTGGATATTTGTAATTTAGATTAGCAAGGCTTTGTCAATGTATACTATTGTATTCTGACTAATAAAGCTAATTTTGATTTGATTTGATTTGATTTCCACTTCTTACTTCTTTTTCTAGCACTTTACTTGGCTTATTTTATTTGTTAGCGGTTCCGCTGTATTTTGCCAAATATTTGCTGTATTCGCAAGTATTCCAAATCCACACAGAAGAACGGAATTAGCAAAAAATTTAAACATGGCAAATATATTTGCTTATTCGCAAACTAGAAACTCACTTTTTACTGCATGGTAGATTTCTTAGAGTAATAATATTTTTTATTACTCTAGGTAGATTTCCTAAATGAGGAGTGGACGGTTCTGAAAAAAATATAGGATTCGCTGTGTGTACTTCTTGTTCTTTTTTTACACACTTCACAGAACCCTGATGGCTTTTGGTTAGTTGGTGAACATTGTTGCCAAACAAAACACATCTACCAGTTTTTATAAAAAATAATTTCAATAATTGGCATAAATTTAAATCTGCGGATTACGTCGCATTGGTAGCTTTCGGAATAATTTTCTGGTATCAAAAATATTTCAAGTTTACATTACAGTTTGTCATAACGTTATATACGCGGCAACACTGTCTCCAAATAAAGGAACTAGTAGCCTGCGTTATTCGAACACAAGTAAGGTCAAACATTATCCTTTTGTAAGGGCTAAAATTCAAATCAAGTAACTGCGCAGGCCTCAAATAAAGGATACGTGAAAAATGGGACATGCAAAAGGTGCACTTTTCTCAGTCTATAAAACAAAGTAGTCAATTAAAAAATAATTGTTAATTTGAAAACATTATTAAAAAATATTAAAAGTTAACAAATGTGGTGGTTTCCTAACATTAATTAATATTTAAAAAAAAAAATGCAAATTTTCTGCTAAAGTAAGAAAAGGCGCTGGTCCCTGCCCCTCTTGTATCCTCCATACCTACCTTTAATGACTTCACTTCGGTTTTTTTCATTTAAAATTTTCCATTAAAAAAAAAACTGATTTCTCTTTAACAACCGATGTGTTTTTTTATTTTAAAATTTTAGGTAAGGAAATCTCACGACATAATAAAGAATGATTTGTTAGTAGGGGAAAGGGGGGCAAAATGGAATACGGGGGGTAAAACGGAATACCGTAGTTTTAGCGCAAGAATAAAACCTCTTATTATAAGATGTTTTAGCCCCATGACTGGTTCAACTCTGCAATAGAGCTTAAGTTGGTTTTTGCTCAACATATGATATTGTGCGCTGTTTATTGTACAAATTGTTTGCGCTTTTTGTGACGATAAGTACATTTATTACAGAGTTGGCCGTAAAATTAGCCTTTGACTGTGTATAATTTTTGTTTGAATTTAACTGGTGGTTTGGGGCAAAACGGGGCTTTTTCATTGGGGCAAAACGTTTACCTAGTAACTTATATTCCATTTTGCCCCAAAAAAAATTATAAAATGGGCACAAAATTCATGTAGGAAAGTCGACAGCGATGACTAAGTGGCTGTAATTCTTTAAAAAGTTTGTAAATACCTACTAAGTTTAATTATTATAAATGTATTTTTTATCAGTATTTTAATCGTAGTTATTATTTTAATAAATTAAACTTGTCTTTCAAAAATATTCTTTCTAAATTACACAACTGCCCCGCTCGTTTTGTCATTTATAGGTACCCACATAGCACAATCACGTGTTTAACACGTAAAAAAGGCGTGAGAAAAAATAACGTGGATTTTAAAAGCTGCTAGAAAAAAAAACGTTTATTTCATATATGAAAACAAGCTTAATAGGTCATTCATTAACGTTATAAAAAATAACGTTGCTAAAAAATTAGACAGTGCTTTGGCCTCTAAACTGCAAAAACCTGTTAAGGAACTGATCCCTGATCCACGATCACGACGCATCTGTTATTAACCTGATAAAGACACATTAATATTCTGTGAAAGTGTTTATTGTTAAAAAATCTTGTTTAGCTTTTAAAAAAAACATAATGTATATAGATAGATATATAGATATTTTGTCTTGCCTTGAGCGCCATCTTTAAAATTGTCTTGAAGTGTTGTAGTCTTAAACTAGTGAACCTTTATAACTTCCTTTCGCGTCTCTTTTAAGTTAAAAAAATGTTATTAAAAAAACGTGACCAAAAAAGACACAGAAAGTTAATAGGTTTGAGAAGTCGTAATCTAGTGACGTTTTAGAACATGTTGTGGAGGACTTTTCATGTGTGAATTTGGTACATGAAAATAACGAGGGTAAAAAACACGTTATATACACAGCCCCAGAAACTTCAGCAAAAAGGACATTTTTATAGCTTGATTTCTCCTTGCTTTTAAGTTATCTTTAAGCATGTAGATTTAACAAAATAAATATTACATGGTATAAGGTTGTTTTCAAGTATTGTGATTTTTGTGCTATGTGGGTATCCCCCGCATACGGGGTAAAATTGGGCAATGTCAACTCTTTACAAAAAAAATAAAAGTATGATGAAGTTCTAAATCGCTTAAACTGAAAATTAAAACATAAAGACAACATATTGAGCCAACTTAATTCCAAATGACGAACGCAATTGTGTTTATCTAATAGGAGAAGTAAGCCTATAAAATTAAGTATTCCATATTGCCCCCCTTTCCCCTAAGATTTCATTTATGGTAGAGCACCCTGCTCTCAATTGTCGACTATTTCCTACTAGCGCCATCTTACAAGTTTACCAAGACATTTATATTTTTAAAATATATTTTCCTGCAATACGCTTTGATCGATTATTCGTAGCAGGATGAGTAAGATTTTTAAGTAAGCAGTTAGTCTTGTCTTATGTTAGCTTTCTCTGAACTAGATGGCAGTATAGAAATATATAAAAAGTCGATTGTAGAAATATTTTTTAAAAACCCAATAACCAGTATTTACTAAGACCTTAAATCTTAGCATTTTAGACCGGGTTCAAGTATCAAGTCTAGACTTGATACTGACCGGTTTAAGTGTATTTTTTTAATACTCACAGGTCAAATAGCTGTAAAGATTTGGTTCACCCTAATGTGCAATATGATAGTAAGCATTTCTCAGTGAGTTTCATCTCATATAAATTTAAATTAACTTAGAAATAAAAAAATTACATAAAAAATTTCTAACGAAATGTCATTTTTTGGAAATTTAGTCCGTGCAGTCGTAGGATTCCCGTTAAAAATAACCTCAAATTGTAGTACCACCCCTGAGGGGTGGTTTAAAGTTGGAAAAACAGTAAAAATAATCTATGACTGATAAAAAAACTTATACAAAAATTTTCAAAGCTAACTTAAAACTATATCTGTAAATGCATTACCGTATTAAATACGTATCAATATTTAAATACTGTAAAAAGCACAAGATATATTAGAATCCGTTTTCAATTACACATCCACCAAAACAATCGAACATCGGTTTAATCATCGCTAATTTGTCTAAAAAATTAACATGTAAAATATAGCGGACAGCTGATACCGACTTACACGGTTTTTATTCGACATTTCCTAGTAACGTTCGGAGGTTTAAATATGGCTACCATTTTTAAACCAAAATATTATACATATTATTTTTATTTGGACCTAACCATTGTGAGGAAATAATGTCTTTGTTACAACGAAAAAAGATTACCCATATCGCAAGGTATTTACGAACAAAATAAGTTAAACATTAAACCCAACTCTAGACTTGTACTGGTGAATAAGCCTAAAAAATTTAAGGCTTGTTTTTGGAGGATGCCTATAATAAAGTTGTTTCGTTAAAATTGAATTTTAAAAATGAAAAATTTTAATTTAAAAACCAAAGAAGATATATTTAACAAAACTAAATAATTAAGCACTTTTACAAATTAATAAACCCCACACGAAACATCCTATAACAACAGAACTAAACCTACTAATAGAGAAAAATGCTATAATAAAAGAGATCTTGTATTTTATTAAAATTAAATTATTTGGGGAAATAACAATATAATTGGTTAAAACAAATACATTTTTAAATATAAACATAATATAATTTTAATAATGACTAGGAATGTCTGCTAGAAAAAGTTATATTGGGTCAAAATATTTTAAATATAGGCCACCAGGTGATAGAGGATGTTATAAATGCCATATTAAATGCAATATTTTTTTAATATTTTTTATTAATAAAAATAAGTCTCTAGCAAGACATAATAATAAAGTATTGTTAATATTTTTTTAAATGAATAAATAAGCAAAAATTAATTTTTTAAATAAATTATAATTTTTTATACGTTTTTGGAGGTTATTTTGACAGCCTGTTTCTCCTTAACTTGTAATTTTATCATAAAAAGGAATATAAGTAAAATCCTTTTCCCCCCCTCATATAACTTTAAAAATCCTCTATCTTAAAAACAGATGTGTGTTGACCCCCATGTTATATAAACTTTTTCTCGGAAATAACCTCCTCTATCACCTGCTGCACTATGGCCTCTATGTTATGGGACACCCTGTATATAAGAACTTTTTTTGTGTGCATTTTGTGTCCTATTATAGAAACAGGTAGGTATTCGTAGAGTGGGTAGAGGACAGGCCAAAAAGAAACTAAGGTACCTTTGGCAACGTTTCGGATTTAATTAATCCTTTTTCAAGCCTCAGATAGAAATGTTTCTTGGGTCCATAAGTACAGCGAACAGGGGTGATCGAAGAACATTTTACTTTATAAAATTTTAAAGTAAAATGTTCTTCGATTAACACTCACCCCTGTTCGCTGTACTTATGGGCCCAAGAAACATTTCTATCTGAGGCTTGAAAAAGGATTAATTAGATCCGAAACGTTGCCAAAGGTACCTTAGTTTCTTTTTGGTCTGTCCCCTACCCACGAATACCTACCTAAGAACTTTTTGTTGAAAGAAGATTCAAAAAAATAAAAAATGAAACAAAAAGTAGATAGGTATTTAGTTTAGAATTATTTTAATATAGCTTAAGGAATAATAAATTGTATAATTAATTGACCAAAAAACATTGCTTAAGAATGCTTATTGCTTTATTTATTGTCATATTTTTCTATAACACATTCGGCAGTGTCTAAGCTCTAATATTTCAAATCAGGGACGGATCTATGGGGTGGCCTAGTCTTCCCCAACTTTTTTCAGTTAAATGCTATACGTTAATACCGGGTAGACCAAAAAAATCTCACAAAATGTTTATCGTTATAAATTTTGAATAGTACCACTTGACAGAGAATCGATCAGGCTTATGTTTTTGTCCGCCAACAACAAGGTACGAATCATTGAAATCAGTTTAGTGGTTCTCAAAAAATTAATTTGTGTTTCAACCATTTGTTTTCCTATTATTGGAGCGATTCTAGCCTTTTTGAAGGATCAAGTCTAATTCTGTCCACCATCTTGGATTTTAAAGTGGTGGAAAAAAGTAATCCTGCTTAAAATCTTGAAATAATTGAATAATTCCTTCAAAGTACAGTTTACTTCATTAAAATCAGTATAGTTCCAATTTTATAACGAAAAACATTTTGTCCGTTTTATTGTCTCACCCGGTTCAAACTACGTACATTTGCAAAAAAGTAGCAATTTAGTTTTATTTTTGCTGCCCTTCCCCTCCAATGTTTAGGGCCTAGATCCGCCTCTCTTTCACATAACGTAAATTCTTTTTATCGAAGATATTTTATTGATTTTTTGCGTTTTTCGATAAATCCTAACTATAATATTTCCAAATATCAACGATTCTATTAGTTTCCATTCTTATACATTTAAAACGAAAACTAGTCCCCATTTTTATTTAATATACAACTCGTACAAGAGTGTATACAGGGGGTGCAATTTATTAAAAAAGTCAAAAAAGACTTTTTTTTAAATCATAGTTTGCTTTTTATCGATAAAGTAAAAATTTTTCAATTATTTAAATATCCTTAAAAAATTGTTACTGTCACGCTTCCTGAATTTCTCCTTTAAAACCAGGAGCATGATGGAAATCATGCCTGTTCAACTTATGAGCTAAATCCTGCAAAACATCCCGAAATATCAACGAATCTAGATTCTCTCCTAGCATATAAAACAAAAACCAATCACCCATCTTACTCCTACGCACTATAATGTCTATCGTTTCCCTCCTCACTAGTCTGTACCTCATCCGGAGGAGGTAGACTCTCATGCGAGGACTAAAAATGATGATCACTCTATAAACGACTGTGAGGGATGTGAGGATGGTTAAGATTATAAACCAGAACCAAAGGAAGATGTAGATTTTTTCATTGACGACGTTCAGAGGAAGAATACAGAGGGCGTCATGGGTTTCCTGGTCGCCAGACACACCGTACTTCCTGAAAATACAAAAAAGAAATTAAATTGAATGTAGACAAAACCAAATGTATGTATAATCTCAAAAATTCGTAATAATTTACAATCGGAAATTTTATTAACCGTGCACAAAACCTCCCAGGAAAAAAGGAAAAAAATAGTGGCTAAGCGGGAACAGAAAGGTTTTGTTTCTCTTGTATTTTTCCATGGGCAGCTCGAAAGCTGTACACCCACCTGTGTCCATGATCTAATGTACACCTATTAAGTGTTGACCGTTAACTGTTTCGTCCTTAAGGGATTCTTTAGAACACAACATGGTCATCATTGTCTGACTTAACAGATAATACTTGGTCAAAGTATCACAGGATTCAATGTCCGATAAAAAGTAGAAGCGGGTAGACTAACTAACTAAATAAAACGTTATGTTTAAAATAAATTAAGGCAATCTATCTATCTATCTAGGCTTAGTAGATTATATTTACAGTGATCAATTTCTTCAATCACTGTATCATCAAGATGTTGTTGATGCAGGCTTCGGCCTTGATAAGGAAAGAGAATTTTGGACTCCAGAAAATAGTGATCACTTCCGCATGTTGATCCACGCTTTGTTCTGACATCTTGAATTTTTAGTTTTGTCTTTTGTTTAGTGATAAGATAATCAATGACGGATTTCAGGTTTTGTGAGGGTTTGGTCCAGGTATATTTGTGTATTTGTGTGTTGAAAAAAACCGTTTTGGATTTTTAGGTCTAATTGCTCACATACTGTAATTAGCCGGTTCTCATTGTCATTAACAATATTTTCTCCATATTGGCCAACTGTCAGATCATTAACTCTGTTACCGGTTCTACTATTTAAATCTCCCAATATGACAATTTCTCTAGATGTACTTACTGCTGACATTTCATTGTGTATTTCTTCAAAAAAATTGTCTTTTACGGCTACATTTGCATCGTCATTATACGCATAGATTCCAAAAATCATTCAAAGTTACATTCCTTTTATTGTTATATACATTTTAATTAGCCTTTCATTTACTGCTTCCCAGTTGGTGATAAATTTTCTAAATCTTTTGTTGACCAAAATAGATACACTTTGTTGAGCATGTTTTTCTTTTGCCACTCCGCTATAGAAATGGTGATATTGTCCTAGATTTTCACATCATTTTCCTTTCTTTTTCTTTTTTTTCCGAGGAGTTTGATTGGGTTTTTTAACAGTGTACGTTTTTCCGGGTATCAGAGAGTTAGTCTGATGCCCTAACCCCCAACCTGGAGGACCAGGTGATTTTTGATCGAGGTTTTCTTCCACTAGCCTTTGACGATTCCAACGCCGGTACTACAAGGCAGCATCTTCTTCACCTGTGATCCTAGGCAGGAGCCCTTATAGGGTGCTATCATCCGGGCCAGGTGAACTCTGTTTTTTTTACGAGGTTGTTACTCCCCGTCTCCTCCTTTCCCGTTAGTGCAATGGGACCCCAGGCTTGAGACTGGTATAGCGGAGTATTTAGCCTTCTTCAATGCACCTTTGGACATAGGCCTCCCCCAATATCTTCCACTCTTCTCTGTCTGTCGCTTTGTTCATCCATTTAGTTTCCGCATGTTTCTTCAAATCGTCCGCTTATATCATTTGGGGGCTTCCCCTACTTCTTTTATTTTCTCCGGGTCTCCAGTTTACAATACATTTATTGAATCGATCGTCTCTCTGATATTATGACCGGCGAATTTCCATTTTAATTTTGCTACTTCTTCTCTGACATAACTTACGTTTGTTTTATTTTTTATCCATTCATTTTATTTTTTATTTGTTACCTTTACATGTACCCTTTGTATTTCTATTGATTTTTGGGCTTTTGCTACCTTTACCATATTAGATTTTGTAAGGGTCCCGGTCTGGGATCCATAGGTAAGTACAGGAAGGATTTACATTGGTTATATACTTTCATTTTGAGGTACTGAGGATATTTTTTATTTCTTAATATGTTGCCTAATTAACCGAATCCTGCTCAAGCCAATCTCACTCGTCTCTTGCTTTCAGTTGTTTGGTTTTTATTTTTAAGTATAATAATTTGTTCCAGGTATATATGTTCCTCAACTTGTTCTATTTTTTATTCGTTTATTCTGATCGTGATATCTTCATCTGTGTTTGTTATGATTTTAGTTTTAGTGTAGTTCATACTCAAGCCTATATTTTTAGTTGCTGTGTACAGTTCTTCCAGCATTTTTATTTATTCTTCTTTCCTATCTGTTATTAGGGCGCTATCATCAACATATCCCAGGTGGTTCAAGTATTGTCCGCTTACTTTGTTGCCCAGTTCTTCCCAATCTAAGTTTATATAAACATCTTCTAGAGTCTGGTTAAATAGATTAGGGGGATATTGTGTCACCCTAACTGACACCTCTTCTTATACGAATTGGCGTGGTTCCTTCGTGGATTTTGATTGATGTTGTTGCTTCTTTATATATATTGGCTATTACGTCTGTGTATCTTTAATCTATTCGGCTAAGAAAACATTTACTTCTTATCATATCGTCTCTGAAGTAAATTGTCAACCATTACCAATAATAAGCATGGGTTTTGGTAATACCAAGGATTGACTTACATCTTTCCGTGGTAATAAAAAATAATCCAAGAACGTACCCAGAGGAAATTAAAGGGATCGAAGTATTCGAGAAAAAAGAGTGTTTTAAAAACATTTCTTAGTAAAAAAAATAAGATAAAGGAATTGCAAAATACGCAAATTTTTATTGACATTTTTTAATCCCCTCCCCAACTTTTTTTTCTGATTACGGCTCTGAAATTATCCACTCACCTAAACGTGCACTTGGTCATCCTAGGAAATATCTGGATCATAGGATCCACACGGTCTTCTTGGTCAGCGTTGATAAATGCAATGACTTCAAAGCCAAACATAAAGAATGCTCCATCGAAGAATCGGTTCATCAGGAACATTTGCCCTAAAAAAATAAAGGCAGAAATTAGACCATACTCATAAAAAAATAAAATTACCGAAAAAGTCCTCAGAATTAAAGGTAGCTCGGGGACCCTCGGTATTAATGCTGAGGCTAATTTTGACGTCACGACGAAGACAGATATAATCTGCTCCTTTCTCAGGACTTACCAGTGAAACTTTTTTGTTAAGACTTTTTACCTCGTGAACTTCCTTCAAATTTTCAAAATAGAATTCTTGCACAAGACAATAGAGACATATTGGAAGTTCAATAAGGTCTAGCAGTATATTCACATCTACGCTTGCATAGTTGCGCAATAAAATACGGCAGACTTTAATAGAATTGTGCTAGAGTTTATTAGTGCACCAATAAAATCTGCAGTATTTATGTCACTTGGCCTGTTGACGGTTTGTTGCAATTTTTTAGCTTAGCTGTAACTTTTTTATGTAATCATTTTTTATAATTTTTTTGTTTTTTTTTGGAGATTATAGATTTTTTAAAGTTTTTTGCATCGTTTTTTTTTGTATTATTTTTGTAATTTCTGTACGTTCTGTTCTTTCGAAAGTTTATAGATATCCAATTTAAAGGCGTTTTTCGATTGATCACACTATCCCTGTCTAGGAGCAAATGGTCTGTTATAATAATAGGTACAGTGTCTCCATTTGAAAATGCAAGAGAGCGCGTGCTTTTACCAAAGAGTTACTTTGTCAACGTTGCGCCTGATATTAAGGCCACAGCCGGGGTCTCAGGGCAATCCCGAAGGCAAACCCCATGCATAAAACGAATGCTGGGTTGCTAAGGTTCAGCGTGATAGGGCATGCTTTGCTCGGAAGCCAGTTGCATGTTCAAGTGGAGACACTTTGCCTATATTCTATGAAATCATTGTCCGATATAGATATTGTCTTAAATAGTCACAAATCTTCCGACGAACAGAACAGTAGATAAACATGTAAACATAAAACAAATAAAAGTGGGGTTAAAATTACTGCTACTGCTGGCCTTATTTTGGAATTTCCTATAAATATCTAATATTAGTGACTTTGAACATGAACTTTAATCTTTTCATATCGAATGTGATAATTTAATAACTGCAATGTGTTAGTCACAAAAGTTTCCCAGTAGAGTGATTCTCCGGATATTTTGGAAACATCAATTTTATTTCTTTTAAACAGTTAGAAAATGTTTGTGTTTTCTCAAATCCCACTGTTTTGTAAATGTTACACATCAAACTATAAAAATTCTGTAAATTTAAAGGTAATGTTTGGAAAGACGCATTAAAAAAAAGATCAAACAAAAAATAAATTAAGGTACCTGGATTACTCACAGATCTTTGTTTGATGATTCGTGGAAATATAGAAATAATTTTTGCACGTATAATATTATATATTATAATAAATTAAATATATTTGCAGTTAAAAAGACAAACTGTACTAGATTTAAATATTTATTTGTTTATAAACATACGACAAAACAAGCGAATATAATGTTAACAAAAATCAAAAGTATAACTCCTTAACATTCTCAATTAAATGTCATTATTATTAACTTCGAACGAAGGAACCAAGCCATCAAGCATAAGAAGAGGTATCTGACAGGGTGACACAATATCCCCTAAACTATTTAACCAGGTCCTAGAAGATGTTTTTAAAAACTTAGATTGGGAAAAAATAGGTATCAAAGTAAAAGTAAACAATACTTGAACCACCTAGGATATGCTGATAATATCGCCTTAATAAAAGATAAGAAAGAAGAACCGATAAAAATGCTGGAAGAACTGGATATAGCAGCTAAAAATATAGGCTTGAGTATGAACTGCACTAAAACTAAAATCATAACAAACACAGATGAAGATATCACGTTCAGAATAAACCAAAAGGAAATAGAACAATATACACACTACAGTTTGCTGACGACCATGTAATTATAGCTAATGATAAAGAAGACATGGAGTATGATGAGAAAGTTAACGGAAGAATACCAAACGTGGGGGTTAACACTGAACGTGGACAAGACACAGTACTTATGTATTGGAAACGAATCATGTGAATTAGAACTAGAAAATGGACAAACAATATCTCCATGCAATGAGTATGTATACTTGGGTGTCACATTTGATAAGACAGGAACAGACTCTAAATAACTGGAAAAAAGAATAGTAAAAGCAAAAAAGGTTACTGGTTGTCTTAACAGTATTTCATGGAGCAGAGAAATAAAAAAGAATGTAAAATTCCACGTATATAAAGCAATAGTAAAAACTACGCTGTTGTATGGAATAGAGACTGGTTGCGTAACAGAAAAATACAAAGCAAAAATGAAAAGTGTCGAAATGGGTGCAATAAGAGGATCAAAGAGAATATCTAGAACAGATCATATAAGAAATGAGATCATAAAAGAAAGAATGGGAATCGAGGGAAGCATAACGGATGACATCACTAAAAGGCAACTGATATAGTAGGGCCATGTATGTACAACGGATCAGCGACGAAAGATTACCAATGCAGGTTCTAGAATGGCAACCAATAGAGCGCAGGAAAAGAGGGCGTCCTAAACTGGAATGGCAACAGTCAATCCAAAGATCAATAAGTCAAAAAAACCTAATGGAAGATGACTGTCAGGATCAAAGGAGCTGGAGAATAGGCGTCGGACAACGTAGAAAAACGTTCCAAACCGACATAGTAGTAGTAAATAGAACAAGTAGAGGAATATATATGCCTGGGACAAATTATTAAACTAAAAAAGGAAAACCAAACGGCTGAAATCAAGAGAGTAAGATTGGCCTGGATAGCATTTGATAAACTAAGCTACAAATTAAAAAATAAAACGAAAGTGTATAAGCAATGTATCCTTCCTGTACTTACCTATGGATCCCAGACCTGGACACTTACAAAATGAAAAATGGATAACGTAGCAAAAGCACAAAGATTAATGTTAAGATAATGTAACATGTAAAGCTAACAGAAAAAGGAATGAATGGCTAAGAAAATAAAACAAAAGTAAGGGATGTCAGAGGAGAAGTAGCAAAATTAAAATGGAAATTTTCCCGTCATAATATCAGACAGAAAGACGATCGATGGAATGGATCAAATGTATTGTAAACTAGAGACCTTGGGAAAATTAAAGAAGTAGGGGCAGAGCCCAAATGAGATGGGCGGACGATTTGAAGAAACATGCGGGATCTAGTTAGATGAACAAGGCGACATACAGAGAAGAGTGGAAGATATGTCCAAAGATGGATCGAAGAAGGCTAAATAGATAGAATAGTTAGATTATTAACTTCTATTGACCCGTGACCTGCTGGTTTGTGTTAATTTTTGTAGCAAAATTTGATGTTTTAAAATTAGTTTTAGACACTTACCGACCACGTTTATCAGGGCGAGTACTTCACAGAAGTAATACCGATACGCCCACCAGTTGTGGTACCTCAAGTTCTCCCACAAATAGTCGATCATCAACTTTTTCTTTTGTTTCTTTTCAATTTCGGAGCAGACCGCAACGTCTAGATCCATCATGAGTGCCACGATTTTGCCACCTTCCCAAGATTTCCACAGCCATCTTGGGGTGTAGAAGAGGATTGCCTGAAAGTAAAATTTAATGGATGTACAGGGTGTCCCATTTCTATTGGCCTAAAAAACTATGATAAAAGTTTTTGAAGTGTAAACTTCTTTAGGCGCGTTTATCACTTTTTGTGGGTACTGAATTGAACTGAGCCGTCACGCTCGGCTATGTAACGCTCATTCGGGTGAAGTCGGCTCGAGTCGACTAACTGTGAGAGGAACAGTCAGCAGAGCGATATGATAATGCAGATGAAGGCCACTCAGAGCAAAATTTACCAGAGTAATTTATACCCAGTTATAATTATGTAAATGTTATTACTTTGTATATTACTTTGTCAATATACAACGCAAAAAATCTTCTATTTTATATTAATAATTTCGCCTTGTTAAACTGCCGTGTGGTCTTAAGCACACACAATTTTTTTTCCAGCCCTTGTAGCTTTGGAGCTACGAGGGAAAATACAAAAATTTGGATTTCTAAAAATCGGTTATATTTTTGTTATCGCTGCAGATATTTTAATTTTCTTAAAACTTCTCTGCAGAAAGTTGATCCTGTCAATAAAATGTCGTTGTCAAATTTTTGGTCACTCGAGTCGGATTCAAGATTTCAGAAGAGTTAAATACGGACCTAGTTATTTTTTGCTTCACATTATGTCCCCAATTAATCCCTAACTATAAAAAAATTCAAAATAAATTCAGGTCCGTATATTTTTTCTTATTTTTTTAATGAAATCTTGGACTGACTCGACGGACCAAAAATTTGACGTCATTTTATTGACAGAATCAGATTTGCCCTAATAATTATTTTCTGGGATTCCGAATTTTTGAATTTTCCCTTGTAGCCTCAAAACTACACGGACTAGAAAAAAATGTTTCACATATTTTTTCTTGTCTCAAAATTTGAGGACAATAATGTTAATTCCCCGAAACCCATGCTGTTACGCAGTTTTGAGTAATAAAATAAATTATTGATAAAAACGTGTTTTCTATATATTCGGAAAACCGCATATTTTTAATTTTTAAATTGTCAAAAAACTTCATTAGCATCAATGGATTTTTACCAAAGTCTAATCAGCTCCTTACAGTATCGTACACTATTTTACCTAAAAATTTTATGAAAATCGGTGTAGCGGTTTAGGAGCTATAGTGTTATGGACAGACATACACACATAGACACAAGATAAAAATTTAAAAATATTATAAAATTGTGAGAGATTACAATTAATTTAACAGTTGAATTGTTGAAAAAAAAATGTAAAATTAATTTGCAACATTTTTTCTCATAAATAAAAAATTTTGGTCTTCTCTTAAAATGCAGACTTTTCGAAAACTCTCTGTACCTTAATCATCGCTTGAATAGAAATAATAAAACGTTCAAAAACATTACATTTGAGACACCTTGTACACACTTATAAACTCTAACTCTTAATTTCATCCCCTTAGGGGTGATATCTTGCAAAATCCTTTCTTCGTACGAGAAATACGTTAGAGCATAAGTATGGGGCATACCCATGCATTCTCACAAGCGATTCTTGAAGCCAGGACCCCTATTTAATTCTTAATGTTCATTTTTCGGGTAGACAGGATTTCGGTTACTGCGCATGCGTTAGTTTTGATGGTTTTGGAACATACTCCGATACGTCACT
The DNA here is from genome assembly GCA_963576565.1 of Aspidapion aeneum. Lineage (NCBI taxonomy): Eukaryota > Metazoa > Arthropoda > Insecta > Coleoptera > Brentidae > Aspidapion > Aspidapion aeneum. The sequence goes on from OY755040.1 coordinate 120,965,816, forward strand.
ACATTATTTGACAATTGTCAATAGTTTAGGGTTATGTCAATTATTTTTTTCTAAAAACTAGTTGATTGGGTAAAAATTTATCAAATTGTGGATTAAAATTGTAGATTTTCTAAAACTAATTGTGCAGATTTATTGTGGACACCATGAAGAGTGTTTAATGGCATTTATAAACCACTCTTGGCTTTATTAACAAATTATGAAGAAATATACAAGAAGTTACCTGTGGAATGGCACTTCTTTACTTCTCCAAGACATTTTTCTACAAACCGCACATGTTTCACGTGAATTGTTTCCCATTTTTCACAGAAAAAAAACATAATTTTATACGACATACGCAAAACACCGCAAAATGTAAATAAGCATCAAAGATGGCTTCTAGCCACACGGCAGCTGTGTGTATACATGACAAGACACATGCATGCGCAGTTGAAAACTCGCACTTGCGAATTTAAATTTTCCATTGTTTCCAAAGCCAGCTATGAGGGCTTCACTTTTCGATTCTTTGAACATGTATTTATCCTATAACGTATTTGGAGTTAACATAATGTAGCCAATCAAACCTTAATTTTTATTAATGTAGCTTTGGTGGTATAAGCTGTACACAGACTAAAAATTGTTTGTAATTTTCTTCACCGAGTAACATCACGATAGATAGTTTCGTTATATCGTGATACATACTAGTAAAGTTATTAAAAGAAGTCTATGGAGAAAAAATCAGAAAAGCCTGGTCAAAAAAAATATGATATTCTCGCACATACCGTCGTCTTGAGCTCTAAAAATTGGTCACATAAAAATACATTAACCAATAAATATTAAAATATTTTTGGGATGCGACAAGCTTTATTTTCTTTGGAACTTTATGATGTTTTGTTTGACAAAAGTACATGTTATTTTTTTAGTCTGAGAAAATACTCATAAATTGTTGCTACTTTAAGCCTGTTGTTTTTCTTAAAACTTGGACACTTATCATACTATTTATAAAAGTAAATGATTAATAATCAATGGGGGTGGTAGGATAGGTCAAAAGGTTTAAATAAATAATTTTTGGACCAAAGTGTTTTGTTTTCAAGTGTGATGGAATTTTAAATAAGTATGACCAATCTTGTTAGATCTTTAGGCCAATATTAGAAGACGGTTATTGGTTTATTGGTTTGAAATTCTGAATTGAAACAGCTAATAGATGGTGGAAACATTGTGATAATCATCAAAAGTAGAAAATTTGCTTCGCTGGGATGTGTACAGGGTCTTTCAATATAAACTTTAGAGTTAAAACCAAAAATGTTCAAAATAAGGTTGCTACTAGTACTTTCAAAAATAACGTTAACAGTTCAAGTGAAACGACCACGCGATAGGGCTCCATTTCCCGATTTCAAAATATATAATAAGTTGATATTTGGCCCAGCCGTTTTCAAAATATTTGCATTTTAAAAACCTGAATAAACAATAAGGATGTTGCCATCAGTCGTTAATTTTTGACCAGTGCTATTTTTTTTATGAAAACAATTAAATTTTTAAAATGAAAATATTTCAATAACGGCTGGACCAAATGTCAACATGTGACATACTTTTAAAATCAGAAAAAGAAGCTCTTCCGATAACATAGGTATCCAGTTCACAGTACATTTCTTCAATCGATCGTCTTTCTGTCTGATATTATGACCGGAAAATGACATTTTAATTTTGATATTTCTTCTCTGACATCTCTTACTTTTGTTTTATTTCTTACCCATTCATTTCTTTTTCTATCTGTTAGCTTTACATGTAACATTTGTCTTTCCATTGATCTTTGGGTTTTTGTTACCTTATCAATGTTTGTAATTTTGTAAGTGTCCAGGTCTGGGATCCCTAGGTAAGTACAGGAAGGATACACTGGTTATACACTTTCGTTTTGAGGTACTGAGAATATTTTTTATTTTTTAATATGTAGCTTAATTTACCGAATGCTGCCTGGGCCAATCTTACTCGTCTCTTGATTTCAGCTGTTTGGTTTTCTTTTTTTAGTTTAATAATGTGTCCTAAGTATGTAAATTCCTCTACTTGTTGTACTTTCTCTTGGTTTATTCTGATCGTGTTTGTTATGATTTTAGTTTTAGTGAAGTTCATGCTCAAGTCTATATTTTTAGCAGCTGTATCCAGTTCTTCCAGAATTTTATATGTTCTTCTTTTTTATCTGTTATTAAGGCGATATCAGCATATCTTAGATGGTTCAAGTATTGTCTGTTTAGTTTGATGCCTATTTATTCTCAATCTATGTTTCTAAAAACATCTTCTTGGGCGTGGTTAAATAGTTTAGAGGAAATTGTGTCAACCTGGCTGACACCTTTTCTTATAGAGAATTGGCTTGGTTCCTTCGTGATTGATGTTGTTGCTTCGCTATATGTTTTGGCTATTACATCTGAGTATCTGTGATCTATTCGGCTATTAATTAAATATGCTTTTTTTTTTGGTTAATAGGTGGTCAAATATACTGAAACCTTTTCTGAAGCCTACTTGTTCTTTTGATTGATATCCGTCAAATTTTGTTGTTAGTCTATCTGTTCATATAGATAAAAATAAAAATATTTACAAAGGGTAATTCTGACACCCTAAATCTTAAAAATAAATGGCAAAATACGAATTTTTTCTACTTTTGACCTTCCACAACACGTCTTAAAGGTTGGTGCGTCGGTTAGGATACAATCTGTATAATACCATTAAAAATTCGCCCAAATATACTCTTAATATCTGGGTTAGGTCTCCAACATAACGCATTTAGTTTATTACAGAAGTCATAAATCACAACTCACTTCAAATTTATGATGGAGTCATATAAAAGGCTAAAAGTCATATTACAATAGCAATGAAATTTATATAGGTTCTAAATGGCAATCAAATTAAAACCACAGTACCATAAATCTTCTATTATTGATTTTTAGCATGTTGTTATTTTATTATATATTTATTGATACTCTGTCGTCCTGAAGAAGAAAGTTGCATGTAGAAATTAGTTGGAAAATTGTTGTGTATATAATCTAAATAGATATTTTGGAGGTTTTATAATTTTGTACCTTCTGTAGTTAATGTCCCTTCTGTAAGACCTAAAATCCCTTTTTTTTGACAATTTGCAATCCAGTGTTATTTTAAACCATAACAAATAATTTTTCAGATAATTTGTATTGTAATAATTTGTGACAAAAAAATACTAAAAATAATTAACCAAAATCTATAAAAATTTAAATATCTTGCTAGTTACTATAATAAAATTACTCCGCCATGTGTTTTTACTCAGTTTCTCACTAGCTATCTTATTTTAGGCATATTTTAACATATTTGATAGATTTTAGGTAAGTAATATGGCAAAAACTACCACGTTACAGAAGGGACAAAAAATTACTATTCCAAGAAAATCTCGTTGTAAAAAACGCAACTCACATGTACGTTTTTAGCTTTTGGTGACACATAATAGTTTAAATCCTGAACAATTTTTGCTAATTCAAAAACTTTTCAGCCAAAATTGTGGTTTTGTTCTAAAAAAAAGTATGATACCTAGTTAAATGCAAAAAGTATTTCTCCTATTTTAAAAAGAAATGTTGTTAAAACAACATACGTTTATTTATCAAAGGTGTGAACAGTTTGAAACAAGGATCTTTTTTAAAATACTCAATAGTCATTTCAAAACGGAAACAAACACAAGTCGGAGAGTAATTAAGGAAACTTTGTTTCTTCACCTACAAAACGAAATGTAAACGAAAACGCTCCTATTTTTAGAAAACGGGCTATTTTACAATAAATACAAAACGATAGGTAGGTATAATAGCAGTGGCGCATCCAGGAATATGTCTTGGGGGGGGGCCGAGACCTCTTGGGGGGGGCCAAAGGTTCATAATGTCGAATTTTAAGCTATTTTTTGTGTTTTTTTTCTGAAATATGTCGAAAATATGTAAACAAATCTAAGGCTTGGGGGGAGTCCGGGCCCTGGCCCCCCTTTGGGTGCGCCCATGATAATAGGAACTTATTGCCATGAAATCAGTGCCTGGCAGTATTCTGTCAGTTTTCAAATGATAACTGACAGTTGATCTTTCAAAATTGACATACCGCAGTCAAATTTAAAAATATGTCGTTTATTTTTCATTAATAAATTAAGGCACTAATGATTCCGGTTCGCAAAGTAAACAGTGTCCTTATGTGAAACTGTCAAAATACTGCCGCAGTTCCTAATAAGTAGATACGTTCCTGATAAAAATATATCACACACATTATACTCGTAGTGTAACTGGGAAAATTTGTAGGATTTTTCCTGAATCGTCAAATAAAAAAAATTCTCAAATGCTTTTTAACATAAATTAACAAGATCAGAAATATTTTAAAAAATGAGCTACGAAACTCAAACTTTGCATAGTCGTAGATTTTCATAGAGTTAACAAGTTTCGTGAACTTCCATAAAGAAGTAAAGTAGTAGTTCCAGACATGCTACAAAGCTGAAATTTGACAGACTGATTTGTGACCAAACCCTTTGAAAAAACCCCAAAATTCTAATTAACTCCGCTCCCCTATAAATGTAAAGTTATGTAAAAGTACCATTGGAGCTAGAGAGCTGAGCTTTGGCAGACTGATTGAAAAATGATAAAACTATAGGAAAAAATTTAAAAATCCCAAAATTTTAATTTGCTTTCTTGTCCTAAAAATGTAAAGTTATGTAAAAGTAACATTGCCCATTACCAAAAACGCTTGAGAGCTGAGGTTTGGAAGGCCGATAGGAACTATGACAAAACTATAGAAGAAAATTTTAAAAACCACAAAATTTTAATTAACTTCCCTCCCCTATAAATGTAAAGTTATGTAAAAGTAACATTGCCCACTTCCAGAAACGCTAGAGAGCTAAGCTTTGGATGACTGATGGGAACTATGATAAGACTATTAGAAAAAAATTAAAAAACCAAAATTTTAATTTACTTTCCTTCCCTATAAATGTAATTTTATGTAAAAGTAACATTGCCCACTTTCACGAACGCTAGACAGCTGAGCTTAAGAAGGCTATATTAAAACCATAGAAAAAAATTTAAAAACCGCAAAATTTTTAATAAGGCATTGCAAAAGTTTTGAACAATATTCCGCATATTTTACTACTTTAAAACTTAAATATTATCCAAATCCTTTAAAAAAAGAGTGAAATCATAACAAAAATATTTCATGTAAAAAAAAGCCAAGTATGCGAAAATGGTTCTCCAATAAAAATTTCAAAATGAAAGGTTCTTACTAGTTTGGAAATATTGTTCTATTACGGCTGCAAATGACTCTTAGTGACAGTGCTAAATTGAGCATAAAGAAGTTTGGCTGTATGATGTGTTTTTTTACAGTTATTTCAAAAATGCAGGTTTGACTGCCGCACAAAAAAACCAAAGTATGACCTGAAAAAAACACTGTGCCAGAGTACAAAAAAATACTAAAACAAGGGTCTTTAAAGACAAGACTTTTTGTGCATCACTAGTCATACAGATTCAGAAAAACTCCATATGCTCCAAAACTATGTTGACTTTGAATTTAGAGTAAATTGTTAATTGTTAGACTTTCTTTCCGTAAATATCTGGCATCACTCAAAAGATAAATCGTTTACATAAAAACGTCGATTTTTATTTACACCTCAAAACGTAAAGTGGTTCTAAAAATAAAAACAGTTTACTATTTATACGCAACTTTTGGTTTTTCGTTTTTGGAGTATCGTTTTTTAATTGGTAAGTGACTGCCCGACGCGTATCTATAGACATTTAAAAGTATTAGTATTTTTCAGCGAATGAAAAATAATCTTCTAAACATATTTGGAAGAAAAACTTATTGTAGGATCTTTGGACTAGTGCAAACAGGAAATGATTATTGGTGATTAAGGATGAATTGTATGAATGAGAACAACTAATAGATTTCGCAAACATTGTGTGATCCACCAAAAGTAAAATATTAGCTTGGTTGGAACGTACAGGGTGTGCCAAATTGGGCACTTTTGGGGGATTTAAGGTACTTCCAGGGGAGACAGAGAAAAACTGACCACGCATTGCGAGGCTCAAATTTCAAGAGAAGATTTATAGTGAAAACCGCATTTTGAAATATCGTCTCGTCTTTGAGCTACAGGGGCTTTTTGAAAAGTCTGCATTTTGGAAAGGGGTCTATAACTTCGTTATTAGTGAAAATTTTGATTTAAAGTAAATTGCAATTTTATAAACTTTATCACGAGGGATTCACCCGCTAAATTAAATTTTACCTGTCACTTTTAGTTTTTGAGATATGACATAAGTTGCATTTTTTCTTATGGAATGGCCTATATTTTAATTAATTTTCGAATTCGTCATGGAATTCTTTTCAAAATGATGTATGATGTGTCATAGTTTTATTAAGCGGTTTCGGAGATAATTAAAGTTTTTTATTTTTGTCTAGTATGCGTTGAATGACGTCATGCGCCATTGACATGAAAGCTTGCGGTCACATCCTTTCAGTGCTCCTATAGTTTTGTTGTCTGATACTATGCAAATCAAGTTGGCATTGCGTCTTGGCGTTTTGTCATTGTTTTCAATTGTTTAAACAATTTGACATTATTTGATATGAAATTATTTTGCAAAAAAGCGTTTTTAATTTTATTTTGAAATATGTATCAAAACGATGAAACGTATGACATGTTAAAATGTTACTGTGAAAGTAATGATAATCGACAGGGCGCTGAAAACTTGTATCTTCAAAGGTATCCCGAACGAAGACAACCGTATACGGATATATTTCCAAAGTTGAAAAGGAACCCGGCGGGCCAAAATATATGACGTTAGGAGGGACCGTGAGTTAGAGGAGATAGGCATTATTGTTGAGTTAGAACAAAATAATTCACGATCATTGAGACAATTAGAAGCTGCCACAGGCATACCGAGAACTTCAATCCACCGAACACTTAAACGGAATAATTATAAGCTTTGAGGGCCATCAGCTGATTTATAATTTTTCTAAACCAAGCTTACTATATTTTTGACTGAGTAAAATAATAAAAATACTGGAGTGCCTTGACCTGCCTCAGCAGGAAATCATAGCGCACTAGAAATAAGTGAAAAAGATTAATATCTCCTAAACCGCTCAATCAAACTATGATATTTGAAAAGAATTCAATGGCGAATTTGAAAATTAATTAAAATATAGGCCATTCCATAAGAAAAAATGCAACTTTATGTCATATCTCAAAAACTAAAAGTGACAGTTAAAATTTAATTTAGCAGGTGAATTCCTCGTGACAGTCTATAAAATTGCAATTTACTCTAAATCAAAATTTCCACTAATAACGAAGTTATAGACCCCCTTCAAAAATGCAGACTTTTCAAAAGGCCCCCGTAGCTCAAAGACGAGACGATATTTCAAAATGCGGTTTTCACTATAAGTCTTGAAATTTGAGCCTCGCAATGCGTGGTCAGTTTTTCTCTGTCTCCCCTAGAAGTACCTTAAACCCCCTATAAGTGCCCAATTTGGGACACCCTGTACATGTCCTGCGTGTCCCATTTTCGATGGGATTAAATGGGAAACTCGGTTTTTATTACAGATATCGATTTTCTGATTGCACCTTATCGTGCTCTTTTTTTGAGCCCTTAAAAATGCTGTAATCAGATTTTTGCTATAGCCCGTATAGTTTAAATAATACAGGGAGTTTTTGAAAAAATTGCATTTTTAATAATCCCCTATATCTCGCTTATTTTGTAAAAAAGATATTTTTATTGTGTAAAAACCTTTTGATGGCAATTTTTTTAGAAGAAAGTAATGACGATGTCAATTTTTTTAAATATTTTTTAGTTTTTGAAATATGGTATTTATCATAAAAAAATTAAATATGGACCTGGATTTTTTTATTACTATTTTGATTGGTTTCATTCTATTATTATCACAAAATAATAAAAATGTAATATTTTTTTGTATTAAGGTTAAGAAAAATATTTATTATTAAAAAAAAATTATTCCAAACCTGAAAATTTTCAACGTAAATATAAATTAAAAATTGCTAATTAAAAGATTTTTAGTTCATCTGTTTTGATACTTGATACTAACTAATTTTCTTTATGATATAAATTTTTAAACTGATGGATGGATTCTTAGCATTTTTGAGTAATTTTTCTTAGCGCACCGAACCGAACCGAACCGAACCGAACCGAACCCCCCCCCCCCGCCTCAAGGATCCTGGCGCCCCATGGGCACTCTAAGCTTTATTAAGTAGTAAAAACTAAAAATTGGTACAACCGTAAAATATAGTTAAGCAATCTTTTCAGACAGTGTGGAATTATACCGGCCGGCGCCCCCGTTCGTAAAATCGCTTGCTATGAGAAAAATAAAGTTTGCCGTTCAAAGCCCAAAGCATCATGCATCGTCTAGGGGCTGCTTAAGAAGGTAATGAAGACGCGTATCAGAGAAAGAAGAATGGAGGTCTTTGGTTAATCAGGTTAAAACTACCCACCCACTTAAAGAAGAAGATGGCTTTTTCAGAAATTTTTGCGTGTTTCGTAATATAACTTTGTAGTAGTTTTTAAATATAAATTTACAGAAAGTTTGTACACACGCCGTTTACGCTAAAATTTAGAGCAAGGCTACCGACCCGTTAATTGTTTGTTTAACATTTAAGCAACATTTTAATTTTCCAAAAGAATCTAAAAGTTTGAATTCCTGAACATTATAGATTAATATTATATTACTAAGATCGTCCCTGCTATTTAAGTTTCCTAAAATATTTTTGGGCGTAGGGATGGATATGAAGAAAAACAGTTTTTCTTTGGCGATGTTTCGCAGTTTTATTTCTGCTTTTTCAAGTCCTGGGAACAAGCATTTTAATAGTTCGCCATGATTAACATTAAAACAGAAAATAGAGATAAACTTTTTTGTAAAGAACAAAATGAAAAAAATACTTATTTAAACCTTGTTTTTCAAAAAATCGATTCTCCGCCAAAATCCTCCTTGAGCTTCGCTAGATATAAGGAGCCAAATGTTTTAAAAATTAGTTTTCTGTGTCTTTCTCGAAAACTAATAACTTTTTCAAAAAAAATTAAGAGTGAAAAAATATGTAAATCGTTCGGTCTATACCATAAAATTATGAAAAAACCATTTAAAAAAACCTAACCAAACATTTAAAAAAATATATAAAAAAAAATTATTTCTTATATTTCATTTTTTTTCTCAATATGTAGGTAACTTGTTTTAAAATGTTAATTCTTTATAATATTAAGCTTGATCCCCACTTGTATCAAACACTATTTACTAAAATTTAGTGCTTGTTCTTTAAAAGTTAAACAACTTTAAGTAAAGGTTTGGAAAGTAGTTAATACTAGCCGGACCACAATTGGGATTTTAAAAATTTAATTTTTATACAATTAGGAACTGTACAACACAAAAAGGCGTATTATTAAAAATATTTATAATCTGGTTAGAAACAGTGTTCAAATACGCGCACACTTTTATTTTATTTGAAATTCCAGCTTAACAGATATTAAAGTATTATATTTAAAATATAATTATTATATAAAATTTTAGAAAAAATTGTGTTTGACTAAACCTAAATGTGACAAAAAGGGTTTAGACAAAATAAATGGAACATAAAGGCAATGATCTCTATCATAAAGGTGGTTTATTAAGGGTTGAAAATTATAAATAGAGGTACTTACATAACGTTTCAACAAATACTCGTATTAGTATGCAAGTTTCAGTTTTTTATGTCAAGATTTTCGCCATGGCTGTCAAAAACCAGGCTATATGTACATGGATAAATTATTTTATGTTGATAGCTTAAAAACTAAAGCAAAGAACTTGCGAGTGTCAGAAGGAGAAAGAAGAGTTGATTTTGGTTGTTTTCCTACTTACACAAGAAGCGTTTTTCCTCGCAGTAACTACAAGTTACCAGGTAACCTGGTTACTCGTTTTCTGTTTTTCTTCACTGAGTAACACTAACTATGACGTCACGAGTAACCACACAGTGTAACCAGCCTAGCAGACGTGGTTGCTGAAATATTTTGAGGTTAAGATCGTTTTTTTTTGTTTGTTTTTTTTTAGTGTTACATTTTAATATATATATATTAACAACGAATTATGTTTGGTAACGGTAGAAAATGAAGCACATCCCTTGAAGTTGGTACTATATCAATTCAACTGCAACTAGTCTTAAAATATACTGCCTTTGTTGTTCTGTGGTACTGCGGCAGAATACCAAAGGAACATCCTGTTTCCACCCCGATTCAAAAAACGCATCAGGTAACGCTGCATTTAAAACCGGTGCAAATCCATGGCCCGTGATACGTTTTTTGAATCGGGGTGGGCATGCATTGGTGGAAACGATGAATTATTTTCTGCATTTCGGAAATTGCTGGTAAAAACAAAAACAAAGAATTAGAAATGTCATCCACAGCTGACTGTCTGACGTCATACAGCGGTTACTCCGAGTAACCGTGACGTCATTTCGACTAACTTAAATGAGTGACTAGTAACCTGGAGGAAAAAGGCTTAAGGTTGCATCTCTAGACGTACATTTCTGTGTGTTTCACGTCATCATATGTAGGAGTTGGTTTTGGTTAAAATTGGCTTACCTAGGTTTGCTGTTCTCTATTGATGACGTGAAACACACAGAAACGTACATCTAGAGATGCAACCTTGTGTAAGTGGGAAACCAACCAAAATCAACTCTTTTTTCTCCTTCTGACACTCGCAAGTTAGGCACACATACCTTTGTGTGAAGTATAAAATTTGTTTTGATTTTTAAAAACTAAAGCTTTTAGTATACATATATATATATATATATTTGGGGAAAAATCATGATACAACGACTACTCGGTAAAACTATATGTACTCATGATTATAATTTTTGCTATCAATAGCAGTTTGGCTGAAAGTCGAACATTTTTTATGAACGATTTTTTTTCTCATACAGTGCTTAATTGTATAAAAATATTTTTTTCCATGTCCCATTGGCGCTGCGGATATTATTGACCATTGGCCTAACCCTCATTTAAAGTTGTTTAATTTTTGAGAAACAAAAACTAAATTTAAGTGCATGGTGTTTTGTACAAGTGGGGATCAAGCTTAATGTTAAAAAATATTAAAATTAATAGGTAACTACAGGGTAGGAAAAAAATTAAATTAATAAAAGCATTTTTTTTAATATATTTTTTTAGACCGAATAATTTTGCGTATTTTTTCTTTCTCCACATTTTTTGAAAAAGTTATTAGTTTTCGAGAAAATCGCAAAATACTGATTTTTAGGACCTTTGGAAGTTTCAGGGTTTTTCCACGTAATATGACTAGTATCTTTCGGCCTTGTTATAGTGGCGCACCCAGGAATATGTCTAGGGAGAAGCCCGAGGCCTTACGATAACGTATTTTATGCCATTTTATCTTTTTATTCTTAAAATATGTGCCCATACTGGTTACAGGAATAAATAAATGAGATTTGGGCTCTAATGCCCTGGGCCACCGGGTCTAGTAATAAATTTTTAATTATTCAAATAATTCTGAGTTAATACAGTTTCTTTGTCGTAATAAAAAAAATTGCAACATTAACGCTGACAATGTTTAACCTAATCTATTTACTAAAACGAATTTCGTGTTTATAATTCATCTAAATGTTGGATAGCTGCCCGACTCGAGGATAACTTCATCATAATCTAGGTTGTAAAAAAAATTCTGAACTGCTGGAAATTCGAGGAAAACTAAACAACTTATTGTGTCAATGTATTGAAAATGCGTGAATAAAAACAATATTCATTTTCTGTTAGTTTAAATTAAATAAAGTTTTGAATATAGTCCAAAATTAGCAAAATTAAGTACAAACGAATTTTCAAAATTTGGTTTTCTTAGTAAATGAAGCTTTTCCGAATATCAGGAACCGTCTTTACCTACCTTTAGTGGCGTATATAGAAAAAAAAGTTTCGGGGAGGGCCCGAGACAGTTTTGGGGGGGGGGGGGGCCGAGACCTCATGAGGCTGTATTTTATGCTATTTTATGTTTGTATTCATGAAATATGTGGAAAATATCCAAAAAAATCTTAGCTTCGTGTGGGGGGCCCGGGCCCCCCAGGCCCCCCCATATATACGCCACTGCCTACCTTTATCCTTTAAAAATAAGACATTAAATGATATATGTCACGTGATATTTAGAAGCTCAATTTTGACCTTTTGCAGACACAAGTGATTACCCTTGATCCTTTATTTATCTGACAAAAGCCTGTTTTGTGTCCTGTAGGCAAAACTAATTAAAAAGTTCTGAAAACAACTAGGGGAAAACTGAAAGAGCAATACCAGTTAAAAACTGTCATGAAGATATAGGATTAGGTCTGTGTTTATTGTGTCATTCTAATTTTTTTTACGCATTTCTCAGAACATTGATGACTTTTGGTTAGTTGGTGAACACTGTTGCCAAACAACACATATCTACCAGTTTTTATAAAAAATAATTTTAAATAACTGTCATAAAATTAAATCTGAGTACTACCCCGCATTGTTAGCTCTTTAAATAATTCTCTGGTATGAAAAATATTTTAAACACAAGTAAGGTCAAACAATATCCTTTAGTAAAGGATAAGGTTCAAAATCTAAATGATCATACATGGTTTTTCATTTGCTCTGAAATTTGCAACAAAATAAATTTAAAAAAAACACCATGCTTTTGTTTGCAAAATTTTGTTGCTCTATAATTCGCTATTTTTTGTTTATTTGTCACTTCTCATCCCGGAAATAAAAAATGCCACCTTTATCCCTAAAAATTGATATGAAAATTAACATATACAAATGTATGACAAAAGAAGAAGAGGGGACGTATCCAGGAAGAAAATTCGCGGGGTAAATCCAAACATGGCGCCAAAAAAAAATATTTGCAATATTAAAAACTGAGGCCCAGGCAAAATTTTTATAAACATTTTATTTTACCATATAACGAAAAAAATGTCGACGAGAAATTATATGCAAAATAAAAAAAGTATACGGAAACGTTCACAAAATTGTGCCGGGGGCAAACGTTTTTAAAAAATGACGCACTTTTCGGATAAAATCGTGACGCGGAAAATCTTTTGTAGGTTTAACACTTTAAAGGAAAATAGGCGCCACATCCCAAGAAAAATGATACCAAATACAAAAGTTTTAAAAGAATATTGCTCCGGCCGCAGTGGAAAATTTTCAAGGACGGGCTAAGCCCCCTTTATTGCGTCCCTGATAATGAATTAGAATGTTGTGAACGAGGCGCTAGCCGAGTGAAAGAACACGCGAGTGTAAGAAACTTACTATCTATCAAGTTGGGTACGCTATTTTTCCTACGAACACTGTTGAACTAAGTATACTAATTTTTGTAAAACTTTGTCTTTAATTTTGCACAAATTAAATAAAACTGCTTTTCCGCACATGTGTGAAAACGTACTTTGCAACATATGTGCGGAAAAGTATGGTGGCAGTTAACGTCTTACACTTTTCCATACGTGTGCGGAAAAGTACTTTTCCACGAAAAATTTTAAAAATATAATCGAGTAAGAATGAATTGTCAAGAAAAATATGTTTCTAGCCACAAAAAAAAATTAAATGAGCCAAGCGTTTTTTTTGTCATTTTATTTTTTTGATAGATTTTTTATTTAGTCGGCTTAGAACGTTTTTCTACGTTGGCCGACGCCTATTCTCCACCTCCTTCGATCCTGACAATCACCTTCTGTCAGATTTGTTTGACTCATGGATCTTTGGATTGACTGTTGCCATTCTAGTTTAGGACGCCCTCTTTTTCTGCGCCCTATTGGTTGCCATTCTAGGAGCTGTTTTGGTAATCTTTCGTCGTTCATCCGTTGTACATGGCCGTACCATATTTAGTGATGTCTTTGGTTGTGCTTCCCTCGATTCCCATTCTTTCTTTTATGATCTCATTTCTTATGTGATCTGTTCTAGATATTCTCATTGATCTTCTTATTGCATCCATTTCGACACTTTCCATTTTTGTTTTGTATTTTTCTGTTACGCGACAAGTCTCTACTCCATACAACAGCGTGCTTCTCACCATTGTTTCATATATGTTAAATTTTACATTCTTTTTTATCTTTCTGCTCCACAAAATACTGTTAAGACATCCAATAACCTTTTTTGCTTTTACTATTCTTTTTTCCAGTTCTTTACAGTCTGTTCCTGTGTTATCAAATGTGACACCCAAGTATACATATTCATTGCATGGAGATATTACTTGTCCATTGTCTAATTCTAACTCACTGGATTCGTTTCCAATATATAAGTACTGTGTCTTGTCCACGTCCACTGTTAATCCCCACTTTTGGTATTCTTCCAATAACTTTCTTATCATATATTCCATGTCTTCTTTATCCTTAGCTACAATTACTTGGTCGTCAGCAAACTGTAGTGTGTGTATGGTAAATCGGTCGTTAAGTTGTATATCCACGCCGTGCACTTTACGTTTCCAGTTTTTAAGAGCTACTGCGATATATATTTTAAAAAGAGTTGGAGAGATACAACATCCCTATCTTAGGCCTTTTGTTACCAGGAATTCTTTTGAAAGTCGATTTTCAATTTTAATTTTAGATTTTGACCCTTTGTATAGTTCTTTTATCGCTTTTATGTATGTATGATTGATATTAGTCTGCTCTAACACTGTCCACAGTTTTTCTACTGGAACGGTATCATATGCTTTTTGGAGGTCCACAAAGGTAACATCAGTCTCTATATTTCTGGCGCTCCTTTCCTCAATTACTTGTTTAAGACAAAAACATTATCACTACAAGATCTGCCTGCACGATGATAGATACGGGTGATAATTTAAAATAAAACCGTTTAAGTTTTCTTTTCAACAGACTACAATATTTTTTGAGAATGTTCTCCGGAACAAAATGCTGCTTAGCAGGCTAGATTGCAGGAATTTAATTTTGATTTGTTAATCTAGGCTCTCTCTATAAATAAAGCATGATTTCGATTGAAAAATGCGTGGGGTGTTAATGATGAATAACGTCTTATTTAATTCGATGTCTCAATTTTAAAAACTGTTTAAAATCAAAATTTTGTTTAAAATCCGTAATACGATATTTTGCGAAGGCATAACCTATCAAACACCAATAAAATGGCATATTTTAAAACAAACTTTATAATGCGCCAAAATTAAAAATTTTCAAATAAATAATCATTAGCCAATAAACAAATGACAGACGAAAATCAGTGAAAATTGCATTAAATAATGGCAAGCGGCCAAGAGACAATAACCTATTCGGTTTCGTATCGAAACTTACTCGGATTGACTTAGAAAAAGACAAAGGCTTAGTCAGAATATTGATGCAAAAGGAGATGAGAGATAATCTATAAGATTAATATTAAACTGATGTTAAGAAGATTTTAGTACAACGACCGTTCTCGGAAATAGACTATTTTTGAAGTCATTTAGCCGATTTTTGGAACGAGTTAAAACCGCAAACGTAACTAAATCAGAACACCTGATAGTTAAGATATATGAATGATGTTTGTTGTTTAAAATAGGTTTACATTTATTTATTAAATAATAAATATAATCAAATAATAAATATAATGAAATAATAAATATAACTATAGTAGGGTGACCATACGGAGTCCGGCTTTTTGGGCATTATGAAAATGTCCGGCCGGCTTTTTTCTTCCTCCGGCTTTTTGGCGATCCGAGAGACCTTATGTTTTTGGTCATCCAGGGGCGCAATTAGGAGGGAGAAATCTAGGGGAGGTTAGAGAGGTGGCTCTTCTCGGGTTGGAGCTTCAAGCTTCAAATTAGTTTCCCCAAAGAAAATGATAAAAAATTTCCGGCGCGGAGCTTATACTTTTGAAACTAACCAAAAGTTTTGCATTTCGGTAACATTTTTCCCCAAATTTTTTTTCTTAATTTGCGCTTGCTGTCTCACTTTTTTTGTTTTAATCCAAAAATTTTCTTCTGCGGCGGCATTTTTTGCGATAGTTACAGTGTAATTTTTTTCGAAAACTAGCGTTTAATTTTTCGAAAATTTTCGCACCCTACGCATTTTTGAAAAATTTTCTAGGTTTTTTTTTAGTTTTTTTTTCAATTTTTTAGACTGCAATTCTGATTTTATCTAAAAAGTGTCAAATTTTTCCCAAATTTTTGCTTGCGCAATTTTTTTCTCTTCTTCAGTATTTTTTTAAATATTACAGAAACTGTCTACTATAGCGCCACTTTTTAGTGTTTTAAATGCTTAATTTTTTAAATTTTTGCCTGCGGCGCCATTTTTTTTGTACAAACTTTCTTTCAAGCGCAATTTTTTCCGAAAGTTAGGTTAGATTTTTTTCTAGATTGCAAATTTTTATTTATTGTGTGTTAAGCTATTTTTTCAGGCCTTTCGGCCCAAGAGACTTTTTTTCGATTTACCAAATTGGTTCAGGACAGTTTTTTAAAATAACCTCTTTTGTCCGGCTTTTTTATCGAAAATCCGGCTTTTTTGTCTCTCACGTCCTCCTTTTACGCGAAACCCATATGGTCACCCTAACTAAAGTGTCTATTATAGTTTTAAGTTCTATAACAGTAGACTCGCGCTAGTGTTAACACGAAAAAAATCTGTACGTTCATACCACGGAGACTATTCACACTACGGAAGATCTATTCTAAAACCGATATATTGTATATAAGCAAAACATTGATATGTCCGATGTAATAATTATATTAAATATTTTTAACTCAATCAACGAACAGAATAATAAACTTATATCGCTGTTGGAAGAGATAAAAGTGTTAAAATCGGGAGGGTCAAGTAGTGAGGTCACTGTACTTAGGTCAGAAATTGAGACCCTCAAGTTGGAGTTGTCTGAGGTTAAATCACAGGGAGTTACAAGGGATCAACCCCAAGCTGAAACAAGGACAGAGATTTATAGTGAAATACAAGACCGTGCAAACCGGGCAAAAAATGTCCTTTTTTACAATGTGCCAGAAAGCAGGTAACAGATGTTTTTACAAAAATCAATATAAACTGTTCAAGTCTCAAGGCATTTAGGCTGGGAACAAAAAATCCGAATAGTTGTAGACCATTAAAAATTATCTTGTTTGATAGTGCTCTTGCTTCTGCTGTTTTGAAAAATAGAACCTTGCTTACTAATACTAACATAGTGATAAAAGCAGATTTAACTCCTTTTCAGATTACTAATACTAACATAGTGATAAAAGCAGATTTAACTCCTTTTCAGAGAAACCAACTCAAAAAGGCCTACGAGAAACTTGAGTAGCGCTCAAAAAATGAACAAAATCTTCAAGTACAGTTTATTAATGGCATACCAAAGGTTACTAAACAACAACAAAAAAAGAATCCTAAACCTAGTACAAAAAAACTAAGAATCTTCTATCAAAATGTTGGCGGGGTGCGCACTAAAATACCTGAGCTGTACCTTGCGGTAAATACCTGTGTTTATGATGTTCTTATCCTCGTTGAATCTTGGCTCAATGATGATTATTCAGAGTCTAAAATGAGTTTTCAAGATTTTAATTTGTTTCGCCAAGATCGCAGTTTTTTGAAAACAGGTAAAGAGAGAGGGGGTGGTACCCTCATTGCTATCCGCAAAAACATTAAGGCACAGCTAGTACAGGTGAGTGATTCCATATATGAGCATATATTTGTTCATGCCACATTTGGCCATAAACAAGTAATTTTTGGTGCTATCTATATTCCTCCGGCATCACCTGTTTCAGTTTATGAGGAGTGGACATTATCAGTGTCAAATTTTTTAACCATGTATCCTAATTGTGATTTTTTGTTTTGTGGTGACTTTAATTTGCCAAGTGCTCTGTGGTCTAATACTGAAAATGAGTTGGTGGTGGAGGGTGCAGAGTCGATTATATCTGCCAATTTACTTTACACATGCTGTAACTATTTAAATCTAAAACAAGTGAATACTATACCAAACAGTTTTGGTGATTATTTAGATTTGATTTTTTTAACTTCACATAATGCTAAGTAAGGTAGATCTTGCTTTAGATATCTTATTAAATGTTACCGCGCGGCACCCTGCATATGAAATTATTTTACCTGTAAATTATAATGTGGGTCTTAAATATGATGTATTTTAGCTCACACATACACTATACTATAGTAGTGTGAGCTATGGTGATCCTAATTTTTTCGAGAAAAAAAAAGTTGCTCCGATTTCAAAAATTTTTATATATCTTTGCGTTTCAGATGATTTTGAAACTTTTTTGTTGCGCCGTCTGTCTGTCTGTCTGTCTGTCTGTGTGTCTGTATGTCTGTCTGTAACGACCAACGCGCATAACTCAAAAACCGCTTGGCCGATTTTAATGAAATTAAGTACCTGGGCTGGGTCTTGGGTCGAGATGGTCCCATTTAAAAATAAACAAAATCCACCGAACACAAACCAAATAAAAGGGTGGGGGTAGATTTCAAAAATTAGAGTTTATGTGAAAATATGGCATGTGTGATATCAAACGAAAGGTAATTGAGTCTGCAGTTAAACAAAATACATTTTAATTTATTTTAAAAAAAAGGGTGGGGGTATATTTTAAAAATTAGAGTTTAAGTGAAAATATGGTGTGTGTGATATCAAACGAAAGGTAATTGAGTCCGGAGTTTAACAAAATACATTTTAGTTTTTGTTTTTTTTTATGGGTGGGGGTAGATTTCAAAAATTTGAGTTTATAATAAAACATGGCTGGTGTGGTATCAAACAAAAGGTAATTTAGTCTGGAGTTGAATAAAATATATTTCAGTTTTTAGTTATATTAGCTCACACGTACACTATAACTATAGTACCTAGTGTGAGCTTAGGGGCCCATATATTGGCAGAGTTTTTTTATGATTTCAAAAATTGTGATTTTTATGCAATAAATAATTTTTTAGCTGGTCTTCCTTGGGATTATGTATTTAACTCCTGCGACCTTGATAACGGTATATCCTGCCTTTACAATTTTCTTTATTCAGCTCTCGAACTGTTTGTTCCAGTTAAAAGTTTTATGTCAACAAAGTTTCCGTCATGGTTTAGCTGTGAACTTCGGAAGAGAGTTGTACAGAAAAAAATAGCTCACTCAAAATTTAAAAAAAACTCAAAATCATAATGACTATTTACAGTTCGCAGACTTAAGAAATATCTGTAAGGATTTGCGTCACAATTGTTATAATGTGTATATTAATAAAATGAATAATGAAGTGTCACAAAATCCTAGCTCTCTTTGGAAGTACATTGGCGGTCTGCGGCGGTCGAATGCTTATCCCAATAGTATGAGTTTGAGTGGTGAGGTTGCTGACAGTGGCCAAGATATTGTAAACCTATTTGCAAAGCATTTTGCTTCAACCTACAAAAAGAAGGAGAGGGTGGTACCTGACTACAAATTCAATTATAGTCTGAATCTTGACTCTATAGAATTTTCTTTAATTGAAATATTTGAGTCTACCGACAAAGTTTTCACATGGTCCTGATGGTATGAATGAACCGTCAGTCTTCATAAAAAAACTGTGTATGTACCCTGAGTAGGCCTCTGCATTATTTATTTAATCTTCTCTATCACAGGGTACTTTCCCGGACTATTGGAAGGTAAGTTTCTTAACACTAATACATAATGCTGGTGATAAGAGTGATATTAGTAATTATAGGGGCGTTAATATCCAGTCTGTGATTCCAAAACTTTTTGATATGTTGTTTTGCAAGCACTTTTCATGGCATTGTAAAAAAGTTCTCAGCGATTTTCAGCACGGTTTTACTCAGGGTAGGTCGACAGTTACAAATTTGCTCACATACCAGCACTATCTGTTAGGTGCCTTCGAGGAGTCCAAACAGGTAGATAGTATCTACACGGACTTTTCGAAGGCATTTGATAGGGTTAGTCATGAGCACCTAGTGAAGAAATTTGAGGCCATGGGACTGGTCGTGACCTTGCTTAATTTTTGTCACAGCTTTTTGAGAGACCGCTCTCAGCTTGTTCGTATCAATAATTATATCTCAAATGAAATAAAGGTACTCTCTGGCGTTCCGCAAGGCTCACACGTAGGACCGGTCTTTTTTAACCTGTTTGTTCGTGATCTTAGTGAAGTTATCTTAAATTCAGAACACTTAGCTTTTGCAGGCGGTTTTAAATTGTACAAAATTATTGAATCTTTCATGGACTGTGTTTTTCTGCAAAGTGATCTCGATAATGTAAGCTTGTGGTGTAAACAAAATTGTTTAGATCTCAATGTAAAAAAGTGTAAATGTATCACATTTAGTCGCTCAACTAATATTATAAACTCTGTATATTCTTTAAATGATACAATATTGGAGACTGTCACTACCATCAGAGACCTGGGTGTGGTGTTTGACACCAAACTTACTTTTACTTCACACTTTCGAAATTATAAACAGAGGTGTGCGAAACCTTGGTTTTGTGACACGTAACAGTAGTCAACTTTCACCATACTGCTACAAATTACTATACTGTTGTCTGGTTCGGTCAGTCCTAGAGTACGCCTCAGTTATATGGTCCCCTTATTATGATTGCCATATCCAGAATATTGAAGCCGTTCAGAAATCGTTCCTCAGGACTTTGGCATTCAAGGCAAATGTCAATATCTATAATAACTACCATATCAGTTATGATTTAATCAGTAAACCTTTTAGTATTGACACTCTGAAATCAAGAAGGCATCACCATGACCTTCTTACATTTTTTAAGATTTTGAACGGCTTATACTACTGTCCAACTATCTTAGAGGCTATTTGCTTTAATACAAACCAGAGAAGGTCTACGTCTCCACTGTTTCGCATACCATTTCACCATGCCAACTATGGAATATACTCCCCCCTCACTCGAACTTTAAGATCATATAATGATCTTAATCTTGATCCATTTGTCGATAGCCTTGCTTCTTTCAGATCCAGAATAAGGCAGGTTACTCAAGACTGATTTTAAGATATATGTTTCTATTATATTTATTTTTTTTGTTATGTTATATTTTGTTAAATGTTTTTTTTCTTTTTGTTAAGATATAAAATTTTGTTTGCTATCTGATATTTATTATATTTTGTATACTATTGTAAAATGGCTCTGCCGTAGAAATAAATAAAATAAAAATAAAAATATTATTGGTAAGATATAATAAATCCATACCCATCAAATTTAAATGTAACTTTTCTTATAATTTAGAGCAAATTTATAAGTTTCTGCTGAAAATGACAATTTAATGTATCGACAAATGCTACAATTATGAATATTTATGAAACTTCAAAATTTACATATCATTAGGTAAAATTCGATGTTATTTTAGTCCGAACTTATTTACCACAAAAAACGAATTAAAACTAAGTAGTTCTCGGTTATTCCCCTAAATCTTGAAAAAATCAACCATTTGATTAACACCTCTTTTCCGTTTTCATACGATCAAAACTCGTTACTCTTTATACTACTATAATACATTGATCCTCACTATTTACACTACTGGGAGGTTCACACAAGCGTGTGTTCACACCAGCGCGAGTCTACTGTATATACTGCTGTGCATAAGCTATAATGCCGTTAACCAACATTTGGACAATTTTTATTTTTTGGTGCCGTTTTAATCAAAGTATTATTCTACATCAATTCTTATAAGCAAATCTTCTTTAGCTTTCGTGGTTTTCAAGAAACAAATAACTTACAGTTATCAAGGAGCATCATTAGTTTATTATTTTCCGGGTTATTTTATCAAAATTAGTAAAAATTTATAGGTAGCTAACAGCATTCTAGCTTAAGGACGGCAGTATATATTATATACACAAAAATTCAAATGTTAAAAATTTCTTAAAAAATTTTCCAAAAATCTTTTTTTTTAAATCCTCGTGTGTGGTGTGATGGATATCTCAATTTAATTTGTTTATTATAATTAGATTTAAATAGCCGCTAGATAGTCTAAATATTTGGCTCAATCCTTTTATCGTAGTTACCTTCAGTCGATTGTTTTAATTTCTCAACGTCTTTATTTTTAAGACTAAAGAGGTAATATGCACAAATAGGTAGGTAAAAATATTTTCGTACGACCACATATTATTTTGAAAATGATGGATTTCACACGATTTGCATCCATCCCAATTTTTCCGCACATGTGTGGAAAAGTACTTTTCCTGCTGCTAAGCAGCATTATGTTCCGGAGAAAATTCTCAAAAAATATTGTAGTCTGTTGAAAAAAACTCAAAAGGTTTTATTTTAAATTAACACCCGTATCTATCAATAAAATAAAATGACAAAAAGACCCTTGTCTCATTTAATTTTTTTGTGCCTTGAAACATATTTTTATTGACAATTCATTCTTGATTATATTTTTATTTTTACCTTCCTGGCCCCCGTAGCAATGGCTAGAGAAGGTATTATTTTCGACGATTTTTTTTTTCAGATAACGCCAAAAATGTGTTATTTGGATGTATTTTGACCTATCCTAGCAATATAGTCGTGATGTCTGTCTGTGTGTGTGTATATTATTTCTGTCCGTAACACGGTAGCTCCTAAACCACTTAACCGATTTTCATAAAATTTTCAGGTAAAATAGTGTTCGACACTCTTACGAGTTATTAGATTTTGGTAAAAATCCATTAATGCTAATGACAGTTTTTGACAATTAAACACTTAAAAAAATGCAAAGTTTTTAACGGAGCATCGTATCAATACACTGTTTTCGGAGTATAGTAGACTATATTTTGCATAATAATTCGTGTTATAACCAAAAACTTTGTAGGAGCTTTAGTTTCTGAGATATTTAGAAAAAACTGTTTTCAAGGCTATATTATCATGCTTCACTTGAAGTGTGTTCGTCGAAAATAATACCTTTTCTAGCCATTGCTACGCGGGCTAGGAAGGTAAAAATCAAATAGCATAAAAGAGGAGATTATGGGGTCTCGCCAAAGAAGATATATCAACAAGAAGCGACAAAACCTAAATGACAGTAATTCAGTCCTATTACACTGAGAGAAAAAAATGTGCAATTTACAATTATTATTATTTAAAAATGGATGATTTTCTATGACCACAGTATACCTATATACCAGTATAAAGCCCCCATTAATTTATAGTACATTATTTATATACATTTACCATCAAGCAGTGTTACACAATATTTTTCTTAGTGTAATACAACTGCATTAATGTCATTTGGTCCAAGTGTGATGTCACATTTTGTTTTCCATGTAAACAATGCTTTGACTGACAGTTTTTCGCTTCTTGTTCATATATCTTCTTTGGTCTCACCCCTGCCCCCCAAGGCATATTTTTGGGAGCTACTGCCTAAACAATAACCATAGTACTAAGCTTAAGATAAATCAGTACACAAATGGGACCACGATTTCGGATTCGTTGTAGCCTATACAGGGTGTTCCAAGTTATGTGTCCACCATTGCAAACTTTGTTATTATTAAAGATAGAAAACAGTTTGAATTGGCAAACTAGTAGAATTTTTGATGCTCTTTAAGATGCTTAAATCTAGAAAACATTGCGTTTTTTCAAAAAACATAAAACAAATTTTATATTTTATAATTTTTTCTGACAGGTGTTTTAATTCTATAGAAAAATTGGCTTTTTATTTTTTTCCTACAGTTAAAAACAACGAAGATATTCCAAATTCAAAATTACGCTTAGATTTATTTCTCCAATAAAATTTCTATATTATACATTATTTTTAACTCTAGGAAAAAAATCAAAAGACAATTTTTGTTTAGAATTAAAAGGAAGAAATTATAAAAACCAGGTGTTCAAGGAGCATCAAAAATTCTGCTAGTTTGCCAATTTAAACTTTTTTCTATCTTTAATAATAAAAAGTTAGCAATGGTGGACACTGAACTTGGAACACCCTGTATAGCACCCAAAATATTTATTCAACCATGAAAAAGTGTCTCAAGAGCCCAAGCGCGGATTTGAGGAAAGACCGGGTTGGTATTTACCCCCTAGACGAAAGATACATGGACTTATTATTTAATAAATATCGGACTAACCGCATAATTAACCTCGTCCCCCCCCCTCTTGAAATGTAATAATTTTGTAAATAGTGTATGCATCGACCACTACCCCCTCCCTTTATTTTGGCACAGAATTAATTTTTATGAAATATATTATTGCTTTCTTATTTTTTACGGAAATTTCCAATATGATGTAAATTCAATATAAAGAAAGTTATTTTACGATTTGACGCAGACTAATTTTAGGAGTGAAAGTGAATTCAGTGCATTTTATAGTTCTGGTATCAAAATGGATGTTATAGACCGTAAGTTTCTTATTTTTTATATATTTTTAAGGAGTTTTGATACCATATTAAAATCAAATACTTCTTCTTCAAGTTGCATTACCACCTCTGGTAGGTTTCAACCAAGGGCGTAGATCAGGGGGGGACAAGGGGGTAATGTCCCCCCTAAGCCATCGTCCGTACCCGTTACTACCTACCCTTAATACCTATTTTTCGTATTTTCTAAAAGTTTACTTATATACTATCCCTCCCAGTATCGTATCTACGTCTTTCTGTTTGGATTGGTCCAAAGATCTTACGAATATTTTTTTTTTCAAATATTTTTAGTGGTTCTTCATTTGCTTTGTTAAGTGTTTATGATTCGCACCATATGTCACTACCGGTCTAATTATTATTATTATAGTGTATATTTTTGTTTTAAAAATCTTGTTAGAATCCTTGACTTAAGCAGTTTTTGATAAACGTAAAAGACTTTATCTCCGTAGATTATTCTCTGGTTTATTTCCTCTGTAATCTAATGTTCTTCTTTTATATTTGCTCCTAAGTTTGTAAACTATTCCACTTACTTAAACCAAGTAGGTACCTGAGACTTGCTTATTAACAACTACATTACATATCTTATAAAATATTTTAAAACGCAATTTTTAGATGACATACTCGATAGAATGGAAGATACTTTGGAAAATCTTAGAGACAATATTTTAAATTGGGATGTTAGAGAACAAGATATCTGGATTTGCAGCTATCCAAAAACAGGTAGGAAAAACAAAAAAAATAAATAACAATTAGGTATTTTAACATTTTCTTAATGTGAATGCTCTAAACAGTCTCCAAGAAACGCTTCTAAAAAACTTACAGCACTAAATCCATATACGTAATATTCCTTACGTATATGACTAAATCAAATAAGATATCAAGCAGAGTTGGATGGGACAGGCGGGCAACCGGGCAAATGCCCGGTTGGCCGGTACAATTTAGGGCCGGTTGGGCCGTAGGCCCAATGTACCTATTCCAAATTATTAATATTTATTTTTGTATATTTGACAAACGAACTAATTAAAACATTAAACATTTAAATTTAAAAAAATCAGTATGCAGTAACTCCAGGCCTGCGTTACTTGTTTAATTGTTACAGTTACTTTTACATTAAAATAAATATAACATATCAAGGAGATAATGTGATAATGGCACTAACTTATTAATATCTTTTTACAATACCAATATCCAGACGAAAAAATCGAGAGATTAAAAAAATTGAATAAATATATTGTCCAATTTTTTTCTTATTTGTGTTGCTGTTGTGAAATCTCTTTTAACACACTTTGTTGACTATTTTGGTGGGGATTGATCTCCCTGATCTCCCCCTTCAATACGGCCTTGCCAATATCTCATATCTTAGTTGCAAAAGATCATTTTTGGTGCTAAAATACATAAAAAATCTAAGAAATCGATTAACCGATTGAAAAATCGGTATTGGGTCCAATTCAAATTAAGGGGATCATAGATAAAATTGCAGCATCAAGTTCATTATTAAAAAAGTCGTTACCATATGAAAAATTGCCCCCGGTTGTTAAAAGGGCGCAAGTGACAAAAGTGTGGTTCGGAGTAAAACGACTTCAAAGTTTTAATTGTTCATAAGACAGTACTACAGTTACTGCTATTTGTTTTTTTTAAAACTTAGTTACATAAGACATGATGGAAAATCCGTCGAAAACAAAAACCTTAATTCAAAGAAAAATTACTTGTAGCCTTTTAACTGCTGTAGTATGTTGAAATTTTGTACGTTTTTATTTTTTTTTGAGTTTTTGTTTTGTGAAAAAATTAGATATTTATAATGTTAATAGGTACTTAGTGTTTAATATAGGTAAACAGAATATAAAACTTTACAAAAATATCAGTATCACAGATATTAATAAAAAAGGAGATTTTCTGAAAGGCTTGTATCTCACAAGTTAGGATGTTTAGGACATGCATACATATGTTTATATGAAGCTTTTTTTCTCAAAATGCAAATTACATCCCTTAAAATTAGTATGTTATTTAATAACAAAACCTCCATAATATCAAAAACAAAAATAACACAATATGGTTTCGTTTTCTTTGCCGTAAAATTTTTGTGCCGAAGCGAGGGCCGAATAAAAAAAAATTGCCAGGGCCGGTTGTTTGAGCCCATCTAAGGTTCAAAATGAAAACCTTGCGGTACTCCAAACCACAAGAAAACTATTAATACTTTTAGTCTATATTTTAGGGACGAATTGGCTGGCTGAAATGGTATGGTTACTCTCGAACAATCTGGATTATGACACAGCTTTAAGCGTTAATATGAACAAAAGAACGCCTTTCCTTGAGTAAGTTTCGTCAGAGATAAATAAAAGATTATTCCGTCCTTGGTTCAGCTTTAAAAGAAAATTATTAAAAATTATTTTGTGCAAACTGCTGTAATATATTTTCTTTAAACATTTCTGCCCATATTTGACCTATCTAAAACTCTACTACGGAAAGAGCTACGAAACTCAAACTTTGCACAGTCGTAGATCCTTATAGAGTTAATAACTCCTCCAAGTTTCATAGACTTCCATAAAGTAGTAAAGTAGTTATGACATGTTAAAAAACGTCGAAATTGCCACTCGCTCATTCACTTACATGTGAGTGAATGAGCGAGTGGCAATTTAGATCATCAAAATTCTATTGTACTTCCAGACATGCTACAAAGCTGAAATTTGGCAGACTGATAGAAATTATGACCAAACCCTTGGAAAAAATCAAAAACCCCAAAATTCTAATTTATTATCCTCCCTATAAATGTAAAATTATGTAAAAACATTGCTCACTCCCAGAGACGCTATAGGAACCATGACAAAACCAAAATTAAAAAAAAATTAAAACCTTCAACATTTTAAATCAGGCATTGCAAAAGTTTTGAACAATATTCCGCATATTTTACTTCTTTAAAACGTAACATTATATTTCATGTAAAAAAAAGCCAAGTACGCGAAAATGGTATTTCGTAAAAATAATTGAGTAAAAGTCATGCCTCCAATAAAAATTTCAAAATGAAAGGTTCTTACAAGTTTGGAAATGTTTTTATAAACTTGGCTATTACGGCTGCAAATAACTCTTAGGCACAGTGCTAAATTGAACATAAAGAAGTTTGGCTGTAATAGCATAGTTTAAAAAAAAATTTCCAAACTAGTAAGAAACTTTTGAAATTTGTATTGGAGGACTTGGCTTTCCTTTCATTTCAATTTTTTTTAAGAAAGAATATTTTCGCCTACTTGACTTTTTATACTTCATATCATAATTTTTGAGATAACTTTTTGACAAATATCAGTTTTTTACCATAACAAATAGCGTAGACCAATAAAAAAAGGTTGTAAAAATTCTCTCAAAAATAATGATATGAACTGTACAGAAAAGTTTTTGTTGATGATTGTCAATTTTAATACATTTTTAAAATATATTTATTAGATTTCCAGCTCTAGTCAGAAGTCAGTTAGTAAATTCTGGACTAAAATTGGATCAGCATCCATTGGAAGTTGTAAACCCAACTGCTTTTATTGAAAAGTCTAACAAGCCTATGTGTATCAAATCACATCTTCCTTGGAACTTACTGCCAAATCAATTGCAAAATGGAACTAAACATAATAAGGTACAGCTTTTCTCAGATCATTTATTTATTGTTTAATATATTTACCTGGCAATGCTCTAGATCAATAAAAATACTCACAGCGTTTTGTCTAAGGTCACTTATCGTAAAGCAAGCTTTACGATGAGTGTCCTTAGTTTTGTCTACCTACAGTTTATTTCACAATTTTTGGGTGAATTATTGACAACTTTTTTTTGTTGGCCTATGCTATTTGCAAGGCCAAGGCCAACAGAAAAATAGAGGCCACCACCCTGAAAAAATCAGCTGTTCTCCGGGGGCTGAATTTTACAGTGGGTCATATGGGAGGTCAGACGTTTTTTTATGATATTCTCAAAATGGTACTATAGATTTCCGCGAAATTTCAAACTTTTGTAAGGATGCAAGATGATTAAATGGTTAAAAATCTTCAAGGCATTCCTTATTTTCGCTTCTGCTTTAAACTTAATTTTTTTGTGAGCTATTGAATCGGCTCTAAAAAATTAAGGATTATTATAGATTTAAAAAAAAATTGTTCTAAAGGAATTTAGTAACAACAATCTCAAAACCGGCTTTATTAAAAAAAATCAATTATTCATGAGGCGTCATTCCAACTTCAATATTTTAAAGACAATCAGCTGTGTCGTAACGTGACCGTCAAAAAAAAAATCAGCCCCGGATGTGATGTCAACAAAGTGGAGGATCGTGGCCCGTCCGTTTGGATAGCCCTGGCAAGGCCAAAAAAAATAAAGGCCACGACCCTGAAAAAATCAGCTGTTCTCGGGGGGCTGACTTTTACATTGGGTCTTATGGGAGGCCAGAAATTTTTTTATGATATTTTCACTACAGATTTCCGCGAAATTTCATTGAAATATTCTCAGATACCATCCCGATAGTCCACATAACTTTTGGGGGATGCAAGATGATTAGGTTAATAGAAGGTTAAAATCTTCAAGATTTAACATTCCTTATTTTGCATTTAAATTACCCGCCATGTACCACATACCAACTGTTATATTTGACATGTATTTGACTTTGTCATCTGTGTTTGTCACATTAGCTTCTGCTTTAAATTTAATTTTTATGTGAGCTAATAGAGACACAAATTGTGCCAGGCACTATATTGACAGTTTCTCATTATAAGAACAGCTGTCTCCTTTCAAAATTAGGCCTTTGTGTATATACGAGCCGGATTTAATAGTGACGCTACTATTAATGGAAAATAAACGACTGGATTTTTAAATTCGACTTTCGTATGTCAATTTTGAAAGATCAACGGTCAGTTTTCAATGCGAAACTGTCAATATAGTGCCCGGCACAATTTGTGCCTGGCTTTATTGCAATAGGTCCCTAATGAAGCGGCTCTAAAAAATTAAGAATTAATATACATTTAAAAAAAATTGTTCTGCACGAATAGAGTAAAAAAAATCTGGATTTATTTTTTTTTAAATCAAATATTCATGAATCTTTATTTCAACTTGAATATTTTAAAGACAATCAGCTGTGTCGTGAAGTGACCATCAAAAAAAAAATCAGCCCCCGATGTGACGTCAACAAAGTGGAGGATCGTGGCCCGTCCGTTTTGATAGCCCTGCTATTTGTTATGGTAAACAGCTGATAACTGTCAAAAAAATATCTCAAAAACTATGAAATGTACTGTAATTATCTTGTTTTTTAGATATTTTACATGTCAAGAAATCCTTTTGACACCTTGGTTTCTCTTCACCATTACGCGGTGTCTTATTTTAACTACAAGGGAACATTAGAAGATGCCTTGCAGGATTTTATAAGAGGAGAAGGTAAGTATTTTAGTTTAAATTGTGTTAGCAGGGCTGGTAAGAACTTTTAGTTTGTTACGACAAAAAATTCGACCCTATTTATGCGGCTCTAAACATTTGTTTCTTTTGGCTTTAATTTTATATTTATTTTATTTTGTGCATGGTAACTATTTATAGTACTTTCCTTTGTTTATTACATATCCAAAATTTTAGTTCAAGCAAAAATTGTTGTAAACTTAACTTGTCAGACTTTAAACTATTAGGTATGTGTTATTTATAAGTAGTTTTTGTTGGAATGGTAATTTTTTGTCCCTTCGGTAACGCGGTAGTTTTTGCCTTATATTACTTACCCAAAATCTATCAAATATATTAAAATATGCCTAAAATAAGATAGCTAGTGAAAAACTGAGTAAAAAAACATAGAGCGCAGTAATTTAATTATAATAACTGGCAAAATATTTCTTAAAAACTCATTTTTAGAGATTTAGGTTAGGAATTTCTAGTATTTTTGAATGCATAAAATACAAATGATTATTTATTTAAAGAGTAACTTATACGTAAAAAAAAATTGTTGAACATAACACTGGACTTGCAAGTTTGACAAAAATATTAACTGTTACAGGAGGGACATCGACGTTACAGAAGGGATATAAATTAAAAAGCACACAATTTCAGGTACTAAACCAAATTATAAACATAGACAACTATCAAGGCAGAATATAAATTCAACTATTTTCCGAATAAATAAAAAAAACTTAATGTCCCAATCTGTCACACAGGATAATTTCTGCAACATTGAAAAATAGCGTTTCCAAAGGGGTTAAATCGTGTTACAGATGGGACAAATTTCTAGCATTTTCCGGTTAAGCCAAATTAATGACACAATTTTTTTTTGGTTTTGTTTAAGATTTCAACGGTTTTGTTTGAGAAAGTGTTAATTTTATTCAAGTTATACGTAAATCTATAAATTTTTATTTTTCAAAAACAAAACGTTTATGGTCAATAACCCAAAAACTCTCCGACATTGTTCTTCGCGGTCCTCTATAACCCACTACTCCTGTTTATACTAAAATTCTAAGTTGCCAAGTTATTTTATTTTTTATTTAACGTGTATGGATAAAATACAAAAAAAATGTTTACGAATCTAAAACTTCTAATTTTATTTGAAGGTAATATTTGAATTTAAAAACTTAACAAACCTCTAGTATAAGTTACCACCAGGACATTTTAATGTTTAAAAAAAATTGTTGCTTTTTACTAATTAATTGCTGTCTTTATGATTTCAGACCTAAAATGTTTAGTGTCCTACATAATAAAATTCAAAAAAGTTCGAAAGGCTTTCAACAAAAAAAAATTGTCTGTGAAAGATTTTTTAAATTTGCTATAAACTTTCTTCTGTGCATGGTAGCATTAAAGAAATAACTTATTTCTTCGATGATGGTAGGTACTTAACTATTTATCATTTTTTAAGGAATTTGTTGCTATGGCTCATACTGGGACCATTTTCTTGGCTACTTTGCCAACAGACATTTGCCCAACCTTCTTATTGTCAGATATGAAGATCTCCAAAATGATATAATGGGAATGATCAAAAAAGTTGCAGCGTTTTTAGAGAAGTCAATTAATGAAGACGAAATTCTCAAACTTGCTGATCATTTGAGTTTTGAGAAGATGAAGAAAAATCCAGCAGTTGATGTGATGTACGAACGATATTTTAAGAAAAACGGAGACCATTTTTTTAGGTCTGGTAAAGTAGGAGGGTATAAGACTGAGATGACTAAAGATCAGATTGAAGTTGTAAAAGAACTTAATATATCTAAATTTGGTAGTTTAGAGTTACCTAAGGTTTTATATTAGGACCAAACACTGTAATATATTTTTCTAATGTTTTTATGTTCACATAGTGATCCAATTAAGGCACTTTTATGGGTTTAATTTAAGGTTCTTTCTGGGTAGATAAAGAAAGACTGAAAGCTTTCTGCGACGACGCTAAAATTTCAAAAAATTCTAACCGTATCTTTTGATCGAGCTAATACTAGTTTTCAAAAGTTTGCATTTTGCAAAATTTAATTTTAGTGAAATTCACTTGTTTCTTTTAGTTTTTGAGATATTACAGAAAGTTTTTTATACAATTTTTATATTTTTATTTTTTCGAATAATTTATTGATTTCCAACTTAAAAAGTGTTGATTAACAAAAAAATAATTAAATATTTATTAAAGAAACCTAGTTGTAGTAGTAACCAATTTGTTATTTAATACCATTATTAGCACCTGATGGCGGATTTACACGGTTCCAGTAGCTGCAACAAGTACTAAAGCCAGTAACTGAAATTTAGTTAATGGAACCGTGTAGACTTCATGAACCGAACCGACACTGAGGCCACCATTTCGGAACGCCTAATTGCACGGGTCATCGACCACCTTTGGAACCCCAGACTAGGTATTTTTTTATCCGGTCCTTTTGTCCATTAGAATGGCCTACCGACTAAAGGAGTGTGTAACAAAGTCTGCCGAGATATCCGACCTCATCCGGCCTGGTTACTGACGTAAATGAAGGGGTAGGACAATATTACATTTTACACTCCCCAGGAATCCTATCAATGTCTCCCGCACCCGACCTCGGCAACCCACGAGGGGACGATCCAAGCCCAGGTGCACCAAAAACGACTGCCTCCCACGAGAACATCGATGCTGTGCGCATGCTCATCACTGAAGATCGAAATGTGACATATCGCGAGATTTAGGATTCATTGAGGATTTCAAAGACCTGAGTTTAAAAAATTTTGCAGGAAGATTTAAGGGTAAGAAAATTAGTTTACCGCATCTGTTACCCGAAGAACAGAAAGAAGCTAGAGTAAATTGGTGTCAGAAAACTCTACACCGCTTTGAGGCAGGAAACTCGAAAATCGTGTACAGCATTGTCAGTGGTGATGAATCGTGGATTTACTCATATGAATCCGAAAATAAACGTTCTGTTGGGTGTCCAAAATGAAGAAAAGCTTACAAAACTCATCTGTTTTTGAAGTGTATCGAAAAAGATAGTCACGACATTTGGCTCAAAAGCTGCTCATTTAGCAGCAATTCCTCTGAAAGATTAAAGAACTGTTACTGCCGATTGGTACATCATCATTTGTTTGCCGAAAGTCATCGCTGAGCTTCGAAAAACAAACCCCGACTGACGAATCATTCTCGACCAAACAATTGAAAAAGAAAAAAACCATTGAATTTTTAACCCAGTAAAACGTCGAATTGTTGGATCATCCTCCATGTTTGATTTTACAAACAAAAATATAAATCACATACAAATAACAATTAACAACATTCCCGTACCATATTCAAATCAGGCAAAATATCTAGGTATGACACTTGATGCTAAATTGCGCTGGAAAGCACATGTTAAGAAAAAAAAAGAAGAACTTGAGATAAGGTATAGAAAAATGAACTGGCTAATTGGAAGGAAGTCCAATTTAACAATTCATAATAAGTTACTGCTTTACAGACAAATACTGAAACCAGTATGGACATATGGTATTCAACTATGGGGTTGTGCTAAAGAGAGTAACATTTTAGTTTTACAGAGATTTCAAAATAAAGTATTAAGAAACATTGTGAATGCACCTTGGTACATTCGAAATAGTGATCTTCATCGAGATCTAAAAATCGAAACTGTAGCAGAGACTATAAAAAAGTACGCAAAAAGCCATGAAGATAGACTCCATCGGCATGTGAATGTGGAAGCAATTCAGCTTCTAGACAATACTATGCTAGTTCGAAGACTAAAAAGAGTGAAGCTGTTTGAGCTAGTAAACTAAGTGAATTACACAAAACAAAATAATGCTATAAACACAACACAATTGTGAGTTACAGACCAAACAAAGCGGGGATAACTGTTGAGTGAACCCTAAGTTTAAATCTGACTTTTCTAGTAAATTAAGTTAAAACAAAAATTCTAATAAACGTGAAATTTCATACCCGTGAATTTAAAAATCAAACAAGTTTCATGGCTAATCGGGCAAAAAGGAGTTTTTTGTTTCCCTTATATTTTTCCGTGGGTAGCTTGAAAGCTTAACCTCACGGGGGTCCAAGATCTAATGGACACCTAATAAGTGTTGACAGTTAACCGTTTCGTCCTTATGGGACTCCTCAGAACACTGCTGGTCGAGTGACAAATCTTGCGAAGTTAATCAGACGGTTTTGTCTCTAATTAAATGTAATTAGTGAACGAACTATAGCAAGAGGCGCCATCCACCGAGATACGAGAGAAACAAAAAACCAAAAGCAGGGAACACTGCTATACAATATCGATCAATGAAAAGATCGAATGCAAATAAAAGAAAACAACTATAGTCCGTGACCTACGACAGCTCTTTGTCTTTTCAGGCCGGATCAACGCATTTTGCATTTTTACCCGTCATCAAGACAGTCAACGGAATTTTTAAGCCAAATAATACTAACAAACGTGAAATTTCATACCCGTGAATTTAAAAATCAAACAAGTTTCATGGCTAATCGGGCAAAAAGGAGTTTTTTGTTTCCCTTATATTTTTCCGTGGGTAGCTTGAAAGCTTAACCTCACGGGGGTCCAAGATCTAATGGACACCTAATAAGTGTTGACAGTTAACGATGGCGCCTCTTGCTATAGTTCGTTCACTAATTACATTTAATGAGAGACAAAACCGTCTGATTAACTTCGCAAGATTTGTCACTCGACCAGCAGTGTTCTGAGGAGTCCCATAAGGACGAAACGGTTAACTGTCAACACTTATTAGGTGTCCATTAGATCTTGGACCCCCGTGAGGTTAAGCTTTCAAGCTACCCACGGAAAAATATAAGGGAAACAAAAAACTCCTTTTTGCCCGATTAGCCATGAAACTTGTTTGATTTTTAAATTCACGGGTATGAAATTTCACGTTTGTTAGTATTATTTGGCTTAAAAATTCCGTTGATTGACGCTCACTGTCTTGATGACGGGTAAAAATGCAAAATGCGTTGATCCGGCCTGAAAAGACAAAGAGCTGTCGTAGGTCACGGACTATAGTTGTTTTCTTTTATTTGCATTCGATCTTTTCATTGATCGATATTGTATAGCAGTGTTCCCTGCTTTTGGTTTTTTGTTTCTCTCGTATCTCGGTGGATGGCGCCTCTTGCTATAGTTCGTTCACTAATTACATTTAATTAGAGACAAAACCGTCTGATTAACTTCGCAAGATTTGTCACTCGACCAGCAGTGTTCTGAGGAGTCCCATAAGGACGAAACGGTTAACTGTCAACACTTATTAGGTGTCCATTAGATCTTGGACCCCCGTGAGGTTAAGCTTTCAAGCTACCCACGGAAAAATATAAGGGAAACAAAAAACTCCTTTTTGCCCGATTAGCCATGAAACTTGTTTGATTTAAAAATTCTAATTAGTCTTACTGACTAGATTGTAATACAAAAAACACAGTTGTTTGAAAAATTTAAAAAAAATCCTCCATGTAGTCCAGACCTAAGTCCCACTGATTTTAATACTTTTCCGAAAATCAACAATGGACTGCGTGGTCAGAGATTTTAATCGCCAGAGGAAGCAGTCAACGCCAGAAAGCAATTACAGTTTTAATAACTGGTTTGAGCGCATGCAAAAGTGCATTAAATTTCGTGGAGAACACTTCAAGGAACAATAAAGCCTTTAAAAGTTATCTACTGTTTTATTTCAGCTGTATATGCAAACCTTAAAACACAACCCTGGTATCAGGAGTCAAGTAAAATAAAGCTGTTTAAAAAAAATATCTTATACGATGTTATAAACAAACATTTAAAATAAAATTTTCAGATGGGTCATTCATAATCCAAGCAAAAAAAAAACAAACAAGATTAAGTCGAATCCTTGCGAGTAGCATAATAAAAAAGTAGTGTGTGGAGGGTGAATTTTTATTTAATCTTCTAGATTACACAATAGAAAAACAGACTTTTTGTCCATTCACAAATTGATTTAGAGGAAAATGCGGACAAAAAACAGACTGCACGAACAAAACGGATGCGAAATGAGGAAATAATCGGAAAATTCGGAAATGCCTGCAATTTACTAACTGGAATTCGGCAAAAAAGGCATGTTTTCGGGTTAAGAGTTTTTTTGCATTTGTTTTCAGGTTCGCGGACGTTTGGTCAATCTAGCACAGGTTAATAAACTAATTTTAGTTAAACTAAAATCTCAGACGGCAAATTGGCGAACTGTTCACAATTTCAAGTTCAGTAGTTTGATTACAATTTTTGGAAGAAATGTTTAGGCTTAAAAATACCATAGAAACTATATGGCAAAGTGCAAAGAACTGCCTGTCTAAGCGTCATATGTTTAATGAGATCTAAAAACTATTGAACATTTCCTTACTTCACTTAGCAATACAATACTAGGAATTGTAAGTATAGAACCGGCTTTACAATGTAATGCAGATGAGCTAAATTCCTTCAGAAATATAAAAGCGTTTGAACATAATACCACTAGTATGTCGGTTTAAAATGTTTTTCTACATTGTCTGATGCCTATTTTCCACCTCCTTCGATCCTGACAATCATCTTCTGTCAGGTTTTTTTGACTCATTGACCTTTGGATTGACTGTTGCCATTTCAGTTAAGGACGCTCTCTTTTTCTGCACCCTATTGGTTGCCATTCTGGGACCTGCTGCAACATCAGTTGTCTTTTAGTGATGTTATCCCTTAGCTTTCCTTGATTCCCATTCTTTTTTTATGGTTTATGGTCTCATTTCTAGATATTCTCTTTATTGCATCTATTTCGACACTTTCCATTTTTGTTTTGTATTTTTCTGCTACTTTACCATTGTTTCATATATATTAAAATTTCATTATTTTTTATCTCCCGTCTCCATAAAATACTGTTAAGACATCCAATAACTTTTTTTGCTTTACCTATTATTTTTTTCAGTTCTCTCATGGCATGGAGATATCGTTTGTCCATCGTCTAGTTCTAACTCACTTGATTCGTTTCCAATACATAAGTTCTGTGTCTTGTCCACGTTCACTGTTAACCCCCACTTTTGGTATTCCTTCGTTAACTTTCTCATCATATACTCCATGTCTTCTTTATCATTAGCTACAATTACTTGGTCGTTAGTAAACTGTAGTGTGTATATGGTAAATCGGTCGTTAAGTTGTATTTCATTAACATGTACTTTACGTTTTCAATTTTTTAAGGCTACTACGATATATATTTTAAAAAGAGCTGGAGAGATACAACATCCCTGTCTTAAGCCTTTCGTTAACAGGAATTTTAGATATTGACCTTTTATATGGTTATTTTATCGCTTTTAAGTATGTATGATTAATATTAGTTTGCTCTAACACTGTCCATAATTATTCTACTAGAACGGTATCAAATGCTTTTTGTAGGTCCGCAAAAGTAACATGAGTTCTAAAATCAATGTGACTCCCAAGTATACATACTCATTGCATGGAGATATTGTTTAAACACAATAACCTTACAGATAAGAATAGATCAAATGACCTCCAGTTATCTCTGGAAACACTATTCGAAGCAGTGATACAAGATAGAATTCTCAGATTGAAAAAGTCAGAGAAAACATCGGGCAAAATGCAATGGCCTGCCGTCTAAGCATCACATACTCAATGAGATCTAATAATTCTTGGACATTCCTTAACTGCACTTAGTAATGGAATAGGTACCAGAAAATGTAAAAATAAAACCGACTGAGTTTACAATGTGACGCAGATGAGCAAAATGCCTTCAAAAATATAAAAGCGTTTGGACATACTAACCTTATAGATGAGAATAGATTCAATGACCTTCAAGTATCGAAAACAATATTTAAAGCGATGATACAAGACAGAACTCTTAGGCTTGGCAAAGTCAGAGAAAATCTTTGAAAAAATGCAGTTATGCATGTCTGTCTAAGCATCAGAAACTCAATAAGATCTAAAAACAATAGCGAATAAGGTGTTTCCTCTTGTTTACAATGTAATGCAAATGAGCAAAATGTCTTCAGAAATATAAAAGCGTTTAAACCTACTAACCTGACAGATCAGAATTAATCAAAAAATGACCTTCAGGTATCTGTCCGAACACTTTTCTAAAGCAGTGATACAAGATATAATTCTTAGACTTGAGAAGGTCAGACGAAATCTCTGTCAAGATACAAAGATATGCCTGTCTTGGCATCACATACTTGAGATCTTAAAACAATAGAGAATAACAATAGAGAATAAGGAAATATCCTCTTGTACATTCCCACACTTAATTTAGAAACAAAATAAAAGGAATGTTAGAAAACGAACGAAGAGTTTAAATATGTAACACAAATAAGCAAAATGCCTTTAGAAATAGAAAAGCGTTTGAAAATACTAACCTTTTCAGATAAGAATAAATCAAATGACCTACAAGATACAGAAGTGCAATCGGTTCGGGCAAGTACATTCGGTTCTGAATACAGCATTTTCAAAAGCAAGTAAGTCAGTATATTCTACAGATGAAACAAATCCTGAAACTAGTAAATCAGGAACGTTCGGTCAGATTAACGAAAATCGTCAATTTCAAATTGAAAATTTTGATCATTTTAAATTAAGCCATGATGAAGAAAATAATGATTATGGCATTCTTGAATGAAAACCTGGGCACCTACCTTACTAAGCTAGAAGGACCAGATGGTTTTGTATGCCTGGACATATAAAAGGCAATAAAATCACTGATCAGAATCATTATAAAAATACATTGGACCAGCGCTATTATTAGGGATACCAAGGTGTCATTTTATACTAATTTTCACTCTGTAAAACTTTGAAACCTGGAAGACAATTATTAGTTCTAAAAACGGTATTGATCCTGCTCTTTATTCAGATGGAACCAAATTGAATGAAGATAATGGTATAGCACATTTATTTCCTTACCTGAAAAAATAAGCAAAAGCTAACCCATTGATAATACTTGTACACCTTTCGTTCCTTTTCGGAATGTGAAGTTCGGATCCCTGGTAGCTCCATTCTGGCATAAGGCTCTTTCTGATTGGTCACCACAGTGAAAGTTGAATGAATCCAGCAAAAGGTGTTGAACACGTCTTCCGGTACGTCCTTAGTGTGGATGCAGTCGATGGGGTTACCTGGATTTTGGATAGAATACATTTGTCAGGAGAGTAAGACATATTCAATTTCCAAAAGCTGTTCATTAAATGTCTCAAAATTGGTTGACTGAAGAATTATAAAGCAGCCTAAACATTTGATATCTATTTTTGAAATGAGTTCCACACTTCTATATAAAATAACTCGTCTATAAATTTGTATTGCCTCTTTCAGTAGTGTATTTTTTTCTGAGGCTTTCCAAATTAAGCCATATTTTAAATGAAAACTTTAAAGAAAATTATTTTAGCTTACCTACATACTGCCGTGTTGTTACTATCAAACTGAATGCAATTAAAATAGTAACAGTTATGGAATAATGAAGACGGAATATTGGGGAGTCTATGTGGATACCACTGACTTTCAGAAGAGTTTTTAGACCTCTGAATATATCCAGCATTGTTACTTGGATTTCTTTCGATAGCCTGGTTGGTTTCCAATCTTTTTAGCTTCTTTATTTTGTTTTTTGTAATTTGTTTTCTTGATAAAATTTGTAAATTTTCGTTTAAATTCTTTAATTTTTTTCGTCTAGTTGTATCGGTATTTTCTATATCTCTAGTATCTAATCTACTTTGGGTAATTTCTTCGTTTTTGTTTCGAAATATTTGAACAACAAACAGTGGGTGTTTCATAATGGTTGAAGATACAGCAATGTTTCTGTCAATTTTCTATTAAGCATAATCATACAGCATCAATCTTGGATCGTTTAAAAGATTTGTAAGTTCGTAAGAATTATTTTTAATTCAGTTGAATTCAGGTTAAATAGCAAGTATTTTTTTTTGGACTAGAACTTTTGGAGTTTAGAAGCTTAAGTGCACTTTATAGGCACCATTTTTTTACGTATGAAATAGGCACAATGATATCACAGTCATTGTTTCACACTTTTTTTACGATGGTTTAAAGTTAAACTCACATATTAGATGTTACGCTTTTTTTATGCACTATCACTAATACTATTTTAAACATTGCAACTTTTAAAAGCTTTTTCGCCTGGATATAGATAAATAAGAAGTTTAAAAGTATTATTAAAAAGTAGTTAAACGGTTTTAGCTTTTAGTTTTATGGTAACCTAGTTTGAATTTCTTTCCTGTAAAATTTTTATTAAACCTAATTTTTTACTTTTAATTCGCATATTTAACACTGTTTTATTTATTTCGAACTTTGAGGATGATTTCTTTTGGATTTTTAAACTTTTTGGGCCCGCGTCTTATTTTGCCGATAATTGTTGCCAAAACCGTCTAAATTTGTCCGTGTGTCTGTCCGTCGGTCTTTCCTGAGCGTCCCGCACGACGGACGCGAGAAACAGATAAAATGTTCTCTTACAAAACGCCTCCTGTACGTGTGCGGTTTCGATATTTTTAACTTTATTCTGGAGGAATTAGACTAAGTTCTTTTACAGGGTGAATCTTAAATTTCCTGTAATAGTTTTGTTTTTGTGTATCCTCAGTAGGCGGAGGGGAAGAACTTAAAAGTCAATAATTATCTATTTGCCAAAAATTCGAATAGTTGTGACATAAACCGTCATACCCCATACATATTACATAATATACATATACGTCGTAATACAAAACTTTTTTATAATATCTTGAAAACTTAGTCCGCTTCGTTTTTGCGAATTTGAACAATTTTTCAAATGAATATTCCTCAAAATTTTATTATCTTGGTAGGAGGTTTATATAGATCTTTTAAAAAAATATAATTTTTTTAGGTACCTATGTAGTTTTTAAAAATTTCCTGTTGACAGCAATTTCAAGTATTTTCAAAATTATTAAAATTTAGATTTATACAGGGTGTTCCTGATAAAGAAGTTTATTTAGAAGGGGTCGATTAACACTCATCTTTTTTTAAGATATTAGATTTTTAATGAAGAGTGGTAAAAAAAGGTTTTACAAAAAAAAGAAAATTTGTCACAGTCAAATGAATATTTAGCTATAATTGTGATCCAAAAATGTATTACAGTGAATCCTCCTATAAGCGGACACTTCGTCCGCTTGTTGGAGGTGTCCGCTTAAGAGAGGGAACTGCGAAATTTTAATATATATTTATTATTAAGGCAGCAGTAGTCCCGCCGAATAAAATTTGTTGTAAATAGAACAGAAGTATTTAGTCTCCGCGTTAAAACGGAAAGAGGTAATTCCCCCGCTGCAGAGTGCGTTGTTTCCAAAATACTACATATTATTTATGCCCATGTCGTCCAGTGCTCCGTCCCGTTGTCAGAGGTTCACGTCCGGTAAGGGAGGTTTCAGAATTTTTAACCAAATAAAATTGTCCGCGCTCGGTTATTAAAGGGAGTGTCCGCTTAATAGAGGTTTCACAAGGAGAGGTTTCACTGTGTTCCTTTTTTTAATAACCTCAACAAATTGCTTACTTATTTTTGTGTTAATATGGATGATATTTTATTAATATATGTCTGCGTAGGGACTCATTTGTATTAACAAAAAATATCAAGAAAAACAATGCGTTTGATATATTATTATAAAAGTTTGTACCAAAAAAATGGATTTTTTTGAAAAAAATTGACCACATAATTATTTAAAAAAATATTTTTTGCTCCAGTTATTGCTCTTGTTCTAAGACACGACTCGGTGTAGAGTTGTTTCTTGTGCGAATATTTCTGTTTCGCTTTTTTTCTGTCCGTTTATTTAAGGTCACCCTTTCACCACGGATCACCTAGGTGATCCGTGGTTTCACCATTACCCCCCCTCCCCCCATCCTTGTTTTATGATAGGTTATCCTTACCTAATACAATGAATAGATCAGTTATCTTGTAACCAATAATAAACAATTTTCTTCCTCGTGTTCAAAATGCCCTTGAATTTTCCAGACTTATTAACATGGCCCAAAAACGCCAAAAATTCATTAAATCACCTGCAAATCCTGACTGCACACTATTTTTAAAATAAACGTGGCCCAAAAACTTTTATAAACTAAACGTCATTATGTGTGAGTAATAATCCCAAAATTCTAAACATTGTGAGTGATTTTGTTTACAGTGTTCTATAGATATAATATGGAAATACACCTGATTATATTGAAATCTAACATTGAACGTTTTAGAAAGTAGGGTAAAGTCCTAAGTTAACTTAAGGGACGAGGAGGAACCTGAGAGCATAAGACATCTGCTGAGTGAATGCTCTGGTTTAACCAAGACGAGATGTAATGCTCTTGGTCTTCCTCAGTTCAAAGATCTAGGATCAAGAAGAACTGAGGGACATAGAGCTCAGCGCTTGCCAGATTTATAAATAGCTGCGGTTGGTTTAGTTCAGCTCTTCCTCATACCCACACAAAAATGGTTAAGGCAATGACGATATATATCTTCTTTGGTTAAGGTTACTTTCGTGACATTATTTTCATAAACTTTTGGTATCACAATAGACCGGTAGGTCTACTCGAGACTAGCTGACGTTGCTAGTTGGTGGTCTGCCACCCCACCTAACCTAACCTAACCTAAGTTAGCTTTCTTTTCAAGAGTATAAGGCCCGAAACCGAACGATTATTGTTGTGCAGGAACCGGAAATCTGCGCCTTGATCTCGAGATACCAAGGTCTATCGAAATTTGCGCGGACAGTCAGGCTGCGATTAAGGCGCTGAACTCCTGCAGCACTAAACCGTAACTTGAAGATGTCAGAAAAATTTTAATGAGTTGGGGAACCGACAACGGGTTACTCTCTGTTGAGCGCCATGTTAATCGGACATACAACGTAATAGACAATTTTTGGTCATACCAAAAACGGCCGACGATTAACGCTATTTGACACTGTTGATATTTGAACGTCACATGTAATTAACGGCTTCCCTGGAATGCACCAAACTCACGGAATAAGAATTTTGACATACGTAGAACGTGCGCATTTGTGTTTACGATCATTTGTGTTTTAGCTAGCTTCTATTACATTCCGCGCCATTTCCGATCGACTGGCGCTGACTGCACAGGTCACTGCAGTGATGAGCGAAACCCATTTATTTGACATAGGGGAATATGGGGAATAAGAAACAGGGTTAATAGGAAATATTTTTTGCTACTCTTGCATTTTATCTTTAGTCATTTGAGATATCTGAAAGAAACTTTTGAAATTCTTCTACTACAATATTAATAAAGTCACTTTTGTGCTCTTTTTTTAAACAGGTTTTTGACAAGCAAACCAATTCAGATAATATAATTTTTTGTCTGAAGGAAACAGTTTATTTTCAGTTTGAATACTTAAGTTTGTTGTCAAATGTAAAACTTTCTATGTATTGTTTTACTACAATATTAATAAAATTTAAGCACTTTTGTGTTCTTTTTTAAACATATTTTAGACAAGCAAGCAAATTTAGTTAATATTTTTTTGTCAAATGTAAGACTTTCTATGTATTCTTTTAAATTTTGCTTGTCATAAACAAATAGTTCAGAATGGAAATATTTCTTATTACCCTTTCGTTTTGCCTATCGTGGGGTAATTCGTAATGGGGCAATAAGAAATATATTATTTTTAAATTTGGCAAAACTGAACTATGTAAAGCTTTAGAAATGGCAAGTTGCAAAAATATTAAATGGCATCTAACGCAAATAGTCCACAGTACACCGTACTTTTTTTTAAGTGATTACTAACAGGATATATTTTAGTACATAGCTTTATTTGGCCGAGACGCTTAACTTTTTCCCCCTCAA
The DNA here is from genome assembly GCA_963576565.1 of Aspidapion aeneum. Lineage (NCBI taxonomy): Eukaryota > Metazoa > Arthropoda > Insecta > Coleoptera > Brentidae > Aspidapion > Aspidapion aeneum. The sequence continues at coordinate 121,009,134 of OY755040.1, forward strand.
AAATACTTCAAAGTGATTCCCAACAAAGTACGCAGGCGTAGACTTGCTTCGTGCATCTGACTGGCTAAATCAAGGATATGATTTGTAGAACAATATTGCCATTAACTTTTAAACACATTTTTATTCTGTTGCCTAAAACATGTGTTTGAAAGTAAGTGGCAACATTGTCCCCAAAATCATATGCTTGGTTTAGTGAGTCCGAAGCTCAAAATATTTCTGTGCCCGCGCATTCTGTTAGGAAACACCTTCAAGAATTTTCGCAGAGCAAAAAGTAAAGCCTCTCGGCCGAATAATGCTATGTAGTCATCCCTTAAAAAATAGACCGGTGTACTTTACATAAGTCATTTTTGCCAAAATATCAAAGTAACATCACTACTTCTAAACTACTTGTTTAACATAAGAAAAATATAAAAACAATACGAATACTTACATTTGACCACAAATAAAGTGTTTCTTTAAGACAAATCAAATATTTCCCCAACTCCCCTATTCACTAAACACCTATCTCTCTCTCTCTCTCTCTCTCCCTGTCTCGATTTTAGTAATCTTGCACACCAAACGACAAATAACCGCACCCTAAAACCGGTACCAAAAAGGCTCAGTTATCATTTTCGGCGAAGTTATCGGGCCTAAATTTGGCAAGACCATTGCTTTAAATGAGCACACTGTATGGTTCGGTTCGGTTCGGTTCCCCTGTCCTTTCTTTCAGAGGTTGAAATCGGTATTAACCGAGTCGAACCGAACCACCTTACCTTACCTAACCCAACCTAAAACCCAGCACTCACGAAAAAGCAAAATATTTCTACTTGAGACTTACCTGTATAAAAAGAATGAAAGACACCCACTGATAGTACTTCACTTGTTTGATGGGGTTGGTTCCGGTAAACACGATTCCTGGATAATTATTGTGTCGATCGAGAATGTTGAGGTTGGCATCCCGGACCGTAAAAGTAGAGTGTATCCAGCAGAACGTGTTTAGGACGTCTTCTGGAATATCTCTAGAAAGAGGAATAGTGATGTGACATAAATGAATCCACATGACGGATCCGATACCTTCCTAGCCCGTTAAGGTTATGTCGGCTTTGAAAAGAGTTTTTGTAAATATGTCAGAAAGGGAAGCTCTTACAATGTTTGTAGCGAGGGGGGCTCCATCGCCGATGTTTGTACATTAAAAGGAAATACCTACGGTATTTCCTGAGGTACTTCCTGGTATTTCCCAGTATTTCCTAAAATTTCAATGGTATGTCCTAGTATTTCCCAAGCACTTCACAATATTTCCTAGTATATTTCCCAGTACTTCCCAAGTATTTCCTGGTATTTCCCCTAACCTGTACACCAAAAGGAAATACCGAGCCACTCCTTGGTTTGTAGTAATAACACAAATTATTTAAAAAAACATGTTCTAGTATATTCCGAAAACCGCATATTAATGCAATGCTTTATTTTAAAAAAAGCATATTTTAAATTTTTAAACTGTCAAAAAACATTTATTAGCATCCATAGATTTTGAAATATAATCAGCTCTTTACAGTATTGTACACTATTTTACCTAAAAATTTCATAAAAATCGGTTCAGAGGTTTAGAAGCTATCGTGGGCCGGACAGACATACCACACACACACGCACACACACACACACACACGACGAGATCGCTTAGCTAGTTCCAGATATATCCAAATAATACATTTTCGGCGTTTAAAATATTTTTTATCGAGAAAATACCTAATCTACCCATTGCTGCAAGGGGTATAGGAAGGTAAAAAATGTATATTTTTTTTAATTGTTTTAGTTTGATTTTTAGAAGCGACTAATTTTGTGGAAATAGCAAAAAAACTCAACCCTACTTGCGGGCCTCGATTTTCAAGCTTGATAAAGCAAGCCGATTTAAGCTAATATAATATATCAAAAACTAAAAGTAATAGTCGAAATTCAATAGACAGTGAATATTTTTATTAAAGAAATTTGTATTAGTTTACATCAAAATTTAATTTTCATAAATAAAAAAGTTCTAGACGCTCACAAAACGCAGGCTTTCGAAAGTTAGCTTTCTATATCAATATGCAGTTTTTTCCCTCAAAAATTGACGCTCGCAAGTAGGGTCAATTTTTTCATATCTCCCCTACAAATACCCTAAATTTGGGACACCCTGTACTTAGGATCCAAAATAATCGAACTGATAAAAAGTTTAAAAATGCTGACAGGCAAGTGGTAGGAAAAAACATTGTTAAAAACATTCGAAACTTTTCTAAAGAATAAAAAACTCAACAAGCTGTTCCGTTCAACCTCCAGACAGTAGTTTATTGATCATAAATCATCAACCATAGAGTTACTACTATCCATACTTTAAAAACAAGGTAACCTTGAAAAAAAATCCTTAAAACAAGATTTATATAAGCGACTATGTAATTATGTGAAAATAGAAATAAAACTGAACCCCACTTGCGAGCCTCTATTTTCAAGAGAAGTTGAACACCGCATCTTGGTATAGCAAGCCCTTTTTAGCTAATATAATATATCAAAAACTAAAAGTAAATCGTTCAAATTCAATTGACAGTGGATATTTTTATTAAACAAATTATAAAAAAAAACAGTTTAGATCAAAATTTTGTTTTTATAAACACAGGCTTTTCAAAAGCTAGCTTTTTATATCTATATTAAAATGCGGTTTTTTTCCTTTGAAAATTGACGCTCGCAAGTAAGGTCAGTTTTTTCAATCAAATACGCTAAATTTGGGACACCCTCTACTTAGGATCCATAGTAATCCAACTTATGAAAAGTTTAGAAATGCCGACAGGCAAATGCTAGGAAAAAACATTGTTAAAACATTCGAAACTTTTCTAAAGAATAAAAAACGCAACAAGCTGTTCCGTTCAACCTCCAGACAGTAGTTTATTGATCATAAATCATCGAGCATAGGGTTACTACTATCCATACTTTCAAAATAAGGTTACCATCAAAAAAAAAATTCTTGGAACAAGATTTATATTTTATCAAAAAAATGTTTGCAATATCTTACACGGTTTAAATGAAATTCTTCTAGAGAATTAAAATTAATTTTAAAAATACTCAATATTCACAGTGTTAGAATTGCTCTAAGTACCCCTTTTTAAAAAACAAATTGCTCTGCTGGCTTTAGCAGAGCACAAAACTTTACAAATAAAACAGCGATGATAAAAAAGAATCTACAAGGTTTTGAAATTCAATTGCTCTATATTTATCGGGTCAGTACCAACCTTGGTTGCATTTTTAATTAAAAAAAAAATCTGCTCTGCCAGCTTTAGTCGAGCAATGGACACAGAAAAGACGAGAAAGATACACATTAATAAGTGATAAAATATTTAATTGCCTAAATATTCACAGTGTTAGAACCGCTCTAGATACCCATTTTTAAAAAACATATATTGCTCTGCTGGCTTTAGCAGAGCACCAAACTTTAGAAATACCGATGTTAGTTCCGACCTTTATTCACAAAAACGACGAGATAGATACAGATTAATTAAAAATAAAGAGATAAAATATTTCGTATTATTAAAATTGCTCTAGGTGCCCCTTAAAAAAAAACAGGAATGATAAAAAAAACAATCTACAATGTTTTGAGATTTAATTGCTCTATATTTACTGTTTCAGTACCCACCTTGATAACATTTTTATAAAAAACATTTTTTCTGCTCTTCACCGTGTTAGAACCGCTCTAGGTACCCCTTTTTTAAAAAACGTATATTGCTTTGCTGGCTTTAGCAAAGCACAAAATTTTTGAAATAAAACAAGGATGACATAAAAACAATCTACAATCTTTTGAGATTTAATTTCTCTGTATTTACCGTGTCAGTAATTACCTTGATAACATTTTTATTAAAAACTTTTTTTCTGCTCTTCACAGTGTTAGAACCGCTCTAGGTACCCCTTTTTAAAAAACATATATTGCTCTGCTGACTTTAGCAGAGCACAAATCTTTATAAAAAAAACAGGGATGATAAAAAAACAATCTACAAGGTTTTGAAATTTAATTGCTCTAAATTTATCGTGTCAGTGCCATAATAATAACATTTTTATTTTAAAAAAATTCGCTGCTCTGTTTAGTTTAGTCGAGCAATAGACACAGTATAGAAAAGAAAGATACATATTAATCGTAAATATAGTGGTAAAATATTTAATTGCTTAACATTCACAGTGTTAGAACGACTCTAGGTACCCCTTTTTAAAAAAAACATTTATTGCTCTGCTGGCTTTAGCAGAGCACCAAACTTTAGAAATAAACCAGGGATGATAAAAAACAACCTACAAGGTTTTCAGATTATATGCTCTAGATTTATCGTGTCAGTACCAACATTGGTACCATTTTAGCTCACACATATACTATACTATAGTAGTGTGAGCTATGGTGATCCTAATTTTTTCGAGAAAAAAAAAGTTGCTCCGATTTCAAAAATTTTTATATATCTTTGCGTTTCAGATGATTTTGAAACTTTTTTGTTGCGCCGTCTGTCTGTCTGTCTGTCTGTCTGTAACGACCAACGCGCATAACTCAAAAACCGCTTGGCCGATTTTAATGAAATTTGGTACCTGGGCTGGGTCTTGGGTCGAGATGGTCCCATTTAAAAATGAACAAAATCCACCGAAGACAAACCAAATAAAAGGGTGGGGATAGATTTCAAAAATTACAGTTTATGTGAAAATATGGCGTGTGTGACATCAAACGAAAGGTAATTGAGTCTGGAGTTAAACAAAATAAATTTTAATTTATTTAAAAAAAAAGGGTGGGGGTATATTTCAAAAAATAGAGTTTAAGTGAAAATATGGCGTGTGTGATATCAAACGAAAGGTAATTAAGTCCGGAGTTCAACAAAATACATTTTAGTTTTTGTTTTTTTTAAGGGTGGGGGTGGATTTCAAAAATTTGAGTTTAAGTCAAAACATGGCTTGTGTGGTATCAAACAAAAGGTAATTTAGTGTGGAGTTGAATAAAATATATTTCAGTTTTTAGTTATATTAGCTCACATAACTATAGTACCTAGTGTGAGCTTAGGGGCCCATATATTGGCAGAGTATTTTGTTAATGTATGCTACTCTGCTGGCTTTGGTCGAGCAATAGGCACACAAAAGACGAGAAAAATATATATTATTCGTAAATAAAGTCATAAAATAATTGCCTAATATTCACAGTATTCGAACGGCTCTAGGTACCACTTTTTAAAAAAACATTTCTTGCTCTGCTGGCTTTAACAGAGCACCAAATTTTAAAAATAAGACAGGGATGACAAAAAAACAATCTACAAGGTTTTGAGATTTAATTACTCTATAATTACAGTGTTACCAAACTTGGCAACATTAAAAAAAAATTATTTTGCTCTGCTAGCTTTAGTCGAGCAATAAACATAAAAAATAAACTTTATTGCTTTATGGAAGTCCACGAGGGATTGCTAGATCCAGTGGCGCACCCAGGAATGTGTCTTGGGGGGGGGGCCGACAGCTACAAAGCGCGCCCTCAAAAAACTTGCAAAAAAAAAAAAAAAGGTCATCATGTGTGGGGGAGGCCGACAGGTACAAAGCGCGCCCTCACCAAACTTGCGACCAAAAAAAAAAAAAAAGGTCATTATGTCTTTTCGCAACTACGCCACTGCTTGGGGTTGGGGGGGGGGGGGGGCCCGAAGCCTCCTGATGTCAAATTTTAAGGTATTTGTCATGTTTTATCATCAAATATATAGAAAATATATTAAAAATCTAAGGCTTGGGGGGGCCCGAGCCCCGGGCCCCCCCCCTGGGTGCGCCCATGTAGATCTATCAAGGATTACGAGTGTGCAAAGTTTGAGTTTTGTCATGTAATAGAGTTAAAGATAGGTTAAATATGTGCTGAAGTGTTTCAGGAAAAGGTGGTACAGCAATACAAGCAATGATTGCAATATGCGGAAGGCAGGGCTTTGCACAGGGAATCCTGGGAGTGGTTATGTCTCCTTCTAACATCCGGTTCCCACCTACGATTTTCTCGTGGGTGCCCGCTCACACGTCACATGATCTCAATATGAAATGTTATGACAGTCATGTGACGCGTGCGCGGGCACGCACGAGAAAGTCGTGGGTGGAATCCGGGTTTTATGCCTGCGCGGGCAACCTCGATATAGTACACCACTTCAAGTTAAAAATATCGGAACTTATTATACCTAAGGAAAGATGGACCCGTTATCGGTTGACCTTGAAAAAACTGTTTTATTCCTTACAAAGGATACCTGTTCAAACCCCCGATCAACGCGTGCAAAGTATGTGCGAACAACACAATACAAGGAAGCATAGTAGGCTGAGAATGCGTTGTTGTTAACTTGGCTTTCCCTAAGAATTTTAGTTGCGACATTTGACACTTATTGGAATAAAACCTGACCTTATTGTGACAGATTTACATATAAAAAGCAGCTGCTTTCTTTCAAAATTCGGCCTTTGTCTATTTAAGAACCGGGTTTATAGTGTCTGTATTTATTAAATGAAAGTTAGCGACTTTATTTTTAAATTTGACTTTGGTATGTTAATTTTGAGAGGCAGTTGTTAGTTTTCTTTGTAAATCTGTCAGAATAAAGTCGACTCTAAAATAAAGTCAGGTTTTATTCCATTAAGTCTTTATTATTCGTGAACCAAAGTGTACAACTAAAAAATTTAAATTTTGAGAAAGCAAATAAAGTACGAAAACTTGGTAACCCTATTAGGAAGGGTCGTAAAGCATTTGATTGCGTATGAATTTACGTAATTTGGCCCACTTTAATTCCTACAAATCGCCTTTGAATGCATGCCAATAAACTTTTAATTGTAATTTTTCACACCCGCTCCCATGCCTGTACGAGGCGTGCGCAATATTTGAAATTAGGAGGGCCAACGCATATACAGTGAAACCTCTCCTTGCGGAAACTTCTATTAAGCGGAAACTTCCTTTAGGCGGACAAATTTGTTGGAACCAAGCTTCTCCCTATTTCTTTACATGTAAAATTCACTCCTATAACCGGACACTCTAATAACCGGACGCGGACTATTTGTTTTGGTTAAAAAACTCTGTTGACAGGACGCAAACCTCTGACAACGGGACGGAGCGCACGACATGGGCATAAATTATATGTAGTATGTTGGCAACAACGTACTCTGCAGCCGGGGCATTATCTTTTTTCGTTTTAATGCGGAGACTAAATACTTCTGTCGTATTTTCAACATATTTTATTCCGCGGTACTGCTGTGTTTCATTTTTACCATTCAGTTGGGTAAAAAATAGAAGTGGTTAACATTTTGGAGAAGGATCATCTATCAGCACGAAACATTGCTGAAAAATTTAATATCGGAAAAATTCAAGCAGCAGAAATTGTTAACAAATATATATTAAAATTTCGCAGTTCTCTTTCATAAGCGGACACCTCCAATAAGCAGACAAAATTGACGAAATCGTGAGTGTCCGCTTATAGAAGGTTTCACTGTAGTTGAAAAGTCGAATCTCGAGAGTTTCAAAAAAGTTTGCTTATGGGTTATGAAGAAAAGTACTCGTGAGCATATATTAACACTTTGACATTCACCAATAGAAACTATATTTTTTTCGATTTACCACACGTTCTCCGATTGCTATTCGCCGGCACAAATAAATTCAGATTTCAAAATGGTGCAATTTCTCCACAAAACATCGGACCAGCCACAAAAACATTTTATCAGACCAACAGTCCTATTCATAAGAATTAATGCACTCCGTGAGCCCCGCGTTATCACAACCTTAAAATATCAATCAATAATCCGTGTACCTGAAATGGTACACATGGTCTATTTCAATAATTTTTTGTGTACCAATAATGGTACACATGGAGCTCAAAGTGTCAAGTGGCCGTGACCCGGCCCCCTAGCGCACGCCTATGGTCTATGTTTGTGTATATATATCTTAGATTTATGCGCGCTGAAAAACGAATCAATTTAAATAAAAACTAAAATAAATTAATTTTTATTTTATGCGAATCTACAAAAGGAATTAAGGTCAAAAAAGAAGATCATTTTGAAGAATTTAAAATTGAGAAGAAATGCAGAAAAGAGTTGCAATGTGTGCCAATGGCGACCCAGGGATATGTCTTGGGAAGGGGCGAGAGTCTTGGGGGAGGCCACAGACCCCAAAATGTCGTATAATGCTATTTAATTTCATGTCAAAAATATTTAAAAAAATTTAGGCTAGGGAGGTGCTTCAGAGTGCGCCTATGTGTGTGCCTAATATTAAATAAAACAAAGTAAGTGGGTTAGTACAAAATCATGTAAAATTTACTTTTTGGGATATTATTTAACAACGCAAGAATTCAATAAAAAAATTAAAAATTTGTCATTGTTGTTAAGTAAAAATTTAGTATGAGCATGCAATGTTCCAAATAAAATGCATTCACTTAGTGCTATTCTAGTATTCCGGTGCCAAAGGCCAAAGAAAAGGAATTAAAGTTATATTTTCGCAATGCGTGTACATGCAGATACGACTATTCTTAGAATATTCAAATTTTTACAGCTTTTTGTATAAAATCAACGTTGTCAGCCCTCTAGGATGAAATGAACCAAACTTTAAACCAGATAAAAATTTAATCTATAATTTTGGTTATTTACGCGACGCCTGTTGCGATGCCGACGCTACACAATCGACGCCGTCGTTGTTTGACGTCGATTTACAAAATGGTTTTAGCTAAAAAAGTTCTGAGACCGCTTCAGAGATGGCGAAAGAATTTGAAAATTAGAACAATTAGTTATTGAAAAAAAATCGTGTGGTGTAGTAAAATACACCTGCTTTTTGCTAAAGCTTTTAAGGTTGATAAAATTGTATTTTTAGGCGCACTGATCCCTGATGCAAATACTATTTTACTCCATATTGGAATTTTTGTACAGCTTTGTACATTATTTACACACTTGTTGTAATCTAGGATTTTCGGTTATGTAGTCATTAGGGGCTTATTGGAATAAAGCCTAGCTCAAATAGAGCCAGGCCATATTTTGCCACACATTGAAATATGACAGCTGATCTTTAATATAAGGATTTTGTTTACTATACGAACCGAAATAGATACTGTTAGAGACTTATTGCAATAAAGTCAGGCAATAATAGTGCCGGGCACTATTCCGATAGTTTTCCATTGAAAACTGTCAGTTAATCTTTCAAAATTGACATACCAAAGTCGAATTTATAAATCCAGTCGTTTATTTTCCATTAATAGTATCGGCACTATCAATTCCGGCTCTTATAATACACAAAGGCCTAATTTTGATAGAAGAGAGCTGTTCTAATAATGCGAAACTGTCAGAATAGTGCCCGGCAAAATTACTGCCTGGCTTTATTGCAATAAGTCCCTATTAAAGATAAATAAATGAGTTTTAAATTCGGCTTTGTTATGTCAATTCTGAAAGATCAACTGTCAGCTTGCAATGTAATCCTGTCAAAATATGGACTGACGTTATTACTGGCTTTATTCCAATAAGTCCCTATTGTTTTAATTCAATAACTTTAAATCCGCATACCTAATAGATTTTAAAAATAGAAAAAATTAACAATTTTGTGTTTTATCAAGTTAAATTACCTAATTACCTTTAAAAAAAAAAAAGCTACATAGAGCGAAACTTTTTTTTATATTTTAGAATACGTACAAATGCCCACGTGTGGTATTGTCGCACCATCTAGACGCGAAAAAACCACACAGTTATTTGAATTAAGTTCTCATTACGATTCACGATTTAAGAATCACGATTCACGATTCACGATTTATAATTCGCGACTTACGATTTACGATTTACAATTCGCGATTTACGATTCACAATTTACGATTCAAGATTCACGATTTACAATTCATGATTTAGGATTCACGATTCACAATTCACGATTTATAATTTACAATTCATGATTTACAATTCGCAATTTACAATTCACGATTTACGATTCACGATTTTCAATTCACGATTTAGGATTTACAATTCCCGATTTACGATTCACGATACAGGAGTTACGATTCATAATGTACGATTCACGACTTACGTTTTGTAATTTACGATTCGCGATTGACGACTTACGATTTAGGATTCAGGATTTATTTTACGATTCACGATTTACCATTTACGATTTGATTTACGATTCACAATTTAGGATTCACGATTCACATTTACGATTCAAAATTTACAATTCACATTTCATGATTTACGATTTACGATTTACAATTCACGATTTACAATTCACAATTCACGATTTACAATTCACAACAACGATATACAAATCACGATTCATGATTTACGATTCACGATTTTCGAATTACGATTCACGATTTTCCTTCCAAAATTCCTATTTTTCAGTGATCTCTATTTTACTTTGTATAATATTTCGATGCTATTTCGGTTTAGTTTCAGTTTTTTTTCTTTAAATTACCTGGTATGGATACAGTCAATAGGATTTCCCACGTATTGCCTGGTGGTAATAATTATGGAAAACGTGACTAGGAGAACAACTGAAGCCTTCGTATGAAGCCTGAATATGGAAGAGTCGATTGTTATGGGACTGGACTAAAAAATAATAAACAAAATTTATAATTATTATTAGCGGAGAGCGGGGCAAAATAACGAACGGGGCCAGTTAACCAACTAAATTTAACATAAAATTTATAAATGGCAACGAGTTTATTACTGTGCTGTTAAACTCTTTAAAGTCAAAGTTTAATGGGTTAAAGATAGATGGAGCACGTAAGAATAATAATCATACAGTGGCCCATAACCTATATTTCGAGTGGTTGCTTATAAAATTTTATGCCGAAAAATAAGGTTTTCCGGAAAAATCTAAGGGAAGAATAATATTTGTTAGTGACTAGGAAATGTTTTATTATATTTAAAATATAAGAACATGTGAATGACCATCTTTGGTCGTTTTTTGTTTTTATTTTTTATTTTTTACTAAAAAATTGTACCTTGGTGCAAGATGGCGAGGGCAAGATGATGAATAACAAAAGAAGAGCTTAAAAAAAAATTGGAAAAAATTGAACAAGAAAATAAAAAGAAAACTCATGGCAAAGAAACAAAAAAAAACACAAATATTTTTGTTCCAGGTACCAGGAACCATAGATTGAACCTCCAGTAGCGGACTGGATTAAATGTGGAAAGTGCAAGGGCTGGGCTCATGAGGCGTGCACCTTATATGAAAAGAAGGGGACGTTTATTTGTGACATATGCGCCTACTCGTCATCTTGCCCCAAAAGGCTAGTCAACTTACCCCGGTAGTAGAGTAAGATGACAAAAATGCATTTTTTAAGTTTTTTGTTGTAGATTTTAAAGATTCAAATTTTTCTGACTTTTTTAAATTTGTTTGTAAACCAAAACATCTATCCAACCATAAAACGAAGTTTTTTAGTCAAAACTGAGTTTGAGTATTTCCTAGGAAGCTGTACTCCTTAACATCGTCATCTTGTCCCGCTCTCCCCTATTCATAATTATTATTAAAATAAAATATTGTGCTTTATAAATCTATTAAAAAAATAAAAATAAAAATGCCGAAGTTTACATTATAAAATAAGGAATCATTTGGTGATGTATTAAAATAAAATTTCTCACATCCAAATGCGGATTTTTTAATAATTTTTTTAATTCAATTTATTTCCCTGCAAACTTAATATCTATTACAGGATACAACTGAATCCAAATAAATCCCAGTGGTCAAACTATCATGTTATTTTATTTTAATTTAAGAAAATATAGTTTTGTATATCCATAAAGTAATAATATTACTTTATGGTATATTAGCTCACACATATACTATACTATAGTAGTGTGAGCTATGGTGATCCTAATTTTTTCGAGAAAAAAAAAGTTGCTTCGATTTCAAAAATGTTTATATATCTTTGCGTTTCAGATGATTTTGAAACTTTTTTGTTGCACCGTCTGTCTGTCTGTCTGTCTGTCTGTAACGACCAACGCGCATAACTCAAAAACCGCTCGGCCGATTTGAATGAAATTTGGTACCTAGGCTGGGTCTTGGGTCGAGATAGTCCCATTTAAAAATGAACAAAATCCACCGAACACAAACCAAATAAAAGGGTGGGGTAGATTTCAAAAATTAGAGTTTATGTGAAAATATGGCGTGTGTGATATCAAACGAAAGGTAATTGAGTCTGCAGTTAAACAAAATATATTTTAATTTATTTTAAAAAAGGGTGGGGGTATATTTTAAAAATTAGAGTTTAAGTGCAAATATGGCGTGTGTGATATCAAACGAAAGGTAATTGACTCCGGAGTTTAACAAAATACATTTTAGTTTTTGGTTTTTTTAAGGGTGGCGGTAGATTTCAAAAATTTGAGTTTAAATCAAAACATGGCTTGTGTGGTAAAACAAAAGGTAATTTAGTCTGGAGTTGAATAAAATATATTTCAGTTTTTAGTTATATTAGCTCACACGTACAATATAACTATAGTACCTAGTGTGAGCTTAGGGGCCCATATATTGGCAGAGTATCTTTTAAATAAATGAAGAGGGTTAATGACTTTGAAGCTTTGTGGTGGATTTTTGTAAATGATAGATAATACCTGAATATAATAACATTTTTTGTCACTGTCAATGTCGGTTGATTTGCGGGCGGTGTTCACTTATAGGTGGAAAAAAAATATGCACAGGTAATTATTAATAATTACATCATCCCCTTTTCCAACTGAAAATTAAACAACCCTCCCACCCAGATTTTAAACCAAATTCGCCCTTTTATGAGTGACACAATCCAGCTGCTGGGGCTGGTTCACAGCTATAACCTCGCTTATAGACATACGCAAGGGAGTAAGTTGGAGCAGCTTAATCCTCAAGCAAAGTTTTTTTGGTTTCGACGATTCAACCATGCGCCACCCCTCCCCCCCCCCTCCCCCGCCCCTAATCCAAAATGCTGGCCGCGCCTCTGGGGGTTACCGTAGTGGAGGATCGTTACTGAATAAAGAATCCCATTCCGTTTAAATAGTAGGCACGATTGCAATATATAGGGTGTTTCTTCGAACATTATCAATTTGCTAAGGGGTATTTCAATTCAATTCCTTATTCCATACATCACGAGTGCGTGAGGTAATGTATATAATAAGTTTAAAGGCAGAGAAAGCCAACTGAACGCAACCAATAAAAAGGCGCCGAGCAGCTTTGCGATGATATAGGGGACTGGCTATCCTTTTCATGTAGTTTTGAATTGTATATATCTTATCTCTTACGATTTCTCGATGGAAGAAATAAAGTGGACCAAGCTGTATGAAGTTTTATACGGTAATACGCTTGCTAAGGATTTATTATCTTCCAGGATTGCAACAGACATTTAAATTATTTTATAACATCCGCTTATTCTATTTATACAAATTTAATGTATTAAAAATTTATTAGGATGTTTTGGCGATATACATAATATGAGACAGTGAGCAAAAATGATTTTCAATATTAGAGAAATTCTCCTCTTATGCTAAATGCTACATGAATTAAAAATCATCACAACTCTTATTTTATTCAGTACGTATAGGTTTGGTTTTGTTTTCTTCTTCAGTGGCGGATCCAGGATTTCCGGGGGGGGGGGGGGTTTGGCCAAAGTGGCAGCAAACATTAAAATATTATTTTTTATCGGTTTTTGATAGATCTGAGGTGTAAAATTTAGTATCTAAAAGATTTTTGGCACCGCAGGCGAAATTTTTTTAAAAATTAAGTAGAATTTGTGATAAATTTTAACTAAATCATTATAAATTAAAAATAAATGATGCTGCTAAATTAAAACATAAGTTATATGTCTGGAGGAGGGGGGAGCGGGCCCCTCTGGCCCTTTACTGGATCCGCCACTGTTCTTATTAGTTAGCAAGAACTGAATCGTTGTTTTGAAAACGATTTCACGTACAAACGCTGAAATATGTGATAAAGCTTAAACCAGAGAAGAGGCTGGTGGCTCTTTTCGGCTTAAGCTCTCTAATTTTATATTGCTATTAATAAAATATCCCCTAAGGAGAATGAAATACTGAAGGCATTTCATAATATTCGGCTTTGAATTCTATAAAAAAACGTTTAATAATTTTTAGTGGCAGTTGTTTAAAATATTCTGTTGGCAACAGTTTTTAATATAAAACATATTTTAGATTGATTGGTTTAAAAAAATTCCAAAATGATAAAACCTTTGGAAAAAAATTAAAAATCCCCAAAGTTTTTAATAAGGCATTGCAAAAGTTTTGAATAATAACAAACGTACAATTTCGTACCCGTGAATTTAAAAATCAAACAAGTTTCGTGGCTAATCGGGCAAAAAGAAGTTTTTGTTTTTCTCATATTTTTCCGTGGGTAGCCTGAAAGCTTAACCTCACGGGTGTCCAAGATCTAATGGACACCTAATAAGTGTTGACAGTTAACTGTTTCGTCCTTATGGGACTCCAAAGAACACTGCTGGCCAATGTGACAAATCTTGCGAAGTTAATTAGACGGTTTTTGTCTCTAATCAAATGTAAATAGTGAGAAAACTATCGCAAGAAGCGCTATCTACCGAGATACGAGAGAAACAAAAAGCAACGCAGGCGAAAAACTGCTGTACAATATCGATCAATGAAAAGATCGAATGCAAATAAAAGAAAAACTATAGTCCGTGACCTACGACAGCTCTTTGTCTTTCAGGCCGGATCAACGCATATTGCATTTTTACCCGTCATCAAGACAGTGAGTGTCAATCAACGGAATTTTTAAGCCAAATAATACAAATAGTATATTTGGCTTAAAAATTCCTCTCACTATTTACATTTGATTAGAGACAAAACCGTCTAATTAACTTCGCAAGATTTGTCACATTGACCAGCAATGTTCCGAGGAGTCCCATAAGGACGAAATAGTTAACTGATGTCAACACTTATTAGGTGTCTATTAGATCTTGGACCCCCGTGAGGTTAAGCTTTCAGGCTACCCACGGAAAAATATGAGAAAAACAAAAACTCCTTTTTGCCCGATTAGCCACGAAACTTGTTTGGTTTTGAATAATATTCCGCAAATTTTTCTACTTTAAATTATCAAAATCAGACGTTTATTTTTACTTTTTATTCCGTTGTCCATTGTAACTGATTTTTAATGGTAATAAAATTGCCATTTTTTCGCTTTTAGTGTATCTAATATTCCCCTATTTTATATTTATATTTCATGGGCGCCCCCAGGGGGCTTAAATTTTTTAGATATTTTCCACATATTCCATGAATAACAAGATAAAATAGCATAAAATACGACATGAGCCTCGAGCCCCCCCCCCCCCCCTTCAAGAGATAATTCTGGGTGCGCCACTGTATATTTAGTGAATTGTTCAAATGCCGTCGGTGCACATACGGAAAAATCGCTAGTTAGCGGAACAACATTCTATTTTGCAACTTTTTTTTAATTTTGACGAATTTCTCTTCCTAGATAACCAGGAACTGTAAACCCACCCTTGTTTCCATTTTTGAAGTAGTAGTTGAAGTTTTTGTGAAAATTGTCGAGTGACAGTATTTTTTGAGAAGTGTTGCATTTAATTTTGTTTTTATTTTAAATTTTCGAAAACCTACTACTTTCTTTCTTTAAAAGACAGTTTCACCGATTTATGTCTCAATTTTTTGCTATTTAAAAATGTCCTAAGAGTAGGGGAGGCCATGAAAATTTTGGGAAGTTTTTTTCTTAGTCAGTAGACAGTACAGATAAAACTGTTCCTTGATCAATTCTAAGCAAAATTTGTTATATGAATAGGGGGGGGGGGTCCGATGAGATGAGCGCAAAATGCAAGAAAAATTATTAAATCAAGAAACTGTTTTTCTTATTATTGCATATATATTTATTAGTAAGAGTTATACTTAAACTACGTATAAAAAATAGTATAACTAATCTCGTTAATAAGTACAGGAAATATCAAAAAATGTAATATTCAATTTTTAACAATTTTGTCAGAGATATTTCCCATATTTATAGGTCAAAAGGGGTCTTTTACATAATAAATAAACTTAATTATTTTGCAACATAAATTTTTTTTCACATTGGCGCCAATTTCGTCGACAATAAATTAGACATAAGGAAATAAACTGATTATATTATCATTAAAAAAAAAATCAAAATGGCGGCGCAGCGCCATGTTTAATTACTTTTTAACATACGTACTATACAAGTTTGTCCGATCTTGTTTAAAAGTGGCTGGTATGGGTCTTTGAGGATTTGGACAATGAATTTGAATGAATCAAAATTAAAATATAATTTAATACTACTACTATACTATGTCGGTTTAGAACGTTTTTCTACGTTGTCCGACGCCTATTCTCCACCTCCTTCGATTCTGACAATCATCTTCTATCAGGTTTTTTTGACTCATTGATCTTTGGATTGACTGTTGCCATTCTAGTTTAGGACGCCTTTTTTTATGCGCCCTATTGGTTGCCATTCTAGGACCTGCTTTTGTAATATTTCATCGTTTATCCGTTGTACATGGCCGTACCATATCAGTTGTCTTTTAGTGATGTCATCCGTTATGCTTTCCTTGATTCCCATTCCTTCTATTATGATCTCATTTCTTATGTGACCTGTTCTAGGTTTTCTCATTGATCTTCTTTTTACATCCATTTCGACACTTTCTATTTTTGGTTTGTATTTTTCTGTTACGCGACAAGTCTCTATTCCATACAACAGTGTACTTTTCACCATAGTTTCGTATACCTATGTTAAATTATACATTTTTTGCTTTTACTATTCTTCTTTCCATTTCTAACTCACTTGATTCGTTTTCAATACATAGGTACTGTGTCTGGTCCACGTTCTAATTAATTTATTATTTTTTTCCTTAAATCACGTAACACTCTAGTGGGGGGGGGTGGATAGACATGCGTTACACTTCATGTTTTTTAATGTGTTTTTCTTGAACACGCGTTACGAGAGGGGTAGAGGGGGTCAGAGATCCTGAATTTTTGCGTTACATAGTTTAAGGATGTTCCCTCCTTAATCCTTTAGATTCAAAATGGCTGATTTGGTGCCCAGTTTTGTATGTTAATTTAAATTAAAAAAATGGGGACCTGTGTGTTGTTTATCCAGTTATGTAAGAGCAAATAATTATAGTTTATATGAAACTATATGATGAAACAGATCAAAACTTTGTGTAAATTAATTTATGACTTGAGCAGAAACTTATAAAATTAAATAATGCAAAACTAAACCAAAAACTATTAGGAATAAAAGCCTAAAAACATATTGCCAATAAATCAACTGATTTACGTTTATTTATGCAAGTCTCGGCAAATGAAGAGTAGAAATATAAAACTCGTATTATGAGTTTTTCTTTTACCAAGTGTTTGCTTAACTGAAGCGCACTTAAAGTGCATCCAAAAATAGTCTTGATTAATAAAAGAAATTAAAAGAAAACACCAATAAAAATTTATTGTCCTTGTTTGACAAGGTCTACAAGATAAATCAAATTGGGTACGTTTGATTGGTTTTAGGTAATTCCGAAAAAATAAAATTTAAAAAAATTATAAAAATAGCAATTTACATATACAGCCCAACTAACATTTATAGTAGCGGTTACATGTTCTAAAGGCTTTGCTACTTTCCTTATAGTAGAAATGTAGTGATCCCAACCAAAATTTGTTACTTTTTAGTTCTAACTACTATTTAGTATCAGGAAATAGTAGATGTTTCGTAAAAACGACACCTCTAAACTACTTCATAGGATTGTTTCTTGATAGTCGATTCTGATAGTCTTCTCTACCTACAATAGGGACGTTGCTAAAGTTTTACTTTCTTTTTAGTCGTTATTGCGTAGTCGCCCTGACTTTTATATCCTACTTAATTACCACTAGAAAGTTAAGCTTCATTGGAGTCCCAAACAAGTGTATCCGACAACTACATTATAACTTTAATTTTTACCACAAAAGTTTGTGTCATCATAGTAACATCTGATGTAACAATGTAGACAAAATAACTTTTTGGATCAACTTTAAAGCCGCAACTACTTTCAAGTAACCTTTTCGACTATCAGGGAATATAGTTTGGGACGCCATGTTTTTATGTAAGAAAGAAAATTTAATATTTTTGTTGTCGATTTATGAGCTCATATTAAAGAGCCATACTATTTTATAAACAAATTAGTTGAAGCTTACCAAAAATGCTCTTCTTAAGCACCATTTGTTGGAGTTAACTGTCGATTATGAAAACATAACCTCCAAAATCACAACACAAAAATTCCATCAGCTACCAGAAAACGGCTCAATTTTACGGGCGCACCGGTTTTTTGCAATATATATAATGCATGTTATACAAAAACTTTGCGTCGCACTCGAATTTTGATCCTCTGCTCGTAAATTCTCACACTTTTGGATAACATAGTTCATATTATAACCATAACCAAACAAAAAACTAAGCGAGTCTGTTTACTGTTGTGTCCACCATATTGTGTAACAATTCTACCAAAAAGAAACGATTATATTATTTGCAACTACATCGCAACTTTTATGCCATTACGGAAAAAAAACAGCCTCTACGACGTAGTAGATACCTGGCTACGACGTAGTAGTGTAGTTGTTACTACAGTGACTTTAAACACTTGGCCAAGTAGTTATAACCAGAAATTGGTTCCCCACTTAGGGAATTATAACGTCGCTGTATGGTATACTGAGACGTAGCGGGAGTACGTTGCGGTTACTTTTAAGAAATTCTTTCTAGTTGGGGTTTCGTCGTTACAACTTTAATTGTTTGTTGGGAGGGTGTTCGGCACATGAACCGTCAAAATTTTTGGAATATTGTTGGGGTCATTTGCTACCTTTTTAACCTTGGAACTTGGGTCCTAAGAGTCACGGCTAAAGAGATATGACTTTTTAATTTTTTTGAACCGTCAAAATTTTTTGGGATATTGTTGGGGTCATTTGCTACTATTTGAACCTTGGAACTTGGGTCCTTAGAGTCACGGCTAAAGAGATATTAATTTTTTTTTCTCAAATTATCCAAAATCCCACCTTTAAACCCTCGGAAGCTTTTTATTAATGTCTAGAAAAGCACCATTTTTTTTATAATTCTGTAATCTTATGCTTCTTCAACTAATTAATAGATTTGTTAAAATTGATGTACCAAAGGGACATACGAGGTTTTTTATTGAGGAACATTAGTGATTTTGTAAACGAAAATCAATTTCAAAATTAAAAATAAAAAAAGTATCAACAATTGAGAACTTCATTTTCTTTAAAAACTTCTTTAGTTGATTACCTCTCTAACGACATGCTACACATTGATACAAAAAAAAAACATTTCTGCTTTAAAATACGGATATTCCGTCAGAAGGGCGAGACTCGTTTCGGAATTGGTAAGAAAAACAATTTCATGTTTATGATCGTTTACCTACTTAAACAAAAGTTAAACTTTTAACAATAATGTATTGTGTTCTTTACATATAAATTTTGTTGGAAACGATCATAAACATCAAATTGTTTTTTATCAAGTCCGAACGATTATTGCTCGTCTCACGAAATATCCGTATTTTAAAGCAGATTTGTTTTCTTTAATCAAAGTGAAGCACACCGTTAGAAAGGTAATCAACTAGAGAAGTTTTTAAAAGAAAATGAAGTTCTCAAATGTCGATACTTTTTTTAATTTTTAATTTTGAAATTGATTTTCTTTCACAAAATCACTAATGTTCTTTAATAAAAAAATCTCGTATGTCCCTTTGGTACATAAATTTTAACAAATCTATTAATTAGTTAAAGTATCATAAGATTACAGAATAATAAAAATAAATGGTGCTTTTCCAGGCATTAATAAAAAGCTTACGAGGATTTAAAGGTGGGATTTTGGGTAATTTGAGAAAAAAAAATTAATATCTCTTTAGCCGTGACTCTAAGGACCCAAGTTCCAAGGTTCAAATGGTAGCAAATGACCCCAACAATATCCCAAAAAATTTTGACGGTTCATGTGCCGAACACCCTGTATATGGGAAAAACCCCTTAAAAGTTCCATATTTGGATCATTTGATAACTTTCACCTTCTCCAAAAGCTCCATTTTAACTCCTATCTATCTATCTTTTTAGGCTTCCTTCAATATCTTCCACTCTTCTCTGACTGTCGCCCTGTTCATCCATCTAGTTCCCGCATGTTTTCTTAAAATCGTCCGCCCATCGCATTTGGGGTCTTCCCCCTACTTTTTTTATTTATCCAAGGTCTCCAGTTTCCAATACCTTTGTTCCATCGATCTCTGCTTTCTCTCTTTGCTACTCCTCCTCTGAAATCCCTTACTTTTGTTTTATTTCTTATCCATTTATTCCTTTTTTATCTGTTAGCTTTACATACAATATTTGTCTTTCCATTGATCTTTGAGCTTTTGCTACTTTATCCATGTTTGATTTTGTAAGTATCCACATCTGGGATCCATAGGTAAGCACAGGAAAAATACATTGGTTAAATAATTTTGTTTTGAGATACTGAGGATATTTTTTATGCAGCTTAATTTACCGAATGCTGCCCAGGCCAATCTTACTCGTCTCTTAATTTCAGCTGTTTGGTTTACTTTTTTAGCTTAATAATTTAATAATATATTCCTCCACTTGTTCTATTTTTTCTTGGTTTACTCTGATCATGATATCTTTATCTATGTTTGTTATTATTTTAGTTTTAGTGTAGTTCATACTCAGGACTTTATTTTTAGCTGCTGTATCAAGTTCTTCCAGCATTTTTATCAGTTCTTCTTTCTTGTCAGTTATGGCGATATCATCAGCATATCTTAGGTGATTCAGGTATTGTCCGCCCACTTTGATTCCTATTTCTTCCCAATCTAACTTTCTAAAAACATACTCTAGGTCTGGTTATATAGTTTAGAAGATATAGTGTTACACTATCTCACACCCCTTCTTATGCGGATTGGCTTGGTTTCTTCGTGGATTTTGATTGATGTTGTTGGTTCACTATATTGGCTATTAGGTCTGTGTATCTGTGGTCTATTCGTCTACTAATTAAAGATGCTTTTACTGTCCAGTGCTCAATGCTATCGAAAGCTTTTTTAAAGTCTATAAACGCAATATAATATATTCTATTAAGATTTTCATGGTTAATAAGTGGTCACTCCAGTCTGTTCAGCCTTATTTAAATAAAAGAAAGAGGGATAGAGACAAATTATAAAGTCATATTTACCTGTGTCAACGTATAGAAGACTCTCAACAAGTCCATTCCAATATGTCCCTCGTGTCTGGCAGATCTTTTCTTTCTATGCGAGAATTCTGCTAATGAGTGACTTTTTACGAACTTTGACCGCAACGGAGCGTTGTTGCCAGATCTTGTTAGTGGGTGGGTCTTGTAGAAGGCTCGGCCACCTTTTGTCTGTTTGCTTCCTAAAAAAAATAGATTTACGGTGAAACCTCTTTTGCGAACACCTCTATTAAGCGGACAATGTATTTAGGCCGATAAATTTGTTGGAACAAAGCTTTTCTCTATTTCATTACATGTAAAATTCACTCCTATAACCGGACACTCTAATAACCGGACCCGGACAATTTTTTTTTGGTAAAAAAATTCTGAAACCTCTCTTAACCGGACGCGACCCTCTGACAACGGGACGGAGCGCTGCCACAATGCACTCTGCAGCCGTTTTAGTGCAGAGACTAAATACTTCTGTGGTATTTACAAAATTATTTTATTCGGCAAGACTGCTGTGTTAATTTTATTGTTCAGTTGAATAGTAATAGATTCTCTTTGAAATGGCGCCTAGTAAAAAAACTTCTTAGTTTACGTGAAAAAATGGAAGTTGTTAACGTTTTGGAAAAGGAACATCTATCAGCACGAAAGATCGCCGAAAAAATTAATATCGGAAAGTCTCAAGCAGCGAAAATCGTTAATAAATATATATCAAAATTTTGCAGTTCTCTCTTTTAAGCGGACACCTACCATAAGCGGACAAAATCGACGGAACCGTAAGTGTCCGTTTATAGGAGGTTTCACTGTATTTATGTACTTTCACACTAGTTAAAGTATATTGATTTAGTCCTATCGTCCATCTAAATGGACATTTTGTTTGACAGGGGGAATAAAAATTAAAAAAATGTTTTCAATTTTTATTTTATTTCGTCCAAAACATTAAAATGCACTTTTTGCTAACTAAAGGGCAAGCAGGAGAATTATCCCCTCCCCTGGAAAAAAAATTACATAACAAATAATTTTTTCGTCGACTGTTACCCCCCACCCCTAGATGTTGACCCAGATCCGCGCTTGTGGTATCGTGACCTGACATACCTTTCTCTTTGATAAACAGTCCTTCTGTAACATTCTCATCTCCGGGTTTCTGCTGTGGTTTATCGATTTTCTCTTGTCCTGCTGTACCCATTGGGTGTTACGTAAACTTGGCATAGTCATGTCCCTATAAGAAAAAACAAAGGAAAAAAAAGTAAGTCATGGTGTGTGCGACAAACTTAGAGTAGTAGTAGTAGTAGGGAGACCATTTATTTTTTGGTCAAGCGACTAGGCACACGGCGCCGGCGCGCCCTTTTTGCAAACCCTGATTTGTCCGTACACCATATATTATATATATACTGATGCACATGCCCCGTAGGATGCAAGACTCCTTTCTCTAAGATGACTTTATTTTACCTGACACCTCAAGAGCAGATATCTTTTTACTGTGTAGCAAGTATACACAGTCGCCAATACGCTTTTGCACCCTTTCCGATAGGTGGTCCTGCTACATGTTAAACTTGCATCTATCTAACATCGCTATCGTCCCAGCAGAACTTGGTTATAGACGATAGACTTTTTTCCTTTTCAGCGCAACAGTCGTGGTCATCGTGAGTTGACTTTAGGAGATTCTACTGACGCTCTCCTGGTTCAAAATATAGCAGGCTCCTGGGTTATTGATCCTGGTTCTATGAGTGTCGACTCCTGGACTACACTTATTTTCTCGATGTTAGAAGGTCAACTTATGTTTTGTGAACATGTGCATGGCACACAATTTCTATTACCGGATTTCGAACCCGGATCTTTTAGCTTAAATGTCCTACTAATTAGGTCACCAAGTTGATTTGTATAATTTTTGTAACATTTACCCAAAAAGGGCTTTTTCAGCTAGTACCAACTATTATACATACCTATAAAAATTCAAAATACCTCCTTGTTGTGAGGTAACCTCGGTTATCGAAAAAAAATCATTGATACTTGCTAACATATACATTTTTAATTTTATAAATACATTTATTTACTACGAAATGTTTACTATAGAGTACTAAACCATTAGAGAAGGTCAATACCGTATAAACAATTTACCCATGCAATATTTATATTATAATAAATGTCTTCATAAAATAAAACTAAATACTGAACAGATTTTATAAAATGTGTAAAAATATTTAATAGAGACCTTGCTTACTACTTACAAAAATTAACAAAATTACGACGGATCTAATACCTACCTAGCCCCCTCCAAGTGAACTCCAGGCTGTATCAGCTTTAAAAATATATTTTTTGTAAATATCTCAAATATGTATACAGCTCATACAAAGTTTTTATAACACAAGTTATTGAGAAAAATGTTATTTCAGAAACCAATGATACTATGCTCCGTTTAAAAGTTTTTTTCATAATGTTATTAGCATTAATGGATTTTGATCAAAATCAATCTTATCAGCTCGTAACAGTGTCGAACGCTATTTTTTCGTATTAATCTCATGAAAATTGGTTTAGCAGTTTCGGAGCTATCGTGGGCCGGACAGACACAGACACAAACGACGAGATTAACAAAGATCCAATTACACCCAAATCTGAGGGCACGTTAGTACCTGGCCAACTTCGCGCAACTGCTGTATCATTTTTTCGTGATCTATCTAAAAATCTACTTCGGAATGAGATACGAAACTCAGACTTTGCATAGTCGTAGATCTCCATAGAGTTAACAACTCCTCCAAGTTTAATGGACTTTTATAAAGTAGTCAAGTAGTAGTAGTAGTAGAAATTTCAAAAAACGTCGAAATTGCCACTTACTCATGTATAGATCATCAAAATTCTACTGTACTTCCAGACATGCTACATAGCTGACATTTGGCTGATAGAAATTATGACTATACCGATGGAATCCCTCTCCTATACAGGTAAAGTTATGTAAAGGTAACATTGCCCACTTCCAGAAACGCTAGAGAGCGGAGCTTTGCCAGACTGATAGGAACTATGATGAATCTATAGGAAAAACTTTAAAAACCCCAAAATTTTAATTTACTTCCCTCCCCTATAAATGTAATGTAATGTAAAAGTAATATTTTCCAATTTCAGAAACGCTAGAGAGCTGAGCTTTGGAAGGCCGATAGGAACTTTGATAAAACTATAGGAAAAGACAAAACCATATATGGTTATAGGTCTTTTATGTTTACCTCAAAAAAAATATTGTAGGCAAAAATCTAATTGTATTCTAAGGGTTTTGAAATAACACTTTTTTGGGCAGAGTATTGTAAACTTTGAAAAAAAAATCTGCATTTTTAAGAAGGGACTTAAATGCATCGCGCATTTAAAACCCCATTGCGATAAGCAAAACTGTTCTATACAAAATAATGTATCAAAAAATAAGTCAAAATTAAGTACGTTTTTTGAGGGTGGGTTTTTTTTGAAGACTTAAATGCGTACTAACGAAATCTTTTTGTTTGTAACTGTAAAAAGCCTTAATAAAAAACATTAAACACTTTTCCCCGAAAAGTGTTATTTTAAAACACTTACACGCTCATGTTCTTATTTCATAACACCCTTTAAATCGCAAAAATCCTCCTACAAGAGCCCACGCAAAACAAAATTGCTAATTTTTCCAGCATTGAAGCTTTGTGACTAGTGTTTGGCGTTGTTGGGATCTGATACTTACCAGAATTAAAGCTTTTAATACTCCTTGTCTTATAATTTCTTATTCACATATTGATCTCACAATGTTTAACTTTTTAATAAACACTTTTTTTAACACTCAAGCTTACACCATCGCTAGTAGAATTAACGCTTCAATCAAAAAACTAATCTCCAAAAAGTTTCAATTAAAAAAAAACAAAAAAGACCGTTACAGTTTAAAACGCTTTAAATTTAAAATAAAACAAAAATTAAAACCTAAAACTATTTTCGTATAGGAATCGTGAAAAATCCCATTAAAAGCCGTCGAACTATTTCGGAAAAAGTTTTTCAATCTGTTTAACGGCGTTTATCGACGGAACGTCAAAAACTTTTCATCATAGTGACCTGAGAAAATCGAAAAACAAATGATTTTCCCCGACCCACCGCCGATTTTCCTTCGCACGCGGGCCAGCCTGTTTTACTTTGAGAACTCCAAACTTTGACCACGTTTATATTTCAGTTTTAAACCTACCTAAGATTATTTTAACATAACTCTGTACAAGTTCAACGGCAAAGAAAAAGTAAGGCACTTTCATTATTTATGATTCTGATGATGAACATTGACATTGTATAGTCCTTTCATTTCAAAAAGCCGCCAAAAAAACCATAATAAAATTTGAAGTGTGAAACCCATTAAGGAATCCTAAACAAATAAAAGAGAATATGGGCCGGACTGGGAAATGTTTATAGTATATAGTCAAGTAAAATAAAACGTTTAATAAAAGTTGCTGCTTAATGCGTAAAATAATCATTAATAGATAGGTACTATATACTATGTAGCTTGCCCCTGTAATATGTGTAATACGTTCGTATATTCTGGAGCGATTTCCATAATTTTCTACTGAGAGTTGCGCATACATATCAAAAATAATATCTTGAGTTTTCCTCGTACAATGTGTTTTTAAAAGTTTTGCCTTGCCCTTTGGATATTTTTAACTTCCCGCGTAGCAATGGCTAGAGAGAATGTATTATTTTCGACGATTTGAGATAACGCCAAAAATGTTGTTATTTGGATGTATTTTGACCTATCCTAGCAATATCGTCGTAATGTCTGTCTGCGTGTGTGTATATTATATTATAGCTAAAATAGTGTCCGATACTCTTACGAGCTTATTAGATTTTGGTCAAAATCCATTAATGCGAATTGTTGGTGCAAGCAATGAATTTCCTATTTTTCATTTTCTTTTCCTTTTCTGCGCGTTTAAAATAATTTAAATTTTCGCGCTCTTAAATATGCAAATGGGTTTTCACGGCACCGCACACGTGCGAGGACAAGCAGCGCCGCGATGAGTGCGCAAACAACCACCGTCACAACAAGACACTAGAAAAATCACGTTCCCAAAAAAGTGAATTTTGAGGTGAAAAACTGGACGTTTAAACGTTGACTGGAGCCGCAAGAGAGTCCGAGGTAGGTGCCTTTTCATATAAAATTCCATATGTATCGTAACTTTCCATTTACAATCGTCAATACCGACAATTATTTTTAAATGTGCTTGTAAAGCCAAACCGGCGACCTGTCGAAGGAAATTCCATTATTTTTCAGTACTTGCACGCACATTTAATGGTCCTTCCACCCAAATAATAGTTTTTCCAACTACCTAGACTCCTGTGGTTCACCAATTTCCTACAAAAATTCCAAATTTCCATATATTTTCAAAATTTCATTTCCAAAAGTGAGTCGGCTATTTTCTTATTGGTAATCACGCCATATTGATTCGCACCGGTTGGACATATTTTCCTAAAAGTTGACCGAAGTTTTCATTACGTTTCAAAAATAACTATCGCCAATGTGCATATTTTCAAAGTTGATCGCTTTGTTCATTACATTTTCAGTAAAAGTGGCGTCAATACGCCGAAAGTGAAATTTTAAGGCGGTTCTTCCATCTACTTTCCTTTAATTATCGATTTTACAGGTGTCGCGTTAACGCGCAGGTGCAAGTGTCGCCGTCACCAGGGTCATCCCGCTTGAATAGTGACGTGGGTCTCACGTTGCGCGCTCGTCGTTTTTTCGAATACCGACTTTTCTTAAAAACTTTCAAACAGGACCGCTAGTCGTATGCACAGAGTGTGCGACTTGGAATCGAGAGGTACGGGGTTTAATCCTTGGTGAGACATAAAAGTTTTTTTTAAAGGATATGTTCAAATAATAACATACAGACAAACTTACAAACATTTCATTTCAAAATTTTCGAAAAAAGTTAATAAAATTGTTTAATTTTTGCTTAAATTCGGGTTATATTTTAAGCTATATTTTAAGCATTTTTTTTGGGTAATTTTAAAAACAAATTAACTTTCAAAAACAAAAATGTCTACGCAAAAACAGAAAAAACTTTGCGACAAAAGGCTTTTGAGCTTCAACCAAATGGCGGAAGCTCACGAGGTAGCTTTGAAAGCGAACTCGGATACAGCGTTTCACTTTTTGTTTAAATCCAGATATGAAGACGTCGAAGAATGTCATGCTCAATTCTATAATTTTCATAACCAAATTATTGGCTCTCTCGAAGAGTTTAAACTTTCATTTGACGTGCAGGATAAAACTAGAAAAGACTTTGACAAGCTTTATTATGAATGTAAGGGTATTTACTACGACCTTTTTAGGGCCAACCCTGTCAATTACGTGGGCAACCCTAACCAACAAAATATTGTTCAGAGGTCAAATACAAGATCATTTCCACAACCAAGGTTGCCAATTTTCGATGGTAATTATAAAAACTGGCAACACTGGTTTGACTTATTTAAAGTCATGGTACATCAAAATTCTGATTTAAGTGATATAGAGAAATTTCAACAATTGCGGAGTTCTGTTCTGAATGAAGCCCTTTCTCTAGTAAAAACCATTCCCCTCGCAGATAGCAATTATCACATTGCGTATGAAACCTTAGTAAAGAGGTATCAAAATAAACGAATTATTGCTACTACCGCTTTGAATGCTATTAACTTTCTTTCAACTAAATCCAGTTCTGGGAAAGAATTACGTTCCATGTTGGATACATTTTCTGAGAATCTAGCCATCTTAAATGAGCTTGGTTTTCCTACAAAAGAATGGGACTTTCTTACTTTTAACATGATGCTGTCAAAACTTGAAGTCAAGATGAGGACTGATTTCGAACTTTACTATAGTAGAGAGAAAAACAATTCAGAAATTCCGTCCTACACTGATCTTTACACGTTTATAGAAAATCATTGCGTTGCGCTCGAATCTGTAGTGCAAATGCCCAGTTTTAGTAGGCAAAATCAAACCCCTAGACAACCTCAAACTACGCGTAATTCTCAACAGAACAGTTTTCAGAGAAACAGTTTTAATAATTTTAATTCACCTTCTGCTTTCAATACAACTATTTCAAATCAAAGTTCAAATTCAAGAAATCAACAAAATACTTTACAAAATAGCAATCAACGCAGCAACCCTCAAATACAAAATAATCAGAACAGAACTTTTAATCCAAAAATAAAATGTATATATATGATAATAAAATTATCGAAATGTATCGAATTTCAAAACAAAAGTCCACAGGAAAGGATGGGTTATGTTCGGCAGGTGAATCTATGTCAAAATTGCTTACATTTTGCTCACCAGACCGTGAATTGCCCCTCCTCCTACAACTGCATCACGTGTGGAGCCAGACATCATAGTCTTCTCCATGTTCCACAATCAGTAGCGCCCTCTATGAGTGTTAATTCATATCCTCCAGAGAACGCTAATATTCCACTTTCCAATTCCAATAGCACCCCTATGTCAGGAAGCCATTCCACAAACTATCATGCGACAATGATTTCCAAAAATTCCACTTTTCTACTTTCTACCGTTGTAGCTGACATGTTAGACTCAAGGGGACATTACCAACCAGTTCGTATCTTACTCGATTCTGCCTCAGAGGCAAACTTTATTTCAGAAAAATGTCTAAATCGTTTAGGTCTTTCGAAAAGCTTCTTTTCTACTTCTATTCAAGGCTTAAATCATGACATCTTCCAATACCAAAGGTAAGACGAAATGTCTTATCAAACCTCAAGGTCAAGCGGGACCTACCTTTGATTTTGAGGCTTTAGTACTTCCAAAACTTGGTACAGAGATTCCTTCTTGCGCTGTCGACTCGAGCAAGTGGAATCACATTCGCAATATCAAACTTTCTGATCAAAACTTCCATATACCAAGTTCCATTGATGTCCTAGTAGGTTGTGAACTTTTTCCGCATCTCTTACAAGAGGGAGTTATCCACGGAGAGCGTGGACAACCTAGTGCTTTTAATAGCATCTTTGGCTATGTGCTGATTGGTAAAGTTGAAACTTCAAAGCAACAAAATCCACAATCACTCATAAGCTGTTACACTTCTATCGAACCATCTCTGGATATCTGCCTAGAGCGCTTCTGGGAGATAGAGCAGGTTCCACATAAGGTTCATCACAGTCCTGAGGATATTATGTGCGAAAAATTATTTTCACAATCAGTTTCACGCAACAAATCAGGTAGATTCGTCGTTCCATTACCTTTCATAAACTTAGAACCCCAGTTGGGTGACACCTATCCAATCGCTTTAAAACGTTTCAAGCTTCAGGAAGCTAGACTTCTCAAAGACTCAGCTAATTATCAAGCTTACAAAGATTTTATGCAAGATTATTTAGACACTGGTCACATGATACCTATTCCTACGCCTATATCTAAAGATGTCTTGGATAATTCCTACTTTATCCCTCATCACAGTGTCTGGAACACTGGGAAGATAAGAGTGGTCTTTGATGGGTCTCAGCGTAGTCCCAGAGGTGTCTCACTCAACGAGACGTTGTGCGCAGGTCCTAAACTGCAAAATGATGTCCGTGAAATTCTACTTAATTTTCGAATTCATGCTGTAGCCTTTGTTACTGCCATAGTAAAAATGTTCCGACAGATTTTAATTATTCCTGAGCACACGCGTTATCAAAATATTCTATGGAGATTTTCTGAGGATGATCCTGTCCAAACCTACTCCTTAAGAACAGTTGTTTATGGACTTAAGTCATCACCTTACTTAGCTATTCGTACTATACAAGAACTAGCTAAACTTGAGTCTGAAAGGTATCCTAATGCTTCCAAGGTGCTTCTTAAAGACATTTACGTCGACGACGTGCTCACTGGGCAGGATTCTGTGGCCTCTGCCAAAGAACTTCAGTCGGAGTTAATCTCCCTGTTGCGCCTAGGAGGGTTTGAACTTAAAAAATGGGCGAGCAACAGTCCGGAACTTCTCTCCTCATTCTCAGAATCAGAAACACAAATGTCCATTCGTTTCGACAAATCCGAACCTAATTTTGTAAAAATATTAGGTCTCCAATGGAATCCTATCTCAGATTCGTTTACCTACTTGGTCGTACCAGAAGATAAACAAACCATGCACCAAGCGAGGTATCTTATCTCAAATCATGAAAATTTTTGATCCCTTAGGTTTCTGTTCTCCCGTTTCTTTACTTGCTAAGCATCTCATGCAAGATCTGTGGAAGGAGAAGCTGGACTGGGATTCTCAGCCTCCTCCGCATATCGTAAATGTTTGGAATCAATTTCGAACCGAACTTCCAAATCTTTCAAATATTCATTTACCTAGACGCCTTTCCATTGATCAACCACGTAGCATTGAACTTCACGGCTTTTCAGACGCCTCTATGATAGGTTACGCGGCTACGGTCTATTTCAGAATGGAGTCAGTTTTCGGAGAAATCCATACCTTTCTTGTAATGGCCAAATCTAAGGTCGCACCAGTGAAAACAGTCAGTCTTCCGCGACTGGAGCTTCTTGGTGCTACTTTACTTTGCGACCTAATTTCCTTTATTCAAAACACTTATTCAGATATTCTTAACTTCAACCAAATCTGTGCATGGTGTGATTCCCAAGTGGTTCTATGCTGGTTGGCGGCTTCACCTCACAGGTTTAAAACGTTTGTGGCAAACCGTATC
Source organism: Aspidapion aeneum (assembly GCA_963576565.1). Classification (NCBI taxonomy): domain Eukaryota; kingdom Metazoa; phylum Arthropoda; class Insecta; order Coleoptera; family Brentidae; genus Aspidapion; species Aspidapion aeneum. The sequence continues at coordinate 121,039,870 of OY755040.1, forward strand.
TGTCACATTCAAGAAACCATTTTTCCTACGGCCTGGAAATATATTCCATCAGCGCTAAATCCAGCCGACTGTGCTTCGCGCGGCCTTATGCCTAATCAACTTGTCAAACATGACTTGTATTGGGAAGGTCCTTGTTTTCTTAGGCTACCAAAAGAGAGCTGGCCTGATGATTTTCGCTGTCCAGACCCTCCGGAAAACGAGGTTATTCTGGAAGAACGCAAATCAGTATTTCAAACATGCACAGTTGACTTACACATGCTTGATACTTTTCTTTCTCGTTACTCTTCCCTAGAGAAAATTCAACGCATAATTTCCTATATTTTTCGCCTTACCGAAAAGAAATCTAAATATCCTAACGAAAATATTACCGAAGTAGAACTTCAACATTCTCTTATTGTTCTCGTTCGGCATGTTCAACGTTCCATCTTTGCTGATCTCATTTCACGTTTGAATGACGCAAAGCTACTTCCTAAAGAATTTCGTAAACTTTCACTTGTTCTAGATACACAAGGCTGTTTAAGAGTGGGGGGTCGATTACCACATTCTTCCGAACTCTCTTATTCAGCAAAACACCCTTTACTTTTACCACGTTCTCACCGTCTTACTCAACTTGTCATTGAGTACACTCACAAAAGGTACTGTCATCCCGGTCAAAAAACGTTGCATTACCTCTTGAGACAACAATTTTGGATCCTTTCCCCTCGCTATGCAATCGAGAGTATAACTTCTCATTGCATTTTATGCTATCGATTAAATACTAAACCTTCCGTACAAATCATGGGCAACTTGCCTGCTCAACGCATCTCTCAAGTAAAGGCATTTTCACATGTTGCCATAGATTATTGTGGTCCCTTTCCAATTACAATGGGAAAGTACCGAGGTGCAAAGGTATCCAAATGTTATAATATTGTCTTAGTCTGCTCCGCAACAAAGGCAGTTCACCTAGAACTTACCTCCGATATTTCCACCCCTACCTTTCTTGCGGCTTTTAAGAGATTTGTGGCAAGAAGAGGAAGAATCTCTGACATTTACTCAGATTGTGGTAGCGCGTTCTTGGGAGCTGATCGTTTACTCAAACAGTACTCCCAGGAGGCATGTCACAGTCTAAAAATTACCTGGCATTTTTCAAGTCCTGGTAGTCCGCACCTAAACGGACTAGCCGAGGCAGGAGTTAAATCCACCAAGGCAAATTTAAAACGTGTAATAGGTGAGCAACGGTTAACCTATGAAGAGTTTTTTACTTTTTTGTGTCAGGTCGAATCCATACTAAACAGCCGGCCTCTGTATGCCCAAAGTATGGATCCGAATGACTTTCTTCCACTGACCCCTGGTCATTTTCTTACCCTGGAATCGTTGAATTCCGTACCAGAACCCGATTTTTCTGATTCCAAGTTGAACACCCTGTCCCGCTGGCAGCTGGTGCAAAGGCTCCAGTCCGATTTTTGGAAACGCTGGAACTTGGAGTACCTAAACACCTTGCAACAGCGTTCTAAATGGACAGAGGCTTCTAACAATATTAAACTAAATACTTTAGTCGTGGTAAAGAATGAACAAAAACCGCCATTGCAATGGGCTGTTGGGCGAATTGTCGACGTACACCCTGGCTCAGACGGTCATATTCGCGTTGTGACCGTTAAAACAGCTACAGGAACATATCGTCGACCAGTAGTGAAACTATGTCCTTTGCCTATGCCCGACGCATAAGGCAAAATTTTCTTTTTCTTTCTTAATTTTTTCTAAGTATTTTTTTCTTTTCTTTTAATTTTAATTTACATGCATAATTTGGGTTAATGTTAAATTGTATCGTTTAATTGCTAATAGGCGAATATTATATAATTTTTTTTTCCTTTTCTTAACTAAGTAAAAACACACGTGTTTTGGCGGCCGGAAAATGTTGGTGCAAGCAATGAATTTCCTATTTTTCATTTTCTTTTCCTTTTCTGCGCGTTTAAAATAATTTAAATTTTCGCGCTCTTAAAAATGCATATTGGTTTTCACGGCACCGCACACGTGCGAGGACGAGCAGCGCCGCGATGAGTGCGCAAACAACCACCGTCACAACAAGACACTAGAAAAATCACGTTCCCAAAAAAGTGAATTTTGAGGTGAAAAACTGGACGTTTAAACGTTGACTGGAGCCGCAAGAGAGTCCGAGGTAGGTGCCTTTTCATATAAAATTCCATATGTATCGTAACTTTCCATTTACAATCGTCAATACCGACAATTATTTTTAAATGTGCTTGTAAAGCCAAACCGGCGACCTGTCGAAGGAAATTCCATTATTTTTCAGTACTTGCACGCACACGAATAACAGTTTTTTGACAATTAAAAACTTTCAAAAATGCTAACTTTAAAATGGAGCATCGTCTTAATACACTGTTTTCAAAAAGTAGTAGACTATATTTTCTTCAATAATTCGTGTTATTACCAAAAACTTCGTAGGAGCTTTAGTTTCTGAGATATTTAAAAAAAACTGTTTTCAAGGCTACTATATTATCATGGCTTCACTTGAAGTTTGATAATAGGCTAGCCAGGAAGGTGTCAGTTCCGTCATGGATCCATTTTTTTTTAGGGTTAAGGTTTGGTTTCTGTAAAACCGCAGACTCTAATGTTACCACCACTTCTTCTCCTCCTTGGTCCTCAAATGGTCTCCAAAAATTTGTTTTTGGTGTTTCAAATGGTCGCCAAAACGCCATTATTAATATCACTTAGTAAGTCTTCAGCCATTATTAATATCACTTACTTACTCCTCCTAATAATAAAAATGTCACTATAATAATGACATGAATTCAAATCCGTAATATAAACACAACCGCTAACAATTTTCGAAAGCATTTGTTATATTTCGAGAAGGAATTAGGTACTTATATCATAGAGTAAGATAGCCTATTACTTACTCTATGCTTATATGGTATAAGGTATGTTCGAAACTTTAATTTTAAAGAATGATGTACACCTAGCCGTGCTTAAAACACAGAAATTCTTCCCAAAATTTGAAAATAAATTTTCAATTTTTGCACAGACTCCTGCAAATCCCAAAATGATTATTATGATTAGGGTGGCACGCGCCAGTTTTTTGTGCGGCTTTTTGAAATGACAAAACTTTACAAGCAGTGGCCGCTCATGTGGTAGTGCCACGGAGCCATGGCACTACCGTATTTTCCTGCAAAAACAGGTTCATTTTTCAATTATTTCAGCAGAATTTTTTGATAAATTTTGAGCCATTTCATGGCGGGGTAAGTTTCTTTAAAAAAAATAGAATTAGATACACCAAATGTAGTAGCAGGTATGTTTTTTAATAACTTGTGGGTAAACATTTGGGCTCGACGCGACCCCCTGATTTTATTTACTCTCTCAAAATTCTGGCACCACCGTGTTGTATTCGATGGGATTAAATGGGACACTCGGTTATTATTAAAGATATCGATTTTCTGATTGTATCTTACCGTGCTCTTTTTTGGGTACTTAAAAATGGTGTAATCAGATTTTTGCTATACCCCGTGGTTTTGTTTTTGAAAAAATTACATTTTTATTAATTCCTTGTACCTCGCTTATTTTGCAAGATATTTTTATTCTGTAAAAACCTTTTCGAGGCAACTTTTTTAGAGCAAAATAATGGCGTTGTCAATTTTTTTAAATATTGTTTAGTTTTGAGATATGGTATTTATCATAATAAAATTAAATACGGACTTTTTTATTACTATTTTGATTGGTTTCATGCTATTGTTATCTTAAAATTACAAAACTGTAATATTCTTTACAGGTTAAGGTTAAAAAAACTATTTTATATATTTTTAAAAATTTTAGACAAAACCTGGAAATTTCCAAATACAAATTAAAAATTGCAAGACACGCTAGTTGAACGATGTTTAGTTTATCAGTTTTAAAACGTTAACTAAAAGATTTATAATTAAAGTATCAAAAGCTAATTCACACAAATAACATTGTCATTTTACTTGTCATTTTTTTGAATGGCTCATTCAAAGTTATTCTAGAATGGCTAGAAATCGACCATATCCAGATTTTGAAAAATGTTATATGTTTGACTGCTTTATTCAAGCAACAAAATTCCATATTCTTAACACAGAAGGTTATGTGCTAAACAGAGGAAATATTCTGGTTCAGTTTATATGTTAAGATGGAAACGTAGTATAAGAAACTTGTTAAACATTTGTTTTTCCTGGATAGTCGCTGTGTTTGTAAAATGTGCATCAATTTTCTAAACACTTTATACTCTATCGTCAACACGTGTGGAACGTATAAGACTAAAAATTAGAAATGCTTTTTTTTAAAATTTTATACCTTTTTTATTATCTTTTTTTGTTACAGTAGCTCATTCTAAAAACGGCCATCCAATTAGCTAGCATTGGCGGCCAAACTTCTTAATTTAAAACTATTTTTAATACATACACCTAGTTTTGAATTATTTTTAAAATATAATTAAACAGACAAAAATTTAATTTGACTTTGGTGTTCTATATAATTTGGCAATAACATCACAGAATTATAGGAAATTAAAATGTTCTTACTTACTGGGTTTCGGTAAATTTTTATACTCCACCAAAGAGTTTGTTTGAGCCGCGGAATATTGTTCGAATTTTTTTGTTCAAACCTTAGAGTAATAAAAATATAAAGAGAAGTAATCAACCGCGGCCCCGTGTAAATTTTCCCGATTCGTGGCGGTCATTCCTGAAAACTTAGAATTTACAGAATCCCCGGCAATGGCAACATAGCTGCGTCACTGGAATGATCTCGTTAAACCAAAGTGGGCTGAATTTGCACAATATTTTCATTAACATAGCACTTTTTGATTATTTTTACGTCCAACTAAGTTCTTTTTTACAAAAATAAAACTCAACACTCAGTAAAAAAACACCAAGTGAAAAAATAATCTTTTGTTTGAAACTCGTAGACAATGATTGAGTAGAAATAAAACTTTGGACTTCCATTGTCTTTATCTGAGGGCACGGCAGTGCCTCGCCAAGTACGCGCTGCCGTACCATCTTTTCTTGAAACATTTCAGCCCATATTTGACCTATCTAAAACTCTATTCGGAAAGAGCTACGAATCTCATATTTTGCACAGTTGTAGACCTTCATAAAGTTAACAACCCCTCCATGTTTCATGGACTTGTATACAGTAGTAAAGTAGTTACGAAATTTCAAAAAACGTCGAAATTGCCACTCACTCACTGACTCACTCACTCATGTATAGATCATCAATATTCTGCTGTACTTCCAGACATGCTACAAAGCTGAAATTTGGCAGACTGATAGAAATTATGACCAAACCCCTGCGAAAAATCAAAAAACACGAAAATTTTAATTTACTTCCCTCCCCTATACATGTAAAATTATGTAAAAGTAACATTGTCCACTTTCAGAAATGCTAGAGAGCTGAGCTTTTGAAGGCTGATAGCAACTATGATAAAACCATGGGAAAAAATTTAAAAACCTCAAAATTTTAAGTAAGGCATTGCAAAAGTTTTGAACAATATTCTGCATATTTTACTATTTTATAAATTAAATATTATCCAATTCCTTTAAAAAAGAAGTGAAATCATAACAAAAACATTTCATGTAAAAAAAGCCAAGTACGCGGCATTCCGTAAAAAGAATTGAGATAAAAGTAAAGTCAAGTTCTCCAATACAAATTTCAAAATGAAAGTAAGAAACTAGTTTGGAAATGTTTTATAAACTTGGCTATTACGGCTGTAAATGACTCTTAGGCACAGTGCTAAATTGAACATAAAGAAGTTTGGCTGTAATAGCAAAGCTTATAAAAACATTTCCAACTACTAAAATCTCTCATTATGAAATTTGTATTGGAGAACTTGGCCTTACTTTTATCTCAATTCTTTTTACGGAATGCCATTTTCGCGTACTAACAATCCAGTCTAAAGGCTACTACTTATACTACTTGATGGTGTGCAGTCGGCCCGCCCCCTTTTTACCTTCCTAGCCCGCACAGCAACGGCTAGAGAATGTATTGTTTTCGACAAAAAAATTTTTTTCAGATAACACCGAAAATGTGTTATTTGGGTGTATTTTGCCCTACCCTAGCAATATCGTCGTGATGTCTGTCTGTGTTGTGTGTGTTTGTATCTATATCTGTCCGTAACGCGATAGCTCCTAAACCGCTTAATCGATTTACATAAATATTTCAGGTAAAATAGCACTCGACACTGCAACGAGCTGATTAGATTTTAGTCAAAATTCATCAATGCTAACATGGGCGCACCCAGGGGGGGCCCCGGGCCCCCCCCCCCCAAGCCTTAGGTTTTATATGTCATGATAAAACAGAAAAAATAGCTTCAAATTTGACGTAATGAGGACTCGCCCCCCCCCCCAAGCAGCGGTAGTTCGTCGCGTCCCGCGAAAAACAAGAAGACCTTTTTTTTTTGGTTGCAAGATTTTTGAGGGGTGTCCTTTTGAGCTGTCGGACCGCTCCAACACACGATTACCTTTTTTTTTTTTTTGGTTGCACGATTTTTGCGAGGCGCCCGTTTTAGCTGTCGACCCCCGAGAGGTCTCGGGCCCCCCCAAGACACATTCCTGGGTGCGCCACTGATGCTAATGATGTTTTTTGACAGTTAAAAAGTTTAAAAAATGCTAACTTTTTAACGGAACGTCGTATCAATATGCGGTTTTCGGAATATAGCAGCGCGCGTTTTTTTTTTTTTGAAATATGTTATAACCGAAAAGTTCGTAGGAGCTTCCATTTCGGAGATATTTACAATAAACTGTTTTCAAGGTTGATATAACGTGGAGTGTGCTAATGGGCTAGAAAGGTATCAGATCCGTCATGGATCCATTTATTTAATTCTAAAACGCTTGTTTTCCTTAAGGTGTGGTTTCACACAGAAAAACTACAAAAATATACTTAGAGAAAATTATCCTATGAAATTTTCGTTTGGATGGTTAATAGTGCTTTAACTCTCCAAACAGAAAAGCCGCATTTTAAAATGATAAAATAGAATATTCTTAATACCGGTTAAAACTGTTGGAACAATGACTAATAGTTAATCGTCCTCTACAATAGGAAAAAGGATTCCCTGGGGCTATAGTCCAAGTAGCTCAAAACGAGACCCGGCCCTGCTAACACGAAATCCGTAATATGATGTCATACACCTGTTGCCACGTCCTGAAAAAATTGTGGGAAAAGGGGCCGTCATAAATTATGTTGTCTAAATGAGTTTTTATCGCAGGATGTAATAAGAAATACACAGCATAAACGACGCGACGCGGGCTAATAAGCGCATGACAAATTATCGCACGGTTTGAATAGCCTAACCAACTCAAAGCACTATATATTTTAGTAAGGTAAGAAGTCGAACCTTACTTATTATTTATAAAATTTTACAGAGGCAGAGGAGGCGGCAACAGCGGAAAAGCTACATTGTTTACCAACAAATGAATGAATGACCGCCGAAAACGGGCCTACTACTTCTCTTTATATTTTATTACTCTGAGGTTCAAACCCAAAATTGTTTGAAAATATTTTCGAAAGAAATTTTTTTTCAAAGATTTTGATAGAACAATTTGTTCAAAAGTATATTTTTCGAAAAATTTTTTTTCGAAGAAAACTTTTTTCAAAAAGATTTTTTTATATATTTATTTGAAAAATTATTTCCTTAAATTAGCTCCGTGCCCTGTTTTTGGGAGGTAGAAATTGGTATTATGCAAACCTTTGTCAATTGATTGCAAACGTTTCCTAACATCTCCATTGCATTGGGGGATATATTTTTTTGTTGAAAAAAAATCCAGTGGGCGTGTCTGAACAGATGAGGGTACGGTTGCGATCAATTCGCAAGGATTAGAATAACATCAATTTCTACCTCAATGGAGAACAGGAGAGCTAATTTACGGAAATAACGTTTTAAAAAATTGTTATTTAAACAAAAAGTTTTAAAAAGAATGCTTTTGAAAAAATTTTCCCTTGAAGAAAATATTTAAATGCTTTTTGAACAAAGTGTTTTCGAACAAATTTTCGCTACCCTATGATATTAGGGACATTTTGGGTCAGTTAAAATAACAGAAAATTTGACAGCTGTTACCGTTATTCTTGCCAAGAATAACGGCAACATTCAGGGCAGAAAAGATAGATTTTGGAACACTAAAGATAACATAACAAAAACATTAATTTAGTAGTTTTTAAAACTCCTTTAAACTTTTTGTTTATTTATATTTGTTTATTTATTTTTATTAGATTTATGGCTTTTTATAAACCAAACTACTGAATTTTAGCAAAAAATTCAACTGCATTAAAAAAAACAATACAAAACTAACCTTAAAATATAACTGTAACATTAAAGGACGTTCACCGTAAGTACCGGGCGCCGGTACCGTACACCACGGTGGATAGAATAGACCGGTGTTCGGATCTTATATATATATCGAATTTTTCACGTCATTGGTGGTCCACCTGATTTTTGTAAACAAAAGTTAGATATGATGATGACGAACAACGGAACAACTAATATTTTTTGAACTTTTTAAAAACTAAGGCAATTTTCCTACTGTTTTCTAGTACATCCTTATAAAATATAATTCTTTAGACTTATTATCGTTATTTTTTTTTAGCCCGCTTTATTTTTATTGCACAAAACTTAAACTACAAGTCAAACTGAATGTGATCGTTTAGTATCAAAGGTGAACCGAGGACTTGGGAAGTAAACAAAGATGTAGGTCATCGGATTATTTTTGAAGCTGAAACGAACACATTATTTTCTTCGTATTTTTATTTTTGTGTAAAAAAAAAATGAAGCGGGCTAAAAAAAATAACGACTGGTATCTTTTAAATTTATTATTTTATAAGAATATACTAAAAAATAGTAGGAAAATTGCCTTAGTTTTCAAAAAATTCAAAATATATTAGTTGTTCATATCATATCTAACTTTTGTTTACAAAAATCAGCTGGACCACCAGTGAAAATTTGACATTATATATAAGATCCGAACACCGGTCTATTCTATCCACCGTGACCGTACATAACAAAAAGGTGCGAGAAACTGCTAATGCGCAGACTCAGTAACAACAATAATGGTTACAAAGTGAAATACCCGACCCAAAATGTCTCTATTGTTAACTTAATATTGTTTAACTTGTATTTTTTCATCACTATTTTTTTGAAAAATTATCGTTGGTTAAATCATATTATATTATTGTGTACGAGTTATTTTTTTCTTTTCTAATTCTGTGTCTGGACCGCCTGGCACACATTTTTGAGCATTCTTATTAATAAAACTTTTAAAACTAACACGCTAGAATTTATTATAAATGGTCGTCTTGTCATTTCGCTTGTTTTGCAATAAAAACAAAAGATTATTGTCGGCGAAAATATTTATTTGATTTAAAAAAAAATATGTTTGAGAAAAAAATTCAGTAGCGTTCAAAATATATCTATCTACTATTTATATGTGCCTTTACAGAACGAAAAAGAATTATAAATTCAATGACAGTTCACTAGCATTATTCTTCAAATTAGGGAAAAATGAGAAGTCTTTCACGGATTCACGCATCTGATTAGGTCGTATATTCGATGGAGATTAATATTTTATCCCTAGTTTAAAGAATAGATACATTAGGCTGATTTTAAATCTGACTTAAGTTTGATCGGGAGTTCCTTTATGCGTGTTCTCTCTCTGTTCTCCTGCCCTGTACCGACTGAACACTTCTCGGTCGGATCGTAGAAAAAGCTTGCGCAACGGAGGTCTTTTTGCATAGCACGTGACGGCTCGGAGCTAATTTAAAGCTTGCTATTGGTCAAAGCTTGTGATGCGGATGGTCACATCGTTCAAGACCAAGAATAGATACCCTGAAGTCCTACACTGGTATGCCAGTGGTTTTATTCTCGTTATCGTGTGAAGTGATAGACCATATCGTTGTGCGAAATATCCCCTCGCGATCAATAACAAGCAGAGAAATCTTCCGCTTGCCTTGAGGTGAGCCAATGAATACACAACTCTATGTCGTGTATTCTTTGGGTGAGCGCAGCATAATCTTCTCTATTACATTTGCTCTGGGTTAAAGAAGGTAAGAACATATTCCATCACGGGTACGAAATTCAAAATTCTGCTTTTTGAAAGTATTAAAACAAATGATATACCAAAGGTAGCATAATATTATTTCAAAATGTCATTATGTCAGTCATTAGAGAATTATTGAAATAAAGCCATGCTATAATAGTGCCAGGCACAATTTTGACACCTTCACATTGTAATATCAGTTGTAATCTTTCAACACACGGCCTTTGTTTACTATATGAACCGGCATAAATAGTGCCTTCTTTTATTAATTGAAAATAAACGACAAAAGATTTAAATTCGACTTTAGTATGTCAATTTTGAAGGATTAACTGTCAGTTTTCAATTTGAATGTGTCAAAATAGTGCATGGCTGTATTTCAATAATTCTCTATTATTTTTTGAACTTTGACAATTTAAATAGAAAAGGGGGAACTTATAATTATATTTAGTTTTTTAGAACTAGCAGATTTGTAATTTTTCCGTATTTGAAAAATAGCTACACAGGATATAAGAAATATTTACCTTCCTAGCCCATGTAGCAATGCCTAGAGAAGGTATTATTTTCGTCGAAAATTTTTTTTTGACGTGTGTTTATTATTTTTGTGGGTAACACGATTGCTCCTAAACCGGTAAACCGATCCTCATTAAATTTCTAGGTAAAATAGTGTTCGACACTTTAAATCAAAATCCATTATTGCTATTGACAGTTTTTTGACAATTAAATAATTTAAGAAATGCTAAATTTTTAATATGCGGTTTTCGGAATATATCAAACATATTAAGAGTTTTAGTTTCTGAGGTATTTAGAAAAAACTGTTTTCAAGGCTGATATATCAGGGCTTTACTTAAAGTGTGCTAAAAGGCTAGCTAGGAAGGTACCAGATCTGTCATGGATCTATTTATTTTTCTTAAATAAAGACTTTTAATACTGTAGACTGTAGAAATAATTTTTGCTACGTCTGTCAGTGCCTTGAAAAAACAATTTATTTAATTTTAGTTCGAAGATCGGGTTCATATATTTTTTCAAAAATTATAATTTATGGCCCTCTTCAAGATTTTTAATGTAAATCGCTAAAAGTTTGTAATCTCGTGTTTTAGCCAGGCATTAGCAAACATTTTATCCAATAGTAAAAATAAAAGTTTAAAAATAAATTTACGCGTATTGTATAGGTATTAGATGTCTGTCTTGATTTAAAAAAAAAAGTACTTTATTATAGTGATGCCTTGCTTTTAAGTAGATTGCCATGGGCGGACCCAGGGTGGGGGCTCGGGGCCCGGCCCCCCAATCTTAAATTAAAAAAAAATTAGATATTTTATTAATAAAATAGCATAAAATACGGCATCATGGGGTCTCGCCCCCCCCCCCTCAGGACTCTTGGCCCGTTCAAGAAATATTCCTGGGTGCGCCACTGAGATTGCTTTTTAAGCCAACGGCCGGCGGTCCTGGAACCAAAGTCTGGAGGGGGGTGAGGGTCAAGCGGTGACTGTAAGGTAAATAACGGCACAGGAAAAAAGCGTACAGGATAAAGCGCACACGTAAAAAGAACACGCGGAAAAAGCGGACAAAGTAAAACAGTGCACAGGAAAATCATACAATGAGAAGTTTTTCACTCATTACACAATGAAATACAGTTGAGTTTTTAAAGACGAGAGTATTAAAAATTTCATAAAATTTAAAAATAAAAAGAATAAAATAAATTTAAGAATATTTGAGTTTTATAAAAATCCATGAAAACTTACACCGACACACAAAATAAAAAAAAATGGCCTGTACATTTGATCAGACCTATCTATCTATAAGTGTTTCGGTGCGCTGAATCCGAATCTGGGGTTTGTTTTGAACGTACACCATAAAATTTCGGGTAAATTAAATAAATAAATACTGGAATTTTTCGCCCACACACAAAAAAAACTGCGAAAAAGGCCGAAAACCGTAAAAAAATTTCGGTTATGAAAATTTATAATTTTTTTTTGAATGATGTCAAAGTGGTATTATAAAGTAGTTCTGCGCAGTGGTCAAATAGTACATGACTTTTTTTTAATTGAGATCTAAGATCAAGCGCGTTCTGGGTCCAAAATCTAGGGGGGGGGGGGGCTATAGTCAAGAAAAAAATTATTTTTAATTTAGTTTTTTTTCTAGGAGGTTAATTCTCCTGTTTCCTTTTTAATTATAAGGAAAAAATGCAATTTATTTTCTAGGGGGTAATTACCACGTTACCCCCCCTAAAATCCGCGCTTGATTGAGATTGGTCTTATTTGGTTTAATGTAAATAATTTATTTGTTGGCTTTGAAAATGTATCATTAATATTAGAATATTTTGGTTTTCGTATTATTCGACATTTTGCACGCCTACGGACAAAACGGACAAGATATTTCGATTACGCACAGAAAAACATATAGATAGGTACCAGGTACGTCTTGATAAATGTGCAAACCTCGTCTTGATTTTCTATACTGGAGTTATTATTGTTAAGTTTTTTCTATGTGCGCTTTTTTTCGCATGCGATTTTTTCCACATGCGCTTTTTTCTTGTGCGGACATTTATTATTGTGCGTTTGTTTCCCCGTTCGTTTCATTATCGGAAATCAGATAAAGTCAAGAAAAATATATATTTTTTTAGCCTTTAACTCGTCTGTGATAGCTACCAGTCTCTGTACCTTATATATTTTTTTCGGGCTTTGGGTTGGGGGTTGATTACCCCCCTTTGGTTGTTTGATATGGACTATGAAAATCTCAATGAAGGACGCTTCAATGGCATAGCAGTATCACGGCCGTTTTTTATGATCAAAACACAAGAGCTGGTGCTCTTTTTAATGTGTCCTTTATGATTTTGTCCGATTTTGAGCAAAGACGATATATTATGTTTTTGTCCGATTAGTACCAATTCTTTTTTGACCGCAGATAACTTTGCCCATGTCTTGTTTTAATCAATGACGTTTTTGGTAATGTCCGCTTATTAATACTACGGTTTTTGAAATTGGACTGTTAGCTGCTTTTTAACGTACGTAATTGTACGTACAGATACTCTCACATCACCGTACCGTCAACCACACGGCAAATCTTCTGAGGCTCTATTTCGGGTCTTCAATAGTGATGGAAATATTTAAAAAACTATTATCTTTCATATTTTGTAACCTTAGGAAGCGTACTTAAATTACGCAACGCAAAAATTCAGGATTTTTGAACCCCCCCCCCCCCCCCCCCGCGTAACGCATTTTCAAGAAAAAACACAATAAAATAACATTGAGTGTAACGCAAGGCCAGAATCCCCCCTCCCGTCAGTGAGCGTTACGTAATTTAAGGATAGGCTCTTATAAGCATTAAACTTACTATAGAACAATTTTTATTTCCGATACTATTTAAGATTTTGAGGAAGTAGACTGGAAAGAAAATGTTATTAAGTGTGATGCTGATGACAGCGACTAGTGAATAGTGTGTCAAAAATTAGATTTTTGCTGTACAAATTTGACCTTATTTCTGTATATTTGTTTGAAGAATAACTTCTGATTTGTGTTCACGTATAAGCCTACTGCGTTTTCCGGTGCTTTGTTATGATTTTATAAATAAATATTTCCTTTTCTGTTATTTTTTTTTATTTCATGTTTCCAATATTTCCAATGTTTCAAGAAATCTTTCCGGAAATATTTCCGAAAATATATTTCTGGAAATTTTACAACACTAGTCTTGAACGATGTGACCATCCACACCAGACGGTTTGACCAATAGCAAACTCTGAGTGGTCAAATATTGAGCGAAATGACTTGTCTTGGCAAATGGCATAGTCTCCCACTCTTCAGAGTTAGTGAATTTTACGTGTTTGAAGTGAAATCTGTTCCCCTGCCAAGTACCAACTGAACGTTCCTCGTTCGGATCGTAGAAGAAGCTGGTGCAATGGAGGTTTTTTCGCATAGCACGTGACGGCTCCGAGCTAATTTAAAGCTTGCCATTGGCCAAAGCATGTGATGGGAACTATCACATCGTTCAAGTACGGGAATACCTAGCCAGAAATAAATGGATATATTCACACTGTAAGAATCTTTGACGTATCGTTGACGGTTCGGTTCGGTTCGGTTTGGTTCGGTTCGGTTCGGTTCGGCTAATTTAAAACTTGCCATTGGCCAAAGCATGTGATGGGAACTATCACATCGTTAAAGTACGGGAATACCTAGCCAGAAATAAATGGATATATTCACACTGTAAGAATCTTTGACGTATCGTTGACGGTACGGTTACGGTACGGTAACCTGACGGTTCTTGAACACTCGACAACCTTTTTAATGTCATCTTGTTTTTCCTACAGACACAATACAAAGAAACAGTGCGTTATTTAGCAACACCGCATGGTTAAAAATAGGTACGATTTTTTTTGGAGTTTTTAATGCCTGCTAAAACTCCGGGCTTTCCACACAGTGTTCCACTAATTGCACATTTTGAATATGGACTCTTTCCTGACTTCAGAGCGATATTCATATAAATCCTAGCTGATCCTCTTCTCGAAATTTTATCAATTTTTTCCCATTTTTCTAGTTAGTCTAGGCGCTGACTACTATCACGTGTGACCTAATATGTGCGCTCAGTTGCTGGGCATTGTTTAGCACCCATAGGTGTATAAAAAAGAAATAAAATTAAAGACTTCCATTGTCTTAAAGGCAAACAAAGTGTATAAAAAAGGTTTGGTCACGTGGTTGAACTCATGGTCGTTTGGCCGCCATCCTTGAAAATGGTCGCCAAATTGATAGATTTTTTTGTTTAAGCGTATCGCCCTACCCAGTCATCCGATATTAATTTTTAAAGACTTGTTATACTCCTTTTTTAAAGGCAAATAAATTTTGTAATTACACATTTTTTAATAAATCAAGTAGTCTTTGAGATATACCAAGATTATTAGTATCATAGAGTAAGATAGCCTATGGCAGCAGAGGCACGGTCCCGGCTTACGGATCTTTTAGTTTACCTAGCCAGCGCTAGCTGCGGAATTATATTAAATTAAAAATTTTCTGGTAAATGCTCGCTCTTTGACTGTGCTTTGTTGTCCGATCTCTTGTCGTGGCTCAATCGACCCAAAAAGTACATAGATATGTGGCCTTGAAATAAAAATAAATGTGTATGAGTATATAATAGACTATATACCTACTTCGTGCTCGAGCCGCTTCACTTTTTCCCTTCCGCGAAGTCAAGAGGTCATTCTATCAATCTCAAGCAAGCGGTACACATCAATATCAGATCAATTCAGTATTTTGTTTTTGGCGTGATGCAAAATATCGCACACGTAAAACTAAAAAGACATAACTCAAAAATTTAAAAATGTGTCCCTGCAATAAAAATACTTACAACGTGTCTTTTTCGGTTTAGGACAACTGGGCGCCGCCAACTGGGATAAAATATGTAGATGAAAAATAAAATATATTATTTATATAAAAACATCTTTAAAAAATCCTTTGCGCAATATTTTTTACAAGCTTTTATTTAGCTTCAGATGTTCTGTCTAACTAACTATCTATCAAATCTTGTGAAGCGTTTTTGACACACGTAGTGGTCCCATGACAATACAACATTAAGAAAAAAATATCCTCCCACCCCTACCCCCACCCCCTTCTATAGAAAAATTTGTTTTTGACACACATCCCGTAATCCGATTTGGATGAAATTTGGTATACATATAGTGATCCGATGAGAATACAATAATAAGAAAAAATATCCTCGCACCTCTACCCCCACCCCCTTTCATAGAAAAATGAGTTTTTGACACACTTCCCATTATCCGGTTTGGATGAAATTTGGTATTCACATAGTGGTCGGATGACAATACAACATTAAAAAAAATATCCTCCCACCCTACCCCCACCCCTTCCATAGAAAATGCGTTTTTGACACCCTTCCCATTATCCGATTTGGAGGAAATTTGGTATACATATAGTGGTCCGATGAGAAAACAACATTGATAAAAAAATCCTACCACCCTACCCCCGCCCCTTCTATAGAAAAATGTGTTTTTGACACACTTCCCGTTATCCGATTTGGATAAAATTTGGTATACACATAGTGGTCCGATGATAATACAACAATAAGAAAAAATATCCTCCCACCCCTACCCCCACCCCCTTCTATAGAAAAATTTGTTTTTGACAGACACACATCCCGTAATCCGATTTGGAAAAAATTTGGTATACATATAGTGATCCGATGACAATACAATATTAAGAAAAAAATATCCTCCCACCCCTACCCCCACCCCCTTTCATAGAAAAATGAGTTTTTGACACACTTCCCATTATCCGGTTTGGATGAAATTTGGTATTCACCTAGTGGTCCGATGACAAGACAACATTAAAAAAAATATCCTCCCACCCTACCCCCACCCCTTCCATAGAAAATGCGTTTTTGACACCCTTCCCATTATCCGATTTGGATGAAATTTGGTATACATATAGTGGTCCGATAACAATACAACAATAATGAAAAAATGTCCTCCCACCCCTACCCCCACCCCCTTCCATAAAAAATGCGTTTTTGACACACTTCACTTCAAATGACTTTTATAAAATTTGGTATATGCATAAAGGTCCGATGGCAATACAGCCCAAACAAAAAATATATTTCTAACTCTACCCTCACCCTCTCCTTCCCCCAATAGAAAAATGAGTTTCCAAATAACTCACGATCAGCGATTTCATTATAATCTAGAATAAACTCTATTTATTTACTTCTGCATTTTTCTGCTAGATTGATTCTTGCAAATAGTGATATTTAATTGATACGGATATCTTATCGTAATAACATCATCAAAATTTCAATTTCTTTTACTAATTTATTTGAAATTTGTTTTTGTTAAGTAAAGTTAAATCCATTAAGTCGACTGTTGAATCTTGGTAGTTGTCGTGTTTGGTGACCTGGTAATACTACAATTTACGTTTTTTATTACAACAATGGCGGATCCAAAAATCAAAATGGCGGATCCAAAATGGCGGATTTTTTTATTTACCAACCGATTTGTCTCAAACTTGAAATATTACATTGCTTGAGGACATTTAACACAATTTTTAACTCAAACTTTAAAAAAACAAAATGGCGGATCCAAAATGGCGGACTTTTTTATTTATTAATCATTGTTTTTGAAATTATACGAAAATGTTTTATGAGACAGAATATTGCATTTTTTTGAGAACAATAAGTTGGTAATTAAAAAAAAAATATATACAAAGCTTTTAAAAAAATAGTAGGTAGGTACCATGTTTTTTAAAAATTATTAAGATTCAAAAGTATTTCGTTAGTTCAGAAATGACAAAAATTAAATTTTTTATAAACGTAAAGTTTAGTACTCGTGAATAAAGAAAACAAAAATTGTTCGTGGCTAAGCGGGTGTAGAAATATTTTGTTTCTCTTGTCTTTTTCCGTAGGCAGCTCGAAAGCTGTCCACTTACGGAGGTCCAAGATCACATCATTAGGTCGTGGACCTCTGTCGGTTTACAGCTTTCGAGTTGCCCACGGAAAATACAAGAGAAACAAAATCTTTCTATACCCGCTTAGCCACGAATTTATTTTAAAAAAATTTTACCTACTCTGTAGATCTTTTTAAATCTAAATCACCATATGTATACCAAATTTCATCCAAATCGGAAAACGCGATGTGTGTCAAAAACAAATTTTTCTATGGAAGGGGGTGGGGGTAGGGGTGGGAGGATATTTTTTTCTTATTGTATAATCATCGGACCACTATGTGTATACCAAAGTTTATCCAAATCGGATAACGGGAAGTGTGTCAAAAACACATTTTTCTATAGAAGGGGTGGGGGTAGGGGTGGTAGGATATTTTTTTCTTAATGTTGTATTGTCATGGGACCACTACGTGTGTACCAAATTTCATCCAAATCGGATAATGGGAAGTGTATCAAAAACTCATTCTTCTATGAAAGGGGGTGGGGATAGAGGTGGGAGGATATTTTTTTCTTAATATTGTATTGTCATCGGATCACTATATGTATACCAAATTTCATCCAAATCGGATAATGGGAAGTGTGTCAAAAACTCATTTTTCTATGAAAGGGGGTGGGGATAGAGGTGGGAGGATATTTTTTTCTTAATATTGTATTGTCATCGGATCACTATATGTATACCAAATTTCATCCAAATCGGATAATGGGAAGTGTGTCAAAAACTCATTTTTCTATGAAAGGGGGTGGGGGTAGAGGTGGGAGGATATTTTTTTTAATATTGTATTGTCATCGGATCACTATATGTATACCAAATTTCATCCAAATCGGATAATGGGAAGTGTGTCAAAAACATTTTTGTATGAAAGGGGGTGGGGGTAGGGGTGGGAGGATATTTTTTTCTTAATATTATATTTTCATCGGATCACTCACTATATATATACCAAATTTCATCTAAATCGGATAACGGGATGTGTATCAAAAACAAATTTTTTTATGGAAGGGGGTGGGGGTAGGGGTGGGAGGATATTTTTTTCTTATTATTGTATTCTCATCGGATCACTATATGTATACCAAATTTTATCCAAATCGGATAACGGGAAGTGTATCAAAAACACATTTTTCTATAGAAAGGGTGGGGCTAGGGGTGGGAGGATATTTTTTTCTTAGTGTTGTATTGTTATGGGACCACTACGTGTGTACCAAATTTCATCCAAATCGGATAATGGGAAGTGTGTCAAAAACGCTTCACAAGATTTGATAGATAGTTAGTTAGACAGAACATCTGAAGCTAAATATAAAAGCTTGTAAAAAATTGCGTAAGGGATTTTTTAAAGATGTTATTATATAAATAATATATTTTATTTTTCATCCACACATTTTATCCAAAAAAAAAAAATTTAGTCCGGCGCCGAGTTGGCCCGGCGCCGAGTTGGTCCGGCGCCCAGTTGGTGGCGCCGAGTTGGCGGCGCCCAGTTGTCCCATTCCGTGTCTTTTTAGCTCATATTTTAACTTTGTGCTTATAAACAAAAGTTTTCCATAATTTCCCGAAAAATTGTAAACAAAGTAAATTTTGGTGATCTTTAGTTAAAAAGCACATTTGAATGCATTTTTGCTACATAAACTCATTTTCAAAACTTTTGAGTTGCGTCTCTTTAGATTTAAGGGTGCGATATGGATAATATTAAATATTCCGGAAACAAATGTATGTATTTTAATTGTGGAAAGTCTAAATATGGTTGTTCTGCTGGTGTGAGGCAATTTACATTTCCCAGAAATGTGGAGCTGTGCAAGAAGTGGATAAGAAATTGTGGTAAATAAGAGAGTCCTTAATACCTTAAGTATTTTGACCTTACTAGCCCGCACAGGCTAATAAAGGTATTGTTTTCGACGAAAAAAAATTTTTTGTGATAACGCCGAAAATGTGTTATTTGGGTGTATTTTGACCTATCCTATTAATATCGTCGTGATGTATGTCTATGTGTGTGTCTGTCCGTAACACGATAGCTCCTAAACCGCTGAACCGGTTTTCATAAAATTTTAAGGTAAAATCGTATTCGACACTCTAACGAGCTGATTAGTTTTTCAAAATCCAATAACGCTAATGACAGTTTTTTGACAATTAAAATTTTTAAAGGAGCATCGCATCAATATGCGGTTTTCAGAATATAGTAGATTAGATTTTGCTCAATAAAAAAAACTATGTAGGAGCATTACAAAAAAGTGCATTCAAAGCTGATTATCATAGCTTCACTTGTGCTAATAGGCTAGCTAGGAAGGTATCAGATCCGTCATGGATCGATTTATTTATTTTAATCAAACAAAAATAAAACTAAATAACTACTCTTTTGCAAATGTCAGGCATTTGTAAAAAATCGAGTGGTGGCTCGGTATTTCCTTTTGGTGTACAGGTTAGGGTAAATACCAGGAAATACTTGGGGAGTTCTGGGAAATATACTAGGAAATACCGGGAAGTGCTTGGGAAATACTAGAAAATACCATTGAAATTGGAGGAAATACTGTAAGTATTATACCGTAGGTATTTCCCTTTGGTGTACAAAAATCGGCGATCGACCCACCCCTTGCAAAAAACCTAAATTTGAGAAATACATTAAGCATTGAAAAAATATATTGTGGGAGGTTGTTAGTCCTTACAACTTTATACAGGGTGTCTCATAACTTAGGGGCCATAGTGCAGCAGGTGATAGAGGAGGTTATTTCCAAGAAAAAAGTTTATATAACATAAGGGTCACACATCTGTTTTTAAGATATAGGATTTTTAAAATTTGTCACAGCCATTGGGATTCAAAAATGTGGTATTTCTTTTTTTGATACAAAAACAAGTTGAGATTGAGATACAGGCTGTCAAAATAACCACATAAAAAAATAATAATTTTTTGAAAAAATTAATTTTTGCTTACTTATTCTTTTAAAAAATATTAATAATATTTTATTATTATGTCTCGCTAGAGACTTGTAGTTATTAACAAAAAATATTTTTAAAAAATTGCGTTTAATATTTTATTCATAAAAGTTTATACCAAAAAATAGTTTTTCCTAAAAAAAATTTACCGACTAATTTTGTTAAAAATAATTTGTATATCAACTTATTGCTCTTGTTCTAATACACGACTTTACCCAATTTCATATTTTTACAGCGTTTTTTAAAAAGTTATTATCAAAATAGTTTAAAAAATCGCCATCTTTGATGCTCTGTATCTCGACAAAGAAAGTGTTTTGACCCATGCATCATAGAAACTTTTTTATCAGGCATGATCTCCTCTATCACCTGTTGGCCTATGGCCCCTAAGTTATGGGACACCCTGTATAGTTCAGGCCCTACGGGGTGCGATACTGCGTTTAATGATAGAAGCAACACATTTGGTATGGATAGACTCGCCCGAACATTTTACGAAAGGGAACCCCCCCAACCCTGGCAGGGGGGTGGTTCCCCCCTTAAAAGTGCTTTTTGACGGTTTTTGCTAATAACTTGAAAACGGTCAACTTTTCTAAAATTATTCTAAATATTATTTTGCAAGCGGATAAAATTTCCTTTTTGACCATGTAGGTACCTTAGTACCCTCTAAAGGCAGTGGTGCACGTTCTATAGACCTACGAAAAAAAGGAAAAATGTTTATATGTTTTTTTAAATTTTTCTTGTCGCATTTTGTATTCTTAACACATTGTTTTTTTCAAAAAAATATTTTTGTTCAAAAACCCATTGTATACAAATATTTAATAAGTTAGATATAACTTTTGAAAGTAGCCGCTTTAAAACAAAAATGTTGAACATTAATTTTTGTAATTAAGTAAACAATACTCAAGGTGAGTAAAGAAATATTTTTGATTAGTATTAACTTAAAACTTAATTTTTCAAGTTGAATTCATTTAAATTGGGGCGAGGGGGCATTCCTCCTAGCTCAGGCAAGATTCGGGCAAATCCACTTTCTAGAAGCATTTTATATTACTTTTTAGCAAATGGGCAATTCCCCCAATTTTGACCCCGCTGAATCCGAATATCCCTGTTGCCAACTCGAAATATTGACAGGGGCTGAGATATTCAAGATGGCGGCGAAAATGGCGGTGGAATTTTAAATTGCCGCTGGAAAGCCCAAATTGTCACAGGTGTACATTCAAAACATATATTTGTATAATTAAAAAATAATAACATATTATTATTTTTTTAAATGGCTGCAAAAACCTCTAAAAACCCCCCCAGACCCCCCAAAATCTGAAAGTTTGAGGTTTTTTCAAATTTTCTTAAAAACTAAGCTTCTAAGAGAAAAATGTAAAATATACTTTATTGTGGACAATAAAATTCCCGTGTCAACATGGTATAACTTAATAAAGTTAGACTAATAACAAGCTCTCCAGCGGCGTCCGTTAATTGAAGTAATTAAAAAAAGTTGAAAAAATATCTGTTTTTTTCCAAGATTTATTTAATTTTTTAAAAAAACTTATATCTACAGAAAACCGTGTAATACATTTTGGTATACTCAATAAAATTTCCTTCAAAATGACGTATAACATGATTAAATCGGTTTTATAAATAAAACTTCAGGGGCATCCGTAAATTAAATTAATTTTGAAAAAACAGAAAATAAACCATTTTTGTTACAAGTTTTATCTAATTTTCTCAAAAACTAAGATTAACATGAAAAAACTTGTTCTACACTTTTTTGTAGACAGGGAAATTCCCTTTTTAAAAATGTGAAACTTGGTGGGGTTTGACTTATAGCAAACTCTCCAGCGACGTCCGTCAATGGGGATGATTTCAACAAATCATTAAAAAAACATGTTTTTCATACGTTTGATTCAGTTTTCTTAAAAACCAAGGTCTTTATCAAAAAATGTGTTTTATACTTCGTCATAGCCAATAAATTTCTTTCAAACGATGTATAACAAAGTGGAAGTTATTTTATATTTACCGCTCCAGTGGTGTTCTTAATTTAAAGAAATTATTTAAGATCAATCCAAACTACAAAAGGTCGAAAGTACAAAAGGTCAAAAGTACAAAAGGTCGAAGTACAAAAGATCAAAAAACAAAAGGTCGAAAGTTCAAAAGGTTGAAAGTACAAAAGGTCGAAAGTACAAAAGATCGAAAGTACAAAAGATCGAAAGTACGGCCGCGGGTCCACATCGACTGGACAGGTCAATTCGACTTGATACGGTAAACTTGTATTTTTAATATTTTGTTTTGTCGATTTTTTTTCGACCTTTTGTACTTTCGACCTTTTATGGCTTCGGCGGCGGGCCCGATAATAAAATGTCCTTTTAAACAGTGTGTCACAAAATGTAAACCCATAGTATAGAAAACTCTCCAGGGGCGTCCGTAAATTGCAAAAATGACTAAAAAATATTATTTTTGTTACGGGTTTCATTCAATTTCCATCAAAATCTCAATTTCAATTTCAATGAGTACCTAATTATGATTATGCCCCCCCCCCCCAAACCGTTGCATAAGATTCACCACTTTATTTTTAGTTCCATATGCTTAAAAAAATATCCAAAAACACCTCTGTCAAAGTTACTACTGTTACTTTCTGCACAAAAATATTGCTTAGGGGGGAGGTGGCATGGCCCCTATGCCCCCTCCCCTTATAACCACCGCTGTTTTTTGCTTTAAAGAACTTTTTTAGATAAATCAAAATATCTAATCTAATCAAAAAACAGTTTATTTTAATTTGGAAACATTTTATTTTAGTAGGTATAAATTACGAACCTTTTTGAAGTATTTATCATAACATTAACCTCACTTTGTAATACATCATTTAAAAAGAAATTGTCTTATCCTCAATAAAGAATAAAGGCACATTCTTTTCTAAAAATCTTAGTTAGAAAAGATATTTAAATATGCAAGAGAAACTGATTATTTCAGTTATTTTTGAAACTAAGTTTATATTAGTACGCCCCTGAAGCCTTAAATATGGCAACAACCCGACATTTTAATAAAGTTTTTAAAAGAAAATGTTATGTTCTACAATAAAGTATACTACATATTTCTTCCTAAAAAGTGCAGTTTTTGAGAAAATTTTGAAAAACCTATAATAAACATGTTTTTTCTAAATAATCTCAATTTACGTACGCCACTGAAGAGCTAGTTGCTTTTCCTAACCTTATTGACCAATACATCGTAGGAAAGGGAATTTTATTCTCCACAAAAAACTGTTCTTTGCAATTTTTGATTAAAAAAAAAGTTTTCGAGAAAATTGCATAAAACTGAAAAAAAAAACAGGTTTTTGGGGGTTTGGGGGGGATTTTCTTCGTCTCTGTCGATTTTTCGAGTTGGCAACAGAGATATTCGGATTCAGCGGGGTCAAATTAGGGGGAAATGGTCTGTTGCCAAAAAGTAATATGATTCGCTTCTAGACAGAAAACGGAAAGCCTTTTAAAATAATATGCTGTGACTATCCTCTCGCCCACCTCAAAAGTGATCTTTTACACAATATTTCTAATTATTTGAAAACTTTTAACTTGGTCAAAAACAACTAAGTAATAGTTATTGAGGCTGACCAAAAGTCCTCTAACGATGTATAACACGACCCCCTTACCTCAGTGGCGCACCTTTTATAGGCATTTAAATAAATAAGAGGTGTGGAAAAAACAATATTTTTTTAATTTTCTTAAATTTTATTGTCCTACATACTGGTTGTAAAACTTATTTTGAAAGGTGAATTTTTTTCCTATTCTTCTTATTCTGTCTATTTTCTTCCGACGATGTATATCACTCCCCCCTTAAGGCAGCGGTAGATCTAGCATAAACGCACCAAAAATGATCAAATTTGGTATACACTTTAATCTTTATTTAAGACAACCATGGTGGAACAGTACTAATACACACTGCGTTCAAGAGAAAAACAACACACTTGGTGGGGAAACCATCCGCCCACTGTTGGTGGGGGGTGGATCCCCCCCTAAATGTTTTTTTCGATATTTTTTAAGATCTACAGCTGCGTTGAAGGGAAAGTGATGTACATCGTTGGAAAGGAAATTTCTTTGGCTTTAAAAATGTTTTAAAACCAAATATGTAGGACAGTAAAATTTAAGAAAATTAAAAAAAAAGTTTTTTCCACACTTCTTATTTATTTAACTGCCTATAAAAGCGCCACTGATGTAAGGACGGCGTGTTATACATCGTTAGAGAGTACTTTTTATCAGCCTTAATAATTGTTACTTAGTTGTTTTTTGCTAAGTTAAAAGTTGGGAAAATACTGTAAGAGAGCACTTTTCAGAGGGGTGAAAGGAGGGATGCCCCCCATACCTACTTTAAGAAAGGTCAGCTAGAAAAAGTCAGTTTAAAGTTATTACTAACCAAAAATAATTTTTTACTTAATCTCATATTTATTTACTGAGTTACAAAGATGACTGTTCAACATTTTTGTTTGATATAAGGATTTCTATAAACATATTTATTTTTATTTCAAGGCGGCTATTTAAAAAAACATATGTCTAGCTTAATAAGTATTTAACTGTTTATAATGGGCTTTTAACCAAAAATATTTATTTGAAAAAAAAATAGTGTTAAAGATAAAAAATGCCACAAAAAACAAGTTTTTCTTCTTTTTTAATTTTCCCCTTTTTTTGTACGCTAATGGAACGTGCACCACTGCCGTACATTATTAAAAAGGAAATTGTATCTCCCAAAGATTTTTGAAAAAGTTGGCAAAAATCTACCAAAAAGTACGTTTGAGGTGGGGAACCACCCCCCTGCTAGGGTTGGGGGGGTGATTTCCTTTCGTAAAATGTTCGGGCGAGTCTTATGTCTATCCATACCAAGTGTGTTGCATCTATCATTAAAAGCAGCATATCGCTTGAATCTGGGATGTAGTGCCTGAACTAATACGTCATATGGGACAGAATTTAATAGATTTTTTTTTGTTACACCAAGTTGATTTGCCTTTTCGACATTCCTGCATTTGCCCTTTTGATTTACATTAATGTTAGTTGGCAGAGTACGTGCATAGGCCGGTAAAAGAGGATCTAATAGAAAAATTAAAAAATCCATTTTTTTTTAAACTTTAAATTGTTACACCAAATCGATTCCCTTTATCGACACTCCCTTATTTGCTCTTCTGATTGACATAAAGGTTATTTGTCAGTATACCTGTATGGGCCGGTAAAACCGGATCTAACAAAAAAAATTAATAATCGATTTTTTTTTAACTTAAATTTGTTACCCAAATTGATGCGCTTTTTTGATACTCTCATGTTTGCTTTTTAAACTGACACTAAGGTTATTTGTCAGTACACCTGCATAGGCCGGTAAAACAGGATCTAATAAAAAAATAAAAAAATCGATTTTTTTTAAAACTTTAATTTGCTACAACAAATTGATGCGCTTTTTGACACCTCCATGTTTGCTCTCTTCACCGACGCTGACGCACGGGGGAATGGCTCTGTGTTACATGTTGGACATTGGGTACAAAATTATAATCATTTTCCTGTGATAAGAATTATAGTGTTGCATTTGTAAATAGTTGCTTTATTTCGTTTTAAGAAAGTTTTTTGAAAATTTTTGTCCAGGCAATTATTATACAGGGTGAAAATAAAGAGTTCCTAAAAAACAGAAAAACAGAAAAGGAAAATTTATACTATATTATAACTTATGTAACACAAAACTTTATAGGCCTTTTATTATTTTTTTAAATACGTTATTGGGGTCAATGGTGCTTGGAAGATCCATTGCCTTCTATTTCACGATTATTTTTAAATTTATCTGATCGTCGTGAAAAGAAGAAAAACCGAGTACCTCACAGAATACCCGCAGGACCATATCAAATTTGTTGCAAAATAACCTTACATTAAAATTTGTCCATCATCTTGAATATTTATGAAATGTCAGTTGTAAAATTAAATTATTAAGTATTGTGGCTTCTCAAAATGACCACAATTATAAAAATTGGACAATATTTTTTTAAGAAATGATAAATTGTCAAAGACTCATTTTAATTTATAAAAAAATATTTTTTTTTTAATAAAACTTAAAGCTCCTCCTTTCCAAAAAAACTAATAAGAAAAAATTAGGTGATAGTTAAGTAAAGTTATGGGCATTTTAAAAAAATATATTTTTGTAAAACACAATATATTTTTGAGCCGCCCTATATATGGTTTAAGTTATACAAAGCAACTAATTTTTTCAAATATAAGGCGTCACTTTTTGATTATCTTCTAGACCGAAAACGGAGAGCCTTTTTAAATTTTTTGCTCTAACTAATGTATTAACACCACATCCTTAAAATAAAAACAAGCTTGGTTGGTTCTCACAAAATCTGATTTTGTTTTAACCATTGTTTTACAAATTATACGATTGCATGGCCAATCCTGTCTGCATTCAGTTCTTTATAAATTCATTATTACTAAGCCGATTTTAGTGAAATAAATAACATCATGGCGCAAAGTGATTGATCTTTAAAGTTTGCAGCATGATGTTTTTTATTTCACTAAAATCGGTTCAGTAATAATGAATTTATAAAATGCAGACAAGTATAATTTGTAAAACAATGGTTAAAAAAAATCCGATTTTGTAAGAACCGCTACACCGATTTTATTAATTTGTACCTCTTTATGCGGGATGAAAATAGTGTTTTTCTATAAATAAAAAAAAAACTAAAACATTTTCGCAAAATAAGAATAAACACGCCATTTTGAAGAATCAATTATGATTCTGGTCGACATCTTAATTTCCAAGATGGCGGAAAATTTCGATAAGAATCTTTAAAGAGCAATCAATTCTCACCACGATTTTTTTTATTTCGCTAAAATTGGTTTAGTAATAACGAATTTATAAGGAAATGAATGCAGAAGGATTGGCAATGCAATCGTAGAATCTGTAAAACAATGGTTGAAGCAAAAATAGATTTTTTGAGAACCACCACACAGATATTTTACTAATTTGTACGTCGTTGTGTGAGGGAAAAGTAGTGGTTTTCTTCAAATTAAAAAAAAACTAAAATATTTTCGGAAAATAAGAATCAACACGCCATTTTGAAGAATCAAGTATGATTCTGTCCGCAGTGTCCGCCATCTTAAATTTTAAGATGGCGATAAATTTTGATCATGATCTTTAAAAAGCAATCAATTCTCAACAGGATGTTTTTTACTTCATCAAAATCGGTTTAGTAGTAATGAAGTCATAAGCAAATAAATGCAGACATGATTGGCAAGGATATCGCATAATATGCAAAACAATGGTTGATACAAAAATATATTTTTTTAGAACCACCGAACCGATTTTGCTAGTTCATACCTTGCTGTGCGTGGCAAGAATGCAGCCTTTTAACTAATTTAAAAAAGTGATTAAAACATGTTCGCAACACAAAAATAAACGAGCATCTTTGAAGGGTACATTTTAATTAAGTCCGCCATCTTGGATTTTGAGACATCGGACAAAAAAATATATTTGGTTAAAACTCTGATTAATTCACTATCAAGTGCAGTTTTATTCCGGAAAATAAATTTGTGTTTTATTTGCATCCAAAACTTTACCCTTCATTTTCTGAAAATAGCGATTTTGTTGAATACGTGGTTTTTTCTTTTGACGGCAGTATAGCGATGGCCTAACTGCAATATCCCGTATCTGAAAAAATGAAACTTTACAGGGGAAGCGAAAAACAGTTTAGGTAACACATATAGGTTCGGTTAGGGTTATTGGGTATAAAAAAATTTATTTGCTATATAGCGAAAAACAGTTTAGGTAACACATATAGGTTCGGTTAGGGTTATTGGGTATAAAAAAATATATTTGCTATATTTGTCATTTCCCACGCATATAATGTCTTATAGTATTATACACTATGAAAGTAGCCAGCTCATTTGGCCTAAATCACAAATAATCTAAAAATGATCAAAATGTTAGATACGGGGTATTGCAGTTAGACCATCGATAGGCTATTTACCACGGATCACCTAACAAACAGATAAATAAGCCGGCTGGCCGTCTTTGATCTCGGAGAATTCAACGATGGCTGAGCATTGGGAATCAAACTCAGAGCCGGACTAAAATAAATTTATCATAAAATATAATTGTTTCAGATTGTTGATGCGAAAAAATATTTTTACTGCCAGAAACAATAAAAACATTAAAATAGTTTTGTTCTGCTAAAAATGGGAGCTAAAATGAATTTTAGATTCTCGGCCGCGTAAAAATATTATATCTTGTCCTCTGTAGGGGACTATGGAAATAATGTGTTCTATTGAATAAGAGATATGGGAAGTACAAAAGGAGGTCTTCTTCTTCGTTCAGAATACGTGAGCATGTTGTCGTTTCCAGCATACAGCCAAACACAAAAAGAAAAAAATTGATTGCTTTTTTTGTTGTATTGGGATAACATTTATTAAGTTTCAAGGGAAGTAAAATTGTGATTTTTAAATATAAGAAGTTTGACATTGCAGAGTGATTTCTTAATTTACTGGAATCAGATATTAGTTATTAGTTTTTTTAAAAATTGAAAGTTTAAGGAGATACAGGGTGACCAAATAATCTTTACAATTAGCACAAAATTGCTTCACGGTAAATAAATATTTTAAAATTTAGTAAAATCCAATATTTAAAAAAAAATAGTTGTTTTATATGTATTCTTAAAAGTGTAAATAGTAGCATAATAAAAAATTTTAACAAATTTGTGTCAAAAACTCTTGACCAAATGTTATATAATAGTGTATTATACAGGGTTTTATTTAAATGATGCATGAAACTTTAAGGGGTTGTGGAAATGGTAAAAACAAAGATTTTTTTCGCATTACATTTAGACCTCTTTATTTTTACAGGGTGTTAAACTTAGCATTTTTTTTTCGATTTTTTTATCGTTTCTTAAAACCATTAAAATTTTGTGGAATTATGCATTACCAAAACGGTAATATTTAAGTTTCAAAATTATTCAAAACTATCTAAAAATTTTGAAACCTATTACACTAAAATCTGTTTTAAAAATGTTAATAAATTTAGAGCTAAAATGACTATTTTATCTTTTTATTAAGGGCCATTTAGATGGGTAGGGGACGATTCGCCACGGCCAATTCGCTGTTGTCCAATTTGCCGCAGGGACAATTCACCGTGAGATTTTTTTGTTTTATGATGTTACCATTGGAAATTGTTTAAACAGTTGTATTTAGCTTGACTCCATATATATTTGTTTGATTATAACTTTTTCCCAACATTTTTTTTATTAGGAAAATAACTAAAATGGCGGATCCAAAATGGCGGATCCAGAATGGCGGATTTTTCCGTTTATGGACGGACTTGTATCTAACTCGGACTGATGAGATTTTTAAGGTCGCTGATCATTATTTTTAACTTAAATTTAAAAAAATCAAAATGGCGATACAACATGGCGGATTTTTTCATTTTTAAACCGATATGCATCAAATTCAGAAGTTTGGGTGTTTCAGGTCGGTTCCCATTTTGATTTTTTTTAGTTTAAGTTAAAAATAATAATCGATGCATATCGGTTCATAAATGGCAAAAACCGCCATTCTACATTCGTCATTTTGTTTATTTTTTCCAATTAAAAAATGCTGAATTGTATAGTTACCACCAAATAAATAGTTGGAAAGTTTGAAAACATTATTTTTATAAACAAATATTATATGAAGTCAAGGTAAATAAAACAATGGTAATATCATGAAACAAAAATCTCGCGGCGAATTGTTCCTGCGGCAAATTGTCCCCGCGGCAATTTGATTGGCAGCGAAATGTCCCCGCGGCAAAAAGAGCCGCGGCCAATCAGCCAGCCGCGGCGATTCGGCCGCGGTTAATCGGCTGCGGCGAATTGTCCCCTACCCTTTTAATTTGTGAACCTCTGCTTAATTTAAGGATCAAAATACCAATCTACATATTTCCCTTTTCTACAAACTGAACTTATGCCGCTGTTTCATACAAAACACCAAAAACTTTCAAAACAAAGCATAGTTTAAATCTTGTTTTTTAGGATCTAATAGCGGCGCATTTTTAAATTTGAGATAAATATAACAAATCCTGCAAAAGTATAAAAAAAATAAAAAAACAAAATCAAAGGGGTTGCAGATCTATATGTCCTTAAGAACTCTTTGTACTTAAATCATTTACAGATTCATCTCATAGGACATTTAATTATTGAACACCTTGTATAGGATATGGCAAAAGTTTTAAAAAAATCGAAAGATAAAATAATGTATAAGTTTGCCTTATAGGATCCTGCGGAAATCAAAAATTACTTCGATTAAGAGTAAACCGTCGCGTGGATTTACAGTCTCTTACGGCACAAACCGTTCCCATTGTTTAAAATCAAAAATAACATATATCAAATACAAAAACCACATCTACACACCACTAATGCTCAACATGTACTAAAAGTTTAAAAAATATTGAAATACAGAATGCGCCTCTGGAGTGGTTGACCCCAACATGGCAGGCTGCGTGAAAGATGCGCGTAGCACCCCCCACCACCTGAGTTCCCTATCTGTTTGTTAGGTGATCCGTGCTATTTACTTCGTGAGAGGAGAAAACTTTCATTGCCGCGCAAAGTCTTTTATAACAGATGTAATACCGCTGAAAGTCAGACGTCCATAACATATTGACTCGTTTCAAGCGGACCGAACCGTGGTCTTCTGTGCAGACGTCGACTGAATCAAGACTGAGTCTGAATCAAGGCGACGCGCGAAGGCTCGAGGCACAAAGTACATAGCGTTATATACTTTCTGTTCAAGGTCACCAATCGATCGATGGACAGCATATTTTTACAGAGAAATACATCCTTCTTGGTAACACCGGCAACTTCCCGAGGGGAAACCCAATTTGATTTCAGAGTTTTGCGTGAAGACAAAAGCCTGTGATCAAACCGGTTCGCCTCGCGCTCCGTAAGCTTCGGACCTCTGTATGTATTACTTACTCTATGTTAGTATTTCTGCTCGCAAAAGAATTAAAATAATAACCATGCTCATTTTACTGTAGCTACAATATTATTGACATTTGTTTTTTTTGTTACATAGAAGGGTTTAAACCTTTCACAGAAGAGAATATTGACTTTATGTTTTTAAAGTTCGATGGATGGTACCATATACGTAAAATATTACGTATATTGATGGTACCCCTAAAGACTGCCTTAAAGAGGATGGTTTCTAAAACTGTTCACAAGATTATACAAAAAGTGGATTTGCAGTGAAACGATGCATCGTAGCGAAAAACGTTAGGAATAATTTTGTATAGTACTTTTAATTCCGCTTCTTCTGACCATTGTCATATATTTTACAATTTAAAAAAAATATATCGATTTTGGAACGGAAACATGGAATTTTTACAAAATTGTATATTTTAGCTGGCTTGTACAGCTACTTATCAAAGCTAGGATGCTAAGTGATACATCGGCAGAAGCGAAATTAAAAGTACTATAAAAAACTAATTTTATCGGTTTTCGCTAGGATGCATCGTTTCGCTGCAAATTCACTTCTTCTATAATATTGTGAACAGTTTCAGAAACCACCCTCTTTAAGGCAGTCTTTAGGGTACCATCCAACAAACTTTAAAAACATATAGTCAATATCCTTTTCTGTGAAAGGTATAAAGTCTTCTATGTAACAAAAAAACAAATGTCAATAATATTGTAGCTACAATAAAATGAGCATGGGTATTATTTTAACTCTTTTGCGAGCGGAAATACTAATGATCTTGGTATATCTCAAAAAGTACGTAATTTATCAAAAAATGTGTTATAATAAAATGTGTTTGCCTTTCAAAAACGAGTAAAACAAGCTTTAAAATATTAAAATACGACCACTGTGTAGGGAGATACGCTTAAATAAAAAATCTTTTAATTTGGAGACCATTTTTAAAGATGGCGGCCAAACGACCATGAGTTTGACTACGTGACCAAACTTTTTTTATACTGCTATGGGTGCTTAACAAAGCCCCGCAGTCAAACTGAGCGCACATATCAGGTCACACGTGACAGGAGCCCTAGACTAACTAGAAAAATGTCAAAAATTTCGAGAAGGGGATCAGCTAGGATTTATATGAATATGGCTCTGAAGTCAGGAAAGAGTCCATACTCAAAATGTGCAATTAGTTTTTGGAACCATTTTTATGTAACCTATACTTCATTCAGGCACACTGTGTCCAGGTGAGTTAAGTAATTTTCAAAATTGACATTGAAAAAGTGGGCGTCTTTACGTATAGGACGAAATGTGCTTAAATAACAAATTACAATTTTCACCAATAATTTGATGATACAGCAGTTTCAGCAGAACCGTTTTTTTTTAAGTTATTTTCCTTAATGATTTTGTCCGGTTTTAAGGAAAGACGACATACAAAACTGCAATAATGAGTTTGTCCGAATAGTACCAATTCTTTCTTGACCGCAGATGATTTTGCTCATGCTTTATTTTGATTAATGACGTTTAAATAATGTCCGGTTATTAATAATTCCGTTTTTGAACTTGGACTTGGACTTGGCAACTAACAGCCTTTTAACGCGCGATTCATACTGTAC
Source organism: Aspidapion aeneum (assembly GCA_963576565.1). Classification (NCBI taxonomy): domain Eukaryota; kingdom Metazoa; phylum Arthropoda; class Insecta; order Coleoptera; family Brentidae; genus Aspidapion; species Aspidapion aeneum. The sequence continues at coordinate 121,072,789 of OY755040.1, forward strand.
GTACGCACCGACATGTCACTGTACCGTCAACGACACGCCAAATCTTCTAAGATCAATGGATGTATTCACACTGCACCGTAACGGCATCGTAAAGGGTATAGGGTGAAAATACGTCCATTGCTTTCAACGTAAGAATCTTAGACGTGTCGTTGACGGTACGGTAATGGTATAGTAAGCTGTCGGTGCTGGTACACTTGCCCACTTTTTTAATGTCATCTTATATTTGGCGCTGTTTGGAAACACCGCATGGTTTAAAATAAGTCTTCTGATTTAATTAACGATTTTTTTAGCAGTTTTAAAGGCCCGCTGAAACTTCGGGCTTTTCAAATTAGTTTAGTCAGTTTCAAAATAACACTAAAAAAGTGGGCGACCGTACGTATAGTAGTAGTAGTGTGGGGTAGGCTCTAGGCCTGGCGACTAGGCACATGAAGCACCCTTTTGCCAACCCCCGGGCATCCCCCCTACTGCGTCCTTCCTTCGCTAAGGAATCTGCCCGTCTTCTGTACAAAGGCCAGAATATCAGGCCACCTCAGATTCAGAAGGTCCTCCGTCTCAAAGGCTTACTCTTCGAATACCTCTCTTCTTGCCTCCTTGTATGCTTCACATGATGAGAGGAAATGCGCCGAGGTCTCGTCCTCGGCCCAACATCGCTCGCCCGTCGCGTCCTCCTTGACTCTTATCTTTGCCAGGTGTCCTTGTAGGACGCAGCGTCCGGTTAGGACTCCCACTATGGCTCCCACCTCTCTTCGTGTTTTACGGAGCAGCCAGTCTCTACGGGATTTGCTGTAACCTGTCACATACTAATGTCTGGCGTTTCCTGTGTTGGTCCATTCCGTTTGTATCTCTTTCTGAGTCCACTATGTTAAGGCCGACTTCATTTGCCCTCTTGTGAGCCCCAGGAAAGGCTCTGGCCCGACGCATTTTTGCCGGGATCCTCCCCTGGCGAGTCCGTCCGCTTTCTCGTTTCCGGGGACTCCCATGTGGCCTGGGACCCATACGAGCTCTACCTCTCTTACGCCGGCCAACGCCTGAAGTGCATCCGCACACTCCTGTACCGTACGTATAACACAAGTTGAATTTTCACCAATAATTTGATAAAAAATTGCTCTTGAATTGGTTGCTCATTCCTTATTGAGTTGCATTTTTACTTTTTAGCTCCTAATAAAATTAGTTCTTAGTGTGAGTTGCTTTTATAGATTTTTAGCTCACACATATTAATATACTATAGGAGTGTGAGCTATGGTGATCCTAATTTTTTCGAGAAAAAAAAAGTTGCTCCGATTTCAAAAATTTTTATATATCTTTGTGTTTCAGATGATTTTGAAACTTTTTTGTTGCGCCGTCTGTCTGTCTGTATGTCTGTCTGTCTGTCTGTCTGTCTGTATGTCTGTCTGTAACGACCAACGCGCATAACTCAAAAACCGCTTGGCCGATTTCAATGAAATTTGGTACCTAGGCTGGGTCTTCGGTCGAGATGGTTCCATTTAAAAATGAACAAAATCCACCGAACACAAACCAAATAAAAGGGTGGGGATAGATTTCAAAAATTAGAGTTTATGTGAAAATCTGGCGTGTGTGATATCAAACGAAAGGTAATTAAGTCCGGAGTTCAACAAAATACATTTTAGTTTTTGTTTTTTTTTAAGGGTGGGGGTGGATTTCAGAAATTTGAGTTTAAGTCAAAACATGGCTTGTGTGGTATCAAACAAAAGCTAATTTAGTGTGGAGTTGAATAAAATATATTTCAGTTTTTAGTTATATTAGCTCACACGTACACTATAACTATAGTACCTGGTGTGAGCTTAGGGGCCCATATATTGGCAGAGTATTTTATACAGAATCTAAATGTCAAACTAAATCTTATCTTTCCATTTTTAGTTTTTGAGATATTACATAAAATTGTTATTTCTTTCCCTTTATTTTGTTATATACTTTGTATTATTTTATATTGTTAGTTCTTATTTTTTATAATTGAATTTTCTTACTGGAATAATAAAGGGGTAACTAAAAAGTAAAACTACACAAAAAAAATATTGTGTTGTACGTCATTTTAAAGAAAATTTTACGATGATTCTAAAAACTAAATAAAAATAAAGTTATTCCATAAGAAAAATACCAATCCGATGTAATATTTCAACAACTTAAACTGACAAATAAATTAAGTTTGATAGATGGATTTTTATAAAGAAAAAAATATAAAAAAGCAATTTAAAATAAAATAAATTTTAATAAAAAAATAAGTTATAAAACCTTTCCATAAATGCAAACTTTTTAAAATCACCTCGTAGCTAAAAACTATGAGGCCAATCCAGATGCGGTTTGTCTACACGCTTTTATCTATCTCGGCTAGAAATACATAAAAACTACAAAAGACATCGAATTTGGCCTACACTGCGCATGGTGCGGTTCGGTTTGGTTTCAACCAAATACGCTAGAGCATAAATATGGGGCATACCCATGCATTGTCACACGCGAAGCTTGAAGCCAGAACCCCCATTTAATTCTTAATGTTCCTTTTTTGGGTAGACAGGATATTGGTTACTGCGCATGCGTCAGTTTTGTTGGTGTTGGACAAATACGTTAGAGCATAAATATGGGGCAAACCCATGCATTCTCAAACGCGGTACTTGAAGCCAGGACCCCTATTTAATTCTTAATGTTCCTTTTTCGCGTAGACAGGATTTCGATTACTGCGCATGCGTTAGTTTTGATGGTTTTGGAACATACTCCGATACGTCACAACATATTTGGACAAAAGTTTAGGGTTATGTCTCTTATTTTTTTCTAAAAACTAGTTGATCAGGTGAAAATTTATTAAATTGTGGATTAAAAATGTAGTTTTTCTAAAATTAATTGTGCAGTTTTTTGTGGACACCATGATAAAGAAAAAGATAAAGATACTTTTATTGCGGAAAAAAGTTAACTTAAGAAATTATACATTCTAAAACAATTTTTTTTTAGATTAGATGCCACAAAAGGACTAAAAAGGCAGATTTTAATTATACTTAACATTAAAATCACAAACAATTACTTTTATATCATATTCTTACTCTTACTGATATTCAATTTTAGCCCTAATTTTTAATAACCTTTTGGTTTTAAGAGTTTAAACAATTTAAATAAATTGATAAAAATTATTATTGATAAAAAATAAACATATTTTTATTAAAGAACAAGTTCAAGGTTCATGAAGATTATTTAAAGAATTAATGGACATTAAAAAAGCAATTTTATTATAAGACCTGAAAGAGGTGACGACGATAGGCAGATATCGTTATATATCCTGTATACATATATATTGTAAGAAAAGGACCGATTAAAAATAGCTCTTTGATGAAGAGGTATAGTCAATCTACCCTTAAGTCTCAAGCCAAGATTGTATACGTCTGTTCTGTGTGTTACTTTTTCACTTAAGTATGGTGGACTTATAGAAAATAATTTTGTGAAATAAACATGCGCTATTAAGTTTTCGCCGACTGGCCATGTCCAGCCAATTTGCTGTTTTTAGTTTGTGTGAGATTCTATTTAATTTTTTGATTCCGAACACAAAACGAAGACAACTCTTTTGAACTTTTTGAATTCTTTTTTTATCTTCAAGTGCTAGACATGGATCATAAACTACATCACAAAATGTGAAATGAGATAATACAAATGTATCGCAAAATTGAATTTTAAGTTTTTGGTTTAATATTTGGCGATGTGAATATAGTAGCTTTAGGTTCATGTAAGCACTCTTAAGACACTTTGTTACATGATCAGAGAATCTCAGCCTTGTATCCAGAATCAACCCAAGATTTCTAGTGGACCTGGTGAATGACAATGCATCATTTGATATTTTGATTTTTAAGGTGTTTTCAGCAATGTTCCTATTTTTGCCAAATACCATAATATTTGACTTTGCCGGATTAATCGAAAGCTGATGTTTTATCGAGTTCTCGCACAGCTTGTTCAAATCAGAGTTAATTTGTTGTTCAGCAAGAATAAGATTTTCAAAGATAAAATTATATTTAAGTTGCGTATCATCGCAGTAATTATAGGCTCGAGAAAATTCTAAACAACTTGCTAAGTTAAATGTGTAAATACAAAAGAGAAGCGGGCCTAAGATAGAACCTTGTGGCACACCGGAGCATACGTCCCCCATAGTAGATTTTTCACTAAGCGTTTGAACAAAATGTTTTCTGTCACTTTAATAGGATCTAGACAAATTTATAGCGGATTCAGAAAATCCAATAAAATAGAAAATTGACAACAAAAGATCGTGGTTAATTGTATCAAACGCCTTTGAATAATCCAACAATATTAAGACAGTTGTTTTACCTGAGTCAATGTCACTTATTATGTCATCCACCAGATCCAACATGGCTGTGGCGCAGCTATATCCAGACCGAAATCCAGACTGTCTAGTTGGTAAAATATTATATTTATTGATGTGTTGTCGAATTTGCTCAGCCATAGCCTTTTCTATTATTTTAGACATGGTACAGAGAATTGAAATCGGTCGAAGCTCGTTAAAACTCAAAAACTCTGGTTTTTTTGGTAACGGAATGACCTTAGAAATCTTCCAACAAGTTGGAAAGTAACTATCCAGTAAACAAGCGTTTATTATATTTGTAATAAAAGGTAAGATAATAATAACATTTGAATATTAATTTCATCCACTCCAGTTGCATTTGATTTAATATTAAGCATGTGCTCAAAACTTTTCGTTGTTTCAGTAGGTGAAAGTGAAATTTAGAATTAAAGTTTGTAAATAAGTTTGAAGAATAAAAATGAAGCAGCTCTGGATGTGCATCAAGTTTTCTAGAATTTTCTAAAAAAAAAGTATTTATTTTATCTGGTTTATTTAGTGTGTCTGGTAAAGTACTTTTGTTTGGTTTTCTATTAACATCTAATTCTTTTAACGATTGCCAAACTTCTTTATTATTTCTTGGTTTTTGTATCAAAGAATTTTCTATGTATGCCTGTTTTTCTCTATTTATTGCATTGGCTAACTGATTTTTTAGGTTTTTGTATGTATCCCAGTGTATTGGATTTTTAGTTTTTTTAAGGTATTAAATGCCTTGTCTTTTAATGAAATCATTTTTTTTATAGTTTTAGTTAACCATGGCGGTATTTTCTTTTTATTTTAATTTCTTTCAATGGAGCAAATGTGTCAAATGAACCCATTAACAAGTTATTAAAACAAGCTATTTTTAATTCGATATTTTCGATAAAGTATATATTTTCAAACGGGGTGTGAACTAACATTTCCGCTAAGATTTCTCGATTTAAACTACCGAGACCTCGAGTTTTAATTGTTTGAGTTAATACTTTTGATTCGAAACTAAGGTTTGCATATTCTAATTGATGATCAGAAAAGTCAAAGACATTTTTGTTTCCAGAGCTACTAACATTTTCCTTGTTGGCTACTATAATGAGATCTATAAGGGTAGATGACGTTTTTGTTACTCTTGTTGGTGAATTGATAATTTGGTGCAAATTAAATGCCTCTAAAACTGTATTTATTTTTTTTAAATTTGTAATCAAGCACCAGCATATCAATATTTAAGTCACCACCGCAAATAAACTCACTGTGTGATAATGAAAATTGTGAAACAGACTTTTCAAAATACCCTAAAAATTTATCAAATTTTACTTTTTGGTGCCTGTATAAATTACCAAAAATTTACTGACCTTGTGTTGATTCTATTTTAATCCAGATTTCCTCCAGGGCTTCGGTGTGATTTTTTGACAGAATAGCATATTTCAGACTTTTTTTAATATAAACACCCACTACACCACCCTTAGTTGAATGAAGAGTGTTAAATGGCATTTACAAACCACTCTTAACTTTATTAGCAAATTATGAAGAAAAATACAAGCAGTTACCTATGGAATGGCACTCCCTTCCTTCTCCCGGGCATTTTACCACAAACCGCATAAATATGTTTTACGTGAATTATTTCCCATTTTTTACAGAAAAAAACATAATTTAACACGACAAACGCAAATCACCGCAAAATGTAAATAAGCAACAAAGCTAGCCTCCAACCACACGGCAGCTGTGTGTCTACATGACAAAACACACGCCTACGCACCTAAAAATTCGCGTCCGCGAATTTAAATTTGCCTTGTTTTCAAAGCCAACTATGAGGGCTTCACTTCGATTCGATTCTTTAACAGGTATTTATGCTACAACGTATTTAGTTTTGGAACATACTCCGTTACGTCATTACATTATTTGACAATTGTTAAATGGGGCGAGTTCGTAAAGGCATCGATGAGCTCATCGATGACAACAATCAAGTTTTTAAATTAATCAGTGCAATTCGTTGAAATCCATCGGGTTCGTAAATTATCTGATGAATTTCACCAAGGCACCAATTGATGGCATCAATGCTCACCGACCCTGAGAGTCGGTGAGCAATCTTCGATGAATGTCAATTACGTCAAAATCAGCTGTTTTTTGTGTTTTTTTTTTCGGCTGTGTAATTTTATATATTTTTTGTTGTTTTTTCTGTTAAATGCTCCACAGTGTGGTAAACAAAGTTTCGATGGTTATCTTAAAAGATATAAATAGTGACTCAAGACTCGGATGATGAAGATCTGGCGTTAATTTCAATTTCTTTATTTATATACGAGTTAAAATTGTTATAAAATCATTTACATTTTACAAACTTATTATTAATTTATTCTAAAGAGCAAAAGAACTTAATCTCGAGACCCCTTTACCATTATTATTTTATGCTAAGTTTATATGTTAATATGAATTTTTAAAATAAATGAGTTTTAGTTGTTTTAAATTAGAGTAAATTTTTCAAGTAAAATTTCTCATCCTAATCCTAACCTAATCTATACAAAGGCACAAAAGCCTACCTTAACAAAAGCTTAAGAAAAACTTTAAATAACATTAAAACACTTATAAAATATGAAAAAAGAAATTTAGTTTTTTATTTTGTTTTTAAAATTTTGATATCATCAGACCGCGGCATGCCAGGATTGAGGGTTACGTTGAAAATGTTGTTTCCATGTATTAATGCAGAGAATCTTTTAGAAAATAAATCAAAATCGAAAAAAGCGAGGTTTAGATATGTGATTCATCGCGTTCTTTTTTATTTTCTACTGTTCATCGGACTCACCGAATGAAAATGTCAAATGAACGTCAAACGTCATATGTCAAAAAACCGATGTAATCGGTGAGCAAAATTAGATTACTTTACAAACTCGCCCATGTTTAGGTTTAAGTCTATTATTTTTTTCTAAAAACTACTTGGTTGGGTGAATATTTATTAAATTGTGGATTAATTTTGTAGTTTTTCTAAAACTAATTGTGCAGATGTATTGTGGACACCATGAAGCGTGTTTAATGGCATCGATAAATCACTATTAACTTTATTAACAAATTATTAGGAAAAATAAACGTAGTTTCATATAAAATGGCACTCTTTTACTTCGTCCGGACATTTTTCCACAAACCGCACATGTTTTACCTAAATTATTTCCCATTTTTCACAGAAAAAACATAATTTTACTCCACAAACGCAAAACACCGCAAAATGTCAACATGTCTTCCACTCACATAGCAGCTATGTGTCTACATAACAAAACCCACGCATGCGCACTTGAAAATTCGCATCTGTGAATTTTTAGTTTGCCTTTATTTCCATAGCCAGCTATGACCGCTTCAGTTTTCTATTCTTTAAACATGTATTGATGCTATGTATAACGTATTTGGTTCCAACTAAAGCCTATCACACAAAAAAATGCATAGCGCATAGAAGTCCACCTTACGGACTTTTCTTATGCAAAACCAATATGGCCGCTGCTATTTGATCGCTGATTGGTTGAAAGTCCCATGCTGCGCGTTATGCGGCCTATGCAAGTCTGTGTGTGATGGGCTTAACCGCTTGTTGAGGTCAGCTAATCAAAAATCTACGCGCTTCAGAAGATGTAAAATAAAAAAACATTAAAAATTAAACTTAATTTTTAGTAAGTACATTAAATGCATAATTGTATATAACATTTTTCTTTAAAATGCTAAACAAACTTAAAAAAAGTTTCGAATTTTTGTTTCTTCAAGCAATTAGACCAACCAATAGATCTGAAAAAAAAATAGTTTTTAATAAAATAAATTTATTAATTTGTATTATGGTCAATAGCCCGAAGAACCATTCCGAAAATATCGTTCCCTTGGATATCTAAAGTATTATCAATACCCAGTTCGAGTTCATTCAAAAACTCTTGAAAATTTTCAGCTGATTTAAAGGCACCCTTCAGCAGTAGTCTTAAGATATCATATAAATTTGGCTCGTCTACTAACTGATTTGCTTGTGCTATTCCTGAAATATAATATAAACTTAAATATTATACCGTTATGCCGGAATTCCACCAAACGGACAAAACAAAAACAAAATATAAACTCGTGTCGAATAAAACAAAACCGAAACTTTTGGCCAACTTTTCAAGACTGGCGAGTTTTGCGACAGTTGGACTTTTGTTTTTCGAGTCCCGTTTGGAAGCGGTAACATCCAAAGCTTTTGACTAGTTTCGACGACTTTTGAAACTTGCGTCTGTTTAGTGGAAAGGGTCGTGTTGAGTTTTTTTATGTTCTTTCATTTTGTTGTGCTAGTCTGCCTACCACTTTTATACCAAAGTGTAAGTAGGTAAGTAAATATAAGTATTTTAAGAAATTTGTTTCCAAACGCTCGATAAATTTATTAGATATATACCTACAAGTAAATCGTTTTTTCATAAAATTCCAGATCATGTCTGAAAGTGGTAAACTTTACTCAACCAAAAAAACAGTGGACCACTGAAGAAATTAGTACCTTGATTGATGCCTTTAGGGAACATAGAAATTTGTTGGACCCAAAGGATGCCAGCCATAAAAATAGAATAAAATAGCCACGGTTGAATCGAAAAAAAATGTGTTCTGACTAGTGACTACCAGTGGTAAACAACTGAAAACAAAAACCAAACTCAAACAAAACCTAGTCCGCTTGATGGAAACAAGAGTTTTGGGTGTGTCTTCGATTTGTTTTTGTTTTTCAGAAACTAGAAAACACAAACAAAAACAAACTCAACTGTCCGTTTAGTGGAAAACCGTCTTTACCGCTTCCAAATGGGACTCGAAAAACAAAACTCCAACTGTCGCAAAACATGCCAGTCTTGAAAAAGTTAGCCAAAAGTTTCAGTTTTGTTTTATTCGACACGAGTTTATGTTTTGTTTTTGTTTTGTCCGTTTGGTGGAACACCGGCATTAGAGTAAAAGCTATACTGACCACGGGGATTCTGCTTAGAAGGAGAAAAACTAATTTAGCAGGTGTTTAGATAAAAATAGAAAAAACTTCCCCGCCGTCTTCCATAAGCCGCGTGGAATGCATTTTATTGCATTGTTTTTGGTAGAGATAAAATACTTAAGTTCGTAGTTGGGTGTGGTCTTTGAATCAATTCCTCGGAGATTTTCGAAGAGAAATGTACCCATTTTTCGGTTATTATTGTCTCTAAACATCGCGTTAAATTACGCTGCCATATCCTACGACTAAAATTCATTTTTTACACTGCTGTTATTCCAACAGCTTTAAAAAAGTAAGAATATTTTTCAGTCAGTAAATAAAATATTACTGACAAAATTTTTATCTTCATTTGCACAATCCATCATTTTTTCACAAAATTCCATCCTTAAAATATTGTCCTCAAGACGCAGTTCCTGAGATTTTTTTAACTTGTAGGTTTTGTATCTATGTCTTTTTAAAATGTTTCGAATGTTTCTGGGAAAGATATCATCAGGTATGTCTTTAGCAATGGCTTAACTTGAACAAGAAGGGAGTACTTAAGCCGCAGCACAAACAGCACTTTCTCGTTGTTGCCTTTGTTCCCACATGGCTCTTGGATCCTTATCCACCTCTTGATTGTTACTACATATTTTACAGAGCTTAACGCACCCAAATTTATCAAAATGGTTAACTTTGTTCAAAGTGGTAGTTTTGCAAAGAATATCACGGTCCTCATACGTAGCAATAAACAAATTTATTACATCCCGAGCGGAGTTTCCTGTAAAATATCATTTTAACATTTGAACGTTTTCTTCGATTGTAAATTTTAACATCGGCATAATTCTCACTTCCTTCTTGTTTTGCAGATTTAAAAGAAAATACAATTTCGTATTACGATCTCTTTGGGTCTCCCTTGATATCCCAAGTCAGCTCTTGTCTACCTGCCTATAATTTTTCCTCTGGTGTTCTCCCTCTTCTTTAACTTTTAGTTCACGGACCGTCGTGTTTTGCTGAAATTGGGATAGGCCCTTATGTTTCTATTTTTATTTAAACACCTGCTAAATTAGTTTTTCTCTTTCTACAATGGTCACGATAAATCGGGAGAGCAGGACGCAGAATTTAGCTACTTGGGGAATCGCCTGAAAATACATTAAGCTTAGTAGTCACAATAAATATCTTGTATTTTTAGGAATAAGACAAGAAAAAATTTAAAAACTCCTGAGTGTTTTAATGAACCTATACCTCTCAAAGGAGTGTGGGCACCAAAGCCAAACCAAACATTTTATCGTAAGAGAGAAAAGTATCTGCTACCTTTTTTCACTCAGAAAAATAAGCTGGTATTCTGTAACGATCTAAAAGGATTTTTAGAAAATGGGTTTGCCAGAATACACTTCAGACGATTGGCGCCTTTTCATTGATAGTTCAAAACGTAGTTTAAAATGTGTCCTTTTACATAACGGTAACAAATATGCCTCAATTCCTATTGGACATTCTACTACCATGGAAAAAATATCACAAGTTTTGAAACAAATTAAATACGAAGAACATTAATGGGCAATTTGTGTTTATTTGAAAATGGTGAACTTTCTCCTTGGACAGCAAAGTGGATATACAAAATACCCCTGTTTTTAATGTCTTTGGGACAGCAGACAGCTGGGTTAAAAGAAAGTGGCCTTTAACAAAACGTGGTGAATGAACCTTTAGTTACGAGAGAAAAAATCTTACTAACACCTTTGCATATCAAATGGGGGCTTATGAAGCAGTTTGTGAAAGCGTTAGATCGAGATGGAAATTGCTTTGGGTACTTATCACGTAAGTTTCTTGGGATTAGCACGGAAAAGCTAAAAGCTTGTATATTTGATGGTCCTCAAATAAGGCAACTTATTAAAGATCCACAGTTCACCATATCAATGAATGAGATTGAATCTAATACTTGGGTTTCATTTGTTCAAGTAATTAAAAATTTTCTTGGAAATCACAAAGCAGACAATTACATAGAATTAGTGGAAACTATGCTTTCAAATTTTCATATTCTCGATTGTAATATGAGTATAAAAGTTCACTACCTCCATAACCAGCTAGATCGCTTTCCAGAAAATTTAGGTGACTGTAGTGAAGAACCAGGAGAAAGATTCCATCAGTATATTAAAACTATAGAAGATCGATGTCAAGGACGATGGGATAGCCACATGATGGTCGATGATTGTTGGAGCCTTCAGCAAGACTACACAAGTAAACTCCATGCAAGAAAGTCGTCTAAAAGAACATTTGTAGGTGATAGTGACTAATATGAGTATGAATGAAATATAAAATATTTAATTATATATGTTTTTGTTTTGTTATTTCGGATTCTCCACCCAAAAATTACCCAGGAACAGTTAAAAAATCGCCGACACAAAAATGTGTGTTGGCCAGTGTAATAGATGGTACAAACATTGCGAGATTCATCAAAACTAGAAGATTAACTTAATTGGAAGATTTACAGATAATGGATAAGACAAGAACACCAAAAAAAATAATGACTGGAGACCTGCAGGAAAGAGAGTAAGAGGGAGGTTGCGAAAAAGGTGGATAGACAAAAATGACATCAAGAATATAAGAATTAGAAGGTGGCGAAGAATCGTACTACAGAGGGCAGAACGGAGGGCTCTGGTATATCAGTCTAAAACCCACCAAGGGTTGTGATGCCACTTAAAGAAGAAGATTCCTTTTTAGCATGGCAATTTGATTTATGAAATATGCATGCATGCATTACCCTTTAATTTTAAATAACTTGTCAAAAACTAGACCCTCTGTCAAAAATTTGATTTGAATTTTTTTTCTCAAAATAAGCTGCCATGCTGATGTTTTTACAGAATTAAAATAACTTGTAAAACAAAAAAGATAAAGGTTTGTTGAATTTACAAACTTGTCAAAAAGCACGCTAAGGTAAAATCCAATATAAAGGCCATTTGGAATTCTTTTATAAAATATAAATTTCATTAAAAACTTAGATACACAGCCATTAATATTTTTACTTAAAGTTGTTAAGTTATAAAATTGTTGAAATCTGCAAGTTAACATGTGGCTTAGTTTTCAAGATATTTAAGTAATATAATATCTTAACAAGAACATTACATGTAAAAACAGGCCAAGTATGCGAAAATGGTATTCCGTAAAAAGAATTGAGATAAAAGTAAAGCCAAGTTCTTCAATACAAATTTCAAAATTAAAGTTTCTTACTAGTTTGGAAATGTTTCTAAAACTCTATTACTGCCAAACTTCTTTATATTCAATTTAGCACTGTGCCTAAGAGTCATTCGCAGCCGTAATAGCCAAGTTTAGAAAAACATTTCCAGATATATAATTAAAGATAAATTCGGCTTCCATCCTTATTGCGACACCCTGTATAATAATTTATCAAAGTAAACTTAAACATATTTTGTTAGATACCTACCTTTAACAGAACTTACTCCTACACTTCTTGCGGCTCTTTTCTTTGTTGAAAATGTTATTACATTATAAATTAAATTCCAAACCGCACGTATTGCTAAAAAAAACAAAGAAATTATTTAAAAAAAAAACAGTAATTCGTCACTTTTTTCCTCCATTTACTGACTGGGGCACCCAGGGGGCTATCGTACCAGAGCACCCCATACTCTTAAATTATTTTAGATCAAAAATTATTTAAAAAAATTAAATATTTGAAACTACACATATTGGGCTATCCATATCAACACGAAGGTATTTCCTTTTGGTGTACCGGTTAGGGAAAATACCAGGAAATACTTGGGAAGTACTGGGAAATTTCCCTAGGAACTACCGGAAAGTGCTTGGGAAATACTAGGAAATACCATTGAAATTTGAGGAAATACCGGGAAATACCGTAAGTATTTCATTTTGGTGTACAAACATCGTGTCAACCCGGCTTTTGCTCTGAAAAATTTCGATTTTAATAAACATTTATTTTTTGGTTCCTCTATAAATACCGATTACACCAAGATAAAAAATTTCAAAAAATGTTGCGATTCCTTAAATCTACAGGGTGTTTTATCTTTTTAATTGGCCAAAACGTATCTAATTAAAAGTTCAGATGAAATTCAACTGAATAAATATACTCAAAATGGACTATAAAAACACGATTTAAGCAAAAATTTTATTTTTATAAACCTCAAAGTTACAGCCCTCCCTCCCAAAACGCAGAGTTAAAAAAACCACTTTCCTTTTTACTGGACACTCGGAAGTGAGGGTCGAGACTTCCCAAAGAAATTCAATTTGGGACACCCTGTATAGTGGCGTCGAGTGTCATAACAGTGCGGGAATAGATAGTCTAATTAGAAAGATGTGCCACAATGTTGGTGGCATATAAGGTTTTAAAGAATGGAAGGCCAAGGCCCGTCTTGGCCCTTCCATGTGTCAGAATGAAAAACAAAAGATTTTTTCCTTGAAGGAATTTTTTTAATAAAATGTATATTGATTCACACCCCGGGCGCCTTAATAGGACTGCTTGCTTGCCCATATATACATATAAGTACGACCAAAGCCTCCGCATAATTACACAAGAATTTTTTTTTGGCATTTATACTTCTTGCCCACTCTAAAATTTTTAAACGCAATAAACAACATATTGGAGCATCTTTTTCAAAACGATATAAAAAGTCGAAGGGGTCACATTTTCAAAATGGCGATTTTTTTGATTTATTGTAATGTACCAAGGTCAATGATGCGATTATTTGTCATTTTCAATATTTTTTCTTAAAGCCTGTTGTTCTTATTTCTAAACAGGAGTAAAACTTTTTTTGCAAAGTTCGTATTTTTTCAGGAAACATCATAAACCATAGATATGTTTTGGCCAATTAAGAAGATAAAACACCCTGGAGATTTAAGGAATCTCAACATTTTTGCAAATTTTTATCTTGGTGTAATCGGTATTTATAGAGGAAGCAATTTTTTTTTTTAATTAAAATCAAAAGTGCAATAGGTAGGTGGGTTGACATGAAAAGTTCCATATGGGTCTTAGTTAAAGCTAGGTGAAGCTGTAGTAAATTACAGTTTTCGCTGGGTTAGTTTTGTTCTCTTTATACCCGAAAAATCATTTGGGGAACGCCACCCATAAAATTAATTAAATTTATTAATCTATATTTTAAACTCTAATTAGAATGAGTAAGGTATATGAATTCCCACGTGGTTAACATAAGTTTTAAGTAAACCTTAATTTTACTTATTAAAAAAGTTGTCCGACCAGATAGTCATCATTTCAACAAATACATAAAATATTACAATGTTTTTTATTGAATGTGTCAGATGGTGTTGTATACTAGGGATTTTCACCGTAGCTTTAAACAGCTTGTCAACGCTGAGGTTATAGTTGGTATTACATATTAAATTAAAGCGGTCAGAAAATTATATTAAAAAAAAAATCCTTAAAAACTAATAAATCTAATTATTTTTTTTTTAATTGAGAAGGATGGATCAATCTTCTGGACACATATGAGCAATTTTTAAAATAAAGCATTTTAATGAACTTTGGAGAAACCAGAGTTTTTGTAAGGGGTTGCAAACGGTAGGACTTGGGAAACTGGTTGCCTTAATCGTACTAGCGGGTTCCTAAATCGTACCATTGGGCTCTTTTATGATTTAATAAATATAAAGAAGTACAGAAATTTGTTGGCATATGAAAAAAATGAATATTTTTAAATTTTTAAAAAATATAATTTTTTTTTAGAATTTTTGAAAATTTGTGTTTTCATTTTTTATTTTTGGATTTTTTTTATTTTAATTTTTTTCCGAATTTTTGAAGTGTTTACATAATATATATAATGATTAAAGGGTAATTTGGTTTAGAGAGATGTCTTACTTTAAAAAAGTACAAAACAGTCATTTTCGGAACGCTAATAAATATGCAGTTAAAAAAAACATTGAATATTTTAGAAGTACATAAATAAATAAAATAAATAATTTACCTTCGAAACTTGAAATTAACTTAAACACAAAATTTGACATTTTTGTAAAATAAATTACATTAAAAAAAACCCATGCCCTTAGCGGCTTGACCGAACTCCGCTCCGCGTCAATTGTTCAACTACCTTCGCGTCCATTAATGTATGACTCTACGCACTTGTTAGGTGAATAACTATATTATTATAAACTACTTACATTTTTTAATAAGTGAATCATTATGATTGTCATTTATGAACGTATTTAGAGCTTCTATGAAGCAGTTTGTGATTGTTTTAATTAACCACCAGAAATTCACTTTTACTTCCTCTGTACAAGCTAAAAAAGAATTTATGGTTTATATTAATCCAAACTAAAACTAATAAACCACAGTACACCAGTCTATTTTTTAAGTGATAAGTAACACACGGTAAAAAAATTTGTCTACAATGAAAACTCGTTCTTTTCTTGAATAAACTGATTTACCTCAGAACAATTTGTTTTGAATTAAAATACAGTACCAGACCAAAGTGATTTCGGATAATCGAAATTTCGGTTAAACCGATTTTTTTTGGAAAATAGGAGTTTACGATACGTATATCATTAGATCGACTAAAAAACATTTGTAAAACTCTGTCGGCTAACTAAAACAATTCGCATTTTAGACCGTCGGCGTCGTATTGCCGTGAAACCCCGAGTGGAACCACCTAGCAGTATAGGTGAATCCCAGACGCGTTTCGTATAATGCGAATTTTTTCGGTTCATTTTTTTGTTTTTAAAGTTTGTTTCGGATAAACCTGATTTCGGAAAATCGGGATTGTACTGTATTTCTTTTTAGTTGAACGCAGCGTTTAATCTTTAAATAAGACTTTATTTTTCTTCTTTAATTGTTTTGTTTCAGTATGCTCCATTTTGTAACAAAGCAAATTGTCTTCATATAAGTAATATTATGCTTCCAGAGAAAACAGTGCCTTAGATTAATTCAGTTCCAATTTATAATAAATCAATCCCTCTTTCACTTGAAAATAAAGAGGCACGACATTTTTTTGTGGTATATCAAGAAAATATTCTCTTGGTGAATAGAAAAGCACAAATTATTTTACTTCAAAGCAATTTGCTTTGATCTAAGACAATTTTTTTAACGTGCAGGCGTAACTATTTCTTCTGTGAAAATTCATGAAAGTCATTCCTAACAGAGTGTTTGGACGCAGAAATCTTTCAAGCTTCAGGCTAAAAAAATCAAGAATGCGAGTTGGGGGACAATGTTATCATTTACTTTTAAACACATTTTTTAGGCAACAATAGTTAGTTACTAATTCATTTGACTAATATGTGTTGCATATAGATGATACTTAAATTTTCTAAGAATTCTTTGTGCAGTTGATTTGGGTACTTCAACATTATTTTCCAGTTCACGAAGGGAGATGCGAAGATTCTTAACGACATTTTGTAAAACCAGAGCTTCAATATCAGGTTGTCGATTACGATTTTGTTTTTTAAAGGAATCATATTCAATTAAATTATTTCTTAGTATCCTAAAGATTGACAAATCTGGTTGTCGTCTTTCTGGATATCTCTGAGAGTACATATCTCGAGCTCTTCCAGCATTCTGATTACACAAAATATAACGTTCATACAGATCTACTTTCTCCCAATTTGGAAACCTTTCCATGTTAAATTTGATTGATAATGTGACTCAAAAAAAAATCTTAAGTAATTTAGAAACACAGATTACTAACCACATTGTTGTACTGTGTTTAGAAACTTTAAAACTCCAACAGATAAATCAAATAAATGACAAAGTTTTGACAGTTCAGGGGACGTAGGTATGACAACAAACGCTACTACGGCCTTTGTTTCATAGTCAATCAAGTGAAAAACAGGTATTTAAATAAATTCACATTTTCCGTCATTCAAAGATACGGATTATTATACATGGTTGAAAAGCTCTTTTAATGCTCTGTTTATTGAAGTATAAATTCAATACGGCGGTCATAAGAAATAAGAAAGTTGGCTATGGTTTCAAAAAAACTAGAAGGCCTAGAAAAAATTTGTTAACGTCATTCGATTTGATTCTGCTCCCACGCACTCTTTTAAAAATCACTTTCAAGAATTTTTGCATGGGAAAAAGTTGGACGTCTTAGCAAAATGTTATGTTCAAAAATTCAGCCTATTACATATCACTTAAATAATAGACCGGTGATGTTAGTGGCTCAAAGAACGGATTGGCCAAATATAACTTTTATTAAAATAAAGCGATCCTGAAAACCATGCCTAAAAACAAGTCGCTGCGTTGCTATAAGTTTTACTTGTTCTTAACCTACTCTTGCATGTAATTAATGCTTGTTGGTATACCGGGTGGGCCAAAAAAAACCGGACAATTTTTTTTTTCATTATAACTTTTGAACTATACAATCTATTTTAATGGGACAAACTGCGCCTAAAAGATAATTAATCAGAGTTTTGACTAAATATACCTTTTTGTCCGCCGTCTCAAAATCCAAGATGGCGGCCAAAATTAAAATGTACCCTTCAAAGATGCTCGTTTATTCTTGTGTTGCGAACATGTTTTAATTATTTTTTTAAATTAGTGAAAAAGCTGCATTCTTGCCACGTACAACAAGGGATTAATCAGAAAAATCGGTTTAGTGGTTCTAAAAAAATATTTTTGTTTCAGCCAGTGTTTTGCATATTATACGATTGCCTTGGCAATCATGTCTGCATTTATTTCTTATAAATTTAGAACTACTAAACCGATTTTGATGAAATATTAAACATGCTTTTTATAGATCATGATGAAAATTTATCTCCATCTTAAAATTTAAGATGGCGGAGAGAATCATACTTGATTCTTCAAAATGGCATGTTTATTTCATTAAAATCGGTTTAGTGGTAATGGATTTATAGGGAAGTAAGTGCAGACATGATTGGCAACGCAATCGTATAATATTTCAAAACAATAGTTAAAACAAAAATATGTTTTTAGACCCATTAAACGACTCGTTTAATTATTAATTATTAATTATTTATTATTATTAACTGTGCGCGGAAAAAATGCAGATTATTTACTGATTTAAAAAAATTATTAAAACATGTTCGAAAAACAAGAATATACAAGCATCTTTGAAGGGTACAATTTAATTTCGTCCGCCATCTTGAATTTTCAGATGGCGGACAAAAAATATATCTAGTCAAAACTCTGAACAATTCTCTGTCAAGTGCAGTTTGTCCCATTAAAATCAATGTTATAGTTCAAAAGTGAGTGAGTGAGAAAGAAATTGTCCAGTTTTTTTGGCCCAATATTTAATTAAAAATATATAAAAACTTATAAATTGTAAAAATACCATTTAGTTTTAAATCGTGTTTTGTTACAGTTGTAATAAATTGCTTTAAATAATATTTGTTACTTACCCGATGGGTCCTTTTTGCATTTTTCCGCCATTTCCTTTCCTTTATCGGATAGCCAATTAAACGGTTTCTTGATTGTTTCTTTGAGCATCACAGCAGGTTTCTTAAGAACGTCTAAGATCCACTTAATAGGTCTAAATCTTACCAAGTATTTGATGACCGCAAGAGCAACTAAAAATATAGTAAAAGCATCTTCATCAACTTGATCAAAGAGATAAAAACTCCATAGTAACACCGTTGTTTTTAGGTCCCTTTAGGTCCCAACGTCCCCGTTCCTAAAAAGTACGTTTTTAAAACGTTCAAAATGAACCGTATAAAAATCGTCCACTTTGGACGCTTTTAAAACATACCTTTTACTCCTCTTTAGGTCCACAATATTCCTATGTATCTACAAAGTACATTTTTAAAACATGCCAAACACGAAGTTTTAAAAACATGCAAGTCTGGACGTTTTTAAAATGTACTTTTTAGGTCATTTAGGGGCCTAACTTTTGCGTACCTACCTGAAAAGTACATTTTTAAAACATTTCAAAAAGGAAGTCTTAAAAGCGTGCTGGTCAGGACGTTTTTAAAATATTCTTTTTACTTCACAGCCTAACGTTTTCGTACTTTAAAAGTGCGTTTTTAAAACGTCTCAAAAAAGAGGTTTTGAAAACGAGCTAGTCAGGACGTTTTTAAAATGTACTTTATAGGTAACTTAAGGTCCATCTCACCGACTTTTTTCGTTACTTAGCTTAAAGCGTTTCTTAATATAATCATAATATGACGTAATAAGGAACACTTAAGGCAGAGTAACGAAAAAAAGAGTCGGCGATGGGCCATTAGAGCCCTAACTTTTAAGTACCTGAAAAGTACGTTTTGAAAACGTCCCGGAAAGTCGTTTTAAAAACGCGCTAGTCAGGACTTTTTAAAATATACTTTTTCGATCTCTTACTTTAACGTACCTAAAAAGAATGTTTTTAAAACGTCCAAGAAATTACGTTTTAAAAACGTCCCGAAAATTACGTTTTTAAAACGTTCCGAAAAGGACGTTTTATCATGCGCTAGGCAGGACGTTTTAAAAATGTACTTTTAAGGTTCCTCACATTTCTCTTACCAGCATCATCATTATCTACATAGGCTAATCAGAAAAACATAAATTTAAAACTTTTCTACCATACTCAGATTGGAGTGGAGTCAAGTTTTAAGAGGGCCCAATATTAAAGGGCCCAATACGTAAGGGCTAGGTATTTTAGACGTCTCTAAAACGTTTTTTAAACGTCACCTGAACGTTTCTAAAACGTCCCTGAAACATGTTTAACACGCCCCTGAATCATTTTTTAAACGTCCTCTGAACGTTTTTTAAATGTGTCTTGAACGTTTTTTAAACGCCCCTGAAACTTTTTTAAATGTCCCCTAAACGTTTTTTAAACGTCCTTGAAACGCTTTGGAAGATTTCCGAACGTCACTGAAACGCTTAATAAACGTTCCCAAATTTTGCAAAAGTTTAAAAAAAAATTTATTTGATAAACTTCCGAAAACCATTTTAAAAGCGTTGTGTGGGGACTTTTTAAAAACGTAAAAAAGACCCACAAAAACGTTCCAGGTACCTATCGGACCCAGAGGGACCTAGGCGTACGTTTTGGAAACGTCGCCTAGGTCATAAATGGACGTTTTAAAAACGTTTTTAAAACGTGCCTGTGTTACTAGGGTCTTCCAAAGAAATTATTTTTATTATTTTTACGTGTATGGTATAACTAAAAGCGCAAGGTAGACGTAAGATAGACTTATTTAAAAAAAAAAGTAAGTTTTGTTGCAAATAACTGCTACACACTGACGTAAGGTTCCGACCAATCTGGCATGAGTTTTCATTAAAAATTCCCTTGCTGATTGGTTGAAGCCATATGCCATTTCTAATAAGACTATAAACTTACGCATAATCGTCAATGGCATCAGTGTTAGCTTTATAAAGCCTAAAATCAATCTAAATGGTAATAGTACAATGTTCTTGGGCAATTCAAGAATCGCTCTGACCCAGTTCAGTGGATTTAGTAACTTGGATATTACCCTTATGGGCCAAGTAAGTATCATCACCGGCAACAGGATTAAGTTAATCAACCATTTTACTGGCTTAAGCAGCATCTTTATAGGCCAAGTTAATATATTTATTGGCACCAATATTAACTTTATTATCTTCCTTATAGGCTTAAACTTTTTTAAATGTCCCCTAAACGTTTTTTAAACGTCCTTGAAACGCTTTGGAAGATTTCCGAACGTCACTGAAACGCTTAATAAACGTTCCCAAATTTTGCAAAAGTTTTAAAAAAAATTTATTTGATAAACTTCCGAAAACCATTTTAAAAGCGTTGTGTGGGGACTTTTTAAAAACGTAAAAAAGACCCACAAAAACGTTCCAGGCACCTATCGGACCCAGAGGGACCTAGGCGTACGTTTTGGAAACGTCGCCTAGGTCATAAATGGACGTTTTAAAAACGTTTTTAAAACGTGCCTGTGTTACTAGGGTCTTCCAAAGAAATTATTTTTATTATTTTTACGTGTATGGTATAACTAAAAGCGCAAGGTAGACGTAAGATAGACTTATTTAAAAAAAAAAAGTAAGTTTTGTTGCAAATAACTGCTACACACTGACGTAAGGTTCCGACCAATCTGGCATGAGTTTTCATTAAAAATTCCCTTGCTGATTGGTTGAAGCCATATGCCATTTCTAATAAGACTATAAACTTACGCATAATCGTCAATGGCATCAGTGTTAGCTTTATAAAGCCTAAAATCAATCTAAATGGTAATAGTACAATGTTCTTGGGCAATTCAAGAATCGCTCTGACCCAGTTCAGTGGATTTAGTAACTTGGGTATTACCCTTATGGGCCAAGTAAGTATCATCACCGGCAACAGGATTAAGTTAATCAACCATTTTACTGGCTTAAGCAGCATCTTTATAGGCCAAGTTAATATATTTATTGGCACCAATATTAACTTTATTATCTTCCTTATAGGCCAAGTTAATATATTTATTGGCGCCAATATTAACTTTGTTATCATCCTTATAGGCCAAGTTAATATAAGAAGTAGTGGCAAGAACAACAATTTTAATAACTTCAATGGCAATTTCAACCAATTCAGAGGATTTAGCACTTGCAACAGCTTCCTTATAGGCCAAGTGAGTATAGTTAGTGGTAATAATATTAATCCGATCACGAATGTTACTGGTTTAAACAATGTTTTTACAACCTCAGCGGGTTTATTAACAATTGCTTGCAAAATTCTCAACGGTGTCAATACCGGTAAGAACGGTGCTTCAAGAATCCTCTTTAGCAAAGTTATTGGACTTAGTAATCTTAGCCACTTTAATGGATTTAATAATCCCAGTATTGATTTTAAGATCCTTAGTGGCCATCCAAGTATCATTGTTACGAATAATGGAATCAGCAACCATTTGAGTAGTTTAAGTGGTAGGCTCAGAAGGTTTCTCACTAAACTTTTTTTGGGAGGCTGCGGTTTTTTGCAATTGCCAAATACTAAAATAAAAATAAACAGGGTGTTAATAAAGTATGTCGCCAAACTTTAGAGGATTATTCTTTGAGTAAGAAAAATATTTTCTATAAACATGGTTGTGGAAAGTTTAGTTTAGCTTAGTGTAGCTGAGATTTTTTCCGGGGTTGTTCCTCCTCTTTTCCCCCAGAACTCATTGGCAGATTCAAAAATATGAAATAAGTTTCTTCTTTTCTTCTTTCTTCTTTTTTAGAAACTTCTTGTTCTTGAGCAATTTTTTGTATCTCTAACCGTTTTTGAGAAAAAGGATAAAATAATAATTTCTATCTTCGATTAATATTCAATTTTAATGTCATTTAGCAGGGTACAGATATTAATCTTTTGAGTTTTTTCTCGAAAACGGTTAGAGATTTTCATAAAATCAAAAATCTTCTGAATTAAACAATTTTATATTTTTGATTCTGCCACTGGCTTATTGCATTTAAATTTAAAAACATTCCAAAAAGTTTTAGAAACATAAAAATAAACGAGCTTCTTTGAACGGTTATGTTTTGTTATGTCTGTCATGTTGAAATTAAATATGGCGGACAAAAAATATATTTTTGGTTATAATCGATGGTATAGTTTTTGTCCGGTTTTTTTGGCACATCCGGTGTAATGTAAAGGCTGTTATACCACAGAAAATGTGGATAAGTTAGGTGTTATCAAATACATAGCCTAAATATGGGGCATACCCATGCATTCTCACACGCGATGCTTGAAGCCAGAACCCCCATTTAATTAATGTTTAATATTCCTTTTTCGGGTAGACAGGATTTCGATTACCTCGTGCGTTAGTTTTGGTGGTTTTGGAACATACTCCGTTACGTTACTACAATATTTGAAAATTGTCAAATGTTTAGAGTTATGTCTATTATTTTTTTTCTAAAAACTAGTTGATTGAGTAATAATTTATCAAATTGTGGATTAAAATTGTAGTTTTTCTAAAACTAATTGTGCAGATTTATTGTGGACACCATGAAGAGTGTTTAATGGCATCTATAAACCACTCTTAACTTTATTAACAATGGCACTCCGTTACTTCTTCCGGGCGTTTTTCCACAAACCGCACATGTTTTAAGTAAATTATTTCCCATTTTTCACACAAAAAATATGATATTACACGACAAACGCAAAACACCACAAAATGTCAATATGGCCTCCTAGCAGCTGTGTGTCTACATGACAAAACACACACATGCGCACTTGAAAAGTCGCATCCGCGAATTTAAATTTGCCATTGTTTCCAAAGCCAGCTATAAGCGCTTCACTTTTCGATTCTTTGAACATATATTTATGATATAACGTATGTGGCTTCAAGCATCGTGGATATGTGCTGTATTTATGCCCTAAGGTATTTGGGTTGTACTTACGACAAAAGGCCTTAGTTTCCTTCTCGTCCGGAATAAAGTGCCTAAGAATTGGGATGTGTCTGGCAACTAAAAAACAATAATGCAACCAGAACCATACAAAATACTTAATGTGTACAAATTATTAACCATTTAAACAGGGTGTTTTTGATCAGCAACTGTTTCACTATACAATCAAAGATTATAAAATCGTGGTTATCATTGTTGTGAGTCGACGCAGTACAGACCTGTCACTCCGTTATTTTTAATTACGGTGGATAGAATAGATCGGTGTTCGGATCTTCGGATCAGCTGGACCACCATTGTCGTGAAAATTCGACATATATTTATAAGATCCGAACATCGGTCTATTCTATCCACCGTAATTTTTAATAGGGAGTTTTTGAAAGAATTAAATTTTTGAAAGCCGTTACGGTAGTAGTTAACACTAACAACCACAACCACGGGCCTCTCTTTTCAGAGTTTTTAGAACAGGTTTAAAACGCTAACTTGTAAAACTCAAAATATTAAAACCTAATCTGGCGGCTGCTACAGGGAGGGTAACGGGGCAGTGCCCTTTCAAAAGTAGACAACAAACAGTATTTTGAATTTATTTATTTAAAAAAAGTTAAATCTTCCCCCACGACATAATGATTGTCTAGTTCTTTTTATTATCTGTGATGAACATTAAGCGATTAATTAAGTGAACTTTTTTAGCGTAAATAATTACAAGCCGGCAGCGCCGCGCGGGGCAAGGTTTCAATTTCACCCGTTTTTCAGCGGGGTATGGGTGAATGTTGTCGAGTGAGGACGTGAGGACTGTGTGTTTTGTCCACTGCCCTTCTACACGTTGCCAGTTCTATCCTTAGTAAAAACGTATGAGTTTGTTTTGATTTGGGGTATGTATGTGTAGTAAAAAGCATTGCCGGTCGCCTGTCATCGTTTTTGTTATCGTTTGTTTATAAAATGGAAATTAATACCGTTGATTACATAATTAACTGTGCAAATTTAAATACGTTGACATATGAACTTGAACGATTACAAATAAAATCTTTAGGGCCACATAGACCGGACCTAAAAATTAACCATAATTTTAGTATAAGTAATGCCGAGGGGTGTTCCATAAAAACGTATAATAGAAAATTTAATAAAAAATTATACGATGTTGAAAACTGGTTGTGCGGTTGTGAAAAAATAAATGTTTTTTTGCTTTATTTGTCTTGTTATGAACAATCCACGAAGTGATCCTGCGTGCAAAGGGAATGTGTAATATGAAGCAATTCAGTGAAAAGTTAAAAAGATACAAAGTAAGTGGTATTCATTTAAATAACCACATAGAATTTTCTATGCTAGGCAAGACTGATATTAGGTGCCAATTGAATAATGCCTATAGGCAAAACATTACCGAACATAATGAAAATGTGGCAAAAAATAGACATATTTTTGAGGTTGCTCTACGTTGCCATGATGAGTCTGAAATCGGTGCTAATCCAAGCACTTTGCGCATGTAAAAGAAGAGCGAATAGACTTTATCTATAAACAGATAAACTAAAAAATACACCAAGTAGCTGCTTGTTTGTAAAATGCTAAAACAAAATTGTTAAAGGTAAGTTTTTTATCTCCTTTTCAATGCAATATAAATTTGTGCCCCCTCCCCCCCCAATTTATAAAGTCACCAGCCGCCACTGGTTTCAACAATCCTGTTTTTCTATCTGCCGCACTAGTAGTAGTAGTAGTAGTGGTGGGGAGACCATTTTTGGTCTAACGACTAGGCACACGGCGCGCCCTTTTCGCAAACCCCGATTTGTCCGTACATCATATATCAAACAGATGCACGTGCCCCTTAGGATGCAAGTTTTCTTTCTCTAAGAGGACTTAATTTTGCCTGACTCCTCTTTGTCGAGGGCAGGGATCTTTATACTGCGTAGCAAGTATACACAGTGGACCCACGCTTTTACACTCCTTCCGAAAGGTGGTCCTGCTACATGTTAGACTTGCATCTATCTAACATGGCTATCGTCCCAGCAGAACTTGGTTATAGACGATAGACTTCGTTCCTTTTCAGCGCAATAGTCGTGGTCGTCGTGAGTTGACTACTGTAGGAGATTTATGCTGGCGCCGTCCTGGTTCCGACTATATATAGCACTTATAGCAGGGTCCTGGGTTATTATCTCTGGTTCCTCGGCTGGCTGCGTGTCGGCTCCTGGACTACACCTGCGTATATTCTCGATGTTCAATGTCGACTTATATTTTTTGCGTGCATCGCATCGCATGCTTATTCGATGACGGCTGTTGAACGCTGAAAAGTAACTCGGCGACAGGGCGACAGATTTTTTTTTTGTTTTTGCATCGTTCGAGACGCGAGCCTGGTACCTTCTGCATGTGAAGCCGACGACCATACCACGGCACTACCCTGCCGCCTTATCTGCCGCACTAAAGTCTACCACTTTTTAAATAACGTTGTTGCCTTATTACTGCTAGCCTTATTTTAAAATTTTAAATAAGCCTGTATTAACCACAATGATAACCACAACTTTAACGAAATTGACGTTTACAGTGACTGACCAAAACCCCCTAATATCCATTCTAGTGTCGGCACGTTTTATTAGAGAAATTTCTATAATCATATTTTCTCTGTTTTTTGTGTTTTAATAATAAATATCTAATAAATAATAATACTTACTTCTTCGAAGAATTCTAAATGGATTAATGTTCTGCAGTACTAAAATGCAAATTTAAAAAGGAATTAAAATGGAGAGTAGTTTACGAAATCTTTAAGTTTTACCAACGATAAACATAAATACGGAATGTCTGTTAGGCAGCCCAAATTCGTTAATTTCCCGAAAAAATCTCAATATAAATGAAAAATATAATTTAAATACAAAACTGATGAGATTTCCATTTGGACGAAACGAGTTGGTCAAGTTAACCCAAATGAGCTATTTAGTAACTCTAAATGAGTGCAGTATTTTAAAACACAATTAATTCACTCATTTATTTTAAATGTGTTTTTACTGACTCCAGTCATTTGCTTCTAATGCAAAACTCATCTGTATCATAGGTAAATGAGCTAACTCATTTAAATACGTGAAAAATGAGGCGCTTATGTTTTAAATGCGCTTTTAATAACTGTAGTTACTAAATAGCTCATTTGGGTGAAGCAGATGAACTCATTTTGTCTTAATGGAAAAGTATTCTGACGTGAATATAAATGAAGTTTTTAGGTTTTATTGAGTTTTTTTCTAGGTGTGATTTTTCGAAACAGACGTGTCTTTTAAAAGAAGAAATGTGCTTTTTCTGAGTTGCATGATATGCATTTAACTTAAAAAAAACAATAATGTCCTTAGTTTAAAATTTTAGGCATTTGGCCTGAACGATTTGTTTTTTCAGTTTATAAAAGATCATTTTAAGTCTTTCTTAATTCCTTGTAAAAGATTTAACTTATACACGCGTTGGCTTATGTTAATAGTAGAACTCATTTGTCTTTTGTTTTTGAGATATAGGAAAAAACTTTTAATTTTTAAAAACATGCGCGTAGACTTAGTGTGTTTCGGTTTATCGTGGTTTTGGTATAGACGTATAGTCCTCCCATTTGAATTTGCGGCATAAAAAAATGGCATAAAAGTGGCTCGGGCTATTTTAATCATAATAAGAGTTAACAGACATAATAAACGCGTTGCCCGTAAAATTATCCTTTTACTGTGTCTGATCTTTGTTTGGTTTGGGGCAAAACGGGGTTTTTTCATGGGGACAAAACGGGGTAACTTGTTATACCTAGAGTCCCTGTATGTGACAGATATTCAATATCTGTCACATACAGGGACTCTAGTTATACCAAGTAACCTATGCCCCATTTTGCCCCAATATTGTTTATTTTTTTTGGTATCATCACTGAAAGTTGTATTTTATATTGTCTTTGCAATAAATTGGCGCAAAATTCATGTAGGCGAGTCGACAGCGATGACTAGGTTGCTGTAATTCTTTATAAATTTTTGTAAATACTAAATTGAATTATTTTAATGTATTTTTATTACAACTTTTTATTTTTTAAAAGTATTTTAATCATGGTTCGCAGTGGCGTAGCGTGGGGGGCGCGGGGGGGTTTGTCGCCCCCCCCTCCCGCCTGGAGGATCCTGGCGCCCCATGGGTGCCCGGAGCTCCCTAAGCATTAGTAGCAGGGCCGGCAATGACAAATTGAGAGGGCGGCAAATAATACTAAAGACATGATGACCTTTTTTTTGTTTTTTTTTTTTGGTCGCAAGATTTTTGATGGGCGCCCTGTTTAGCTGTCGCCCCCCCCCCCCAACCTTTCAGGCACGCTACGCCGCTGCTCTATGGTCCCACAATACTGCAACTCGGTGCTTTTGTTGATAAACTGTATAGTTTTGAAATATGTATTTTCACAGTTTGGTCTCATGGGATTCCCTACCCTAAATTTCGCTAAATGACGTTTTTCCGAATCTTAATTCAGGGTGTGGTTTTTTCATATCTCTATGGTCCCACAATACTGCAACTCGGTGCTTTTCTTGATAAACTGTATAGTTTTTGAAATATAACTTTTCAAAGTTTGGTCATTTTGGTCTTATGGGATTCCCTACCCTAAATTTCGCTAAATGACGTTTTTCCGAATCTTATCCTGAGTTAAGACACCCTGAGGTGTCGTTTTTTCGTATCTCTATTGTCCCACAATACTGCAACTCGGTGCTTTTGTTGATAAACTGTATAGTTTTTGAAATATGAATCTTCAAAGTTTGGGCATTTTGGTCTTATGGGATTCCCTACCCTAAATTTCGCTAAATGACGTTTTTCCGAATCTTAACTCAGGGTGTCGTTTTTTCGTATCTCTATAGTCCCACAATACTGCAACTCGGTGCTTTTGTTGATAAACTGTATAGTTTTTGAAATATGAATCTTCAAAGTTTGGTCATTTTGGTCATGGGATTCCCTACCCTAAATTTCGCTAAATGACGTTTTTCCGAATCTTAACTCAGGGTGTGGTTTTTTGGTATCTCTATGGTCTCACAATACTGCAACTCGGTGCTTTTGTTGATAAACTGTATAGTTTTTTAAATATGAATTTTCAAAGTTTGGTCATTTTGGCCTTATGGGATTCCCTACCCCTAATTTCGCTAAATGACGTTTTTCCGAATCTTAGCTCAGGGTATGGTTTTCTGGTATCTCTATGGTCCCACAATACTGCAACTCGGTGCTTTTGTTGATAAACTGTATAGTTTTTGAAATATGAATTTTCAAAGTTTGGTCATTTTGGCCTTATGGGATTCCCTACCCCTAATTTCGCTAAATGACGTTTTTCCGAATCTTAGCTCAGGGTATGGTTTTCTGGTATCTCTATGGTCCCACAATACTGCAACTTGGTGCTTTTGTTGATAAACTGTATAGTTTTTAAAATATGAATTTTCAAAGTTTGGTCATTTTGGGGCTCCCTACCCTAAATATCGCTAAATGACGTTTTTCCGAATCTTAGCTCAGGGTGTGGTTTTTTGGTATCTCTGCAGGTGCCCGAAGCGCCCTAAACTTTATTAAGTAGCAGGGCCGGCAACGGCAAATTGAGAGGGCGGCAAAGGAAACTAAAGACATGATGACCTTTTTCTTTTTTGTTTTTGGTCGCAAGATTTTTGATGGGCGCCCTGTTTAGATGTCGGCCCCCCCGCCTCTTCAGGCACGCTACGCCCCTGATGGTTAGTATTTAAATAAATAAAACTTTTCTTGATTTTTAAGTTACCCAACCGCCCCGCATGTTTTGCCACATATGGGACACCATTAAAAGGAATATTGTGAGGACATACTTAACGAAAAAACAACAAAGATTGCGGGCAATTTCTCAAAAAGGGATATTAGTAGCTCGCATACTAGTTTCGGTCTTCTTGGACCTCTTCGGTACGAGCGTAACAATCGTCCCTTAACACTTGTTACGCTCGTACCGAAGAGGTCCAAGAAGACCGAAACTAGTATGCGAATTACTAATATCCCTTTTTGAGGAATTGCCCGCAATCTTTGTTGTTTTCGATGGGACACTATTTTGCCCCGCATGAGGGGCAAAATGGGGAAAGCTCAACTTTACACAAAAATAAAAATAAAAGTATGATGGAGTTCTAAATCTGAAAATGAAAACATAAAGATAACATATCTAGCCAATTTAATTTTAAATCACGAACGCAATGGTGGTCATTTAATAGGATAATAAATACCTCTATAAAATTTAGTATACCATATTGCCCCCCTTTCCCCTAATGACTTATTTTTATACGGCAAATTTAAATGGAGAACTTTAAAATAAAAGCATACGCAAGAAACACACGGTGTTTCACGAATATCGCCTTTTTGGGTATTAAGAGTGCAAATTTGGAGAAACGCTCGGACACATCGATTTTGTTTGCGAGGGGGACACTTTGAAACTTTTGTAGCACAAACCCCCTTCGAGGGGTATACTTTACCCCTATTTTTTGAATAGGAAAAGTGAGTCTAGTGATACCTTGTTTTGAAGCTCTCTTGAATATCTTTACAACCGTGTAAAAATTTCGAAAATCCATCGATTCGTTTTTTTCAAATTTAACATGGAATGATAAAATAAAAATTAAATCCGAAAAATATTAAAATTCTAATTAAATTTTTATTTAATCGGTCCATGTTAAATTTGAAAGTTTGCAACTATCTCAAAAATTAATGGATAGATTTCTGAAATTTTTACACGGTTGTAAGGACATTCAAAAGACCTTCAAAACAAGGTATCACTAGCCCAATTTCCCTATTTAAATTATAGGGGTAAAGTATACCCCTCGCCAGTGGCGTATATAGAAAAAAGGTTCGAGGGGGGCCCGAGACAGTTTCGGGGGTGGGGGGGCCGAGACCTTATGAGGACGTATTTTATACTATTTTATGTTTGTATTCATGAAATATGTGGAAAATATCTAAAAAAATCTTAGCTTCGAGGGGGCGGGCCCCCCCATATATACGCCACTGCCCCTCGCAGTATCCCCCTCGCAAACAAAAACGCCGTGTCCGAGCGTTTCTCTAAATTCGAACTCTAAATTCCCAAAAAGAGCTCTGTTTCGATGTTCGTGAAACACCGTGTATGTAAATACTTACACCGGCGGATTATGTTCAGGAGAAAGATCAAACCTAAAATCAAAAAACACTTTTAAGTTTTGGTATTAAAATAAAACATTGTACAAGGTCTGTCTTTCTTAAGTCTATTGCGTATACTTGACTTTTGTGAGTGTTCCTTTGCAGTACCTTTGAGTATATGACCCATATAGAGGCACGGTGGATAGAATAGACCGGTGTTCGGATCGTATAAACATATGTCGAATTTTCACGTCACTGGTGGTCCAGCTGATTTTTAGGAACGAAAGTTAGATATGACATGAACAACTAATATTTTTTGATTTTTTGAAAACTAAGGCAATTTTCGTACTATTTTTTAGAATATTCTTATAAAATAATATTTTTCAGACATACCAGTCGTTATTTTTTTAGCCTGCTTCATTTCTCTTTACACAAAAACTAAAATTCGACGAAATTAATGTGTTCGTTTCAGCTTCAAAAATTATCCGCTGACCCAACTCTTTGTTTACTACCCAATAGTCCTCGGTTCACCTTTGATACTAAACGATCACATTCAGTTTGACTTGTGTTTAAGTTTTGTGTAATAAAAAATAAAGCGGGCTAAAAAAAATAACGACAATACGTCTATAAATTTACATTTTATAAGGATGTACTAGAAAACAGTAGAAAAATGGCCTTAGTTTTCAAAAAATTCAAAAAATATTAGTTGTTCCGTTTTTTATAACAGATCTAACTTTTGTTTACAAAAATCAGCTGGACCACCAGTGACGTGAAAATTCGACATATATATATATATATATATATATATATATATAAGATCCGATCACCGGTCTATTCGATCCACCGTGATATAGAGATGCAACCGGCAAGCTTTCTCAGATTGGGGGGCAGATGGCGCTGAAATAAATTCGTCTAGTATGCATATTCAGGGACTACTAGCACGGATTACCTAACAAAGGTGATCCGTGCTGCTAGTACGATTTAGTTGCATGTGCGAGTTCCGAGGTTCATGCCTATCATACAAATGCCATTAGATCATAGTAGTTGTCTCTGAATATTGCGTACTAGATGAATTTATTTCAGCGCCATCTGCCCCTCAATATGGTAAAGCTCGCCGGTTGCACGTCTATAATATGGGTTATTTATTCAATGGCAGTACGTATACCCACATAGCACAAAAATCAGATCAACGTTAAATTCACGTGAACAAAAATAACAAAATGTTTTTTTACTTAAAAACAACCTCATACCATGTAATACTTATTTTGCTAAATCTACATGCTTAAAGATAACTTAAAAACAAGGAGAAATCAAGCTATAAAAATGTAGTTTTTGCTGAAGTTTCTGGTGCTGTGTATATAACGTGTTTTTTACTCTCGTTATTTTCATGTACCAAATTCACACTTGAAAAGTCCTCCACAACATGTTCTAAAACGCCACTAGATTAAGACTTCTCAAACCTACTGACTTTCTGCATCTTTTTTGGTCACGTTTTTTTAATAACATTTTTGTAACTTAATAGAGACGCGAAAGGAAGTTATAAAAGTTCACTAGTTTAAGACTACAACAATTCTAGACAATTTTAAAGATGGCGCTCAAGGCAAGATAAAATATCTATGTATCTATCTATATACATTATGTTTTTTTTAAAAGCTAAACAAGATTTATGAACAGTAAACACTTTCACAGAATATTAATGTGTCTTTATCAAATTAATAACGGATGCGTCGTGATCGTAACTCAGGGATCACTCCCTTAACAGGTGTTTGGAGTTTAAAGGCCAAAGCACTGCCTGATGGATTTCGTCCAAGTAAAAAATCCCAACTATAGGTGGCGATGCTGCTAGTAAAATCTCAAAAACATTCGGTAGAAAAGCCATGCAAGTCGTTTTAAAATTCGTGTAGAAAAGGCGTGAATCTAATGTGATTTTAACGTTGATAAAAATCACTTGAAACTAACGTAAAAACATTGCTGTTTTAATATGATAAAGGCGTTATTAGATAGTTTAACTTGTGTTACGTATTTTTACGTAAGCATGAGATTTGACAGTTACGCAAGCGCACTTCATCACACCGTCGTCAAGGTCACGTTAGGAGCTTACGTATTTACGTTAGCTTACGGAGTCTGCGGGCACCTTAACGTTACCAAATAATAGAATTGGTTGATTGACCGATCGAAAAATGAGGCCTAGACGATAATTTCCGCTTCCAGTACAAACGATTCTTTGCAAATATATTCCTACTGTAGTTGAAAAGACAAAAACAAAATTGTAACATCCTACTGTAGTTGAAAAGACAAAAAAATACTCTGCCAATTTATGGGCACTTAAGCTCACACTAGGTACTATAGTTATAGTGAACGTGTGAGCTAATATAACTAAAAACTGAAATATATTTTATTCAATTCCAGACTCAATTACCTCTCGTTTGATACCACACAAACCATGTTTTGACTTAAACTCTAATTTTTAAAATTTACCCCCACCCTTTTTTTAAACTAAAATGTATTTTGTTTAACTCCAGACTCAATTACCTTTCGTTGGATATCACACACGCCATATTTCCACTTAAACTCTAATTTTTAAAATTTACCCCCACCCTTTTTTTTAAATAAACTAAAATGTATTTTGTTCAACTCCAGACTCAATTACCTTTCGTTTGATATCACACACGCCATATTTTTACATAAACTCCAATTTTTAAAATCTTCCCCCACCCTTTTATTTGGCTTGTGTTTGGTGGATTCTATTCATTTTTAAATGGGACCATCTCGACGCAAAACCCAGCGTAGGTACCAAATTTCATTAAAATCGAACAAGCGGTTTTTGAGTTATGCGACAGACAGACAGACAGACGGCGCAACAAAAAAGTTTCAAAATCATTTGAAACGCAAAGATATATAAATTTTTTTAAAATCGGAGCAACTTTTTTTTTTCTCGAAAAATTAGGATCACCATAGCTCACACTACTATAATATAGTAGTAGTGTGAGCTAAAGTTGTAACATTAAAAAACACAGTGCCGAATTCCATATTCTCTGCTATTAGTAGACTTGTTATGGTAACGTAAAAACATTCAACTTAAACTCAAATTTGGAACAAAACGTAAAGCGCTTAACGTGCAGTTTTACGTAAAAATACGTAGCACAACTTAAACTATCTATTAAAACGCAGTTTTTAGCAACGGTTTTTTTATAACGTTAATGAATGACCTATTAAGCTTGTTTTCATATATGAAATAAACGTTTTTTTCTAGCAGCTTTTAAAATCAACGTTTTTTTTTTCTCACGCCTTATTTTTTACGTGTTAAACACTTGATTGTGCTATGTGGGTAGTTTGGTTGTGTCCGTAAATTTCTTTGGTTGTGTCTGATTTTTTGATCTTGTTTCTTTTGAAAATCATATCGATCTTATTTAAAATTTTTAATAAAAATTTTCCTACAAACTATAAATTAACAGTTTTAATCTAGCACAAGTAATTAAAAAAAAGAGTGACAAAAATATAGAGACTCATGTTACCATTGTGGACCTACAAAAACATATGATACCGTTTCAGCAGAAAAATTATGGACACTGTTAGAGCAAACTAATATCAATCATACATATATAAAAGCGATAAAAGAACGTAAATAAAAGAAATTCGTTGTTACGAAAGGCTTAAGATATAGATTTTATATCGGAATCTCCAACTCTTTTTAAAATATATATCGCAATAGCTCTAAAAAACTGGAAACGTAAAGTACGCGGCAAGGGAATACAACTTAGCGACCGATTAACCATATACACACTACAATTTTCTGACTACCAAATAACTGTAGCTAATGATAAAGAAGACATTATATAATGAGTTAGAACTAGACCATGAACAAACAATATCTCCATGCAACGAGTGTCACATTTGCTAAGACAGAAACAGACTGTAAAGAACTGGAAGAAAGAATAGTAGAAACAAAAAGGTTATTAGATGTCATTATTATTTGATCGAGCAGAGAGTTAAAAATCAATATAAAATTTAACATATATGAAATCATCAAATCAAATCAAATATGCTTTATTGTCAAAAAAGTTGAGTTTTACAGACAAGGCAAAAAATGGTCCTTAATTATAAATATAAGATAAACACTTGCTTACAAATCTAAGTAGAGGTACGGAATAGTCATTTAAAATAGTGTAACAGTCGAGAAGTATTCGCGATATATTTTTTTTGTAATCTTTTTCCTTTGCGAATAATGCTCTCTCTACCTTTCAGTCTCTTTTATGTGCTACGTCCAATTTAGTTAGTGGTCTTCATCTGCCTAAACTATTCTGGTGCAGTCACTTACTGTTAGCGACCGATTTACCATATACACAGTACAATTTTCTGACTACCAAATAACTGTAGCTAATGATAAAGAAGACATTATATAATGTGAGTTAGAACTAGACCATGAACAAACAATATCTCCATGCAACGAGTGTCACATTTGCTAAGACAGGAACAGACTGTAAAGAACTGGAAGAAAGAATAGTAGAAAGAAAAAAGTTATTAGATGTCTTATTAGTATTTGATCGAGCAGAGAGTTAAAAATCAATATAAAATTTAACATATATGAAATCATCAAATCAAATCAAATATGCTTTGAAAGTTGAGTTTTACAGACAAAGCAAAAAATGGTCCTTAATTATAAATATAAGATAAACACTTGCTTACAAATCTAAGTAGAGGTACGGAATAGTCATTTAAAATAATGTAACAGTCTAGAAGTATTCGTGATATATTTTTTTTGTAATCTTTTTCCTTTGCGAATAATGCTCTCTCTACCTATCAGTCTCTTTTATGTGCTACGTCCAATTTAGTTACTTAAAAACCTAAACTATTCTGGTGCAGTCACTTACTGTTATCGAAATACAACGAAATTCTCTTGAGCATTAAATTAAATAGGTTAAAATTTGTTAAAATATGTTAAAATATGTTAAAACGTCAAAATATGTTAAAGTTAGATATAAAACACAAGAAACAACAAACAGTACAATCTGATACATACACAAGAAAGAATGGCGAGAAAAACAGAAAGATACAAAACAAAAATGGAAAGTGTAAATAATTTAAAACAGACTATATATAAGAAATTAGACCATAAAAGAAAGAATGGGAATCGAGAGAAGCATTACGGATGACATTACTAAAAGACAACTGATGTGGTACAGCCATGTATAACGGATGAATAACGAAAGATTACCATAGTAGGGCCTAGTATGCCAACCAATAGGGCGCATAAAAAGAGGGCGTCCTAAACTAGAATGGCAACAGTCAATCCAAAGATTAATGAGTCAAAAAAATCTGACAGAAGATAATTGTCAGGATCGAAGGAGGTGGAGAATAGGCGTCGGACAACGTAGAAAAACTCTCTAAACCGACATATAGTACTTACCTGGTAACACTGGAGCAAGAACAAATTGCAAAGCTTTAGGTAATTTAAGTGAGTTCAATAGATTTTTCTCGTCAACTTTTACACATGGTCTCCTAGAGGGAAAAACGGCATAAAATAGTTCTTTTAATGCCCGAACTATGCCGGCAATGTATTCGATAGGATTACCAGGAGTCACTAAAAATAAAAATAAAAACCTTTTTGAAGATAATATTTAGAAAGATAGCAAAAGTAGCCACGACCACAAAAGATGCACTTTTTGTAAAAAAATCTAGGTTAAGGCAAGTTTTTCGGAAAATTTTTCAGTTTTATAACCGGAAAGTGAACATATTCCGGTCTCTCTTTCATGCACGTTGGTCATGACTACTTTTGACAGTTTTTAAATTGTGTATATTTTGATAGTTTTGATGGTTTAAAAAAAAATTTATATCCTTTTGAGGAAATTCCCTAATATTTACATGAATGTGTTTGTGATGTTTTCTGTACGGTTAAAAAAAATTAAGTCACGATCGGAAACTGAGATCTCGACAGGTTATGATTTGGTTTACGTTAACGTGCAATAGCATAGTAAGCACTTCTCAGTAAGTGTATTCACACAATAATTCAAAGTAAGTTTCGAAATAATTTTAAAAAAATTGTGTGTGCTTAAGACCACACGGCAGAAGTGTAAACTTTAACAAGGCGAAATTAATAATACTGGCCTTCATCTGCATCATCATATCGCTCACTGAATGTTCCTCTCACAGTTAGTCGACTCGAGCCGCCTTCACTCGAATGAGCATTACATAGCCGAGCCTGACGGCTCAGTTCAATTAACTACCCACAAAAACTGCTAAACGCGCCTAAAGAATTTTACACTTCAAAAATTGACGACGTCATTGTTTAAAAATCTAGTCCACGTACTACGTAGTGTTGCCGCCGAGACGAGAGATTCTCGCCTGATGTCTCGTGTCACCCTCTCTCAACGAGACGAAAGAGATGTTTTCTCTCGAATGAAAGCTCGGGACGAGACGAGACAAAAACCCACTCTCAATGAAAAACTCTAGTTTATCTCGTTCTCTCGAGCAAAAAAGGTAGGTTTTATAATTTTTATGTATTGTTTTTTTCAATAGAAGGTATGCAAAAATAGTCATATATTCCTTCTTTGAAAACATGTATGCTCTGATAAATTCATTATTTATGTTATTAATGCATTATATCTGAAAATGCTGTAATTATTTTTAAAACAAGAAGTTAACAAAAATCTAAAAATGTAGGGTGTTTCGATTAAAAAAAGATCCCTCCTATCAAAATTTGACAATTACCAAAAAGGTTAGATATTTTTGCCAGAAAATTCTTTAAAGAAAATTAAAACATAAAACGTATTACTCATCTTTTAGTATCTATTGAAAAAACTCTTAGGTTGGTTGGTCAAAATGTATAGATAAACCCTGTAGATAAAACTCTTTTATCCGCACTTCCATGGGACTTAAAAGCAAGGAAGAAAAAGTAAACATCCAGATAATCAAACCAGAACAATGGACAGAACACTACAAGGGACTGCTGCAGGAGACGAGACCCGAATATCTGGCAGCCTCTCCGAGAAGAGACATAGAAGTACATGGAGAGGAAGTAATCATCGAAAAAGAAATGATAAAGAATAATATTAAAAAGCTTAAATCCGGAAAAGCTAGCTGACCTGGGGGAATATATGCTGAAATGCTCAAATATGGATCAGAGAAACTAGTCGAAAATCTCACATATATTATTAACCAATGCATAAACGGACATCCAGTACCTAATGATTGGAAAATTGCATTCATATCCTCAATACATAAAAAAGGAAACAAGCTGGATTGCAACAATTGCAGAGGAATTTCAGTAACCAGTACTCTAAGTAGATTGTACGGTAGGATTCTTAGAGATCTAAAGAGAATGATTTTCATGAACAAGAAGAAGAAGAAGAGCAAAGTGGGTTTCGCGCAGGCAGCTCTTGTAGTGATAATGTTTTTTGTCATAAACAAGTAATTGAGAAAAGGAGCGCCAGAAATATAGTGACTCATGTTACCTTTGTGGACCTACAAAAAGCATATGATACCGTTCCAGTAGAAAAATTATGGACAGTTTTAGAGCAAACTAATATCAATCATACATACATAAAAGCGATAAAAGAACTATACAAAGGGTCAAAATCTAAAATTAAAATTGGAAATCGACTTTCAAAAGAATTCCTGGTAACAAAAGGCTTAAGACAGGGATGTTGTATCTCTCCAACTCTTTTTAAAATATATATCGCAGTAGCTTTAAAAAACTGGAAACGTAAAGTGCACGGCATGGGAATACAACTTAACGACCGATTTACCATATACACACTACAGTTTGCTGACGACCAAGTAATTGTGGCTAATGATAAAGAAGACATGGAGTATATGATGAGAAAGTTAACAGAAGAATACCAAAAGTGGGGATTAACAGTGAACGTGGACAAGACACAGTACTTATGTATTGGAAACGAATCCAATGAGTTAGTACTAGAAAATGGACAAACAATATCTCCATGCAATGAGTATGCATACTTGGGTGTCACATTTGATAAGACAGGTACAGACTGTAAAGAATTGGAAAAAAGAATAGTAAAAGCAAAAGTTATTGAATGTCTTAACAGTATTTTATGGAGCAGAGAGATAAAAAAGAATGTAAAATTTAACATATATGAAACAATGGCCAAAAGCACGCTGTTGTATGGAATAGAGACTTGTCGCGTAACAGAAAAATACAAAACAAAAATGGAAAGTGTCGAAATGGATGCAATAAGAAGATCAATGAGAATATCTAGAATAGATCACATAAGGAATGAGATCATAAAAGAAAGAATGGGAATCGAGGGAAGCATAACGGATGACATCACTAGAAGGCAACTGATATGGTACGGCCATGTACAACGGATGAACGACGAAAGATTACCAAAGCAGGTCCCAGAATGGCAACCAATAGGGCGCAGAAAAAGTGGGCGTCCTAAACTAGAATGGCAACAGTCAATCCAAAGATCAATGAGTCAAAAAAATCTGAGGATGATTGTCAGGATCAAAGGAGGTGGAGAATAGGCGTCGGACAACGTAGAAAAACGTTCTAAACCGACATAGTAGTAGTAGAAAGGCCTTGTTGCTGAAGGGTTGAGACTTATTTACTGGAAAAGCAAATTTCGCTCTTACTTGGAAGTTAAATATAATTGTATAATAATAAAATTAAGTATAATGTTAAAACCGAAGACCGTAACTTACGACCTGCAAATAAATAGTTCTATGTAAGCATATAGCGGAAGAAAATTTAGCTTTAAGTCGAGAATGGTATTTTGTGATTATTATTGGCATAATGCTAAGAAAATACAACAAATTATCATCCTATCTAAGTTGAAACAGCTAAAGGGATCAATTTTTATGAATTCATCTTAATCTTAAGCAAAAGAAACACACATTATTTCAATAGTCCCCTACAGAGGATAATATATAACTTTTTACGCGACCGACATTTAGAATTCATTTTAGCACCCATTTTTTAGGAGCATTACAAAACTATCTTAAAGTTTTTATTTTTTCTGGGAGTACAAATTTTTTTTTCCTAAAACAATGACAAACATCCATATTTTATAGTAAAGTTATTTGAATTGGGCCCTGGGATTGTCAAGAACTCCAAATGACCAACCATCGTTGATTTCACCAAGATCAAAGACCGCCAGCCGGCTTACTTATCTGTTTGTTGGGTAACCTGTGGTAAAAATATCCCTACATTTTTATTAACAATTTAATATCTCAATTGATTTGCTACCTTGTCGTCATTCACCTTGAAAAAACACTTTTACACGGGTGTCTCAAAAACTTTTTATAGCTGATATAAATCACGAGACGAGACAAGACGAGAGAAAGGCTCTCTCGAGCGATAGAAGAGTCCTATCTTCGAGACGAGAGACCCATGTTCTCTCGCATAACTAGATGAGTCGAGAGAAGGCCTTCTCTCATCTCGTCTCGCGGCAACACTAAGTCAACGCCAAAATCTTCACGGCTTCCCCTAGTATTTATAACAATCTCTCATTATAATTAATTGTTTAACTAAATTTTATCTTAAATCCTACCTTTTTTGCATTGTGGTGATGAAAATAGTGAAGGAAGTAAACCTCTTTTTTCTCGTACCTAAAAAAAAATTTATAAAGCAAACCAAAATCTCACCATTAATACCTAACGAGAATCGGGCTGGCAGATTTATAAGTTTGAATCATATGTACCATGGGCGTAGTCAGGTTCTCGCTCAGGGTGGGGCAAAAAAGCAAAAAAATGTACAATCAAATATTTATGGAAAAATAGTATAAATGCTGTTTTAATTAACTGACAGCGGCGTAGCGTGCCCGAAAGGGCGGGGGGGCGACAGCTAAAAAGGGCGCCTCTGAAAACTGATGAAAAATCTTTTGACAAAAAAAAACAAAAAGGTCAAAAGGGCGCCTCTCACAAATCTTGCGACCCAAAAAAAAAAAAAAAGGTCAGCATGTGTGAGGGGGCGGCCGATAAGTCGTGAGGGCACCTCTCACGAATCTTGCGACCAAAAAAAAAAAAAAAACAAAAAGGTCTTCATGTCGTTAGTTTCCTTTGGCAACCACTCAATTGGCCGTTACCGGCCCGACTTAATAAAGCTGAGGGCGCTTCGGCCACCTATGGATCGCCACTACCCTCGGGGCGGGGGGGGGGGGGGTGCGACGAACCCCACGCTACGCCGCTGTTAACTGAATAACCTAAATTTAATTTAATATTAAGTTGCGAGGATTGCGAATAAACCTTGATAAAACCTCTTTTTCAAATTTATCCCTGGAATCTATAACCCTCTTTCTATGAACACTCAGCATGCAAAGGCCCACAAGTCGTCCTTCTTTTATTGTTGACCTCAACAAAGTTTTTAATCTGCGCAAGGTACTAAAAGATGATGACTGATTCTGGACCAGAGACTAAATTGGAACACCCACCTGGACATGGTAATCGGCAGGGCGAAAATGGCCTTGTGGATATGTACCAGAATTTATGGGGTATGAAACCAAAACAAACCTACAAACCAGGGATAAACTGGCACGCGTGCAAGGCATGGCGTGTAGAGTCATAACATCAGCAATGAAACCGACATCTGTGGAGGCAATGGAGGTGATGCTAAACCTCCCTCCCCTACACATTTGGATAGAGAAGGAGGCCAGGACAGCAGTGGCAAGGTTCAAGAGCCTAAACCAAGAGCAACCTGGACAAGCTAAGGGTAACTTTGCGGGCCTGGCTGAGGTATTCAGGAATAACCGAATACTTAGCATGCTAACAGACTACATGTTACCCTAATACAGCTTCGATGTACCTTTTAAGGTTCTTATACCAACGAGGGAGGAATGGCGGGAGAGACCTGCTCAACTGCTAAACGCCGACCACGTATGGTATACAGCCGGATCGAAAACAAAAAATGGGGTGGGTGCGGGTGTGACGGGACCACGGACTGAAATATCTGTGGGACTCGGAAACTTAGCAACCATATTCCAAGCAGAACTACATGCTATAGAAGTATGCTGTAGAGAGATTACCCGCAGGGACCTCTCAAACAAAAGCATCAAAATCATCTCAGATAGCTTATCAGCTCTAAAAGCATTAAGCTCACACAAAATTCAATCCAGACTAGTCTGGAATTGCCTTGAAACCCTAAGACAGGCCAGCAGAACCAACAAGATCAGTCTTGTCTGGGTGCCAAGCCACACGGGAGTTGAGGGAAATGAAAAAGCAGACGCACTAGCCAGGGCGGGAGCAGAATCCGCGCTGGTTGGACCGGAGCCTTACTTCGGCTTACCTAAGGCCACAGTCACAAAAGAAATTGGAGAGTGGGTTGTTAGAAAGGGGACTCAAAACTGGCGGGCAACCCCGAGACAACAACACTCCAAAACCTTTCTAAGCAAGCCAGACAAACATAGAACGAACCAACTCCTGGAATTAAACAGGAATAGCCTAAGAATAATCACAGGGCTATACACAGGCCAATGCCGACTCAACAAACACATGAACAGACTGGGAGTAAGCAACACACCAGCGTGTAGGTTTTGTGGTGTTGAGGAGGAAACGCCACTTCATCTAATCTGCCACTGCGTAGCAAGACAAAGAACTAGGGCGAAAATATTCGGACCTGGACAGATAGAGCCTCAAGATCTTGAGGAAATATCACCAAACTGATCTGCTTCATAAAGGAGATAGGTATTGGTGATATTTAAGTTGGGATGAGCCACAATAGACCACTTGAGTCAAACCTAACCTAACCTACTAAAAGATCTTTCGATAGTGCACGTTGTGCAGGGTTGTTCTAGTAAAATCTGTAGCGCTTGTTTTATGGCTGGAAAGAAGACTCCTGCTTCCTCAACTAATGTTACCAATTCTATTTCCTGCAGTTTCGCTCTTGAATAATTTTTTCCCCACTAATTATACCACAATTCAGTTTCAGCGGAGAACCCCGCGACGCGCCAAATTTTAAATAAAAGTTTGGCATTCTATTTTCGCATTCAAAATTTCATAGCTCCCCTTTAATTCTCGTATTACTAAATGAGCTAATGCCAGGATCGGGCAGGTGACAAGCCAGGGTGGAACAAGTACCCCACCCTGACTACGCCCATGGTATGTGCACGAAAATGTTATGCCGTAAAAAACCTAAATAAATTCTAACTATAAAATTTAAATAACTTTTAAATTTGTAGCAATATTTACCAGACTTGTATTTAAACCATTGTTTAAAGCAATCTCTCCTAATGGTGTAAGACTGGCTCCTAACGGTTTAAGATCTGCTTTTATTCTCTTTCTCTCGGCAACTCTCCATTGTGCCCCTAGGAAAGAAGCATAAAAAAACACATTTACCTACCAAAAAATTGCATGGTTTTTTTAAATTTTTTTGTTATCAAATTAACCCTTTCGTTACGGGGAACTCACATTTGCGTTAGAACAAAACTTGCTGCGCGACCAGCTGACGCACATGTGCGTTACGGGCTTATATCCCCTCTCATGCCAACTCGAGTCAGCTGACATATACTTAAAAAAAAGATACGGTCGACGGCCGGCTGACGCATTAGTGCGTGAATTTTTTTTGAGCGGGCGCGACGTATTGACACATATTTGCGTTAGCCCGCCGTACAGACTGCTTTTTTCGGAAACACGTGATGAAATATTATTTTTCGTTTGTTATTCGTTCTTTCTGATCTTTTTTGAAAAAATCTGCAGTAAAGCCATGAGGATCAGCCTTCTTGCTTAAAAAAAGCCAAAATATGTTAGAAATATTTATTTTTCATTAAAAATTGCATATAAAAATAATGACGCATATATGCGTCATCCGGTCCTGCGGCAACGCATTTTGTGCCCGGCCACGTGGCACGTCACGTACTGCAGTTAGACGTCCTGAAAGGGTTAAAGCAAATGAGATCGGTTTAAAACAAAGACTGCTTGGCGGTTCTACGAAGGGGGGCGGGGGGTAAATTGTGGGTGATCCCCCCCCCCAGAACTGAAAAAAAATATATAAGTATAAGGGCGACTAGTTAGTACCGGTACACAACTTATATTTTTTGAATTTTTTGTAAACTAAGGCAATTTTCCTACTGTTTATCAAATATTCTTATAAAATAATATTTTTAAGACATACCAGTCGTAACTTTTTTTCGCCCGCTTCATTTTTCTTTAGAAAAAAGAATATATTGTGTTCGTTTCAGTTTCAAAAGTAATCCTATAACCTACATCTTTGTTTACTTCCCAAGTCCTCGGTTTACCTTTGATACTAAACGATATCATTCAGTTTGACTTGTATTTTACCTTTTGTGTAATAAAAAATAAAGCGGGCTAAAAAAATATTACGACAATACGTCTAAAAAATTATATTTATAAAATTGTATTGGTTTTCAAAAAATTCCAAAAATATTAGTTGTTCATTAACGAGATATCCTATGTAACTTTTGTTTAAAAAAATCAGCTGGACCACCAGTGACTTAAAAATGCATATATATAAATTCGAACACCGGTCTATTAGGCAATGTGGACTTAACTTACCATCTTGAATTCCCATTCGCTCAAAAACTCTCCCTTTCCTTAACTGTTCTTCTGGCCCTAGAAAAAAAAAACATAAAATAGCATATCTAACTACAAAATTGCAGTGGGTTTTCTTTAAATTTGCATTCACACACACCAAAGCGATATCTGCATCAAAAGATTATTTTTACCTTCCTAGCCCGCACAGCAATGGCTAGAGAAGGTATTATTTTTGACGAAATGTTTTTTTGAGAGAGAAAATGTGTTATTTGAGTTTATTTTGACCTATACTAGCAAGATCGTCGTGATGTCTATATGTATATTATTTCTATCTGTAACACAATAGCTCCTAAACCGCTAAACCGATTTCCATAAAATTTTTAGGTAAAATATTACGAGATTTTGGTCAAAAGCCATTCATGCTAATGACATGTGTTTTTTGACAATTAAAAACTTTAAAAAATGCTAACTTTTTAACGGAACATCGTATCAATACACTGTTTTCGGAATATAGTAGACTATATTTTGCATAATAATTCGTGTTATAACCAAAAACTTTGTAGGAGCTTTAGTTTCTGAGATATTTACAAAAAACTGTTTTCAAGTCTAATATATTATCATGACTTTTGAAGTGTGATAATAGGGGCGAGTTTGTAAAGTAATCTAATTTTGCTCACCGATTACATCGGTTTTTTGACATATGACGTTTGACGTTCATTTGACATTTTCATTCGGTGAGTCCGATGAACACCAGAAAATAAAAAAGAACGCGATGAATCAGATATCTGAACCTCGCTTTTTTCGATTTTGATTTATTTTCTAAAAGATTCTCTGCATTAATACATGGAAACAACATTTTCAACGTAACCCTCAATCCTGGC
Source organism: Aspidapion aeneum (assembly GCA_963576565.1). Classification (NCBI taxonomy): domain Eukaryota; kingdom Metazoa; phylum Arthropoda; class Insecta; order Coleoptera; family Brentidae; genus Aspidapion; species Aspidapion aeneum. The sequence continues at coordinate 121,117,659 of OY755040.1, forward strand.
ATGCCACGGTCTGATGATATCAAAATATTAAAAACAAAATAAAAAACAGGATTTGTTTTTCATATTTCATAAGTGTTTTAATGTTATAAAGGTTTTTTTAAGCTTTTGTTAAGGTAGGCTTTTGTGCCTTTGTATAGATTAGGTTAGGATTAGGATGAGGAATTTATTTACGTGAAAAATTTACTCTAATTTAAAACAACTAAAACTCATTTATTTTAAAAATTCATATTAGCATATAAACTTAGCATCAAATAATAATGGTAAAGGGCTCTCGAGATTAAGTTCTTCTGCTCTTTAGAATAAATTAATAATAAGTTTGTAAAATGACAATGATTTTATAAAATTTTTAACTTGTATATAAATAAATTGAAATTGAAATTAACGCCAGATCTTCATCATCCGAGTCTTGAGTCACTATTTATATCTTTTAAGATGACCATCGAAACTTTGTTTACCAAACTGTGGAGCATTTAACAAAAAAAAACAACAAAAAAGATATAAAATTACACAGCCGAAAAAAAAAAACAAAAAAAACAGCTGATTTTGACGTAATTGACATTCATCGAAGATTGCTTACCGACTCTCAGGGTCGGTGAGCATTGATGCCATCAATTGGTGCCTTGGTGAAATTCATCAGATAATTTACGAACCCGATGGATTTCAACGAATTGCACTGATTAATTAAAAAACTTGATTGTTGTCATCGATGAGCTCATCGATGCCTTTACGAACTCGCCCTAGGCTAGCTAGGAAGGTGTCAGATCCGTCATGGATCCATTCATTTTACTTACTTATAAAAGAAATTTGTTTCGTTAGGAAAAAACTGATTTCTCCTTTCAAGGCAATTATTTTATTCAAGAAATTTTGATTCAAAAAAAAGTTTTTTGGCATTTCTTTTGTTTTAATTTTAACAATTAACTAACCACTTTATAACATATCCCAAAATTATAGCACAGAGAAGATAGAGGATAGAATACGCTTCTACCAATATAAAATAGTATTTGAAATCGAGATTACACTTGTTTCATGTTGAAAATAAAATACTGTTTTTGATTTGAGAAAATAAATGTCGTGTTTGTAAAAACTCATATTGTATATTTGTTTCTTGAATCAAGAAAATATAGATTTGTAATTGAGAAAACAATGGTTTTTATTTAAGAGTTATAATTACATAATTTTTACCTTCCTAGCCCCCGCAGCAATGACTAGAGGAAATATTATTTTCGACGATTTGTTTTTAAATAACGCCGAAAATGTGTTTTTTGGGTGTATTTTATTTTGACCTATCTTAGCAATATCGTCATGACGTCTGTCCGTTTGTGTGTGTATGTCTGTCCGTAATACGATAGCTCATAAACCGCTGAAACGAATTTCATAAAATTTTTAGAAAATAGTGTACAATACTGTAAAGAACTGATGCGATTCTGGTCAAAATTCATTAATAGCCAATGACACTTTTCTGACAGTTTAAAAATTGAAAATATGCGAACTTTTTAACCGCCCATTGCATCAATATGCGCTTTTCGGAATATAGTAGAACACGTTTTGCTTAATAATTTATGTTACAAAAAACTTCTTAGAAGCTTCCGTTTCTGAGATATTTACAAAAATTGTCTTTAATGCTGATATAGCGTGCAGTTCACTTGGAGTGTGATAATGGGCTAGGATTTTATCAGATCAGGTTTGGATAATTACACTGGTCGGCATGAAAATCGGCCCTGACACCATTCTTGTCGATTCTTATGTAAAATGACCTCCTGAATCCAAATATGAACTCCGTTTTTCCTCATCACCCTCCATTTTCGGGGGAGACCCCCCTACCTATTTTTACTGCTTTTCGATAGTTTGGTGAGACGGAAAGGATTTTTTTTGGCCTTAGCATTATTATTTCCGAGAGACTGGAGAGTTTAGTGTTCTCATACATCAATATTTATAGCAAGGGGTAAGCCATTTGTTTTGGGGGGGGGGGATGTTTTGCATAAATTGTAAATGGACGATTTTACCGTTTTATATGCATTTTCTAATTATTTTTATAAAATTTTAGCTGCCAGCAGCGTAACGATAAAGGTAATAAACGTTATAGCAAATTATAAAGCAACATATTAGTATATAAAAGTATATATAGACAATATATATATATATATATATATACAAATATTAAAAAGTAGGAAAATAAATAGTTTTAAAATAATCTATTTTTATACTCCCCCCTCCATATTTTTGCTTTATTTGTGAATGGGACAGCCGAGCACGGGACAAACATTACATTGTACGGAATTGGCCTTTGCGAGAAAGATTTACTCCCGGTCAGAAAAATGTCACCAACGATCCTTATTAGTCCCGCAAGATAATATTTACTTGCAGCCTTTGTACATCAAACTTGGATTGATCAAACAGTTTGTAAAAGCACTGGACAAAACAGGCGACGCATTCATATTTTTGAAAACTAAATTTCCTCGTCTTAGTGAGGCTAAAATCAAAGAAGGTGTTTTTGTGGGGCCCCAGAATAGACAACTTTTTGAAGATTCGACGTTTATTAAACACCTGAATCAAAAAGAAAAAGAGATTGGTTTGCATTCCAAAACGTTTGTAAGAACTTTTTGGGTAACCATAAAAGCGATGATTATGTCGGTCAGGGCGAGGAATTGCTTAGCGTACAGGGCCATTGGATGTAACATGTCCCTTAAAGTGCACTTCCTTCTCTCGCATCTGGACTTTCCTGAAAATTTAGGAGCTGTCTCGGATGAATACGGGGAACGGTTTTATCAAGACATCGCTAAGTTGGAAAAGAGGTTTTCAGGGAAGTGAAATGCAAGCATGTTGGCGGAGTACTGCTGGTTTTTGAAACGAGAGGGTTGCACCTCAGGGTATAAAAGGAAAGCAAGCACCAAGTGAAGGTACGAAAGTTCTTTATCAGTGGCGCACCCAGGAATATGTCTTGAGGGGGCCCGACGCCTCTATAGCCTCATGATGTCGAATATTAAGCTATTTTTGTGTTTTTTTATGAAACATGTGGAATATGTGTAAAAAAAATCTAAGACTTGGGGGGCGGGCCCCAAGCCCCCCCTGGGTGCGTCCATGTATTTATTATTGTTTGAAACTAAAATAACTTTCTTTATACTTAAAAATTTAAATTTATGTCGATAATATTATAATTATTATCGAAAAATAATAAAAATAGGTAAAAGGGCTGCTCCCTCAAAAATGGTGGGTGGTAGAAGAAAACGCAAGCTATATTTGGATTCAGGGCGTCGTCTTATATAAGAATCAGCGGAAATAATGCCAGGGCTCAAGAATTTTTTTTTTGCAGACCAGTTTTATTTGTTTAATTTTAGGAATGGATTTTCTTCAGGTAAATCATTATTCAAAAAAACCCAAACACTTGATTAAAAAAACAGTTTTTATTTTGAAATACCGAGTCTCCTTCAAAGCCATATATAGCCCAGTCATATTAGGTGAAAAAACCCTGAAACTTGGAAAAAAATAGGTGCAAGCTGGATGTTTATATAATTATTCCTTAACATCTGGGACACATCCCCACATATTCTTCGCCAAAATCACCCTTGAGCTTCGCTAGACATAACAGTATTTTGCGATTTTCTCGAAAACTAATAAGTTTTTTTAAAAAAGTGAAGAATAAAAAAATACGCAAATTCATTCGGTCTATAATGTAAAATTAAGAAAAATCCTAACCTAACATTTTAAAAAATATATTTTAAAAACATGCGTTTTGTTTTATTTTATTTTTTTCCTACCCTGTAGTTAACTTGTTTGAAAATTTTAATACTTTGTTACATTAAGCTTGATCGCCACTTGTACAAAACATTATGTATTTTAATTTAGTTTTCGTTTCTTAAAAGTTAAACAACTTTAAGTAAGGCTTAGGCCAATGGTCAATAATATCCGGACCGCCAATGTGACATGGAAATTTTTTTTTATACAATTAAGCACTGTATGAAAAAAAAACGCATCTAAAAAAAAAGTTCAACTTCTGGGTAGAAACAGCTTTAAAATATGCGCAAATGTGCACACTTTTATTATACTTAAAATTCCAGCCAAACTGCTATTGATAGCAATAATAGTGTTTCACTAAACTTTAATGGAACAAAGGGGTTTAAACAAAATAATGCATAATTGCATAATGAATGGACAGTTACCGTGGGTATTGGAATTTTATTTACCAGAAGTTTAATATTTTTAATGTTACCCTTTTTTGTGTCTTACAGTTCCTAATTGTATAAAAATTAAATTTTAAAAATCCCATTGGAGGTCCGGCTAGTAATAACTAGAGGCCCTCGATACATTTGACGATTGTTTGGTGTAAAACAATTGTCAAATATATCGAGGGCCTCTAGTAATAACTACTTTCTTAACATTTACTTAAAATTGTTTAACTTTGAAAAAACAAAAACTAAATTTAAGCAAATAATGTTTGATACAAGTGGGGATCAAGCTTAATAATATAAAATATTAACATTATAAAATAAGTTACCTACAAAGTGGGAAAAAATAAATTAAAAATTATTTTTTTAAAATATGTTGTTTAAAATCTTAAATTATAATTATTTTCTTAATTTTATAGTATAGAACAAATAATTTTGCGTATGTGTTCACTCTTGACTTTTTTTGAAAATGATGTTAGTTTTCGAACAAATCACAAAAAACTGATTTTTAGACCATTTGGGGCCTTATATTTAGCGAAGCACAAGAAGGATTTTGGCGAAGAAAATGTGGGGATGTCACCCAGATGTTAAGGAATAATTATACAAAAATCCAACTTGCACCTATTTTTTTCCAGGTGAATTCCTAATACTGAAACAAATTTTGCAAAACTCTGCCCAAAAAAGTGTTATTTCAAAACCCTTACAATTAGATTTTTGCCTACAATAATAATCAATATTTTCGTTGCAATATAACTCTACACCCCGCCTCCACAGACTTAACGGCATCAAAAAATTTTAATTATTTTATAGTTTCCCTTTATATTTCTTTTATATCTCTCTTTTGTCAAATGTGGGAAAGATTTTTGAGAAAATTATAATGCTAGACTTACATCAATCATATTTCGATAATAACAAAATTATAACAGACTGTCAGTGCGGGTTTAGAAAGAAAAAATCAACAGTGGATATAAAATCATAAATTCCATATTAGATTCTATAAATAACAAAAATCAAACCGTAGCGGTATGTCTGGATCTGACTAAGGCTTTTGATAGTGTTGACCATAAAATTCTTACTAGAAAACTATGGAGTTTGGGGTTTAGCTGCCTCTTTTTTAACCTCATATCTAACTGTCAGTGTGTGTGTTAAGGAAACAGATAGCGAAGGTCAAATTTCTAGATCAGAATAAATAAATCTTGAGGTTGGAAGGGGGGTGCCGCAGAGCTCAATTTTGGTATCTCTTCTCTACATTCTGCACACCAACAAGTTGAAAAACTATACTAAACAAAAATTGATTCTGTTTGCAGATGACAATACGGCAATCATATTTGGAAAAACTGTACATATGGTCAGCTCTTTGGCTGTGCAGAGTGTAGAGAAGCTTAATGTGTGGTTTGGTGAAAACGGTCTAACAATAAATACTGTTAAGTCTCAGGTTGTTATATTTGTCAGAAACGGAAATTCTAATATAGCGATTGACTTTGCGGGAACTCTCGTGACTTCCGAAAAAAGTGTAAATTGTTGGAAATAAATATCGATCAGAGTCTTGACTGGAAATGCCATATCGAATACCTCCCAAACGATATTGCAAAATACAGTTTTGCACTTAAAGTTATATCTCGAAACGTGGGGCTTACTGCTGCACTAACTGCTTACCATGGATATGTCATATTCAAAATCAGATATGGTATTATATTTTGGGAGAACTCAAAAACGTGCAAAATGTCTTAATTTTTCAAAAAAGATGCCTTAGAGGCATGTTCAACTTAAAAAGTATTGAAAGCCGTCAACCTGCTTTTATAAAAAATCAAATTTTAACAGTTATCGACATTTACATTTATGAATGCGTAAAATTTTATGTAAAAAATAAATCCCTGTTTGTCGATCACATAAGAAACCATAATTACCCATCTCGAAATAAGCAAGATTTATTGACAGAAAAAAACTAAATATACATTATTATTTATTCAGTAAAAAAAATAATATTATCAAAATCTGGAACCACTTGCCCCAAGCAAATAAAAAGTTCCCAGAGAAAAAACTCTTTATTTCTCTAAAATCCGCTCTTCTCCAGAATACCTTCCATAACCCAAAAGACTATTTATTTTAAAATTTATATGATGTATCACCAACTAGAACCTAACAACATTAACAACAAATAATATTAAACAAACTATAATCAATGGAACCATTTGCCCCAAGCAATTAAAAAATTACCAGAGAAAAAACTTTTTAGTTCCCTAAAATCCTTTCTTCTCCAGAATACCTTCTATAACCCAAAGGACTATCTCATTTTAAAATTTATATGCTGTATCACCAACTAGAACCTAACAACATTTTAAATAATTAAATTTTATTTTATACTATTGACGAAAATGTATACATAATCATTTGAACTTAATAATTTTTTTTATTTACATATATTTTGTCGCGTAACACTACTTATTTGTAATGTATTTATATTTTGTATTTATCAGATGCTAGTATATTGTTAGTTGACAAGTTCCACACCTGTAAGGTAATTGAACAAATAAAACATATTCTATTCTATTCTATATTAAATACTTTTCCCATAAAGTTTAACTTACCATCATGTAATTCTTCTCCGGTGGCCCTGCTGTTATTCCCAAAATTTATTGCAAGTACAGCCCATAACAATGTTATTATTTTCAACTTCATGTTAGGCTAAAATATTTAATTGTAAAAATTAAGAAAACATTAAAGAAAAATATAACACAAGATCACACACATCTTTAGTAAGCATTAAACTAAATAAAGGTACTACTTACCCATTTGGGTCCAAAAAGTACCTGTGAGTGTGGCGCTATTTTTTAGTTAAAATAGGTGGGTTATAAAATAATAATTAAATTTGTTGATTAAATAGTAGTTTAAATTTTAACAGTACATAAAAAATAATCGGTAAAAAATTTATCCAGGCCAATATAAATCATAAGAACAATGATCATTTAATTTTTTTTTGGGTGTAAAAAACTTTTTAATGGGGTTTTTATTACCCAAAAAGCCATTTTTCACTAATAAAAAAAATAAATATTTACTTTTAAAGTTTTTTAAAGTGCTTGCTGGTGAAAATCTCTCAGATGACACAAGAACATGGTAAAGATATCTTAAAGATGTACATTCCAAGACGTAACAGAGAGCTTTGCAATGTGTCTTACACGGAAAAAAAAATTGTCTTAGATCAAAGCAAATTTGAAGTTAAATAATTTGTGCTTTCCTATTCACCAAGAGAATATTTTCTTGATATAGCCCAAAAAATATTATGCCTCTTTATTTTAATGTGAAACAGAAATTGTTTTATTATAAACTGGAACTAGCTTTGTTACAAAATGGAGTATACTGAAACAAAGCGGTTAAAAAGGAAAAATAAAGTCTCATTTCAAGATTAAACGCTGCGTTGAACTAGAAAGAAATATTTTCATTCAAAACAAATTGTTTTAGTGTAAAAAATTTATTTAAGAAAAGTACGCGTTTCCATTGTAGACCAAATTTTTTACCTTGTACCGGGTGGGTAAAAAAAACCGAACAATTTTCTTTTCATTATAACTTTTGAACGATACTATCGATTTTAATGGAACAAACTGCACTTGGCAGAGAATTAATCAGAGTTTTGAATTAATATATTTTTTTTGTCCATCGTCTCAAAGTTCAAGATGGCGGACAAAATTCAATTATACCCTTCAAAGATAATCGTTTATTCTTGTGTTACGAACATATTTGAATTATTTTTTTAAAATTAGTAAAAAAGCCGCACTACCGCCACGTACAACAAGGTGCGAATCAACAAAATCGGTTCGATGGTTCTCAAAAGAAATATTGTTATTTCAACCATTGTTTTGAATATTATACGATTGCCTTGCCAATCATGTCTGCATTTATTTTCTTATAAATTCATTACTACTGAACCGATTTTGATGAAATAAAAAACATCTTTCTGAGAATTGATTGCTTTTTAAAGATCATGATTAAAATTTATCGCCTTCTGAAAATTTAAGATGGCGGATAGAATCATATTTGATTCTCCAAAATGGCGTGTTTATTCTTATTTTCTGGTTGTTTGTCTCTTTTTAATTTATAGAAAAGCACTACTTTTAAAACTACATTGTGTTACAGATTATACGATTGCATTGCCAATCCTGTCTGCATTCATTTCCTTATAAACTAATTATTACTGAACCGATCTTGGTGAAATAAAAAAGTAATGGTGAGAATTGATTGTTCTTTAAAGATTATAATCGAATAAATTCTGGCAAATTTCGATTAGAATCTTTAAAGAGCAATCAATTGTCACCACGATTTTTTTATTTCACTAAAATCGGTTTAGTAGTAACGAATCTAATGCAGACATGATTGGCAATGCAATCGTATAATCTCTAAAACAATGGTTAAAACAAAAATAGATTTTTTGAGAACCATTACACCAATTTTGCTAGTTTTTACATGGTTGTGTGGGGCAAAAGTAGTGCTTTTCTATATATTAAAAAAAAACTAAAACATTGTGGGAAAATAAGAATAAGTACGCCATTTTGAGAATCAAGTATGATTCTGTCCGCCATCTTAAATTTTAATGTGAGAATAAACTTTGATCATGATCTTTAAAAAGCAATCAATTCTCACTAGAATGTTTTTTATTTCATTAAAAGCAGCTCATTAGTACTGAATTTATGATGGCAAGGCAATCGTATAATCGTATATTATTCAAAACAATGGTTGAAACAAAAATATATTTTTTCAGAACCACTGAACCGATTTTGCTGATATGTACCTTGTTGTCCGTAGCAAGAAAGCAGCTTGTTTACCAATTCAAAAAAAATCAATAAAACATGTTTGCAACAAAAGAATAAACGAGCATCTTTGAAAGGTACATTTTAATTTCGTTCGCCATCTTGGATTTTGAGATGGCGGGCAAAAAATTATAATTAGTCAAAACTCTGGTTAATTCTCTGCCAAGTGCAGTTTATCCCATTAAAATCGATAAGATAGTTCAATAGTATTAAAGCCCACCCGGTATTTGCGGAAAGACGCCTATCTTAATTATAAAGGGTATAATTCAAATAATGCATAAAATATTAATTGTTAGTTGGTAAGGTGAAAACTAGACAAAAAGTTTAAATAATTTTTTGTGGATTATACTAATGCACAAACTGCTAGTAATATAAATTCGTTCATTTCAAAAGAAAAATTAAAAATGCTATAGCTATCGGAATAAGCCATCGCAAAAGTTTTAAACAATAGGGCGTTAAAATCAGCAGTATTGTGACAGATTTACAGTGTACTCCGGTTATAACGTACCTGAGTTATAACGTACTTTCGGTTATTACGTACATATTTCATTGGTCCCGCCAAAATACTCTTCTTTTTTTCACCGGATATTACGTACCTTTTATACCTTCTACTTCGGTTATAACGTACCATATATTGAGTAATTCCGCTATAATATTCCGGTTGTAACGTACGAATGCACGTTAAAACCAAAATATCAATACCAACTTAGTCTGAAGCGCTGGTTGCTGTTAAAATTGTTACAAATTTTTGACAATGTTCTGATAATGTGTCTAAAGATATTATGCAAGCATCCTTGAAGGTTGAGAAGCACATTAGTCTATGGACAAATCAAGTTTCGTGTGCAAGTCGTGCCAACTTTCTGCCGATAAGCTAACTTTGTTAAGGGCATTCCATATATCAGGTTTTGACTTGTTGTCATTCTGGTAAATGCATTTTTTGAAAGATATGGCGGATTCAAAATGGCGGAAAGGCGTATCTTCAAAAAAAATGTAACATTTTTATTTCTCATTCGATTTTCATGGAACAAAGTTTAAAATAGTTGCTTTATAATGTGTTTAAAAATGTATTGGTCAGAAAATATGTAATTTTTTATATTTGTCAAAAACATAAAAATTTTTTTAAAAAAAAGTAAATTTTTTTAATTTTTTATTTTATTTATAAAACTATTGGAGCTAGAAAAAAAGTTTATACAAAAAAGATAGCTATTTTGATTCTTTATTTAAATCTGGTTCAAATGTTCCAATGCGTTAATTAGTCTTTAAGTTATTTCCAAATAACTGGAAAAAAATAGGCGTCTTTGGGGTAAATTTAAAAATTATGCTTTTAATGAAAACCATAAGAACTTTTTGAAAGTAACTTAAATTTGTTTAACATACCTAGCAGATCAGGTTTTGACCTATTGTCAATGTGATAATCGCGCTTTTTTTTAAATATGGCGGATTCAATATGGCGGAAAAGCATTATTAAAAACAAATTGTATTTTTTTTATTTTTATCTGATTTTAATACAACAAAGCTTAAATTACTTGATTTGAAATGTATTAAAAAAATACTTTTTAAAAATTAATTTTTTTTAATGTTCGAAAAAAAATTGGGTGACACAAGTGACAAAAATGATGTTACTTATTTTTTTTTTAATTGACCCCCATATACATATATTTTTCATAATTAAACCCCACTGACTTACACATTTTTAAAAAGAAAATTTTATTTCCTACAATAAAGTATAAAACACATTTTTGCCAATTAAGCTTAGTTTCTGAATAGATTAGAAAAAACTTGTAACAGAATTAATTTGTTTGGTGATTTGTAAAAATTAATTTAAGTTATACAGGCCTGTGAAGTTTTAATCTGAAGAGAAACCTTAAATTATTATACACGTTTAAAACGAAATTTTATTGTCTACAATCGACTAGGCTACAATTTTTGATAGAGAGCTTGGTTTTTAAGATAATCGGGTAAAACCTATGTGGTTTCTTTAATTTTTTTTATATTTTCTTAATAAACGGACGCCGCTGGAGAGTTTGTCATTAGCCTGACCCCACTCACTGATACATTGTTAAAAAGTAAATTTTATTTTCTACAATAAACTGCCCAATAAATTTTTTTCTAAAAAGCTTAATTTTTCAGAAAATTGGATAAAACATAGTGATAAATTGATAAATTTAGTGATTTTTCAAAATTGATTTTATTTACGGACGCCCCTTAATTGTTATAGATAAAACTACCATTACCTTATTATACATCATTTAAAAGGCAAGTTTATTGTCTATAACAAAGTGTGTATTATATTTCTTGATATAGCTCGGTTTTTAAGAAAATCGGGTAAAACCTGTAATAAACATGTTTCTTTTTTAAATTTATTTACACTACCTCAATAAACGGACGCCGCTGGAGAGTTTGTCATTAGTCGTACCTCACTGACTGACTGAAATTTTATGGTCTACAATAAAGATTAGTACATATTTTTCCCTATTTTATTGAGGGTGTTTACTGATTCATTTGCCGTTTTTTGCAACCCTCTACGATTACTTTTAAGAAAGATACATCGTTTTAAAAAGTATCGTGCAAAAAAAGTGGGGGGGTCATATCTTTAAAAAAACGCGTTTACCAGAATGACAACAAGTCAAAACCTGATCTATGGAGTGCCCTTAACAAACCTGGCTTATCGGCAAAAAGTTGGCACGACTTGCACACGAAACCCCCTTTTAGGCCGATTTGTCCATAGACTACATAGAGAATATGAGATTTGTATTGGCAAAACAGAAACAAAAAAAAAACCTATTTTTTTGACGCAATAAAAAAAATAAAGTACCTACCTATGCACATGTTAAATGTATATTACATTAGGTATAAAGATTTTACCACTTTTTAGTTTTATTTTAGGTGGTTTAGTTTTTTTTGTTTACTGAGTTTTAAGTGTTTGATTAGTTACCATTTTATTCCAATTAAAAAACGTTTTAAAATTACTTTTTAATTGTGTTTTTTTTATAACGTACGTCCGCTTATAAAGTACATATTTTTTGGTCCCTTGAGGGTGCGTTATAACCGGAGTACACTGTATATATAAAAGCAGCTGCTTTCTTTTAAAATTCGGCCTTTGTGAATTTAGGAACCGGATTTATTAGTGCTTGTTTTTATTAAATGAAATTTAGCGACTTTATTTTTAAATCTGACTTTGGTATGTCAATTTTGAAAGGTCAGCTGTCAGTTGTCTTTGCAAATCTGTCAGAATAAAGCCGACTAGAAAATAAAGTCAGGTTTTATTCCAATAAGTCCCAATTATTCGCATGTTTTACTACTTTAAAACTCAAATTCTATCCAAAGCCTAAAATAGGAGTGAAATCATAACACAAACATTTTATGTAAAAAGGCCAACTTCGCGAAAATGGTTTTCCAAAAAGAGAATTGAGATGAAAGTATAGCTAATTTCTCCAAAAACATTTTAAAATGCAAGGTTCTTACGGGCCCCCATAGTTTATTATAAAGGACAAATAAAAAATCGTCTAAGGTCATAAAGGAAAATGTCATAACAATCCTATGTTAAAAACGGAATTATTAATAACCGGACATTATCAAAAACGTCATTTTTCAAAACAAGACAAAAGCAAAATCGAAGTTCTGTTTAACGTCTTTTCTCAAAACCGGACAAAATCATAAAAAGGGGTCGAGCATAGCTTGTGACGTTCACCTAAAGAAGACCGGTTTTCATAGTGCTATGCCGTTCACTCAGGGGCGGCTACAGCATAAGGGCTGCAGAGCTGCAGAACCCCCAAACTTTTCACATTATTTGACTATTTTTCAGCCGCTGCTATTTTTCTAATATAATTATTTTATTTCTAAAATTATTGGAATAGCAGTATATTTTCGGTCCGGTGTTGGTATAGTAGGCCTGCAAATCGCGTACGTGTGTTGTGTATGAAGCCGCGCGTCGTCGCCGAAGGCCACATTTCACAGTCGGTCAAATGAAGTTATTGGCAATGTTGCGCTGCTAAATTGCAACACAACGTAGCTGGGCTGCTAACAAGATCTGTGCTCGGCTAGGAACCCCTTCCTTCGCCCCGCACCGCACTTGCTCATGGATTTAAATAGCGATATCTAGGCAAAAATAGAGCTGCAAAACTCGCAGTTCTAGTACAATTCCGGCGAACCCCCCCCCCCTCCACCCCTCTGCGCTTGGCGCCCCTGGCGTCCTTTGAGAAAAAATAGGAAAACTAAATTTAACGCAAAAACAAATGGTGCCTCCCGCCCTTTTATCCACGACACGCTACTGCAACCAATAGGACGGAAAAAGAGGGCGTCCTCAACCGGAATGGCAACAATCAATCCAAAGATCAAGGAGTTAAAAAAACCTGACAGAAGATGATTTTCAGGATTAAAGGAGGTGGAGAATAGGCCTTGGCAAACGTAGAAAAACGTTCCAAACCGACATAGTAGCATTTTTTGTTAAGTAAAGGATTTCCTTTTTGAAGTGTAAACTTCTTTAGGCGCGTTTAGCAGTTTTTGTGGGTACCGAATTGAACTGAGCCGTCAGGCTCGGCTATGTAACGCTCATTCGGGTGAAGTCGGCTCGAGTCGACTGACTGTGAGAGGAACATTCAGCGAGCGATATGATCATGCAGATGAAGGCCAGTATTATTTATTTCGCCTTGTTGAAGTTTACACTTCTGCCGTGTGGTCTTGAGCACACACAATTTGTTTTCTCATCTCTATGGCCCAACCATACTGTAGCTCGGTGCTTTTGTTGTTAACGTGTATAGTTTGCGAGATATAAATTTTCAAAGTTTGGCAATTTTGATCCTATGGGATTCCCTATCCTAAAAATCGCTAAATGACGTTTTTCAGAATCTCAACTCAAGGTGTGGCTTTTTTGCATCTTTATGGCCCCACCATACTGTAACTCGGTGCTTTCGTTGATAAAATGTATAGTTTCGGAGATATGAATTTTAAAAGTTTGGCAATTTTGGTCCTATGGGATTCCCTATCCTAAAAATAGCTAAATGACGTTTTTCAGAATCTTAACTCAAGGTGTGTGGCTGTTTCACATTTTTGTGGCCCACCATACTGTAACTCGGTACTTTTGTTGATAAAATGTATAGTTTGGGAGATATGAATTTTCAAAGTTTGGCAATTTTGGTCCTATGGCATTCCCTATCCTAAAAATCGCTAAATGACGTTTTTCAGAATCTCAACTCAAGGTGTGACTTTTTCGCATCTTTATGGCCCCACCAGTGGCGTGTGGAATAAATGTGAACCGAACCGCTCTCTGCGCTTGACGCCCTTTTATCCACGACACGCTACTGGAAGAGAGACGGAACCAGTATAGATGAAAAGAAAGGAGAAAGATGGTCATACTAGTCCCGGCCGGTTTTTATGATTTTGTCCTTTTTGGTTTTGATAAAAGACTTTATAATAAACTTTGATTTTGGTCTTGCCTTCTTTTGATAATTCACGTTTTTGTATAATCTCCGGTTATAAAGAATTCCATTTTTAGCATTGGACTGTTATCAATTTTCATGTATGATCTTGGACGATTTTGTTTTTGTCATTTACGACAATGGAGGGATTCGTTCTTACTAGTTTGGAAATGTTTTGTTAAACTTTGGTATTACAGGCTGGAAATTGACTCTTAGACACAGTGCTAAATTGAACATAAACAAGTTTGTCTGTAATAGCAAAATTTAAGAAAACCAGGGGCGCTGCACTTAGGGGCAAAATCAAGAAAACATGCGATTTAGTGTAGAACTTATTTACCTAATATGGGAGATATTTTTACTGAAAACTATTTATTAATAATCGCTTTACCGTAGCAAGTTAGCTTTGGATAGTCAAACGTCAAACAAATGAATAAAACACTTTGTCAAAGGTAGCGTGTTTTAAAAACTGACGTTGCGTAGTTGTTTTAAGAATACGAATGAATCAACTTTGTCATAATTTTTAGTGTTGATTTTAATTATGTATGATAATCACTATGGTGAGTACATTATTCTCGTACAAAAAATATGCGGGAGTTTTTGTTGTTTTTCTGCAAGCTGCCATTTTTGTAAAATCTCTAACTATTTTCTTTAATCTTAAAAATGTACGTGGACAATTTTTTTTTTGGGGGGTTAGGTGTTTTCATATTTCAGGGGGACGATTAGTTATTGGGGAGGGGGCAAACTTGGCCTTTCTGTTTTTGTAGGGTCGACAACATAATATAATATTGTCTGAACATTGCCGTCGTACACAGTATTGTAGGAAATATTTTGGGTCACTCTTTTTTTTGTTTTGGATCATTAAGTAATTTATTTTAAATATTCCTGACTACAAAAGAATACATCCATTGCACTGTGGGACTTTATCGCATCTTTTTATGCTTCCTGCCCCTCTTTGTACATCCAATTTTTGCTTTGGTGTTCTGTGCTTTTTTCAGTCAGTCTATTTTTTTACGTAAGATCGGACGCGCAACAGCCTTGGCTATTTTGAGGGTTTGAGCCCCAAATTTAACCTATAAAATGCGAAAAATACTACTACAGTAGGAATGGGGGGGGGAGTTCTTTTTATTAATTTAATATCCCTTAGTTGGGGATATCTTTAGGGCGAATATTCGCGCCCGTTAATTAATAAAATGCTGTTAATTACTTACACGATGTAATAACCCGCGAAAATTCAAATTATGACAATTGATGCTAGCAGCCATGTTGGATCCCATCCTCGTCGCCAATTTAATATCCCTTAGTTGGGGATATCTTTAGGGCGAATATTCGCGCCCGTTAATTAATAAAATGCTGTTAATTACTTACACGATGTGAACGCCGCGTTACTAAAAGGAAAGAAAGGGGTCCAACATGGCTGCTAGCATCAATTGTTATAATTTAAATTTTCGCAGGTTACAATTAATAACGAAAAAATTGCGCCGCAAAGGAAAATTTTAAAAAAATTTGGTGCTTGTTAAAAGAACGTCGCCTCCTAACTAAATTTTGTTAACTAGAGAGAAACTACGCCGCAGATAAAAAAAAAATTAAAATTAAGTATTTTTCAGAAAAAAACGCTTGAAAACAAAAATTGTCGCCGTAGTCGAACATTTCAAAAAATAGCTACTTTTAGGCAAAGAGGACAAGTATTTAAAATCTTCAAAATTCTTAAATATCAAATATTTTAAAGGTTTTGGAATTTTTAAAAACTTTTGAAAATTATGAAAATCTTAAAGTTACTTATTTTTTTTTCAATTTTCAAAATTTTTTTAAAATATAAAAGTTTTACATTTTTAAAATTTTTTTAAATTTTTAAATGTTTTTAACTTTACAAAGTTGTGAAACAAAGTTTGGCCACTAGTAAAAACTGCGATTGATCGCAGTATGGAAGTAAAGTTAGTCTTTAAAAAAATATAAGATTTCGTTTTTCATCGAGGCTGCGCAGCAGCGGTGGAAATACCTTCCGTATTTTAAAAAAGAAACACGGAATATTAATTCCAGAACACAACTGTATGAATCCATTGTTACTTTTGTTCGTTTTTTTGATTAAGAACTGGTTCAAAAGCCCAAAGTATCGACAAAAGAGTAGTAACGAAAATGTGTGTTTTTTTTTTCTGCCATAGTAATAGCGAAAAGTATCCTTACACGCTTAATTCATACAAATATACTGCAAGACAAGATAAAAATTTCCAAAACTCTTTCAAATATCAATATAAAATAAGCAACATCAAAGCGCCCCGTATAAACCGCTCTTAACTTTGAAAACAAACTATAAAGCAAAATACTTACCTATGGAATGGCACTCCTTTGCCTCTCCCGGACATTTTTCCACTAACCCCAAATATTTTACGTAAATTATTTTCCATTTTTCACAAAAAAAAAAAACATAATTTTAAAAGACAAACGCAAAACACCGCAAAATGTAAATAAACAACAAATATGGCGTCTATCCACAAAGCAGCTGTGTGCCTACGTGACAAAACACATGCATACGCAATTGAAACAACGCGTCTGCAAATTTAAATTTGCCATTGTTTCCAAAGCAAGCTATGAGTGCTTCACTTTTCGATTTTTTTAAACATGTGTTTATGTTCTAACGTAGTTGATGTAGGCATATAAATCATCCTTTATCTATCCGAGATAAAGGGTTGAAACCAGTGGCGGTTTCTCCATAAGTGCACATGTGCACGTGCACTCCCAAATTTTACTTAAAAAAATATTAAACTTTGATCATTCCTTAATTTAATTCATAATTACCCCAAAAGGAATTCACTAAAGAATGAAATATTATCTAGAAATTAATACCTGGTATGTATGTGTTTGTATTCGTGTTCAAACAAGCATGTGGGGAATGGCGGATGCGCTATATAGTTAGTTTCAATCTAACTCTTTACTTTTATCGTTGTACTCTCCATCACACAACGCTTTTATTTACTGGAACCAAATTCTATGCATCGTAGATGTTATGTCGCATGCTAATTACGAAATATAGAAGGAGAGGACGACATGCCCCAATAGAATTTTACAGTACATAGAATCTGAACCTTCCTTCGGCAACTAGTCTCGATGCCGCCCGCACCCTCGTGATGCCACCTGTTTCTACGGTTCGCATTGCATGTTAGAGCAGCTCACGGGCACTTTGAAATCGTGCGCTTAGTAGTTAATTATGTGCAACGATTACTTTTCCAAGTATCGAGTAGATACTGATACTTCCTGTTCGAGTATCATATTTTGTATTCGGTACTAAGTAATCATTATATTATCGGTAAATCCAATATATACTGAGTAAAGTTGAAATTTTATGTACTAAGTATGCAAAAAATAAAAATATTAATGTGTTACATGTTTGTATCTTTTTTATTAAGAAAATGTAAATATATTAATCTGGGGAATTTTGTTCAAAATCTGACATCTTTTCAAATACATTCTAGGGAAAATACATTTCTGAGCCTGGCAACACTGCGCCAGATAAGCCGCCCCGCTAGACATAACACATCACCAGCTATTGAATCAAATAACCAAATATTTAAGTAAATAAATATTGGTCCAAATGATTACAAGTACTCCAAACTCGTTACTCATACGGCCGATATGATTGATACGAAAGTAACACTTCGGCTTCGGTCCCATTCGGGATTCGAGTAACGGGTATTTGGCGTCGAAGGATTCGATTACTTCGAATCCGTCCATGTATCAGCTATTATAGTAACGAGTAAATAGTATTTGCACACCACTAGCGCTTTGAGAAGTTAGCATTATCGATCAGGCGCGGGCTATTTGTTTTGATTTCGACGATTTGGTATTTACGACAATGGCGGAAGTTAATCCTGATAGCATTAGCGTGCAATATTTAAAGACAATTAAATATTCATCTTTGCCATTAGAAGAGAAAATAAACTAGGTGTGATACATTTATTATTTATTTATAAAAACAAAAATAATAGGGAGGTAACTAATATCTAACTAAATATCTAATTTTTTAATTATTTGCTCTAAAATATATGATATGACGGGCCACTCGAAAGCCCAAAGAGTTAGTAGTAGTAGTATTCGTAGTAGTGTGGGGTAGGCTCTAGGCCTGGCGACTAGGCACATGAAGCTCCCTTTTCGCCAACCCCCGGGCATCCCCCCTACTGCGTCCTTCTTTCGCTAAAGAATCTGCCCGTCTTCTGTACAAAGGCCAGAATATCGGGCCACCTCAGATTCAGAAGGTCCTCCGTCTCAAAGGCTTCCTCTTCGAATACCTCTCTTCTTGCCTCCTTATATCTCATCTTTGTCAGGTGTCCTTGTAGGACGCAGTGTCCGGTAAACCGTCCGTCCGTAAACTCAAAAAAAATTTTTTTTTTGGTGTGTATCCCCAAAGCTTTTTATCACGCGCTGCCACTGGTTGAAAAGCATGCAAACAAAGGGAAGTAATTGAAATTATTGGTATCCATAAACCCCACAAACAGCAAGTAGATGTCGCACACGAAAACATTTTTCTCTATACTTTGCAGTCGTGGGATGCGGTGTTTAAATTAAAAATTTAACCAAAAAGCGCAGCGCAGAGGGAACGTTCGAACTTGAGTTTTCGAATTTGTGGAGATTTTTGTCCGTTATCACCACTACCGAGTATTTTTCTGCTCTCCATACCACAACAAAATTTATCGAAAATATTAAGGTTCTTTTTTATGGGCGAAGGATAAATGGTCGAAAATACAAAAGATCGAAAACATAAGGTCGAAAAACAACTTCCCTGACTTCTTTCCCGGGATCCTAGAGGGTTGGAATCCGAACTGAACCAAACCGGTTTCGAACCGCTTCGGTTCGGTTCGGATTTACACCCTATGGGATCCCGGGAAAGAAGTTTGGGAAGTTGTTTTAACCCAAATGCAGCACGGCGAAAGGAAGGGTAATGTTTTTCGATTGTTGTATGTTTGTAAGTAAATTTGTATGTTTGTGTCACGCTAGAGGCTAAACGGCTGAACCCATTTTAACAAAAGGGGTGTCGTTGGATTGCTACTGATCTCGAAGGTGCTATAGGCTATATTTTTTTAAACAGGAGTCAACATGGCGGTCTTCAGACGCCATTTTGTCACATGATGTAGGCTTTAAGATTTAGATATTAATATTAAGATAAGAGAGCATTTCATTGAAATTCCTTTGATTACCCATTGCAAATGTTCTCTAATTTGCTGTAGTTACTTTGCAGTCCTCCTTGCTCCCACCAATCTCCCCTCCTGTCATTCCCCACTCTATTCAAAAACCATAATTTTATCAAATATAGAGCGATTTCAAAAGTTATTTCTGCATACGCTTTCAAATTTTTTTTCCAACACTATTTTACTAGTTCCTTCCCCTCCTCCGCCTCTCTCTCTCTCCTACCCACCATCCTTATTAGCAATAGTTATAGCTATAATTTTCACAAATATAAAGCGATTTCAAAAGTTCTTTCTGCACACGCTTGAAGACTTTTTTCCAACATCATTTTACTAGATTCCCACTCCCTTTCTTCTTCCCTCCCTTTCTTCTCCCCTCCCTCTTTATTAGTAATAGTTGTAGCTATACCTTTCACAAAAAATCGTGACAAACATTTTGAATTACTTTTTTGTCAAATTACAATTTTTCGAAATGCAATTTTTTCGAAAAATACTTTTTTTAAAAACGTTTTTTTCAAAAATATTTTTTTTAAATGACATTTAAAAAATATATATCTTTTGTCGTCTTTTTGAAAGTTTGAAATCGGTGTTATCCTAACCTTGATAAATTGATCGGAAACATATCCCAACTGGTGTGTGCATCTACAAAAAAAATAGTTTTTCGAAAAAAAATCAAAACATTTATTTATAAAAAAAACTCCAAATTTTTTTTAGAAAAAATATTTTTGAACATGATAATTTTTCTATAGTAATTTGTAAAAAAACTAATCATTTTTTTTTATAATATCTAATACTTCTTTAAAAAACAGTTTTTTCCAAAACTTATATTTTTTTAAAATAATTTTTTAAAACGATGTTGACTATATACGAAACATTAAACAAAAATTCTCGCGTTGAATTGCCTCGCGGCAGATTGGCCGGCGGCGAACTGTCCACGCGGTGAATCGGCCCGAAGCGACTTGGCCCGCGGCAAATCAGCCGCAGCGAATTGTCCCATTTCCGTAAATTTTAGTGAGAATTTTAAGGCAAGTAAATCTTAAACATCTGGGTTGATTTGAAGATTTTGGAATGTGCTGCTAGGTATAAGATATTGCCTGACCTGAACTTTAGAGTCGGGAGAGGACAGAAAAAAACGTTGTTCTTTGTAATGGATGTTGTTTGTAATGGAGGGTTGCAGTGCCCACTAAACTAGCAATTTTTGCAATTAAAACAAAAATGGCCTCTAACAAAGCAAATTTTTCATAGTTTTTGTTTTACGAAGCAGAAATTAGGAATATAACGGAGCTCGGCATCTGTTACAAGCTTATGAAGGCTTTTTATGGTAATTTCTAAATAAAAAGATTGAAAATGTATAATATAGTATGGTCTGGAATATACATTTATCATTAGTATCTTTGTTTGAAACATGTTTACAATGATTGAGTAGACACAAATTTCGGACTTTCATTGTCTTTATTAATTTTAAACACGAAGTTTCGGTTAAAATGTATCTCTAATCATTTTCAAGTGTAAACTAAACAATTTTGCCCTGTTTTAAAATCATAAGACGCTTGTTTTCCATAAGAGATGTTTTTCAGATAACTTGAACTTTAAGTTTCACTAAACACAAACACCAGTATTTACTAAAGCCGGGATCAAACGACTCGTGTACTTGACGAATAATTGTTACTTGCGTATACTTGCCATGTCGTGTGAATGGTACAATTATTTGTCACTCGTTGGTTTTCCATTTGTGGTCGGTAAAAATGGGCCGAGTCAAAGGGCTCACGATTATTCGTACACTTGCCAATGCAATAGCCGGGATCAAACGACTCGTGTTCTTGGCGAATAATTGTTAACTTTTAACTTTAACTTTAAAACTTTAGCAAGAATATGCTACAATTTTAACAATAGTAAATTAAATTACAATAAAATCTAATTGTTAGCAATATAAATATTAATAGACTAAGTAATATTTTCAACTGTAACACAATAATTTATTATACCTGCATCCAAATGAATAATACTATAATATAATAATACTTGCCAAGTACGCAAATAATTGTGTATTTGCCAAGTACACGAGTCGTTTGAGCCCGGCTTAAGACCTTAAGACTTAGCATTGTAGACCGGGTTTAAGTATCAAGTCTACAGACTTGATACCGACCGGTGTTATTCACCCTTATGTGCAATATGATAGTAAGCATTTCTTAGTGAGTTTCATCTCATATAATTTCAAATTAACTTTAGAAATAAAAAAAAACACATAAAAATTTTGTAACGAAATGTCATTTTTTTGGAAATTTAGTCCATGAAGTGGTAGGATTCCCGTTAAAAATAGTCTCAAATTGTAGTACCACCTTAGAGGGATGGTTTAAAGTTCGAAAAACAACAGAAATAATCCATGATTGACAAAAAAACTTATATAGAAAAATATTCAAAGCTATATAATACATAAATAACTTAAAACTATATCTGTCTGTAGATGCATTACCGTATTAAATACGTATCAATATTTAAATACTGTAAAAAGCACAATTACACATTCACCAAAACAATCGACCATCAATTTAATCGTCGCTAACTTGTCTAAAAAATTAACATGTAAAATATAGCGGACAGTTGACACCGTTTTTATTCGATATTTTCTAGTGACGTTTGAAGGTTTAAATATGGCTACCATTTTTAAACCAAAATATTTTATTATTTTTATTTATTTATAACCTTTGTGTGGAAATAATGTCTTTGTTACAACGAAAAAAGATGACCCATGTAAACCTTCAACCAAAATGTAGACTTTTAAACCCAGGATTGTAGCACTTAGCACTGTAGACCCTTTAGTAAATTCTGGTGAAAAAAATTAGTCAAAATGATGCAATTAAAAAATATTAGGCAGTTTTTCGGACGCTGAAAATTTAAAGGACTTTAACAGCTTTATGTGATAGTAGTTAATAACCACTATCACTACCACAGGCCGTCTTAGAATTTTTGGTACACTTTTAAAATTGTCACTTGCAAAAGTAAAAATATTAGTGGCGTACGCAGAAATGAATCCTGGGTTTGAGCACGGATTGATACTTAAAGATGGATGCTGGGGGAGGAGCATGAGCGCTCGATAGATTTTAATCTTGATTTTTGGAGAAAATACATGTTTTTTGGTTCAATAGTTCAGCTCCACTCCTTGCGTACGCCACGAAAAATTTTAAAACGCACCTTTGTTTTAAGCCTAATTTTGTAAAATAAATGTTTTGAATGTAGGGAACTAGTAATATTTTATTATTTTGAATTCAAGCCTCACAAAACATCTGTGAAATAAATAATAAAAATTTACCACTACAAAATGGCTCCGTAGCTTACGGCAGTTTTAGTGGTTAATTACGACAACGGAATGGCATTTCGATAATGCGCAGACGCAGTGGTCACCACGATCACAACGAAGTGTATTTAATTATAAATTTAAACAGATTTTTTTTTCACCATTTTACAGAAATCTACATTTTTATTTCAATTTATATTATTATTTAAACATACAGGTGATCTTGAGAAATTAGGTTTTAAAAACATTAGTTAGCGTTCTCAAGTTTAAATATTTTAATAAACATGAATTATTTGTTTTTATAAAACAGCACGATATTTTATATTGTATTATTTGTTACGAACGATAACAATTTTCTTATATAAAAAGAAAAGATTTATCTTAATAAACCAGATTCAACCTTTTTGATAATAATATTAACTTAAGTTTACTGTACCATAAGCCTTATTGGTCATTGCAGGGTGTAAGGCTGCTCTCTAGTAGTAAACAAAATAAATACTTTGTTTGAAACTCGTAGACAATGATTGTGTAGAAATAAAATTTTGGACTTCCATTGTCTTTATTTATTTTAAAACACGACGTTTCGGTTAGTAAATATCTCTAACCGTTATCAAGTGTGAACCAGTTCACACTTGATAACGGTTAGAGATACTTACTAACCGAAACGTCGTGTTTTAAAATAAATAAAGAAAATAAATACTTGTTACTTAGCCAAGTTAAGCAATCGCAATTGTCAAGCAGAGCTAGCACATTGGTCCTTCGAACCGGATTAAACAAAGCGGACCGAACCGAACTCTTCAGTGTTAAACACATCTAGTCTTTGGAACTCAGGAGTCCGCATAGTTTGCACATTGGTCCTTCGAGCAAAGAATCCGCCGCCGGCGCCTGTAGGAAGAACACCCGACTATAGCCCAAGTTAAATAAGCGCAATAATTGTTAAGCACAACTTGCACAAATGGTCAAAAAAAAACGTTTCCAACACTCACTATTATATGATGGACTAAAAATAACCATTTTCTAAAGTGCAAATTTCCATTGACTCTCTCTATTTAATAGAGCCTCAAAACAATTTAAATAGAGACTTCCCTTGAAGCGTAACATTTTTAACAAGCTGCCATTATTCCCGTTCAGCGAAGGGCACACTAAAAGGCACAAAGGCGAGAGACAACTATCGTTTACTATCGAAACAAATGGCACCCCCTTGAAATTCCTCAAAAATACATTATTTTATATTATAGAAGTGTACCTTTTAGAGTTACTACAAATCAACATTCAACGAAGAAGGTTTCGGCCTTATTGGGCTCAAGAAGGCCAAAATCAGATGTGAATTGGCAGTAGCGCACGCAGGGGTTGGCTTAGGGTCATAAGCCCCTTCAAGTCCACTGAATAGTGACCCCTAAAACATGAATTTTCCCCAAACATCAAGATTAAAATGTATCGATCTGCCCCCAAGCCCCCTGAGGATACATATCTGCATATCCATCCGCGCTCAGGATTCATTTCTGCTTAGCGACATATAGAAATGTTGAAAAAAAATGTCGAACCGTAATTTGGTCGAAAATAAAACAATCGAAAATAGAATAGACGAGAATAAATTAAACGAAACGTAGTTTTGTCGATCCGTTAAATTGGCGAAAATAATACAGTGGTGACTCGATAATCTGTACACGCGATACTCCGGATGCTTCGGTAGTCCGGATAGCCTCAGCAAAAATTACAGGCTTTGTATTCAATTCTTTGGAAATCCATGTATGTTTTTTACTAGCGTGCGGAAAGTTCTACTTTTGAAGTGGTAAGTGGATGAGTGTGGATAGGACATTTTATTTGTTGTTATTAAAAAAATGTCCTCAACAATCCGGATTCCTTGATAATTCGGATCGGCCCGGTTTTAATTAATCCGGATTATCGAGTCACTATTATATAGTCGAAAATAATTTAGACGAAGCGTAATTTTATCGATCCGTAAAAATGTCGAAACGTAAAAGCATCGAAACGTGAAATCATCGAAACGGAGTTAAGTCGATTCGCAAAATGATTAATTTGTAAAAAAATCGAATCGCAAAAACCGTAAAAATGTCGAAAAATAAAAGAGAAAAAAGCAATTCAAGAGAAACGTATTTTTGTTGATTAATAAAATCCTGCAAATCGACTAAACCCAGTTTTGATGATTTAACGTTTCGACATTTTTACGATTCAACAAAATTACGATTCGTCCGTATTAATATATAATATAGTTTTTTCTACAATTTAAGGGATCAAAACTACGTTTTGTTTAAATTACTTTCGATTGTTTTCTTTTTGACCAAATTAAGGCTTAACATTTTTTTTTACAATATTGAGTTTTGAAACTTTTTTCGATGTTTTTGTGGCGACCCAGCAGCTGGTCAGGTCGGATTCCAAACAAAGATGATCATAACAAAAACATTTCATGTAAAAAAAGCCATGTACCAAGGGCGGATCCAGAGGTGCTTCTCGGGGGGGGGGGGTTCGGTTCGGTTCGGTTCGGTTCGGTCGGGGGGGGGGGGGGCACTTTAGGTGACATTCTCTGTTGGTAAAAAAACGGCTACAAATTCAGGATAATTTATTAATAAAAGTGGTTGTAATTTCGATGATAATAACAATAGACACTTTCATGCGCCGCAAGCAAAAATACTTTTTCCTCATTTTTTCTATATTCAAAAAAATCTTCGGGGGGGGGGGCAAGTGCCCCTAGTGCTCCCCCCCTGAATCCGCCACTGCCATGTACGCGAAAATGGTCTTCCGTAAAAAGACTTGAGATAAAAATATAGCCAAATTCTCCAATAAAAATTTCAAAATGAAAGGTGCTTACTAGTTTCCAACTAGTGAGAACATTTTATTTTGACATTTGTATTAGAGAACTATATTTTTATCCCAATTCTTTTTACGGAATATCTATTTTGCATACTTGGCGTTTTTGGTAGGAGTAAAATATGCGAAATATTGTTCGAAACTTTTACGATGCCTTATTCCAATAGCTTTTGTGTTTTTTAATTTTCATTATGAAATTAATAAATTTGCTAGTAAATTCCTACATGTTTTTACGAGAAAAAGAGAAGGCAGGAAATTTAAAAAAACTTGTCTATAATTTTTACCAAATACCAGCTTTCTATCATTTCTGGAAGTGGGCAAATAGTTTTTCATCAGTTAACTTTGGAGGTTTTCATTTTTTCCTATAGTTTTATCTTAGTTCATAAAAATAACAGTCTGCCAAAGCTGAACTCTCTAGCATTTCTGGAAGTGGGCAATGTTAATTTTATATAACTTTACATGTATAGGGAAGGGGAATATATTAAAATTTTGGGGTTTTTTGATTTTTTCCAAGTGCTTGGTCATAATTTCCATCAGTTTTTAGAATTTTAGCCTTGTAGCATTTCTTGTAGTATAATAAAATTTTGATGATCGATACATGAGTGAGTAAATAAGTGGCAATTTCGACGTTTTTTAAAATTCCTGCTGCATTAGGAAAGGCCATGAAAGTTAAAGGGATTGTTAACTCTATCAAGGTCTACGACTGTGCAAAGCTTAGGTTTCGTAGCTCATTCTGAAGTAGAATCATAGATAGGTAAAATATGGGATGAAATATTTCAAGAAAAGGTAGTACAGCAGTTTGTACTGCTGTGCCCCCAAATTTGTTTTGTTGTTATCGACGTTGGAGAAAGTGAAAACCACCTGGTTTCATTATGATTTTATCTCAAAACTGGCAAAAACACACTAAATAAAAACAGCGGTTGGCAAGAACTTGACATTTCTAAACTAGAAAACAAAACGTCAGTGGTTAAAAAGGCCATTTTGGATTTTCCGGTTTAACTTTGGTCAAATCCAATCCGGTAATATTCAATAATCCGTGACTGGTACTTTAAAGAAAAATATACATTTATTTTGCTTGCTGCGAGCCCATGCAGCAGCAGGTGTAAACTCCCAGATAATTTATTTTAAAGGCAATTTCAGTTTCTGCAGGACGTGCCCACCAGAGAGCTGAGTTGTCCACAAAGCACATCAGTCCCTCGCTTTTGTTTTTGCATATTTACCAAGTATGCTCCATTATATATATTTGTTCTTTAAATTTATTTAATTTAATCATTCTTTTTTATCTTGACGCTAATCATAAAATATGAAATTATTATTAACGTATATAATTATCTGAATTAGTCTACCATATACATCATTCAAGCGTATACAGCATGGTTAAAAGCTACATGATTCATAGACTGTTGGCTGTGCTTAATATGTACCAGAGAGACGTAAAATAGAAAAAAATATATTTTGGGCGGTGTCTTAAAATATTTTTTGCTGTTTTAGACCTGTATTCGGGCTGGTAGTGGGAAAGTAGGGGAATACATCGTGATCTCTCGTCTTCACGAAGTTTTTCGCCATTCCGACGTGTGCAGCGAAACAGGTGAGAAGTGGGTATTTGTTTTCACGCAAATTCTAGCTCGTCATCCGCGTGTTACATTTAGCGTTCAGGAAAAAGTACAGATGCTTCAATGGTATTTCGGGAAAAATACGTGTCAAGATGTGGCAAATTTTGTTGTCGCGTTTGAGGAAAGGGATATTCCAAGCCGTAGCACGGACCAAAAAATATTAACTCATTTCCAACGAACAGGATGTGTTAATTTTTGCCACAAATGGAGTGGTGAAGAGGCAACTCCTGTTCTTGAAACGGAAGAGGAAAGGGAAAGGCGCGAAACTATGATTCGTGCCGCAGCAGAAGCTTTAACTCCTTGTTCCAGTAAGGCAATTGCCAATGATGTGGGCGATGGTATTTCACCATTAACCGTCTGAAACATTTTGAAACGACATGGATACCGGAGTTTTAAAGTAAGGAAAAAGCAAACAAATTTTACAGATGATCAGTTTCGAAGTTTGTGAAACCATGATTGAAAAAGCGAATCGAGATGAAAATTTTATAAAAAAAATTTATTGTGCTATGAAGGTATGGTTTCAATTCATGGCCGTCAAATTCCTTCCGTTCTTCGTTACTGGTCAGAAAAATAAACGTACTGCATACTGCATAATAAGCATACTGCAGAACGAACCCAGTATCCTCAAAACTGGGATTTTGGATGACAATATTATTGGTCCTTTACGAGAGAGAAATTATTTAGCTTTGTTGCAGGACCACATCAGTCCTGATTTATGCAAGAGGGTTGCCCAGCTCATGGCAATTTGGCACTGAGAGTGTTTTTAAACGAAACGTTTCCAAGGCGGCTAACTACAAGCAGGCAAAGTATTATAAGCTGGCCTCGGAGATTACCAGTTTTGTCATCTAATTTTTTTTTTAGGGGCTATGCAAAAAGTTAAGGTTATTTGCATGGCCATTTAAGAGCTACCACTTTGGATGACCTTCAGGCAAAAATAACACTGGCCCGCCCCCCCAAACCTTAGATTTTTTTACATATATTCCACATGTTTCATAAACAAACACAAAAAGCCACACATCATGAGGCTATAGAGGCGTCGGGCCCCCCAAGACATATTCCTGGGTGCGCCACTGATAAACAAGAACTTTCGTACCTTCACTTGGTGCTTGCTTTCCTTTCATACCCTAAGGTACAACCCTCTCGTTTCAAAAACCAGCAGTACTCCGCCAACATGCTTGCATTTCACTTCCCTGAAAACCGCTTTTCCAACTTAGCGATGTCTTGATGAAACCGTTCCCCGTATTCATCCGAGACTGCTCCTAAATTTTCAGGAAAGAAGTCCAGATGCGAGAGAAGGAAGTGCACTTTAAGGGACATGTTACATTCCATGGCCTTGTCCGCTAAGGGCAATTCCTCGACCTGAGCGACATAATCATCACATTTATGGTTAGCCAAAAAGTTCTTACATACGTTTTGGAATGCAAACCAAGCTCGTTTTTCTTTTTGACTCAGGTGTTCAATAAATCGAATCTTGAAAAAGTTGTCTATTCTGGGGCCCCACAAAAACACCTTCCTTGATTTTAGCCTCACTAAAACGAAGAAATTTAGTTTTCAAGAATATGAAGAATGAAGCCTGTTTTGTCCAGTGCTTTTACAAACTGTTTGATCAATCCAAGTTTGATGTGCAAAGGCGGCAAGTAAATATTATCTTGCGGTACTTATAAGGATCGTTGGCGAAATTTTTCTGACCGGGAGCAAATCTTTCTCGCAAAGGCCAGTTCCGCACAATGTAATTTTTGTCCCGTGCTCGGCTGTCCCATTCACAAATAAAGCAAAAATATTTTATATTTTTATTATAGTTTCTGCATGAGCGTACACAAGGGGGGAGGGGGGTTTGGGGGCGAAAGCCCCCCCCCAAGAATCTAAAAATAGATTTTGTTAAAACTATTTATTTTCCTACTTTTTAATATGTTAATAAATAATAGTGAAAAAATTTCCAAGCCCCTCCAAGGTGATTTTTTGTATACGCCAGTGGTGTCTGTATATATATATATATATATATATATATATATATATATATATATATATATACTGATATGTTGCTTTATACTTTGCTATAATGTTTATTACCTTTACCGTTAAGCTGCTGGCAGCTAAAATTTTATAAAAATAATTAGAAAATGCATATAAAACGGTAAAATCGACAATGTCCATTTACCATTTATGCAAAACACCCCCCCCCCCCAAACCAAATGGCTTACCACTTTGCTATAACTATTAATGTTTGAGAACACTGAACTCTCCAGTCTCCCACAAATAATGAAGTTAAGGCCAAAAAAAATCCTTTCCGTCCCACCAAACTAAAAAGCAGTAAAAATAGGTTGGGGGGTTTCCCCCGAAATTGGAGGGTGATGGGGAAAAACGGAGTTCATATTTGGATTCAGAAGGTCATTTTACATAAGAATCGGCAAGAATGGTGTCAGGGCCGATTTTCATGCCGACCAGTGTAATCACCACCCTACCCTCAGTGACACCTGAAATGCTAAGTAATGTCCGAGCTGAATGTTATAATAGATAATATTTAGCACAAAGTGGTGGTTTTCTTGAGACATTAATTCGTAGATATGGCATTATATATTTAAAAAAAAAAACAAGTTACGTAGTTATCGTCCAAATTTTCGATATTTTATGTACAACTACCCTTGACGGTTTTTTTTACGAACTGTCGACAGAAAATATCGCCGAGCTAGGGGAAACTATCGGTATTATAAATTTCCTCCCTCTACTTTATCGGGGCGCACAGAGGACAGGTATTGGCTGAGGGTTACGAATATAAACCTGAATACAAGACTTATGCCTAATATTCAAGCAAGAAAGTGTGGGTGGTCTAAACTTTTTTGAGAGGGAGCCCTGGCAAAGCGACTGGAGCGAAGTTAGCAGGAAAATTTCTGGAAAAATCGTAAATAAATAGTTAGTTTCTCTATTTTTCAGCACGAGCCGATTCTTACACACGTTCGGCTCCTCTTGCAAATGCTGTGGACACGTAGCCAGGGGATTTTTGCATATCAGCAATTTAGTGTTTAGGACAAATCAAAAAAGGTCGAAAATAAAACTCACTTTTTTTGGCAGGTTGTAAACTTTGTTTGTAGGAGTCGAAAAATCAGAAAACTTAGATTACTCTAATACTAAAAATTGTATCAATACAAAAACATTTCATCTGAAAAAAGCCAAGTACGCGAGTGTGGTATTCCGTAAAAAGAATTGAGATAAAAGTAAAGTCAAGTTCTCGAATACAAATTTCAAAATGAAAGGTTCCTACTAGTTTGCAAATGTTTTCTTTTTAACTTATTCTCCGCCAAAATCCCCTTTGAGCTTCGCTAGGTATAAGGCGCCCTTAAAATCAATTTAAGCAGTTTTCTCAAAAACGTATAACTTTTTAAAAAAAGTGAAGAAAAAAAATACGCAAATTCAGTCGGACTATACTATAAAATTAGAAAGAAAACCTAACCTAACATTTAAAAAAATTTATTATTATTTATTTTATTATCTTTTTTTATCACCTTGTAGGTAACTTGTTTTAAAATGTTAATACTTTATAAGATTAAACTTAATCCTCACTTGTTTCTTTAAACTTAAATAACTTTAAGCAAAGCTTAGGCCAATGGTCAATAATATCCGACCACCACTGGGACCTGGAAAAAATAATTTTTCTATAATAGTCAAGAACTTTCTAAAAAATGCTCTCAAGCTTCCAATGAAATGTCAAACTGGTGTACAGAAAATTCTCTTAGGCTTAACATGGGAAAAACTGGCTTACTAACTTTTCGCAAACAAATCAAAACTGATGAATCTTTATATGTTCAGTTCAATGGAAAGTCTATACCAGTTTTAGAATTTACAGATTTCTTAGGAATCACAATAGATTCATGTCTCCGTTGGGAACAACAAATAAATAAATTAAAAAACAAACTTAATAGCTCTTGTGCTGTTATAAGACGCCTTAGAGATCTGGTTTCATTTGACAGTCTTAAAACATACTATTATGCAAGTATACATAGTGTACTGTCATATGGTATTATTTTTTGGGGGTCCTCCTCTTTTGCAATGGATGTTTTCCGAACGCAAAAAAGAATCATAAGGTGTTTACTAAAACTTAAACCAGGCACTTCATGTGCTCAGCACTTCACCAGACTAAGAATAGGGTCACTGCATCACGATGACGTAGTGTCTTCTTTGGGTAGCGACACGACAGCTAAATATTTTTGGTTATATGACGAATCTGACACTGTCACGAGCGTAGCTTTTTTTGTTTTTAAAAAAATAAAATGGTTTACAAATGTTACGTAAATAACTGTCCGTCACACTCGGTATATATATTTAGACTGTCCAAATAAACAAACCATTCAAATAATGCTTTTCAGATTGTCGAATAAAAACGATGTTTTTTATGATTTCAATATTTACCCACATAGCGCAAGAAACCAAAAATTATTTGACATGTTTTATAAAATATAGAAAACTATTGTTGGATTTATTTTAGGGTATAAAACTGTAAGTTTAATCCCTTTTTTCATGGACTTGGTGGAAATTTAGGTGAATAAAAGTAATTTCTTAAAAACTATAAAGGAAAAATTATAGGTTTTTTGGATCATTTTATTTTATTAATATACAAAAAACAAAAAGCTATCATAATACACGATAACGGTTATTCTGTTGCTTCCAGCTTGGCAGAAGTTACTGTACTTTGCTGATGACTTGGTTGGTTTCGATTATTATTGTGTCCTTTGGTATAGCCTTCATATAAAGGAAGCATTTAACTTTCTAGACTTCTCCAAGATTAAAAACAGGAATACCTTTTCGGTGAAATTTTTTACATTCTTTTTATTGCATCATTTTCGGTACTCTGAAAGCTGCTTTCGTTAGCGGCCTTTTCAATGTCCATCTCAATGTAGGAATTATTCTCTGGTCCCTCGTTTGTTCAATATTTAAGAAATTTAATTCAAACTTGTTCTTATTTAGTTTGTTATGAAATAAATATTATTTTTTTCACATTTTTTTCTATGTTTGTTAGCGTCTGACTGACTTTTGTTTAATATCTACCATAGCAACGCGCCCAAAGCTCACCAAAAAAATGAAAACTATCACTGCCCGCTGTATTATTATATACCGGGGGTTGACATGCTAAAACTAGAGTACCGGAGTAAGTGGTTTAATATTTATTTATTTTATGATTATTGTTATTTTTAGTATATAAACATTGGCATTAAAGTCCCTTTTAATCACTTAACAAATTATAGCCGTCCTTCCTGTCGGGCTTAAAAAATCTTGCCGCGGAATTAAAACTAAACACAGCATATACCTATTATTTTATTACGGTGTCCAAACAAAAGCGGGCGGCGAAGAAAACGTCGAAAGAACAAAATGTCAAAGACGCGAAAGGTCGAAAGTATAAAAGGTCGAAAACATAAGGTCGAAAATACAAAAGGTCGAAAGTACAAAAGGTCGAAAAACAAAAGGCCAAAACTTCAAAAGGTCAAA
The DNA here is from genome assembly GCA_963576565.1 of Aspidapion aeneum. NCBI lineage: Eukaryota > Metazoa > Arthropoda > Insecta > Coleoptera > Brentidae > Aspidapion > Aspidapion aeneum. The sequence goes on from OY755040.1 coordinate 121,150,430, forward strand.
AATACACAAGGTTGAAAGTACAAAAGATCGAAAATAGAAAAGGTCAAAAGTACAAAAGGTCGAAAGTACAAAAGGTCGAAAATACAAAAGATCGAAAAACAAAAGATTGAAAAACAAAAAGTCGAAAATCGAAAGTAGCTATACTGTAATGATTGCAAATAAATTGGTAAAATTTTTTTTTAAGTCGCAAGCTTTTATAAAATGCACTAAAAATTTAAAAATAGTTTTCTAACATTCTAATATTATGATAATAATAAAAGCGATGGCCGACTGATGGAAATTTTGACGATGTTAGCACGATAAGATATCCGTATCAATTAAATATCACTATTTGCAAAAATCAATCTAGCAGAAAAATGCAGAGGTACCAAACCCACCCAACCCGACCCAAGATACCCCAGAATTTCTCTGACATAAGTATAGCAATGGCATAACATTGCGGCACATCAAACATATCTTTGATGACCTGCTATGTTGAATATTCTTTAAGTGTTTAGATCACAAATTTAGATTAACTTATGCTTTGATTTCCGGCCATCGCTTTTATTATTATGATAATATTAGAATGTTAGAAAATTATTTTTTAATTTTTAGTGCATTTTTTAAAAGCTTGTGATTTAAAAAAAAAAATTACCAATTTATTTTCTATTTTTTAGTCTATCTACTCTATTAAATGAAAATATTTGTTCAATAACAGAATAGAAGAGTTTATTCTAGATTATTATGAAATCGCTGATCGTGAGTTGTTTGGAAACTCATTTTTCTATTGGGGGAAGGAGAGGGTGGGAGTAGAGGTAGAAATATCTTTTTTGTTTGGGCTATATTGCCATCGGACCTTTATGCATATACCAAATTTTATAAAAGTCATTTGAAGTGAAGTGTGTCAAAAACGCATTTTCTATGGAAGGGGGTGGGAGTAGGGGTAGGAGGATATTTTTTAAATGTTGTATTGTCATCGGACCACTATGTGAATACCAAATTTCATCCAAATCGGATAATGGGAAGTGTGTCAAAAACTCATTTTTCTATGAAAGGGGGTGCGAGTAGGGGTGGGAGGATATTTTTTTCTTATTGTTGTATTATCATCGGACCACTATGTGTATACCAAATTTTATTCAAATCGGATAACGGGAAGTGTGTCAAAAACATATTTTTATATAGAAGGGGTGGGGGTAGGGGTGAGAGGACATTTTTTTCATAATGTTGTATTGTCATGGGACCACTCTGTGTGTACCAAATTTCATCCAAATTGGATATGGGAAGTGTGTCAAAAACGCTTCACAAGATTTGATAGATAGTTAGTTAGATAGTTAGATAGTTAGACAGAACATCTGAAGCTAAATAAAAGCTTGTAAAAAAGGCTTTACTATAGACACAGAGGCACACACACACACACACACCTAACGCACACACACACAAACACATACACGCACACACACAGACGTCACCACGAAATTGCGAAGAAGAGTCAAAATACACCCAAATAAACACATTTTCGGCGTCATCTCAGAAACATTTTTTTCTACGAAAGCAATACCTTTTCTAGCCATTATTGCACGGGCTAGGACGGTAAAAAAAATTCAACAATCTAAAAATTCAAGGTCTAAAAATTTTTTTTGTACCATCTCTAGGTATTTTTTGGGTAGCAACACGACGGGTCGCGGGACTTTGTTCGAAAACATTTTCCTCAAACGGAAAATTGTCAAGAACGGTTTTTTCGAACGGAAATTTCTTTGAAACAAAAATTTGCGATCAATCGGTGTTTTCCTAACCTTTCTCAATTGATCGCAAACGTATTGTAACCGGTACAGACACTCTCTGACCTTTTTCCACCAAAACACTGTCTTCAAATCACAGGTTTGCTATCAATTGAGAAAGGTTAGAATAATAGAAAATATGTTTCGGTTGGTTCGGTTTGGTTTCGCACTCTCTACCCAGACAGCACAAGTACGTACTATGTACGTAAAAACTCGTACTAGGTACGACATGGTACATCGAATTAAACGTAAAATGTACGTACTCTAGACGTACATGGTACTAAAATGGGACATCAAATTAAAATAACAAAAGTGTAGAATTAAGACTAGGTACCATTAAAAACTATTCTGGCTTCCTGAACATTCCTACTTTAGAGTGGTCGTCCAGGTTTACCTTAAGGCTCGAAGTCTCGATAGTTTTGAAGTTTGTTTTACTTGATTTAATATTTAAGTAATGTATCTCTAACAATGCCGGTAAATGTTATAATTTAAAGACACTGTATGTTATTTTAAAAACAAATAAAGACTTACTGATCGATGTAAAATACAAAAATAAAAGTTTTGGAATATTTTTAAAAAAATCATGTTTTTGCACAAAGTCAACCTGATTGGAAGCACGGCAGAACCACAGTAATGACTTTAGAAACTATAAGAAATTTACAAAAGGAGCAAAATTTAGGGTAACCCCACAGAAATGATATTTTTTATGATTGTAGTTAAGTACTATAACTACTATTATATCTAGTAGTAAAAGTGTATGCATTAAATTGTTGTAGTATTTTTTGTATTAATTTATATTATAAAAATAAAAAGTTGGTCAAAAACTTAAAATATAAGTATGGTCTTTAATTTTTTTAAAAATATTTTACATACTGTAGGTACTCTAAAAATTCTGAGATCGCTTTACAAACTTCTACAAAAATTGTAGGTACTCTAAAAATTCCGAGGTTAATTTACAATATTGTATAGAAATTGCGTGTAGGTACTCTAATTATTCCGAGGTAAGTTGACGAGTCGCCCATGGAAATTCCGAGGCAGGTCACGTGGGCGTTTCGCTACCCATGGAGACGCCAGGCTTCCAGGATGCAGTGACCCTAACTAAGAATACTGACAGTGCCATCCATATATTTCCTACAACTTGTTATTTTTGTTAAAAAACACAAAGCCCTTTTTCCAACAAATAGTGACAGATATGGCAGTAATATGACTGTTGAAACCAGACCCAGAGCTGAGCTCGCTATTCGTATGCATAGATCAACATTTTTTGAAAAGGGACCATTTTATAAAGCTATAAAAGCCTACAATAGTGTACTAACAGAGATCAAATCAATTGAGAATGAAATAAAATTTAAAAACGCTACAAAATACTATCTTTACCAAAAATGTTTATATGTATTTATTTAAGTATTTTACTTACTAATTTAAAAATGAAATAACATATTGTTCCAACTATTTTGTACAAATTTTTGACGTTGCTTTGTCAAACATTGTTTTGATTTTGTCGGCAATAAATGTTTTGAGTTTGAGTTTGAGTTTGAGTTTTAAGCACTGTGCAAACAAAAAAAGATAATATAAAAAAGTTTTACTGGGTAGAAACTGCTTTAAAATATGCGCAAATATGCACACTTTTATTATATTTGAAATTCCAGCCAAATTTTTAGCAAAAATACTGTTTCACTAAACTTAAATTGAACAAACGAGGTTTAAATAAAATAAATGTAACCTAAGGGTAGTTTTTTAAGAGATTGAAATTATAAACATAGGCACATAAAATTTATGGAATATTGCATACCAATAGCTTTAGTTTCTAAGATATGTAAAAAAAATAATTTATCCATGTACATACAGCCTGGTTTTTGACGGCCTTGGCGAAAAATCATTTTATTATTAGTATTTTAATATTTGTTAAAAAATTATGTATTTGTTAAAAAAGTACTTCTGTTTATATTTTCCAGCCCTTAATTAACTTTATTTTGTCTAAACCCTTTTGTCACATTTAAGTTTAGTGAAACACTATTTTTTCTAAGCCTTAATGAAAATGGCTTTAATATCTGTTTGGCTCGAATTCCAAGTCAAATAAAATTGTGCGCATTTGCGCGTATTTTAACACAGTTTCAAACCAGAAATTAAATATTTTTAATATAAAGCTTTTTTCGCGTATAGTTCCTAATTGCAAAAAAATAAAATTATTGTTGTTATTGACCTTTTTCCTAACCTGTACTTAAAGTTATTTAACTTTATAAAAACAAAAACTTGATTTTAGTAAATGGAATAAAAAAATTATTTTTTATTGTGTAAAAAATTTCATAAACTGTAAAAAATTTTGTTTGCAGGACTTATTTATTACGTATGTGTGGTTTGACTAAACTACCCTTTCTAATTCAAGATTAAAGTGTGAATACGTATTTGGCTGTAACTTCCATAATAACAGAGAGAAGTGGGGGCACAGTTAGCCGGAAGGGCATTTTAAAGAAAAAAAATATACATGGTTTGAAACTTGGATTTTTGGAATATATATAGGATGTACTTTTATTACCAAAAAAAATTAAAATCTTCTATCGAGCCCTTTTTGAGAAATTTGAGAAAATGTTTTTTGCTTAGAAAAGTTAAAATGATTTATGAAAATATTTTTATTTTATTTTATTTTTTTTAAATTTTACTCTAGGTAACGATTTAAAGTACAAATAACCACCATGGTCATTAGTTTGGTTATTTGTTGCCCTGCCGACCGCACAGCGTCAACTGGTTTATTCAGTCAGAGGCCTCAAAGTCAGGATTTAAAAAAACCTTTATTAGGTACAAGGCATAATTATACGCATTTAAATATTAGGAGTACAATACTAACCAACTAGATTTATAACAAAAAAGTTTAATCGAATACAAAAAAATAATATATTGAAGTAATAACCAAGATCACATACAATTAGATATGTTTACTATTAAAGGAAGAAACACTTCTAAGCAAATTATAATAATAATTTTTAGATTTTGGGTTTAAACTGCAACGTAAGCTGAGTTGCTTGTACGCAAAATGGCATTGTTCTGATGCCTGTTCCGAATAGTACCCCAGTGCAGTGTTAGTTATTTTAATAAATTCTGGGACATGATGAACGAGCACGTGCATTTTTGGAGTGTACGGAATTTTTAGTTTTTCCAATTCACTTTTCCAACTAATTTTTTTAATGTAGATTTTATCATTAGCATCTAGGGCTCCTCCAAAGCAGCTTGTAACCACTTTGGTAAAGGCTTTAGAAGGTGAAATATACTTGTTTCCTAAAAAAAGTAGATAATATTTGAATACTTCTCAAAAAAGGCATTTTGTTTTTACAGTTTTTAGTTTTAGAAATGCCTTGTTTTTTAGAAGTATTTAAATATTATCTACTTATTTTAGGAAACAAGTATATTCCAGCTTTTAAAGCCTTTAGTAAAGTGGCTGCAAGCTGCTTGGTCCAGAATTTACTAAAATAACTAACACTGCACTGGGGTACTATTCGGAACAGGCATCAGAACAATGCCATTTTATTTTAAATCCTGACTTTGAGGCCTCTGACTAAATAAACCAGTTGACGCTGTGCGGTCGGCAGGGCAACAAATATTAATGACCATGGTGGTTATTTGTACTTTAAATCGTTACCTAGAGTAAAATTTTTAAAAAATAAAATAAAGTAACAATTATTTTCATAAATCATTTTAACTTTTCTAAGCAAAAAACATTTTCTCAAATTGTTCAAAAAGGGCTCTAGAAGATTTTTTTTTTTTTGGTAATAAAAGCACATCCTATATGTATTCCAAAAATCCAAGTTTCAAACCATGTATATTTTTTTCCTTTAAAAGGTTCTTCAGGCTAACTGTGGGGGGACAGTTATGATAAAACACCCTGTACATACAAACGTACATCCTTTTAAAGTCACCCCTTACAGCATCATTAATGCAGAATATATTTACTCCAGGCTTAAGTACGAAGTAATGGATAATAGCTCTCCATAAGGTGCTTATCTCCACATTTGGAGGGTCGAAAATGCCATAATCGCCGGATTTATGGTTTGCAAACTTTGGCCATAACCGAGTTGTTTAATATTTCGGGTCATATTAAAATTTTAAACGGGATACTGTCTCTGTAGTAAAACTTCTATGATAAACGGGATCTGAGATTTAAAATAAAAATGGATAAAAAAACTTTTGTGGCAAACGGTTTCCTTTTAAAACATCATAGTTCAGCGGTTTTTTATTTTATTTGACCAATACCAAATTTGACCATTTTTGGTGCTTCTATGCTTGATCTACCGCTGCCTTAAGGCGGGAGTGATATACATCGTTGGAAATGAAATTTCTTCCGCTTTAAAACTGAGGTTTAAAACCAGACATGTAGGACACTAAAATTCAAGAAAATTATAAAAATATTGTTGTTTCCACACCTCTCATTTATTTAAATGCTTATAAAAGGTACGCCACTGATATAAGAGGGGGCATGTTATACATCTTAAGAGAGGACTTTTGGTCAGCATCAATACCAATTACTTAGTTGTTTTTGGCCAATTTAAAAGTTTGCAAATAATTAGAAAAATACTGTAAAATATAACTTTTGAGGGGGACGGGGGATGCCCCTTTCTCCAATTTAAATGAATTCAACTTGATAAATTGGGTTTTCAGTTAATACTAATTAAAAATATTTTTTTACTCACCTTGAGTATTATTTACTGAGTTACAAAAATTAATGTTCAAAATTTTTGTTTCATTTGAGGATTTCTACAAACACATTGCATTTTATTTCAAGGCGGCTACTTTTAAAAGTTATGTCTAACTTATTAAATATTTAATAGTAACAATGTGTTAAGAATACAAAATGCGACAAGAAAAATAAAAAAAACATATTTTAAACATTTTCCCCTTTATTCGTAGGCTATTAGAACGTGCACCACTGCATTTAGAGGGTACTAAGGTACATGGTTAAAAAGGAAATTTCATCCGCTTGCAAAATGATCTTAAGAATATTTTTGGAAAAGTTGAAATTTTTCGAGTTATTAGCAAAAAATCATCATAAAGCACGTTTAAGGGGGGGAAATGAACCGAACCGAACCGAATCCCCTGCCAGGGTTCGGGGGCTGGTTCCCTTTCATAAAATGTTTGCGCCAGTCTTATGTCTATCCCTACCAAGTGTGTTGCTTCTGTCATTAAACGCTGTATCGGACCCCGTAGGGCCTGAACTACGTGGTCCGTTTGCCCGTAGACCCCAACACTTTAAGTAAATTCAAAACAAATAAATTATTTACATTAGATTACCGAAGACTATAACCTTAATCTACATCATAACTATTTGAACACTGAGTTTTACTTTATAGAGCAACGTTAGCATCGTACCAGAAAAATTTTCCTGTTTTTATGCCTCCAATTTTTACTAACCAATACCAACCAATAATACTAGTTTAAAAAACGTCTAAACACCTAGTTGTCCATTTATGCTTCTAGGACAATAATTATGACGCGAAATCATAAGATAACCTGAAAGAAAATTATTTATAGTTATTAATATTTCCAAAAACTTTCAAAAATGTTTAAAATTTTTAAAATGTTTTGATCATATGCAATTTAAAAATTTTTACAAACTTAAAATGACTATTAAGTAACTTAATCTGATACTATGAATATTCTAGTTCTAAAAGAAACTTAATTTTTTTACCTTCCTAGCCCGCGCAGCATTGGCCAGAAAAGGTATTGATTTCAACGAAAAAAAATGAGATAACGCCAGGTGTATTTTGAGCAATATCGTCGTGACGTCTGTCCGTGTGTGTGTGTATGTTTGCCCGAAACAGGATAGCTCCTAAACCGCTAAACCTATTTTCATGAAAGTTTCAGATAAAATAGCGTACAATACTACAAAGAGCTAATTAGCTTTTGGTCAAAATCCATTAATGCTAATGACAGGTTTTTAACACTTAAAAATTGAAAATATTCTAACTTCTTAACGCAGCATCGCATCAATCGCGGTTCATTCCGAAATATAGTAGAAAACGTTTTTCTCAATAATTTATGTTATTACTAAAAACTTCATACAAGCTTTCGTTTCTGAGATATTTACAAAAACTGGCTAATATAGCGTGGACTTCACGTGGAGTGTGCTAATAGACTAGGAAGGTATCAGGTCCATCATGGATCCATTTATTTATAACCTTTTTTTAGTCTAGTTTATTGTGTGGTTTTCCTGAGCGGTATTTAACATGGTAGTTCCGTGGTACGGTCGTAAGCTTTTTACATGAAGAAAAGGTACCAGGATCGCGTCTCGAAAAACGACGCAAAATAAAATATCATCGCCCTGCCGCCCACTTCCTTTTCAGCTTTCAACAGTCGTCATCGAAATGATATGCGATGCACGTGCAAACAAACACATAAGTTGACCTTGTACATCGTGAATATGCTGGTGTAGTCCAGAAGGCGATAGCCAAGGGGCCAGGATTAATAAACCAGGAGCCTGCTATAATTGGAACCAGGATGGCGTCAGCAAAAATCTCCTAAAAAGTCACTCATGACCACCATCACTGATGTTGCGCTAAAAAGTAAAGAAGTCTATCGTCTATAATCAGGTTTTGCTGGGACGATACATATACGTAATATTCCGGAATATTACGTATATGGGACGATAGCGATGTTAGCGATAGCGAAGTCTAACAAGTAACCACACAGGCTTAGCAGACGTGGTTGCAAGGCCAACACAAAAATAGAGGCCACGACCCTGAAAAAATCAGCTGTTCTCCCGGGGCTGAATTTTACATTGGGTCTTATGGGAGGTCAGATGTTTTTTCATGATATTTTCAAAATGGCACTACAGATTTCCGCAAAATTTCAGTGAAATATGCTCAGACACCATCCCGATATTCCACCAAAGGTTTGTAAGGAAGCAACATGATTAAAAGGTTAAAATCTTCAAGATTTAGCATTCCTTATTTTGAATTCAAATTACCCGCCATGTACGACATGCCAACTGTTATATTTGACATGTATTTGACTTTGTCATATGTGATTGTCACATTCGCTTCTGCTTTAAACTTAATTTTTGTGTGAGCTTATGAAGCGGCTATGAAAAATTAGGGCTTACTATACATTTAAAAAAAATTGTTCTGCCAGAATAAAGTAAAAACAATCTCAAAAACGGCTTTATTTTTTAAAAAATCAAATATCCATGAACCGTCATTCCAACTTCAATATTTTAAAGACAATCAGCTGTGTCGTAACGTGACCATCAAAAAAAAAATCAGCCCCGGATGTGACGTCAACAAAGTGGAGGATCGTGGCCCGTCCATTTTGATAGCCCTGGTGGTTGTTTCAAAATTTTAAGGTTAAGTACGTTTGTTTTTATTTCAAACTTGGTAATTCCAAAATCTTTAAAATTGAAGTGTATTTTACAATGAATTTAGAGAAAAATCATCTGTCACTGACCGGTGATGTCATACAACTGGTCACTCCAAGTAACCGTGACGTCATTTCGAGTTACTTATATGAGTGACTAGTAATCTCGAGGAGAAAGGCTTTCAGTTTTAAGCAACCCTGGTAGGTGAACTTTTCTTTCCACCCAATGGGATTAATCAACCTATTAGGGACTTATTGCAATAAAGCCAGGCAGTAATAGTACCGGGCACTATTCTGACAGTTTTCCATTGAAAACTGACAGATGATCTTTCAGAATTTACATACGAAATTCATAAACCAGTCGTTTATTTTCCATTAATAGTGGCGGCACAATTAATTCCGGCTCTTATAATACACAAAGAACTAATTTTGAAAGGAGATAGCTGTTTTTATAACGCGAAACTGTCAGAATAGTGCCCGGCACAATTACTGCCTGGCTTTATTGCAATTAGTCCCTAATAAGACGTACGTTCATCAGTTCTCGAGCCGAGGTCTGAAGCTGACGTCACAATTATAAAAGAGATTTGGCATGCACAGGAGCACTTTTAGTTGATTGAGCAATCCTATTGAGTGGCCTGTTTGAATAATAACAATAACACCAAGTAAAATAGTAATAAAAATACTCGTAACATAAACATAATTTGAAATCGGTCTGCCCGTTGTTCAGAAAAATAATACAATGGAAAAATTGAAGAAGAAAAAGAGATCTCGAAGACTCAAGGAAACATTTTATTGCATGTTTTGTATTCAAATTGAAACACTTCTTATTTCTTCCATAGATTTACAAGATACAACTCACTCTCCGAATAAGAAAGAAAGATAGCGCGCGGTTTTCCCAAAGACCTATACTTTAAGCAACACTTGGCAACGTTGCTCCCTGTCTTTCACTACGGTCGGGACGCGTATTTACGTTTCCGTGCTCATTTCACGTCGGCGCGGTTTTGAAATAGACACGGAAATGTGACAATATATTTGGGTTCAAATACGTGTTGATTTTAAGAGTTTTGATTTCGAAATGAGCACGGACCTGTAAGAGAACATCGCTCATTAAACTATTACAAAAGCGTATTCAACTGTCAGGTTAAAACGCTAACATAACGGAAGCTAATCAATCAAATCTAACCTAACCTAACTAAAGCAAACCAAACCAATAATTTTAAAAAAAAACTTTCCTAACTTCCTACCCGGGATCCTAGAGGATGTGAATCCGAACCGAAACGAACCGAATTGAACCAAACCGAACCGAACCAAAGCAAACTGAACCAACAATTTAAAAAAAACTTTCCTGACTTCTTTCCCGGGATCCTAGATGGTGTGAATAGTGTTGTAGTTTAGTTTGGTTAGGTTAGGTTTGGCTCTGTTTAGTTAGGATCGGTTCGGTTCGGATTCACATCCTCTAGGATCCCAGGTAGGAACTTTTGAAAAAAATTATTGGTTCAGTTTGCTTTGGTTCGGTTCGGTTAGATTTGATTGATTAGCTTTCGTTAGGTTAGGTTTTTGAAACTTTCTATTTCAAATTCTATTCTAAATCAAGTGAAAATCATTTAAATCATTAAAATTTATTAATAACAAAACAACATCTCTCGTCGTAGTTGCCGGTGTAAGACAATAAACCCTGAACTTTGCAGGTATAGTTAATGGAAGAGTGTACTTCAAACTTCAAAGAATTTCAAAATCTTGAGTAATATTAGTACAAATACTTTTAAACTGCTCCATAATGTTCATATTAACAAAAATATAACCTCAAAATTAAACTAATAAACAACGTGAATCCAATTTAAGTTTCAAATGTGCACTAATAAGTAAACCCCTGCGCTGCGTAATTCAATACAAATCTGTGCCTTGTTCGAGCCTCGGCGCCTTAAAATCAACACGCATTTGTAACCAAATATGTTTCAACATTTCCGTGTCTATTTCAAAACAGCGCTGCCGTGAAATCAGCACGGAAGCGTAAATACGCGGTCGGGACTTATTGTAAATTATATGCATGCAAAACAAAAGCTGGCTTGCCCCTTCTCGCAAACCAGTTGCATTTTCATGTGGAGACAGTGTACTACTATTATTATTATTTGCTCCCAATTTTATTCTTGTAAAATTTATTGTTGGACAAACTTACGGTTACGGTTATTCCTAGAATTTAAAGGAGCTTATGATAGCAAAGACAGAAAGTAACCTTTGGTGATAATGTACGCATCTTTGCCATGTTCATATTTTTTTTAAAATTGTTATCTTTTTATTTAATTTTTTTTATTTTATTGTCAATTGCTTTTTTATAGATTGTTTTTTACAAATAATTTGACTAAAAAAGTGAATGTTGTATAAGTCTTTTTTTTTCAATATGGCAAACTATGTTTTTGAACCTAAAGTAAAGTATAATATTTAGTAAATATATGTTGTATTATCCAGACGCAAACAAGTTAATTTAATTTTCTTGTTGTTCAGCGCGGCAGAGCTACTTCTTTTTCAGTTAGAAAACAAAAATATTATACATAAAAAAAGCAATAGAGCTTTTAGAGTCCTTAAGACTCCAAAAAAAATATTCATTAAATTTAAATCAAATGTAGTCTTTCATATTTTGTTTTTCAAATAATATTTTGTTAAAAGGTAAAAATTCGAGATGTTTTGTGAATTAAAAAATTTAGTCACTATATTAGGTTTCTTTCTTTTTGGTAAAAACACATTTTAAAATATGGATTTTTATAGAAAACTAACTGCGGAAGAAAAAGGATAAGAAATTTTAATTTTTTCCTGCGTCCAACATTGAAACTTAAATATTAGAAATGAAAAATAGATTAAATTATCTAAGGACGCGTTAGTGTTCCGCAAAGTTCGCGTAAACTGCCGTACTATCTTTTCTTGAAACACTACAGTTTTAAAGGTATCTTAAATGTCTTTTTAACCATGTAAACATTCCTAAAACCTATCAATTAGTTTTTGAGATATACTACCACTATATCGGTTTAGAACGTTTTTCTACATTATCCGACGTCTATTCTCCTAAGGTCACTCATCGTAAAGCAAGCTTGTCTTTACTATAAGTGTCCTTATATTCTCCACCTCTTTCGATTCTGACAATCATCTTCTGTCAGTTTTTTTTTACTCATTCATCTATGGATTGACTGTTGCCATTCCAGTTTAGGACTCCCTCTTTCTCTGTGGCCTATTGGTTGCCATTCTAGGAACTGCTTAGGTAATCTTTCGTCGTTCATCCGTTGTACATGGCCGTACCATATCAAATGTCTCTTAGTGGTGTCATCCGTTATGCTTCCTTCGATTCCCATTCTTTTTATTATTATCTCATTTCTTATATGATCTGTTCTAAATATTGTCATTGATCATCTTATTGACTCCATTTCGACCCTTTTCATTTTTGCTTTGTATTTTTCTGTTACGCGACGAAGTTTCTATTCCATACAGTGCTTTTCACCATTATTTCATATTTGTGAAATTTTACATCCTTTCTACGTCTCTTCTTCATAAAATACTGTTATGATATCCAATAACCTTTTTTGCTTTTACTTTTTTTTTAGTTCTTTACTGTTTGTTCCTGTCTTATCGAATGTGACATCCCAGTATACATACTAATTGCATGGAGATATTGTTTGTTCATTATCCAGTTCTAACTCACTTGATTCGTTTCCAATAGATAAGTACTGTCTTGTCCGCGTTGACTGTTAACCCCCACTTTTGGTATTCTTTCTCATCATATACTCCATGTCTTCTTTATCATTAGCTACAATTACTTGGTCGTCAGCACTGTAGTGTGTATATGGTAAATCGGTCGTTAAGTTGTATTCCCATGCCGTGTACTTTACGTTTCCAGTTTTTTAGAGCTACTGCGATTTATATTTTAAAAAGAGTTGGAGAGATTCAACATCACTGTCTTAAGCCTTTTTGATACCACTAATTCCTTTGAAAGGCGATTTCCAATTTTAGTTTTAGATCTTGACCCTTTGTATAGTTTTTTTATCGCTTTTATATATCTATAATTGATATTAGTTTGTTCTAACACTGTCCATAATTTGTCTACTAGAACGGTATCATATGCTTTTTGTAGGACCACAAAGGTAACATAAGTCTCCATATTTCTGGCACTCCTTTTCTGAATGACTTGTTTATGGTAAAAAACTACCATCACTACAATATCTGCCTGCACGAAACGTTTCTTGTTTACATTTCTAAGAAAAATGTTTAAAATTCCCGAAACACATTAATTTACTTTTTAGTGAAGAAACATTTTGCATATGTACCCTTTCTTATTTTAGTTTTTAATAATTTTATTTTTATTTAATCTTAAATTTGTAATTTTAAAATTTTGTAAAAAGATTTAGGAAATCGTAAAAACAAGGTATCGTTTGATCCACTTTCACTATTTCGCGTGCTTAAAAAATTTCACGATAGCCAAAAATTTTCAATATTGCAAAAAAAATCCACGTGTTTGTAGGTTTTTATAAAAACGCAAGAAAAATAACCAAAACAGCCTCTGTGAACTTTTAAAAATCACCCTGTATACGAGTCATTTGTCCCAGAGGTCACAACATTATTTAGTCTTCCAAGACCACCACAACCTTTCATTTGTCTGTAGAATAACAGTTTTTTAGGTAGCGCAAACTCATAACAACTTTGAGGCAACTTCAGTATCACCTGCAACATAGCCAAAAACACGAATGAAAACTTTAAAGTTGCCAGTCCGCGCTCTTGAACTCCGGAGTGAGGAAGTTGCGTTGGTTCATGACAACTCCTTTTCGTTGATACGTGATTCGAAGTTTGCGCGGGATTTTGCGACGAGTTTCGTCAAAAAATTTATCATAAAAAAAATGTTACTTAAAAAGGAGAGTTTATTTAAATTACCTGAATTTTGAAGATATCAGAACATTTTAGAAATATGAGTGGAACTATGAAAATTGGTAAGCATTTTAAATTAAAAATCTAAAATTTTTAAATGCAGAAATCTTAAAAACAGTTACTAATATGTGGATCCATTGCGGATCTGATACCTTCCTGGTCCATTATTATACGCGAAGTGTACCTGACGCTATATCAGTCTAGAAAACAGTTTTTTATAAATATGTTAGAAATGAAAGCTTCTACGAAATTTTTGATTATAACAAAAATTTTTGAGAAAAAAGTGTTCTACTGTATTTCGAATGGCATATTGTTCAATCAGTTAATAACCCACATAGCACAAAAATCACATCAACGTTAAATTAACGTGAACAAAAATAACAAAGTTTTTTTTACTAGAAAACACCCTCATTCCATGTAATATTTATTTTGATAAATCTACATGCTTAAAGATAACTTAAAAACAAGGAGAAATCAAGCTATAAAAATGTACTTTTTGCTGAAATTTCTGGTGCTGTGTATATAACGTGATTTTTACCCTCGTTATTTTCATGTACCAAATTCACACTTGAAAAGTCCTTAACAACATGTTCTAAAACGCCACTAGATTTCTCAAACCTACTAACTTTCTGCGTCTTTTTTGGTCACGTTTTTTTAATAACATTTTTTTAACTTAAAAGAGACGCGAAAGGAAGTTATAAAAGTTCACTAGTTTAAGAATACAACACTTCAAGACAATTTTAAAGATGGCGCTCAAGGCAAGACAAAATATCGATTTATATATTATGTTTTTTTCAAAAGCTAAACAAGATTTTTTAAAAATAAACACTTTCACAGAATATTAATGTGTCTTTATCAGGTTAATAATAGATGCGTCGTGATCGTGGATTAGGGATCAGCTTCTTAACAGGTTTTTGGAGTTTAGAGGTCAAAGCACTGCCTGATAGATTTCGTCAAAGTGAAAAATCCCGACAATAGATGACGCTGCTGCTAGTAAAATCTCAAAAATATTCGGTAGAAAAGCCATGCAAGTCGCGTTTTAAAATTCGTGTAGAAAAGGCGTGAATCTAATGTGATTTTAACGTTTATAAAAATCACTTGAAACTAACGTAAAAACATTGCTGTTTTAATTTGATAATGGTTTTTAGCAACGTTATTTTTCATAACGTTAATGAATGGCCTATTAAGCTTGTTTTCATATATGAAATAAACGTTTTTTTCTAACAACTTTTAAAATCAACGTTTTTTTCTTCTCACGCCTTTTTTACGTGTTAAATACGTGATTGTGCTATGTGGGCTCCTACGAAATTTTTGGTTATAACAAAAATTTTTGAGAAAAAAGTGTTCTACTGTATTCCGAATGGCATATTGTTCAATGCTCAGTTAATAAGTTCGTAATTAAAAAAAAAATAACAGTTAAAAAACTGTCGTTAGAATTATTGGATGCACAAAATATCTCGACGGGACTCGAACCCGGCCGAAGAGAAACTTTTTTATAATTCTTCTTTCTTTACTTTTACTTTTTGTTTATGGTTTTAGGTCCTTATATTATTTGCGATTTGATATTTGAAAATTATATTGGCAATATTGCCATTGCGATCAGAAATTTTTCAGACGTTGATACTTTACGTCTAATTTGAGTTTTCATACCTTTGACAGTGAGAAAGATGAGTGACAGAATTCAGTTGAATAGCATGGTCGAGTTAATACCCTGAGAATTTCTCGTTCTTGTATTGAGACACCACACACATGCATAGGTAAAAGTTTTGCGAAAATGTGGCTTAATGAAAGAGCGTTTGCGTACAGAGCAAGAGATCCGGGTTCGAGTCCCGGCCGAAGAGAAACTTTTTTATAATTCTTCTTTCTTTCATTCATTATTTGCAATTTGGTATTTGAAAATAAATTTCCTCCTTATAAAACATTTTTTCCGGGAAATATTGCAAAAATAAACTAGGCCGGTATTACATTAGTATTTGGAACCCCGATCTTATAACGGCTTATGGGCACTGAAATGCAAAGACTAGCAATTATTTTTAAGTACTTGTTTATTTTTAAGAAAAAATAAAATACTTTAATTTTGACTTGTTACACAATATAGTTCTAAAAATATATTAAATTATTTCCGGCCCACAAATTTCTTGACAGATATGGGAAATATTACCCCATTAGAAAGAGTTTTTACAAAATAAAAAGAGGCAAAGAAAAGTTTTTCTAATGAAAGTATTTTTTCAATAACTCGTAGATTTTAGACTGATTGGATATATTTTTGATTTTGGTTTTGATTCAATAAAGTCCATTGAACGTATTTTTAATATGGTATATTTTGTAGATAAATGGTAACAAAGAAATTTCAAGAAATTGCTATTATTGTTTAAAATATATGTTTTTTACAACTATCTTTTCATGTCTAAGCGGGTATAGAAAGATTTTGTTTCTCTTTTTCGTGGGCAGCTCAAAAGCTGTACACCCACAAGGGTCCAAGATCTACTGGACACCTATTAAGTGTTGACAGTTAACTGTTTCCTTCAGAATACTGCATGGTCAATGTGACACCTTCGTAAAGCTAGAGAGCGTGTATATAAATCTCATCTTATGATATTGGTAAGAGACATCTACCGAATACAAAAGAAACTCAGAGTAAAAACAAAAGACAGGCAGATAGGTCGAGTCAATGCATATTGCATTTTTGCCGCCTTCGCGACGTTTTATGTCCAGTCAGCGGAGTATAAGCCAAAAATACTACAAACGTAAAATTTAGTACTCGTGAATAAAAACAAACATTTTCACGAAACATGTTTGTTTTTATTTACGTGTACTAAACATTAGGTTTATATATTTTTTTTAATTTCCTGACAAAAAAACAAAAAAAAATGCTTTCCAATTATTATGAGACCAAATATATACAGTGAAACCTCTCCTTGCGGACACCTCTATTAAGCGGACACTCTCTTTAGCCGGACAAATTTGGTAGAACCAAGCTTTTCTCTATGTTTTTACATGTAAAATTTACTCCTATAATCGGGCGCCGACAATTTTTTTTGGTTAAAAAATTATGAAACCTCCCTTAACCGGACGGAAACCTTTGACAACGGGACGGAGCTCTGCACAACATGGACATTAATATTATGTAGTATGTTGGCAACATCGCACTCTGGAGCCAGGGAATTACCTTTTTCCGTTTTAATGCGGAGACTAAATACTTCTGTCGTATATACAAAATATTTTATTCGACGGGACTGCTGTGTTTTATTTTTATTGTTCAGTTGGGTAGTAATGGATCTCTTTGAAATTGCGCCCGGTAACAAACTTCTTGGTTTACATTTATCAGCATGAAAGATCGCTAAAAAATTTAATATCGGAAAAACTCAAGCAGCGGAAATTGTTAATAAATATATATTAAAATTTCGCAGTTCCCTCTCATAAGCGGACACCTCCAATAAGCGGACAAAATCGAGTAAACCGTGAGTGTCCGCTTATAGGAGGTTTCACTGTATATGAAATATAAAAATCTTTTTTCGGTCCCCAAATTTCTGGACAGAAAAAAATCCAATTAAAAAGGTTTTTTAAAAAAAAAGAGAGCAACCAAAACCTTTTTAAGCTGTTTTCCAATAACTCGTAGATTTGAATAATTTCGGACTGATACGTTTTTGATTTCGGTTGATTCAATTGTACCAGTGGCGCATCCAAAAATATGTCTTGGGGCGGACCCGAGGCCTCTGGAGGTGACCCGAAGCTTAATAATGTCGTATTTTATCTTTATATTTATGAAAAATATAAAAATTATCTAACAAAATCTGATCTTTTCTTAGGTTTGGGGTGGGCCCGGGCCCCAGCGCGCGCCCATGATTACAGGCATTTTTAACAATTAATAAAATATATTTTGTATACAAGGTTGAGAACAAGACGAAATTAAAATTAGGTATTAGATTGATATTTTAGAACGCGATTTATTTACGGCTTATTAAACCTGCATTTTAATAAATTGTAAATGTAAATGAAAATAATAATAAAAAATCGGGCCCACCAATTTTTTGATAGAAATACGAAAAATACTTATATTATTCTGTTTTAATAGGGCTAAGAAAAAAAAGCCGGCAATAAAAACTTTTTAAAGGCGAACGTGTATACCTATACATAATTTTAAAAAAATAACTATTAAAATATGGTCACCTATTTACTTTTTATTAAAAGTATAGAAAAATTGTTTATTTCAAATATGGGCGGTAAAGCTCAATTCATCGCTTTCTAAAATTTCCTTCGCTCTAGCTTCCTATAAGCGAATTAAATGATTGTCAGGGGCTTTTGGCTTTTGAAGCGGTGTTCACTAGTAGTTCAAATGAACAATAGCACATTTTCTACTTTTTTAATCACCTATCTATTAAATTATTATGAATTTATTCTCTTTCATAAAGGCAATGGATAAAATTGGAAGCCACTGGAAATGATCTTGAATATGATGTAGGTGCAGGAATCTTCAAAATAGAGCCGCTCTAGCCTATTAACAAGAGAGAATTATTTATAGTTTCATCCACCATTTTCCAATAATACGAATTTTAGTTTTTTTAAATATACAAGTTCTCTAACTTATTTCTGCGAAATAATTATTTCATGATCAAATTCAACATTTGATAATAGGCCGGTATCACATTACACTAGGCCAGCGTTAGATCGTTTTTGTTAAGCCGGTAATAGAAAAAAAAATTACTTAAAAAAAAATTAAACAAATAAAAAATATTTATACGTTTTTTCTGTCGAAATTGTCAGATATCTATACCATTTACCGCATAAAATAATAAATTTGAACCAAGTATAAACTCTTTACACTAATCCAAGCGGGTAAATCGAGAACCTTCTTAACTGGGCCGGTAATACCCCATACTTTGACGATACCCAGAATAACATTTTGCATGTTATTTGGAGGCAATATGGCGATCGTCAGACGCCATTTTGTCACATGATGTAAACTTTAAGGCAAACAAATTTCAGGCGATTTTAATTAAATTACTTTGATCACCCATTGCAAATGCCCTCTAAATTGCTGTAGTTCCTTAGTAGTCCTCCCTGCTCCCACCCATCTCCCCTCCTGTCAGTCCCCTTCGCCCTCTTAAAACACCATATTCGCATAATTTTATCAAATATAGCGCGATTTTAAAAATTATTTCTGTACATGCTTTAAGATTTTTTCAACACCATTTTACTCCTTCCTCGCACCATCCCCACCATCACTTAATGTTTGTAAAAACGCACCTATCTACCCTTTGTGCATATTTCAATGTTTGACATGATGCATAGATCCCTAATTTGCTACGCAAGTTATTAAAATAGTGTATTTTGTCATGACTACATTTAAAATCAAGTTTTCTAATTTCCGATTTGAATTTACCGCTAAAACGCTCATTTCTAGCATGGCGTTATAATGACGTCACAGCGCAGTAAACTCGCGGACAGATACACGGCATTCAAGTGCTTATTTGTTTTCGGTCTGTGTTTTTACTGTTTTTAATGTAAAAAATGTCCTATAAGTGGTGTGTAGTGCCTCAGTGTTCGAATACTAGCATAAAAACAACTGAAAAACTATTTATTCATGTGCCTACAGCAGTATAGAACGAAAAAAGTGGCTAGAACTTTCTGGAAGAGACCCAAGGGCCTTATCTAATACATCTTCACTTTACATTTGTGAAGATCACTTTGATGTGACTATAACTAAATTGTTTCTATTAATTTTTCTCACGTTGTCTATAATATATATAACTTTCGTAAGTGACGATGAAATTTTTAAGGTTATGTTTATTACAAGGGGTGAACATCTAAAATAGGCAAAAAGGTGTACAAATTTTTAGGCGGTGCTAAGCAGTTATTAGGCAGGACTAGGTAGTCCCTCTAAATGGAGGATTAGGCAGTGCACATGCAGGCTAAACGTAGGACTGAGCAGTGCATATGCAAGACTAGGCAGTACCTACGCAGGACTATGCAGTTTAACCTATGTAGTACTTCAAGTATTGCTGGTCGTTGTATACTTTTTGCCTACCTGTCCCCCCTCGGTTTATTACATGATTTTTATTTTTTTTTCTGTACATTAATTGAATCTATTGTAAGTGGCATATTAAACCAAAAAGCAAAACATATAACCTAATCTCAAAATCTAAATGAGTAAAAGTAGACGAAGAATATCGTAAAAAACTTTCAGTTATATACAAAACAACTCATCGAATACTTACATCAACATTTTAACGTTTCTAAATTCCGCAGAACAAAAATCACTATTGTTGGCAAAGAAGCCTGCCACCATAAAGGAATTCAGCATTGGCAAGTTGGAGCTATCGGCTTTGGAGAATCCGTTTTCCATTGAAAATGTTTTTTATAAGCAAAATACAAAATAAAATCTAATTTAGGACGATAATTCGCACTTTAAACCAAAGCAAACATTACCATCCATAAGAAAATAACACAGAAAATATGTTCGTTCGAGGCGTTTACTGTTTTGTGACGTCACCCGCAGCTGATTGGTAGACCGCCTGTTTTAAATCACGTGGCTAATTGAGAATTTGAGAAAAAATTAAACAAAAAAGTTTGTTTTTAGCATTCTCAAGAACTAAAGAGATATCTAAAAATAAATATATATTTATTTTTTACTACTGTCAAACACCCTATTAGATACCTTGATTTAGTTAAATGAATGGCTGATTAAGAATTAAACCTAAAAGTTGGAAATATAAAAATTTTAAAGAAAAAACACCTGCTAAATCTACTTATACTTACCTGCTAGTCGCAGTTAGGTACAAAATTACCCAATAACCTGATTCATGAAAATACAAAACTCTATAATTTCGTAACTCTGCGCTTTGGGTATCAAAACTAAAAGTTGAAGCATGTCGTACGTTATAGGTGTATACCTATCAATTTTGTACCCAACTGCGACCAGTAGGTACAAGTAGATTCAGCAGTTGGTTGTTTCTTTAATAAAAATTTTTTTATTACATCATAAAATCGCATTAAGTAACTTGCATGGTCATAAAGTGGCTTAATTGATTTTGATTTTCATCAGGCGAAAAATTAAAAATTCATATAGACGATTAGGAAATAATTAATAAGAAAAATATAAGTAGGTATACAGTGGGTTCCAAGTGTTTACCATTGCTAACTTTTCTATTATATATATATATATATATATATATATATATATATATATATATAAGTTAAGTTCCAATAATTCACAGACGGCTTTTTAAAAACGATTTTTTTTTATTTAGTAAAACTTATTACTACTACTATGCTACTACTGCTATAGCTAGAACTTGAAATGAATCATCTGATTATGAAATGTGCTTTTATATGCTGACCTTTCACTTAAATGATAACATAATGATATAATGTTAAAAACAACTTATTAAGATATTAAACTAATGATGTACATAATGATATTTGGTTCTTAATTATAATGTTAAAAACAACTTATTAAGATATTAAACTAATGATGTTTGCATTCCAAAGTTTAAAAGCAATTTACTTATCAATAACAATTTCATAATTGTTATTGATTTTCTTAATGTTCTTTTAAATACTAATTATTATTTTTTTTAACACAGAATAAGGTGGATGTATAGAAGTACATTACTCCTCCTTCCTTAAAAAGAATCGTGTCCTCACGATTTCTCTTGTAATTCTATATCTTCATCTAATTGTTTATCTTCTTCTAACCATATTTTAATAGTATTTCTAGATATTACCTATTTCTAAAATATTTTTGAAAAATATAAACTATAGTAACGATAATCAAAAGGAGAATAAAAAACAATAAATAATTATGCCCATTTTTCTGAAAACTGTAGGTTTCTAATTCTAATGGTTGAAAAAGATTTTCATTAATTTTTTCTGGCTGCAATATATGATTTAAATTCAAATTTATTTTTGAAGTGCTTCTAAAAGGTTTTAGTTCAAGATGATAATGTTCAATAGTATTAATTTTTGTTTCATATCTGTTTTGATTAAGAACTACTGTACAATTTGATTTCACAATGTTACAGTTTTTCACGTCTTTACGTACTATCTTTTGACACAACTCTAAGATAGGGTTAGTTTTTGAAGTGCAATAAATAATTTGTTTATTCTCCGTTTGTATGACATAATTATAGGAATTAGAAATTTCATGTTGAGTAATATTAAAGTTATTAATTTGATTATAGCAATACCATTTATGATTATTATTTTTACACGTTTTAAACCAATCTGAATTACAGACATAACTTGAAGGTATTGTCATTAATAAATTATCATAAGGAATCGGATAAACAATTGACATTTTACAAGTGTAATCCCTAAAAATTGGAATTCTTATAACTAAAACTAATACATTATCTTTGATAAGAATTGCGGTTTTACATAATTGTACTAACTCTAAAGGCTGTCCTAATGGCCATAAAAATGATTTAGGATAGTGTGTTCGTAAGTATTCCCAAAGTAATTTAATTTCAGTCGGATCCAAAATTTCTAAATTTAGTGTTTCGGTCTGGGAAAATGATATTGTTCTTTCTAACATTTCTAGGTAGTTTTTAATTCTTTGTACTTGTAAATTAATACTCAAAATATTCCATGTTTTATCAGTTTCATTATATCTTTCGGTAAGAACTCTTTGTAGTTCGCCTGAATGAAAATTGATATTATTTATAAGATCATTGTATTTGTTTGAAATGTGTTCGGCTAATGAACTATAATCATTTAATCGAGATGTTAATTTATTTTGATTTCGTGTCAATATGTCGAAGTGTTTATTTATTTCTTGTAGATCTTGCTCGTCAAGATTTCCTGTTACGAATTTTATTCCTGTACCCAAGAAGTTTGCTAAGCCGCGTTTTTTACGATTAGGGATTAATTTATGATATGTAGCAAAACAATTTGATATTAATTCGTTTGTTGCAAAAATCTGTTGTTTTACATAAAAGTTTTTTGATCTATTTATAATACTAAATGATTGATTTAAAATTTGCAATGTTTCAAAAGTTTGGGATAAGTTAAAATTTACATAGGTAGAATGAAGGTGGTCTTGTATGTAGGTTTGGTTAGATAGCGTTTCTAAGTATGTAGTTGCGTTAATTGGTGTTATTTCCAGTTTGAACAGTCTGAAGAAGTAGGAATCTGAAAAGAAAGATTCTTTCTTAATCTCTTTATATGTCTTATATGTGTATTAGTATTTTTATTTTGTTTGGTTCCTACTGTTAATATTGGTCCTTTTTGTCCTTTTATGGTTTGCTTTTTGTAAAGTGGTTTGTTCTTAGTATTAATTTGTTTGTCGCGTATAAAAACTATCTGGTTATTTGAAGTGGATGGCATTGAATCGGGTGATACAGGATTTTGGTTTTGTGTCCTTTTTTGTTGATTTTGTAATGTTTTTTGATAAATTTGTTCATAAAAAGGTAAAATCTCATTTTTGCGTTTTTGATTATATTCTTCGTAAACTGTCATTTCACTAATTTCTGGTTCAAAGAAACAAGGTGAGTTTATGAGAGCAAATGGTGGATAACCAGTTGTGGAGTGGATGCTATAATTATAATTTAAGATTACAGTAATCATAAGTTGAGCTAAGGATTCATTAGGGGTATTTTGATTTTGAATCCTTAATTTTTCTGTTAATGTGGAATGTAGCCTTTCTACGATACTATTTGAGGTAGAATTACAAGGGGTAGTAAAATGAGTGTCTATGTTAAAAAGAGAACAGAATTCTTTCATTATATTATTGTTAAAATCTTTTCCATTGTCAAAGACTACTTTTCTTGGGTAACCATGTTCAGAAAAGAAATGACGAAGTTTATTTAAGATTGTTATGGCATTTTTATCTGATATGGCATAAGCTTGTGCAAATTTAGAAAATGAGTCTATGATAGTGATAAATAGTTGATTACTAAATTTATAAAGATCGATATACAGCGTTTCAAATGGTTTAGGGGCTATTAAAGGTCCTTGAAAATTTAATTTGTAAGGATTTCGGTCGTATTTATTTATTAAACATAATTCGCATTTATTTATGTAATCTTGGATGGACTCTCTTAATTGGGGCCAATAATATTTTGTTTTAAGATGATTATAGGTTTCGATTATACCATTATGATTTTGTGAATGATACTGTGAAATAATTTCTTTTTGTTGCGTTTTGAGAACAATGTCAGGTAATAATATTGTTGAAAATTTTATGCGTATTTTGCTATTGCCATTTTCCTGTAAAAATTTAATAAACTCAGTTTTTAGAGTTTCATCACGGATAAATAAACAAAAGGTTTTATTGTCAGTTAAATGTTCCGTTAGGATTCTCATAAAGTGTGCATTTAAAGAATCTTTGTTAACTGTTATTACTTTATGGTTATTTTCGAAAGGGTGGCTAGAGAAAACGTGACAATTTTGACCAATTTTAATGACTATACGTTGGTTACTGTAATTAATAGGCAATTCCGAAATAGACAGATTGACATTTAATGCACCACTGTCACTATGTACGGTATCATTTTCAAAGTCTTCGATGTTTGCTGTGTCATTTATGTCATTATTAGCAATATTTGATTCAGTTTCTAATGCGTTAATTTGAATTCGTGATAGTGCATCGGCAACTTTATTTTCTTTGCCTTTCTTATACTTAATATCGAAATTAAATTCTTCAAGTTTGAGTTTCCATCTGGTTAATCTTGAATTGGGTTCTTTAAGAGATGTGTACCATACAAGAGGATTCTGATCAGTTTCGATTAGAAATTTTTGTCCGTATAGGTAGGGTCTAAAGTGCTTAGTTGCTTCTACGATAGAAAGAAATTCTTTTTCAATGGTAGAGTAATTTCGTTCGGCTGATTTAAGAGTTCGAGAATAAAAAGCTATAGGGTGATCATTTTGAGATAAGACGGATCCTATGGCTACATTAGAAGCATCTGTGGTAAGGTTAAATGGCTTTGAAAAATCCGGGTAAGCTAGAACTGGCGAGTTTGTCATTAGTTCTTTACATTTCTCGAAAGCGTTAACATAATCTGGATCTGTGTGATTTAATTTAGTGTTTTTACGTAGGCATTTGGTTAAGGGTTGAACAATTTTCGCAAAATTTTTAATGAATTTTCTATAATATCCAACGAGACCAAGGAATGCTTTTATTTCTTTTTGAGTTTTTGGAATAGGATATTTTTTAATGCACTCTATTTTAGATGGATTTGGTTTTATACCTTCTGGGGTTATTACATGGCCCAAAAATGGAACTTCTTTACACAAAAATTCGGTTTTATCTAATTGGACTTTTAGATTGACTTCCTTTAATTTTTGAAAGATGGTTCTAATATGAAGGATATGATCGTGAAGTGATTTAGAAAAAATAATAACATCGTCCATGTAAACAAAGCAGAATTTAAAAAGATATTTTCTTAAAATTTCATCCATCATCCTTTGGAATGTGGAGGGGGCATTTTTGAGACCAAACGGCATTCTTAGATATTCATAATGACCGTTGTTAACAGTGAAAGCTGTTTTCTCAATAGATTTGGGGTCCATTTCAATTTGATGAAAACCTTGGGCTAAATCTAAGACAGTGAAATATTGACATTTTCCCAGGTTATCCAGAATTTCTTCTATTTTAGGTAATGGAAATTTATCCTCAATTGTATTTTCATTTAATTTTCTGTAATCGATTACCATTCTAAATTTTTTTTCTCAGGAGGCATCTAGTTTTTTCGGAACTATCCAGACTGGTGCGAAAAAAGGAGAGATAGAAGGTCTTATAATTTTATTATCAAGAAGTTTTTGAATTTGTTTATTTATCTCTGGTAACATAGATGGAGGGTGTCGAAATGATTTTACATAGATTGGTTTGTCATCTTTGGTACGGATATGATGCTTGACATGGCTAGTGAAAGACAAGTCAGATTTATCAGTGTACATGATTGGTGAAAATTCTTTACAAGTTTTGATGACTGCCTCTTTTTCTTCAGAATTCAGGTGGCTTAATCTAAGAGATTCAATTACATGGGGATTCTTAATATTTGTAAAATTTTTTTGAATATTAAAACATTCTGAAGGGATTACATTATACCTTGCTTTGAATTCTGTGACAATCGGTTCGTCAAAGGGATTAGGTATCTCGCAATATCCATTTTCTATGTGGACTAAACAATCTGGAAATGTGTAATTATGTAATTCAAATGAAGGTAGAAGTCCAGTTCCAAAATTCTGATTGACAGGAATTTTTAATTTATCAGATGAATGGGTTATTTTAGGTGGTGGTTTGGTCATAGCAATATGAAATGGAATTAACTTATTTTTCAGGCGTAGTTTATTTGTAGAATAATCAATAGAACCTTGCATTTGTTGACATATGTCACTGCCTATAAGAGCATCGTAATGTTCGTGCCAGTTAATGACGTGAAAGTCTATAATATTTGTAATACCTAATTCACTTAAGAGGGGGTATCTAAAATTATATTTTTCTATAATTTCTCTGTTGCAAGAAATTACTGAAAAGGGCTGTTCATATATGCAATCTGGAAGTAAGTTAGCAAAACGAGGTGAAATGATTGAATGTGTGGCACCAGTGTCTATGAGAATTTTAATGTTTAATTTTTGAAGATATAAGTAAGGGAGGGATGAAAGACGACCAATGTGATTTAAGTCGATTCTAGATGTCTCGAGACTTCCTGAAAATTTGAATTATTTTCAGTTTCATCTTCCCAGGTGAGTTCTGGTTGGATAGGCAAATATTGGTTTGATTCTGTATCAAAATAGCATGGAATTGGTGCAAAATCTAAAGTTTCCGACTCAGAGTTTTCGGAAACCTCGGAATTTTCTTGATGTGTTTCTAAATTAGTTAGTTCTTCGAAATGTTGTTTAAATGGTGCAGTTTGTCTAAAGAAATTGGGATTACGTTGCTGATATGCTTGTTGAAAAGGTGTTTGTTGAGATGTTGATGGTAATGGTTTAAATACTGCGGTGGATACTCCTGACATAGGTGTTGGTTTCGAATTAGGTGTGTTCGAATTAGGTGTGGGATGTTTAAACATTGGCGGTTTTCTGAATGCAGGAATATTTGAGGGGAATTTTTGATTTATTGGTTTTGATTGAATATTAATTGGACCTTGTGGAAATGATTGTTGTCTAAAGTTTGGAGGAGGAAAAAAAGGTTGTCTTTGTGTGTTTTGATTTTTTATTTGAGGTTGTGAAAAATTTTTAGGTTGATATCTGTTAAACATTTGATTTGTTATAATGTTATAATTAGATATTTTGTTTTGTAAGTCTGTCATGGTTTTTGGTAGTTCTTGAATAAAGACAGGTCGTAGGTCATCTGGTGAATTGGAAACTACCGTTAAAATCGCTGTTGACTCTGCTTGGTCTAAATGAAAAATTTTTAAGTTTACGTCAGAAATTTCACAGTTAATTTTAGTGTTGATTTCATTTAGGAATTTTTTAATTCGATCAAAAAATTGTTGTATATTTTCATTTTTATCAGTTTTCAAATTTTGCAAAGATTGTAGTAATGATCTTAAATCAATGGGGTTTCCAAACTCTTTCTGTAAGGATGCTTTTACTTCATCCCAAGTTTTAAATTGCGGGTTACGGAAAATATATAGTTGCGCTTCCTTTCGTAATTTAGATTTTACAGCATTTAGCGCAAAATTTAATTTTGTTGGAGTTGTTCCATATGTTGTAAGAAATTCATCACAAGCGAGAATAAAATTTTCTAAATATTCGATTTGTCCGTCAAAAGTTGGTAAAAAGTCGCAGGCTAGTTTGAATGTTTCGTCAGGCATGTTTCTTTGCGTGTATGTGTTAATATGTGGTATTTGCGGTTGAATAGGAGGATTAGTAGAGTTTCCTTGAGAGTTAGATATCGCTAAATTACTTAAACTATGTTCTAACCTATCTAAATCTAAATTTTCAGTTTCTAAGGAAATTTTGGAATATAATTGAATGTCTTCTTCGGAAGTTGGATTTTCTTGGTTTTGAAGGAAGTAAGGTAATTATTGGACGTGCTGCCTTCTTTTAGTTTTTGCAGAAATTTAGTTTTTATGTTGTCAGTGGTTTTGTCTTTAGCAAACATTTAAAAATTTACTTACAGAAAAAACATCTCTATGGTAGGTAATCTTCAGTTGCCGTAATAGACTTGTCCAAAGGCCGTTTGTGCGAAATGGAGAGGTAGTCTTCGGTCCCAAGTCGTGGTTGATTTTCTGTAGTTGAACCAAGTTGACTATGGATACAATACGAAGGTTCTCCCGGAACGTGTTCTTTTTGGTAGCTGGAGGCAATATGTCGTTTCTTATGCAATATAAGACCGTCAGGATAATGCCAAACAGCTATCCTGTTCGCAGCGCCAGTTAAGTTCCAATAATTCACAGACGGCTTTTTAAAAACTAATTTTCTTTATTTAGTAAAACTTATTACTACTACTATGCTACTACTGCTAGAACTTGAAATGACTCATCTGATTATGAAATGTGCTTTTATATGCTGACCTTTCACTTAAATGATAACATAATGATATAATGTTAAAAACAACTTATTAAGATATTAAACTAATGATGTACATAATGATATTTGGTTCTTAATTATAATATTAAAAACAACTTATTAAGATATTAAACTAATGATGTTTGCATTCCAAAGTTTAAAAGCAATTTACTTATCAATAACAATTTCATAATTGTTATTGATTTTCTTAATGTTCTTTTAAATACTAATTATTATTTTTTTTAACACAGAATAAGGTGGATGTATAGAAGTACATTACTTATATATATATTTATCGGTTTCGCAACGTTCTACGTCTTCCGATATTCCGATACACAATCTCCACTCGTTCTGTTTGCCCATAATTCATCATCTAGGCCTTTTATTCTTATTTCACTGTCTATTCCTCCTCTCCAGCTTCTCCTTGTCCGTCTTCGTTTTCTTCGGCCAGTGGGTTTCCATTGTAGTATTTGTTTAGGTAGTCTTTCATCATTCATTCTTTGTACATGTCCGTACCACACCAGTTGTTTTGTTCTTATATCATCCACTAAAGTACGTTCATCCACTGTCATAAGTTCTCTTATTCTTTGATTTGTAACTTTTTCTCTTTTTGATTTCCCTGCTGCTCTTCTCCAATAGTCCATCTCCGTAGCGGAAAGCATTTTTTCTGTTCTATCCTTGATTGGCCATACTTCTGAGCCGTATGTAATAATACTTTTTACAATGGTGTTATATATAAGCTTTTTGTTATGTTTTGATATACTTTGGTCCCAAATTATTCCATAAGTTACTCGAAATGACGTCACGGTTACTCGGAGTAACCGCTGTATGACGTCAGACAGTCAGCTGTGGATGATATTTCCAACTGTTTGTTTTTGCCAGCAATTTCCGAAATGCACAAAATAATTCATTGTTTCCACCAATGCATGCCCACCCCGATTCAAAAAACGTATCACGGGCCATGGGTTTGCACCTGTTTTAAATGCATCGTTACCTGATGCGTTTTTTGAATCAGATGGTATTCTGTGGTAAGGCCGCAGTACCACAGAACACCGAAGGCAGTACATTTTAAGACTAGTTGCAGTTGAATTGATATAGTACCAACTTCAAGAGATGTGCTTCATTTTCTACCGTTACCAAACATAATTCGTTATAAATATATACAGGATGTCCCAACTAAAAGGTAACGTCTTTTTGGGTATTTTTCGTGCGAATTTGGACAAACGCTCGGACACGTCGATTTTGTGTACGAGGGGGACATTTTTTGGCTCTTGAAATTTTTGTAGCACGCGCACGCACCATCTTCGAGGGGTATACTTTACCCCTATATTTTAAATAGGGAAACTGGGTCTAGTGATACCTTGTTTTGAAGGCCTCTTGAATGTCTTTACAACCATGTAAAAATTTCAAAAATCTATCCATTAGTTTTTGAGATAATTGCCTTCAAACTTTCAAATTTAACATGGACTGAAAAAATAAAAATTTTATCAGAATTTTATATTTTTCAGATTTAATTTTTATTTTATTATTCCATGTAAAATTTAAAAATTTAAAAGCAAATATCTCAAAAACTAATCTATGGATTTTCAAAATTTTTACAGACATACATAGGCACACATACATACATTACATACAATACATAGGCTCGATCTAAGCAGTGGCAGATCCAGGGGGGGCAGAGAGGCCCGGGCACCCCCGCCTTTCCTGACATTAAAATTTTTTTAGTTCGATGGAAAAAATTCCAATGCATTAACTGTAATTTTTAACAAAATTTAACCCCAACATAACTTTGATGATATTGCCTTAATAACAAACAAGAAAGAAGAACTGATAAAAATGCTGGAAGAACTGGATACAGCAGCTAAAAATATAGGCTTAAGTATGAACTACACTAAAACTAAAATCATAACCTCAAACATTCCTGGGCAGCATTCGGTAAATTAAGCTACATATTAAGAAATAAAAAATATTCTCAGTACCTCAAAACGAAAGTGTTCAACCAATGTATCCTTCCTGTACTTACATATGGATCCCAGACCTGGACATTTACAAACTCAAACATGGATAAGGTAACAAAAGCCCAAACATCAATGGAAAGACCAATGTTACATGTAAAGCTGACAGAGAGAAAAAGGAATGAAAGGATAAGAAATAAAACAAAAGTAAGGGATGTCAGAGGAGAAGTAGCAAAATTAAAATGGAAATTTGCCGGTCATAATATCAGACAGAAAGACGATTGATGAAACAATTGTATTGTAAACTGGAGACCTTGGGAAACTAAAAGAAATAGGGGAAGATGGATGAACATGTCGACCGACAGAGAAGAGTGGAAGATATTGGGGGAGGCCTATGTCCAAAGTTGGATTGAAAAAGGCCAAATAGATAGATAGAATAAAGAACTATTTTTAATTTTTTTAATAAAAATTACTTAGTATTCAAAAAATTTTCGTCTGTGGCACATTTTCTATGCCTGTCAACTTTTATTCCAGACCTAACACTTAATAAAAACAACAAGGAAAAGATATATTGTGGTCTTTGCTTCCTCCTTGGCCCCTTCCCCCTCGAAATCCTGGATCCGCCACTGAATCTAATGTGCGGTGTGGGTTGGAAGGTCACAAAAAGCGCACAATTAGGTCAGTGAGTTTTTGTTTGCCAATAAGTACCTGATTATCATTTTAGCATAAAAGCATTTTCTTGTGCCTAGACCGCTTTCCACTTTTCAGAATATTACCTAATGGAGGTTATATGTCGACTGTCTAGACAAAATAATTTTCAAAATTAACACGTTTAATTTTAGAGGAATAGGTAATAGACAATAAATAATAAATTAATATTGAAATTAATGGCTCCATGATGGATCTGATACTCCAAGTGAACTCGGAATATCTCGGAAACCGAAGCTCCTATCAAGCTTATAGTAGTATCATAAATTATTGATATTCCAGAAACCGCATATTGGTGTTGTTAAGAAGATATTTTCAACTTTTAAACTGTCAAAAACTATCATTATCATTAACGATTTTTGGACCAAAATCTAATCAGCTCTTTATGGTAAGTCCATAACAAATCAACAAACGGTTTGGATCTTGTCAGCTTTGATTTCCATAATTTTTGGTCAAATTCTTTGCTAAGTAGACAGAAGTAAAAATGCACATTTTTAGATTTTTTAGCAGTCTAGTTTTTGAGTTATTAATTTTTTTAAATGCCTAATATCGTCTTCTTTAGCACTGACTTGATTTCTTTAAACCCTTGTTGTTCATAAAGTCTTGGGCATATCGAGGTAAAAGTTGCTGTGTAATCTTATAGGTCCACAAGCTTAATTATGGTATGCCTAGTGGCATCCTTTTTGTAAAAAAAATGCAGGGGTCTAAGCACAACATTTATTTTTTATGCAGTTTAAAAACTAATTTTTTGTTTTGTTAAGTTTTTTTATATTTGTTTTCTAGACTACTTATTTACATGCAGGCCAAGTTTCATCATGGGATGACAGTGGGTTCCTATTTAAAAATTTATTTTTGTAAATTGATGTTTACAAAAGTTTTTAATAATTTTCACTTGCTTATTTAGACGCCTAAGTTAAGATTACACATCAACTCTCTAACAATTCTAGAATTTCTCAGTGTCGTGGAATGATTTTGGCCATCATAGGGGTTGCGATATTTAGTAGAAATTACCAACCATTTTTTTTTCGATTTACAATATACCATTTCGATTTCGGTAACTACGTAAAATCAAATTAATGCCAAACAGACTGAGAAAATACGCCACGAAACGTCATGTTTACGCAACTTTTGTTTTTTACAAAAAGTCATGAGTCAAAATAATACGCCACCTCTGATATTTAGTTATCTTACGGGCGATTTTGCCCCTATTTTAAGAGCAGTGGCGGTGCCTCCATAAGTGCACATATGCACGTGCACTCCCAAATTTTACTTTAAAAAATATTAAAATCTGACCATTCTTTAATTAATAATTTCATCATAAAGTATCAATAAGCCCCAAGAGGAATTCATTAAAGACTTGAATACCAACTAAATACTCTGCCAATATATGGGCCCCTAAGCTCACACTAGGTACTGTAGTTATAGTGTACGTGTGAGCTAATATAACTAAAAACTGAAATATATTTTATTCAACTCCAGACTAAATTACCTTTTGTTTGATATCACACAAGCCATGTTTTGACTTAAACTCAAATTTTTGAAATCTACCCCCACCCTTAAAAAAAACAAAAACTAAAATGTATTTTGTAAACTCCGGACTCAATTACCTTTCGTTTGATATCACACACGCCATATTTTCACTTAAACTCTAATTTTTAAAATATACCCCCACCCTTTTTTTAAAATAAATTAAAATTTATTTTGTTTAACTGCAGACTCAATTACCTTTTGTTTGATATCACACACGCCATATTTTTGAAATCTACCCCCACCCTTTTAATTGGTTTGTGTTCGGTGGATTTTGTTCATTTTTAAATGGGACCATCTCGACCCAAGACCCAGCCTAGGTACCAAATTTTATTAAAATCGGCGAAGCGGTTTTTGAGTTATGCGCGTTGGTCTTTACAGACAGACATACAGACAGACAGACGCCGCAACAAAAAAGTTTCAAAATCATCTGAAACGCAAAGATATATAAAAAATTTTGAAATCGGAGCAACTTTTTTTTTCTCGAAAAGATTAGGATCACCATAGCTCACACTACTATAGTATAGTATATGTGTGAGCTAAAAATAATACTGGGTATGTATTTATTTGTATTTGTGTTGAAACGAGGATGCGTATCCAAATTCTGTGCACCGTGGATGATATGTCGCATTTTAATAAAAAAATATAGAAAGAAAGGGCAACATGTCCAGAATTTTACAGTATATGGTATCTGGGCCTTACTTCGCTTGTATCTTGTGCGAAAATATCGAGGATCGTTCCCGCCCGCACCGCCATAATGCCATCCGCGTCAACGGTTACCGTTGGCTGTTAAAGCACCTCATGTACACTATAAATTAGTGCAATGAGACAACTTAGCGTTATCGTTTGGGCTGTATTGTTTTAATTTCGACGATTTCGTAATTACGACAATGACGGAAATTTCTAATTCTGCCCACTAAGCACAAAATCGTAAAAAACGTTAAATAAATGTTGAAAAAAAAAATGTTTTTTTTCTAACACAAATTTATGTTAAAATTAAGTCAACTTTTGACATTAAAAAAACATATAGAAAATCCTAACGAAAATTTCATGTAAAAGCATTACCAAAAATATATTTCTTTTAAATACTAATTATTATTTTTTTTAACACAGAATAAGGTGGATGTATAGAAGTACATTACTTATATATATATATTTATCGGTTTCGCAACGTTCTACGTCTTCCGATATTCCGATACACAATCTCCACTCGTTCTGTTTGCCCATAATTCATCATCTAGGCCTTTTATTCTTATTTCACTGTCTATTCCTCCTCTCCAGCTTCTCCTTGTCCGTCTTCGTTTTCTTCGGCCAGTGGGTTTCCATTGTAGTATTTGTTTAGGTAGTCTTTCATCATTCATTCTTTGTACATGTCCGTACCACACCAGTTGTTTTGTTCTTATATCATCCACTAAAGTACGTTCATCCACTGTCATAAGTTCTCTTATTCTTTGATTTGTAACTTTTTCTCTTTTTGATTTCCCTGCTGCTCTTCTCCAATAGTCCATCTCCGTAGCGGAAAGCATTTTTTCTGTTCTATCCTTGATTGGCCATACTTCTGAGCCGTATGTAATAATACTTTTTACAATGGTGTTATATATAAGCTTTTTGTTATGTTTTGATATACTTTGGTCCCAAATTATTCCATAAGTTACTCGAAATGACGTCACGGTTACTCGGAGTAACCGCTGTATGACGTCAGACAGTCAGCTGTGGATGATATTTCCAACTGTTTGTTTTTGCCAGCAATTTCCGAAATGCACAAAATAATTCATTGTTTCCACCAATGCATGCCCACCCCGATTCAAAAAACGTATCACGGGCCATGGGTTTGCACCTGTTTTAAATGCATCGTTACCTGATGCGTTTTTTGAATCAGATGGTATTCTGTGGTAAGGCCGCAGTACCACAGAACACCGAAGGCAGTACATTTTAAGACTAGTTGCAGTTGAATTGATATAGTACCAACTTCAAGAGATGTGCTTCATTTTCTACCGTTACCAAACATAATTCGTTATAAATATATACAGGATGTCCCAACTAAAAGGTAACGTCTTTTTGGGTATTTTTCGTGCGAATTTGGACAAACGCTCGGACACGTCGATTTTGTGTACGAGGGGGACATTTTTTGGCTCTTGAAATTTTTGTAGCACGCGCACGCACCATCTTCGAGGGGTATACTTTACCCCTATATTTTAAATAGGGAAACTGGGTCTAGTGATACCTTGTTTTGAAGGCCTCTTGAATGTCTTTACAACCATGTAAAAATTTCAAAAATCTATCCATTAGTTTTTGAGATAATTGCCTTCAAACTTTCAAATTTAACATGGACTGAAAAAATAAAAATTTTATCAGAATTTTATATTTTTCAGATTTAATTTTTATTTTATTATTCCATGTAAAATTTAAAAATTTAAAAGCAAATATCTCAAAAACTAATCTATGGATTTTCAAAATTTTTACAGACATACATAGGCACACATACATACATTACATACAATACATAGGCTCGATCTAATCAGTGGCAGATCCAGGGGGGGCAGAGAGGCCCGGGCACCCCCGCCTTTCCTGACATTAAAATTTTTTTAGTTCGATGGAAAAAATTCCAATGCATTAACTGTAATTTTTAACAAAATTTAACCCCAACATAACTTTGATGATATCGCCTTAATAACAAACAAGAAAGAAGAACTGATAAAAATGCTGGAAGAACTGGATACAGCAGCTAAAAATATAGGCTTAAGTATGAACTACACTAAAACTAAAATCATAACCTCAAACATTCCTGGGCAGCATTCGGTAAATTAAGCTACATATTAAGAAATAAAAAATATTCTCAGTACCTCAAAACGAAAGTGTTCAACCAATGTATCCTTCCTGTACTTACATATGGATCCCAGACCTGGACATTTACAAACTCAAACATGGATAAGGTAACAAAAGCCCAAACATCAATGGAAAGACCAATGTTACATGTAAAGCTGACAGAGAGAAAAAGGAATGAAAGGATAAGAAATAAAACAAAAGTAAGGGATGTCAGAGGAGAAGTAGCAAAATTAAAATGGAAATTTG
This sequence comes from Aspidapion aeneum, assembly GCA_963576565.1. NCBI lineage: Eukaryota > Metazoa > Arthropoda > Insecta > Coleoptera > Brentidae > Aspidapion > Aspidapion aeneum. Next base: position 121,186,152 of record OY755040.1, read on the forward strand.
CCGGTCATAATATCAGACAGAAAGACGATTGATGAAACAATTGTATTGTAAACTGGAGACCTTGGGAAACTAAAAGAAATAGGGGAAGATGGATGAACATGTCGACCGACAGAGAAGAGTGGAAGATATTGGGGGAGGCCTATGTCCAAAGTTGGATTGAAAAAGGCCAAATAGATAGATAGAATAAAGAACTATTTTTAATTTTTTTAATAAAAATTACTTAGTATTCAAAAAATTTTCGTCTGTGGCACATTTTCTATGCCTGTCAACTTTTATTCCAGACCTAACACTTAATAAAAACAACAAGGAAAAGATATATTGTGGTCTTTGCTTCCTCCTTGGCCCCTTCCCCCTCGAAATCCTGGATCCGCCACTGAATCTAATGTGCGGTGTGGGTTGGAAGGTCACAAAAAGCGCACAATTAGGTCAGTGAGTTTTTGTTTGCCAATAAGTACCTGATTATCATTTTAGCATAAAAGCATTTTCTTGTGCCTAGACCGCTTTCCACTTTTCAGAATATTACCTAATGGAGGTTATATGTCGACTGTCTAGACAAAATAATTTTCAAAATTAACACGTTTAATTTTAGAGGAATAGGTAATAGACAATAAATAATAAATTAATATTGAAATTAATGGCTCCATGATGGATCTGATACTCCAAGTGAACTCGGAATATCTCGGAAACCGAAGCTCCTATCAAGCTTATAGTAGTATCATAAATTATTGATATTCCAGAAACCGCATATTGGTGTTGTTAAGAAGATATTTTCAACTTTTAAACTGTCAAAAACTATCATTATCATTAACGATTTTTGGACCAAAATCTAATCAGCTCTTTATGGTAAGTCCATAACAAATCAACAAACGGTTTGGATCTTGTCAGCTTTGATTTCCATAATTTTTGGTCAAATTCTTTGCTAAGTAGACAGAAGTAAAAATGCACATTTTTAGATTTTTTAGCAGTCTAGTTTTTGAGTTATTAATTTTTTTAAATGCCTAATATCGTCTTCTTTAGCACTGACTTGATTTCTTTAAACCCTTGTTGTTCATAAAGTCTTGGGCATATCGAGGTAAAAGTTGCTGTGTAATCTTATAGGTCCACAAGCTTAATTATGGTATGCCTAGTGGCATCCTTTTTGTAAAAAAAATGCAGGGGTCTAAGCACAACATTTATTTTTTATGCAGTTTAAAAACTAATTTTTTGTTTTGTTAAGTTTTTTTATATTTGTTTTCTAGACTACTTATTTACATGCAGGCCAAGTTTCATCATGGGATGACAGTGGGTTCCTATTTAAAAATTTATTTTTGTAAATTGATGTTTACAAAAGTTTTTAATAATTTTCACTTGCTTATTTAGACGCCTAAGTTAAGATTACACATCAACTCTGTAACAATTCTAGAATTTCTCAGTGTCGTGGAATGATTTTGGCCATCATAGGGGTTGCGATATTTAGTAGAAATTACCAACCATTTTTTTTTCGATTTACAATATACCATTTCGATTTCGGTAACTACGTAAAATCAAATTAATGCCAAACAGACTGAGAAAATACGCCACGAAACGTCATGTTTACGCAACTTTTGTTTTTTACAAAAAGTCATGAGTCAAAATAATACGCCACCTCTGATATTTAGTTATCTTACGGGCGATTTTGCCCCTATTTTAAGAGCAGTGGCGGTGCCTCCATAAGTGCACATATGCACGTGCACTCCCAAATTTTACTTTAAAAAATATTAAAATCTGACCATTCTTTAATTAATAATTTCATCATAAAGTATCAATAAGCCCCAAGAGGAATTCATTAAAGACTTGAATACCAACTAAATACTCTGCCAATATATGGGCCCCTAAGCTCACACTAGGTACTGTAGTTATAGTGTACGTTTGAGCTAATATAACTAAAAACTGAAATATATTTTATTCAACTCCAGACTAAATTACCTTTTGTTTGATATCACACAAGCCATGTTTTGACTTAAACTCAAATTTTTGAAATCTACCCCCACCCTTAAAAAAAACAAAAACTAAAATGTATTTTGTAAACTCCGGACTCAATTACCTTTCGTTTGATATCACACACGCCATATTTTCACTTAAACTCTAATTTTTAAAATATACCCCCACCCTTTTTTTAAAATAAATTAAAATTTATTTTGTTTAACTGCAGACTCAATTACCTTTTGTTTGATATCACACACGCCATATTTTTGAAATCTACCCCCACCCTTTTAATTGGTTTGTGTTCGGTGGATTTTGTTCATTTTTAAATGGGACCATCTCGACCCAAGACCCAGCCTAGGTACCAAATTTTATTAAAATCGGCCAAGCGGTTTTTGAGTTATGCGCGTTGGTCTTTACAGACAGACATACAGACAGACAGACGCCGCAACAAAAAAGTTTCAAAATCATCTGAAACGCAAAGATATATAAAAAATTTTGAAATCGGAGCAACTTTTTTTTTCTCGAAAAGATTAGGATCACCATAGCTCACACTACTATAGTATAGTATATGTGTGAGCTAAAAATAATACTGGGTATGTATTTATTTGTATTTGTGTTGAAACGAGGATGCGTATCCAAATTCTGTGCACCGTGGATGATATGTCGCATTTTAATAAAAAAATATAGAAAGAAAGGGCAACATGTCCAGAATTTTACAGTATATGGTATCTGGGCCTTACTTCGCTTGTATCTTGTGCGAAAATATCGAGGATCGTTCCCGCCCGCACCGCCATAATGCCATCCGCGTCAACGGTTACCGTTGGCTGTTAAAGCACCTCATGTACACTATAAATTAGTGCAATGAGACAACTTAGCGTTATCGTTTGGGCTGTATTGTTTTAATTTCGACGATTTCGTAATTACGACAATGACGGAAATTTCTAATTCTGCCCACTAAGCACAAAATCGTAAAAAACGTTAAATAAATGTTGAAAAAAAAAATGTTTTTTTTCTAACACAAATTTATGTTAAAATTAAGTCAACTTTTGACATTAAAAAAACATATAGAAAATCCTAACGAAAATTTCATGTAAAAGCATTACCAAAAATATATTTCTTAATAACGTTAAGAAACAAGCATTAAAAAAACCATAATTTCACTAAGATTAAAAATAATACCATCAATATATGGTTAAATTTAAGATATATGAAGCTAATAAATGTTTTGTTTCTTAAACATTAAAAAAAATTATACTATAGAGGGCGCTGCCGCATAGTTCCACTACCAGAACGGGCTCTCGCCATTTTTAGTTGCATTTCGCTGCGAATTCATATGAGTCGATAGCAGATACGCTTTGTGCAATTTTGGTTACAATATTTACCTTTTGTAGAAACAAACATGGCAAATTAAAAGCACAATTATTAATAATGATAGTGAATACATATTTGGATAGGAATATATACCAGTTGTGTGGAAAAGATGGTATAGTTAAAGAATAACCAATATGTATGCAGTGATTTAAATGACGCATTACAAAATTAGGTAAGAAAAGTAAACAAAAGTAAAAAAATTGTTTTGTATGGAATATCGCATACAGTTAGTCAGACAGGGAATGCGACAATTCACCGCGAATGATTAGCCGCCGGAACTTAAGCCGCGTATTCATTTGAGGCAGAATTCGCAAGCCTCGCAGCGGGACCAAACGAATGCTTCGTTTGCATTCATGCGAAAGTGAATACGCGCCTTGACATTGTTTGCCTTGTATTCACTTGAGCATGAATTGTTTCGCCTCATGGCGAGGCACTTACTACAAAATTATTGTTTACATAGAATTTTAAATTTTATTTTCAGAAGCTACGGATCCGAATTTCCTTTACTGAGTGTCGAGTTCACGAAAACCTCAACGGACTGTTGCTGCCCTGCGTTTCCAAAATAGAAGAATTTTATTTACGTTATTTATGTTACCTTATCTTTAGAGATATTTGAAAAAAATATATATTTTTTCATTGTTAAAAAAACATTTATTTTTCAATGTTAGAAAAACATTTCTTTTTCACTGTTAAAAATCAATATTTTTTAACCTTCGAAAAACACTTTAACAAAACGTTATAAAAACATAAGATTATTTTTCTAACGTCAGAAAACGGGTTATTAAGCTTCTTTTTCACTATGAATATGACGTTAGAACTGACATCCAACCTAACGTTATGTTTTTAAATTATACATTATTTTGACATTACTAAAATGTTTTTGTGTTTAGTGGGTGATAGCATTAGCGTGATATATTTAAAGGTGCGCCGCAATTAATTTTTTGGGTGTGCCCCTCAAAGTTTTACCTCACGCTCGGCCACTGATTGAAATGCTGTTTTGGCTTCTAAAGTCAACTTTAAAAGAGGACACACAGCAAAGTTTTACTAATCTATTATCCTGATAACTAAATAAAGAAGTAAATGTCCGAAAAGAGATCCAACAAAACCAAATCGATTTCAAAATGTCCTTTTTGGAGTTCAAATACTTCGAATACATCAAATGGAGTTTCGTGGAACTACTTAACCGGAAAATGGAGTTGTGTATTGCATTGTCGACTCTTTGAAAGTGGACAGGGGACACGCGATATCATCGAGATTCCTAGAATTTATTTTAAATGCAAAATTGAGGCAGTAGCGGTCCTTCCATAATAGCACATAAGGGCCTGTCCTTAAATTACTCAACGCAAAAATTTTGACACCCCCCTACCCCAGTGTAACACACCTGTAACGAAACCACTGACCCGCCCTACCAAAATTGCGTTTTGTTTGCTACCACCCCCCTTTACTTTATATAATTTTATTTTTAAATACTTAAAATATTTTTTTTATTCATAAATGCTTTCTACGTAATCTATGTAATTTACATATTGAAATTGGCAGGGAGGTAAAAAAAAATTAAATTTTTTACAAGTGTTCTTTATTTTTCGTCGTCCAAAAAGATAAAAGCGCGAAAATCAGGACATTTTACAAACGTACCTTTTAGGTCCCTTAGGGCCCCAATTTTTAAGAACCTAAAAAGTTATAAAGCAAATTAGGACGTTTTTAAAATATATTTTTTTGGTTTCTTAAAGCGCTAACTTTTGCGTACCTACCTAAAAAATATGCTTTCAAAGCGTAAATCAGGACGTTTTTAAAACGTACTTTTTAAGGTCCCTTACATTTGTCTCACTAGCCTCAATATCATTGAGCTGATCAGAAAAAAATCAATTTTTTACATTTCGACGGTACTCAGATTGGAGTGCAGTAAAGGTTTAAGAAGTCCCAATATAATAGGGCCTAATACGTTAGGGTCCGTACAAGGAGGCCCGAGGCGTATACTTTGTGGGGATTTCTGGAACGTCACATGAACGTTTTTAAAAAGTATCCAGAGAGTTTTTAAAACGTCTCCAGAACGTTTTTAAAAGGTTTTCAGTACGTGTATTGAACGTTCCCAATTTTGCAGAAGGTATAAAAAACAAAATTTGGCAAACGTCCGAAAAACGTTCTTAAAACATTTTACAAGTGCAAAAAAGACCCACTAAAACGCTCCAGGGAACTTCTTCGGACATTAAAGTCCCTAAACGTACGTGTTTAAAACGTTCGCTAGGTACAAAATGGACGTTTTTATAACATCCCCATAAATTTTTTTAAAACATCTTCGAAACGTTTTTAATGTCCCCGGCACGTTTTTAAATAGTCCCCGGTACATTGTTTAAACCTCCCCGGTACGTTTTTTAGACGTCTTCGATACGTTTTGGCAAACGTCTGATAAACATCCTTAAAAAGGTTCTGTGGGAACGCTTTAAAAATGTAATAAAGACCCACAAAAACGTTCCAGGGACTTTTTCGTACATTGAGTTCACTGAACGTACGTTTTTAGAACGTCCTCCAGGTCGGAAATGGACGTTCCAAAAACGTTTTTGAAACGTACCTGTATTACTATTGATTTTGAAACAAGCTATTTCGTTACTGAGCATTTTGCATTTAATGCAATTTTGTATTACTTATTAAAGAAAAAAACCTTTTTACCATAGAAGTTTATTAATTTTGGTTGTAGTTAAAGAACGTCGTTACGTAACGCGACACGAAACACCCCCCACCCCCCTGTAACGCTGCACACTACGACGACTATTCCTCTCTCCCCCTTCATGCGTTACGTAATTTTAGGACAGGCCCTAAGCATGCCACACCCGTGAAGATGTATCCTTATTTAGAATTTAGAGGAATAAAAAATGTTTTATGTGTATGTTTAAGCTTTCTTAGTAAGTAGGGGAGACCGGGGCGAGTTGTCTCACGGGTTGGTTGGCACATCGGCAAAAAGATAAAGCTACTAACTCTCTTTCTACCTCAATTTAGCATGCTCTAAAATATCCAAAGAGAGATTTGCGCAATTGTTTTTTGAAAACACCAAAAGTAAGTTTTGTGCATCTGTGTCAAATCTTAAAAGTATACTTAAATTTTGCATAAAAATACAAGTGTTGGTGTATTTATGGTGTCAAATATTGACTTTGTGATACCGTGTCACGTTTTTACCTATAAAATTTTTTTAAATATTTTTTTAGGGGGTACTGTGTGACAACCATCCCTGGCACGGAGTTAAAAGTAACACTTTGTTTTTCTCGACAAAATTTGTAGTACTTTCTAATTTGACAATGTTAAAGAAAAATAATGTATTTTTTTTATATTCTAGAATAAATGTGCCATAGTTTGATGTATATTACAGAGCGGTTCTAGAGACTTTTAACATCTATGAAAAAAATAAATGAATATTTTTAATAAATAATTTTTTTGTACAGCGTGTCCCATTTTCGATGGGATTAAATGAGAAACTCGGTTATTATTAAAGATATAGATTTTCTGATTGCACCTTACCGTGCCCTTGTTTTGAGCCCTCAAAAATGGTGTAATCAGATTTTTACTACACCCCGTAGTTTCGCTAATACAAGGAGTTTTTGAAAAAAATGCATTTTAAATAAGCACTTATATCTCGCTTATTTTGCAAAATGTGTTTATTCTTCAAAAACCTTTTTATGGCATCTTTGGTAGAAGAAAATAACGACGTCAATTTTTTTAAATATTATTTAGTTTTTGAGATATGGTATTTATCATAAAAAAATTAAATACGGACCGGAAAAGTTCATAGTTTTTTTGTTTTTAGGTTAAAAAAATATGTTTAATATTTTTAAAAAAATTTTAGTCCGAACCTGGAAATTTCCAACATTATAAATTACAAAATGCTGGCTGAACGATTTTTAATTTAAATATTTTAATACTTTTTAACTTTCGAAAATATTTTTCAAAATCTGAATATGGTCGATTTCTAGCTATTTTAGAATAATTTTGAGTAAGCCATTTTTTATAATTAAATAATTAAACTAAAAATTGTTTACTGTGTCTTGCAATTTTTAATTTATATTTACGTTGGAAATTTCCAGGTTCAGACAATTTTTTTTTAAATAATAAATATCTTTTTTAACCTTAAATCAAAAAAATATTAAAGTTTTATCATTTTAAGATAAAAAAGCAGGAAACCAATCAAAATAGTAATAAAAAAAATCCAGGTTCCTATTTATTTTTTTTATGATAAATACCATATCTCAAAAACAAAACAATATTCAAAAAATTGACAACGTCATTATTTTTCCCTAAAAAAGTTGCTATAAAAAGGTTTGTACAGAACAAAATTATCCTGCAAAATAAGCGAGATATAAGGGATTATTAAAAATGCAATTGACAACGTCATTATTTTTTCCTAAAAAAGTTGCTATAAAAAGGTTTGTACAGAACAAAATTATCCTGCAAAATAAGCGAGATATAAGGGATTATTAAAAATGCATTTTTTTCAAAAACTCCCTGTATTAGCGAAATTATGGGGTATAGCAAAAATCTGCAATTAGAAAATCGATATTTTTAATAACAACCGAGTTTCCCATTTAATCCCATCGAAAATGGGACACGCTGTACAGCCAACAAAAAAATCCTGCGCCTCTGAATAAAGGATGAATTGATATTTGCTAATTTTCCAGAAAGGAACAAAAATCTGTAAAAATCTTTTTAGGTTTTGTTGTAGCTAATGTTCATTACATAAAAAGGGTCAGAGCCCATTTCGCATATTTTTGTCCTCCCTGGAGAAATTCATAGAGTAGGGAAAAAGAGCGGAAAAAAAGTTAGTCACTTTTCCTAATAAAAATACGGCGGTTGGGTTTCATACAGAACAAGCCAAAGGATTCATTAACCACACAGTTTACACTTAAAAACGGTTAGAGATACTTACTAACCGAAACGTCGTGTTTAAAATTAATAAAGACGATGGAAGTCCGTTTGCCATTCTTATTCTTTGTTTGCTCGTCTAACTATTATAGGGTATACCTGTCCTATATATGACCATACGCTTAATAAGGACAGTGCCCCTCTGAGGATACATTCTTTAATTATGTAACCTAAAAACCACCGCCCGTCTATCTCTAACCTTTGACTATATAATAAGTCTCGTAAACATTGCTCTAACTTATAGAAAATAACATAACACTCTCATAGTGCGTTAGATAATTTAAGAACAAGCCCTGAGCAAAATCTACCTTGTCCACTGAATAGTTGTAGGTTGCACATAGAATTAAGACATTTTGTAGTTCCTATGACCCCCTTAATGTGGCGATACACTCGCATTTAATTTTTTGGTCTGTCACATTTTATTATTTTAGTTTGGAATTTTTTGAGTTTGTAACCAAAGCGGTCGTATTTTGTTGTGCTTGTGCAAAGTTAAATTTTAACATTTGGCCCAGCCGTTTTTGAAATATTTGCATTTTAATTACCTTAATAAAAATAATGCGATTGCCTTTTTCATGACTGCCTTGATGTTTTAAAGAATTTAAATTTTTAAAACTTTTAAACGCATATCTATCTAGCTATCTTCAAAACTAATAAAATAAATAATATCAACATATATATATTTTTAAAATCAGGAAGAAAAGATATATAAAAATCTAAAATAATATTTTAAGAAAAAAACCATCGACCTGTCAAATTGTGACATTAAAATTTTTCTTTTGACATCCTAACCTAAAGATTCCTAATTATCATATTTTGATATCTATTCAAATAAACGTTTTAGATATGGTATAAAAATTAAAATAAGATCTTCAAAAATCTTCCTCCAAGTGAACTCCACACTACATTAGCTTCAAAAATATATTTTTTTAATTACAGTAGACTCGCGCTGGTGTGAACCTCCCAGTAGTGTGAATAGTGAGGATCAATGTATTATAGTAGTATAAAGAGTAATCTCGATCGTAGAAAAACGGAAAAGAGTGTTAATCAAATAGTAAGATTTAGGGGAATCACCGAGAATTACTTAGTTTTAATTCGTTTTTTGTGGTAAATACTAGTACCATTTCATGTTTTACTTTGTAAAATGGTAAAAACCAAGAAATTTTTAATTCTTGCTCCCAGAGGTAAGTCTGGAAGGCGAATCTGAGAACAAAATAAGGACACTTGAAAAAGTTGCAGTAAAGTATGTTTTGGAATTACTTAAAGTGGTTACAGTATGTTCAGAAACAAACAACATAGGTGTTAGAGCCTAATAAATCTTGAGTCCGAGCAGTAGCCACTCATTGGTCAGCTAGATAAGTTTGGACTAAAATAACATCGTATTTTACTTAATGATATGTAAATTTTGAAGTTTCATAAAAATTCATATTTGTAGTTTATAAGTTACATTTAAAAGTTGATAATAATATATCGGTTTTAGAATAGACCTTCTGTAGACGTGCAGATTTTTTTCGTATTCACACTAGCGCGAGTCTACTGTATCTCAAAAGTAAAAGCTCCTAAAAAATTATTGATTCTTATAAAATTATTGAGAAAAATATGTCCTACTATATTCCGAAAATCTTAATGCTATGCTCTGTTATAAGTTAGCATTCATGGATTGTGACCAAACTCTAATCAGCTCGTTACAGTGTCGAACACTTTCGTAAAAATTTCATGAAAATCGATTCAGCGGTTTAGGAGTTAGAAACAAAATTTCTGACTTCAATTGTCTATTTATTTTTAAAAACGACGTTTCGGTTAGTAGGTATCTCTAACCGTTTTCACGTTTAAATTAAACAATCTAGTTGGCTACTACTTATACTACTTGGTATGCAGTCAGATGTGACGGCCCGCCTGCTTTTTAATCCTAAGACGGCTGTTTTCCTTAAGGAGTGGTTTCCATTTGTTTGGTATGTTCATGCTTGGTTGACTGAAAACTTCTTTATTCTGCATTATAAACGCAGCTTCAATAAACTTTCGTTTTCGCCAAAGCGACTCCTTATGCAAAACTTTAGCTTCTGACCACTGAATCCTGTGATCATTTGACCATTTTCAATATCCCCTAACCTAAAGAGGGCGTTTCGTTTCACCTACCTATGATTTACCACACTCACACGGGATTTGGTCAATACATTCCTTATTATTTGAGGCATTTTCTGGTTTTGTTTTAGTTACAAAACTCCTTATCGTGTTCCCCGATGAAAATACTATTTTTATATAAAGCAAAGCTCAAAATAATAATTCGTTGGGTATTATTCCCAATTCATATGTTCAAGGGATTTCAGAAAACATAAGACGAATAGCCAAGCACTATACTATTAAAACAGTATTTTCATCGGGATATACGTAAGTTTTGTACCTAAAACAAAACCAGAAAATCCCTCGAATAATAAGGAATGTATTTACCAAATCCCGTGTGCGTGTGGTAAATCATATATTGGTAAAACGAAACGCCCTCTTCAGGTTAGGATAAATGAACATCTAAAAAGTACCCAATTAGGGGATATTGAAAAATCCGGTTTAGCGGATCATGAATGGTCAAATGATCACAGGATTCAGTGGTCAGAAGCTAAAGTTTTGCATAAGGAATCGCATTGGCGAAAATGAAACTTTATTGAAGCTGTGTTTATAATGCAGAATCCAAGCACGGACATACCAAAACATATGGAAACCACTTCTTAAGGAAAACAGGCATCTTAGGATTAAAAAGGGGGCGGCCCGTCACACGTGACTGCACACCAAGATGTATAAGTAGTAGCCTATAGACTAAATTGTTTATTTTACACTTGAAAACGGTTAGAGATACCTACTCACCGAAACGTCGGCGTCGCCGTCGTGTTTATAAATAAATAAAGACAATGGAAGTCCGAAATCTTATTACTACTCAATCATTGTCTACGAATTTCAAACAAAAAGGTTGAGAAGCTATTGTGGGCCGGACAGACATACACACCACACACGGACAGACGTCGTCACAAATAACACATATTATTTTTTCGTCGAAAACAATATCTTCTCTAGTCATTGCTGCGCGGAATAGGTAAATAAAAATAGACCGGTGTACTGTGGATTAAGAGGACAGGAAAGAAAATATTTGTGTACGCAAGTATGGGGTTGATAGCGTGTTAAGGCCGTACAGGCCGCGCTATTAAAATGTCCCGCGCTAAAGACATTATTTTTGCGCTACGAGCCAATTATGCCCGGCAATTCCAGGTTTTTAATCTGAAGTTATTATTCTTTCTGTGCCTCTACCTACCCGAAACAGAATTAGATCAAAAAATGATACAGAGTTGGCTTCTACTTTTCGTTTATTATTAATAATAGTCCACAGTACAGCAGTCAAATTTTTAAGTGATTGTCAACAAGCTGAATTTTTGTAACTAGCTTTTTTTCCGTGTGAAACCAACAAAAACAGCTACTCCGAGGGATAATAGACTTTCGATGGGAACTTTACTTTCTGCAACGTCAATTACAAGTATATAATGCTTCGTCCCGGCGTTTAGTTTTAAGATATAAAATTTAGAGACATTTATCTAAATTAGAATGCTTTTTATTTTCTTTTTTTTGCTAGAGTTATGCTAAAACTTTATACTTAAAGTTACTTTATTTCTTGGTTTAACCTAATTTAGTTACTAAGATATGCCTTGCCTACAAAAAGGGTAAAAATTTGAATTTGCGCGGTGAATTATATGCTCAAGAATGCATTGACTTTACTTTATTATTTTTGCTTTTTCTACCTTGAGTATATCCATTTTCCATCCTTTTTTAATTTAAGTTTTCCCTAATTTTATACATACCTTTTTACTGCTGTATTGCTCATATATAGCAGTGCTCCAACGTCCGTCTTGCTATACGGAGCTCATGCAAATATTTGGGGTACTCTCCATACCAGTGATATATATTGATCGCCAAGTGAAATCACATGCGTGCCTTTTAAGACAGCGGTCGTGTATAAACATTTATGGATTGCTTTGAAGTGCTACTGCTACTACTTTGATTGGAATTATTTGGATTCGACTGTGCAGTTGTCCATGTACCAAGTTCCTTTCATCCAAGGGTAAGTCAAAGTGTTTTTGAGCTGCGTTTCTTTACATTTTTACTTATTCCCTATGCTACTATTCCTAACTAAAAACACAAAAGTGTAACCTAAGAGTGGGAACTATTGGACTGGAGATCCCTATTGCTACAGTTCGGTTGGTTTGTTGACTTTTTCATGCGAAAGACGTCTCGACCGACCATTTTTTGGTCCTTCGAGCCGGATTTCCCGTTCTGCGTAATAGGTGCTCTCAGAGTTGCATAATTGTGTTTGAAGTTAGGACTTTACTTTGCGTCTTTTTGAGACAAGGCATATCTTAGGTTTTACATTTTATCTACGGTGTGTCTATTGTACGTTGCACGTACCAACTTGCATTGCATTTTTTTTATTTGTGCAATATACAAATTGCATACAAATTTTGAAAAATTTATTTTTTTTCAAAATTAAAAATTATTGCGCTGTCGATGTATGTAAGGCTTGCGTTTCCTTGCGTACCTACACAAATTCAGAAACTCTTATCAGTTGCTAAATTTTTTGTGCATATTTATTAGCATTTATACTTTTTGCTAAAAACTTGCTGTTCTTTACTCAATATTTGCTAAAAGCCGCTGGCCTTTTAATATTGCTTTGAATCTTGGTTTACGAGGGAATTTGAAAAGTACTACGATATATTTTTTAAATTTGCTTCCCTTATTAACTATTGCTTTACTTTGCACTTTAACCTTTTAAAATGGTAAACGATACCGAAAAAAAGGTAAGCTCGGCTAAGGCCTTGCGTCAAACTGCAATCAATCAGTTGAGTGTGCTTGAACACTATGCCAATCAGGCGAAAACAAATCCAGCTGCTCACACAAAGTTTAAAGTTAACTTTAAAAAACTTTCTTCTTGTTGTAAGAGCTTTGAAAAGCATCATAATGCTTTACTGATCTTGATTTCAGACGATTCTGAAGCTCTGGAAGCTCAGAATAAAATACAAAAAGATTTTTTGGATAGATGCGTAGAGGTTGAGGCTTTGCACTATGATTTATTTGAGGTGGAGGCTGAAGAAATAAATCGAAGCCACAATGAGGTAAATAATCAAACAATTATTTTTCCGGAACCAGAATTTTCTCTTCCCAAGTTAAATGTCCCTCCATTTTCGGGCGATGTTGAGGAGTTTCCAAGCTTTATTGAGATATACAATGCGGTTGTACATACGCGTAAGAGCTCGGACATTGAGAAGTTTAAATATTTACGTACGATTTTAAGAGGCCCTGCTTTAAATTTAATTAAAAATATACCTCTTGAAGGAAATAATTATTTACTTTGCTACGATACACTGATTTCCAGATATGACAATAAGCGCTTGCGTGCGGTTTCTTACTGGAAATCTATCGAAAACTCACCTCGGCTATCCAATGATGATGTTTTAGAATTGCGCAAAATGCTAGATACGTTCAAGGAAAACCTTGATTGCTTAAAAAATATGGGATATGCGACCCATAGTTGGTGCTTTATTACTGCGAACATGCTTTTGGATCGATTAGATCCGGGAACGCGTAAGTTATTTGAACAAAATCACGCTTCTAATTTAATGCCAAAATACGAAGATATTTACAAATTTTTAGAGCAACATTGCACGTCTCTTGAATCTTTATCTTTGTCTATGAAACAAGATATTGTTCAAAACTCACGACCAGGGAACTTCTCGAGATCCCCCCGTAATCCACGAACTAAAACAGTTTTACTTGCAAACAGACAGTCACAAAAAACTCCAAATTCCAAACAAAACACGTGTTTCTACTGCAAAGCAAAAAATACACATCTGATTTTTAGCTGTGAATCTTTTTTAACGAAACCAATTCAAGAACGCATTGATTTTATTAGAAATAATAAGGGATGCACCAACTGCATGGCTAGTTTTCATCAAGTAAACTCGTGCACTTCACAAAAAAGATGTAGATTTTGTTTTTTAAATCACCACAGTCTTCTATGCCTAAAAAATAACTCCCCGGCTTCGGTGATTGCTTCTTCTTCTGTGACGTCTAGTGGATCACAAACTAACCCCGTAGAAAATCAGATTACTGAAAATAAATCTATTCACGCGGGTACTGTGCTTGGCGACTATGACACGTTGCTTTGCACTGCTTTGCTGCACATCCGTGATGCATACGGAAATTGGCACGAAATACGCGCCATCTTGGATAATGGCGCCATGTGCTCCTTTATAACGAAAAAATGTGCGAATGCACTCGGACTTCCTAAATCCAACATTTCGCTTAATGTAAACGGTTTAGGAGATATGTCTACTACTGCGAGCCATGCGGTGCACTGTAAAATTGCTGCTATCGATAATAAATCGAAAATTTTTAGTCTAGAACCTGTATTAATAGACCAAGTTTGCGATAAAATGCCAAGTGTATCTTTTAACCAAAATTCTTTGCACTACTTAACTGGTCTAAAATTAGCTGATCCCAGTTGGTATAATCAAGCTGGAATTCAGCTTCTTATTGGCGCGGACCTTTATGGATCACTTTTAGAGGAAGGTAGACTTTATTTCGGTCCAGACACCCCCTCTTGTATTAATACAGTCTTCGGATGGACTTTGCTCGGAAAAATGCCTCTGCAAAATGCTGCTTTTGCATCAAAAAATATTTCTACTTTTATGGCAACTATTTCCACTCCTGATTTAAATAATACTTTGCAAAAATTCTGGGAGTTGGAAGAGGTTCCTACGGTGGAGAAAAATTCACCTTCAGATATTTTTTGCGAAAAATATTTTGAAAAAACTACTATACGCGATGTGGACGGTAAATACACCGTTTCGTTGCCCTTTAAAATGAATCCCGTTGATTTCGGCGATACCCGAACCCTTGCTTTGCGTCGGTTGTACTCGCTTGAAAAACGTTTGCTAAATGATAAAAAATTATTTACTTCTTACTCACAAGTAATGCAAGAATACTTGGATATGGGTCACATGCGTGCAGTTTCACCCCCTAATAACTCAGAAATTCATGAATATTTTTATATAGCTCACCATGCGGTTATAAAAGAAAGCTCGAGTAGCACGCATGTTCGTCCTGTCTTTGACGCATCGAGTCATTCTTTAAATAAGTCTAGCCTAAATCAAGCCCTTCACACGGGTCCTAAATTACAAGGAGATTTAGTTAAAATTTTGCTTAATTTTCGGCTACATAAATATTGTTTTGTTAGCGATATTTCTAAAATGTACAGAATGATAAATGTGGAGGAAAATCAACATAAATACCAACGAATTTTATGGCGTTTTGATTCTGAAGAATCGGTGCAAGATTACGAATTAAAAACTTTGACTTTCGGGGTAAACTGTTCTCCATATTTAGCAATTCGAACCTTGCTTAAATTAGCCGATGATTATCAAGACTTACCGTTGGCTTCTGCGATTTTAAAGGACAGCGTCTATATAGACGACTGCGTAGTAAGTTGCAATGATTTTGATCAAATCATGCTTATGAAAAATCAATTAATTGAGTTATTAGGGCGAGGTGGATTTGAACTGAAAAAATGGGCATCAAACGAACCCAAATTGCTTGCAGACTTGCCTGCAACCCACATACAAACCAAAGACTTTTCTTTGGATCGAGAGGATGCAAACTCTCTAAAAATTTTAGGCTTGAGGTGGAACCCTCAAAGTGATAACTTTTTTTATTCTTTTAATTATAATACAAAAATTTGCACTAAGCGTAATTTGCTTAGTACCCTTGCGAAATGCTTTGACCCTTTAGGTTTTCTTACACCGGTTACGTTTTTTGCAAAAAATTTAATCCAGTACTTATGGTTTATAAAGTTAGATTGGGATCAGTTAGCACCCCCGGAAATAATTTCCAAGTGGAAAAAATTCGAGGAAGAACTCAAATTATTTTCTGATTTTTATATCCCAAGAATGATTGATCTCTCTAATTTTCAATTTTGTCAACTTGTTGGATTTAGCGATGCATCCGAGCGCGGTATGTGTGCGGCGGTTTATTTTCGTATTGTTTATCAAAACGGAGATATTAAAACGTATTTTGTGTGCGCAAAATCGAAAGTCGCTCCCATAAAAAGAATCAGTATTCCCCGTTTGGAGCTCTGTGCGGCAGTTTTGCTAGCTAAACTCATTCAATTTATTCAAAATACTTTTGCTAATAAAATTGCTTTTCAAAATACTATTGCTTTTACGGATAGTATGGTAGCGCTCTCTTGGATCAAAGGATCACCACATGCGTGGCGCACTTTTGTATCCAACCGAGTCACATACATACAAGAAAAAATTCAGCCTTGCGATTGGAACCATGTTCCTTCTGAATTAAACGCCGCGGACCCCGGGTCACGTGGTCTATTGCCTGCAGATTTAATTAATTGTTCCCTTTGGTGGCAAGGACCCGAGTTCCTTTGTAAGCCACAAGAGACATGGGATTTTACTAAAAATAATATTACTACACCCAAAGAAGCTCTCGAAGAGGAGCGAAAATTGGTGTTTGCTGCAACAATTGAACCAAATTTTTTGGATTGTCTGCTTAACAAATTTTCAAATTTTTTGCGTTTAATTAGACTTGTTGCTTTTATACTACGTTTTATTCACAATCTTCGCGCGCGTAAATTTAATAATGAGAAAATTATTATTAATTCTACGTGGTTAATACAATATGAGTTACAAAATGCAATATTTGTGCTTATAAAACACGTGCAAAATAAATATTTTCAAAACGAGATTTCTTTACTTGTCGATAATAAACCGTTGCCAAAGGTTTTTAGAAAATTAAATCCGTTTTTGGATCAAAATAATATTTTACGCATTGGCGGAAGATTATGCAATTCGGAATTAGATTATGACAAAAAATTTCCTATACTTTTACCCGGTGATTCTCAATTTACAAAGTTATTGATTGCGCATACTCACGAGAAACATATGCATACCGGCATAAACACGACTTTATTTTTACTTTTTCAAAATTATTGGATTTTTGCAGCTAAAAGGCATATAAGAAAAATAATTTCGCGTTGTTCTACATGCTGGCGCACGCGCCCCAATAATTATCAACCCCCTGTTGGAAATTTGCCAAAATTTCGCGTTTCACAAGCAAAAGCTTTTCAACACGTTGGCGTTGATCTTACGGGAAGTTTTGCTATTACAATGAGCCGCATGCGCGGTGCAAAACGACTTAAGGCTTATGTCGTTCTATTTATTTGCGGTTGTACGAAGGCGGTACACTTAGAAATTGTGTCAGACTTATCGGCAGACGCTTTTATGGCAGCATTCCGACGTTTTATTGCCAGAAGAGGACGCGTGGAAGTAGTCTACTCGGATAACGCGTCAAATTTTACGCTTTCTGCTAAAATGCTTAACGAGATGTTTGCTGAAGTTGCTAATCGCGAATCAATTCGTTGGCACTTCAACCCTCCATCCGCACCCCACATGGGCGGTTTGTGGGAAAGTAACATCAAAAGTGCAAAGTCTCATTTACTACGAGTAATTGGAGAACAGGTGCTTACTTTCGAGGAGCTTTATACTGTGGTTACTCAAGTAGAAGCTATCCTCAACTCTTGGCCTTTGTGTCCAGTCAGCACAGATCCAAATGATTTGACTGCACTGACGCCCGGTCATTTCCTTAGCCTGGAACCACTTACGACTGTTCCAGACCTCGATTTTGACCAAGTGCCTTTAAATAGGCTTTCTCGGTGGCAGTTGCTGCAAAAACTGCATCGCGATTTTTGGCGTAGATGGCACAGAGATTACTTACATACATTGCAACAACACGCTAAAGTGAATCAAGACAAAATTGATCCCATTGCGATTGATACGATGGTTTTGATCAAAGATGATCAAACCACTCCCTTAAATTGGGTATTGGGACGAGTAGTAGGATTGCACCCTGGTACTGATAATGTAGTAAGAGTTGCTACAGTTAAAACCTCCAAAGGTTTATTCAAGAGGCCTTTGGTGAAATTGTGCCCTCTCCCTAATGCTTAGTTCAGAAAATACCATGCCCTGGGTATTTTCAGGGGGGCCGGAATGCTTCGTCCCGGCGTTTAGTTTTAAGATATAAAATTTAGAGACATTTATCTAAATTAGAATGCTTTTTATTTTCTTTTTTTTGCTAGAGTTAAGCTAAAACTTTATACTTAAAGTTACTTTATTTCTTGGTTTAACCTAATTTAGTTACTAAGATATGCCTTGCCTACAAAAAGGGTAAAAATTTGAATTTGCGCGGTGAATTATATGCTCAAGAATGCATTGACTTTACTTTATTATTTTTGCTTTTTCTACCTTGAGTATATCCATTTTCCATCCTTTTTTAATTTAAGTTTTCCCTAATTTTATACATACCTTTTTACTGCTGTATTGCTCATATATAGCAGTGCTCCAACGTCCGTCTTGCTATACGGAGCTCATGCAAATATTTGGGGTACTCTCCATACCAGTGATATATATTGATCGCCAAGTGAAATCACATGCGTGCCTTTTAAGACAGCGGTCGTGTATAAACATTTATGGATTGCTTTGAAGTGCTACTGCTACTACTTTGATTGGAATTATTTGGATTCGACTGTGCAGTTGTCCATGTACCAAGTTCCTTTCATCCAAGGGTAAGTCAAAGTGTTTTTGAGCTGCGTTTCTTTACATTTTTACTTATTCCCTATGCTACTATTCCTAACTAAAAACACAAAAGTGTAACCTAAGAGTGGGAACTATTGGACTGGAGATCCCTATTGCTACAGTTCGGTTGGTTTGTTGACTTTTTCATGCGAAAGACGTCTCGACCGACCATATATGAATCATCCTTGTTGAGTACACATCCTGACAAGCTGCATGAACAGTGATCCATGCTAATCCACAACCGGTTTTTACCTTCTTGGGCCATCCTCAGGTGAATGCAGGCGATAGCTCCGTGTAGAGCATCAGCTGTGTTAAATCAATAGAAACAATACATCAGTAAAATATATATCTTTTTTTACTGCAGATTAGAAACCCAAGTGTGACTCTAAAACCAAAATATATTGAAATTCGGGATTGGATAATAGTTATTTAAACAGCAAGGTTTGAAAACGACTCTTTGCACACGATCAAGACAGTTTGGTAGACCGAGCCGAAGGCGAGGTCTACAAGTCGAGGGAGTGTGCAAAGAGGTTTTCAAACGAGTTTTTGACAATATTTTTTACACGACTGCTAATAAAGAAAGAAAAATCAAATTTTAATTTAACTTGTTTTTATTTCCGACATTTTTACAACAAAAAATTTTTTGACGTATCTAATCAACAAAACATACGAGCAGTGACGGTTGCTACGGAACTAAGCCAACTTATACTGATGGGTGACAACAACAAAAATCACAATGACGGGAGACCCGTATGCAGAAATGACATAGGCGTGCGCAAAAATGACATAAGCGTGTGCAAAACGTTTTGCACACAGCGTGCGCAAAATGCCATTTTCAGATCGTGTTCTCCGTGCGCAAAACCCCCTTTTACAAGACAGTCGTATAAAAAATTTATTGCAACCATTTTTGTAGTAACTAAAAATACTGTCGGAAAGCAATATTTTTCGCCGAATATAGACTATTTTTTTAATGTCGATATCCTTTAGTTTAAAAGGTATTAGATCCGTTATACTCTGTTTATGTATTTTAATCCAGGAGTAACATTAAAATTGACAAAAGGACGCAAAGGATGTTTTCTCTGCTAGTGCTATGTTTTATTCTGTGAAAATCGGCCCGTCCTTTTAAAAATTCTGTAAAATCGCACCGTTAGACAGTAAAAAAACACATTAATTCCTTGTAAAAATGGTTCGCTTATAAACGGACGAAAGGGATAATTTGTGTCCGATGTTGGAGATAAGAAAAATCTAATCTACAAATTTTCTTTAGAAAAATGTTGTTGTTGATACAAGGTGTAACAGGTATGTGCCAATGCGGCTTTGGGTCAAAATCTAAGGGGGGGGGGAAATAGTCGACGAAAAAATGATATGTAATATAGTTTTTTTTCTCGGGGAAGGGGGGGGGGGGGGTAGTTTGCATATTTTCTCTTTAATTGTTAGCAGAAAGTGCATTTTTTTCTAGGGGGGGGGGGTGTAGTTACCTCGTTACCCCCCTTAAATCCTCGCATATAAGGTGGTTAAAACAAGAAGAAAAATCATATATTTAACATGTTGGTGTTAAGATACAGAGCATTAAAATTGACCACTTATTACCATTTTTTTTTTAGTTAAAACTACGTTTAAAAAAATCAAACCAAAACTATAAGATTAGGTAAAGTCATGTCTGTCCTTTATATTTTGCATATGGAACATAGAAGGCGACACTGATCGTATGTCGTTACTAAAACGTAACCTCAATCTTTACCTAAACTAAATTCAAAACGTCAATGCGTTACATATAGTTTTATAGCTACAGTGAATTCTTTTAAGTTAACAAATAAGTCGAATAATGGAATTAAACCGAGAACATTTTTGGGCTCTAATTTTTGACAAATTTCTAAGGAAATTAACTCAATAAGAATGCCTTGCCGAATTTATTTCGGTTTTCTATAGAAAATTATAATAAAGCATCACATTAGTCGACATTTTCTCGTTGGTATGGTGAATTTAAGCGTGGACGGATTACCCTTTGCGACGATCCAAGGCCAGGTGCCCCAAGAACGGCTGTAACCCAGAAAAACATCGATGCTGTGCGCATGCTCATCACGGAAGATCGACATATGATATCGCGAGATTGAGGCTTTATTGGGGATTTCAAAGACCTCAATTCAAAACTTTTTGCATGTAGAATTAGGGGTAAGAAAATTAAAGTTTCCCGCTGAATGCAGCATCTGTTGACCGAAGAACAGAAAGAAGCTAGGATCAATTGGTGAAAACTTAGACCTAGCCACCCCTCAGCTTTGAGGCAGGAAACTCGAAAAACCTGTTAACCATTGTCAGTGGTGATAAATCGTGGATTTACTCATATGAACTCGAAAATAAACGTCAGTTATCTGTTTGGGTGTTCCAAGATGAAGAAAAACCAAGAAAAGTAATCTGTTTCTAAAATTGATCTGGAAGGAAGGCTGTTACTGCCGATTGGTACATCACCATTTGTTTATCGAAAGACATCGCTTAGCTTCGAAAAACGAACCCCGAATTATCCTCCACCAAGAAATTGCACTAAGCAATTTTTTTTTGTTCATTTTAAATGCCCAATTTTTTTTAGAAAAAAAGAGTTCACTAGGGAAACTCCTTAAATTTTTGTGTTTTATACGATAAAGTAATTTTTGTTCTCATACGGTTTTAATGGTTTCATTAGGCCGTCTACGCACGTAGGTACTGTTGCCCACTTTTTTAGTGTCACCTTAAAATTGCTTAAACTCGGCTGGATAGCCCGGAATTTTAGCGAGCTTTAAAATGTGCTAAAGAAAATCGTTAATTAAATTATGATACTTAGTTGAAACCATACGGGGTGGCCAAACAACGCACCGGTTCTTTGTAATATACAAATGTAGGAACAATAATATGACATTAAAAAAGTAGTGAGGCGAGATGAGCATGAAGTTAGCGAAGCACCCATCGCAGATCGAATCGTGACTAGGTGGATAATTTGCCGTTAATTAGTAGTGAATTAGTTGTGGAAAAATTAATTTTGTCGCTCTTATTTTTTACCCTTTTTTTGGGTGCTTCGCTAACTTCATATGAAGTTAGCGAAGCACCCTCGTAAAAATTTGCTTTTATTAAAATCGAATATGGTGGATAATTTGCCGCTAATTAGTCGTGAATTAGTTGTGGAAAAATTAATTTTGTCGCTCTTATTTTTTACCGTTTTTGAGGGTGCTTCGCTAACTTCATATTTTGGCTCCCATCGCAAATCGAATCGCTACTAGGTGGATAATTTGCCGTGAATTAGTCGTGAATTAGTTATGGAAAAATTAATTTTGTCGCTCTTATTTTTGACCGTTTTTTAGGGTGCTTCGCTAAGTTCATATGAAGTTAGCGAAGCACCCTCGTAAAAATGACTTTTATCAAAATCGAATATGGTGGATAATTTGCCGCTAATTAGTCGTGAATTAGTTGTGGAAAAATTAATTTTGTCGCTCTTATTTTTGACCGTTTTTGAGGGTGCTTCGCTAACTTCATATTTGGGCACCCATCGCAAATCGAATCGCTACTAGGTGGATAATTTGCCGTGAATTAGTCGTGAATTAGTTGTGGAAAAATTAATTTTGTCGCTCTTATTTTTGACCGTTTTTTAGGGTGCTTCGCTAACTTCATATGAAGTTAGCGAAGCACCCTCGTAAAAATAGCTTTTATCAAAATCGAATATGGTGGATAATTTGCCGCTAATTAGTCGTGAATTAGTTGTGGAAAAATTAATTTTGTAGCTCTTATTTTTGACCCTTTTTTTGGGTGCTTCGCTAACTTCATATGAAGTTAGCGAAGCACCCTCGTAAAAATGGCTTTTATCAAAATCGAATATGGTGGATAATTTGCCGCTAATTAGTCGTGAATTAGTTGTGGAAAAATTAATTTTGTCGCTCTTATTTTTGACCGTTTTTGAGGGTGCTTCGCTAACTTCATATTTTGGCTCCCATCGCAAATCGAATCGCTACTAGGTGGATAATTTGCCGTGAATTAGTCGTGAATTAGTTGTGTTGTGTGTTTCGCTAACTTCATGCTCATTGAGGCGAGTGTACCTATGCCTACTAATGAATCGTAGCGATGTACCTGTACAAACTGAACTAAGAACTGTGCAGATTTATTTGAGGTGCGGCTGACAAATCGTCACAAAGTTTCTACAACGATTTATCTTCTACACGTTCGATAAATTTGCACACTTCAGTTTTTACAAGACACTTGTATATAGATGGCTTTAGTAAAAATTTGTGCGATATCTTTTGCATGACAATCGTCGTTCCAAGCAAAGCAAGAGTCAATTTTGGGTCACCCGTCCATACATCAAGATTCGCTTAATCGATTCCTCCCTTAAATTCACCAGCAAATTTCGAAACTCGGGTCTTTCACGTACAAAAAATGTCAAATGTACTACTAAATGATAATTAAAACTTCAAAAATCCTTTATCTTAACCTGAACCCCTGATTTATAAGTTGCCGTTCACGGTTGACGTTCACGGTTCAAAGTTCGTAGACGGATTTTAGCATTTATAGGTTGCCGTCTTCCGTTCACAACCGTTTGGTAATAATAACCTAAAAAAATTGTTTATTTTTCATAGTTTTTTTTTTGTTTAAAATGGAGACTCTAACCTTTTCTGACTTAGCTTTTGTCATAAACAAAAATAAACCAAAGGAAAATACAAAAATAAACCAACTTAAGTGTGGTTCGGTTATAATTATCTCCAACATTCGCGAACGGCAAGGCCGAACTTTGCCCAACTTTAACAAACGGCAACTTATAAATCAGGAGTAAAGCAATGAGTATATAACGCATATAGAGGGCAGCCGGCGAGCTTTGCAACATTAAGGGGCAGATGGCGGTGAAATAAATTCGTCTGTTACGCAATATTCAGAGACTACTAGTACGACTTAGTTGCATGTGCAAGTTCCGAGGTTCACGTCTATCATATAAATGCCATTAGATCATAGTAGGGTAAATGCGGGAGAGTTGCGGCGGAGGGAGAGACGCCGCGTTTCACGTATTTCAATGATTACGCTATAACATAGGCAAACAGGTATGCCCACATTCAAAGGTCATCATTTAGTGAACGGTTATAACATCGGACGTGTTTGTTTTCTAAAATATCGCTTGCAATCCTTGAATTTACGACGGTAAGGTAAATTTTTTTTTAGCAAAATTTTAAGTACTGTCCTAATAAGTGTGGTTCTTTGCAATGTGGTAGTTTTTTTTCACATTCGTCTGTTTTATTCAGTATTTTGGGGTTATGTTTATAGGTGCCATGCCGTATTTTGTTGCATTTTAAATCTGTGAGCTTGATAATCAGGTGCGGCATCTCCCCCAACAAAAAGGACACTTGCCGCATTTTCAAGAAGACCGAGAAAAAATTCAATGGAGTGACAGCGATGATGAACCTCTAGCCAAAAAGAAAAATGAAAACCAGGATCTCTGCGTGGAATGCTTCGAAGTTTACGCAATAACAACTAAAAAAGTGGATTGGCTACAATGTATTAAATGCTTAAAATGGCTACATGCAATGTTTACACGAGTCGTGTAAACATTGCTACATGTCACTTGCACCATGTATGGTGAAGTTTGTAACATCTGTTCCAGACTCGTAAAAAAAATGAAAATTAGAGGTTTTTTAGAGAAACGGTTACAGCGGCGTATCTTCTATTTTCACACGGCATCTCCCCCAGCAGTGTGGGAGAGATGCCGACTTTAATTAAAAAATATATTTTTTTGCTATGTTCATGTTTTCTTACATGTATTTTTTATTTTTATATTTTAATAAAGTTTAACGCAGTACCTGTGCATTGATTTATTTTGAAGAAAAAAATCTCGAGACTTACAGATGTTACAGCTAATTTTTCAAAAAGTGCGGCAACTCTCCCGCATTTACCCTACTTGTCTCTAAATATTGCGTACCAGACGAATTTATTTCAGCGTCATCTACCCCTCAGTGTGACAAAGGTCGCTGGCTGCCACTCTATATGGGTCATATACTCCTTAAAAAAAAATATTTCACATTTTCCATTTATTTGGGTCGCTATAAAAACATCCAAAATATTTATGTCGAAACGTGAAAAATTCGAAAAAAAAATGTCGAACTGTAATTTAGTCGTAAATAAAACAGTCGAATGTAAAATAGTCGAAAATAATTTAAACGAAACGGAGCTTTGTCTATCCGTAAAATTGTCGAAAAAAATAAAGTAGAAAATAATATAAACGAAGCTTAATTTTGTCGAGTCGTCAAAATATCGAAAGGTAAAAGCATCGAATCGTAAGATTATCGAAACGGAGTCGATTTGCAGAATAACCGAACCGTTAAAAAATCGAATCATAAAAGCCGTCAAAAAGGCGAAAAATGAAAAAATAGAAAAATAATAGAGAAGAAAGCAATTCAAGCGAAACCTTTTTTTGTTGATCCGGAAAATTGTCGAAAATAATAAAGTCGAGATTAATTTAAACGAATCGTAATTTCGTCGATCCGTAAAAATATCGAAAATAATAGATTCAAAAATTAAAAAACGAAAAATCATAAAAACGTATTTTTGTCAAAACGCAAAAAGATCGAACCGTAAAAAAGTCGAAAATAAAGGTGCGACGTTGACATATTTAGCAAAATTTCTTGGCTAAATTCGTTAAACTGGCGGTGACGCGTTAAGTTTGGATAGGCTCTTAGGTTAGGCTAGTATGATGTAACAGTGCACTTGGTAACATGGGGAGTTTTCGGCAGCTGCGTTATAGAATCGACGAGTTTCCGATTCGACATTTTTTACGCTTCGACCTTTTTACGTTTCGACATAATTATGTTTCGATGATTTTACGTTTCTTCTCCATTGCGTTTAATTTTCAATAAATTCTAACTATATTATTTTTTTTATTTTTCGACATTTTTATTTTTCAACTTTTTTACAGTTTGATCTTTTTGCAAATCGACTTAACTCCGTTTCGATGTTAACGTTTCGACATTTTAACGAATCGATGAAATTACGCGTTGAATAAATTATTTTCGACTATGAATATATTATTTTCGACAATTTTACGGATCGACAAAAGTACTAAAAAATTCTGAAACCTCCCTTAACCGGACACAATCCTCTAACAACAAAACGGAGCGATGCATGATATGGGCATACATATTATGTAGTATGTTGGCAACGATGCACTCTGCAGCTGGGGAATTTTCTTTTTCCGTTTTAATACGGAGACTATCACATCATTATTTTATTCGGCGGGACTTCTGTGTTTATTTTTATTGTTCAGTTGGGTAGTAATAGATCTCTTTGAAATAGCGCCTAGTAAAAAACTTCTAAGTTTACGTGAAAAAATGGAAGCTGTCAACGTTTCGGACAAGAAACATCTATATATATAAAGTTTAATATCGGAAAAACTCAGGCAGTGGAAATTGTTAATATATCTGAGGGCACGGCAGTGCCTCGCCAAGTTCGCGCGCCGTAACCATCTTTTCTTGAAACATTTCAACCGATATTTGACCTACCTAAAACTCTACTTCGGAATGAGCTACGAATCTCAAACTTTGCACAGTCGTAGATCTCCATAAAGTTAACAACTCCTCCAAGTTTCATGGAATTCCATAAAGTAGTAAAGTAGTTACGAAATTTCAGAAAACGTCCAAATTGCCACTCACTCACTCACTCACTCACTCACTGAAATTTGGCAGACTGATAGCAATGACCAAACCCCTGGAGAAATCATAAAACCCCAAAATTTTAATTTACTCCCCTCCTCTATACATTTAAAGTTATGTAAAAGTATCATCGCCCACTTCCAGAAATGCTAGAGAGTTGAGCTTTGGCAGAATGATAGGAACTATGATAAAACTATAGGAAAAAATCAAAAAACCCCACAAATTTAATTTACTCCCCTCCCCTATACATTAAAAGTTATGTAAAAGTAGCATTGCCCACTTCCAGAAATGCTAGAGAGTTGAGCTTTGGCAGACTGATAGGAACTATGATAAAACTATAGGAAAAAATTAAAACACCCCAAAATTCTAATTTACTTTCCTCCTCTATAAATGTCCAGTTAAGTAAAAGTAACATTGCCTACTTCCAGACATGCTAGAGAGCTGAGCTTTGGAAGACCGATAGTAACTATGATAAAGTTATAGAAAAAAAACACCACAAAATTCTAATTTACTTCCTTCCCCTATAAATGTAAAGTAATGTAAAAGTAACACTGCCCACTTCCAGAAACGTTAGAGAGCTGAGCATTGGAATGCTGATAGAAATTATGATAAAACCATGGGAAAAAATTTAAAAAGTCCAATATTTTCATTTACTCTCCCCC
This sequence comes from Aspidapion aeneum, assembly GCA_963576565.1. Taxonomy (NCBI): domain Eukaryota; kingdom Metazoa; phylum Arthropoda; class Insecta; order Coleoptera; family Brentidae; genus Aspidapion; species Aspidapion aeneum. The sequence continues at coordinate 121,213,356 of OY755040.1, forward strand.
CTATACATGTAAAGGTATTAAAAGTAACATTGTGCACTTTCAGAAACGCTAGAGAGCTGAGCTTTGGAAGGCTGATAGGAACTACGATAAACAGAGTTTTGATACAATATTCCGCATATTTTACTACTTTAAAAATTAAGTATTATCCAATTCCTTTAAAAAAGAAGTGAATCATAACAAAAATATTGAGCAATTCCACGCCAAGTCATCCAATTTACAAAAAAAGTGTTGCCGTGACATTTAATTTTTTCTTTAATCATGCTTACTAAATGAAACAGCTTATGCTTAACCACTTTTGCACAATTTTAGATTTTTTAATCCAATTAGTCTGTTGTACACGCATTTGAAATGTCTAAACCGGACAAAATGGGACTTTAAAGAAAAAAATTATGCTCATAGTAAACAGCACCTAAAAAAAATTAACCTATAGTTTTAAAAACATGCATAAAAGTAGTTTTCAAAAAAATGTGATGTTTAGCAAAATCTTTTATACTGGCCTAATTAGCGCAATTTAGAGAATTTCCAAAATACGCAGAAATTTCCGAAGTTTCCATATTTTTTTGGGGTATAAATGTAATGTTTTCTTAAATTTTTGATACAGTGTTGGAAAGCTATACTCAAGGACTTTATCTTCCTTGTATAAAACATATTTAAAAAGTAGACGTTACGTTGGATTTCCTCGGAGAAGTTAAGAATGTCTGGGAAATCCCTCAACTTCAGCATCAAAAATGACCCTGTCTATCGTGGTGCTGGTGGTAATCAAGTAGGGTAAATTTTGCACTTCATATACTTTTTAAAACAAGAATAAAAAATCTGGGTCTGTAATCCTTAAGGTCACTACACATTTTTTTGTTATTTTAATATTCTTAGTGATTAATTGTGTTAAATTGCATCACAAATTACAGGCGTGGAACTGCGGGCGGGGGGGGGGGGGGGGGTGCCCCCCCCAATCTGAAACTTTACTCAGTTTTGACACATAGAATACACCTCCTGGTCACTATGCAAAATAGTTTTGTGAAATATTTATTATGATATTTTCCCCCAAAATAAAGTTTCTAGATCCGCCCCTGCAAATTAAGGTTTATCAGAAGGTAAAGTTTATTTATATGAGCACTTTCCAATAAATTATATTCTAAACTCTCTTCATAAGGTCACTACACAAATTTTTTTAAAGTTTATTTACTTTTTTATTAGTTACCTACTGTCATATTTAAAAAATCGGAAAAGAAGTTGAGTTCTATAATTTCAGAAACCGAACAAATTTTTTCTCTGAGCTTGAAGTAAATTTAGCATCTATAGTTAAATCATCCAGAGGAGTGAAAGAATGGTGTCTAGTTGTTGTTTGTTTGAGATTTTAAACAAAAAACAAATCGTTCGAAAAAGCCAAGTACGCGAAAATGGCATTCCGTAAAAAGAATTGAGATAAAAGTAAAGCCAAGTTCTCCAATACAAATTTCAAAATGAAAGGTTCTTACTAGTTTGAAAATGTTTTTTTAAATATATATATATATATATATATATCAAAACTTCGCTGTTTTCTCTCTTAAGCGGACACCTCCAATAAGCGGACAAAATCGACGAAACCGTGAGTGTCCGCTTATAGGAGGTTTCACTGTATTTCCTATTGAAAGATACGTGGGATTTCTATAAAGTCTGCAGATCTCAATCTTCTAAATCTAAACGTCCGTTAGCATCGTATAAATGGGCCGAAATCACGCCATTACGCTGTTATACAACCACTATTTTTTACTAAATTTCGCCATCCGCATTTTGACTATGGCAAAAATAGGAATATTAGGTCAGGGTGACATCTCTTTAGCCCAAAAATATTTTAATATGTACAGGGTGTCCCAAATTCGATGTTTGTGGGGGGTTTCCGGTATTCTCAGAGGAGCTGGGAAAAAACTGACTTTGCGGCGCCCAAAATTTAAGAGAAGCTTAAAGGTCAAAACCGCATCTTGATATAGCAATCTGTTTTTAGGGGTAATTTTGAAAAGTCTGCATTTTGGGAGGAGGTCTATAACTTTTTTATTTAGGAAAATTTTGATTTCGTGTAAAGAGCTTTATTATAATCTTTTCCCTAAAGAATTTACATATAAAAACAGTTTTTATATATCTTTCTCAGTTTTTAAGATATTACATAAAGTTATAATTTTTCTTTTTATTCAAATCATAAAATCAGCGTCAAATTACCTTTAGAATGATGTGTCACACTCAATATTTATTTTAGCTCACACCTATACTATACTATAGTAGTGTGAGCTATGGTGATCCTAATTTTTTCGAGAAAAAAAAAGTTGCTCCGATTTCAAAAATTTTTATATATCTTTGCGTTTCAGATGATTTTGAAACTTTTTTGTTGCGCCGTCTGTCTGTCTGTCTGTCTGTCTGTATGTCTGTCTGTCTGTCTGTCTGTCTGTATGTCTGTAACGACCAACGCGCATAACTCAAAAACCGCTCGGCCGATTTTAATGAAATTTGGTACCTAGGCTGGGTCTTGGGTCGAGATGGTCCCATTTAAAAATGAACAAAATCCACCGAACACAAACCAAATAAAAGGGTGGGGGTAGATTTAAAAAATTAGAGTTTATGTGAAAATATGGCGTGTGTGATATCAAACGAAAGGTAATTGAGTCTGGAGTTAAACAAAATACATTTTAATTTATTTAAAAAAAAAGGGTGTGGGTATATTTCAAAAATTCGAGTTTAAGTGAAAATATGGCGTGTGTGATATCAAACGAAAGGTAATTGAGTCCGGAGTTTAACAAAATACATTTTAGTTTTTACTTTTTTTAAGGGTGGGGGTAGATTTTAAAAATTTGACTTTAAGTCAAAACATGGCTTGTGTGGTATCAAACAAAAGGTAATTTAGTCTGGAGTTGAATAAAATATATTTCAGTTTTTAGTTATATTAGCTTACACGTAAACTATAACTATAGTACCTAGTGTGAGCTTAGGGGCCCATATATTGGCAGAGTATTTATTTTGTTTTAACCTATATTTTTGTTTTTTTAAATATTTTGTTATTTCTAATTATTTATTAATTTGATTATTTTAAACTATTTTCAACCCAGTCATAAAATTAAATTATAAATTAAAAATTAAAAAAATATTTGAATTTGATTAAACGAAATTTTACTCTGATTTCATAAATCGAATAAAAAGAGGGTAATTCTATAAGGAAAATAACAACTTTATGCAATATCTCAAAAACTAAAAGAGATAGATATAAACCGTTTAAATCTGTGAATTCTTCAAGAAAATCTATACAGCAGCATAGCAGCTCTTTACATAAAAACAAAATTTCCATAAATAAAAAAGTTATAGACCCCTCTTCCAAAATGCCGGCTTTTCAAAAACTCCCCATAGCTTAAAAACGGCTTGCTATATCAAGATGAATAAATTACAAAAAAAAATTTACTTATAGGTAAAATATTGTACCTAACACATGCGGAAAGTGTCTTTACCACCCTTGACGGCTTGAATGGCGTCTCGTGCGGTAAAGTATTATTTTCCGCACTTGTTAGGTAAATAACTATTACTGGTTTGGAAAATATAATTTTTTAATTAAACTGACTACAATTTCCTGTTGGACAAAAATATAGCAACAAACATTTATCTCCTCACCTTTTCAAAGCCTTGGATATTTAGTTTGAGTTACTTATGTTAAACTGATAATTGGTATAGTAACTAATGAAAATTTTAAGTATGGGTCGTGCGAAAGCAGTTACAATCGATAATAAAAATCAATTTATTAAAATGTACAATTAGGGTATCAAGTAAGCCGAAACAGCTAAAAATTCATTATTACTAGACGACTGTGCCTGAAGGGGAGAAGACTAGAGATATCATAAAAAAATTAACCCAAAGCTAAGTTCACCCCGTCTGGGAAAACAGACGGTAATTGAACTAAAACAAAGGAAAAAAATCGGCAACACGCTAGAAGCTTACCTTCTTTCATTTAGCAGCAGTTCCACATTTCACTCGCGGCACAAACATCAAAACAAAATTTAAGGTTAGGTTTTCCCAAAAATTCAAATAAAAACAAAAAGAAAAAACAACTGGTAGCACTAAACAATTACATGATGATGATGATGATGATGATGATCTTAAAATCACCTGACGTCAAAGAAAAGCATCTAAAAAACTTAATCGTAGTATCAAAATAATGTATAAAAATAACTTATTTATTCCATTAACAAAACTCTTCGCAGGATTGACAGAAGGTTGTCACTGTGGAAAAATTCCAGAATTGTAAAAAGGTTTAACCTGTTACTTCATCATCCAGGAATTTAAGGTCCGGGTAACACCTCTTTATACTCAAAAGTATAGTAAATTAGTTTTTTTTTGCCGTTAAAATAAACTTTAAATTTACATGTAAATATATTTAAAAGGTAAATTCTGAAAGTCAGCTTCTCCCTTTGACCATGTATAGAAGAAAAATGAGAAAGGTTAGTGTACAAATTTTTGTAATGAAAGCGAAGTAGCAATCCTAAAGGAAAGTAAAGATTTTTATTAAAAGCGGAACATTTGTGTAACAGTTTCTTAATTATGTCCTTTGTCTTATATTTTAACTGTTTTGTTTGCAACTGAGACCCTTTTGGCTATTGTTTTTTGGGTCTAGTGATACCTTGTTGTAAAGATCTCTTGAATATTTTTACAACAAAATAAATTTTTTTAAAATCTAACGATTAGTTTTGAGAAATGTGCTTTTAAATAAAACATGGGTCTATAAAATACAAATTAAATCAGAAAAATAGAAAATTTTGATTTAGGTTTTTTTGAATCAGTCCATTAAAGGCAAATATCCCAAAAACTCAATGATAGATTTTTGAGAATTTTATAGAGTTATAAAGACATTTATAGCCTATCGCACCGACTTTTTTTTCATTGCTTAGCCTAAAGTGTTCCTTATTTCGTCATATTATGATTATATTAAGAAACTTTTTAAGCTAAGGCACCGAAAAAAAAGTCGGTGAGATGGACCCTTAGTCAACCTTCTGTTGGCTTCTTTTTGTTTGCAATCGATCTTTTCATTGATCGATATATATATTAGTTTATTCTCGCCTGCTCTTATTCTAGTTTCTCTCGTATCTCGGTAGATAGAGCTTCTTGCGAGGGTTTTCTCACTATAGACATAGGATTAGAGACAAAACCGTCTAATTAACTTCGCAAGGGTGTCACATTGACCAAGCAGTGTTCTGAGAAGTCCTATAAGGAAGAAACAGTTAACTGTCAACACTTATTAGGTGTCCATTAGATCTTGGACCCCAGTGAGGTTAAGCTTTGGAGCTATCCACGGAAAAATATAAAGGGAGTGCGTGCTAGAAAAATTTCAAGATAGGCCCCTTTGCAAATAAAATCGACGTGATTTGGCGTTTTTTAAATTTTCTAATAGTTTTTAAGGAAATCCAGATGGATCATTTTTAATGTTACACCTTGTATAAACTTTTTCAGGTACCTCACTATTAAATTTAAAATAGAAATCTAACCTAGTATATATAGCCCAAGATCTTGAAAAAATTACTACTTGTTTGTGTAACAGTTTAAAAAAATAAAGTTTATTTTCCTGCTCTTGTTGATCGGTAGTGAATTCACCGTAAACAGAAAAACAATAAAAATTGAGAGGGTGATAAAAATTTTGCGGTATTTATGTAGTAAGTTCAGGGCTGGATTAACGGCAGGGAAATCCGTTCGATAACTCCGGGACGCATTTTATTCAATATTCAAATATTTCAATTTTGGTAATTTTGTTAGTTAGGTCCCTTTGTGAGAAAGGCGACGATCATTCTGTGATCGCAAGTCGAATCATGCCAAGCGTTAAATTCTAAACCCCATTAGGGGACGGCCGGGCAAGACGGACACAGTGTGCCTAAATGAAGTATAGGTTACATAAAAATGGTTCCAAAACTAGTTGCATATTTTGAATATGGACTATTTCGTGACTTCAGAGCCATATTCATATAAATCCTAGCTGATCCTTGTCTCGAAATTTTATCAATTTTTTGCCTTTTTTCTAGTTAGTCTAGGCGCTGGCTCCTGTCACGTGTGACCTAATATTTGCGCTAAGTTTGACTGCGGGGCTTTGTTAAGCACCCATAGTAATATAACAAAAGTTTGGTCACGTAGTCGAACTCATGGTCGTCGTCGAAAATGGCCACCAAATTAAAATATTTTTTGTTTTAAGCATATCTTCCTACCCAATGGTCCTATTTTAATTTTGTAAAGCTGGTTTTACTCCTTTTTGAAAGGCAAACAAATTTTGTCATAACACATTTTTTGATAAATTACGTAGTTTTTGAGATATACCAAGATTATTAGCATTTCCGCTCGCAAAAGTGTTAAAATAATACCCATTCTCATTTTATTGTAAGTACAATATTATTGACATTTTTGTTTTTTGTTACATAGAAGGCTTCAAACCTTTCACAGAAGAGAATATAGACTATATGTTTTTAAAGTTGGATGGTACTCCTAAAGACTGCCTTAAAGAAAGTGGTTTCTGAAACTGTTCACAATATTATAGAAAAAGTCAATTTGCAGCGAAACGATGCATCCTAGCGAAAAACGATAAAATAAATTTTTTATAGTACTTTTAATTTTGCTTCTTCTGATGTATCACTTAGCATCCTAGCTTCAATAGTTAGCTGTACAAGCCAGCTTAACTATACAATTTTGTAAAAATTCTATGTTTTCGCTTCAAAATCGATCTTTTTTTTTTAACTGTAAAAGATATGACATTGATCAGAAGAGGTGGAATGAAAAGTACTATAAAAAATTATTCTTAACGTTTTTCGCTAGGATGCATCGTTTCGCTGCAAATTCACTTTTTGTATAATCTAGTGAACAGTTGTAGAAACCACCCTCTATAAAGCAGTCTTTAGGGGTACCATCCATCGAACTTTAAAAACATAAAGTCAATATCCTCTTATCTGAAAGGTTTAAACCTTTATATGTAACAAAAAAAAAAACAAATGTCAATAATATTGTAGCTACAATAAAATGAGCATGGGTATTATTTTAATTCTTTTTCGAGCGGAAATACCAATAATCTTGGTATATCTCAAAAACTACTTGATTTATTAAAAATTGTGTAATAATAACATTTATTTGCCTTTAAAAAGGGAGAATAACAATCCTTAAAAAATTAAAATCGGATCACTGGGTAGGGAGATACGCCTAAATAAAATCTATCAATTTGGCGGCAATTTTCAAAGATGGCGCCCAAACGACCATGACTTCGACCACGTGACCAAACTTTTTATATACACCTATGGGTGCTTAACAATGTCACACAGTCAAACTGAGCGCACATATTAGGTCACACGTGACAGAAGCCAGGGCCTAGATTAGCTAGAAAAATGGCAAAAAATTGATCAAATTTCGAGAAGAGGATCAGCTAGGATTTACAATTAGTTTTTGGAACCATTTTTATGTAACCTATACTTCGTTTAGTCACACTGTGCGGATATGATAAGTTCGAACATAAAAAATACAGTCGAACCTCTATAACTCGAGCCTGAAGGGACAACCAAAACAGTTCGAGTTATGGAGAGTTCGAGTTATAGAAACTCGAGTTACATAGGTTAAAATACATGTAAAAAGTGCAGGGACCGCTTAAAAGGTTCGAGTTATAGAGGGGTTCGAGTTATAGAGGTTCGAGTTAGAGAGGTTCGACTGTACTAGTAAAAAATATATGTTTTAATACCTTCCTTTTTAAACAATTATTGAGCACCTTAACTAATTTAAATAAACATACCTAAAACTTAGTTCTAAATATAACAAAAATTAAAACTAATAAAATGCACATTCTTCATTATGCCCGACCAGGGATAAACTATTGAATTTTTTTTCTTCGACGACAAAGCCTCTAATTTTTGCCAGTGTCCATCTACCACGAAAGAAATACAGGGGGGGGAACTTAGGGGCCATTATGCAGTAGGTGATAGAGGAGGTTATTTTCGAGAAAAATGTTTATATACCATGGGGGTCAATACACGTTTTTAAGATATAGCATTTTTAAAGTTAGAGGAGTGAGGGGAAAAGGATTTTACAAAAAAAAAGAAAATCAGTCACAGCCAGCTAAATACCTAGCTTATCGTGATTCAAAAATGTGGTATTCCTTTTTTTGATAAAATTACAAGTTGAGGAGATACAGGCTGTCAAAGTAACCTCCAAAAATCTATAAAAAATAAAGATAAAAAAAAAAATTTTTTGCTTACTTATTCTTTTAAAAAATATAAATAATATTTTATTATTATGTCTCGCTAGAGACTTGTTTTTATTAATAAAAAATATATATTAAAAAAACATTGCGTTTAACAAACATGGCATCCATAAAAGTTAATACCAAAAAAATAGTTTTTTCTAAAAAAAAAATTAACCGCCTAATTTTTTTTTTATTATTTTTATTTCAATTTATCGCTCTGGTTCTAATACACGACTTTACCCAATTTCATATTTTTACTGGGTTTTCTAAAAGTTATTATCAAAAAAGTTTAAAAAATCGCCAACTGTGATGCTCTGTATCTCGACAAACAAGGAGTTTTGACCCATGCATTATAGGAACTTTTTTATCAGACGTGACCACCACCTGTTGGCCTAAATTATGGGACAACCTGTATATCAAGCTGTAGTAACTTAATACAAATAATCCAGTCTTGAATCTTTCACTAAAATTTGTTAAAAGTCAGGAAGATATTTTATTTTTATCTACAACACTATAATAACCGAAAAACGTACATAACCTATGAAACTTTTCCACGTGGCTGATGACTCAGTTATGCACCTACTCAAAAAGAATACGTGCTTATATTTTCGCTGTAGGTACATGCGTTGTTGCAAAAATAAACTGCATTATTCTTCTTAGCCGCCCTATCCGTCTTGCCCGTCCGTCCCCTATAGAATGAAAGAGAACCGTAACTACAACACAGCAGCCAAACCGAACCTTTTCCTTAGTTCAATATAAACTATACAGCGTGTCCCATTTTCGATGGGATTAAATGGGAAACTCGGTTATTATTAAAGATATCAATTTCTGATTGCACCTTACCGTGCTCTTTTTTTGGGCCCCTAAAAGTTGTGTAATCAGATTTTTTCTATACCCCGTAGTTTCGCTAATACAGGGAGTTTTTGAAAAAATCGTATTTTTAATAATTCCTTTATTTGGCTTATTTTGAAAGATATTTTTCTGTAAAAACCTTTTTATGGCAACTTTGTTAGATGATGATAAATATCATATCTCAAAAACTAAACAATATTTTAAAAAGTTGACAACGTCATTTTTTTCCTCTCACAAAGTTGCCATAAAAAGGTTTTAACAGAATAAAAATATCTTGCAAAATAAGCGGAAACCACGGAGTACAGCAAAAATCTGATTACTCAATTTTTAAGGGCTCAAAGAAAGAGCACTGTTAGAGAGTCTCCTGTTATAGTTTTGTGTTTGTTATTTATATTATACCTGTTTTGTCAGATTGTTTTTAAGAATTTTGATTTTGATAGTTGTCAATAGAGAAAAAAGTTCTAATCAAATTGTTTTTTTATAGTTTTAAACAGTTTTTGGTATATATAGAATTCATAGAATAATAGAAATATTTACATTTGGTCCTTCGAACTACGGAACAGCTCTATAGAAGATAGTCCACAAAGAAATTTATAGAAATAATCTTTGAACATTGAAATAATCATGAGTCAAATTTCAAAAGAAAATAATGGTAAAGAAAATATAAATAGTAAAGAGTTGAACAGTTTAGAACTTGCTAGTGAATGTAAAGGTTTCTCAAACAAAGAATTTGATAGGAAAAGTAAGTCATTAGTTAGCCAAAAAAGTGAAAGTCAAAAGACATGTAGAACTGCTAAAACCTCTTCAAGCAAAGAAAGGTTATTACTAGAAATTCAAAGAAAGAAAGAATTAGCTATTTTACAACAAGAAGAAGAACAGGAAATAATTGACGCTGAAAAAGAAAAAGAAAGAATCCAACAAATGGAAAGAAAAAAGAGACAAAAAGAACGAGACCTTCGTAGGGAAATAATGGAAATGGAATATCAGTTAAGTTTGAGGGATGTAGATTCATCATCTAAAAGTCAGATAAGTGTTAGTAATAAGTTCGATGAAGTAAAAAGTACAAAAAGCAGCCACTTTTTGGATGTAATTTGTGAAGAAGATATAGATAAAGTTGGACCTTGGCTGGAAGATAATAAAAACAAATTTTGTATTCACTCAGAAAACCCTTTAAATGAAAATATACATCAAACACCAAACAATATAGAAAACTTCTCTGTAAGCGAGAAAACACAATTAGAGAAACTCATGCTAAGGCAAACAATTGACAAAGAACTACCCGTATTTACAGGAACCATAAAAGATTGGCCTAATTTTTACAATCAATATAAACATACTACTAATATACTACAATTATCAGAAGAAGAAAACATTTGCAGACTTAGAAAATGCCTAAAAGGAGATGCCAAAAAAGCAGTGGAAGGTTTACTTATTTCCACCACAGTAAAAGCTACTTCAGTGATAAATGTTTTAACAGAAAAATATGGTAGACCAGATATTATTGTAAGAACACTAGTACAAGATGCAAAAAATATGTCAATTGTACGAACGAACGATTTTGCTGCTTTAACATCTTTTTATGAAACTGTAAACAATTTATATTTGACTCTCGAGTCACTTAATATGCAAAATTATCTAACATGTCCACAGTTATTAGATGAACTCATGCAGAAATTGCCTTATGGTATGCAGCTTTCTTGGGGTGAGAAAATTTCATTTAAGGAAGGTCAATACACCCTAAAAGATTTTAAGGATTGGGTAGCTATTAAAGCTCGAGCTTGTACATATGTTCAAGGATCATCCAAGCCTAATAATGATAAATTTAAAAGAACCATGTTGGTCTCAAATCAGAAAACTAGAAATTGGACTGAACAGTGCATTGCCTGCTCCGAAAAACATAATTTAGAAAATTGTTCCAAATTTCTAAAAATGAGTGTAAATGACAGATGGAAATTTGTTAAAGAACACAAAGCTTGCTATTGTTGTTTGAAAAATACACATCGTATAGTTAATTGTAGAAATAGACAAGATTGTGATGTTTCACACTGTAAGAAGAAACATCACAAACTTCTTCACTTTGAAACTCAAAAATCATCCGAACTAAGTTTACATAATGCTAAAAATAAAGAAGAAAATATTCAAATAAAATCAGAGAATTTAGAACCAATGCCATCTACTTCACAAATGGTTGGGCACATGCTGAAGAATGAACATAATGAAATAATTTTAAAAGTTGCTCCAGTAATTTTGAAAACAGATACAAAAGAAATACAGACCTATGCAGTTTTTGATGAAGGCTCAACAATAAGTTTAATTGACGAAGAATTAGCAACTTCGCTTGATTTAAATGGTCCTAAAAAATGTTTAAATTTAAGATGGACAGACAAAAATACAAATAAACAGACATTTTCAACTTTAGTCAACTTTAAAATATCCAATACCCTGGATCAAGAGTTTTTCCAAATGAATGATGTTTATACAATCCCAGACATGGACCTTCCAGTTCAAAATATTAGTTTGAAGTCACTTCAAAACAAATGGAAACATTTACAAAACGTAAACTTGATTGATTTAAATGGAGCCCACCCTAAAATTTTAATAGGCCAAGATCACGCTGACCTTATTACGACAAGACATTTGATAGAAGGTCCGAAAAATTCTCCAACATTATCTTATACCAAGTTAGGTTGGATAGTGCACGGAAAGTCTGGATTTTTTAAAGGTCGCCTAGATATCAATCTACACATCAGAGTGGAAGAGAGGGATGAAGAGCTGCATAAACTAGTAAAAAGCTTTTTCACATTTGAATCACTAGGCGTAAAGCTTCAAACAAAACAGTCTAATGAAGATGAACAGGCAGAAAATATTATTAAAGAAGTTTCTCGAAGAAAAGATGGAAGATGGGAGACTGGCTTATTATGGAAAAATAAGAATGAAATTCTACCAAATAGCAAACCCATGGCACATAAAAGATTTGAATTTATTGAGAAAAAGATGTCCAAAGACCCTATTTTTGCCGAAGCTTATGCTAATAAAATAACAGAATATGAAGAAAAAGGTTACGCAAAAAAATTGACCAAACAAGAAACTCAAAAAGAATCAGAGAAAACATGGTATTTACCACATTTTGCAGTGGTTAATCCAAACAAACCTGGAAAAATTCGATTTGTATTTGATGCTGCGGCTAAAGTAGAAGGACAAAGTTTAAATGATTTTCTGCTTAAAGGTCCTGACTTATACAATTCACTAGTCAGCATGATATTTAAATTTAGAGAGAAACCCATTGCTTTTTCTGCCGACATTAAAGAAATGTTTCACCAGATTTTAATAAGACCAGAAGATCAAAATTCTCAGAGATTTTTATTTCGAAAAAGTCCCGAAGATCCTTTAGACACTTACGTAATGCAAGTTATGATATTTGGTGCCATTTCATCGCCTTACTGTGCACAATACATTAAAAACCTAAATGCTCTAGAGTTCAAGACACAATATCCTCAAGCAGTAGAGGCGATAGAACATAGGCATTACATGGATGACTATTTAGACAGCAAAGAATCCACAGATCAAGCTATAAAACAAATTGATGAAGTAATTAAAATTCATCAAGCAGGGGGCTTCGAATTAAGAGGATGGGTGTGTAACTCTCAACAGGTCTTTGACAAAATTCCACCAGAACTCAGAAGCGATGAAAAAATTTTGGAAGATACAACTTGCCAACAAAGAATATTAGGTTTAAAATGGGAACCAAGAGAAGATATGTTACTTTTTCCATTATCATTGCATAAAGTGTCTTTAGAGGTTATTTCGGGAGAAAAAATACCTACCAAGCGAGAATTATTAAGAGTCATAATGTCTCTTTTCGACCCATTGGGGCTTTTAAGTCATTTTGTAATAAAAGCAAAAATTTTAATGCAAGAAGTCTGGAAAAGTGGTATACAATGGGATCAACAGATTACAGATTTACAGTTCAAGAAATGGTCAACATGGTTGTGTGGTTTAGAGAAAATTAAAGAACTTAAATTTCCCAGATGTTACAACCTAGAATACTTTCAAGTTAGAAACATAGAACTTCACATCTTTTGTGATGCAAGCGAACAAGCATGTTCAACAGTAGCATATTTTCGATTTGAACTACACGAAAAAATTCTTGTTTGCTTGATTATGGCAAAAACACAAGTGTCCCCCTTAAAGTCGACAACTATACCCAGAAAAGAACTTCAAGCAGCTTTGATGGGTAGCAGATTAGCTAAAAATATCAGAAGCGAGCACACACTCAAAATTAACAGAACATTTTTATGGTCAGATTCAGTAACTGTTTTATGTTGGCTACGATCAGAAACTAAGAATTTTCCAATTTATGTCAATCACAGAGTAGGAGAAATTTTAGATAATACAAACGTTTCACAGTGGAGATGGATTCCTTCTAAATTAAATGTTGCTGATGATGCCACTAGAGATGACAAAGAAGCTGATCTGAACGAAAAAAGTCGATGGTTTAACGGTCCAGAATTTTTGCTACAACCGCCATGTTTCTGGCCCGAGGAAGAATTGCTTATTGGACAACAAAAACAAGAAACAATTTTGCTTCACTATGTACAGGAAAAAATGTGTCTTCCAGAAGCAACTAGATTTGCGTCATATTTAAAACTTTTAAGATCAACAGTTTATGTCTTAAGATTTATTAGAAAATATAAGACAAAGAATGATTGTACCAAAAATATTTTGTGCGATGAAATTACTAAAGCAGAGAAAATTTGGTGCCTTAAAGTTCAAAAGGAGTCATTCCAAGAAGAGTATAAAATTTTGTCCAAAGGAAAAAATGTTGAAAAAAGCAGTAGAATTTACAAATTATCACCGATGCTAAATAATGGATTAATTTGTATTGATGGCAGACTTGACAGTTCCCCTGAATTGGCTATAGAAACAAAATATCCCATCATTTTAGAAAATAAACACCAATTTACGAGACTTTTAGTTGATTACTATCATAAGAAAAACAAACATGCAGGGATCGATTTAGTTTTTAATGAAATAAGACAACGATTTTGGATAATAAATGCAAGAAAAACAATAAAGTCAGTAATAGATGATTGCTACTTTTGTAAAATTAGAAAAGCAAAAGCCCTGGTGCCTGAAATGGGAAAACTACCAATAGAAAGAACAACAAGACCACCAAGAGCTTTTACTTATACAGGAATAGATTACTTTGGACCCATGCAAGTATCAGTCGGAAGAAGGAAAGAAAAGAAATATGGAGTTCTATTCACTTGTTTGTCTGTCAGAGCGATTCACATTGAGATAGCTGACAGTTTAAATACAGACTCAGCTCTATTAGCAATCAGGAGATTTATATCAAGACGTGGACAGCCTGTCATTATTTATTCTGACAATGCAACCAACTTTAAATCATCAGACAAAGAAATGAAACAAGCGTTAAAAAATGTAGATTTTGAAGTTTTAGAAAATAAATTAGTAGCGGAAGAAATCCAATGGAAGTTTATCCCACCGGCGGCACCGTCAATGGGAGGAGCTTGGGAGAGAATGGTTAGAAGTGTAAAAGAAACGTTAAGAATTATTCTTAAGGAAACAAATCCAAGATTCGAAGTTTTGAATACTCTTTTAACTGAGGTCGAACACACAGTAAACAGCCGCCCATTGACGTATGTTTCCTCTGAAAATAGTACTGCCAGTATCACACCAAATAATTTTTTGATAGGAACGTCTAGTATTGCCAAGCCTATGGGTATTTTTCCAGAAAAGGTTGACTTAAGAAAACACTGGCGCTATTCACAACAACTTAGTGAACATTTTTGGAATAGATGGCTTAAAGAATATTTACCAACTTTAATTAACAGATCCAAATGGCTACAGAAAAATCGTAATATCCAGATAGGCGAACTAGTGGTAATAATGGACAATCAGTTACCCAGAAATAACTGGCCATTAGGTAAAATTACAGCTACATACCCCGGGAAAGATGGAAAAGTGAGGGTGGTTGATGTTAAAACCAGTAATGGAGAATACCGGCGTCCAGTAGTCAAAGTTTGCCCCATAAATAAATTAGAATTAACAGAAGAGTAGTGGTAGTAATCTTCAAGAGAAGTTTACTGAGGGGAGAAATGTTAGAGAGTCTCCTGTTATAGTTTTGTGTTTGTTATTTATATTATACCTGTTTTGTCAGATTGTTTTTAAGAATTTTGATTTTGATAGTTGTCAATAGAGAAAAAAGTTCTAATCAAATTGTTTTTTTATAGTTTTAAACAGTTTTTGGTATATATAGAATTCATAGAATAATAGAAATATTTACAAGCACGGTAAGGTGGAATCAGAAAATCGATATTTTTATTAACAACAAAGTTTCCTATTTAAACCCATCGAAAATGGGACACGCTGTACACTGTATAAAGATGTTTAAAAAAAATACATTTCCCCGGGCTCTTACTTCTGAACACGGCCCTGTCTAGCTTGAATCCCTCTTACGCGCTGAAGGACCGATCCCTTATTTATAACCCGCTTTTTTAGTATGTTGAGTTTTTATGTTTTTTGGTTTAAAAGATAAGATTCGTTTCCCATCATGTTTTATTGGTTTTGGAAGTTGATTGCATTTTCAAATCGGGGTAGTAGACTCGTCTCTTTTTCGATTAAAATCTAGGTTTGTTTTTTCTGTATAAGTTTCATATAGAGTCCATATTAAATGGTCTGTGGGCACCGGGGGACACGTTAGTGCCCCTCCAAGTTCGCGCGGAATCTGCTGTACCATCTTTTCTTAAAACACTTTAGCCCATATTTGACCTATCTAAAACTCTACTTTGGAATGAGTTACGAAACTCAAACAGTCGTACATCTTTATTAAGTTAATAATCCCTCCGCGTTTCATGGACTTCCATAAAGTAATAAAGTAGTAACGAAATTTCAGAAAACGTTGAAATTGCCACTCACTCTCTCACTTATCTACTCACTCATGTATAGATCAACAGAATTCTACTGTACTTCCAGACATGCTACAAAGCTGAAATTTGGCACACTGATAGAAATTATGACCAAAACCTTGAAAAACATCAAAAAACCTCAAAATTCTCATTCACTCCCCTCCCCCATACATGTAAATTTATGTAAAAGTAACCATGCTTTACTTCCAGAGGCGCTAGAGAGCTGAGCTTTGACAGACTGATACGAAATATGATAAAACTATATGAAAAAATTATAATAAAACATGTTTTTTTTGCAGATAGTCTATTCCTCGTGGCAAGCGTTCTGATCTTCACCAATCTGCAACCACTGCGATGCCACATAAAAGCACAATCCATGGATTGTTCCTTCAATTCCATGTGCACTTGCGTTCGAGAAGAGAACGATCTTAGTAAAGACCGTTTACAGAATGTCAATTGCATGGATATCCCGTTCTACAAGATGCCAAGTAAGTAGATAGAGCCTCACAAAATTGGGTATTTTGCTTTTCTATACTGCCTTCAATTTATTTGTTAATAAACAAAAAAAACTTGAAGCCTCCACCAATCTTCTGAATAAAGTGTGGTATATTATTATTCTTCTTATCTTGATTGAAATATATCATGTACTCAAATATTTCGCTGGCATTTTTAAGATAATAACCACAATACCCTAGCTGTATAGTTTTTGCAAAGTCAGTTGAACAAAGAGAAAAGCCGACCATCGGCATATCCTTTATAGAAAGTGACATGGGCGGCGGCAGATATACTTATGAAAATTATTTTATTTAATTATGGCGTAAACTAAAGAAATAAAAATAGATATAGTTTTTGCAAAGTCAGTTGAACAAAGATAAATCCGACCATCGGCATATCCTTTATAAAAAGTGACATGGGCGGCGGTAGATATACTCATGAAAATTATTTCATTTAATTATGGTGTAAACTAAAGAAATAAAAATAGATAATAAAACTTTCTATTCCTACACCTCTCGAAAAGCATAGCCAAAAGCAATTAAAAGCGCATCTCACAAAAATCTGCCCATCAGGTGCCGTGTATGCACCTGGGCTCGGTCGGTCGGAAAACAAATACTTTGTGGTCGGACCGCAAAGAGCTGCGCCTCTTCTCTGTCGGTGGGGTTGAAATTATACCAGGAAGATTTTATATGAATTTGGATAACTTTTGAAGGGCAGAATGAATCAAAATTTCATGAAATTGATAGAACCCCGTATTATGCAGGTGACTTTGCAAAAACTATAACTCATTATTCATCAGTAAAGTCCATTTTGTCATTAACACGTCGATTTTGTTTACGAGGGGGACACTTTTTTCTTGAAGTTTTTGTAGCACGAACCCTCTTCGAAGGGTATACTTAACCGAGACTTTACCGCTATATTTTGAATAGGGAAAGTGGGTCTAGTGATACCTTGTTTTGAAGCTCTCTTGAATATCTTTACAACCGTGTAAATTCGAAAATCTATCGATTAGTTTTTGACATATTTGCTTTCAAATTTTCAAATTTAACATCCCACATAGCACAATCACGTGTTTAACACGTTAAACAAGCGTGAGAAAAAAAAACGTTGATTTTAAAAGCTGCTAGAAAAAAACGTTTATTTCATATATGAAAACAAGCTTAATAGGTCATTCATTAACGTTTTAAAAAATAACTTTGCTAAAAAATGCGTTGTAATAACGCCATTATCAGATTAAAACAGCACTGTTTTTACGTTAGTTCCAAGTGAATTTTATCAACGTAAAAATCACATTAGATTCACGCCTTTTCTACACGAATTTTAAAACGCGACTTGCATGGCTTTTCTACCTAATAATTTTGAGATTTTACTAGCAGCAGCGCCACCTATTGTCGGCATTTTTCACTTTAACGAAATCTATCAGGCAGTGCTTTGGCCTCTAAACTCCAAAAACCTGTTAAGAAACTGATCCCTGATCCTTTACGATCACGACGCATCAGTCATTTAACCTGATAAAGACACATTAATACTCTGTGAAAATGTTTACTGTTAAAAAATCTTGTTTAGCTTTTAAAAAAAACATGATGTATATAGATAGATATATAGATATTTTCTCTTGCCTTGAGCGCCATCTTTAAAATTGTCTTGAAGTGTTGTAGTCTTAAACTAGTGGACTTTTATAACTTCATCTCTTTTAAGTTAAAAAAATGTTATTAAAACGTGACCAAAAAAGACGCAGAAAGTTTTAGAAGTCGTAATCTAGTGGCATTTTAGAATATGTTGTGGAGGACTTTTCAATTGTGAATTTGGTACATGAAAATAACGAGGGTAAAAAGCACGTTATATACACAGCACCAGAAACTTCAGCAAAAAATGGATTTTCATAGCTTGATTTCTCCTTGTTTTTAAGTTATCTTTAAGCATGTAGATTTAACGAAATAAATATGACATGGTATGAGGTTGTTTTCAAGTAAAAAAAAACTTTGTTATTTTTGTTCACGTTAATTTAATGTTGATGTTATTTTTGTGCTATGTGGGATGGAATGATAAAATAAAAATTAAATCCGAAAAATATTAAAGTCTAATTAAATTTTTCATTAGTCCATGGTAAATTTGAAAGTTTGAAGGCAAATCTCAAAAACTGATGGATAGATTTTTAAAATTTTTACACGGTTGTAAGGACGTTTACAAGGCCTTCAAAACAAGGTATCACTACACCCACTTTCCCTATTCAAAATATAGGGGTAGAGTTACCCCTCGAAGGGGGTTCGTACTACAAAAATTTCAAGATAACCAAAAAGTGTCCCCCTCGCAAACAATATCGACGTGTCCGAGCGTTTCTCCAAATTCGCACTCCAAATACCCAGAAAGGCCTCTGTTTCGATATTCGTGAAACACCCTGTATGTATTTTATTATATATCCGAAGATCCATAATCATTCTTTCTTTGCTTAGATAGAAACACCTTGTGTATTTCTTTACGTTAACAACATAAAAGTAAATAATTCTATTATTATTTCTATCCATTTTTATTTCCACTATGAATTTAATAGTTTTCTTTTCTACAAATATACAGTCGTATTTTCTTTTTTGTGAGTGCCACTTAATTTTTTATCAATAAATAATAACTACCACCAGTGGTGGATCCAGAATGTCCAGGGGGGACCGTCCAAGGAGGGAAGAAAACTCAAAACATTTTTTTTGCGGGATTTAATAAGAATTAGCTTTAAAGTTTTCGGCCTATGAATTGGGTATTTTTTTTCTGGAACTAAAATTTATAGGCTTTATGTCAAGGAGCAGCCCCTGAATCCACCACTGACTACCACTGTTTGTTTCTATTCTACTTTATTAAATATAAATAGGTATATAATTATACAAAAAACCGAAAAGCGAATTTATGTTGCTTAAGCCATCATGCATTATTTATTTTTGTTTTATTTTTTTCTGAATTTGTTGTTTTTTTATTGAATTATTGAACACCTTTTAGGATGGAAAGTGCTGCCTAGGGGATGTAGCTTTGTTATTGCCTAATACATAAATGTATAAAGGCATCAATACATTTTTGTTATATTTATTTTAATTATTTGTGCTTTCTTAATTGTTTTTACGTACGATCGTCCCTAAAAGAAAAAAATATATCGAGATCAGAAAAAAAGGAGGCGGACCATCTTTTCGATTTTAATGATTTTTGGTACAGGGTGGTATTTAATAACACTCAGTAACTTCTTTATTATTGAAACTCAAAGGCTAAGTTAAACTGGCGATTTTGTGGGGAAATTATAATGACTTTACCAGCAATAATATTTTTTTCTGTTCCTCACTATGTTCAGAATGTGACAATGAAGTCGATTTTTTTATAGTGTGACCACCCTTAAGTTTTTGCATTTTTGAATTTCTTAAAAAAATAAATTTACAAAAATGCCAAACACTATAGTGATATATTTTGTGGTTTTGGAGATATTATCATTTAAAGTTTTGATAACCGAAAAAATCAAGTAGTAAAATATGATTATTTGATTTAATCCAGTTGCTTTAGAAATAAATAAGGATTTTTTTTTATTTAAAATAATAATGCACCTTAAAAATAATTAAAGTGCACCTGCAACTGTTACAGAGTACAGAGAGCTCTATCCGGAAAAACAATGTCCAAGTAAATCGACGATTATGCGAGTACATAGAAACTTTTGAGAAACTTTTTCTGCAAAAAGGAGAACGGAGCTCTTCCTGAAAATGATCAACAAGAAAACTTACCAAATATTCAATTAAGCATTGCAGTTTTAGAAGCAAGGTAATAACTGTGTTAAAGAAAAATTCTTACTGGGCTTATAAACTTCAAAATCTGCAAGAACTAACGCCAGTGTAGTGGGTGTTTAAAGAGGAAGATGTAGTGGGTCTTTAGCAGGCAGAAAGTGCAGTTAAATTGGTAAAGAAAATAATAAAAAAATGTGAAGATCCAGATCTTGGTCTTTTAGCTTACACAAATTCACCACTTTCATCTGGTGCTTCACCTGCTCAGCTGTTAATGCAGTGTTGCCAACTATTGGAAAGCGAAAATCCGTAGCGTGAACGCGAAAAATCTGTAGAAATCCGTAGGTTCAAAGAAGATTAAAAACAAAAAAGGTGCCTTTTTACAATTAAAAAGTTTTTATTGATTTGATTTTTTTCTTTTTTTGACAGTGACAGGAGTGCGCAACTTTTTTTGGTTCGGAATTGCATAAGAACGGTACAGTACCTACTGCTCCGTTCCAACGGATCCAAATAAACTTTTTTGCAGTGCCGCCAATTTTTTAAACGGATAAACCGTTATAATTAGAAGAAATAAAAAGTACGTACTTTTTTAACCTTTTTTATTTAGTTAAGGTACGTACAAACACTAATATTTTCTAGTGCAACATACATAACGTAAAACATAATTACCACAGTTTATTCATTTAGGAACTGAAACTAATAAACTAAGTACCTAATTACCTAATGCTAAACTTTGTGTAACTTAAATAGCACCTAAATAGTTAGGTGCTCATCTAAAACATAATAACACAGTTTGTTCCTTCAGGTACTGAAAATTTGTGATTTCAAAATAAATAAACATTAAAAATAAATCAAATAAGTAAGTACATTTTCAATTATTGAATCATGCCTATGCAATATTCTCTTTTCGTTGGTAAAGGTTTGTGGCATTCATCTTTGCCAATATACTCTTGCCAATTTTCCAATTGTAGCAAAAAGTGTAGCCGTTGTGTTTCGATGTTTATGGTTTTTTAGTAAAATTGCCAAAAATCTGTAGATTTGGATCCAAAATTGGATATCGGAGATCGAAATCAAAAATCCGTAGATCTACAGATAAATCCGTAGGGTTGGCAACACTCTGTTAATGGGAAGAGAATTAAGAGATATACTGCCAACCAGATATATGCCCAGATCATAAAACTATGGATTGCAAAATAATGGAAGAAAATTCGTTGTCGTGTGTTTCGATAGCCCTGATTATTCGAATAAATTCACAAAGCTTGTTTATTTATTTAATTTAACTAACGTGAAATTTAGTACCCGTGCATTTAAAAAATCAAACAAGTTTCGTGGCTAATTGGGTTAAAAAGGAGTTTTTGTTTTTCTCATATTTTTCCGCAAGTAGCTTGAAAGCTTGACCTCGCGGGGTCCAAGATTTAATGGACACCTAATAAGTGTTGACAGTTAACTGTTTCATCCTTATGGGACTCCTCAGAAGACGGCTTGGTCAATGTGACACTCTTGCGAAGTTAACTAGACGGTTTTGTCTCTAATCCTATGTAAATAGTGAGAAAACTCTCGCAAGAAGCGCCATCTAGCGAGATACGAGAGAAACAAGAACAAGAGCAGGTGACAATAAACTGCTATACATATCGATCAATGAAAAGATCGAAAACAAATAAAAAGAAACAAACTAATCCGTGACCTACGACAGCTCTTTTGCCTTTCAGGCCAGATCAACGCTTATTGCGTTTTTACCCGCTTTCAGACACGTGAGCGTCAGTCAACGGAATTTTTAAGCAAGAGTGTCACATTGACCAAGCAGTGTTCTGAGGAGTCCCATAAGGACGAAACAGTTAACTGTCAACACTTATTAGGTGTCCATTAGATCTTGGACCCCCGTGAAGTTAAGCTTTCAAGCTACCCACGGAAAAATATGAGAGAAACAAAAACTCTTTTTTACCCGATTAGCCACGAAATTTGTTTGATTATCTAATTTTTGTTTTTGTTTTTTTATATTTTAATGTATCAACTTAAACCTATTCGTCTTAGTCGTAATGTTTACGAGTTAAGAAGAAATATGAAAAGCAACGAGCGCCTTTTACTACCTTCCCCTCTTTAGAAAGGTTTTGTTTAGAAAACGTTGCTGTCTGTTTATTGACAAACTTTCTTAATGTTTTTGACTTTAGCCCTTTTCAGTTTTAAGTGGAGTTCTGAAAAGTCATCATATCTCTACACTCGAGCAAAGCTCGGATGAATTTTATTAATTATTACCACTGGCAAAGAAACATCGATGGAAAATGTAAATTTTATTTTTATGTTTGTTCACCGTAATGCTAAGCTTCTTCTTGATACTGTAACAAAACTGGATTTGGATATAAATGGTATTTTACGACGATCAACAAGCATTAATTAAATGTAAGACTAGGTTAAGAACAAATAAAATTTATGGCAACGTAGCGACTTGTTTTTAGGCATTGATTTTCAGGATCGCTGTTTTTTAATAAAAGTTGTATTCGGCTAGTCTGTCCTTTAAGGCACTAACATCACAATAATTTTCTATTTTGTAACTGAAAACAAAGTTAACAAACTATTTTCAATTTTTACAAAACACACTGTGTAATTTTAATTTGCAACGGTTTTCTAAGTCAACGAAGCTAGGGTTTACACTGGTGTCTTTTTTCTTTGTCTAGAGCGTTTAAAGTTTGGGCGAATTGTTTTCAGTGAAACAAGAAAGTCGTTACAAAGCATTCTTCAGTTGGTTTTGGTACCCTTCAGTTCGCTTCACTTAAGGGGATGTTTTTTTAACTAGGAAAATATTAAATATTTTCCGAGATATTTTCAATTATTTTAACTAAGATGAAACTGTAACCTGTGTTATTAATAACTGTTTTGGTCTTTACTTTTAGAGTTTATTTTAATTTTAAACTTTTATTATTGCTGTTTCCAGTGTTTTAAATTATTGTTTCGATATTTTTCTGGTTTTTTTAACATCAAATACAAACCACTCGTTGCCCTAAAATCGGCATTTTTAATCAATATAAAATCCAAACCTTAAACAGTTATAATTAGTAAATTAAACAGTTAATTGAAAAACTTTATTCAATTAACCTTTAGAATGTTGCTAAATAAATATATTTACAACAAACATACAAAAGATTTCTAAAATCTAAACGTTTAACGAGTGCAAATATTAGAATACAAAAGTTTAATGGTTTTAACATTGAAGTCAAATATATATTAAGAACTGAATATGTGAAGTTTCAAAGAAGAAAATTAAACTGGTAGGTATGTATGACTTTCCTACATTGTTTATATAATTGAGAAAAACACTTGCAGTATATACTTCCTCCAAGATCCAGCCAAATTCTCTTTCGAGATCGTAAGAAATAATAAATTTAATAAGGTTTAATGCTTTTAAAATTCATATAAGTTGTTGGCCAAATTGGTAGCTTACAAGACTGTAAAGTTTGGTGGACGGTACCCCTAAAAACAACCTTAAAGGAGGTGGTTCCTAAAAATGTTCAAAAACACTTTATCATAGTACCTTTGAGTACGCTTCTTTCGATATACCACTTAGCATCGTAGCTATGGTGGGTAGCTGTCCAAGCCAGCTAAAAGTTACAACCGAAAAATTCGTTGTTCTGGCTGTTCTCAAAAATTGTGAAAGATACAACGATACTTCTTATAACAATTTTTTTAAGCAATATAATTCTAAGGTAAATTTTGCTTAAATCAGCTACATAGCTACAGTAATGTGGCTCTAAGTTATAAATGTACAACGATTTTTTAAATTACATTACAACAAAATATTTAGGGTGCATTCTGTTTAAAACCAAAAACTTAAGGGAAAATTAATAGCTGCATTTCATAGCTTAATTAATCTGCCTTTTATAGCCCATCGCACCGACTTTTTTTTTCGTTACTTAGCCTTAAGTGTTCCTTATTACGTCATATTATGATTATATTAAGAAACGCTTTAAGCTAAGTAACGAAAAAAAAGTCGGTGAGATGGACCCTTAGCGTTGTAACATTTAGCTAGCTATTATGGTATGGGGGCTAGGAGGCCTAATATGAGTCCTGTCAGTTATTCATTCATGCAAATATTGCGCTATTCTGTTGGATACTGGGTGTCTGTTATTGATTTAATTTGAAAAAAAAAATCATTTGTCACCTGTCAGATGTTATAACTGTAAAATTTTACCTGTCAAATGTCATATGTCAACTGTCACATTATTGATGGTACCTAGGTACGTTCTATTAGATTTAAATCTCAAAATTGAAACTCCGTTAATATGCTAATCGGAGCTATGTGTATTTTAT
The DNA here is from genome assembly GCA_963576565.1 of Aspidapion aeneum. Taxonomy (NCBI): domain Eukaryota; kingdom Metazoa; phylum Arthropoda; class Insecta; order Coleoptera; family Brentidae; genus Aspidapion; species Aspidapion aeneum. The sequence continues at coordinate 121,237,889 of OY755040.1, forward strand.
TGGAGTTTGTTTTTCGAAAAACGATAAAATCTTGAATTAACTTCTGGCACACACCCCTTGGAGGGTTGAACAATAATTATTACGTTGCACAAATAGCAGTACATACATTATTAGCCAGGTTACCATATAAGTATTAAATATCATAATGAAATGAAGACAGAAATTTCGTTTAAATAAAATTCTGATCATAAGATTTTAAAGTAAGGCTCGGAGATACTTCTCCTAGATTTTTAATTCAAACAATAAGTTGGAAATTTTTTAATTTTTTAGGAACAAAAATGTTTAAAGGTTTTACTTCTCCAAATTTTTTTATTTTTTTAAAGAATCTAAACGCTTTTTATTTAAAATAATACATTTTTTATAAACAACAAGTGAAATCAAAGAAAGAAAAATAAGAAAACACTTTTCTGTCTTCGGCCGGGAGTTAACATTGAACCACCGAAGACCATACATAAATTTTCGGAAAACTTTCATCTATGCATGTGTGCGGTGTCTCAATACAAGAACGAGAAACTCCCAGGGTATTAACTCGACCAAGTCATCCAACTGATCTTTATAATTGTTCCTTCCTACTGTCAAAGGTATCAAAACTCAAATTAGAAGTAAAGTATCCACGTCTGAAAACATAAGATCTTTTCTTGTGTTAAAATTTCTGACCGCAATATTGATTTTCGCATTTGTTAGGTAAATTTTTGTAAATTGTGTATGGTTTGTGTAGATAGGTTATTTTATTTCATAAATACATGATCGATATACACGGTTTAACTAGAACTGATAAGGATCTTTTTAAAGTTTTATCTAGAATCGGGTGTATAGCGTGATTTTCTCTAAATTACTGTAACATGGTACGTTTTATTTTAAACTATACAAAGTGTTCAAAATCTAGTATTTTTAGAGACATTTTCCAAGTAGCTTTCCTTAATTGTCCTGATTTTTTTTAAGGTTTAAAAATTAGACTTGTTAAGAGCATTTTTCGTTTAAAGACCTTTAAAATAGACCTTAGATTAAGGAGGTCGAAACGAGTGTATACCTAGTAATAAATAAACTTAAATTTTTACCAAAAAAACTTGAAAAACTGAAGTATTTACTTATAAAATAAAATATTTTCAAGTCAAAAATTAAACTTTGAAAGATGGATATTTTTGATTTGCTTTGACAAAAAAACAACGGAGTAGGTAGAACTAATTCATTATTTTTTGTTTTTTAAATAACAATAGGAAAACAAATTCTTCTTTCTCGTTCTTTTCACAGTCTCTAAGGTATAATAAGTTGAGAATCAGACAGCTAATACCATAAAAACTTTCCTTGGATATGCGAGACGTACAACACATGTATGCTGAGTTACAATTTTAATAAGCTCTGGCCGTATAGAGACTCGTCGCTGTATGAAGTTTTAAATTATTGCGTAGAGTAGTCTGGGTCTTACGACATAACTTGGAACATGAAGTTCAAGTTTGAAAGAAAACCCATTCGATGGTTCTCGCGAAAAGTGACACAAGTCAAAAAATCTATTTTTTGCGTTAAAGGTGATAAACATCTTCAAAATGTATATATTTTAATCTGGAAAAATGTCACTTGTGAAACTCTACGTTTTGCAAGTGTCCGTTCGTATAACGATCGATTTGTTTCGACGCGTTTCTAGAAAAACGTCACATGTTAAAAAGTGCCTCCTGAAATTAATATTTTACTCGGATTATTTCACGAAAAGCGGCATATATCAAAAAGTGTCAGAATAAAATACGTTTCAATTATCAAGAAAAGTGTCATATTTTGTGTTGTAACATTTTGATGATAAGGTAAGTCCAAGGAACCGTTTACTTTTATCAATATAGTGAATTTGTTAGAGTTATGTCAGTTTTCTGGAAATGTTTGCTTGCAATGTTTGAAATGATTGTAATACATAATGAAAATTTTTGTAAAGAAAAATGACACATTTATTTATAATAAGTAATTTTCGTAAAGTACTTTTTTATAACAGTTACCTAAAACCATTAAAAGTTGACAATAGCCATCAAAAATACAAAATATTCTGTCAACGTAATTTTAACAGTGATTTTTTACAAAACTGCTTTATTTTATAAACAACAAGTGAAATTAAAGAAAGAAAAATAAGAAAAAAGTTTTCTGCTTCGGCCGGGGATCGAACCCGGGATCTCTTGCTATCTAGGCAAACATTCTACCACTGAACTACCGAAACCATACATAAATTTTCGGAAAACTTCCATTTATGCCGGCTGCGGTGTCTCAATACAAGAACGAGAAACCCTCAGGGTATTAACTCGACCAAGTCATCCAACTGATCTCTCTAAATTCTTCTTTCTTCTTCTTTCTTCTTTTTTCTTATTTTTCTTTCCTTAATTTCACTTGTTGTTTATAGTTTTAGGTCCTTGCATTATTTGCAATTTGGTATTGGATACTTTATTTTACTTATGTCACTTTTCCCGAAAACCATCGCATTAGTTCACAGAACCTATATACAGGGTGTCCCAGAACTAATGGTACATAGTTAAACTGTAGATTCCCTGGGTCAAAATATTACGATTTAGCCATACTTATCTTAGTCCAAAAGTTCGTACTAACCGAGATACAGGGTGTTAAACTTTATTTTTTCAATTCGATTTTCTTTAATAACTTTTTTACTAAATAATATTTTTGCAAAAAATAACCAGTGTGTAAGTTTTTTTAAAATTGGCAAGACAATTCCGTTGAAAATTTTGTTGTACAATGTACAGGGTGTTCCTTGGACCACTGCCATTGCATTAAAATCAGTGTATTTTTTTTGTGCCTCGGTGTATACCAGTTTTTATGTAAAATAATGGATTTCCCATCCTTTCTATGTAAAAAAGTTATACTGTTTTAAAGTCGCTCGGTGCAACGGTTTTTGAGATTTTTGCATTTAAAATTTTTATTGCATGTGAGTGATATGCCTAATTTATGTATGATACTTTCTTCACTAATTAATATTTTTGCAAAAACTAACCAGCACGTAGGTTTTTCTGAAATTTGCAAGACGATTCCGTTGAAAAATTTGATGTACAATGTACAGGGAGTTCTTTGGACCACTACCAGTGCATTAAAATCATCTCAGTGTATTTTTTTGTGCCTCGGTGTATACTTTTACAGGTTTTTTAAAAGAATAATATTTTAATTATTAAATAATTTTACACACAGTTCTGTAATTTTAAGAAAGCTTGACAAAATAGACACTGACAGCAACTTTATTGGATTCTATTGTTTTTTATTTTCAAAGCCTATTATAATAAACAATTTTAAGTTTGATTTACTATTTGTCAATTTTAAAATTTTAACTTAGTTGCTGATGCCATGCATAAGAAATTTTATATTTTTTGAAATAAATAGTAAAATATTAATTTTATTAATAATTAAAATTTTCTTTTAAAACAATAAAAAAATACTTGCATTAATACGTACTTTTAAAAAAAAACTAATACGAAGAGGTTTTTGTTCCTCATTAAAAATTAAGCCCTGCACAGTTGCAATAACGGACAATAACTTACAATTATTGTTTTAACACACTTATAATAATTCAAGAACCAGCCTGTATTTTTTTTAACTTAATTTCTTAAGAAAACATCCAATCTTAGAATGCTATAAAAAAGTTTTGATTATAGCTAATATGTATGAAGTAGGTAAGAATTTCATCACAAATCTTTTACGCATACAATAAAAATTTCTAATTTAAATATCTTGAAAACCGTTGATCTAAGCGACATGTAAACTTTTTTACTTAAAAAAATAAAAATAATAATGTTTTTAATAGAATCTTGTATACACCGAGGAACAAAAAAGTTAGACCTATTTTAATGTAACGGTACCGACCTAGAGAACACCTTGTATATTTTAATTTTTTTTACCAAAATTAAATCGTCTATGCCCAAAAACCACCAAACCCAATTTTTTGTGCAAAATTATTAATTAGTAGAAAGTATCATACATAAAATAGGCATATCACTCACATGCAATAAAAACTTTAAATGCAAAAATCTCAAAAACCGTAGCTCTGAGCGACTTCAAAACAGTATAACTTTTTTACACAAAAAGGATGGGAAAACCATTATTTTACATAAAAACTGGTATACACCAAGGCACAAGAAAAATACACTGATTTTTATGCAATGGTAGTGGTCCAAGGAACACCCTGTACATTGTATATCAAAATGTTTAACGGAATCGTCTTGCCAATTTTAAAAAAACTTACACGTTGGTTAGTGTTTGCAAAAATATTAATTAGAAAAAAAGTTATTAAAGAAAATCGAATTGAAAAAATTAAGTTTAACACCCTGTATCTCGGTTAATACGAACTTTTGGACTAAGGTAAGTATGGCTAAATCGTAATATTTTGACCTAAGGAATCTACAGTTTAACCATGTACCATTAGTTCTGGGACACCCTGTATAACAGCCTATTTTTACCTTCCTAGCCCGCCCAACAATGGCGATTGTGTGTATGTCTGTCCGGCCCACGATAGCTTCTAAACCGTTGAACCGATTTTCATGAATTTTTCAAGTAAAGTAGTCTACAATCTTGTAAATGCAATTCTTAGAAGTATTATCGTGGCCGATGCACGGTCGTCAGCTTGTCGGTTCTAAACGATCGAAATTATTTTATGGTTGTAATTTTGACAAATTGATGTTGAAAGTTTTTTTTTTATTTAACATAGTTTTTTTATAAAAATTTAACAAAATTTATTAATCTTGCTATACTATATATCAATCACTATCAAATTTTGCAAGGTTTTTTTACCATGCACTGATATTCTTTATCGTAGTCCTTATATTCACTATTTTCACATCCATAGTATAACGGATTGATTTTTATCCTGTGAAACCGGTGTCTTGTGCCACACGTTAAATAAATTACGTCGGCCAATCCCATGCGCCAACGCTGAAACAACAAATCATAGCTACTACTCCGGAAAGAACCGGCAGCTGAATGTAGCACAAATACACCCCTTGATACATGATTAGAAATAGAAATATAAATATTTATTAGCTCCAAATACGTATAAAATACATTTAAGTTTGTAAAAAGTTGAAAAAAAAATCTAATACTAACAAAAAAAAACTAATACTAACAAAAAACAGAAAGCACTAAACAAAAAATAGAAAAATGTGAAAGTTGACCACAATACATAGTAAAATCTATCAAAAATAATTCATTTACATTGTATAAAACATTATCGGTAAGAAGCTGTCTGATAGTAGACCTAAACTCCTTATAGTTTAAATCCTTAATTTCTCATGTTAAAAAACAATTGAATTTTGGATAGTCTATAAAAAGGAATTGTCAATTGTTTCCTGTCTCTAGTTTGATAAGAATGGGAATCACCATTTCTTGTGAAAAAATTTTCTTTTACATATATAAAAACTGAAATATAAACAATGAATAAAATGACATAATTTCAAGACTTTTAAATAACGGCTTACAATGATCTAACTTTTTAGAATTGCCCAAAATCGTAATAATCTGTTTTTGCACTTTAAAAACTCTATCCGCATTAGGCGCACTCCCCCACAATAATAAACCGTAAGAAATTAAACTATAAAAATTTTAGTAATAGTAAGCTTTTGCAGTATCTAGCGTTGTTAATTGAATTAATTTTCTTATTTGAAACACAACTGAATTAAGTTTTTTTGTTAAGTTGTCTACATGGAAAAACCAATTTAGTTTGTTGTCTATATGTATGTGTTAAAAATAGAGTTTCTTACTTTCATTAAGGTCCAAATGATTTGCACTGAACCAGGCACATGCCTGCTGTACTGCTTCCTCTGCTTTTTCATCTGCAGCTTTACTAATCCCAGATTGAACGATTGCTGTGTCATCAGCATAAAGTGCTATTAAACGTGAAATAATGTGATATGGTAAATCGATTAAAAATTAAGAAAAAAATTGGTCCGAGAATAGACTCCCGGGGTACACCGATTGTAATGTCGGTAGTTTTTGACACTTCACCAGCGGGTAGGACAACAGACTGCTTTCTACCGGTTAAGTATGACTCAAACAGATTCAAATATTCACCTCTGATTCCAAAGAAAGATATTTTTTAAATAAATAATTATGGGTAACGCAATCGAATGCCTTTGTCAAATCCAATACATGTTCAAAGAATCGAAAAGTGAAGCCCTCATAGCTGCTGAATTTTCAACTGCGCATGTGTGTGTCTTGTCATGTAGACACACAGCTGCCGTGTGGTTGGAGGCCATCTTTGTTGCTTATTTACATTTTGCGGTGTTTTGCGTTTGTCGTGTAAATTTATGTTTTTTTCTGTGAAAAATAGGACAGAATTCACGTAAAACATGTGCGGTTTGTGGAACAATGTCCTGGAGAAGTAAGGGAGTGCCATGCCATAGGTAACTACTTGTATTTTGCTTCATAATTTGTTAATAAAGTTAAGAGTGCTTTATAAATGCTATTAAACACTCTTCATGGTGTCCACAATAAATCTTCACAATTAGTTTTAGAAAAACTACTATTTTAATCCATAATTTCATAAATTTTCACTCGATTAACTAGTTTTTAGAAAAAAATAATAGACATACACCTAAACTTTTGACAATTGTCAAATAATGTACTGACGTATCGGAGTATGTTCCAAAACCATCAAAACCAACGCATGCGCAGTAACCGAAATCCTGTCTACCTGAAAATAAAGGAACATTAAGAATTAAATAGGGGTCCTGGCTTCAAGTAGTGCGTGTGAGAATACATCGGTATGCTCCATATTTATGCTCTAACATATTTGAGTAAAACATAGCAAGATCTAAAAAAATTGGATTACCTTTGCAATCCACCCGCCTAACCGCATGATTAGAATCCACCCGCCTAATGGAGGGTTAAAGATGAGGATGGCAAACTGTCAGCTTAGGGATTATTTTTATCCGATTGCCATCTTTATTTCGTATAATACCATGTGCGGGAGCAGACGTTTTGGCGCGCTTAAATAACTAATGAAAGCGCCCGAACACGTTTCGGATAACCGGGACACAAGCCGCTCCAAGTAGCCCCGCGCGCTCTTAAGCAGCTCAACTCTAAGCTCTATATCGCTCTATCAGTGGCGGTTTCTTCATAGGTTCATTTGTGCAGTGAACGCCCAATAAAATTTCAGAAACATGCGGTTTTTTTAAAACTAGATGATAATCAATAATAATCAGTAAAAAAAAAATGTGTGTGCTTAAGACCACACGGCAGAAGTGTAAATTTCAACAAGGCGAAATTAATAATACTGGCCTTCATCTGCATAATCATATCGCTCGCTGAATGTTCCTCGCACAGTTAGTCGACTCGAGCCGACTTCAACCCGAATGAGCGTTATATAGCCGAGCCTGACGGCTCAGTTCAATTCACTACCCACAAAAACTGCTAAACGCGCCTAAAGAAGTTTACACTTCAAAAAGTTTTCTCCTAATTATTACTATACATATTTTTACCCAACTGCAGCACGGCGAAAGGAAGGGTAATGTTTTTCGCTTGGGATATTTATATGTTTGTGTCGCGCTAGAGGCTAAACGGCTGAACCGATTTTGACAAAAAACGGTGTAAGTGAATTGCTACTGATCCCGAAGTTGCTATAGACTATATTTTCTTAAACAGGAATAAATATGGCGGCCCTCAAACGCCAAACGAAATTATGGATGTCTTAACAGTATCTTATGGAGCAGAGAGATAATAAACCCAAAAGTTGGAAATAAAAAAAAAATAATAAAAAAAAACACCCAACTGCTAAATTTACTTCTACTAGTCGCAGTTGAGTACAAAATTGATAGGTGTACCTATAATATACGACATGCTTCAACTTTTATTTTGCTTCAGCTAAGTCCACTAAGTCTTATTTAGCGTTATAAAAAGCACTATGCATTTACAATTCATTTAACTTTACTCAAAAATTACGTGTAGATTTTCTACGGACGCGAAGTGTTGCAGTACAAAATTGATAGGTGTACCTATAATATACGACATGCTTCAACTTTTATTTTGCTTCAACTAAGTCCACTAAGTCTTATTTAGCGTTATAAAAAGCACTATGCATTTACAATTCATTTAACTTTACTTAAAAATTACGTGTAGATTTTCTACGGACGCGAAGTGTTACCTTCCATTGAGTGAAGGTGGGGGAGGAGAGAATGAGGAGGGAACTAGTAAAATGGAGTAAAAAAAAATCTTAAAGCGTGTGCAGAAATAATTTTTGAAATCGCTCTATATTTATTTGTGAAAGGTATTGCTGTACCTATTATTAATAAGGGGGGAAGGAAGAAGAGAGGTAGGGAGAAACTAGTAAAATGATGTTGGAAAAAAAGTCTTAAAGCAGGTGCAGAAATGAAACTTTTGAAATCTATTGAGAAAGTTATAGCTATAAATATTACTAATAAGAAGAACGGGGAGGAGTAAAAGCGTATGCAGAAAGAATTTTTGAAATCACCCTATATTTGATAAAATTATGCGAATATGGTCTTTGAATAGGGAGGAGGGAATGACAGGAGGGGAGTTGAGTGGGAGCAGGAAGGACTACAAAGTAACTACAGCAAATTAGAAGACATTTGCAATGGGTGATCAAAGGAATTTCAATAAAATCGCCTGAAATTTAGAAAATTTGTATGCCTTAAAGACTACATCCTGTGACAAAATGGCGTCTGAAGACCGCCATGTTGATTCCTGATTAAAAAAGCATAGCCTATAGCACCTCCGGGATCAGTAGCAATTACTATCTAGCGTGAAACAAACATACATATTTACATACTTACATACATATCCCAATCGAAAAACATTACCCTTCCTTTCGCCGTGCTGCAGTTAGGTAAAAAAGAATGTACAATTTAACATATATGAAACAATGCTGAAAGCACGCTGTTGTATGGAATAGAGACTTGTCATGTAACAGAAAAATACAAAGCAAAAATGGAAAGTGTCGAAATGGATGCATTAAGAAGATCAATGAGAATATCTAGAACAGATCATATAAGAAATGAGATCATAAAAAAGAATGGGAATCGAGGGAAGCATAACGGATGACATCACTAAAAGACAACTGATATAGTAGGGCCATGTACAACGGACGAACGACGAAAGATTACCAAACCATGTCCTAGAATGGCAACCAATAGGGCACAGAAAAAGAGGGCGTCCTAAACTGGAATAGCAACAGTCAATCCAAAGAGCAATAATTTAAAAAAAACTGATAGCAAATAATTGCAATAATCGAGTGCTAGTAAAAAAGACAGACTAATACCGCCGGGGATAAACTTGGTTTAAGAAGTTAAAAAAAACAATAAGGTAAATAGGAGTTTTAAGGTTTAACAATAATAATGGAAATAAGTTTCTTGGTTGTATTTTGTATTTATTTTTATTGTGTACATTGTGTTTTTTCTAAAAATAATCAAATAAAAATTTTTATTTAAATATTTTTAATCACCACGAGCTGCCACTGGCTCTAAGCTTTATATCGCTCTATCCTAGATTCGATTCTATCTCGCAACGAAGTTAAATGCTATTAGATGAGTTGGACTGCCTGCAAAATAATCCGACCAATTTTATACTGCTACAAGCCAGGAATCAGAAATACAGAGTGATTTTAAATTTTTTTATTAAACAAGGAGTCCCAGAAAATGGCAAAATTTTGAAAATTCATATTTCAAAAATTATACAGTTTGTCAACAAAACCACCGAGTTGCAGTATGGTGGGGTAATAGACATGCAAACAAACCACACCCTAAGTTAATATTCGAAAAAACCTCATTTAACAAATTTTAGGGTAGGGAATCCCATAAGACAAATTTTGAAAATTTATATTTCAAAAACCATACAGTTTATCAACAAAAGCATCGAGTTGCATTATGGTGGGGCCATAGAGATGCGAAAAAACCACCCCCTAAATTAAGATTCAGAAAGTCGTCATTTAGCTAATTTTAGGGTAGTGAATCCCTCCCCAAAATAGACAAACTTTGAAAATTCATATTTCAAAAACTATACAGTTTATCGACAAAAGCACAGAGTTGCAGTATGGTGGGGCCATAGAGATGCAAAAAAACCACACCCTGAGTTAAGATTCGAAAAAACGTCATTTAGCGAATTTTAGGGTAGGGAATTCCGCAAAACCAAAATGGCCAAACTTTGAAAACTCATATTTTCAGAACTATACAGTTTATCCAGTGCCGCACCCAGGAGTATGTCTTGGAGGGGGGCGATATCTCATGATGTCTTATTTTATGCTATTTTATCTTTGTATTTATGAAATATGTGAAAAATATCTAAAAAAAAAATTGACTGGAGGGGGGGCGAGCCCCGAGACAACCCCCCCCCCTGAGTGCGCCCATGATTTATCAACAAAAGCACCGACTTGCAGTATAGTGGGGCCATAGAGATGCAAAAAATCCACACTCTAAATTAATTATGAGTCGAAAAAACTTAATTTAGCGAACTTTAGGGTGGGGAATAGCGTAAGACCAAAATGGCCAAATTTTGAAAATTCATATTTCAAAAAATATACAGTATATTAACAAAAGCATCGAATTGCATTATGGTGGGGCCATAGAGATGCGAAAAAACCAAGCCCTAAATTAAGATTCAGAAAGTCGTCATTTAGCGAATTTTAGGGTAGGGAAGGTTCGGTTCGGTTCGGTTTGGTTCGGTTTCGGGGGGCGAGCCCCGAGACAACCCCCCCCCCTGAGTGCGCCCATGATTTATCAACAAAAGCACCGACTTGCAGTATGGTGAGGCCATAGAGATGCAAAAAATCCACACTCTAAATTAATTATGAGTCGAAAAAACTTCATTTAGCGAACTTTAGGGTGGGGAATAGCGTAAGACCAAAATAGACAAATTTTGAAAATTCATATTTCAAAAACTATACAGTTTATCAACAAAAGCACCGAGTTGCAGTATGGTGGGGCCATAGAGATGCAAAAATACCACACCTTAAGTTAAGATTCGGAAAACGTCATTTAGCGAATTTTAGGGTGGGGAATCCCATAAGACTAAAATGGCCAAACTTTGAAAATTCATATTTTAAAAACTATACAGTCTATCAACAAAAGCACCGAGTTGCAATATGATGGGGCCATAGAGATGCGAAAAAACTACACCCTAAGTTAAGATTCGGAAAAAGTTCATTTAGCGAATTTTAGAGTTGGGAATCCCGTAAGACCAAAATAGACATATTTCAAAAACTATACACTTTAATGACAAAAGCACAGAGTTGCAGTATAGTGGGGCCATAGAGATGCGAGAAAATTACACCCTGAGTTAAGATTCGAAAAAACCTCATTTAGCGAATTTTAATGTTTATCAACAAAAGCACGGACTTGTAGTATGGTGGGGCCACAGAGATGAAAAAAATCCACACTCTCAATTATGATTCGAAAAAACGTCATTTAGCGAACTTTAGGGTAGGAAATAGCGTAAGACCAAAATGGCCAAATTTTAAAAATTCATATTTCAAAAATTATACAGTTTATCAAAAAATGCACCGAGTTGCAGTTTGGTGGGGCTATAGAGCTGCGAAAAAACCACACCCTTAGTTAAGATTTGGAGAAATGTCACTTAGCGAATTTTAGGGTAGAGAATCCCATAAGAGCAAAATGGCCAAATTCTGAAAATTCATATTTTAAAAACTGTACAGTTTATGGACAAAAGCAGCGATCTGTAATATTGTGTGGCCATGGAGATGCAAAAAGATCACAACTTGAGTTAAGATTCGGAAAAACGGCATTTAGCAAATTTTAGGTTAGGGGATTTCCATGACCAAAATGGCCAAACTTTGAAAATTCATATTTTAAAAACTATACAGATTATCAACAAAAAAAACCGAGTTGCAGTATGGTTGGGCCATAGAGATGCGAAAAAACCACGAACTGAGTTAAGATTCGGAAAAACGTTATTTAGCGAATTTTAGGGTGGGGAATCCCATAAGGCCAAAATGGCCAAACTTTGAAAATTTATATTTAAAAAACTATACAGTTTATCAACAAAAGCACCAAATTGCAGTATGGTGGGGCAATAGAGATGCGAAAAAACCATAGCCTAAGTTAAGATTCGGAAAATCGTCATTTAGCGAATGGTAGGGAATCCCATAAGACCAAAATGGCCACACTTTAAAAGTTCTTATTTTAAAAACTATAAAGTTTATTAATAAAAGCACTGAGTTGCAGTATGGTGGGGTCACAGAGATACGAAAAAACGACACCCTGAATAATGATTCGGAAAAACGTCATTTAGCGAATTTAAGGGGACGGGAATCCAATAACAGCAAAATGGCCAAATTTTGAAAATATATGTTTCAAAAACTGTACATTTATTAACAAAAGCAACGAGTTGCAGTATGGTGGGGCCATAGTGATGCGAAAAAACCACACGCTAAGTTAAGAGTCGGAAAAACGTCATTTAGCGAATTTTAGGGTACAAAATCTATACGGAAGACTATACAGTTTATCAACAAAAGCACCGATTTGCAGTGTGGTGGGGCCCAAGCGCGGATTTGAAGGGGATAACGTGGTAACTACCCCGCCTAGAAAAAAATATATGCACTTTTAGTTAATAAATAAAGGCGAATAATTACCCCTTCCCCCTAGAAAAAAAATAAATGCACAAATATTTTTTCGTCGACAATTACTCCCTTCTAGATTTATGCCCAGATCCGCGCTTGCTTAGGTATAAAACCCCATTTATTGTTACTTTCATCTGGGACACATTTTGTAAAGTAATGGTGAAAAGGATATAAAATTAAAATAAACGGATCCATAATGGATCTGATACCTTCCTAGCTAGCCTATTAGCACACTCCAAGTGATCATGATATATATATATATATATATCAACCTTGAAAACGGTCTTTTTGTAAATATCTCAAAAACTAAAGCTCTTCGAAGTTTTTGGTTATAACATAAATTATTGAAAACCGCATATGGATACGATGCTTTGTTAAAAAGTTAGCATTTTTAAAAATGTTTAATTGTCACAAATCTGTCATTAGCACTAATGGATTTTGACCAATATCTAATTAACTCGTTAAAGTGGACAGTAATAATATACACACACACACAGACAGACATCACGACGATATTGCTAAGATACAAAATACACCCAAATAACAAATTTTCTGCGTTATCTCAACAACATTTTTTCCGTCGAAACTAATACCTTCTCTAGCCAGTGCTACATGGGCTAGGAAGGTTAAAAAAACGAAAGTCTAAATATTCTCAATGGCACCATTGACATTTTCGGCGAAAAATGCAAAGCCCTTTCGATTGGCATACCGTAGTATCGCAGTAGTATCGAAGCCAAACAACACTATAGATCACATTAAACTCCCTGGTAATTTACAGCGTGCTCTTCTATTGTCCGTATCCACACTGGCGTTACAGACATAGCCGGCTCATAGCCGGATCTATAAACGTCGTATCCCGGATAGTCTCCAAAGACTCAACTAAATAGGGACATTCTGGGTCAGTTAAAATAACAGAAAATTTCACAGCTGTTACCGTTATTGTTTTTAAGATTAACGGTAACAGTCAGGGCACGAAAGATAGATTTTGGAACACTAAAGATAAGCATAAAACAAACGTTAATAATTTAAAAGTTTCACACTCCTTAATTTTTTGTTTATTTAAATATCACAAATGACAATCTCTTTGAAGTATTAAGTTCACAGAATACCACCGGTGATTAGAACTAGAAAGGTTGCTTAGCATTCATTGTATGTTCTCACTCTAAAAAAAAAACTCTTTAAATATTTGCCTCAGTGTCCCATATACGTAATGTATAGCCGTGGCCGTTCCAGTTACTTCGTATATAATAATTCATTGGAAAGCTATAAAATAAGTTTTTAAGTTTTGTTGGCAGCACCAATTTATTGTAACTCGAGTTAGAGACCGTGTGTGTATGACATATTTTTACAAAAAAGAGACGCGACAAACCCATCAAAGTCACTGAAATTCGGTTATCCCAGCAAACATCGATCTACTGGTACTTTACTAATATTGTACTTTAACTGCTGGCATCGGCAACAATGTGCATTATTTTTATTATTTTTGTATTGTCTAATTTGCATATTATTTAAAAGTGCAAAAAACGCACCATTTTAGTACTTTATTTTTAATACAACGAAAAGTTATACTTTATTTTTAAAGATTGTTAAGTGCAGCTAAGGTTAATGGCAAAAAAACCTTCTTAAAAGTATATTTAAACAGTTGCTTTTAAAGCACTTTATTTTAGTATAAAAAAAGTAAATATTTTACTTTGAAAATAAAGTATTCTGACAAGTTGCTGTTTGCTGGCCTTGCCGCTAGATGGCAAATACTAGTCAACATTTTACCGGTACACTGAAGAATGTCCAGCTTAAGAATGTGAATGATTTTATTTATTTTTTAATTGGTGTGGAATGTTCCATAATCTTTGGAGATATCCTCATCTGATATGAAAAGGAGTATTAAAGACCCTTATATAATGATCAAATATTTCTTTCCGTAAATATGAGACCTGAGTGTCAATATTTACAATAAAAGCAGTTTTTTTTGTGCTAAAAAAAAATTAAATAAATTGCTTTAAAAATACAGGTTTTTTTTAAGTTTAAAAAATGTATAAAAATTCAGTTTTGTGTGTACAAAAAAGTTTAAAAAAGTACATTGCTTTAAAAGTACAGTGTTTTTTGTATTATAATGTATACTTGCTGGCCTGATTCAGACCGTTGTTCCAAATCAATACCAATTAAGTACGTCTCACTTAGTATTTTGCCGTTATGGGCTGCAGTGAAAGCCAGTACTTTAAGAGTACTTTTTTTGTAATCCATGTTTGCTGGGATGTTATTTTCTTGCCAAGTTCATTGGCGTTTTACTAAAATAATTTTAATTGTCAGCGGTGAGTGACACCAATCATCATGCAACATATAAACAAACCCCTTTGTCCGCACTCCTGTAGAGATTTTGTTAAAAATCGTTTATTTTTATTTTTCGCCGCTTATGAAGTAACAAGGACCGATATTTTTATTATGTGATTTTGACTTAAATAAATTTCACTTTGAAGAGTTTGTTGCGTCTCTATATCTTTAAAATATGTTATACATACAGTTTCTCTAACTCGAGTTACCAAACTTTTTGTTTAATTTTCACGAGAAAATTTTTGAAAACCAGTTTATATCGTTATACATCCTTTTTCCTTGACAAAATTATATTTCCGTTATTTAAGAGTTCTTCAAGTGTTAAATTAGCAGAAATAATAAAAAGTTAAGGTAAATCTTATGCCCTTAAAATGTAACACGAGCGATGATGAAATTCTTCGTCTAAATATTAGAAATCTAAAAAGATTTTTTTATTTTAATATTAACGGAATTGATTAAGAGCTGTGTGAGTTTTTATTTAAAAACATTTGCTAAATTATAAAACTGTAAAAGTGTAAAATTGTATCGCGAACTACCATGGATTATATAGTTTTACATACTTGTCGAACCAGAATGCTAAAATTAGTGTTGCCGCCAGACGAGAAGGTCTTCTCTCGTCTCGTTTTGTCTCTTCTATCGCTCGAGAGAGCCTTCCTCTGGTCTCGTCTGGTCTCGTCTCTCGTGTCTCGTGATTTATATCAGCTATAAAAAGTTTTTGAGACACCCTATGCAAAAGTGTTTCAAGGTGAATCTTATTATTTATGGTATTTCCTTTTTTCCAAAATAAAGTGTTCATTCTGTTATATATACTCCGTAAATGCATACATACAATAAATAAACAAGTAAATACAAAACGTGTACTAAAATACCTCGTTGGTACCGATTAGTGATTTAACGCTTGGGAAAAAAACTGGAAAAATTAGAAAAAAACTTGTTTTTTACCGTTTTTTTCACATACCTTGGAAACATTGGAATAAAATGGAAAAATTTAGAAACCACAAGTTATATTTATACAAGCACAAATAGCTTAAATAAACAATAGTCAAAATTAAATAACATTTATTTTCATAATTATATAAAAATAACGTTAGTTTCAAGTTTTTAAACAAGCTAAATGTAAAAAAATATTAAAAATTAAACTAAATTATCACTTCAAAAAACAAAAACATTATTTGGCAAAAAAACTAAGAAGAAGAGCTTCCTCCGAGTCCGACCCTGAGTCTTTGGCTTCTGAGTCTGAGTAAACATCGACATCTAAATCTGCCTCCACAATAACCTCTTCTTCATCTTGGATACGTACGGTGTATTTTTCATCAAAATTTTTATTAAAATTACTTAATAACGATTTAAATGAAAATTTTAAATTTTTATGAGGCTTATATGGGCTAACTTCCTTATCAGAGTACTCTACACTGATTTTTAACACAATTTCAATTATTCTGTTTTTTCCGGAAAGAACCTGTTTTTTTCCATAACTCAATTTTTCCGGAAATTTTAAATCCCTAGTACCGACGAAATAGTGGAAATTTTTGCATCGCTTTATTTATTTAAAATTGTACCTAAAATCCCAAGTGTTCGTTGATAAAAGACTATTTTGTGTTTTGCCAATAATATAAATCCTTAAAAATAAAGCAATAAATCTATAACTTGGGTCTTAAAGTTCTCTATGGAATTTCCTTGCAGAAATGTGTTTTTCTCATAACTAACCAAAACCTTTTTTTTAAATAACTTTCTTTTAATCTTAATTTTTGAGGGAAAAACATGTTTTTGCCAGAAATTTCTATGGTTTTTTGAAATAAACGCATAATACCCCTTTAAACTTTTTTTAACTAGCAGATTTTTTATCTGAATTTTCCATATTTTTCAAAATAACAAGAAAACCATTTTCTGCAAAAAAATTATTTAATTTTCAGAATTTAAACGAAAGGTTTACAATTTTTGCATACCTGTTATTTAAAAAATAGGTCAATACGAACAGAAGGTAAATCATAAAAATTTATAAAACCAACCTTTCTTGGTCGAGAGAAACGAGAATCTCTCGACGATAGAGGGTCTTTCTCTCGTCTCGTGTCGAACTTCCATTCGAGAGAAAATATCTCTCTCGTCTCGGCGAGAGATGGCGAGATGAGACGAGACGAGAGACGAGACGAGAGGCGAGACGAGACAAGAGGCGAGACGAGACGAGAGGCTAGAATCTCTCGTCTCTGCGGCAACATTAACCAAAATACTTAAATTTTTAAGATGACGTTTGTCTGCGTGTTTGTCGGCCCATAAGACGATAGCTCCTGAACCGCTTAACCGATTGCGTTAAAAGTTTATGCAATTAGTATTTTTTATGACTGGAAGGAGGTCCTTTTTTCGCATTAAAAAAAGGGCGGCTGGGAAAATTTTAACATTACAAGATCTGATGCATTTTATGTGCAAAACATAGACACTGGCAACCAAGCCTGACTTTTCTACCCAAAAATTATCATTAACGAAAACAGGTTTTTTCATAGAATAAGAAGTTTGTCTTTGTAGAGTTCTGTGTCAGCCCCCTTCTATGTAAAAGCTAACACCGGCCCTGATTGTAGAACGCCTGGCCAGTTCCGACTGTCATTTGTGACGTAGTTTATGATCTTTAAACACGGGGGGACAGATAATAAAATTATTTATGGCTGTTTAATTAAATGCTCCCCTTTTGCTCTTTTGCGTTTTTCGTCTATACGCACGTCAACCTACCGTTTTTATAAGAAATTAATTATATTGTTTGTACAAGTTTTGTGGCTAGTCGGATAAAAAAAGTTTTTTTGTTTCTCTCATATTTTTCCGTGGGTAGCTTGAAAGCTTAACGTCACGGGGGTCCAAGATCTAATAAACATTTAATAAGTGTTGACAGTTAACTGTTTCGTCCTTATGGGACTCCTCAGAACACTGCTTGGTCAATGTGACACCCTTGTAAAGTTAATTAGACGGTTTTGTCTTAGTATTATTTGGATATAAAATTCCGCTGGTTGACGCTCACGTTCTGGCCTGAAAGACTGAAGAGCTGTCGTAGGTCACCTGCTCTTGTTCTAGTTTCTCTCGTATCACGGTAGATGGCGCTTCTTGCGAGAGTTTCTCAATATTTACATAGGATTAGAGACAAAACCGTCTAATTAACTTCGCAAGTGTCTATTAGATCTTGGACCCCCGTGAGGTTAAGCTTTCAAGATACCCATGGAAAAATATGAGAGAAACAATAAACTTCTTTTTACCCGATTACCCACGAAACTTTTTTGATTTTTTAAATTCACGGGTACTAAATTTCACATTTATTACTTACCGATCTTAGTAAGAGAAATGCAACCAGAGAGGACGAAATGGAGGTATCTGCTTAATCAGGCTAAAACCCACAAGGGCAGGGGTTGTAATGCCAATTGAAGAAGAAGTTAAATTGATACCGTATCCTCCTTATTTCCAGACCTAGCCCAATGCGAATTGTTTCTCTTTAAAACCAAAATTGAGGTGTCCATTTGGGACAAATGATTGCACTCATTTGCTTTGAATAAATGCATTGATGTTCTAAATGTGTTTTTATAACTGGAACCATTCGTAGTTACTAAATAGCTAATTTGAGTTAAGTAGACAAACTAGTTTGACCTAGAGACTCTATATGTATGACATATTTTAAAGAAATATTTCTTTAAATATGTCATACCTAAAGAGTCTCTAGTTTGACCCAACGGAATTTCCACCTGTCTCGTATATAAATGCAGTTTTTTCTTTTTAATGAGTTTTTTTCTAGGTGCACTTTTCCAAGTAGTGATGGTAAGAAAGTTTTAATAAAATGTTTTATCGAATGAACAAATGTAAATAATTTCCAAAAGACTTTTTCAACTTTTTAATAAAATTATTAGAAAGTACTTTACTTTCAAACAAGTTTCATGGCTAATCGGGCAAAAAGGAGTTTTTTGTTTCCCTTATATTTTTCCGTAGGTAGCTTGAAAGCTTAACCTCACGGGGGTCCAAGATCTAATGGACACCTAATAAGTGTTGACAGTTAACCGTTTCGTCCTTATGGGACTCCTCAGAACACTGCTGGTCAAGTGACAAATCTTGCGAAGTTAATCAGACGCTTTTGTCTCTAATTAAATGTAATTAGTGAGCGAACTATAGCAAGAGGCGCCATCCACCGAGATACGAGAGAAACAAAAAACCAAAAGCAGGGAAAAACACTGCTATACAATATCGATCAATGAAAAGATCGAATGCAAATAAAAGAAAACAACTATAGTCCGTGACCTACGACAGCTCTTTGTCTTTTCAGGCCGGATCAACGCATTTTGCATTTTTACCCGTCATCAAGACAGTGAGCGTCAATCAACGGAATTTTTAAGCCAAATAATACTAACAAACGTGAAATTTCATACCCGTAAATTTAAAAATCAAACAAGTTTCATGGCTAATCGGGCAAAAAGGAGTTTTTTGTTTCCCTTATATTTTTCCGTGGGTAGCTTGAAAGCTTAACCTCACGGGGGTTTTTCACTTGACCAGCAGTATTCTGAGGAGTCCCATAAGGACGAAACGGTTAACTGTCAACACTTATTAGGTGTCCATTAGATCTTGGACCCCCGTGAGGTTAAGCTTTCAAGCTACCCCCGGAAAAATATAAGGGAAACAAAAAACTCCTTTTTGCCCGATTAGCCATGAAACTTGTTTGATTTTTAAATTCACGGGTACGAAATTTCACGTTTGGTACTTTACTTTCTTTATCTTCAGGTGGCTTTACAACCCATGGCGGACTTCAGCCTGAATAACCAGAGCCCTATATTTTGCGCTCTGTGATACGATCCTTCGGCACCTTATTATTCTCATATTTTTGATGCCATCTTTGACATCGTCCACTTATAATCTCCATCCTGCAGGTCTCCAGTTCATTAGTTTCCTTGGGAGACTTGGGAATTTTACATTACTGTCCTAAAATTTTGAGACAAGAAGAAAAATGATATTTGACTATTCGTGGGTTCGGTTCGGTTACACGACAGGACCAAAAAAGAAACTCAAGTTTTTGGCAACGTTTTGGAATCCATTTTTCCTTTTTCAAGCCTCAAAATATTGTCTCCAGAGTCCGTTCAAAATGGATTAAGGCACGATTCTTCATAACAAGGTTTAATTTTTAATAGAATTTTTCGTTTTTTTGTTGTTTGTTGGTTGTTTCTGACAAACCAAAAAAAGTTTTTTCTAGCCCTTGTAGTTTTAAAGATAAAAAGGAAAATTCAAAAATTTGGAATCCTAAAAATCCGTTATTAGGGCAGATATTTCAATTCTATTAAAACTTCCTGCTGAAAAAAACACTTTTGATGTATTTTTTACCCAACAGCAGCTCGGCGAAAGGAACGGTAATTGTTTTTCGATTGTTGTATATAAGTAAATATGTATATTTGTGTCATGCTAGAGGCTAAACGGCTGAACCGATTTTGACAAAAAAGGTGTCGTTGAATTGCTACTGATCCCGAAGGTGCTATAGGCTATATTTTTTAAACAGGAATTAACATGGTGGTCTTTAGACGCCATTTTGTCACATGATGTAGGCTTTAAGGCATTGATTACCCATTGCTAATTTGCTGTAGTTACTTTGTAGTCCTCCCTGCTCCCACCCATCTGCCCTCCTGTCATTCCCCCCACCCTATTCAAATCCCATATTCGCATAATTTTATCAAATATAGAGCGATTTCAAAAATTCTTCCTGCATACGCTGTCAGATTTTTTTCCAACACCATTTTACTAGTCTCCCCCGCCTCTCCCTCTCTCCTCTCCGCCATCCTTATTAGTAATAGTTATAGCTATAACTTTCACAAATATAAAGCGATTTCAAAAGTTCTTTCTGCATGCGCTTGAAAACTTTTTTCCAACATCAATTTACCAGTTTCTCTCTCCCTCTTTTCTCCCCTCTCACCTTATTAGTAATAGTTGTAGCTATACCTTTCACATATACAGAGCGATTTCAAAAATTCTTTCTGCAATCGCTTTAAGACTTTTTTTCCAACATTATTTTACTAGTTTCCCCCTTCCTCTCCCTCTCTTCTCCCCAACCTCCTTATTAGTAATAGTTGTAGCTATACCTTCCACAAATTTAGAGCAATTTCAAAAATTCTTTCGGCACACGCTTTAAAATTTTGGTCGACACCATTTTACTAGTTCCCTCCTCCCTCTCTCCTCCCCCACCTTCACTCAATGGAAGGTAACACTGTTTACATCCGTAGAAAATCTACACGTACTTTTTGGGTAAAGCTAAATGAATTGTAAATGCATAGTGCTTTTTATATGGCTGAATAAGAATTAAACCTAAAAGCTGGAAATAAAAAAAAAATAATAAAAAAACACCCAACTGCTAAATTTACTTGTAACTACTAGTCGCACTTGGGTACAAAATTCCCCAATAACCTGATTCACGAAAATACAAAACTGTTTAATTTCGTAAGTGCGCTTTGGGCATCAAAACTAAAAGTTGAAGCATGTCGTATATTATAGGTATACCTATCAATTTTGTACTCAACTGCGACTAGTACTTACAAGTAAATTTGGCAGTTGGGTGTTTTTTTTTTATTTAGGTCTAAAAATTTACGGACAGTAATGTGATATCCCCAGGTCTCTATCTTTTAAAATAACCCCATTCAATACCATCAAAAATGGGACACTCTGTACATGTCTTAATCAATACTTTTGATGACTCTGTTTGTGCCATCTATTAGCTATTCTATTTCATAAAATCTTTGAAAATTAACCTCATATTTAAAAAAAAGACTTTAAAAATAAAACTTAAAGAAAAAGAAAAAGTTTTAAGCATCTTTGATATTTCGACTATTCCATTTTATGCCAGTTAAGAAACCAGATATAGAAACTTTAAATAAACTTTCTGGAAAGAAAAGAGCATCTCCTCGCACAGACAAAACTTCAATTCTAACTTTATTACTGGAAAAACTTAAAAGTGTATCTTTACTAACTCGACCTCCTTTCTGGAGAAACGTTCAACTTTTCGAGAGGTAAACAGGAAGTTTCCTGCACGATCGTGGACTGCAAATGTTTGCTTTGATTTTTGATAGAACAAATTACAGTGCTTTCCACTTTTAAATACTGTTTTCCTATTTTAATTTACTTTTGATTTGAGAAAGGTGGCATGTTTGGCGTTTTTTTAAAATTAATTTAGTGATGTATTTCTGTTAACTATTACCAAAGTTTACACAATTAAATTATAAGTTGCTGCACTTCTATGGAAAACTGTCAGAATAGTGCCCGGTATAGTTCCGGTAGTTCCTAATATTGTGCACCTATACCACGGAACTTAAACAAAAACTGTTATAATAAATATGTATATTTTATTGCTTATAGGTATTCCAGAATCCAGTATTACTCAGCTTGAAATAGTGGGGGCAAGGACAAGTAGCCTAGAATCAGACAGTCTATCATCTTCAGTGCAAGCGCTCATTCTTAGTAACAATGGAATCCAATACATTTTTGAAAAAGCACTAGGGTAAGATTGTATACATCCAGAGTTTTCTATACTTTCTTGACTGTAGGAGGGCTGTCTTTATATTTTGCATGTAGAGGGCGACACTATACTAAAACTTTAACTAACTTAAATTTAAAACGTCAGTGGGATACATACAAGTTAACAAATTGAATAAACCAAGAACATTTTCGGGCTATAATTTTTTACAACTTTCGAAGGACATTATTACAAGAAAGCCTTGCCGAGTTGATTTCTGTATTCGGTAATGAAGCACCACATCAGTCGACAGTTTCTCGTTGGTATGGAGAATTAAAACGTGGCCGAATTAGCCTTAGCGACGATCCAAGGCCAGGTGCACCAAAAACGGCTGTAACTCAGGGAAACATCGATGCTGTGCGCACGCTCGTCACGGGAGATCGATATGTTACATATCGCAAGAATGAGGCTTTAATGGGGATTTCAAAGACCAAAATTTAAAAAAATTTGCGTGAAGAATAAGGGGTAAGAAAATTAGTTTCCCGCTGGATACCGCATGTGTTAACCGAAGAACAGAAAGAAGCTAGGGTCAATTAGAGTCCCTGTATGTTGACATATTTGGATAAATATGTCAACATACTGGGACTCTAGGGTCAATAATTGATGTCAGAAAATAATAACCAAGGCCAACACAAAAATAGAGGCCACGACCCTGAAAAAATCAGCTGTTCTCCCGGGGCTGAATTTTACATTGGGTCTTATGGGAGGTCAGATGTTTTTTTATGATATTTTCAAAATGGCACTACAGATTTCCGCAAAATTTCAGTAAAATATTCTCAGACACCATCCCGATATGCCTCCAAAGGTTTGTAAGGAAGCAACATGATTAAAAGGTCAAAATGTTCAAGATTTAGCGTTCCTTACTTTGAATTCAAATTACCCGCCATGTACCACATGCCAACTGTTATATTTGACATCTATTTGACTTTGTCATTTGTCATTGTCACATTCGCTTCTGTTTCAAACTTAATTTTTGTGTGAGCTAATCAAGCGGCTATAAAAAATTAAGGATTACTATACATTTAAAAAAAATTGTTCTGCCAGAATAAAGTAAAAACAATCTCAAAAATGGTTTTATTTAAAAAAAAAATCAAATATTCATGAACCGTCATTCCAACTTAAATATTTTAAAGACAATCAGCTGTGTCGTAACGTGACCATCAAAAAAAATCAGCCCCGGATGTGACGTCAACAAAGTGGAGGATCGTGGCCCGTCCGTTTTGATAGCCCTGAATAAACGTGTGTTTGTGTGTTCCAAGATAAAGAAAAGCCAGAAAAAGCCATCCGTTGTCGAAGCGTATCCAAAAAGATGGTCGCGAAATTTGTCTCAAAAGCAGGTCATAGAGCAACAATTCCTCTGGAAGATCAAAGGACTGTTCCTGCCGATTGATACATCACCATTTGTTTGCCGAAAATCATAGCTGAGCTTTGAAAAACGAACCCCGAATGACGAATCATCCTCCAAAAACCATTGAATTTTTAACCCAACAAAACCTTGAATGGAGGATGGCACTCCATACAGTCCCGACCTAAGTCCAAACGATTTATATACTTTTTCGAAAATCAAGCATGAACTGCATGCATGCAATTTTGAGAGTACCAACAAACTAGTGGAATTACAGCTTTGACAACTGGTTTGAGCGCATGCAAAAGTGCATTAATTTACGTGAAGAATACTTCGAGAAACAATGAAGTCTTTAAAAGTTATCTACTGTTTTATGCCAGCCATGTGGGCACGAGACAGTTTTGGGGGGACCCGAGACCCCATGAGGCGTATTTTATGTTTGTATTCATGAAATATGTGGAAAATATCTACAAAAATCTTAGCTTCGCGGGGGGCCCGGCCCCCTCCTTATATACGGCACTGACACAAACCAATTTATCCACGGTCATACGGTAATAGCCAGGCGTGAGTCAACGGGAGGGGAAAAGGGGGAAATTTTCCTCCAAATCTCAAACTATATCAAGTTTTTACACACAAAATACACCTCCTGGTTACCATGCAATACAGTTTAAGGTTCCTAGATTCGCCCCTGTAATAGTACAGTGTATAAGTTTCCTACACTGTGGTAATAGAATTCAACAACTTTTTTATTATGTATGGTATTTCGGATTTTTTTATCACCCTGTGTAAAGAAGAGAGAAAAATAGGTACAAAATTAATGACTTTTTCAAGTTGTTTACCAAACCATTACCAATGTCATTAGGGAAATGCATGTCTTTAAAAACTTTAAATATTATGCACACAAACCTCGCCAGTTTAGTTTTAAATTTTTTATTATGTATGGTATTTCGGATTTTTTTATCACCCTGTGTAAAGAAGAGAGAAAAATAGGTACAAAATTAATGACTTTTTCAAGTTGTTTACCAAACCATTACCAATGTCATTAGGGAAATGCATGTCTTTAAAAACTTTAAATATTATGCACACAAACCTCGCCAGTTTAGTTTTAAATTTTTTATTAGTCTAAAACACGTAGCGAGCAAAATGAGGACATGCAGCAGTACAAAAAAGAAAATATCTCCAAACTTTCTTATTTAAATAGTTTCCAATCAAAGACTGACGAATAGCCTTCTGCGATCCATCTTTGGATATAGGCCTCCCCCAATATGTTCCACTCTTCTCTGTCTGTCGCCCTGTCATCCATCTAGTCCCCGCATGCTTCTTCAAATCGTCCGCCCATCGTATTTGGGGTCTTCCTCTACTTTTTTTATTTTCCCAAGGTCTCCAGTTTACCGATCGTCTTTCTGTCTCATATTATGACCGGCAAATTTCCACTTAAATTTTGCTACCTCTCCTCTGAAATCCCTTACTTTTGTTTACATGTAACATTTGTCTTTTCATTGATCTTTGGGCTTTTGTTGCCTTATCCATGTTTGATGTTATAAGCGTCCAGGTCTGGGATCCATATGTGAGCACAGGAAGAATACATTGGATATACACTTTCGTTTTAAGATACTTAGGATTTTATTTATACAATCTTACTTGTCTCTTAATTTCAGCCGTTTGGTTTTATTTTTTTAGTTTAATAATTTGTCCGAGATATATATATTCCCCTATGTGTCGACACCTCTTCTTATGAGGATTGACTTGGCTCCTTCGTGGATTTTGATTGATGTTGTTGCTTCGCTATATATATATTGGCTATAAAATCTGTGTATCTGTGATCTATTCAGCTATTAATTAAAGATGCTTTTACTGCCCAGTGCTCAATGTTTGGCTTTACAAGCACATTTAAAAATAATTGTCGGTATTGACGATTGTAAATGGAAAGTTACGATACATATGGAATTTTATATGAAAAGGCACCTACCTCGGACTCTCTTGCGGCTCCAGTCAACGTTTAAACGTCCAGTTTTTCACCTCAAAATTCACTTTTTTGGGAACGTGATTTTTCTAGTGTCTTGTTGTGACGGTGGTTGTTTGCGCACTCATCGCGGCGCTGCTTGTCCTCGCACGTGTGCGGTGCCGTGAAAACCCATATGCATATTTAAGAGCGCGAAAATTTAAATTATTTTAAACGCGCGGAAAAGGAAAAGAAAATGAAAAATAGGAAATTCATTGCTTGCACCAACACCTACAAATTCAATTTTTTTGCTAAACATATATATATATATATATATATATATATATATATATGTTAGATTCTTTGGTTCGTAGATTTTTTATATATCTCAAAAATTGCTAACAAATTTGTTTAAAAATATTATTCTTAATCTAACTTTGATTGCTGCGTGTTGCTAGCTCATTTTGAGTGTCATCCAGAAACTTTTTCTTTTCTTCCGATATCAATGATTTTAAATAATTTCATTTAATAGTATTTATCCGTCTATTTATTATTTATACAATACGTGGCCGCCTTGCATTTAGGATTGAGGTTTATTAAGGCATATTGAGGTAATGTTTGTATTTAGTAGATACACAAAGGACATTGAATAAGGATTTATTAAAAATTTATACTGCACTTTATATAATAGAAATTGACATTTTTCGATTTACTGAAATAACAATAAAATAAGTAGGTTGATAAATCGGTAAACATAAAATAATAAAATTTAATTTTGTATACTACTATAATAAAGCGATGGGTTGATCGGCATATTATAATTAGACAGGGTATAACAGAAGTGTATGATACACAGTAATAGAGGAGGAAGTCCACAGTACAGCGTGTCCCATTTTCGATGGGATTAAATGGGAAACTCGGTTATTATTAAAGATATTGATATTCTGATTGCACCTTACCATGCTCTTTTTTTAAACTCTTAAAAATAGTGTAATCAGATTTTTGCTATACCTGGTAGTTTCGCTAATACAGGAAGTTTTTGAAAAAATTGCATTTTTAATAATCCCTTATATCTCGCTTATTTTGCCAGATATTTTTATTCTTAAAGGAAAATAATGACGTTGTCAGTTTTTTTAAATATTGTTTAGTTTTTGAGATATGCTATTTATCATAAAAAAATTAAATACGGACCTGTATGTTTTTTATCCCTATTTTGATTGGCTTCATGCTATTATTATCAAAAAATAATAAAAATCTAATATTTTTTTTGTTTTAAGATTTAAAAAAAAATATTTATTATTTTTAAAAAGAATTTAGTCCGAACCTGAAAATTTCCAAGATAAATATAAATAAAAAATTGCTAGTTGAACGATTTTTAATTTAACTGTTTTGATTTTTAGCAAATAAAAATGGGTTTACGTTAATTTAAGGTTTTATTTGAAACAAAGTTTACGACAAATACAAAAAAATAACGAATTACAAAAAATAATAACTAGTTTTTCTTTAATGGTATAAATGTTTAAACTGATTGTGTTTTTGAGCAATTTTTCTTAACGCATTTTGCTTAATAATATTTCTGCCGTTTAAATATTGGGATTTTGTTGTTTGAATAAAGCAGTCAAAAATATTACATTTTTCAAAATCTGGATATGGTCGATTTCTAGCCATTTTAGAATAATTTTGAGTGAGCTATTCACAAAAATGACAATGTCAATTCCACGCTTTTGTTTTTCCATGTTGAAGTAAATTTCATGATTTGCTGTGCTACCATCAAATAATTTGGTTTTTTACCTCATTTATAAATCTTTTAGTTAACGTTTTAAAACAGATAAACTAAAAAGTGTCCAACTAGTGAGTCTTGCAATTTTAAATTTATATTTACGTTGGAAATTTCCAGGATTGGACTAAAATTTTTTTTTAAATATTAAATATTTTTTTTAGTCTTAAAACAAATTTTTTTAAAAGTTTTATCATTTAAAGATAATAATAGCATGAAACCAATCAAAAAAGTAATAAAAAAAAATCAAGGTCCGTATTTAATTTTTTTATGCTAAATACCATATCTCACAAACTAAATAATATTTAAAAAAATTGACAACGTCATTATTTTGCTCTAAAAAAGTTGCTATAGAGAGGTTCTTACATTTACGTTATTAAAAATGCAATTTTTTCAAAAACTCCTTGTACTCGCGACACCATGAGGTATAGCAAAAATCTGATTACACCAATCTTAAGGGCTCAAAAAAAGAGCACGGTAAGGTGTAATCAGAAAACCGATATCTGTAATAATAACCGAGTTACCCATTTAATCCCATCGAAAATGGGACATGCTGTACACCGGTCTATTAGCTCACACTACTACTATACCATAATAGTGTGAGCTATGGTGATCCTAATTTTTTCGAGAAAAAAAAAGTTGCTCCGATTTCAAAAGTTTTTATATATCTTTGCGTTTCAGATGATTTTGAAACTTTTTTGTTGCGCCGTCTGTCTGTCTGTCTGCCTGTCTGTCTGTATGTCTGTCTGTCTGTAACGACCAACGCGCATAACTCAAGAACCGCTTGCCCGATTTTAATGACCTAATGAGTCTTGGGTCGAGATGGTCCCATTTAAAAATGAACAAAATCCACCGAGCACAAGCCAAATAAAAGGGTAGGGGTACATTTCAAAAATTAGAGTTTATGTTAAAATATGGCGTGTGTGATATCAAACGAAAGGTAATTGAGTCTGGAGTTATAAACAATAAACTGTAGTTAAAAAAAGGGTGGGGTAAATTTGAAAAATTAGATTTTAAGTTAAAATATGGCGTGTGTGTTATCAAACGAAAGGTAATTGAGTCTGGAGTTAAACAAAATACATTTTAGTTTTTTTTTAAGGGTAGTGGTAGATTTCAAAAATTAGAGATTAAGTCAAAACATGGGTTGTGTGGTATCAAACGAAAGGTAATTGAGTCTGGAGTTCAATAAAATATATTTAAGTTTTTAGTTATATTAGCTCACGCGTACACTATAACTATAGTACCAAGTGTGAGCTTAGGTGCCCTTAGATTGGCAGAGTATTTCTTAAGTGATTAGTAAATAGTTTTATTTTGCTGAGACGCCTTTTTCCTCTATATAGTCCAGTCATTATAGAATTTTAGCTTGCAAACGGTGGTATAATCGCGATTTTGACATCTGTTGTTGACATTGGAGTTCTAAAAATAAATTTGAGTTTTCGACATTGAAGGGGCTCCCCCCGCCATCTTGGATTTAGTGAGCACAAAAAGGGTTTTTTTTTAAAATTACTTGGTTACTGTACGTTCTAGCAAAAAAAGTTTTAAACAAAACTTGAAGACAATAAAATTTCCTACAAAAACATTTTTAAACGTTTTTTTGTCAGACGAATGGTTTTTGAGTTATGACGCTAAACATTTTGCCGCCATTTTGGATTTTGACTAATTTTTTTTAGTAGCCTTTTACTTCGAAACTGATTATTTTTGAGAAAATCTGTAATTATACCGTAAAACCAACTAATAGCTTATTAAATTCGACATCAGTGAGTTCTCCGGGTAGTACCCTTGCTGAGATGAAGTGTTAGCAGTACACCCGGTGTTAAGGTTATTTTCTTTTAACTAATATTTTTTTAATTGTTTATTTATTTTATTTAATTTTCTTAAGTACTAAGCTTTTTGAAAAATCTTATTTTACTCTATTTTGTTAAAAATAAAATTATCTTTAAAACGATATGTATGGTGGGTTTTCGTTACAGGAAAACCTCGGAGTAAATAAGTTTAGTAAATTTTTTTTCAATTCAGTTTTTGGCCTCTCCTGGTTCATTAAAAAATATTATTTATTCCATGCCTAAATATAATAACTATACACATCGTTCGAAAGAAAATTTAACTTTCTACAACATAGAGTAGAAGGTTTTTCGGAGGGGTGGCTCGGTATTTCTTTTGGTGTACAGGTTAGGGGAAATTCCAGGAAATACTTGGGATGCACTAAGAAATATATTAGGAAATACCGGGAAGTGCTTGGGAAATAATAGAAAATACCACTGAAATGTGAGAAAATACTGGAAAATACCAGGAAATCCGTAGGTATTATATCGTAAGTATTTCCTTTTGGTGTACAAAAATCGGCGATCGGGCCACCCCTCGGGTTTTTCCCGGTAAGGCTTGATTTTTTTTAAAATTGGTAAAATACATGACAACAATACTTTTTTGTGATTAAAAAAAAAATCACTATACATGGAGGCTAGCCCAAAATGTGTACACCGATTGTGAAAATCCACAACCTTTTGCTAAGATTGCGTAAAGATTGTGAGGGATTGCGAGGGATTGTGGAGGACTGTGCAGCGGTGTAGCGTGCTTGAAGGGGGGGGGGGGGCGACAGCCCATCAAAAATTCTTGCGACCAAAAAAAAAAGGTCATCATGTCTAGAGTTTCCTTTGTGAGGGATTGTGAAGGACTGTGGTAAGATTGTGAAAGATTGTAAGGGGTTGTGGTAAGATTGTGAGTAATTGGGACAGACTGTGTAAAGATTGTGAAGGATTGTGAAAGATTGTGAGTGATTGGGATGGATTGTGAGGGATTGTGAAGGATTGTGGTAAGATTGTGAGGGATTGTGAAGGATTGTGGTAAGATTGTGAGTGATTGGGAGGGATTGTGAAAGATTGTGAGAAATGTGTACACCGATTGTGAGAGCTGTTCACCCCTCGGAGATAAATTAAGTGCTAACCGTGGACTTGGCCCACTTTGATGATACATCGCTTAAAAGATAATTTAATATTCTATAATAAAGTTGATTACACACTTTCCGTAAAATACTTACGTTTTGAGAAAATGACATAAAACTGAATAATTTCGGTTTATTTTGCATATACTAGGAAATACATAGGAAACGGGTATACTGCAAACAGTTAAGGGCTTGTATCTCAGCAAGGGTACTACCAAGAGAACTCAATGATGTCTTATTTCATAGGCTATTAGTTGGCCTTAATTTTATGTTATTACAGATTTTCTCAAACATAGGCAGTTTCAAAGTTAAACGCCACTAAATAAAAAAATTGGTTTGGCGTCATAACTCGAAAACCATTCGTCTAAAAAAAAACGTACAATTGCGTTTATGTAGGAAATTCTATTGTCTTCACCTCTTGTCTAAAACTTTTTTTTAATGTACAGGGACCAAGTAATTTAAAAAAACCTTTTTGTGCACACTAAGGTCGAAAACTCAAATTATTTTTGAGGACTCCAATGTGAACTTCATATGTCAATATCACGACTACACCACCTTTTGCAAGCTGGGGGTCTTTTTTTCGCTTTACTAACAGAGTGCAGACGCTAAATGTCTACGTAGTGGTTGTAAAAAATTCACAATTATTTTTTTTTAATCTTAAGGTTTTATGATATCCAACATGAAAATATGTTTGTCCTACAAAGTAAAATTAAAAGAATGACACCAACAAAAATTTTTCAGTGGCTCTGATAGAATGGATCGTGTTTATGATTTTCCACTAGAAATTATGCTTCTAAAATTGAATCAAATATTTTTTTTTGTGACAAGAAATTTCGTATTTTGGCCTCTCTATTTCCACAGTCTACACAATATTTTAATTGTGTAAACTTTGCTATTACCCATTAAAACATTGTGAGTTACACCGTACCTGTATACTCATTTTCGTTTTTATTTCTTTTTTATTTTCTTTCAAATTATTTGTAGCTCATCAGCTAGGAGCCTTACATCGCTGGACTTAAGCTACAACAAGCTCGACGACGTGCCCTTTCAAGCTTTCAAAGACCTTAGAAATGTCCAGTGGATTAATTTGCACGGGTAAGGACAGTGGCGGATCCAGGATTTCTGTGGGGGGGAGGAAAGAGGTAGCAAAAACCAAAAAAAAAAATGTTTTAATTGGATTATCATTACCCGCAAGTTGCAAGTGAAATACGCAGCTGGTGAAATTTTTTAGAAATCTAAGTATTTTTGTGTAAAAATTTCAAAAAATTTTTAGTTTTTGTGAACATTTTAAAAAAAATTGCGGTTTATACAGTGGTTATTTTTCACTGGAACTAAAATTAAAAGCTTTATTTCAAGGAGGGGGAGGGCCCGGGCTCCTGTGCCCCCCCCCCTAATCCGCCACTTGGTAAGGGTCCTTTAAAAGGGACGATTTTATGTTGTAAAAAGTGTCAACACTTTCGACAACTTCTAGAAAAACGGATTTCTTTAAGTGCCATGCCCGAATTTCAAAAGAAATATAATGTTGAAACCCGCATTTTGGTATGATGACCCATCTCCAAGAAAGGGTTTAAATACTTAACTTGTTTATTTGTAAATTGATTTTTTGTTGTGTTTTTAATAGACAATCTATATCTTAAACTCAAAATTCATCAGTGTCTTTTAGTTTTGCAGATAAAAAACAAAGTTTGTATTTTTTTTACGGAATCTATTTATCCCATTTTCGAAATCAGCGTTAAATTTCCTGCAAAATTACCAATATTTTATTTTTAATTTTCTTAAAATTTTAAACTTTTTTCTCCCTTTTAACTTTCTATTTTGCTTTTTAGCTCACACATACTATAATATTATTGTGAACTATGGTGATCCTAATTTTTTCGAGAAAAAAAGTTGGTCCGATCTCAAAATTTTTTATATATCTTTGCATTTCAGATGATTTTGAAACTTTTTTGTTACGCCGTCTGTCTGTCTGTCTGTCTGTCTCTCTGTCTGTCTGTCTGTATGTCTGTATATATGTCTATCTGTAACGACCAACCCGCATAACTCAAAAACCGCTTGTCCTATTTAAATGAAATTTGGTACCTAGGCTAAGTCTTGGGCCGTAATGGTCCCATTTAAAAATGAACAAAATCCACCGAACGCAAGTAAAATAAAAGGGTGGGGGTAGATTTCAAAAATTAGAGTTTATGTGAAAATATGGCGTGTGTGATATCAAACGAAAGGTAATTAAGTCTGGAGTTAAACAAAATGAATTTTAGTTTATTTAAAAAAAAGGGTGGGAGTAGATTTCAAAAATTAGAGTTTAAGTGAAAATATGGCGTGTGTGATATCAAACGAAAGGTAATTGAGTCTGGGGTTAAACAAAATACATTTTAGTTCTTTAAAAAGGGTATGGGTAGATTTTAAAAGTTAGAGTGTAAGTCAAAACATGGTTTGTGTGGTATCAAGCGAAAGGTAATTGAGTCTGGAGTTGAATAAAATATATTTCAGTGTTTAGTATATTAGCTCACACGTACACTATAACTATAGTACCTAGTGTGAGCTTCGGTGCCCATAGATTGGCAGAGTATTTTATTTAATATTTTAATTATTTTAGTCAAAAATACTTTTTAAACAATAAATTAAGAAATATAATCAAAAATAAATAAGTAATAAAATATAAAATTATAAAAAAATAAATAAAAAAGTGAGAAAAAACAAAAAATTATCTAAGGAATATCTAAGCTGTAAGAAACGAATAAAAGTACAAACTCTTAAAAAGTAAAAGTGACAGAGGAACTTCAGTTTGAAAACTTTTTAAAAAGCACACAGAAGATAAGTTAATTTTTTCTATCTCCTCAAAAAGTGCCCAAAAATCACCCAAAATAAAATATTAAGCCTCATTTTAAAGCCACTTACTTCATAAAAATTTACGTTGATTACAAAAATCAAATAAAAAGAAATAAATAGAAACTTTATGTAATATCTCAAAAACAAAAAGTGACAGATCAAATTCAATTCGACATTTGGATTTTTTATTTAAAAAATTCTAAAAAGTAATTTACAATAAAATGAAAATTTCATAAATGAAAAAGTTATTGGGCATAATCCAAAATGCAGACTTTTCAAAAACGGCTTGCTACATCAACATTCAGTTTACAACATTAATCATTTATTAAAAAATGAGCTTTACAAATTAAAGACAGTTTTTTAACTACCCTTAAAACACCTAAAACCCCCAAAAAACATCGATTTTGGAACACCCTGTACAGTCTGTCTTGGAATTTTACAAGTAAAAATTGTTTTTTTTTAGTAATCAAATTTCCTCCATTACTGGCGACTGGTCTCACCTAAAAACCACTCTCTCCACCCTGTTTCTTGGAGAAAACGACATAACAGACCTATCCAGTGATTATGAATTTTCATCTTTTCCACCACCAACTACACTCCATCAATTAAAGTCCCTAATTTGGTTAAACCTGGATGGAAACAGCATCCACAAAATGCACAAACACTCACTACCGCCTAGTTTGAAAACTTTGAGTGTATCATTCAATGCTATCGAAAATTTTCCTCTGGATGTTGTGTTGAGCATGCCGCATTTACAATGGCTCTATCTGAGAGGAAACAACATTAAAACTATTCCCGAATACACTTTCTCCAGAAAAATACACTTGGAAAAGATAGATTTGAGTGAGAACAATATTAAATATTTTCCAAATAAACCGTTTAACCATTCCATAGCAGTACGAGATCTTAACTTAGCTTCAAATGATATAAAAGCGATACCAAAAAATGCCTTTTATGGTCTACAAACTAGAAGAATCATTCTTACCTACAACTCTTTAGTAGCTCTAGAACCAGAAACCTTTCATGGCATAGAAGATATATTGGAATATCTAGATTTAGATCATAACAACTTTAAAAAACCACCAGAGGCTTTAAAATCTCTCAGAAACATCAAATATTTGTACATTTCTGGAAACGACATAACTAGTTTTCCTGACGAAGAAACATTTTTCAATGCTCAAAATACTCTAAGAGCTTTAAGTATAAGTTCTAATAAATTAGTGAAAATTCCAACAAAAGTCTTAGAAAATACTAAAAGAATGTCGTACCTAAATGCAGCATTTAACGATATATACGAAATAATTCCAACCGAATTTAAAAAGTGGGGATCTTCGTTAAAAACATTAGTTCTCAGCAACAATAGAATATCTTTTATAAAAAACAATACATTCTCTGAATTAACAGAACTCAAGGAACTGAGTCTTAGCTACAACTTATTTACATTTATAGAAGATAACGCTTTCACCCGGTTAAAAAACTTAGAAACTTTAGAATTAACTTTTAGTTTAGATAGAAATGAACTCCCTTATGAGATACTTAAACCTTTAAAAAATTTAAGAGTACTTCAGTTGGATTTTAACAATTTTTATGAAATCCATGAACAATCTTTTGACTCAACTACACAACTGACAGAAATAAATTTAAATAGCAATAAAATTCAGATAATTCCAACAAATCTTTTCAAACCAGATCTTCAAAATTTAAGAGATATAAGACTGTCTAATAATGAAATAAGAATAATAGAGAGCAAAACTTTCAATAGCCTAAAGAGTTTAAATACAGTTTTTCTTACAAATAACAAAATATCGTTAATTAAAAAAGAGACTTTTGTTAATATGGATCAACTAACACATATTGCTCTACAATACAACATGATTTATTCAATAGACGAAAATGCTTTCAAAAATTTAACATCGTTAAAAAAGTTAAGCCTAGAATATAACAGTTTAAAAGATATTTCATTTAAAATATTTGAAAATGTTGGCAAACTGTTTCTAAATTTAAGTCACAACGAAATCTTATACTGTAACCATGGCAATGATTTACTAGAAATAAACATTCTAGACCTAAGTTATAACAACATTGACACAATACCAAAATGCCTTAAAGATAGCAAACATTTAAGAAAACTATATTTGGATCATAACAAAATAACAAGCATTAACTTTGAAAATTTTAAAAATCTAACTTCTTTACAAAAACTAACTTTAAACAATAATGGAATTTTAGCGATGGAAAGTACAGCCTTCTATGGATTAAGAGCTTTACAAATATTAGACTTATCCAAAAATTTAATAAGTTATTTACATGTGGCACAATTTTTAGATAACCCAAATTTAAAAGTCTTAAATTTGCATGGCAATAATCTGAGTTACTTAACAAGAGATGTGTTTGCAAATACGATCTTAGAAATGATCGATTTAAGTTTAAATTCTTTAAGTTCTGTTCCAACAACTACTTTATCTGATGTTAACCTAAGTTTAAGGCACCTATCTTTAGCTGAAAATAATATTGATCATATTGATATAACAACGTTCCCAGATTTTCCATTTTTACAAAATCTGGACCTAAGTAAAAATAGATTAACAATTTTGCCAGATAATGCCTTTACAAGTTTAAATCTTCTCCAAAACTTGGATTTAAGTTTAAATCCTATACGGGCAAATTTTAAAGAACTGTTCCACTATGCGAGAAATTTAAAAGAGCTAAATCTAGCAGACGTGGGAATGATAAATACGCCACAGCTACCTTTGCCAAATTTGGTTAAACTAAATTTATCATTCAACAATTTCGAGGTGCTAAACAAAAATACTTTTCAAAATTTAGAAAAATTGAAGACACTGGATTTAAGCAACTGTAACTTAATGTACGTACCAAGCCACATATGGTCAAACCTGCCGAATTTAAAAGAGTTAGACATATCGCACAATCCGATAAAAGAAATTATCTCAGATAGTTTTCACGGGTTAAAAACTTTAAAGATTTTAAATATACATCACTTGAAGAGACTGCAAAAGTTTGAGGGCAAAAGTGTGGCTCAGTTGAAAAATCTTTCAAAACTTTCTCTGCACACTTTGCCTAGTTTGCTGGATTTTTATCAGGAATTTTGCTACATCCTGACACACTTGACGCAGTTAAAAGTTTTAAGGATTATTTTTCAAGAGCACGAGTTGAATCAGCAATTGGCCTGTTTGATAAACAAAAAACTGACGAATTTGGAAATAGCAGGTAAGAAAAACAAGGATTGGCTTTAAAGTTTTACTTATTCCAGAAACTTTTTTAAATTTATGATTGATTTTATATTATTCTTTCAGGGCGAAATTTGAGGATTATAGATTCTAAAGCATTTTCATTACTAACAAGAAACCCAAGTTTGAGCATAAAAATTTCCGGGACCTTAATCCACGAGCTCCCTGCAGGATTGTTTGCGTATACGAAAAAAATTCCATACTTGGCGATAGACCTAAGCGATAACATGCTTGATGTCCTGAATCCGGACACCTTTTATGGAAACTCCACTACGTGGGACAGCGTTGGAGCTTCTGCAATCATTGGTAAAACAAAACAAACAACATTTAACTACCCTTTACGCTTGCGTCACCGTTTCCGCAATTGCAATGTTTATGCTGATGCATACGCTTATGTTTACGCTTAAGCTCATGTTTATGTTTACGTTTACAGTTTACCTTTTACCAAAAATAATTAGATAGGTTAGGTCTTTGCTTTTGCATTTTACGTTTTAGATTAATGTTTTACGATTTACGTTTTATATTTTACGTTTTACATTTTACGTTTCGTCTTAAGTTTTACAATTTACATTTTATGGTTTATGTTTACGACTATTTTTATGTTTATGCTTATGCTTATGCTTATGCTTATGCTTATGCTTATGCTTATGCTTATGCTTATGCTTATGCTTATGCTTATGCTTATGCTTATGCTTATGCTTATGCTTATGCTTATGCTTATGCTTATGCTTATGCTTATGCTTATGCTTATGCTTATGCTTATGCTTATGCTTATGCTTATGCTTATGCTTATGCTTATGCTTATGCTTATGCTTATGCTTATGCTTATGCTTATGCTTATGCTTATGCTTATGCTTATGCTTATGCTTATGCTTATGCTTATGCTTATGCTTATGCTTATGCTTATGCTTATGCTTATGCTTATGCTTATGCTTATGCTTATGCTTATGCTTATGCTTATGCTTATGCTTATGCTTATGCTTATGCTTATGCTTATGCTTATGCTTATGCTTATGCTTATGCTTATGCTTGTGCTTGTGCTTGTGCTTGTGCTTGTGCTTGTGCTTGTGCTTGTGCTTGTGCTTGTGCTTGTGCTTGTGCTTGTGCTTGTGCTTGTGCTTGTGCTTGTGCTTGTGCTTGTGCTTGTGCTTGTGCTTGTGCTTGTGCTTGTGCTTGTGCTTGTGCTTGTGCTTGTGCTTGTGCTTGTGCTTGTGCTTGTGCTTGTGCTTGTGCTTGTGCTTGTGCTTGTGCTTGTGCTTGTGCTTGTGCTTGTGCTTGTGCTTGTGCTTGTGCTTGTGCTTGTGCTTGTGCTTGTGCTTGTGCTTGTGCTTGTGCTTGTGCTTGTGCTTGTGCTTGTGCTTGTGCTTGTGCTTGTGCTTGTGCTTGTGCTTATGCTTATGCTTATGCTTCCTCTTGCGCTGCTACTTATGTTTATGGTTATGATTGAATATTATCCTTATGTTCATAATTACGCTTATACCTTACAGATTATTAGGGTTTTCAATTTTCGATCGAAAATGTTGGAGATAAATTTCGTTAGGCGAAACTAACTTTTGGAAAGCCATTTAAGAAGTTATAGCAACGTCATATTCGAGGAGCGATGATGCTGTCACCTGCCCTATCCAGTTTCGTTCGTTGTCGGGCCGACCGGATGAATTTGGGAAATGGGGAAACGTGTCGTCCCGTAATTCGAATAATGAGACTTGAAGCAGAGCAGTGCTTTAAGTTTCAAACTAGAAATGACGGATTCGCATGTGTGGGTTTACACCTTTAGCACAAATACAGGGTGGATTGAAGAGAATAAATAATTAATAATAAATATAATTTTCCTAGAAACGATTTTTTGACAGATGAAATGGCGAAACTTACAACATTACAAACATTATTTTCGATATTTTTTAATACTTTAGTACACTAAAATGTTGCCATGAATATATTCATGGCAACATTTGGCTATGGTTAGAATACTAACCTAACCGGTTCGACCATCAACTATCCTTGGCCTCTGGCCCTCCTCGGCTGGACAGGGAGGGCAATTCGAACCGAACTGAACCGAACCTGTTATAAAAATAGGCTATTAATTTTGCGTTATTAGTTGCGCGAATTTGTCCGCGCGTAATTGGTTGCGCGCATTTGGCCGCGCGCAATTGGGTGCGCGCTAATGGTTGCCCGCATTTGTCCGCGCGCAAATGACCTGCGAGCTATTAGGGACCTATTGCAATAAAGCCAGGAACAAATTGTGCCGGGCACTATATTGACAGTTTCACATTAAAAACTGACAGTTGATCTTTCAAAATTGACATACCAAAGTCGAATTTAGAAATCCAGTCGTTTGTTTTCCATTAATAGTGGCGTCACTATTAAATCCGGCTCGTATAATACACAAAGGCCTTATTTTGAAAGAACACAGCTGTTCTTATAATGCGAAACTGTCAATATAGTGCCCGGCACAATTTGTGCCTGGCTTTATTGCAATAGGTCCCTACTGACTCAGTGCCGAACAAAGTATTTTCAAACGACCGAACACCCGTTACAAAATCTGTCGCGATTAAAAATCTCAAATTAACTAACTTAATCGGTTGATTTTTGTCGTGAAAATTTGTTTTTGTTCAAACGAAAAAATATTCAAAATTAATAAAACTTTTTCCAATTACATTTTTTAGAAAAATTATTTTCCTAAATAATTATAGCTCACCTGTCCTTTTTGTGGGAGGTCGAAATCGCTGTTAACCTAACTTTTATCAATTTATCGGTCATGTATCCTAACCTGTTTATTGGGGACATTTTTTTTGGTGGGAAAATGTCTAGAGGCGTCAATGAACAGGTACTAATACGTTGGCGATCAATTGGCAACGGTCAGTTTAACACCGATTTCGACCTCCGAGAAGGAAGACATATAAAAATCAAATCATTTGAAAAAAATATCAATTGGAAAAATTGTTTTCGAACAAATTTCCGTTTAAAAAAATGTTTTCGAACCAATTTGCGCTGGAAAAAAATGTTTTTAAAGATATTTCAGCTCGAAGACAATGTTTTCGGACAAATTTCCGTTAAAAGAAAATGTTTTCGAACACATTTCCATTTCAACAAATATTTTTTGACCTATTGCTTTCGAACAAATGGTTTTCAAACAACGTATTTTCGAAGAAATTTCCAAGATTCAGTTAATTTAAAAAAAATTAAGACGAATAAAATTCTAAAATTAATGCGATAAGTGAGTGCTGGATTTTGTTTAAAAATAAAAATAAAAAAATTGTGTGTGCTTAGAACCACACGGCAGAAGTGTAAACTTCAACCAAGTGAAACTAATAATTGGATATAAATTACTCTGGTAAATTTTGCTCTGAGTGGCCTTCATCTGCATCATCATATCGCTCTGCTGACTGTTCCTCTCACAGTTAGTCGACTCGAGTCAACTTCGTTCAATTCAGTACCCACAAAAGTGCTAAACGCGCCTAAAGAAGTTTACACTTCAAAAATGGGAAGGAAACATTTTTGACCTAAAAGAAAGAGTTTAAATTTCAAAAATTCACCCAATTTTGCCCTCTCTTTACAAGCTACCTACTAACCGAAAACCATCGTGTCCCAATCTACTCAACAGGAAGCTGTATGGTAAAATACACAAAACAATATGACAGATATTAATGGTCAAAGGAAAATGCTACTTTTTGTATTCCATTCTATAAATTCTGGTTTTTCATCTCATTAAAGATCTCACTTCTCATTCTCAGTAGCGCTATTCTTCAAATAAGGAATGGGTCTAAGCATGTACCTCCGTAACCATTAGAGGGTAAGTCCGAATCTTTTGTCAAAAACTCGGAACATTTTGTCGAGGTCTTAAAAAGAATCGAATTAGATCCTGACGATAGTTTTGATGTAGAAAACTCTTTATACCAACGTGCCAATAAATAAGTCACTCAGTATTATCGAAAACAAATTACAAACTAATGATACACTTCACGAGAGAACGACGCTATCGGTGGAGGGGGTGATGGATCTGTTGGGGCACTGTCTCCGTAACTCTTACTTTTAAGTAAAAGATAAGTTTTACGCGCAAAATGATGGACTTCCAATGGGTTTGCCTCTTTCGCCAGTGATAACAAACATCTACATGGAGTGGTTCGTGGACCATGCGATCAACACAGCAAAAGTCAAGCCAAAACTATGGCTACGATACATGGGACACATTTATTATATGGCCGGGAAATGAATTTTCTACAACATCTGAACGGTGTTCGACCAACAATCAAATGCACAATGGAAATTGAAAAAGATTCGGCCTTACCTTTTTTGGAGGTTCTTCTCAAACGAATAGACAAACATTCAAACCGCGGTATATAGAAAACCTGCACACACGGGACAGTACCTGAATTTTAATTCGGTTGCTACAAAACAAGGAGTTATAAGTAGTTTGTATTTAAGAGCCGTAAATATTATTGTAGTAATTATGAAGAATAAACCAGAGAAATCTACAACATTAAAAAGGACTTACAACAGAATGGTTATTCGGAGAAATTAATAAACTCAACGATCTCTAAAATTAAAAACAAACCCAATGTAGCAAATTTTCGAAATAATCCGTTGGGTGTTATTAACATTCTATATGTTCAAGGGATTTCAGAAAACGTAAGACGAATAGCCAAACACTATAATATAAAAATAGTATTTTTATCGGGAAATACGATAAGGAGTTTTGTAACTAAAACTAAACTAGAAAATCCCTCAAATAATAAGGAATGTATTTACCAAATCCCGTGTGAGTGTGGTAAATCATATATAGGTGAACGAAACGCCCTCTTCAGGTTAGAGTTAATAAACATCTAATAATTGCCCAATTGGAGGATATTGAAGTCTGGTTTAGCGGATCATGGATGCTCAAATGATCACAGGATTCAATGGTCTGAAGCTAAAGTTTTGCATAAAGAGCCGCATTGGCGAAAACGAACGTTTATTGAAGCTGCGTTTATAACGCAGAATAAAGAAGTTTTTAGTCAACCAAGCCCGGACACACCAAACATATGGAAACCACTCCTTAAGGAAAATAAGCATCTTAGGATAAAAAAAGGGAGCGGGCCGTCACACCTGACTGCACACCAAGTAGTATACGTAGTACCCTGTAGGCTGGATTGTTTAATTTACACTTAAAAACGGTTAGAGATACTTACTAAACTAAACGTCGTGTTTAAAATAAATAAAAACAATAGAAGTCCGAAATTTTGTTTCTAACTCCATTTTAAAACTAATGAAATTATTTTTGATGGATAATGTTTGTTTTCAGTTCTCTTGCTGAGGACCAATAAAACAACTTTCATCAAAAATAATGCCATATATGTAAATGGGGCAAGGAATTAACTGCGTAGGTTAATCAGGTGTGTATATTCGAAGGAAATTTATTTTATTGGCCTTAGTCACTCAGTTAATAAAGCTACAGCTACCAGAGTTCGTCACAGAGCTCTCGTACAGTGTATAGCTATAATAGAGTCTGAGCAAGAGCAGACAGGCAAGCAGTAGTGTGATATGCATACAACACGCCAACACGAAGCGAAAGGTAATTACCCTTTGAGAAATTACACTTCTCCAACACTAACTTCAGTGGCGTCCTAACTAACCTTCGTAAATGGTAGTTAGTAGTAGTGGTGGGGACACCATTTTTGGCCTAGCGACTAGGCACACGGTGCCGGCGCGCCCTTTGAACTGATGCACGTGCCCCTTCGGATGCAAGTTTTCTTTCTCTAAGAGGACTTTATTTTGCCTGGCACCTCTTTATCAAGGGCAGGGATCTTTATACTGCGTACAGTGTTGCCAAAATGTTCCAAGATAATTCGTGAAAATTTTATATTAAAAATCGTGAGATTTTAAAAAGTCCTAAAAAGAGATCAAAATAGAGAAGGAATATATAAAAGTTTATAAAAAGCCAAAAGATATGTATTACATAAAACCAAACACATTTCAAAAAGCTGAAAAACTGTAGAGATAATAATGTTTCATACCTAACATACTTTTTTCTTTTTATGAGGGAGGGATTCAGATTCATGAACAGATTCTTCACTATCACTACTATCAGACATATTCAGACAAACACCGCAAAACGAACTAACTGCAAACAAAAGCACTTGCCTAATCGGTAAAACTATTTTAAAACAAATAACTACTGCCCGCTAAAACTTTAATATCTGATACATCGGCGGATTCGAAGTAATCGATTCCTGAGACGCCAAATACTCGTTACTCGAATCCCGAATGGGACCGAAGCCGAAGTGTTACTTTCGTATCAATCGTATCGGCATCGGCCATATGAGTAACGAGTTTGGAGTACTTTTAGTCATTCGGACCGATATTTATTTACTTAAATTATTAAATGAACTATTGCGTATACGGATACGATTGACAACATAGACAAGCGCGGATTTGAGGGGGGGGGGGGGGTAACGGGGTAATTACCTCCCCCCCCTAGAAAAAAAACATGCACTTTTTCCTAAAAAATAAAGGGAAAACAGAAGAATTACCCCCCTAGAAAAAAAATTATATTGCAAAAAAAAAATTCTTCGGCTATTACCCCCCTAGTATTTATTGGATTTACCGATAATATAATGATTACTTAGTACCGAATACAAAATACTCTAGCTACTCGATACTTGGAAAAATAATCGTTGCACATCACTACTGCCCGCGCGATCGCGATTCCGCGGAACTGATCCAGCAAAGGGCCAAAAAAACCGGACAATTTTGTTTTCATTATAACTTTTAAACTATTCAATGGATTTTAATGGGACAAATAATTAATCAGTTTTCACTGAATGTATTTTTTTGTCCACCATCTCAAAATCCAAGATGGCTAACAAAATGAAAATGTACCCTTCAAAGATACTCGTTTATTCTCGTGTTGCGAACATGTCTTAATTAGTTTTTTAAATGAGTAAAAAAGATGCGTTCTTGCCACGCACAACAAGGTACGAATTAGCAAAATCGGTTTAGTGGTTCTAAAAAAATATTTTTGTTTCAACCATTGCCTTGCATATCATACGATTGCCTTGCCAATCATGTCTGCATTTATTTCCTTATACATTCATTACTACTGAACCGATTTTAATGAAATAAAAAACATCCTGGTGAGAATTTCAATTTTTAAAGATCATGATCAAAGTTTGTCGCCATGTTAAAATTTAAGATGGCGGACAGAATCATACTTGATTCTTCAAAACGGCGTGTTTATTCTTAGTTTCCAAAAATGTTTTAGTTTTTTTTTATTTATAGAAAAGCACTACTTTTCCCCCACACAACGAGGTGCAAATTAGTAAAATCGGTTTGGTGATTCTCAAAAAATCTATTTTTGTTTCAGCCATTATCACCAGGATATTTTTAATTTCATCAAAATCGGTTTAGTAGTAATGAATTTATAAGGAAATAAATGCAGACATGATTGGCAAGGCAATTGTAAAATATTCAAAACAATGATTAAAACAACCATATTTTTTTTAGAACCACCGAACCGATTTTGCTGAGTCATACCTTGTTGTGCGTCTCAAAAATGCTGCTTTTTTAGTGATTTAAAAAAATTATTAAAACATATTCGCAACACAAGAATAAACGAGCATCTTTGAAGGGTACAATTTTATTTCGTCCGCCATCTTGGATTTTGAAATAACGGGCAAAAAAAATATTTATTCAAAACTCTGATTAATTATCTGCCAAGTGTCGTTTGTCCCATTAAAATCGATGGTATAGTTCAAAAGTTGTAATAAAAAAAAATTGGCCGGTTTTTTTTGGCCCACCCGGTATGATATAATGAAGTTTTTAAATACTCTAGAAGAACTCTATTTTCGTGAAAAAATCTGTAAATATTTTGTACGCCACTGACATACTCTATCTACTGTTCTCTATATTTCTCTATACATAGGTACTTGCTAATTTCTCATGCTGTGGGCTGATGATCACCAAAGGCTGCAATAATTATTACAGTAGCATCTAGATACAGGGTGTCCCAAAAAGAATAAGCCCCCCTTACACAACCACACAAGAAAAAAAATAACGATGTATGGAAATGTTTTTCTAAACTTTGCTATTACAGTCAAACTTCTTTATGTTCAATTTAGCACTATGCCTAAGAGTCATTTGCAGCCGCAATAGCCAAGTTTAGAAGAACATTTCCAAACTATATTAAGAACTTTTCATTTTTAATTTGTATTGGAGAACTTGGCTTTACTTTTATCTCAATTCTTTTTTTGGAATACCATTTTTTAATTGTTTCCGCGTACTTGGCTTTTTTTACATGAAATGTTTTTCTTACGATTTCAATCCTTTTTGAAAGGATTTCGATAATATTTAAGTTTTGAAGTAGCAAAATATGCGGAATATTGTTCAAAACTTTTGCAATGCCTTATTAAAAAT
The DNA here is from genome assembly GCA_963576565.1 of Aspidapion aeneum. Classification (NCBI taxonomy): domain Eukaryota; kingdom Metazoa; phylum Arthropoda; class Insecta; order Coleoptera; family Brentidae; genus Aspidapion; species Aspidapion aeneum. The sequence continues at coordinate 121,282,744 of OY755040.1, forward strand.
GTTAAGGTTTTTTAAATTTTTTCCTATGGTTTTATCATAGTTCCTATCAGCCTTTTAAAGCTCAGCTCTCTAGCGTTCCTGGAAGTGGCCAATGTTACTTTTACATAACTTTGCATTTATAGGTGAAGGAAGTAAATTAAAATTTTGGTGTTTTTCAATTTTTTTACATAGTTTTATTAAAGCTATTATTGGTCTTCCAAAGCTCAGCTCTCTTTTACCTTTCTGAAAGTGGCTAATGTTACTTTTACAAAACTTTACATTTATAGGAGAGGGAAGCAAGTTAAAATTTTGGGATTTTTACCTTTTTTTTATAGTTTTATTATATTTTCTATCAGTCTGCCAAAGCTCAGCTCTTTAGCATTTCTGCAAGTGGGCAATGTTACTTTTACATAACTTTACATGTATAGGTGAGGTGAGTAAATTAGAATGTTGGGGTTTTTTGTTTTTTTTTTCCAAGGGTTTGGTCATAATTTTCAGCTTTGTAGTAGGTCTGGAAGTACAGTAGAATTTTTATGATCTATACATGAGTGAGTGAGTGGCTATTTCGACGTTTTTTGAAACTTCGTAACTACTTTACTACTTTATGAAAGTCCATGAAACTGGAGGAGCAAAGTTTGAGTTTCGTAGCTCATTCCGAAGTAGAGTTCTATATAGGTCAAATATGGGGTGAACTGTTTCAAGAAAAGATGGTACATCAGTTTACGCGAACTGCACTGCCGTGCCACCAGATTTGAATTTGTAGTCTAATTTTAACCTTCCCCACCATCCCCTAACGTTTGATTCGGTTTTTTAAACAGCACAAAAAACCTAAACAAAATTATAAACCATTACATTTCAAAATAAATAACCCATATTTTTTCCTATTTTTTAGGAGGCCTAAAGTTGGCAGGAAACAGATTTCGCTGCGGCTGCCACCTGGCCTGGTTAGGCCACTGGTTGAGGAGGTGGGCGCGGGAAAGCTTGGACCCTCACACAGCCTCAATAGAACTGTCACTCAGAGTCCAACAAATGTCAAAAGAAGCCACGTGCTGGGACTCCAGTTTAGAAAAACACTTGCCTATAGTGACACTTCCACCAGTTGACATAAGCTGTCAAACGAGTGCGCTAAGTTCCGGGGGGAAACGGGTAAACGGTTTCGTTTTTGTGATATTTTTTTGTGTTCTTCTTGGATATGTAAAAATGTAAAAAACTGAAAAAATAATTAATTGTGAAACTTTCGCCGGCAAGCGCAATCTGGGTCAAAATCTAGTAGGCCAGACATTAAAGCGAAAAAAAGATCCCCAGCTTCCAAAAGGTGGCGTAGTGGCGATTTTGACATATGTTGTTCACAATAGAGTCCTGGAAAAAAATTTGAGTTTTCGACCTTGGGGAGCCGGCTCCCCCCGCCATCTTGTAATTTTTTTTGTGCACGAAACATTTCAAAATACCATGATTTGTTGCGAAATGAAATAGAAGAGCTTTTAGAACTCCCTGTTAATAACTATAGAAATTTAATATGGCAACAGGACGGAGCCCCCCCACATAACATCCAGACAGTAATGAATTTTTTAAATAGATATATGTATTGGATAGGAGGATACGGCACATTATTATGGCCAGCAAATAGCCCCGATTTATAGTATTATAACAGGCCGTAAACACTTCAAATTTTACAACAGAAAATAGAGCAAACTATTGTTGACCTTAACGAAAAATTTGAGAACTCTATCTTTCAAGCTATCCACAGAAAATGTGTAAGAATTATTCAAAATTGTAATAATAATCAAGGAGGCTATGTAGAAAATTAAAAATGAAGTAATAAATATTTTTTAATTTCACAAAAATTGTATAATTTTTTGTTTTTACTGGCTTGCGGCGCCACACATTATTGCGCAGAATTACCCGGGATAGTAAGTATTAATTAATTATATACCTTACAAAAGCAACAGCATCACTTTTTGTGTAAATGCGATTGTCTTTTTCATGGCTGCCTTGATGTTTTAAGGAGATCAATTTAAGTATTTTAAACATTTAAGCGCATATATCTCCAAAACTAATGAATAAAATAATACAATGATATATATTTTAAAAATCAGGGATAAAATATCTATAAATATCTAAAATAATATACAGGGTGTTCCCTTAAAAAAAACCATCGACCTGTCAAATTTTGACATTTTATTAAAAATTCTTAAACTTTGTAAAAAAATATGAAACTGTTGTATTTATCATATTTTGATATCTATTAAAATAAACATTTTAGATATGGTGTCAAAATATACGGGAAAACCCTACGTTTGGTTGTCAGACGAATGGTTTTCGAGTTATGAAGCGAAACATTTCGACGCCTGTTTGAATTTTGACCATTTATGCGGACGCCCCTGGAGTGTCAATAATAGCTTTGACACAATTTTGTGATACGCCGTTTAAAAGAACATTTTATTTTCTCTAAATAAGGTATTTTAACATTTTTCCCAAAAATGCTTAGTTTTTTTAAAAACTGAATAAAACCTAAAAAACATGATTTTTTTTTCCTGATCTTAAAAAATAACCCCAATTTATGGATGCCAATTAAGTGTTAACCGTGGACTTGGCACATTTAATTTTCTACAATAAAGTTGATTACATACTTTCTGTAAAATGATTAGCTTTTGAGAAAATGACATAAAACTGAATAATTCCGGTTTATTTTGCATATACTATGAAAATTCAGGGTTCGTATCTCAGCAAGGCTACTACCCAAAGAACTCAGTTATGTCCCATTTTATAGGCAATTAGTTGGTGTTTATTCTATGATAATACAGATTTTCTCAAAAATAAGCAGTCTCGCAGTTAAAGGACACTAAAAAGACAAAATTGGCCAAAATCCAAAAAAACATGCTAAAGCGTTTTAGTAGAAAATTTTATTGTCTTCAACTTTTGTTTAAAACTTTTTTTTTCTAAAACGTACAAGTAATTTAAAAAAAAAATCATTTTTGTGAACCCTAAATCCAAGATGACGGGGGAAGCCGGCCGCCCCCAAGGTCGAAAATTCAAATTTATTTTTAGGACTCGAATGTCAACAACCTTTTGCAAGCGAAAATTCTATAATGACTGGACTATAAGGTAAGAGTAATTGTCGACATAAAAAATATTTGTAATATATTTTTTTTCGAGGGGGAGGGGGATATCATCGTGTTCCCCACAATCCGCGCTGGCTAGTGCGTTAAGTTCCGCGGGGAATCGGCTAAACAAATTCGTTCTTGTGATATTTTTAAGTGTTCGTCTTTCTTCTTAGATGTATAAAAATGTAAAAAAAATGCAAAAATGATGAATAGGGTATTTATGTATAACTGGAACACTAACAGTGTACAGGGTGTCCCAAATTCAATGATTTTGAGGGATTTATTTCGGGTATTTTTAGGGGAAATAGCAAAAAATTGAGGCTTGAATTTGGAACACCCTTGTACTTTTTTAATTGATTTTTTTTAATGGACAAAATAATTTATAGACCTGTGCAAATACCGTAAAACGAGGTTACTTTGCGCCCCCTGGTCCTACTTTACTCCATCGCGAAAAAAAGTTCTTAGATATTCCACATTAAACATCTGCGCATGCATCACAACGCCACCACGCGTGAATTATCCGTTGCCAATTTGACTTTCCAAAGACGCGGTAGCGGCTGTTTTCCGCTTAGTCGTCTCGGGTTAATACCAGAGTGAAATGCAGCTTAAAATTCATTTAAAATTTGACCTCGAAAAATTTGATGTCTAGTGCAGTTATCGATTTCTATGCAATAAAAACTTAAAAAACCAATATTTTTAAATTTTTTATTCACCATTTTGAATGTTTGCGGAAAAGCTAACTAAATATTAGATGTAGTTTGCGCCAACATATAAAACACCAATGTTTTTTTTTCATATTAAGTGGGGCAAATTAACCTCGGACTATGGGAAACTTTGCTCCACTTTTCAAGTTAAAAAAATATTTATAATACTAAGTATTTTGTAATAAAAATATCCTTTGTTAATTACCTATACCATGTGTTTTTCATTAAAACCAAAAAAAAACATTTTTTATGGTCTAATTTTTGGATATTTCTTTGAATTTTTCGAATTACCTCAAAAAAGTGGAGCAAAGTAACCTCGGTTTACGGTACCTTAAAAAACACAAAATAGAAAAATTAATAACTTTTGGAAAGGGAAAATTAGTATCTTATTAGGTTGAAAATCAAAATAAAATAGAAAAATAAATTATAAAGTATGTAAGACACAAAAAGGTGAGCTTTCGCCAAATTTCGTGAAAAACAAAACACTTTTTTGGAGATAAAAATTAAACCGAAAAAATCGATTTCTACGATTTTTCTCGGTAAATTTTACGGTTACGTAAATAAAATGGTTATACACAACAGTTGTAGACCTTGTTATTACCTATTATTTTAACATTTAACTTTTACAATAAGGGGAAATCGTGAAAAACCATTATCTATTATCTACCACTAAAAACTCACCCCCAATTCACCCTAATAATTTGGATAGAGTTTAGTTTATTTTTCTCGTTGGCTGCGGTAAATTTCCTTTTATTTCCAGTAAAATTCATGCGGTTATTAATTTTTTCCTTTCCAAAAATTTATTTGCACTTTAATAAGGTTTAAATACTAAGCAAAGGAGCCAGTCAATATACCTTGAAAATATAATTTTTTGATTTGTCGTCAAAAAGGTTTTACACCAAACGCTAAAAACCCATTTTTTTTTTAGTTTAAAACCTAGTATTAATACTCTGCCAATTTATGGGCACTTAAGCTCACACTATAGTTACAGTGTACGTGTGAGCTAATATTACTAAAAACTGAAATATATTTTATTCAATTCCAGACTCATGAACCTTTCGTTTGATACCACACAAGCCATGTTTTGATTTAACTCTAATTTTTGAAATTTACCCCCACCATTTTTTTAAACTAAAATGTATTATGTTTAACTCCAGACTCAATTACCTTTCGTTTGATATCACACACGCCATATTTCCACTAAAACTCTAATTTTTAAAATTTACCCCCACCCTTTTTTTTCAATAAACTAAAATGTATTTTGTTTAACTCCAGACTCAATTACTTTTCGTTTGATATCACACACGCCATATTTTTACATAAACTCTAATTTTTGAAATCTTCCCCCAACCTTTTATTTGGCTTGTGCTTGGTGGATTTTGTTCATTTTTAAATGGGACCATCTCGACCCAAAACCCAGCCTAGGTACCAAATTTCGTTAACATCGGGCAAGCGGTTTTTGAGTTATGCGCGTTGATCGTTAAAGACAGACACAGACAGACAGACAGACGGCGCAACAAAAAAGTTTTAAAATCATCTGAAACGCAAAGATATATAAAAAATTTTGAAATCGGAGCAACTTTTTTTTTTTTTAAATTAGGATCACCATAGCTCACACTACTATAGTATAGTAGTAGTGTGAGCTAATACTATAGTAGTAGTGTGAGCTAAAAATGTAAATGCACACTTTTTATTTCAGTCGTCCATTTGGTTAGTATTTTAACCCTGCTATACCAATTTTGTTAGCCACAATAGACCCACTGGTGGTCGCAGTGGAAAAGCTGCCTAGTCACATTTTGAATCATACCAATTTTGTACTCTTGGAGATTGTGCACATGGTATACACAATCAACTTTTTTTTTAAACTTCATTAGGTATACAGCCAAAATATTTTTTTTATATAGAACACCCTGTACAGGGTGACGTCAACTTAGTTAAATTTTCAGAAATTTGAACACGACTATAAGAGGAGGGGAGATAAAAAAAATTGAGCCAAAAACTGGCTTGACAACATCCAGATCGTTAATCGGTGACCTATTGTCAGCTAGAATCTATTGTCAAACTGCGGTCCTCATATTTTGCATACTCAACTACCTCCAGCGCCTGAACTATCAGACTCAGTAGTCCGTATATTATAAATCATAATGTATAAATATGTAAATTTCGCAAAAAAACTACCCAATATCACTCCAATTGTACAAAATTTTACTTTGCGTGGCCCTTTGACATCTTTTTGATAAATGATTTTCATCATCATTTTTTTGGCTGGATATTTTTTGCGTGTAACTTCAAAATTAAGTCGGTTTTCTTTTCTCCCATGTCGCGATCACGTCATATATTTAAGGACAAACAAAATTGTATATTAAACATTTTGGGGCTGTTATTATGGGTATTTTTATTAAATTGCTGTGTGGTGATAAATTAAATAGAAATTGAGGGAGGTTCCTTTGTCGAAAATATGTAAAAATGTATATAATGAAAATGTGGGCAATAAATATCTTTATATGTGAGTTGTTTTTGCCTTCTTAGGTTCCTACTTATTAAAATATTAATTTAACTAAGATTTAGGGGTTGAAAATGTAAATAGTTATCACAAGTTTGTTTTTATATAAATAAAATTAAGTTTTATTTTAAATATTAGTTATTATTCACAATTAAAAAAAAAGACACAATTTTAAATACTTATTTTTATTTAGGACATTTATATATATTTACGCTTTTGTCTTCCGACACTGACATAATTTTGTTGCTGTCGGGGTTGTATTTTACACCCCATACCTGTAAAGTAAAAATAGTAATAATTACTGACAATTATGGGACAAAAAGTTTTTTTAATATTTCAAAAATTATTTTTATTGAAAAATTAAAAAGGTTTTGAAAAAGTATTTAAAAAATATACAGGGTGTCCCGAAGAAAAGGAACTACATGGGGATTTCGAAACCGGTTTTTTCAACGTCAGATGGTGACAATATATCAATTTTTGAAAAAAAAATCAATTTTTGGCTGGTAGATATTCTATATACTCTTCAAGATATACTTGGAACAAGTCCTTAAAGTATGGAAGAGAAAATGCCAAAACATGGGAATTCCGTTGGACGAAACCACCTTGTATACTTTATGTTTCGCCGATGATCAGATAGTAGTGGCTCAGGATTATGACGACCTCGAATATATGACACGAAAACTAATAGAAGAGTACAATAAGTGGGGACTAGAGGTTAATCTCAATAAGACAGAGTATATGTGTATCGGTGGAATGAAACAGGATCTAATCTTAAATACCGGGCAGCGAATTCACTCCTGTGATGAGTATAAATACTTAGGTCTAAAAATTACAGCTGACGGAACACTAGACAAAGCTATAAAAGATCGAAACGTACAAGGAAGAAAAGCAATAACTTTATTAAATGGAATAATTTGGGACCAAAGTATATCAAAACATAACAAAAAGCTTATATATAACACCATTATAAAAAGTATTATTACATACGGCTCAGAAGTATGGCCAATCAAGGATAGAACAGAAAAAATGCTTTCCGCTACGGAGATGGACTATTGGAGAAGAGCAGCAGGGAAATCAAAAAGAGAAAGAGTTACAAATCAAAGAATAAGAGAAATTATGACAGTAGGTGAACGTACTTTAGTGGATGATATAAGAACAAAACAACTGGTGTGGTACGGACATGTACAAAGAATGAATGACGAAAGACTACCTAAACAAATACTACAATGGAAACCAACTGGCCGAAGAAAACGAGGACGGCCAAGGAGAAGCTGGAGAGAAGGAATAGACAGTGAAATAAGAATAAGAGGCCTAGATGATGAATTATGGGCAAACAGAAACGAGTGGAGATTGGGTATCGGAAGACGTAGAACGTTGTGAAACCGATAAATATATATATATATATATATATATATATATATATAGATATTTCTAGTTTTGATACAGCATCTCATTGCATTGGGCTCGGAATAGCGCCACTTTTTTTTCACTACTACTACTACTATGTCGGCTTAGAGCGTTTTTCTACGTTGTCCGACGCCTATTCTCCACCTCCTTCGATGCTGACAATCATCTTCTGTCCAGTTTAGGAGGCCCTCTTTTTCTGCGCCCTAGTGGTTGCCATTCTAGGCCCTGCTTTGGTAATCTTTCATCGTTAATCCGTTGTACATGTCCGTATCAGTTGTCTTTTAGTGATGTCATCCGTTATGCTTCCCTCGATTCCCATTCTTTCTTTTATGATCTCATTTCTTATATGATCTGATCTAGATATTCTCATTGATCTTCTTATTGCATCCATTTCGACACTTTCCATTTTTGTTTTGTATTTTTCTGTTACGCGACAAGTCTCTATTTCATACAACAGCGTGCTTTTCACCATTGTTTTATATATGTTAAATTTTACATTCGTTTTTATTTCTCTGCTCCATAAAATACTGTTAAGACATCCAATAACCTTCTTTGCTTTTACTATTCTTTTTTCCAGTTCTCTACAGTCTGTTCTTGTCTTATCAAATGTGTACACCAAGTATACATACTCATTGCATGGAGATATTGTTTGTCCATTGTCAAGTTTTAACTCACTTGATTCGTTTACAATACATAAGTACTGTGTCTTTTTTTTTTCATTTAACCAAAATTGTATATTTTCCCGTTTTCGAAATCCCCCCAGATAAAATCTACATGAGAATCTATGAGGAATAGAAACTGTAAGACATACAATTTTAATTAAATGTGGAATAAGTGGCGCTATTTTGAGCTCAATCATATGCTGTATCAAAATTTAACTAATCTACAGGGGCTTGTAAAATGTCAACCAAAAACTGAAAATTGTTTTTTTTTTCGAAAAATTGAAATATTGTCGCCACCATGTAAACAGTCTTAATAAAATTTGGTAAAATTTATAGTCGAGCCTTGAGGCCGGCCTTTTGTGAGGCACCCTCGGAGATTGCTCAGCGTTTTCATTTTATAAAGCGTTCCCCAAGAAAGGCTACCAATATCGTAAGATGAGATTTATATACCATCTCTATAGCTTTACAAAAGTGTCACTTAAGGACGAAACAGTTAACTGTCAACACTTAATAGCTGTCCAATAGATCTTGGACCCCCGTGAGTGTACAGCTTTCGAGCTGCCCACGGAAAAATATAAGAGAAACAAAATCTTTCTATGCCTACTTAGCCACGAAAAATTGTTGACATTTATATTGATTTTGATATTTATGACATCTTTTAACAATTCCAGCTAATTTGTCAAAAATAGCTTAAAATGTACTTGAAAAACATTTTTTATTTTTGATAAAAGTTTATCTGTGTAAACACGCTAGAACAAAAATGTATGATTGTGAAAAATGATTTAAAACTACAAAAAATCCTACACCATAAAAAACACATGGATGGAATTACCTACTCGAAAAAAACAAAGGCCTGGAGAAAATTAATTTGATGATCAAGAAATTTATATAGAAAGCCATTTCATTATCTTGAAAAAGGCCAAATCAGTGGAAAATTTTGAAGTTAGATAATATATAATAAAGGCTTTCTCAAAATGACTATAACAAAAATTCGGCCTCTTAAGGAAGCCTTAAGTGCCAAGGTGTCCTCAAGAAGTGACTATAAATTCCATCCTAAGGCCAATCGAATGATGTAAACAAATTTTTCGTAGGCCTTCTAGTTTATAAATCAAACAAGTTTCGTGGATAATCGGGTAAAAAAGAGTTTTTGTTTCACTCATATTTTTCCGTGGGTAGCTTAAAAGCTTAACCTTACGGGGGTCCAAGGATCTAATGGACACGTAATAAGTGTTGACAGTTAACTGTTTCGTCCTCCTCAGAAACTCTTACGAAGTTAATTAGACCTATGTAAATAGTGAGAACACTTTCGCAAGAAGCGGCATCTTCCGAGATACGAGAGAAACCAAAACAAGAGCAGGCGAAAATAAACTGCTATACATATCGATCAATGAAAAGACCGATTATAAATAAAAAGAAATAAACTAATCCGTGACCTACGACAGCTCCTCTGCCTTTCAGGCCAGATCAACGCTTATTGCGTTTTTATCCGCCATCAGACACGTGAGCGTCTATCAGCGGAATTTGTAAGCCAAATAATACTAACAAACGTGAAATTTAGTACCCGTGAAGTTAAAAATCAAACAAGTTTCGTGGCTAATCGGGTAAAAGGGAGTTTTTGTTTCTCTCATATTTTTCGTGGGTAGCTTAACTTTTTTTACCCGATTAACCACGAAACTTGTTTGATTTTTAAATTCACGGGTACTAAATTTCACGCTTCTAGTTTATTTTCAGAAAGCTTTTTCATAATCCCCATGTAGTTAATTTTATCTGGGACACCCTGTGTATGCACTTACCTTATCCGTATGGTCATTAAAGGTGTGTATGCACTGCCTGGAGCCCACTTCCCAAACTTTAACTGTCTGGTCTGAACTGCCAGATACGAAGTTCTTGCCGTTTGGGGAAAACGCCACGCTTAAAACCCACGATGCATGCCCGGACATGGTTTCTATTACGTCTTTATGTTGGCTGCAAGAAATAATATTTAAAAAAAGATTAAGAATAAAATAAATGGATCCATGACGGATCTGACACCTTCCTTGCTAGCCTATTATCACACTTCAAGCGAAGCCATGATAATATATTGGCGTTGAAAACCGTTTTTTGTAAATATCTCAGAAACTAAAGCTCCTACGAAGTTTTTGGTTATAACACGAATTATTGCGCAAAATGTAATTAATCTACTATATTCTAAAAACCGCATATTGATGCGATGCTCTGTTAAAAAGTTAGCATTTTGAAATGGATTTTGACCAAAATCTAATCAGCTCGTAAGAGTGTCGAACACTCTTTTACCTAAAAATTTTATGAAAATCGGTTCAGCAGTTCAGGAGTTATCGTGTTATGGACAGAAATAATATACACACACAGACAGACATCACGAAGATGTTGCTAGGATAGGTCAAAATACATCCAAATAACACATTTTTGGCGTTATCTCAAAAAAAAAATTCGTCGAAACTAAAACCTTCTCTAGCCATTGCTACGCGCGCTAGGAAGGTAAAAATAAATGGATCCATGCTGGATCTGATACCTTCCTAGCTAGCCTATCAGCACAAGTGAAGCCATGATATTATATCAGACTTGAAAACAATTTTTTGTAAATATCTCAGAAACTATAGCTTTTACGAAGTTTTTGGTTATGACGCAAATTAATGAGCAAAATGCAGTCTACTATATTCCGAAAACCGCATATTGATACGACGCTCCATAAAAAATATTTTTTTAACTTTTTAATTGTCAAAAAACTGTCATTAGCATTAATGGATTTTAGCCAACATTTAATCAGCTCGTAAGAGTGTCGAACACTATTTTACCCGAAAATTTTATAAAAATCGGTTCAGCGGTTTAGGCGCTATCGTGTTACGGATAGAAATAATACACACACACACACACACACACACACACACACAGACAAACTTGACGACGATATTGCTAAGACAGGTCAAAATACACCCAAATAACAAATTTTCGCCGTTATCTCAAAAAAAAAAATTTTTCTCCGAAAATAATGCCTTCTCTAGCCATTGCTATGCGGGCTAGGAAGGTAAAAATTGAGTAAAACATATTGTTATGATCAAAAAGTGTTTTTTTCTGTATAACTTTCGTAGATCTAGAAGTCCAAGTCATATAGAAAGTAATAAAATAATCATAACAAAAACATTTCATTCATTTCCAGTAACGCTAGAGCGCTGCGCTTTGGCAGACTGATAGAAACTATGATGGAACTATAGGAAAAAATTTAAAAACCTCAAGATTTTAATTTACTTCCCTCGACTATAAATGTAAAGTTATGTAAAAGTAATATTGCCCACTTCCAGAAACTTTAGAGAGCTGAGCTTTGGCAGACTAATAGGAACTACGATAGAACCATAGGAGAAAATTTAAAACCTCAAAATTTTAAATAAGGCATCGTAAAAGTTTTGAACAATATTCCGCATATTTTACTACTTACTACTACTACTTAAACTTAAATATATATGAACCGAACCGAACCAAATCCTTTAAAAAAGGAGTGAAATCATAACAAAAATATTTCATGTAAAAAAAGCCAAGTACGCGAAAATGGTATTCCGTAAAAATAATTAAGATAAAAGAAAAACCAAGTTCTCCAATACACAAATTTCAAAATGAAAGGTTCTTACTAGTTTAGAAATGTTTTTTTTTGAAACTTTGCTATTACAGCCAAACTTTATTTCAATTTAGCACTATGCCTAAGAATCAATTTAAAGCCGTAATAGCCAAGTTTAGAAAAACATTTCCAAACCAATAAGAACCTTTCATTTTGAAATTTGTATTGGAGAACTTGGTTTTACCACAAAGTATACTATTTCCTTGTGGTTTTACTTTTTTCTCAATTCTTTTTATAAAAATAACATTGTAGCGTATTAGGTTTTTTACATTAAATGTTTTTGTTATTATTTCAATCCTTTTTTAAAGGATTTGGATGATATTTAGGTAGAAAAATATGAAGAATATTGTTCAAAACTTTTGCGATGCCTTATTTAAAATTTTCAGGTTTTTTAACTTTTTCCTATGGTTCTATTATAGTTCCTATCAGTCTGCCAAAGCTCAGCTCTCTAGCGTTTCTGAAAGTGGGCAATGTTACATAACTTTACATTTAAAGGTGATGGAAATAAATTAAAATCTTGAGGTTTTTAATTTTTTTCCTATAGTTCTATCAGAATTCCTATCAGTCTGCCAAAGTTCAGCTCTCTAGCGTTTCTGGAAGTGGGCAATGTTACTTTTATATAACTTTACATTTATAGGGGATTGAAGTAAATTAGAATCTTGAGGTTAAATTTTTTTTTCTATAGTTCTATCATAGTTCCCATCAGTCTGCCAAAGCGCAGCTCTCTAGCGTTTCTAGAAGTGGGCAATGTTACTTTTACATAACTTTACATGAATAGGGGAGGGGAGTAAATTAGAATTTTGGGGTTTTTTGATATTTTTCCAAGGACATACAAAAAATTATTTTTGAAAATAATACTTTTTTAAGTAGTTTTTCTAAAAACTTATTTATAAAAAAATACAAAAAAATGTTTATTTTTTTTAATACTTAAAAATATAACACGAAATAAACAAAATTGAAATATTAAACCTCGTCAGCGGTGAATTGTCCCCGCGGCGACTCGCTAATGTTACTTACACGTCATAAAGCTTCATGTGTCCATCGTCAGATGCCGTTAACAAAAGTTGAGAATCTGGAGAGAAACAGAGAGATCTAATCGGCATCGCGTGTCCTTCAAGGGTCCGCCAAACTTTGTTGGTTGCCACGTCGAAAATTTTGATGATGCCATCTATCGCCCCACTGGCAATGTATTTGCCATCCGGACTCTAAAAGAAATAAAAAATAGTTCTTTTTGTACCCAGAGCGTGCAGAATAGCATTTTTGCTTGAGGCATCAAGGAGGCTGAGGGCAAATATTATCCAGTATTGTTGCAACCTGTTCTCCATCCATTTTCATATTGTTGAATTAGCAGCATTGTATAGTTCGAGGCCGAAAAATTTGGGAGATGCCTTCCCCCCGCTGTTTGGTCTGCGGCTTCATTTCTCTCGTGCCCAGAATGACCTGGTATACATACTAATGATATATTATTAGCGCTAGCACATTCAGTGAGTCCATGCAGCTCCTCAAGGTTCTTGATGATACCGTATAGGAATCAAGACTGTCTGAGAAGATTGTTATTATCCTATTGGTCCATTCGTGGTCAGTAATCAACCGGGCACACAATTTAATGTCTACAAGCTCAGTCTAAACCATTGTTCCCAGATTTAAAGGATTTCCTTCAATATAAAGGGTTTTGAACTAAAATTTTGTCTATTGAAGGTTTTTATCCTCAAGGATTTTGAGGCAAAGTTATATATTTTGTAAATATTCCAGTAATTTTATCAAACCTAACTTATGTCGGTAAATTTAAATACTTTATTTTTAATTTTGGTTATTACAATTGATTCATCTTATCAATATTTTATTTGTTTGGTTTTTTCTAGTTTATTAAAAAATATTGTTCATGGTTAAAGTTTTTTTTTGGCTTAGTGGTGTTGACCACCCACCAGTTACTGTTACTGGCCTAAATATATCAGTCAATTGATAGCTATTGTAAAGTTCTTCGAATCAATTTTCTAAGGTAGAGTCAGATTTACATACTGTTTTAGGTGGTTACAAAATTTTTAGCTGCTGTTGAATGTAGTTAACTACATTCAACAGCACACTTTTGAACACTTCTTTCTATGTTTTCTTTCTTTTTATCCTGATTTTAATTTACTATAACTAAAAAACGCAGAAGTTGAATATTTCTAGATCGATTGGAAATCTATGAAAAATTTATAAAAGGAGTCACAAAGTTAGGGTTAAGAATGAACGCGACCAAGATGCGACTGCCAAAAGTCTACGTATCCAAAGTAGAAACAGGATGTTGTCCACTTAAAAAGATCGACACTAAAGTATTGTTCATACTCGTCTTAGTCTTTTGTTTTTGATTAGTCTTTGTCCTTTGATTAGTCTTAGCTGTCTTAAACAAAATCGGGTGTTCATACTCGTCTTTTGTTTTTGATTAGTCTTAGTCATAACCCACTGAAAAAAAAAAATCAATTTCAATAAAAAGGGCCCTTTTCAAAAGTCATTTTCTACACAAAACAATCTTATTTAACCTAATCTGTGCACGAAACACAGACACGAAAGAACAAAAGCGAAAAAGAAAATAAAAACAAATAAAATTTTGAGGTTAGGTTGAGATTTTCTGTTAAAAACATGATTAATGGCGGTAAATTCAAAATTTCGGCCGCGCGCTTGCGCTCTTCGGACGCCCTGTAAAAAAAACAACAAATATCAGCTGATGTCTGTCACTCGTCTTACTCGTTGTCCTAAGGATTGAAAGTTGGCAACTCTTAAGACAAAGACTAATCAAAAACAAAAGCAAAAACATTGTATGAACACTCCCATAAGAAACAGTGGTTTTAACTTTCTTATGACAAGACATATGACTAAACCAAGACAAAAGACGAGTATGAACGATCCATAAAAAACAATCAAAGTATTTACTGCTTTCAAGTTGTTGCAAAAAGTTATAATCTCTAAATTATTACATCAGATGTTACTATGACGACACAAACTTTTGTGGTAAAAAAATATAATGTAGTTGTCGGATACACTTGTTTGCGACTTCAATGAAGCTTAACTTTCTAGTGGTTAAGTAACATACAAAAGTCACGGCGACTACGAAATAACGACTAAAAAGAAAGTAAAAACTTTGGCAAAGTCCTATCGTGGTAGGAAAGAATAACAGAATAGACTATCAAGAAATAATTCTAAGAAGTAGTTTAGAGGGTCGTTTTTACGAAAGCTCTACTTTTTCGTGATACTAGATAGTAGACAGAACTAAAAAGTGGTGAATTTTTGTTGGGATCACCACATTTCTACCATAAGATAGTAGGAAAGTCTTTGGATCGTGCAGCCGCTACTATAACAGTTGGGTTATTGATACATACTTACATAAGCTATACTAAGTGTAAACTTTCCTGTGGTGTCAAAACTATGTTCGGCGCTGGCATTTTCAACACTATACATGGTGATTTTTCCAGTTTGCGAACCAGAAATAATGTGTTTGTCGTCTGGGCTAAATGCGACTGTCCACAAGTCAACTGGTCCCACTTCAACATTGGCGATTTTTTCACCTTTTTCGAGGTCCCAAATTCGCATCGAGGAGTCTAGAGAGCTCGAAGCACATACTAAAACAAATTTATTTCTCACATTTTGTGTTGAAACTTTTGATCCTTGGGGGGGAAAAATGCAAATTATTTGTAAAAGAACTTGGTGCTAGAATCTGCAAATCCACTTAGGAGCTACGGTCTACATATTTTTTAACGCAAAGGATCAGCTTTGGGATTTAGAGGAGAAATGCTTCTTCTGTTCTGGGAACACTTCCCGATCTGCAGCTCTTGGATGGAGTTTTTTCTGTGTGCACAAAGTGTTGTTCTTCTCTTCTTGTATGTTATTGTAAAATAGAAAGTTTTTATTTTGATTAGAATTCTCATCAGCCCAGATACAAGTTACTTTAGAAAACTAACTGTCTCTAAAAAAAAGTAGAGGGCCTAGAAAAAATAGTTGCTACTACAAAATTACAAAATTTTATTACTTGTTTACAAATTAACAAAAATATTGAAATTTTTCTTAAAAATAAACAGTTTTTAGTTTTTGCTTAATATTTTAAAAATATCTACAGGGGTTATTAATTTAGAAACTGCTTAACCTAAATTTTAAAACAAATCTACAAAATATTAATGTGTTAAAATATGAAACCTTTAAATGTATATTCAATTAAAAAAATTAATAAAAACATACTTTTCTACTTTATTCTACTGAAATTTGGCATATTTCTATTTATAGTATAATATAATTGGTGATATTAATTTCAGTTACAGGGACAGGGGTGTATTAAGGAGTTTTCTGATATTTATAGTCGTAGAAAACACTTTAGTTTTGTTTTTTTCTAATATATCGAACACCAATAGAATTTTATCTGTCACTTTTAGTTTTGAGATATTACCTAAAATTAGTATTTTTTTATGGATGACCCTCTTTTTATTCGATTTTGGAAGGAGCGTAAAATATCCTTAAAAATGATGTATCAAACTCAATGTTTATTACCTTCCTAGCCAGCGTAGCAATGGCTAGAGAAGGTATTATTTTCGAGGAATTTTTCTTTAGATAACGTCCAAAATGTGTTATTTGGGTGTATTTGACCTATCCTAGCAATATCGTCATTATGTCTGTCTGTGTGTGTGTGTGTGTATTTTTTTTGTCAGTAACACGATAGCGTCTAAACCGCCGAACCGATTTTCATAAAATTTTTAGGTAAAATAGTGTTCGATACTCTAACGAGCTGATTAGATTTTGATCAAAATCCATTTATGCTTATCACAGTTTTTTGACAATTAAATTTTTTTTAAAAATGCGTACTTTTTAATGGAGCATCGCATCAATATGCAGTTTTCGGAATATAGTAAACTACATTTTGCTCAATAATTTGTGTTATAAACAAAACCTCTGTAAGAGCTTTAGTTTCCGAGATATTTACAAAAAACTAGTTTCTAGGCTTATTATCATAGCCTCGCTAAAGTGTGCTAATCAGCAAGCTAGGAAGGAATTTTTGTATTGTTTTTATTTCTTTATTACCCTTTCATGTTTGTTTAATTTATTATTTAAAATATTTTAGACCCAGTAAGTAAATTAAAATATAAAATAAAAACAAATAACACTAAAAAAAAATACAACGAATATAAAGAAATAAAGGGGTCATTTTCATAAAGAAATAACAATTTATTTTATCATACCTTTGACAGTGGGAAAGAAGAATTTAGAGATCAGTTGGATGACTTGGTCGAGTTAATACCTGAGTGTCTCTCGTTCTTGTATTGAGATACCGCGGCCCGCATAGATAGAAGTTTTCCGAAAATGTATGTGTGGCTTCGGTGGTTCAGTGGTAGAATGTTTGCCTAGATAGCAAGAGATCCCGAGTTCGATCCCCGGCAGAAGCAGAAAACTTTTTTCTTATTTTTCTTTCTTTAATTTCACTTGTTGTTTATAGTTTTAGGTCCTTGCATTATTTGCAATTTGGTATTTGAAATAACAATTTCATGTAATATCAAAAACTAAAACAGACAGAAATAAGTTTTATGTCTGGGAGGGAGGGGCAGGCACCTCTGGCCCCCTGGATCTGCTACTGTATATATATATATCATCATATAATTATCATAAGATATATCCTATAAACCATGTTTTTTTTGTAAAGAATCCAACTAAAATTGAATTTTATCTGTCACTTTTAGTTTTGAGATATTACCTAATATTAGTATTTTTCTTATGGAAATTTAGGACTAATATTACTAAGCATTTACGTTTTTATTAAGAGGTCTTTAGATATGTAGACAAATCTAACTCAATTTTTTTTAAATAAAATTTATAATAAAAAAAATATTCTTAAAAAAATTGACAGATTTAATTGTGCACAGTCTTTGGTATATTGCTATATAAGTTCATTTCATTATTTTTGGGACAACTTTTTTTCATTGGCCTATGTTATTGGTATGACAACAAGTTGATAACTATCTCAAAAATTATGAATTGAACTATATGTCTGACCAACTGTCCTTGAATGACAAAGCTAATACTTAATAAAACTGAACTGAACTTTGGTATGTCCTTAACATATAATTTTTTTTCACATTGAATCACAAAATGGTTAGGCATTGTACAATTGGTCATTTGTAGTTTCATTGTTCTCCCCCACTCTTCAAACTTGACAAATGCTATAACTTAAATCACACACAGTACACACTCATTTTTATCATATATTATGCAGGTACTTACATCTACCACTATTGCTAATAGCCACTGATACTACTCCCAATGAGTGTCCCTCCAAATTTTTTTTGTGTTCCAATTTATCTTCATGGAGGTCCCAGACTTTTACAAGATCATCTAGGGCTCCAGTTATTATGTAATCTACTGGAGAGTCATCTGACATCATGGAATCCCTATGGAAAAAAAAATTATAACAGATAATAATTCTCCAACCCTACAGAAACAAGATACCTAAGCACAAACCATTAATATAAAATTCAACTTCAAACTTTTAAAATGGTAAAATTCAAATATCTTCTACTTTAATCTACTCACCTAGATTTTTCATCTTCCCCATCCTGAATTTCATCACCTTCTCCTTTCTTCTTTTTTTCAGGAGTGTATCTTCCCCAGGCACAGCTCCAGATAGCTTCCTCATGTGCACTTTCTTTTTTGCACAAGGCTGAGTACTACAAAGAGAATGCAAGTTGTTGTTAATTGCAAGTGATGCTATGTAGTGTGCAGTGTCCTAAACCATCCTATTCTAAAATGGGACATATACAATATAATATAATTATATTAAAACCCCTGATCATATCTACGGTCCCTAGACCTGTATGGACTGTGCATCATATCTATCTGCCATTTAAAAAGTAAAGAAAAGAGTTAACTTATATAAAAATGTATGCTTTAAAGATAGGTACAACAACACTGTCTTACCATTTTTGGAAAATTAAATACGTCGAAAACCAGGAAAATGCAAACAATCTAAAAAATAAACACAAACAAACCGCTAAAAAGTGAGGTTAGAAAAGTTTACAGCTGTTTTAATCTTGGGGTACGCAGAGATTCTCATATATCTGGGGGTACGTTCATTTTAAGCGTTGGACTACGGCAATTCCTTATTTTCAATAAAAAACATATATGTTTTTTGAAGAAACTCGAAAACGCAATGCTCGATTGTTTTTTGATTTGACCATCTTTAAAGAGCCTTAAAAATTCAACTACTTTGCCAATTTAAGCTGTTTCCTATCTTTCTTAATAACAAAGTTAGTAATGGTAGATACTTAAACTTAACTTGTATATACGCCAGTCACAAATATCTGTTGCTACCTATTTTTTCTTGTAATTTGACCTACCATTACAAGCTTCATAAGATTTTAAAAAATAAAGTTTGCAAGAGTGCAAAATTTTCCTGGGTCACCCTGTAAATTATCTATAGCACCTTTTGGTGTTTTGTGGATACGTGATAGGTGGTGACATTTCAGACCTGTAAACTTAATGTAATAGTTATATTTTATTAAATTTAAAAGAAGACAAATTTAAATTAAGTTTAAATAAATAACTAAAAAAAATTAAAAACTTTTTTATTTTAGATCATAGAGCAATGGCAAAAATTTCTTTATTTTCAATAAAGACGTTTTTGAAAATTTGGTTAAAAATGGTTAACCCGTTTTTGAGTTATTTTGAGACAGATATACTGAGCCAGACACCATTACAAGGTTTGGTAACTAGGTATTTTTTGACCCAAATATCTCATTTTAAGTAGAAATATTTTTTAATATTGTTACGGGTTCACATCGACAAATTAAAAACTCGCAATTGTTGAAAACGATACGTCAATTTATTTCCACAAATTATGTACAAAAACACGCACTCCAACTTACTAATAATTCACCACTATAATCGGTCTATTAACTTCGTGTTAATATCTCACGACCACTTCAGTATGTTATCTGCGACTGACTGACTCTGATGCACGACGTCCGGCCTTATATATGAGGGCTGCCTACTATTCGAGAACCCTTCCATCTTTGTTCGATTCGCAATCATTCCAGCCCTTTTCTAGACTTTCGCATACCAGTTTGTCACAGATAACGCAACTAAAACCTAGATTAAGAATACAACCTTAAGATAAATCAACCTAATACTACACTAAACCTAAATAAATTCCCATTATAAAATTTAAATAACTTAAATTTGTAACACTATCCTCCTCTTCAGGTTTGATCGTCTCGATCAACATTTCCCAGGTAAGGTTTTAGTCTGTCTAGATGAACAACTTTCATCTTGGACTTCGGGCTTCTCTGGATTCGGTAGACTACATCATTAATTCTCTTAACAACTTTATAAGGCCCTTCCCATGGTGGTGTCAACTTAGGTGATCTTCCTTTCTTGCGTTGAGGATTGTATAGCCAGACTTGATCATTCTCTTTGAACCCTGAAGAGTTTGCTTTCAGGTCATATCTCGCTTTCATGCGGTCACTGGCTATTTCTATTCGCTCTCTAACCACTTCATGGATATCGTGCAGCTTTTGCCTTAAACGTTCGACATAGTCATTAACCTCTAAGTGTTCTTCTTCAGGTGAACCAAACATGATATCACATGGTAAACGCAGTTCTCTACCAAACAGGATACTAGATGGAGTAGCTCCTGTCGTATTGTGAATGGCGGTTCTATAGGCCATCAAAAACAATGGAATATATTGGTCCCAATCTGTTTGGTGCTCATCAACAACTTTGCACAGATGTTCTTCTATTGTTTTATTAAATCTTTCAACCATGCCATCTGACTGCGGGTGTAAAGCCGTAGTCCGTGTTTTATGTATCCCTAAAAGGTCACAGAGATTCTGGAAGAGCTTCGATTCAAAGTTTCTTCCTTGATCTGAATGTAGTTCCAAAGGAATGCCAAATCGGCTGAAAACATCATTTACCAGAACTTCCGCAACTGTAGTGGCCTCTTGGTTAGACAATTAGGCAAAGCAAAAACTTTGCCATTTGCTAAAGTAATCCATGAGAACAAGGATGTATTTGTTGCCCTTTTTAGTTTCTGGAAATGGTCCGGCCACATCAATAGCAATGCGTTCGAATGGTAGACCTACGTTATATTGTTTCATTTGACCTCTGGACCTTGTTTTGGGACCTTGGCTGGCTGCACAAGTCGAACATCGGCGGCACCAGTTTTTCACATCTTGAAAGTAATTGACCCAATAAAATCGGTTTCGAATTTTGTCCATGGTTTTATTTATGCCTAGGTGCGCGCCTGATTTTCCACCATGGCATTCGGCCATTATATTGTCTACCATGCTCCTAGGAACCACTACTTGATTAACCACAGTAAGGCCATCGGCACTTTCCCAGGCACGTTTAAGGATGTTTTCCTCTACTATCAGTGAATCCCATTGTGCCCACAGTGATTTGAATATCACCCCTTGGTTTGCGATATCTTGCCATGATGGTCGTGGCTTGTTCTCTTCTTTCAGTCGCAAGATAGGTCCTACATCTTTGTCGTTAAGTTGTGTGGTTCTAATCGAAGCCGACATCCATTCTTCATCTGGTTCTAACTTTATCTGGCGCACGTAGGCAATTCCTTCTTTCTGGTCAATTTTCCTGCAATGTTTACAATCCTCAGGGCAAGGTCTTCTGGACAATGCATCTGCATTATTATGCACACTTCCCGCTCGGTGCTTAATTTGATAATGGTATTGTTGTAGCTTTTCTATCCATCTCGCGACTTGCCCCTCAGGTTGTTTCATTTTCATGGGCCACTGTAACGCAGCATGATCCGTTCTAATCAGAAACTCTTGTCCGTAGAGATATTTGTGAAAGTGATCTACGGATTTAACTATGGCTAGGAGCTCCTTTCTAGTAACACAATAATTTCTCTCTGGTTTGGATAGCTTCTTGCTGAAAAATTCGATGACCCGTTCTTCTCCATCTTGTACTTGCGAGAGTACTGCTCCTATGCCATCGTTGCTCGCATCAGTATCTAATATGAATTTTCCTTTTGGAATGGGATATGCAAGAATCGGACTAGAACATAATGCTGCTTTTAGTCTTCTAAATGCTTGGTCACATTCGGTATTCCATTTGTAAGAAGCTTTATCTTCTGTAAGTCTATGTAATGGAGACGCTATTTTGGCTAATCCTTCTACAAATCGTCTGTAGTATGTACACAGACCCAAAAAGCTTCTCAATTCATGTTTACTTATCAAGTCCATTCCCAAAATAAATTCATCTTCTATTTCGGCAACCAATACAGTGTGGCGAATCTTTAATCTTCCCAGCTGTAGGTCTATGTCTGTCTGCCCCAACACGTCTGCGGATTCTCCAGTCACAGTCTTAAGTGTTATTTTCTTTTCTGTTGGTCGAATTTTATATCTCGTTGCAATTTTGAACTTAAGCAATGATATGGCAGCACCAGTGTCTACTGTTATGTTAACTTGTCTTCCATTTATAAGTCCGTCGATGTTAAGACTGTCAGCAGTATGTTTTAAGCTCTTCATTGAATAAATTTTGGGGGCTACATTCCCTTTAGCCAACACCCGCCCCTCTGCGTTGACTAGTTTTAGTTTTCCTGATCTCTTCTTCGGTACTCTGTCCCGCTAGATGGCGAGCGAGACCTGATTTGGACGCGACAATCGCGTTGAATATGCCCTGTACGTCCGCATCTGAAACACTTTACATTTGGAGGGGATCGTCTGCTTTCTTTCAAAGAGTCAATCTTCTCTATCAGTGATTGAAACATTTGGTTTAGCGTTTTTGAGTTGACCGCATGTCCATTGCTCATTTCTTCTCCCTCCTGAATTGAAACAGCTCTTACTTTTGGCCTGGACATATTATTTGATGATTCGATTTCAAGAGCTCGAATCAACACTTCACTGCTATTATGGAAGCGTTCTCGACGAAGTAATTTTGCTAAGTCCGTGTCTCGTAATCCGTTAATAAAGCGATCTACCGTGAAGGGATCTCTGTAATTTTCTGGCATTTCTCGGTAAGCTAAATACATCAGCCTCCTGATATCTGCTTCATACTCTTGTAATGATTCTCCTGGCCTTTGTTGACGAATATTTAATTCTGACCAATGTAAATTTCGCAAGTGTTCGTCTCCATACCTTCTTTCTAACGCTGCCACTAGAGCGTTATAATTCTGTTTTTGCTCGACTGGAATGGACCGTAAAAGTCCCAGAGCAGGTTCTCGTAGAGCTACTAACAATGCTCTAGCTTTTTCCTCATCATCCTAACCATTTGCAGCAGCGGCAGCTTTAAACTGTTGTTTATAAGTAGACCAGGAAGACGTACCATCGAAATTTGGAGGCTTAATGTTTTGGTTGGAATTCACAACACATCCCTGAGTTTTCATTTTGTTGTGTTCTTTTTGGAGCTGTATAAGCTGTTTTGACACATCCTGGAGCTTTTCTTCCACTGTTTGAAAAACTTCTTCTCTTACATTCTGTAGCTTGGTCTCCACTTTTTCTTCAACATTCTGCAATTTGTTTTGTACCGTTTCTTCTACATTCTGCAATTGGTTTTGTACCTTTTCTTCTACATTCTGCATTCTTTGAGTTATTTCTTCCTTAAGATCTTCAGTTGCTGCTTTGAACTCTTCTCTCAGCTGTTCGGAGTTGCTCTTTATCTGATCGAAGTTTTCTTGCATGCCATCTAATGTCTATCTCATATCGTTCTGGTTTTGTTCAATAGTGTGTTTCATGTCGTCCATGGTGTGTTTCATATCGTTCTGGTTTTGAGCCATTTGAGCTGCTAGAGCCTGCATCATTTTAGTTAAATCTTCCATCTTGGCCGATCTTTGTCTAGTAAGCATCAACTTCGTGATAAATCACTTAAAACGTCTATTTTATCTACAAAGCGAATGTCGAAGTCTATAAAGCGAAAGTCGAAGTCGGTTTTTCAATGTCTCCTCCAATTCTTAAATAGAACCTAATGGAATGTTCTGGAATATACTGGTAAATGCTACTCTTTCTGCTACTAGGCAAATGTAGAAGTCACTTTTTGATTATCTATTTTGGTTCTCGAATAGACCGTCGTAGAATGTTATGGAATATTCTAGAAATAATTTCTAATTCTTACTTTTAAAATAATTAAGCTACTGTCGAAGTCGGTATTTGTATATCTCTTCTAGTTTTTGAATAGAACGTCGTAGAATGTTATGGAATCTTCTAGAAATTCTTTCTAATTCTTACTTTTGAAATAACTAAACTAATGTCGAAATCGGTATTTGTATATCTCTTCTAGTTTTTGAATAGAACGTCGTAGAATGTTATGGAATATTCTAGAAAATCTCTCTAATTATCAATTTTTGGACTGTAAAGTTAATGTCGAAGTTGGTTCTTAAATATCTCTTTTAGTTTTTGAATAAAACAATATCGAACTTCTTCGAATATTCTGGAAAAATCACTTACTGTTTTTCTGTCCAATTGTCCTATCCGGTGGTAATATGTAAGGGTAGTCTTTGCACTATTCAGTTCCAAATATTCTGGCAAAATCACTTACTGTTCTTCTTTTTAATTGTCCTAGCCGGTGGTACTGTGTAAGGATAGTCTTTGCACTATTTATTTCTTTTAATCTCACTTCTGACACCAATTGTTACGGGTTCACAACGACAAATTAAAAACTCGCAATTGTTGAAAACGATACGTCAATTTATTTCCACAAATTATGTACAAAAACACGCACTCCAACTTACTAATAATTCACCACTTCAGTATGTTATCTGCGACTGACTGACTCTGATGCAAAACGTCCGGCCTTATATATGAGGGCTGCCTACTATTCGAGAACCCTTCCATCTTTGTTCGATTCGCAATCATTCCAGCCCTTTTCTAGACTTTCGCATACCAGTTTGTCACAGATAACGCAACTAAAACCTAGATTAAGAATACAACCTTAAGATAATTCAACCTAATACTACACTAAACCTAAATAAATTCCCATTATAAAATTTAAATAACTTAAATTTGTAACAATATGCATATTTTATATATTTTTTTGCATTGGACGGCTTAAAAATTATAATACATACTTAAAAAAATTACTGCGTGGGAAATTGTGCGTTTTGGGAAAAAAATACATAAATATTTAAAGTTTTATTGTACATTCTTATATAACAAATTAAAAATTTCTTTAGTTTCTACACTCTATAGTTATATTGTTATTAATACAGGGAACCTTTGTCTTCTTCATAAAGAAAATAAATCATTACCTTACCCTTTTCGGTTTGAACTAGTTCAGTATGTCTAATTAAAAAATGTGCGGCGATTCCATAGGCTAGACAGGGAATACCTAAAAATAAAATTAGTCTTTTTTAGGTTTTATATAAAAATTTATTGAGAAAAAGTTATTTAAAAATAATACATACCCAAATTCAAAACTTTAATAACTCTAAAAAACTGATCGTCCAATGAGAGATCTTGGACGGGACGTTTAGTACAATGATATTTGATATATGGAAAACAGCCCGTTCTTAAAATGTGATAGTTTGAATTGCCAACTTTCCAGTTGAAATGTGATTTGCCCCACTGATCGTCAGTGATAGAGTTATACTAAAATTACCAAATAAATTACTGTAGAAAATAAACTTTAAAATGACGAAACTTTTCATACCTTGACGAAATAAGATGTCCAAGGTGGCTCGTCGCACTGTTTCAAATATTGAGTTAAGACTTCTGAAGAAGTCGGAATATTTTGCTTTAGGGCTCTTTTGGCCAGTAATCTTTGTATCATATTTGAAATTTCTAGAATATTTTGGTTCTAAAAATTAAAAATAAGGGATGTAATACCCTGTTTCCACCAATGCATCAATCGTTCAAAAAACGCATCACGTGATGGGCCATGGATTTGCACTGGTTTTAAATGCAGCGTCACCTGAAGCATGTTTTGAACCGGGGTGGGCATGCATTGGTGGAAACAGGATATTAGTAATTTATTCACTAGTAAGTAAGCTGAACGCCCCCAGAACCAACCGGTATGCCCGCCAATAAATATTGTGACAAAGCTTTCGCGAAAATGAATTGAAATCCATTGAAATGAGAATTTCCATGCCGGGATGGCTTTTATCAAAGGAATTGCAAAAAAGTTTGGTTATATTTACCTTTTTTGCACATTTTTTATCAGTCTTTTCAGGTTTTTTATAGAAAATTAGTGAAAAATGGAAAAGAAAATATATGAAAAATCTTTGACAGACTTTAAAGAAGCTACGAAACACCCACCTGACTTTTTAGCGTAAGTTTGAACACACTTTTTTTGGAAAAATATAAAAAATAGACAAAAACACTTTACCAAGATCAATGAATTTTATGGAAAAAAATGGAGGTTGGAGGACACAAACTATAGAAATTAATGTTCCGTGTTGGCTTATCGCATCCTTTTATTACATTTTTAAAAAAATTTGCAAATTATATTAAATTAATACATACCATACTTGTTTTTTTTTAACAGTGCCACTCCAACACTCTCAACCACCCTCCAATCAAATCTTAAACAACTCTATGATTTTACCCAATCTGTGGAAATCAAAACAAAGCCAAATCTGCTAGGCACATCAAATGCTTTACCAGAATTAATTGTGAAAAACCTGGACACAGAACAAATATGGCAGCAAATAGAATTGAAGAATAATGACATTTTAAATAAAAGTGTTTCAAAAATCAGTAGGTTTCTAGCTTTAAAAGATGGTTTAGTTTTTGATAAAAACCTTTTAAGTAAACTGAATTTTAAAGATGAGCAAAATAAGGAATTTGGCTTCTCTGAAGAAAAGGGCAGTGATGAGGATGACAAAAATCAAGATGAGAATGAAGAAGAAGCTATGTCAGAAGATCAAGAAGGCTCTGAAAGTGAGACTGAAGAACAAAGTGGTAAAAATAAATCTGATAAAAGGAAGTCTGTAGTTGATGATGACTTTTTTAAACTGTCTGAAATGGAAGAGTTTTTAAAGAGTGAAGAAAAGAAGATTGAAGATTTAAGTAAGACAAGGAAGGGAATTTTGAATGAAGAGGTAAGTGTATATGGTAATCCTGTACAAATTTTTGATATTGTGCTGTTCTCCCTTCAGAAATATTTAGTTTCTCTTTGAATATTGTGTGTGACAGGTTTTTTTTGTGATGGTTTCTTAAGAAAAAATAAGGAAATTGTATTTTATAAACCATGAACTTTTTTTTTGTTTAAGAACATATAGGGATTCTTACACAGGGAAAGATGGAAAAGATTAAACATAAATTTTCCAGTTAAATTTTCTGAACCTGTTGACATTTTTTTAAATACTTTTTTAAATATTATCCTAATATCACAGTTTTAAGTTTTAATGTGTTCTAAATATAAACACTGTTGCACAAACATCAAAACAGAGGCATTTTCAGGTATTTAGATTGAATTTATAGAAACGCTAGGACAAATCGATTTTGTTTACAAGGGGGACGCTTTTTGGCTCTTGAAATTTTTGGAGCATGAATCCCCTTTGAGGGGTATACTTTACCCCTATATTTTAAATAGGAAAAGTGGGTATAGTGATACCTTGTTTCAAAGGCCTTTTGAATGTCCTTAAAATGGTGTAAAAATTTCAAAAATCTATTTATTAGTTTTTGAGATAATTGCCTTCAAACTTTCAAATTTAACATGGACTGATAAAATAAAAATTTAATTATTTTTCAGATTTAATTTTTATTTTATCATTTCATGTTAAATTTGAGAGCAAATATCTCAAAAACTAATTAATGGATTTTCTAATTTTTTACATGGTTTTAAAGATACTCATTCATTCTCTATTAGGAAAGGTTGGACATAAATTTTACAATTTAAGAAAGTAATTTTACTTTTTTTGACTTAACTAACAAAATTTTCTTTAAAATTGTTTTAACTTTTAACCTATTTGTGTTTGACCAAAAACATGCTACAGGCAACAATAATAACAAACTTTAAATGTTACAGGGTTTCTTCAATATGAATTGAGGATACATAAAGTAACACAGTCTCATCAAAATGTATTTTTTTTCAGGATGAAGATGATAGTGATGAAGAAAATTCGGACAATGAAAGCATAGATTTCTTTGAAAACCAAGAAGATGATGAAGGGGACAAAGAGGAAGCAAATGCCAAAATGGCTCGCTTTAGGGATTACTTTGTTCAGAAGGATGAATCAGCAACAACTAAAAGATCTAACAAGGTAAATTGTAAGGGGTGGTCAGCTGAACCAAATTTGTACACCATCCTACAGGACCATCAAACAAGTTTTTGTGGCTAATCAGGTAAAAAAAAGATTTTGCTTCTCTCATATTTTTCCATGGGTAGGTCCAAGATCTAAGTGTTGACAGTTAATGTTTCATCCTTATTAGACTCCTCAGAACACTGCTTGGTCAATGTGACACCCTTGCAAAGTTAATCAGACTGTTTTGTCTCTCATCTTGTCTATAGTGAGAAAACCCTTGCAAGAAGTGCCACCTACTGAGATACAAGATAAACTAGAACAAGAGCAGGCGAGTATAAACTGCTATAAATATTGATTGAT
The DNA here is from genome assembly GCA_963576565.1 of Aspidapion aeneum. Taxonomy (NCBI): domain Eukaryota; kingdom Metazoa; phylum Arthropoda; class Insecta; order Coleoptera; family Brentidae; genus Aspidapion; species Aspidapion aeneum. The sequence continues at coordinate 121,311,241 of OY755040.1, forward strand.
AAAAAGATCAATTGCAAAGAAAAAGAAACCATCCATGACCTATGACAGCACTTCTGTCTTTCAGGCCAGCTCAACTCTGATTAGCGTTTTTACCCACCTTCAGACGTGATCGTCAATCAGCGGCATTTTTAAGCGAAATAATACTAACTAACAAACATAAATTTTAGTACCTGTGAATTTAATAAATGAATAAATCAATAAATAGTTCTTTATTTCCAACAGTTAAAAAAAACCACTTACAGGAACAACAATCGTGACAATAATAACGTCGATCCAATGCCAAAGTCACGAATGTGCATAATTGATGTTTTGAGAAAAACGCGTTTTAAACATTGAAGGTACATTGCGAGAAACAGAGATTTCATTTTTTTAATTTTAAAGGGAGGGGGAGAGAGAGAGCAAACATTTTCGCGCTTTTGGCATGGAATACTATGAATAAAATTGTACATACTGCTGCACACAGTCGAAAATTGCCAAATTTGCACATTTATGACTTTGGCATTGGACCGACGATATGTCAGAAAATGCTATATCAATGCCAGGCTCACTAAAGCCCAAATCAAATCATCAAGACTTGAGCGGACCAGGCACAGACAAAGCCAAGTTAAAATTGAAAAACTACAAATCATACAAATACCAATCATACAAATAGTACAAGTATAAAATTTCAAAAAACAGTTATAAAACATCCACTTTAAAAAAAGTTTGTATATGGGTAAACAAAAGGGAAAGATAAATAATATTCCTGCACTTCTAATAAATTTTATGCTCTAGTTCCTAGATCTATAAATTTCAATCGACTAAAAGTTATCACAGATTTGCTCTTTACTGCCATAAATTTATAAATCAACCAGTACTTATGTTTCAGAAATTCAATATCTATATTAAAATTAAAACTGGTACCCATAGGATATTAAATTATTGAATCTTAAAACTAGTGTTTGAGTGTTTTGTTTTTTATACTTCCTAAAGTATCTGAGAAGATATCCACATCAATATTACCTGCAATGTTGTTAAATATTTTACACATGTAATAAATTGGTGACCTTGTTAGCATGTTTGTATTTGGACGTTCACAATAAAAAGTAAGTGAGTTCCTCGAGTTTAACCTAGGACTGTTGAATATAAGATGACTTAGTAAGTTAGAGCAGTCGATTTTATTGTGTAGTAGCTTATGCAGGAATGATACTGCTATAAATTGTCTTAAAATAAATTCTTGGTCCTGTAGTGTATTGTAGCATCCTGTATGAGCCCTGTATAATCCTGTAGACAAATTTTGTACACCTACTGTGGGCAGCTCATCATCTCTTGTAAATTGTTTAACTTTGTTGATCCATGCTTGTCTATATAGTTTTTTTCAGGCGTTTTAAATTTCTCTAAGATTAAGAGAATTTTTTTTTTTGTTTCAGAAGTCATTACTTTCTGATTCTGACAATGATCAATCAGATACTGAAACCCAGAAACAAGTTAAATCCAGCTTAGATAAGAGACAAGAAAGATTGTCAAAAAAAATAGAAAAACTAGAAGGAGAAGCAGTTGGGGACAAGCCATGGCAGCTCAAGGGGGAGGTTACTGCCCAACAGAGGCCTGAGAATTCTCTTCTTGAGAATGTGTTGGACTTTGATTTGACAGCACGGCCTGGTAAGTAATTTACAGTTTTACAAATGTTTTTAAGACATAATTCTAGCCTAAAAATAGATTGTTTGTTATTTTTACAGCTCTAGGGCCCCATTATACTGCAATTTCGTGCTTTTGTTGATAAACTGTATAGTTTTTAAAATATGAATTTTCAAAGTTTGGCCGTTTTGGTCTAATGGGGTTCCCTACCCTAAAATTCGCTAAATGTCGTTTTTTCGAATCTTAACTCAGTGTGTGGTTTTTTCGCATCTCTATGTCTTCCTAATACTGCAAGTCGGTGCTTTTGTTGATCAACTGTATAATTTTTGAAATATGAATTTTCAAAGTTTGGCCGTTTTTGTCTTATGGGATTCCGTACCCTAAAATTCGCTAAATGACGTTTTTTCGAATCTTAACTCAGTGTGTGGTTTTTTCGCACCTTTATATCCCCCTAATACTGCAACTCGGTGCTTTTGTTGATCAACTGTCTAGTTTTTTAAATATGAATTTTCAAAATTTGGCCGTTTTGATTTTATGGTTGGTATTCCCTACTATAAAATTCATTAAATGACGTTTTTTCGAATCTTAACTCAGTCTGTGGATTTTTGGCATCTCTATGTCCCTCTAATACTGCAACTCGGTGCTTTTGTTGATCAACTGTATAGTTTTTAAAATATGAATTTTCAAAGTTTGGCCGTTTTGGTCTTATGTGATCCCCTACCCTAAAATTTGCTAAATGACGTTTCTTCGAATCTTAATGCAGTGTGTGGTGTTTTCGCATCTCTATGTCTCCCTAATACTGCAATTCGGTGCTTTTGTTGATCAACTGTATAGTTTTTAAAATATGAATTTTCAGTTTGGCCGTTTTGGTGTTATGGGATTCCCTACCCTAAAATTCGCTAAATGACGTTTTTGCGAATCTTAACTCAGTGTGTGGTTTTTTCGCATCTCTATGTCCCCCTAATACTGCAACTCGGTGCTTTTGTTCATCAACTGTATAGTTTTTAAAATATGCATTTTCAAAGTTTGGCCGTGTCTTATGGGATTCCCTACCCTAAAATTCGCTAAATGACGTTTTTCGAATCTTAACTCAGTTTGTGGTTTTTTCGCATCTCTATGTCCCCCTAATACTGCAACTCGGTGCTTTTGTTGATCAACTGTATAGTTTTTAAAATATGAATTTTCAAAGTTTGACCGTTTTGGTCTTATGGGATTCCCTACCCTAAAATTCGCTAAATAACGTTTTTTCGAACCTTAACTCAGTGTGTGATTTTTTCGCATCTCTATGTCCCCCTAATACTGCAACTCGATGCTTTTGTTAATCAACTGTATAGTTTTTAAAATATGAATTTTCAAAGTTTGGCCGTTTTGGTCTTATGGGATTCCCTAGCCTAAAATTCGCGAAATGACGTTTTTTCGAATCTTAACTCAGTGTGTGGTTTTTTCGCATCTCTATGTCCCCCTAATACTGCAACTCGGTGCTTTTGTTGATAAACTGTATAGTTTTTAAAATATGAATTTTCAACGTTTGGCCGTTTTGGTCTTATGGAATTCCCTACCCTAAAATTCGCTAAATGACGTTTTTTCGAATCTTAACTCAGCGTGTGGTTTTTTGAATCTTTACGGCCCCACCATACTGCAACTCGGTGCGTTTGTTGATAAACTGTATAGTTTCTAAAATATGAATTTTCAAAGTTTGGTCGTTTTGGTCTTATGGGATTCCCTACCCTAAAATTCGCTAAATGACGTTTTTTTGAATCTTAACTCAGTGTGTGGTTTTTTCGCATCTCTATGACACCCTAATACTGCAACTCGGTGCTTTTGTTGATCAACTGTATAGTTTTTAAAATATAAATTTTCAAAGTTTGGCCGTTTTGGTCTTATGGGATTCCCTACCCTAAAATTCGCTAAATGACTGACGTTTTTTCGAATCTTAACTCAGTGTGTGGTTTTTTCGCATCTCTATGTCCCCCTAATACTGCAACTCGGTGCTTTTGTTGATCAACTGTATAGTTTTTAAAATATGAATTTTCAAAGTTTGGCCGTTTCGGTCTTTGGCAACTTTTTTTTCTCGAAAAAATTAGGATCACCACAGCTCACACTACTATAGTATAGTATGTGTGAGCTAAAAATGTTTTTATAAAAGTAAAAAAATATTTTCTGTTTTTCAGCTCCTGTTATTACTGAACAGACCTCGCTTCAGTTGGAAGACATTATTCGTCAAAGAATAAAAGACAAAGTTTTTGACAGTGTCGAACGCAAAATCAAACCTGTTGAAACTCCATTGGAATACAAGAAAAAACTGGTAAGTAAGAAATTGGGACGTTTTCAGTTCTCTTATTTGATTACACTGGTCGGCATGAAAATCGGCCCTGACACCATTCTTGCCGATTTTTATGTAAAGTGACCTCCTGAATCCATATATGAACTCCGTTTTTCCCCATCACCCTCCATTTTCGGGGCAGACACCCCTACCTATTTTTACTGCTTTTCGATAGTTTGGTGGGACGGAAAGGATTTTTTTTTACCTTAACATCATTATTTCTGAAAGACTGGAGAGTTTAGTGTTCTCAAACATTAATATTTATAGCAAAGTGGTAACCCATTTGTTTGGGGGGGGGGGGGGTGTTTTTCATAAATGGTAAATGGACATTGTCGATTTTACCGTTTTATATGCATTTTCTAATTATTTGTATAAAATTTTAGCTGCTAGCAGCTTAACGGTAAAGGTAATAAACGTTATAGCAAAGTATAAAGCAACATATTAGTATATAAAAGTATATATATACAGAAACCACTGGCGTATACAAAAAATCGCCTTGGAGGGGCTTGGAAAGTAGGAAAGTAAATAGTTTTAACATAATCTATTTGTAGATTCTTGAGGGAGCTTTCGCCCCCAAGAATCTAATCCCATTGTATACGCTCATGCAGAAACTATAAAAAAATAAAATATTTTTGCTTTATTTGTGAATGAGACAGCCGAGCACGGGACAAACTTTACATTGTACGGAACTGGCCTTTGCGAGAAAGATTTACTCCCGGTCAGAAAAATGTCGCCTACGACCCTTATTAGTCTCGCAAGATAATATTTACTCGCCGCCTTTGCCCATCAAACTTGGATTGATCAAACAGTTTGTAAAAGCACTGGACAAAACTAAATTTCCTCATCTTAGTGAGGCTAAAATCAAGGAAGGTGTTTTTGTGGACCCCAGATTAGACAACTTTTTCAAGATTCGACGTTTATTGAACACCTGAATCAAAAAGAAAAACGAGCTTGGTTTGCATTCCAAATTGTATGTAAGAACTTTTTTGGTAACCATAAAAGTGATGATTATGTCGCTCAGGTCGACGAATTGCTCTTAGCGTACAAGGCCATGTAACATGTCCCTTAATATGCACTTCCTTCTCTCGCATCTGGACAAGCATGTTGGCGGAGTACTGCTGGTTTTTGAAACGAGAGGGGTGTACCTCAGGGTATAAAAGGAAAGCAAGCACCAAGTGAAGGTACGAAAGTTCTTATTTATCAGTGGCTCACCCAGGGGGGCCCGACGCCTCTATAGCCTCATGATGTCGAATTTTAAGCTATTTCTGTATTTTTTTTATGAAACATGTGGAATATATGTAAAATAATCTAAGGCTTGGGGGGGGCAGGCGCCCTCCTCTGGGTGCGCCCATGTATTTATTATTGTTTGAAACTAAAATAACTCTATACTTAAAAATGTTAATTTATTTCATATTATATTATAATTATTATCGAAAAATGATAAAAATAGGTAAAAGGGCTGCTCCCTCAAAAATGGTGGGTGATAGAAGAAAACCCAAGCTATATTTGGATTCAGGGCGTCGTCTTACATAAGAATCAGCGAAAATAATGCCAGGGCTCAAAAATTTTTTTTTGCAGACCAGTGTTATTTTGTTGGCTTATTTAATGTATCTTTTAATCTGTTTAATTCTCTCTACTTTGTTAAAATGGAATAGAAAGAAATATCTACATAACAGGGGCATGCGGTCCATGTAAGCAAAGGGAAGGAAGGGAAAATAAATTGTTAATAGTTCACTATTAAAACTTGATGTAATTAGCGCCTGTCCTGTAGGAGTGGTAAGACTGTATTAAAAACAATATATTTTGCGCATTTCTATGTACTAGAAAAACCGCATCTTATGTTATATACCTATTTGTATATTATAGAAGGGCACATAAGAAAAGACAACCATGTAAGCAGTCGTCTTTGTCGTACGCATAGAAAACGAATAAGGATTGATTGACTGCCGGTCTTGATTTGACAACAGCGTCGCTTTCGCGACAACCGCCTCCCTCCTGGGATCATTGCATGCAAGCCCAATGCGAGATTTCAGTTCACGCCCTTTAGCCTTGAAATAAACAGTCTGTTCGACATAAGCTTTTCACAATGGCGTGCCAGCAAGAGGCTTCGGTTTCGGTAAAGGATATTGCAATTGCAGGTTCTTAAAAAGACAAGGATTCCCTACCAATCAAAAATATGAAGGTAAAAATGGTTGAAAAAAAAAGTTTTTTAAATATATATCGCAGTAGCTCTAAAAAACTGGAAACATAAAGTACCCGGCATGGGAATACAACTTAACGACCGATTTACCATATACACTACAGTTTGTGAGCAAGTTAACGAAATAATGCCAAAAGTAGGGGTTAACAGTGGTCGTGGACAAGACACAGTACTTATGTATTGGAAACGAATCAAGTGAGTTAGAACTGGTCAATGGACAAATAATATTTCCATGCATTTGATAAGACAGGAAAAAAAATAGTAAAAGCAAAAAAAAGTTATTGGATGTCTTAACAGTATTTTATGGAGCAGAGCGATAAAAAATGAATGTAACATTTAACATATATGAAACAATGGTGAAAAGCACGCTGTTGTATGGAATAGAGGCTTGTCGCGTAACAGAAAAATACAAAACAAAAATGGAAAGTGTCGAAATGGTTGCAATAAAAAGATACATGAGAATATCTAGTACAGATCATATAAGAAATGAGATCATAACAGAAAGAATGGGAATCGAGGGAAGCATAACGGATGACATGACTAAAAGACAACTGATATGGTACGGCCATGTACAACGGATGAACGACGAAGATTACCAAAGCAGGTCCTATAATGGTAACCAATGGGGCGCAGAAAAAGAAGGCGTCCTAAACTGGAACGGCAACAGTCAATCCAAAGATCAATGAGTCAAAACAACCTGACAGAAGATGATTGTCAGGATCGAAAGACGTGGAGAATAGGCGTCGGACAACGTAGAATAACATTTTAAACCGACATAGTAAAAGTGCTTCTTCAGCTAGACAATATCCGAGCCCACGTGCGATGAAAATTTTGTGGGTCCTTTTTTTGTCTCTTTGCGGGGTTTCTACTTTATTTCTGTGAATAGTTTTAGTTAATAATAAGTACATAGCTATTATGAATATTGTAGCCAAACGATTTGTTATTGGAAATAAACTATTATGATTATTTTTTTAAATTATTTTTATTATTATTATTATTATGATAAAAACCAACTCTTGCGTTTGGGAGCATGTTAGGGGTGATAGTTTAAAATACGCTGCACGACATGGGCATAAATATTATGTAGTATGTTAATGCAACAATGCACCCTTCAGCCGCGGAATCACCTCTTTCCGTTTTAATGGGGATACTAAATACTTCTGTCGTATTTACAACATATTTTATTCGGCGGGACTGGTGTGTTTTATTTTTATTGTTCAGTTGGATAGTACTAGATCTCTTTGAAATGGCACCTAGTAAAAAACTTCTTAGTTTAGTGAAAAAATGGAAGTTGTTAACGTTTTGGAGAAGGAACATCTTATCAGCACGAAAGATCGCTGAAAAATTTAATATCGGAAAAATTCAAGCAGCGGAAATTGTTAATAAATGTATATTAAAATTCCGCAGTTCTCTCTTATAAGCGGACACCTCCAATAAGCGGACAAAATCGACGACACCGTGAGTGTCCGCTTATAGGAGGTTTCACTGTATTTACATTTTATCTAAAAACCAAACATATTTTTAGGTTTTAGATCAAGAAAAAAGCAAAGAATCTCTTGCGCAAATTTACGAGAAAGAATACTTAGAACAACAAGCCGCTTTAGATCCTGAACATTCGGCCAACGAAAAAGAACCTGAAACGCACACACAAATCAGATCAATGATGCGTGATCTTTTTAACAAGGTATGGACTCAACATCATCAAAGTCTTCTCTTTCTTTTTCTTAAAGTGCGTGCGAGAGGGATGGAAATGACTTTTGTTTTACAGTACTGTTTCTCACTATTCGCACTCACTAGCTGGAAAAATTTGAGGCCTGCAATTTCTGAAAAAAATTAACTTTTTTGTTGGCCGCCAAAAAAAATTGAAATTTGACAAATATTTTTAAAATTTTTTGATAATTAAAAAGGTTTTTGATAATTAAAAAATATATATTTTTATTTAAATTTATTTTTAATACCTATTCTATATTTTCATTTTTTTTTTAATTTATCAATTTGCAATGTTTACAAAAAATATTAACACTATTTTTTTTTAATTTTTTTATAAATTCAAATGTTTTTAAAATCCTAAAAAAAATGCAAAAATGTTTATAATTTCCAAATTTATAAGAATTTTGAGAATTCAAAAAAAAAATAAGAATTTTGACAATTCTAATTTATATTTTTATGTATTTTTTTTAAATTCAAATTTCTCAAAAATTTTCCAAATTTTTTTTTTATTCAAAAACTTTTTTTTTTCAAAATTTTACGAAATTTTCAAAAATATATTTATTAAATTTTCATTTAAAATTATAAAAACTTTTAAGAATTTTGACAATTCTAAAATTTTTTTCAAAATTTAAAAATAGTTTCAAAATTCATTAATTTTCAAAAACTTGAATTATGTCACAAAACATCTTAATTTTGTTTTGATAGCTTGACGCGTTATCCAACTTCCACTTCACATCGAAACCGGCGGTGCCAGACCTGAAAATCATCAGCAACATGCCAGCTGTCAATATGGAGGAGGTGGCACCAGTGGCGGTTAGCAACGCCGCATTGCTAGCACCCGAAGAAGTCAAAAGGAAGAGCAAAGGAGACATTATTGGTAAGCAAAACTACAACCGCAAGGCGACAGGGTAGGGTTATAGTCGTAAGTTTCACATGCAGAAGGTACAAGGTTCGCGTCTCGAATAACGACGCAAATATAAAAAATACTTTGCCAATATATGGGCCCCTAAGCTCACACTAGGTACTATAGTTATAGTTTACGTGTGAGCTAATATAACTAAAAACTGAAATATATTTTATTCAACTCCATACTAAATTACCTTTTGTTTGATACCACACAAGCCATGTTTTGACTTAAACTCAAATTTTTAAACTCTACCCCCACCCTTAAAAAAAACAAAAACTATAATCTATTTTGTTAAACTCCGGACTCAATTACCTTTCGTTTGATATCACACACGCCATATTTTGACTTAAACTCTAATTTTTGAAATATACCCCCACCCTTTTTTTAAAATAAATTAAAATGTATTTTGTTTAACTCCAGACTCAATTACCTTTCGTTTGATATCACACACGCCATATTTGCACATAAACTCTAATTTTTTAAATCTACCCCCACCCTTTTATTCGGTTTGTGTTCGATGGATTTTGTTCATTTTTAAATGGGACCATCTCGACCCAAGACCCAGCCTAGGTACCAAATTTCATTAAAATCGGCCAAGCGGTTTTTGAGTTATGCGCGTTGGTCGTTACAGACATACAGACAGACAGACAGACAGACGGCGCAACAAAAAAGTTTCAAAATCATCTGAAACGCAAAGATATATAAAAAAATTTGAAATCGGAGCAACTTTTTTTTTCTCGAAAAAATTAGGATAACCAAAGCTCACACTACTATAGTATAGTATATGTGTGAGCTAAAAAGTTACATCGCCCTGCCGCCCACTTTCGTTTCAGTGCTCAACAGTCGTCATCGAAATGACATACCATGCATACAAAAACATAAGCTTTGTTTTTTATATTGGTAATATACAGGGTGTCTCAAATAAAAGCAACTACATGGGCATTTCGGAAACGGTAAATTTGGTAATTTTGTATAAGCAATTACGGCCAATTGAATGAAGTTAACAATTTTTTTCTAGGCCTTCTAGTTTTTTTTAAACCATAGTCAACTTTGTTATTTCTTATGACCGCCATATTAGATTTATACTTCAATAAATAGAGCATATAAGGAGCTTTTCAACAGTATAATAAGCCTATCTTTGGATGACGGAAAATGTGATTTATTATTTATTATTATTAATATGTGGAAGTGCTTCATCTTGCTGGAACCACATGTTTGCTATATCTTGAAGAGGCAAATTTTCTATAATTTGTTCAACGTAATTTTCTAGAATTTCTAGATATCGAGGTTAAATAGTATGTGTCCGTTTATGACTCCTAGCCATACATTCAAACCCCACCTTACTTGATGGTGCACCTCACGATTTAAGAACGAATTTTCATTGGCCCAGTACACGTAGTTATGTCTGTTAAACACCTCGCAGTTTGTAAACCTGCTTTCATCGGACCACAGAACCTTAAGCGGAAATTGAGGGTTTTCTTGCGATTTTTGTATGAACCAAAGGTTCTTCTTTCGGAGTGCTTGACTAATATGTGTTGCATATGGATGATATTTAATTTTTTAAAGAATTCTTTGTACAGTTGATTTGGGTACTTCAACATTATTTTCCAGTTCACGAAGGGAGATTCGAGGATTGTAAACGACACTTTGTAAAACCAGAGCTTCAATATTTTCATCAGGTTGTCGATTACGATCTTGTTTTTTAAAGGAACCATATTCAATTAAATTATTTCTAAGTATTCTGAAGATTGACAAACCTGGTTGTCGGCTTTCTGGATATCTCTGAAAGTACATATCTCGAGCTCTTCCAGCATTCTTATTACACAAAATATTACATTCATACATATCTACTTTCTCCCAATTTGGAAACCTTTCCATGTTAAATTTGATTGATAATGTGACTCAAAAAAATCTTAAGTAATTTAGAAACTTTAAAACTCCAACAGATAAATCAAATAAATGACAAAGTTTTGACAGATAGTTACGTAGGTATGACAACAAACGCAACTACGGCCTTTGTTTCGCAGCCAACCAAGTGAATAACAGTTTTTTAAATAAATTTACATTTTCCATCATTCAAAGATGGGCTTATTATACATGGTTGAAAAGCTCTTTTAATGCTTTATTTACTGACGTATAAATTCAATATGGCAGTCATAAGAAATAACAAAGTTGGCTATGGTTTAAAAAAAACTAGAAGCCTAGAAAAAGTTTGTTAACGTCATTCGATTGGGCGTAGTTGCTTATACAAAACTACCAAATTTCATTAAATTTGTTTGCAAGATGGCGGCGATATTTCACTTTTTCAAAAAACACAATTTTAGTTTTTGGTCGATATTTTAGTAACCCCGGTAGATACAATAGCGCAACTTTTTTCTCATTTAAACAACCTCGTATCTCTTACCGTTTTCGAAATCCCCATGTAGCTGCTTTTTTCTGGGACACTCTGTATATACAGTGTGTCCACAGATTGAGTGCGGGTAAGGTATAAATGACAACAAATTTTCGATTTAGATTTTGATTTTCTGGGAATCGCTCCTGCTCGGTCTTAAACTAACATGTTAAGAAAATAAGCCAAATCAGTCAATATACAGGGTGGTTTAGTAGGTTGATTCGATAAAATGTGTGAAAAGTAAAGTACCTTTGTTTTAAGAAATATCAGAAAAGGTTATTAAGAAAAGTTGTTTAGAAATAAAAGTTACAACTGATTCTTAATTTTCAGAAACATCAGGTAAAAATTATCTAAAGAAAAATTTTCATAACCAACTTAAAAAATCAAAGTTGGCTGATTTTTCTGAAAATTGAGAATCTGCCGTAACTTTTGGTTCTAAACAACTATTTTGAATAACCTTTTTCGATATCTTTTAAAACAAAGGTACTTTACATTTAACACATTTTAACTTTTTATTAAATCTGCCTACCAAACTTCCCTGCATATCAATTGATTTGGCTAATTTTTTGAACATCTTAGTTTGAGACCAAGCAGGAGCAATTCCCAAAAAATCAGAATCTAAATCCAAAATTTGTTGTCATTTATACCTTACCCGCAATTAATCCGTGGACACACTGTATATATATTTTCATGGCTTTTCTATCTTTCTAGTCGGCCCAGCAATGGCTAGAGAATACTTTCGATGAAAAAAAATTGAGATAACGCCAAAAATGTATCTTAGCAATCTGGTCGTGACGTCTCTCCGTGTGTGTGTGTCTGTTGTCTGTCAGGACCACAATCGCTCCAAAACCGCTGGAACAATATTCATGAAAATTAGTGTTCGACAAATATCAGATTTTTGTTAAAATCCATGAATGCTAATGACAGATTTTTGACAGTTTAAAAATATGCTAACTTTTTAACAGAGCATGGCATCAATATGCGGTTTCAATATATAGTAGATCACGTTTTTCTCAATAATTTATGTTGTTACGAAAAATTTCGTAGTCCGTTTCTAAGATATTTACAAAACCTGTTTTTAAGGCTGATATAGCCTTGAGTTCATTTGGTGTGTGCTAATGAGCTAAGAAGGTATCAGATCCATTTATTACTTTTTAATAATTGTTTTTAGGCAAGAGCGAAAGGACCAAAACAGACAAAAACAGAGAACGAAGGAAAAAAAAGTTGAAACAAAAATTTCACGCCCAACAAAAGGCAAAAAAGGATGCATTAAGAAGTCAGAAAAATTTAGGTGGTGTTCCTACAAAATATGTTGTGAAAAAACAAAAATTAAAAAAAGGATAAAACAAATTGTTTGAAAAAAAATTTTACATAGGTGATTTGTTATTAACGCAATAAGTATAAATGTTCTATAAATAACATTTATATAATACATTTTTTCGTTTAAATCTAATAACCCCGTAAAGGAATTTTTTTAAATTAATGGGATTGTATGTATTTTATCAAAATAAACAAAACAATTTTTTTTTAATCGGAATTTTTTATTTTAATTAACTAATAATTATAATAAAAATAATAATTAATGTTGTTTAATAAAATTTCTCAAAAAAACGCAAACAGTAAAAAATAAAACTATAAAATTACCACTTAAACAATAGGTCTTTACGTTAGTAGACCGGAAACGTAAATTTTACAGGTCGACCCAGGACATTAGAGGGTGAGCCGCAGGCCAGACCTGTAAACCTGGGGAGACTTGTAAAGTAAGCTTCCGGTCGTGTATTATACGTATTTTTTTTAAACCCACATAAAACCAATGAATTATATACGAAGTAACTGGACATTGAGGCAAAAATTTAAAGGGTTTTGTTAGAGTGAGAACACACAATGAATGCTAAGCATTGCACCCTTTCTCCCTCTAGTTCTAATCACCAGTGGTATTCTATGAACTTAATACTTCAAAGATATGTTATTAAAGTGTTTGGCAATGTCAGTATATTTTTGAAATTGTTTTTGTTAAACAAAAATAAAAAATAGGAACATGATGCGTTGCTTGTAAAAACGAGTTTTATAGGAGTGAAGCCGGTTTCCTTTTTAAAGTAGCTTTGATTATTTAAAAAACTATTAGTACCTAATCGCAGTAAAAATCCAGTTATAGATTAAAAATCATCAAACATCCGTGAATTTTCAAAACCACAGAAAATCATCGGAGAGTAAAAGTAAAAAAGGAAAGGTTGCACCTCTTGCGCACCGTGCTCCCTATTAAAAAAATAGCAATATTTTTGCCTCACTTTGCATATATGTAAAGGCCTATCCAGTTATATACATATATAGAAACACTAGAAATGTCAAACCTATCAAAATAATAAATATTTGTCAAGATAATCACTGTCTAAATGACATAAGTTGAACACATATTTATCGGTCTCTTGGTTCTTTACCGGTCTCTGCAAAAAATTGCACGCAATGTGCTTGCTTTCCGGCCGGTTAAAAAAATACATACAATTGTCAACAGGGTATTTTCACGATGATCAAGGGTACCAATATTTTTTTTTAATATTTAGTTAATTTTTTGGACCTTTTTATTGATCTTAATTTTGATCAAAGTTAAAACACTAATGATGCTTGATATGATCAAAAGTAAAAATATTGGCAAATAACATTAACTCCGATAATGGTGAAAATACCCTTGATAAGTTTGACTGTTTTCACCCATAGTATTTACTTAGAATCAACTATTTATGTAAACACATTAAGTTCTAATGGACATGAACTCAATAAAATGCTAGGTCAGTATTTAGTCCAGAGATATGGAAGGGAAATGGATTGCTGTTCGACCAATGCGCAGCCGAATTTTATTGGGATCTGTCGGTCGGCCATTTTGTAGTTATCTTCCCCTAAACTCTTCTCCGATACCTGCTTATTACATAGACTCAGCGTTGCCACCTCTACCGATTTTTCGGTGGATCTACCGATTTAACCTTATACTTTACGATATACCGAAATACCGTAGTTTTCTACCGATTGTTTTTTTTGATAAAAACTTTTTTTTTATACGCCTAGTGATCCCGATTAAAAAAAAACACCATAAATAAAATATTTTTATGTAAAATCCTTTGTAGAATAAAAAAATTATTTCAAGTCATTGTCTTTAAAAGTGTATTTATGGCGTCATCTCTTGGAATTTTCGATATACTCAGCCGGCAGCCATTAAAGATCACGCTATTATAAAAGGATGATGCGAGAAGCGATTCGATTGGCTCCGACCTTGTGCTGATTGAATGATTCCCAGAAAATTACTGCTCACACGATTTTCACGTATAATATTATCTACCTAATATGTACCTAATTTTTTATTTAATTCCTAATTTTGGTATTTTGTCTGTAAAAACAAATCGTAGAAATACAATTTACCTACTAAATCAATCCAAACTATCGATAGTTCTCCAGCACTGCTTGCTAAGATGATTAAAAAATCTACCGAAATCTACCATTTTTTTCGAAGCCTTCTACCGAACACCTCAGGGTCGAGGGTGGCAACGCTGCATAGACTAATCACAATAATTATGTGAACCATGCCAGACCGGCTTAGCGCGTTGGTTCGTGCATATGGCTGATTCGGTTCGGTTCATTGGGATCTGTCGGTCGGCCATTTTGTAGTTATCTTCCCCTAAACTTGGCTAAAAAGACTGGGCGATTGATCCTAGCTATGTATGAAAAGTCCCAGTATAAAAAAAAGACTAGCCACAATAATAAATAAAAAATCGTTTACTTTTTGCCTACTACAAGATTGCAAAGCGATAAGTACTTGAATATTTAGTTATTAAAAGTATTAGAAGAATAATCTTAACACAATTGCTTTTTTTAATCTAACATAAAGAAGTATTCCATTGATGCGAATCACTTCTGTATATTAGACCACACCGCGTAGCCTAGTCTATTAAAACCAAACGTCTGGTCATTGTGGTAGGCATCCAGTCATCCACCACGCATGGCTTAAAACAGCGGTTTTATTTTTGTCGGGTGCATTATTTTCTTTGTTTTGGTGGTAAAGTTTTTATTTTTCTAAAAATGTTAGCGACTAAAACTGCAGAACACAGGGCTTTGCATACGTTCAGTCCTTTTAAGAAAAATTTAGTCAAAACATATTTCAGTGATTCATCATTTCTCAGTTATAAATGAATGAACTATAGGCTGCCAGCAGTGACGTTTTGATGACGTATCTTAATGTACAACTGTAGGCCCAAGAAATCTTAACGTTAGCACAGGGAGAAAGGGTAACCTATACCCCTCCCATATCTCTGATTTAGTCTGGTACCTAACCTAAGGACATACTCATCGAAAAGCTTGCTTATTGTGGGTATTTTAAAATATTTTTAATTTGGGTCCCAAACTATTTTGCACAGCAAATAATTTCAAACAAAATTAAACTCTAAAAACGGGAAAAATTGGACAATGGTAAAAATACAGAATAAGATACACAGGGTGTAATTTAAATGATGTACCATACTTTAACGGGTGGTAGAAAAGGTCAAAAGAAGGATTTGTTCTTATTACATTATGCATCAAACCTCTGTGTTTTTTAAATACCGGGTATCAAACTTAACAATGTTTTTTTGATTTTGTTATAACTTTCTTACAAATTATAACAGACAATCGAAATTTTGTAAAATGATGTTATGTTAAAATTAATAAAAAAAAATAAAATACTCAAACTTAGGATCAAAAATCTGTATTTTTTTCTAAAATTTTAAATTTTTTATTAAATGTTGTGCTAATATTACTATTTTCTGTTTTTATTAAGGGACCTTTAGATATCTACAAAAACCTATCTTATTTTAAATTTAATAGCTCATAAAAAAAATAATTCTTAAAAAATTGACAAATTTATAGAGCATTTTTTGATCATAATGAATCGAAAAATTATTTGACGTTGTCAAATTTGTAATGTTTTAAATTCAATGTTTTCCCACATTCTTTAAACAAATGCTATAATTTGGAAACAACTTTGACCAAAAGTTATTTGAACTTTTTTTCTACTTTTGACCTTCCCCACCATCTGTTAAACTTTGGTATATCATTTAAATTGGACATGTATTTGTTTGTGGTAAAAGAACAAAAAATCAATTCCCTAAAGCACTAAAATTAATAAAATGCAAATACGTTACTGAATCATATTTTTATTTAATTTTAAGCGTCTAAAAAAAATGCGCGTTTCGCAATACAAGATAACAAATAAAAACTTAAAACTGATTATGTTATTTCTAAAATTATAAATATCTAGTTTATTACGGTGCAGAATACTGTAACTAAAAGTTGATATTTATTTAATTTTAAAAAAATCTGCATACATAGGCAAGTCAACTTATTACGACTTTTAACGCAGGTAAGTGAGTAATGTTTTTTTTGTTTTTATAATTAAATATAAGATTAAATACTATTTAACAATATTTTATTATAATATGTACTTAAAAGATTTTTTTCACTTATAGCAATTTAATAAAACAGTGATAAAAAATGTCCTTTTAAAAGGAATAAAATGATAAATTATATTCTTTTATCATAGTAGTCAATAAAAGACGAAATTTTGAAAATATTTAATACAAAATTGTATTTTTGGCATATAAGAGAGGAAAATTCATAATTTTGTAGGTAAAAATTTATCTTACAGTAAAAATTTGACGTTTCTTATTAATCGTAATCATCAACTTATTTGAACCGTTTTTGACCCAAAAAAGTAATTTATGATTTCCAACTTCCTAGCTTGTGTAGCAATGTAGAGAAGGTATTATTTTCGACAAAATTTTTTTTTTTTGAGATAACGCCAAAAATGTGTTATTTGTGTGTATTTTGACCTATCCTAGCAATATCGTCGTGATGTCTGTCTGTGGGTGTGTATGTATATTATTTCTGTCCGTAACACGATAGCTAATAAACCCCTGAACCGATTTTCATAAAATGTTCAGGTAAAATAGTGTTCGACACTCTTACGAGCTGATTAGATTTTGGTCGAAATCCATTAATGCTAATAAAAAATGCAAACTTTTTAACGGAGCATCGTATCAATACACTGTTTTCGGAATATAGTAGACGATATTTTGCTCAATAACTCGTGTTATAACCAAAACCTTCGTGGGAGCTTTAATTTCTGAGATATTTACAAAAAACTGTTTTCAAGGCTAATATATTATCATGGCTTCATTTGAAGTGTTATAATAGGCTAGCTAGGAAGGTTTCAGATCCGTCATGGATCCATTTATTTTAAGTTTAAATTTGTTTTAAGCAAGTGTGAATTTTATATCTGATGTTACTGTCAGAAACGTCAAAAATGTGTAAGCTTGTAACAATTCTTTACACTAACAAGAAATGCGTCATTTACGTACAGGCATAAGATCATTTGATTTTTAATTTATATAAATCTGTGTTTTTATACATTATACGTCGTGATCTATCTACATATACTTAAAATTGGCACACACAGGCCTTGGGTGAGTGTAAGGCTGGTTTTCTAAATCATGGATTAACGAAATAAACCTCGATTAGGAAAAGTATTTTTCCATGTCAAAGAATGTTTTTTTTTTAATTTCTTTGTGTGTCAAAGTGCAAAAAAAATTACAATTTTGTAAAAAAATGTAATTAAAGAATTTATACAAATGGAAAGTTAAATTGTTTAATCCCTGATCAATAAACCGGGCCGAAACTCGCTCTATTTTACAGTTCTGTCACAGTCACTATTTTCTTCTTTTTTTTTTATAACGTATTGCGTATTATCACTGGGGGCTTATAAGCTAGTTAGTTTTAGTTTTATACTTACGATTTTCTTTTTGTAAATTATAAGTATTATGTCGGTTGCCCACCTGGTTGGTAGTATCTTAAACCATTTACCTACGAAAAAAAAATATTAGCTTTAAAATACTAAAAGATAGAACATGCGAGGGGTGATCAGCTGAGCCAAATTTGTATGAACAGGGCTGTCATTATAAACATTCACCGTACAAAAGATTTTTATTATTAGTCTTACGAGGTTCAATTAAAAGAAGGTTGTTTTCTCCACATTTGACACAGTGATTAAAAATCATATGTTTTTTTAAAAGAAACACCCTATATATTTTTGTTTTTTAAAATTTACTCAGAATTTCCTTTATTACAATACCATTTTTGATGGGTTTTTCTTCAACGGTTTACGAGATATCGACATTATAATTTATGAAATGTTTAACAAGATTTGTAACATAACAACCCAGTATCTAAAATAATTGCCTTTCATTACGCTGCTTTCCTATCAAACATCAAACAAACAAACAAAGGGATGTCATGTCATAAATTCCATGACAAACACTGATGACAAAGTCAAATCCGTGTCAAATATAACAGTTAGCGTGCGGTGCATGGCGGGCAATTTGAATTCAAAATAAGGAATGCTAAAGCTTGAAGATTTTAACCTTTCAGCCCACTGAGAACAGCTGATTTTTACATTGGGTCTTATGGGAGGACAGACGTTCTTTTACGATATTTTCAAAATGGCATTACAGATTTCCGCGAAATTTAGTGAAATATTTGCAGACACCATCCCGATATTCCACCAAACTTTTGTAAGGATGCAAGATGATAATATAACAGTTGGCATGCGGTACATGGGTAATTTGAATTCAACATAAGGAATGCTAAATCTTGAAGAGAAGAACAGCTAATTTTTTAAGGATCGTGGCCTGTATTTTTTGTTGGCCTTGTAATAACATAGTCCAACGAAAAAAAAGTTGTCCTAAGAATAATAAAATGAACTGTAGATACTTACTGTCATGTCGTATTCTGTGATAAACATGGGAATTTCTAATTGGTCAGGTGACATCACTGAATGTAGGTACTCAACACCGGGTAAGTTGTGAACTTTCTGCTTGATCGCCGGCGCCATAAAAGTCGTGAACCACCATGTCATCATCTGCAAAAATAATTTGAAAAACTTAAGGTCAAGGTAAATATCTCTAACCGTTATAATATTTGGTGTGCAGTCAAGTGTGATGGCCCGCCCTATTAAACCTAAAGCCTAGTGTCCACCCACGACTTTCTCGTGCGTGCCCGCGCACGCGTCGCATGACTCTCATACAATTTTATATTGAGATCATGTAACGCGTGAGCGGGCGCCCACGAGAAAGTCGCAGGTGGGAACCGGGTGTAAGACGCTTGTTTCCATGAGGAGTAATTTCAATGTGTATGGTATGCCCTTAGGGCATTGAATTAACTAGAAAAAGCATTGTCAAATTTTGTGGTAGTTTAACATCTGCACAGAGGCAAGGGGGTATTTGTTTATTACATTTCACAATAAATAAACACGGGAATTCTTGTTGCCAAGCTTTGCGGTTTTATAATAGCGATATTTTTAAAGTATTGGCAACGTCACCAGTTCTCTATTTAATTTTAGCAACACCATGCTTAAACTCCGCCCAAGACAGACGTTTCCCCTACCTCTGGTGAATGTGGTGGAGGGAGTTAATTTATATTTTTCATTTTAGAAAACGTCTAAGCAATGCAGGCTCAAATAAACGGTTTTTTGCCATTCCCAAAAGGTTTCGCCACTAAAGCCATTCACGCTGCGCAAGATCCGGATAAGTGGCAGTCGGCCCCTGTCGTCTGTCCCATAGTGACAGCTTCAATTTACAAGCAACCCGAAGCAAACTTCAAAAATGGATACTATTATGGCAGGTAGAATTTTTTTTTTAAGTTGAATTTATTTTTTATAGGATAGAAAAGGGATAAATAAAAAAATCATTGTAACCTTTTTTAACCCCTACAGGGTGTCCCAGAAATCGGAAATAAAGTTCGAAAAATGAATGTTTTTGACATTAAACGACCCGTATTTTAAAAAACTATCAAAACAACATTAACGAGGGTTAAGTTTTGCATATAAAGCTGGAATAAAACAGTAGAAAACTTTTAAAGGCTTTCTTGTTTCTCGAAGTATTCTCCACGAGAATTAATACACTTTTGCATTCAAAATAAGAAATTTATTTTTCTTTCTTTAATTTCACTTGTTGTTTATAGTTTTAGGCAGTGGCGTATATAAGGGGGGGCCCGGGGGCCGCCCCCCCGAAGCTAAGACTTTTTTAGATATTTTCCACATTTTTCATGAATACAAACATAAAATAGCATAAAATACGGCCTCATGAGGTCTTGGGCCCCCCGTAATTGTCTAAACTTTTTTCTATATACGCCACTGGTTTTAGGTCCTTGCTTTATTTGCAATTTGGTATTTATTAATTATATTGGCAATCGCCCATTTGCGATCAGAAATTTTAACACACGAAAAGGTGATCTCATGCTTTCAGACGTTAATTCTTTACGTCTAATTTGAGTTATCATACCTTTGACAGTGGGAAAGAAAATTTAAAGAGATCAGTTGGATGACTTGGTCGAGTTAACACCCTGAGAATTTCTCGTTCTTGTATTGAGACACCGCAGCCTGCATAGATGGAAGTTTTCCGAATATTTATGTATGGCTTCAGTAGTTCAATGCTTAGAATGTTTGCCTAGAGAGCAAGAGATCCCGGGTTCGAGTCCCGGCCGAAGCAGAAAACTTTTTTCTTATTTTTTTTTCTTTAATTTCACTTGTTGCTTATAGTTTTAGGTCCTTGCATTATTTGCAATTTGGCATTTGATGAACATTTTTATTATTACAGAACACCATAATTTTAATTTATGAAAGATTCCAAATAAATTATTGTAAATACCAAATCAGTAAACAAAAACAAATCAACTGTCAACTGTTTTCTGATATAAATTTACATAAAAATTCTCCGGAATTGTGAACTATATTACACTGCAGCGTCATAAAAATTCTTAATATATATAAATGTTTTTAGATGTGGCAACCCTACAAGAGACTGCCTACAGGGACTTATGGCATCACTGGATAACGCCAAATACGGTACCGTCTATCCTAGTGGTTTAGCTGCTGTCAACACACTAGTTGGGCTTCTCAAATCTGGAGACCACATTGTTTGCATGGATGGCATTTACGGGGGTACAGATCGATTGTTCAGAGATATTACTACTAAGTTTGGAATAGAAATCACGTTCATAGATTGCTCAAATCCTGTCAATGTACAGAAGGTTACAAAGCCGAACACAAAGATGATCTTTGTTGAGACACCAACTAACCCTTTGTTAACTCTAGTTGACATAAAAGCTGTCTCTAAAATTGCAAAGAAGCAAGATATTATTTTAGTAGTTGACAACACATTTTTGACACCCTATCTCCAACAGCCTCTAGATTTGGGAGCAGATATTGCCATCTATTCTATTAGTAAATACATAAATGGGCATTCAGACGTCGTAATGGGTTGCTTAACAACAAATAACGAAAAATTAGCTCAGAGGTTAACATTTCTGCAAACTTATATGGGAGCAATTCCTGGTCCTTTCGATTGTTACCAGGTGATCCGTGGTTTGAAGACTCTAGCGATAAGAATGCAGACACATCTAACGAACAGCCTTATGGTGGCCAAATTTTTGAAAAACCATCCGAAAATTGTAAATGTTATTCACCCAATGCTATCTTGCCATCCCCAGCATGAATTGGCAAAAACTAGCACCTGTGGATTTTCCGGAACTTTTCCTTTTTACATCAAAGGAGATTTAAAAGCAAGCGAAAAACTGGTAAAATCTCTAAAGATGATAGTTTTAGCTGGAAGCCTGGGTGAACCTCACAGTTTAATAGAGATTCCACTCACAATGTCTCACGAGCCTGTCCCCAAGGAGCACTTAAGAACCATTGGCATCACTGAAAATCTGATAAGACTTCATGTTGGTTTAGAGGATGTAGAGGATATAATCGCTGATTTAGATCAAGCCTTAGCACAAATATAAAATAATAAAAACTAATCTTTTTGAAATGTATTAAGTTTTTTTTCAATGTTTGACTTTTAAACCCAGCACGAAGATGATAAAACACGAACTAATTCTTTATTGACTCTAGTTGGCATAAAAGCTGTCTCTAAAATTGCAGACAAGCAAGATATTATTTTAGTAGTTGACAACACATTTTTGACACCCTATCTCCAACAGCCTCTAGATTTAGGAGCAGATATTGCCATCTATTCTATTAGGAAATACATAAATGGGCATTCAGACGTCGTGATGGGTTGTTTAACAACAAATAACGAAAAATTAGCTTAGAGGTTAACATTTCGGCAAACTTATATGGGAGCAATTCCTGGTGCTTTCGATTGTTACCAGGTGATCCGTGGTCTAAAGACTAGCGGTAAGAATGCAGACACATCTAACAAACAGCCTTATGGTGGCCACATTTTTGAAAAACCATCCGAAAATTGTAAATGTTATTCACCCAATGCTATCTTGCCATTCCCAGCATGAATTGGCAAAAACTAGCACCTGTGGATTTTCCGCAACTTTTCCTTTTTACATCAAAGGAGATTTAAAAGCAAGCGAAAAACTGGTCAAATCTCTAAAGATGATAGTTTTAGCTGGAAGCCTGGGTGAACCTCACAGTTTAATAGAGATTCCAGTCACAATGTCTCACGAGTCTGTCCCCAAGGAGCACTTAAAAACCCTTGGTATCACTGAAAATCTGATAAAGAGGATGTAGAGGATATAATCGCTGATTTAGATCAAGCCTTAGCACAAACATAAAATAATAAAAACTAATCTTTTTGAAATGTATTAATTTTTTTTCAATGTTTGCCTTTTAAACCCAGCACGAAGATGATAAAACACAAACTAATTCTTTCTTGACTCTGGTTGACATAAAAGCTGTTTCCAAAATTGCAAAGAAGCAAGATAATATTTTCCTAGTTTACAACACATTTTTGACACCTTATCTCCAACAACCTCTAGATTTCGGAGCAGATATTGTCATCTATTCCATTAGTAAATACATAAATGGGCATTCAGACGTTGTGATGGGTTGTTTAACAACAAATAATGAAAAATTAGCTCAGAGGTTATAATTTCTGCAAAATTATATGGGAGCAATTCCTGGTCCTTTCGATTGTTACCAGGTGATCCGTGGTTTGAAGACTCTAGCGATAAGAATGCAGACACATCTGACGAACGGCCTTACGGTTGCCACATTTTTGAAAAAGCATCCGAATATTGAAAAAGTTGCATCACTGAAAATCTGATAAGACTTCATGTTGGTTTAGAGGATGTCGAGGATATAATCGCTGATAAGAATGCAGACACATCTAACGAACAGTCTTATGGTGGCCACATTTTTGAAAAACCATCCGAAAATTGAAAATGCTATCTTGCCATCCCCAGCATGAATTGGCAAAACCTACTACCTGTGGATTTTCCGGAACTTTTCCTTTTGACATCAAAGGAGATTTAAAAGCAAGCGAAAAACTGATCAAATCCCTAAAGATGATTGTTTTAGCTGGAAGCCTAGGTGAATCTTACAGTTTAATAGAGATTCCACTTACAATGTTCACGAGCCTGTCCCCAAGGAGCACTTGGCATCACTCAAAATCTGATAAGACTTTATGTTGGTTTAGAGGATGTCGAAGATGTAATCGCTGATTTGAATAAAGTGTTGGCACAAAGTTTAATTAATAAAGTAAGAGGGACTTTTTTATGAGTTTTTCTTTAATATTTAAATAAACCACAAATTCAACAAAAATACTAGTTTGTTTATTGTTTATTTTTCTCTAGATGGCGAGTTCAGAACTGACAGCCGCGGCCTTGGAACATAAACGCGACTAAAGAGTTTAGGAGCTCAATTCTTGAAATACATTCGTATACAAATCTCAATTGAGTTTGAATTAGATCCGCATACGGATTAATTTTAAGAATCGACGACCAGATTAGACCACCGGATTCTGTTCTAATTGCTTACCTTAGTCCAAAACGTCGGATGTACGATATAGAACGCTTTCAGGTTTTTCTTATACTTGTAAGGTAATACGTTGTACACCTCCCTCAACCAGGCGAAGGATGGGTAATTACTGCTGGAGGTCAATGTGTGGAAATACGCAATTACATAGTCGCCCTTCACTATCGGGTCTAGAAGGTATATTAGGTAGAGGAGTGCCTAAAAAAGAAAAACCGATAAAATGTTAGCTAGTTCGTTTTCTTGTTTACTGCAGCACGACGAAAGGCAGGGATATACAGGGTGTCCCAAAAGTCCGAGTCCACCCAAATATCTTCTGAACTATTGAAGATAACTAAACCATATTTAGCAGTGATCAATAACATTAAGATATCTATTTTTTGAAAGGACAGATGTGACACCTCTACATTATGGGGCGGCATAGGGGCGGGCATCTTAAAATTTTCAAATTGAAACTCCTATCGAGTGATACCTCGTTGTAAAGGTCATTGAAAAACTAATATTTTGACATATTTGTCAATTGTCTACATCAAGTCTGTCAAAAGCGATAGCCTGTCTACCCTAATTTTTTCAGTCTTCATTAAAATTCTCAAGTTTCTTGCTTTAAACAAAAATCATAATGACTGATATCTTGTTTGAAAGGTCTTTGAATAGCCAACATTTTGGCGTAACTGCTCCGTGCCTATGTAAAACATGTCAAAATCTATCGACTGTCAAACTTATTGTTTTACTATTTTTGACAAATTTTTACAAGCTTGTCTAACTATAGCGTCGAAAGGTCTTTCAAAAACTGACAAGTTGACGTAGCTCACGTAGCTGTCATTTGCTTACGTCAAACATTTTTTCTAAATTATTTTGACTTCAGTTTGAAGTGTTTAAAATGCCGCGATCAAATGAAGATAAAATTGAAATAATTTTTTTTTTGGGCGAACAAGATATAGGAGAACTAAACGCCTTTTCAACAATACATTTAAAGACAGACCTATGTCTCATAAAAATACAAATTTGTCAGAAAGTTTAGAAAATATGTTTGACGTAAATAAGTGACAGCTACGTCAACATGTTAGTGTTTGAAAGACCTTTCGAATATGCTATGGTTACACAAAACTTGTGGAATTTGTTAAAAATGGTAAAAAAATAAGTTTGGCAGTCGACAGATTTTGACACGTTTCACACAGGCAAGGGGCAGCTACGCCAAAATGTTTGTTTTTTCAAGGACCTTTTAAATAAGTTATCATTCAATAGGGTTTTTGTTGAAAACAACAAACTTGTTAATTAAAAGAAAACTGAAAGTATTAGGTTTGGCAGTCCATAGCTTTTGACAGATTTGATGTAGACAATTGTCAGTTCTGTCAAAATGTTAGTTTTTCAATGACCTTTAAAATGAGCTATCACTCGATAGGAGTTCCGATTTAAAAAATTTAAGTTGACCGCCCCTATGCCGCCCCCTAATGTAGGGGCGGCACATCCGACCTTTTAAAAAATAGATATCTTAATATTATTAATCCCTGCCAAATATGTTTCAGTTATCTTCAATAGTTCAAAAGATATTTGGGTAGACCCGAACTTTTGGGACACCCTGTATATGTATGTATGTTTGTGTCGCGCTAGAGGCTAAACGGCTGAACTTACTACTCCTACTATGTCGGTTTAGAACATTTTTCTACGCCTATTCTCCACCTCCATCGATCCTGACAATCACTTTCTGTCAGGTTTTCTTGACTCATTGATCTTTGGATTGACTCTTGCCATTCAAGTTTAGGCCGCCCTCTTTATCTACGTCCTATTGGTTGCCATTCTCGGACCTGCTGTGGTAATCTTTCGTCGTTCATCAGTTGTACATGGCCGTACCATATCAGTTGTCTTTTAGTGATGTCATCCGTTATGCTTCCCTCGATTCCCATTCTTTCTTTTATGATCTCATTTCTTATGTGATCTGTCCTAGATACTCTCATTGATCTTCTTATTGCATCCATTTCGACACTTTCCATTTTTGTTTTGTTTTTCTGTTACGCGACAAGTCCCTATTCCATACAACAGCGTGCTTTTTACCATTGTTTTATATATGTTAAATTATTTTTTATCTCTCTGCTTCATAAAATACTGTTAAGACATCCAATAACCTTTTTTGCTTTTACTATTATTTTTTAAGTTCTTTACATTCTGTTCCTGTCTTATCAAATGTGACACCCAAGTATACATACTCATTGCATGGAGATATTGTTTGTCCATTGTCTAGTTCTAACTCACTTGATTCGTTTCCAATATACAGGGTGTTCGGCACATGAACCGTCAACATTTTTTTGGATATTTTTTGCTACCTTTTCAACCTTAGAACTTGGGTCCTTAGAGTCACGGATAAAGAGATATGAATTTTGTAATTTTTTTTCTCAAGTTACCCAAAATCCCACCTTTAAACCCTCGTAAGCTTTTTATTAATGTCTGGAAAACCACCATTTTTTTTATAATTCTTATGGTTCTTCAACTAATTAATAGATTTGTTAAAATTTATGTACCAAAGGGACATACGAGGTTTTTTATTAAAGAACATTAGTGATTATGTGAAAGAAAATCAATTTCAAAATTAAAAAAGTATTGACACTTAAGAACTTCATTTTCTTTTAAAAACTTCTCTAGTTGATTATCTTTCTAACGGAATGCTACACATTGTTTAAAAAAAACAATTCTGCTTTAAAATACGGATATTCCGTGAGACGGGCAATAATCGTTCGGACTTGATAAGAAAAACAATTTGATGTGTATGATCTTTTCGAACAAAATTTATAAATAAAGAACACAATACATTATTGTTAAAAGTTTAACGTAAGTAAAATTAAGTAGGTAAACGATCATAAACATCAAATTGTTTTTCTTATCAATTCCGAAAGAGTCTCGCCATTGTAACGGAATATCCGTATTTTAAAGCAGAAATGTTTTTTTTTATCAATGTGTAGCAAACCGTTAGAAAGGTAATCAACTAAAGAAGTTTTTAAAAGAAAATTAATTAGTAGAAGAAGCATGCTTAGAGAAAAAGGGTTTAAAGGTGGGATTTTGGGTAATTTGAGAAAAAAAAATTAAAAAATCATATCTCTTTAGTGTGACTCTTAGGACCCAAGTTCCAAAGTTGAAAAGGTAGCAAATGACCCCAACAATATCCCAAAAAATTTTGACGGTTCATGTGCCGAACACCCTGTATAAGTATTGTGTCTTGTCCACGTTCACTGTTAACCCCCACTTGGTATTCTTCTAACTTTCTCATCATATACCCATGTCTTGTTTATCATTAGCTACAATGACTTGTTCGTCAGCAAACTGTAGTGTGTATATAGTAAATCGGTCGTTAAGTTGTGCCGTGAACTTTACGTTTCTAGTTTTTTAGAGCTACTGCGATATATATTTTAAAAACAGTTGGAGATATGCAACATTCTTGTCTTAAGCATTGCGTTACCAGGAATTCTTTTAAAAGTCGATTTCCAATTTTAATTTTAGATTTTAACCCTTTGTATAGTTCATTTATCGATTTTATGTATGTATAATTGATATTAGTTTCCTCTGACACTGTCCAAAATTTTTCTACTGAAACGGTATCATATGCTTTTTGTATGTCCACAAAGGTAACATGAGTCTCTATATTTCTGGCACTCCTTTTCTCAATTACTTGTTTAAGACAAAAAACATTATCACTACAAGATCTGCCTGCACGAAACCCACTTTGCTCTTCTTCTTCTTGTTCATGAAAATCATTCTCTATTAGATCTCTAAGAATCCTACCATACAATCTACTTAAAGTGCTGGTTACTGAAATTTATCTGTAATTGTTGCAATCCAGCTTGTTTCCTTTTTTATGTTTTGAGGATATGAATGCAATTTTCCAATCATCAGGTACTGGATGTCCATTTATGCATTGATTGATAAAATATGTGAGATTTTCTAGTAGTTTCTCTGATCCATATTTGAGCATTTTAGCGTATATTCCTCCAGGTCCGCTAGATTTTCCGAATTACTGTTATTTCTATTATCTTGATTCAACAGCTTCTTTGCTTGCTTCGTTCAAGCTTTTTATTATGTTTGTATATATCTCTTCAAATAAATGTTCTGTTTATTAATTTTTCATCTAATCGTTTCTAATACAATCTTTGCGTACTTTCGATTTCTAGACTTAAGGTGTATTTTTAATTGTCTTCGATGCATTCTAGGTTTTCATTTTCTCCAATACTTTTGTAAATATTTGTTTTTCTTAAAGGGAATAATATTTTTGCTTTTACCACAAAATTACCATGAAAATATAAAAATGTATAATTTCGTAAGTGCGGTTTGGACATCAAAACTAAAAGTTGAAGCACGTACATCTTAGTTATACCTATCAATTTTATACCCAACTGCGACTAGTAGGTACAAGTAAATTTAGTAGTTGGGTGTTTTTTATTAATTTTTTTTTACACTTACTTTATCTAAGTTAATTTTGGTGAATGGGAACCATTTTCCGACGAAAACCACTACAGGGCGCCCAAGTCTGTCAAAACCGCTCTGGTACAAACATCCAATACCGGAAACCTCGGACAGGTCCTCGCTTTTGGCACGTCTTAGTAATTTTTCATATCTGCAAAAAAAACGTTTAAAAAATAAAAGATTGCACAATCGTGGAGGCCTATAATTCATAGTACACCGGTTTATTTTTTAAGTAATGAGTGACAGACCTAATTTTCGCAAATACAGTTTAATCATAGCAAAAAAATTTCATGTAAGAAAAAAGCCAAGTACGCGAAAATGTTAATCCGTAAAAAGAATTGATATAAAAGTAAAGCCAAGTTCTCCAATACAAATTTTAAAATGATAGGTTCTTCATAGTTTGGAAATGTTTTTTTTAAACTTTGCTATTACAGCCAAACTACTTTATGTTCAATTTAGCACAGTGCCTAATGAGTCATTTGCAGCCGTAATAGCCAAGTTTAGAAAAACAGTTCCAAACTATTAAGAACCTTTCATTTTAAAATTTGTATTGGAGAATGGCTATACTTTTGTATCAATTCTTTTTACGGAATAACAATTTCGCGTACTTAGCTTTTTTACATGAAATGGTGTTGTTATGATTTCACTCCTTTTTTAAAGGGTTTGGATAATATTTAAGTATTAAAATATGCTGAATATTGTTCAAAACTTTTGCAATGCCTTATTAAAAATGTTAAGGTTTTAAAATTTTTTCCCATAGTTTTATCATATTTCCTATCAGTCTGCCAAAGCTCAGCTCTCTAGCGTTCCTAAAAGTGGGCAATCTACTTTTACATAATTTTACATATATAGGGGAGGGGAGTAAATTAGAATTTTGGGGTTTTTTTCAAGGGTTTGGTCATAATTTCTATCAGTCTGCCAAATCTCAGCTTTGTAGCATGCCTGGAAGTACAGTTGAATTTTGATGATATATACATGAGTGAGTCAGTGAGTGGCAATTTCAACGTTTTTTGAAATTTCGTAACTGCTTTACTGCTTTATGGAAGTCCATGAAACTTGAAGGTGTTGTTAACTCCATGAAGCTCTACGACTGTGCAAAATTTGAGTTTCATAGCTCATTCCGAAGTAGAGTTTTAAATAGGTCAAATATGGGCTGAAATGTTTCAAGAAAAGATGGTACAGCAGTTTCCGCGCGAACTTGGCGGAGGACTGCTGTGGTCCCAGATTTTGCTAAGACGCCCAACTTTTTCCTCTACGAAATATGGCCATATTTTATTTAAAAAGCCTAAAACACCTTTCATAAAGTTAATTTTAAATTGAAGGTGATATTATAAAATATGTATGAGCTCGGTATTAGGTTTATGATGGGATATGAATAGAAAAAAATCACACATTTTTAATCTTACTTTAAATATTTACACTTTTACAATTAATTGTATACATATTATTAACATCGGTTATTAGTCTAACTTGAGTAGATACTTAACACGTTAATTGGGATGTTTTTAGCATTTTTATTATTATAATTCAATAACAGAACAGTCAGTAAATTGATAATATTTTAACGGAGCGTCGCATCAATATGTGGTTTTTGGAAGACAGTGGACTACATTTTAAAATTTATGTTATAACCAAAAACTTCGTAAGAGCTTTGTTTCTGAGATATTTACAAAAAAACTGTTTTCAAGACTGATATATCATGGCCACACTTGAAGTGTGCTAATACGCTAGCTAGGAAGGTATCAGATATGTTATGGATCCATTTATTTTTTAAACAGTTTACCAAGTGCCCTAGTAGTAACTTTTATCTGAGATGATTATATTACATATTATATTTCCATACACCACCCTGTATATATGGACAAATTACAAATAAATGTATACTCTGCTCTTTTAGTGTGAATTGACCCAAAAATGCAGATTTTCTTCTGATTAGCCTTGTACTCGATATCATGCATTTTCGAGAACAAAAAAAATCATTATTATTATTCCATAAATGTACATGGAAACATGTACAACTTATTTGTATAGAAACCAAATTGGCAATTAGACTGGGCGCGGGGCCGACCCTAGAGATATTTACGCCCCGGGCAAAACCGACCATTTGACACGACTCCTTCAAAAATTTTTCCTTTCCTTCCATATCACATTTCCCACGCTATTTTTAGGATAAAAAATTCGTTTTTCCGCACAGTGTAGATGTTTTTTGAACTGTGCGGATAATAGTTTATTACAACAAGTTTTAAAAACTACTCTGCACACGACTGAGACAAATTGGTTTACTGAGCAGAAGGCTAGGTCCATAAGACGCACGAGAGAGGTTTTCAAACGAGTTTTTTACTATACTTTTTATACGGCACCGTAGGCCATTTTCCTTTCTCAGAGAGGATTTTATTTTGCATAAAACCCTTTGTAAAGCTCAGGGGTCATTATAGGGTCACTGCATCACGAAAACCACGACATTAGGAGATTGGGTCTTTATCAGGCTAGCGCGTCTACGCTCTTAACACGGGACCATCCACTTAATATGACTTCCTAACCGCGGCCTTGTATTGATCATTAACTTTGCCTACTTTGTTGATGTCCAAGACAGGCGTTACCCCCTCGGAGTTTGTACTGGCATAGAAATCGAACCCACTGTCCTCTGATCGTAAAGGGGACGCGCGGCCACTAAACCAGCGTCAATACGAAGGAGAAGCTTGAGATCATCAGCATACAGTAGCGTCATTGACTTAAGTTCAGCACACACATCATTAATAAAGATGTCAAATAATAATGGCCCTAACACCGACCCTTAAGACACTCCCGAAGATGAGATGTATTCGGGAGAGTCAATTCCATTAATTGAAACAAATTGCATTCGATCTGAAAGCCATGATTTCAGAAACTGTAAGAGATTATCTGAAAAGCCAAAAAGTTCAAGTTTAGATAATAAGATCTGATGATCTAACTTGTCGAATGCTTTGGATAGGTCAGTGTATGACGTCCAATTGGGAAGAGCTATCTAGTGTTTCAGCAATAGTTTGTGTGGTGATCACCAGGTTGGTTGTTGTAGAACGTCCTTTCAAAAAACCATGCTGTAAAAGGGAAATTCTGTTTTTTACTAGATGAAAAAGTTTGTTATGTACAAGAATTTCACGGCATTTTAAGAAGTTGTTTATTATCGTAATGGGCCTGTAGTTAGTAATATCTGTTTTATCTGATTTTTTGTGGATAGGGCTAACCTTGGAGCGTTTCCAAACACTGGGAATGGATTGAGTTGAGAAAGATTATAGAGATATGTGAGAGGTTTAGCAAGTAAGTTGGAACAATCCCTAATAAGGAAAGATTGTAAAAGATCTGGACCGCATGTCATTTTATTCTTTGATGATTTTAAGGTTTGGAGCACTTCTTCTTTAGAAAAGGACCGGATGTCGATGACTGGAAATATAATTTTTGATTAATCTGTCGACATGTTTGCCAAATCGCTTTGCGGATTAAATGATTTATGAAAGAAATCAGCAAACGCATAGGCAATTTGAGATGTATTGTCTATTTGTGTGTCACTATAAACCATGGAATCAGGTATCCGAGACACAGATGAACGTTTGGAATTAATGTAAGCCCACAACTTATTGGGATCCTCGTTAATCAGTTGCTCTGTATGATTAATGTATTGTTGATATGCAGTATTTATATCGTTCTTAATTTTAGCTCGAAGAGTAGTAAAACTTTGGTAAGTTGCAGAATCCTTGTTTCTTTTATATCTTATATGAAGTTTGTTTTTTAGACGAATATTCTTTTTGATTTCATAGGTGTACCAGGGTGGATATTTAACTTTAGCTTTAGGAGTATATTTGGGGACCCATTTGTTGATGGTTGAATAAAGTGAATCATAAAAAGCAGTGCACGCAATATGTAATAGGTCATGATAAAGAGCATTAAAATTTGCCTTTTTAAAATTATAGATGGGGGATTTATTAGTTTATTGGATTGCCAAAGTCTCCAAAAAGACTTAGATACTCTTATCGCTTGGTGTACCATAAATAAACTATCCATGAACATAGACAAATGTCAAGTACTATCATTTACATTAAAAGCAAATCCAATTCTATATAACTACTCAATAAACCAAACATTTTTATCTAGACCTAACTCTTTTCGCGACCTAGGAATAATTTTTGACAAGAAATTATCCTTCACAAAGCATATTGAAACTATAACATCAGAAACGACTAAGACCTTGGGTTTTATTACCAGACTAAGCCGCGAATTTCAAAATATAACAACTCTGAAAACATTGTTCTTCTCCTTTGTCAGGTCAAAATTAGAGTATGCTTCTCTAGTGTGGTCACCTGAATATAACATTCACATTGAAGATCTAGAAAGGGTTCAGAGAAGATTTCTTAAGTTACTTTACTTTAAAACTTATGGAATATATCCTCCTCAAGGTTTTCCAGAGGAGAATTTACTTGAAATGTTCGATATGCAATCCTTATCTAACAGGAGGAGCTATTTCTCTCAAGTATTTCTGTTTAAGGTCCTGCACAACCAAATCGACTGTCCCGATATATTCAGTAAAATTAATTTTCTAGTTTCTCGTTTGTCTTCACGTCAAAATCTGACATTATTTTTACCAAGGGTTCGAACAAATAAATTACTGTTTTCTCCACTTTATGTTATGTGCAGAACTTATAATAAATGTAACAGAGACCTTGACATATTTACCCTGGGATGCACCGTTACACGGCTCAGCTAATCCATTCACCCTCTTTGTTGTTTTGTATGTGAGCAACAAGGACTTAATCGCGATTAGACCCATAATCGCGCTTAAGTGCTTACGGTGCATATGAGGGTTAACACCACAATCTCAAAAATTCGTGGTTATTTTACAACGCTCTTTGATATAGTAAAACATTCTCTTGGCCATAATTTTTAATGTAGTTTTTATTTATTTTAAATTTAATTTTATAACCATGTCCTGTGTGTATTTTTTTAATTATTTTATATTTAATGTTTTTTAACTTAGTTTATTGCTTGATTATTTAGGTTGTGTAATTTTTTAGATTTTCCTGCTTTGTAATTGGGTTTTTTTCCTGTTAAGCAGTGTAATAATAAATAAAAATAAAATAAATAAAAGCATTACAGCCAGTACCTAATTGCGTTATTCTCAACGATTTTGGTGCCTTGGATCGTTGCGGCCCGGGCGCTGCACTGGTTCGGAGAAGGCTCTTATGGGTGATATGTAATATGTTTTCCCAATTTTATTGTGATTTATATTGCAGTTTTTTATATTTATAATATCATTGGCAAAACAAATGATGTAAACTAATTAAGCCAATTTTATGATTAATTTTTTCTATGTTCGTGTTAGTAATTTTTTTTTTAATGTTTGCACAATAATTCAACTGCAAAGTGTAAATTAATTTAAATTATTTAATTGATTTTTTTTGTCACTTACCCAGTATACAAGGGCTGTGTTTTATATTTTAAATTCAAAACGTCAATGCAATACATACAGGGTGTTCCAACTAAAAGGAAACAGACGTGTTTTTTGGTATTTTTTGTGTGAATTTGGAGAAACGCTAGGACACGTCGATTTTGTTTGCGAGTGGGACACCTTTTGGCTACCTTGAAATTTTTGTAGCGCGCACCATCTTCGAGGGGTATACTTTACCCCTATATTTTGAATAGGGAAAGTGGGTCTAGTGATACCTTCTTTTGAAGTTCTCTTGAATATCTTTAAAACCGTGTAAAAATTTCGAAAATCAATAGATTAGTTTTTGAGATATTCGCTTTCAAATTTTCAAATTTTACATGGAATGATAAAATAAAAATCAAATCCGAAAAATATAAAATTCTGATTAAATTTTTATTTTATCAGTCCATGTTAAATTTAAAAGTTTGAAGACAATTATCTCAAACACTGATAGATTTTTGAAATTTTTACACGGTTGTAAAGACATTCAAGAGGCCTTCAAAACAAGGTATCACTAGACCCACTTTCCCTATTCAAAATATAGGGGAAAAGTATACCCCTCGACGATGGTAAGTGCTACAAAAATTTCAAGATAGCCAAAAGGTGTCCCCCTCGCAAACAAAATCGACGTGTCCCAGCGTTTCTCTAAATTCACTCAAAAAATTCCAAAAAACACGTCTGTTACCTTTTAGTTGTAACACCCTGTATAGTTTTAAAACTACAGTGAATTTTTTAAGTTAACAGATCAGTCGAAAAATGGAATTAAACCGAGAACATTTTCGCGCAATAGTTTTTTACAACTTTTGAAGGAAATTATCTAAACAAGAATGCCTTGCCGGATTGATTTCTGTTTTCTGTAATATAGCACCACTTTAGTCGACAGTTTCTCGTTGGTATGGAGAATTCAAGCGTGGACGGATTAGTCTTAGCGACGATCCAAGGCCAGATGCACCAAAAACGGCTGTCACACATGTAACATATCACGAGATTGAGGCTTCATTGGGGATTTTAAAGACCTCAATTCAAAAAATTTTGCATGAAGAATTAGGCATAAGCAAATTAGTTTCCCGCTGGCTACCGCATCTGTTAACCGAAGAACAAAAAGAAGCTAGAAGGTCGTGGTGTCAGAAAACTCTATACCGCTTTGAGGCAAGAAACTCGAAAAACGTGTACAGCATTGTCAGTGGTAATGAATTGTGGACTTACTCATATGAACCCAAAAATAACCGTCAGTCGTCTTTTTGGGTGTTCCAGGATTAAGAAAAGCCAACAAAAGTCATCTGTCTCGAAATATCAAAAAGAAGGTCGCGACAATTTTTTCAAACGGAAGTCATGTAGCAACAATTCCTCCGGAAGATCAAAGGATTGTTACTCCCGATTAGTACATCACCTTGTTTGCCGAAAGTCATCGCTGAGTTCGAAAAACGAACCCCGAACGACGAATCATCCTCCACCAAGACAATGCAAGTTCGCACAAAGCATAAAAACCATTGAATTTTTAACCCAACGTCGAATTGTCCCATACAGTCCCAATCTAAGTCTCAACGATATCTAGTAATTTCCATGCTTTTCCGAACATCAAGAATGAACTGTGGTGAAAGATTTCAGTCGCAAGAGGAAGCAGTCGACGCCTTCAAGAATGCAAGTTTGACAGTACCAAAAAACAAGTGGAATTAACAACTGATTTGAGCGCATGCGAAAGTGTATTAAATTTCGTGGAGAATACTTCGAGAAAAAGTAAAGTCTTTAAAAGTTATCCACTATTTTATTCCAGCTGTATATGCAAAACTTAAATGACAATCTTCGTATCAATAAAAAAAAGGTTCGACTAGAAATTTTGTTTTTTTCTGTGCTACATAATAAAAAAGCAATTTTTTTAAATGCTATTTTCTACCTTAAGCATAGGTTACTTGGTATCTCTGTAACCTAGATTAAAAAAACAATCTATTTAAAAACCTAGAAAATAATTAACTGAATGACAAATATAGTAGACTTATTAGATATTCCAAAATAGGGCTACCGTTAACAAGTCAACAACTTTATGTAAATTAAATAGTGCTCGACCTTAACGAGACCTGAAAAAAAGACTTATTAAAACATGCTTTTATCGGCCGTCCCTTATTTTAAGCCTCATTTTTAAAAATAAAAATGTACCCTGAAAGAGGTATAGGTTATATGCAAATGATGCCAAAATCTAATTTCACTTTTTGAATATGGACTCTTTTCTGATTTCAAAACCATATTCATATAAATCCTAGCTGATTTTAGGGTATTTCTTATGGTTAAGTTCTAACAAAACGAGTAGTTTTCATCCACTTTGAACCAAATTGAAAATGTCAATCAATAAAGAAAGCATCAATTCAAAATAAAAACTTTATTGATTTTTTAAATATATCAAAAATCCAAAAAATTGTTTTACCTATCTCCTTCTTTATCTAAAGTAACCGATCTCTCCCCATCTGTCCAACCCAACAATACTGCCACACTGGAAAAAATGCTTTGAGCATTTTCAGGAACAATAGAAGCGTTTTCAGTAGTGTTACTATTATCAGAAGGCGAATTTTCGATATTTTCAATAGCCACAGTAGTGATTTTATCTTAGTTTAAAAAAAATGCATTTAATATTCGCACTTTTTTTCTACTTTACTAGTGAATCTCAGACACATACACTAAATTAATATCTTCGCTACTTATAGGACACCATGTATATTATATATGTAATAATGTAAAATATAGTAAAATGTAATATACAGTTTAGTTAGCTTACAAATAAACTAAAATTGAATTAAAAAAAATCAATGAAACAACATTAGTATAAAATTAATTTCTTTTCTATTTAATTATTTTTTTCTGCTTTTTGTTTTACCTATCTTCTTCATCTAAAATAACCGATGTCTCCCCATCTGTCCAACCTAACAATACTGCTACACTGGAAAAAAGGCTTTGGGATTTTCAGGAACAGTAGAAGCGTTTGCAGTAGTGGTAGTATTATCAGAAGCATATACGTAATATTCCAATACTCCCTGTTACCCATTTACACAATGGCTGGCATTTGATGCAAACATTCAGAAACAAAGATACGAAAAATGCACAGACACCAAATTTACATAGATAGAGTTTTTGTCAACTCTGGGCCGATGATTTGACGTGACGAATACAAGAATAAAATAATATGTATGCGTAAAAGTATAACCAGTCAGGACATTTTATCGTAAGGACCGGAAAAAGAATAGACTTATACCCATTGACATTGCTATTTCAAATATGTTATGCTATGCATCAAAAGGTACCGTAAGTATTGCCATAATACGTACTATATGGAAATAATATGCATATGTGTTTGCAAGCAACCAATCAGGTCATTTTTGCTGAAGGACTGCAAGTACTCATGTTCATGTACTCATGGCATCATGAATCGGCAATTACCGTGGGTATTGGAATATTATGTATATGATCAGAAAGCGAATTTTCGATATTTTCAATAGCCACAGTAATTTTTTTTTAATTTTCAAAAATGCATTTAATATTCACTTTTCTTGTACTTTGGTTTTTATTTAAAAAAGTAGGTTGTCATCAAAGTAACCTTCAAATGATACGTCAGTTTCAAATTTAAAGTTACACTTTGGTGAATATTTTTAAGGCCTTACAGTTTTGCTTGAAACATGTTCGAGATATTTAAGTGCTCCGCTACTAATGGATCACCCTTTATATATATGTAATAATGTAAAATATATAGTATAATATACTATATAGTTTGGTTAGATTTATAATATGTTATTTTCTGGTTATTGTTTTACCTATCTTCTTCATCTAAAGTAACCGATCTCCCCCCATCTGTCCAACCCAACAATTCTGCCACACTGGAAAAAATGCTTTGAGCATTTTCAGAAACAGTAGAAGCGTTTTGAGTAGTGCTAGTATTATCAGAAGGCGAATTTTCGATATTTTTAATAGCCACAGTAGTAATGTTTTCTTAATTTTAAAAAAATGCATTTAATATTCACACTTTTTTTCTACTTTACTAGTGATTTTCAATCTCAGACGCACACACTAAATTAACACCTTCGCTACTTATAGGACACCCTGTATATTATATATGTAATAATGTAAAATATAGTAAAATGTAATATATAGTTTAGTCAGCTTACAAATAAATAAAAACTTAACTAAAAAAAAAAATGAAACAACATTGTATAAAATTATTTTTTTTTCTATTAATTATATTATTTTCTGGTTTTTGTTTTACCTATCTTCATCTTAAGTAACCGATCTCTCCCCATCTGTCCAACCCAACAATTCTGCCACACTGGAAAAAATGCTTTCAGCATTTTCAGGAACAGTAGAAGCGTTTTCAGTAGTGGTAGTATTATCAGAAGGCGAATTTTCGATATTTTTAATAGCCACAGCAGTCATTTTTTCTTAATTTAAAAAAAATGCATTTAATATTCATACTTTTTTTTTACTTTACTAGTGATTGTCAATCTCAGACGCACACACTAAATTAATACCTTCGCTACTTATAGGACACTCTGTATATTATATATGTAATAATGTAAAATATAGTAAAATGTAGTATATAGTTTAGTCAGCTTACAAATAAATAAAAATTGAGTTAAAAAAATCAATAAAACAACATATCTAGTATAAAATTAATTTCTTTTCTATTTAGTTATTATTTTCTAGTTTTTGTTTTACCTATCTTCTTTATCTAAAATAACCGATTTCTCCCCATCTGACCAACCTAACAATTCTGCCACACTGGAAAAAATGCTTTGAGCATTTTCAGGAACAGTAGAAGCGTTTTGAGTAGTGCTAGTATTATCAGAAGGCGAATTTTCCATATTTTCAATAGCCACAGTAGTAATGTTTTCTTAATTTAAAAAAAATGCATTTAATATTCACACTTTTTTTCTACTTTACTAGTGATTGTCAATCTCAGACACACACACTAAATTAATACCTTTGCTACTTATAGGACACCCTGTATATTATATATGTTTTAATGTAAAATATAGTAAAATGTGATATATAGTTTAGTCAGCTTACAAATAAATAAAAATTGAATGAAACAAATCAATGAAACAACATAGTATAAAATTAATTTATTTTGTATTTAATTATTATTGTCTGGTTTTTGTTTTACCTGTCTTCTTCATCTAAAGTAACCGATCTCTCTCCATCTGTCCAGCCCAACAATTCTGCCACACTGGAAAAAATGCTTTGAGCATTTTCAGGAACAGTAGAAGCGTTTTCAGTAGTCGTAGTATTATCAGAAGGCGAACTTTCGATATTTTCAATAGCCACAGTGGTCATTTTTTCTTAATTTAAAAAAAAATGCATTAAATATTCACTTTTTTTCTACTTGACTAGCGATTGTCAATCTCAGACGCACACACTAAATTAATATCACAAAAAATTTATTTAATTAACTTAGTCGCCAACTTAATAATATGTATTTAAAAACTTGACGTTGTATTTTTGTTATTAAGATTAATTTCGTAATTTCGTTGAGAAAAACCAGGGCTTAAAAATGTTTAGCCATAGGTAAACTTGCGCCATCACTCTGTGTATTTTTAAAATATAACGTACTTAGACCGGGTATAAACGCCAATGAGTGAGTGTTTACATTATAAGATTTTATTATGGTAGACCCGATTTACTTTTCATTATACAGGGTTATTGCCAAGTGGAATCGTTTTTACCCAACTGCAGCACGGCGAAAGGAAGGGTAATGTTTTTCGCTTGGGATATGTACCGGGTGGGCTAAAAAAAACCGGACAATTTTTTTTTCATTATAACTTTTGAAATATACCATCGATTTTAATGGGACAAACTGCATTTAACAGAAAATTAATCAGAGTTTTGACTAAATATATTGTTTTGTCCACCATCTCAAAATCCAAGATGGCGGACGAAATTAAAATGTACCCTTCAAAGATGCTTGTTTATTCTGGTGTTGCGAACATTTTTTAATTATTTTTTTAAATCAGTAAAAAAACTGCATTCTTGCCACGCACAACTAGGTACGAATCAGCAAAATTAGTTCAGTGATTCTAAAAAAATATATTTTTGTTTCAACCATTGTTTTGAATATTAGACGATTGCCTTGCCAATTATGTCTGCATTTATTGCTTTAAAAATTCATTACTATACTGTACCGATTTTGATGAATTAAAAAACATCCTGATGAGAATTGATTGCCTTTTAAAAATTATGATCAAAATTTACAGCCATCTTAAAATTTAAGATGGCGGACAGAATCATACTTGATTCTTCAATTTGGCTTGTTTATTCTTATTTAACCCAATCAAACGCCTCGGAAAGAAAAGAAAAACCTAAGACGAACCAAGCAAAGAAACAGGAATATGATTTTTGGTACATGGAACGTGCAAGGAATGGGTCGAAAAGTTAAGGAAATAGTACATGAGTGCAGCAGAATGAAGGTAGACCTTGCTGTACTAACAGAAACGAAAAAGAAAGGAAAAGGATCTGAAAACCTAGGACAATATGACCATTTCTATAGCGGAGTGGCAAAAGAAAAACATGCTCAACAAGAAGTATCTATTTTGGTCAACAAAAGATTTAGAAAATTTATCACCAACTGGGAAGCAGTCAATGAAAAGCTAATTAAAATGAATATAACAATAAAAGGAATGATACTTACGATTTTTGAAATCTATGCGTATAACGACGATGCAAATGTAGCCGTGAAAGACAATTTTTTTGAAAAAATACACAATGAAATATCAGCAGTAAGTACATCTAGAGAAATTATCATATTGGGAGATTTAAATAGTAGAACCGGTAACAGAGTTAATGATCTGACAGTTGGCCAATATGGAGAAAATGTTGTTAATGACAATGGAAACCGGCTAATTACAGTATGTGAGCAATTAGACCTAAAAATCCAAAACGGTTTTTTTCAACATAAGGAAATACACAAATATACCTGGACCAAACCCTCACAAAACCTGAAATCCGTCATTGATTATCTTATCACTAAACAAAAGACAAAACTAAAAATTCAAGATCTCAGAACAAAGCGTGGATCAACATGCGGAAGTGATCACTATTTTCT
This sequence comes from Aspidapion aeneum, assembly GCA_963576565.1. Classification (NCBI taxonomy): domain Eukaryota; kingdom Metazoa; phylum Arthropoda; class Insecta; order Coleoptera; family Brentidae; genus Aspidapion; species Aspidapion aeneum. The sequence continues at coordinate 121,352,216 of OY755040.1, forward strand.
GGAGTCCAAAATTCTCTTTCCTTATCAAGGCCGAAGCCTGCATAAACAACATCTTGATGATACAGTGATTGAAGAAATTGATTACTGTAAATATAATCTACTAAGCCTAGAACATGACAGCGTAAAAATCTTATACAAAAAGAGACTGAACGAAAAACTTAATACAAGTTCAGGTGAAACCCCAGATAAGGAATACGAATGTATTACATTAAGCATCCACCAAGCTGCAAAAGAAGCACTAGGATTAGTGGAAGAAACTTCTAAAAGAAGAAAACCATACTGGTGGGATGCTGAGATTGAAAGAGAAATAGAGGAAAAAAGGAAATTATATCACACCTACTTATCCCAAAAGACAGATAGAAGCAGACAAGAATACAAAATCGCGCAATTAAAGGTGAGAAGAATGATCAGTGATAAAAAAAATCATTCGTGGACGCAAAAGTGCCAGAAAATAGATTCTTACTTAGGAGGTAGGAGAAGTACCGAAAGCTGGAAAACTATAAGATCGATTAAAAAAGAAACATGCAGAGATATCATTTCACCAATACCAGACAAAGAATGGGATGAGCATTTTAAAAAACTTTTAACTGAAGATAGAGCAGAATTCAAGGAAGACGCAAGAGACAATATAATTGGAACGATGGGATCTCCAGTACCCCTCCTAATCTCTGAGGTCAAAAACGTGTGCACAACCTTAAAAAGCGGTAAATCTGCCGGACCCGGAAATATCCCAGCCGAAGTATTAAATATGGCACTGAAGAACTGTTCTGGAGATTACGGAATCTTTTCCAAAAATATTTAAATGGAACTGTAGTACCAACTGAGTGGAAAACGTCATATATAACCACAATACACAAAAAAGGAAGGGAAGATATATGTGACAATTATAGAGGTATATCTGTGACTAGTACGCTAAGCAGAATATACGGTAAAATAATAAGAAATAAAGTGGAGAGCGAATATAAAGACATGGAGGCAGAAGAACAAGCTGGTTTCAGAGCGGGTAGATCGACTTCAGATCATTTCTTTTGTATAACCCAAGTTATTGAAAAGAAAATGGCATACGGACAAGAGCTGCATCTGCTTTACGTCGATTTGCAGAAGGCATATGATAGTATACCACTAAATCTACTTTGGAAAGCGTTGGAAAACACAAACATAAGCGTACAACTAATTAAGGGCATCAAAGAGTTATACCGCAATAGTAAGGCAAAAGTTAAAATACAAGCAAAACTAACCAAAGGCTTTCAAGTAAATAAAGGTCTTAAACAAGGTTGCTGTATCTCGCCTACGCTCTTCAAGATATACTTGGAACAAGGCCTTAAAGTATGGAAGAGAAAATGCCAAAACATGGGAATTCCGTTGGACGAAACCACCTTGTATACTTTATGTTTCGCCGATGATCAGATAGTAGTGGCTCAGGATTATGACGACCTCGAATATATGACACGAAAACTAATAGAGGAGTACAATAAGTGGGGACTAGAGGTTAATCTCAATAAGACAGAGTATATGTGTATCGGTGAAATGAAACAGGATCTAATCTTAAATACAGGGCAGCGAATTCAGTTCTGTGATGAGTATAAAAACTTAGGTCTAAAAATTACAGCTGACGGAACACTAGACAAAGCTATAAAAGATCGAACGTACAACGAAGAAAAGCAATAACTTTATTAAATGGAATAATTTGGGACCAAAGTATATCAAAGCATAACAAAAAGCTTATATATATAACACCATTGTAAAAAGTGTTATTACATACGGCTCAGAAGTATGGCCAATCAAGGATAGAACAGAAAAAATGCTTTCCGCTAAGGAGATGGACTATTGGAGAAGAGCAGCAGGGAAATCAAAAAGAGAAAGAGTTACAAATCAAAGAATAAGAGAAATTATGACAGTGGGTGAACGTACTTTAATGGATGATATAAGAACAAAACAACTGGTGTGGTACGGACATGTACAAAGAATGAATGATGAAAGACTACCTAAACAAATACTACAATGGAAACCAACTGGCCGAAGAAAACGAGGACGGCCAAGGAGAAGCTGGAGAGAAGGAATAGGCAGTGAAATAAGAATAAGAGGCCTAGATGATGAATTATGGGCAAACAGAAACTGGAGATTGGGTATCGGAAGACGTAGAACGTTGTGAAACCGATAAATATATATATATTCTTATTTTCTGAAAATGTTTTAGTTGTTTTTTTAATTTAAAGAAAAGCACTACTTTTTCCCCGCTTAACAAGGTACAAACTAGTAAAATCTTCTCAAAAAATCTAGTTTTGTTTCAGTCATTATTCTACAGATTATACGATTAATCCTGTCTGCATTAATTTCCTTATAAACTCATTATTACTGAACCGATCTTTGTAAAATAAAAGAAATCGTGGTGAGAATTGATTTTTCTTTAAATATTTTAGTTGAAATTTGCCGCCTATCTTTAAAGTTAAGATGTCGGACAGAATCATACTTGACCCTTCAAAGAGGCACGTTTTATTCTTATTTTCCAAAAATGTTTTTTTTTTTAATTTATAGAAAATCACTACTTTTCTCCCGCATAACGAGGTACAAATTAAAAATATCGGTGTAGTGGTTCTCACAAAATCTGATTTTGTTTTAACGATTGTTTTAAAAATTATACGGTTGCATTGCCAATCCTGTCTGCAATTATTTCTTTATAAATTTATTATTACGACTTTTTATTAACAATTTATACACTATCTAAATTTTTTCTTGATTTTTTTTTCTAAACACCAGACTATGGTGTTGTGCATATATTCTGGTTAAAAGATTAAACATTTGAACAACAGATTTTCGGCAAATTAAGTTTGAAAACCTTAAAACCTACCTTTTGGAGAAAAACAGAAAAGTTTAAGTATTCACTTATGTATAATACATATTAGGGTTGAATTTACTCGTTACCACCTCCCCTATCACATCCCCAAAGAAATGTATCGAATTACCAGTAACCCTGTATATTCTTTCTTTTAACTATCTGAGCAATTTATTACATGCTGATAATTTTTTTCTATTGAATTTATTACCAAATTTTTTTTTTCAAAATTTTAAATTTACAATTTGGGTTTTTATTTTATGCTGATAATTTATTACCAATTTAAAATTTATAATTTGTGTTTTTTTTTTGTTATTTATTGCTGCTTGCCTTCGTTGGAATTGTATTTTTAAAACATGTTTATCTAGGGGTATTTTAATAACAGTTGATTGTCAAAAATACGTTTTGCTTGAATTGCTTTTCTTTTATTTTTCGATTTTTTAAATTTTTTGACCTTTTTATGGTTCGGCTTTTTTATGATTAGATTTCTTTACGGTTTGATCATTCTCCAAATCGACTTATTAACTCCGTTTCGACTTAATATTCTCTACTAATTTATTTTCGACAATTTTGCAAATCGACAAAACCACATTTTGTGTAAATTATTTTCGCGTATTGTTTTTTTTCGACCATTGTACGTTTCGACAAAACTTTTTTCGATGGTTTTGTGGCGAACCTCTTACAAACCACAACAGCTAGCGAAACGCAATTTTGATTGAAAATTACATTTCCAATAACATTTTTCATAGTATCAACGTTTGCTAGTCACAAATTTTGAGAAAAAAAGATCGTATATGGATGATTCTACCAAAAGTGGGCTATATGGATATCATTTTTGGTCAATGCCTTTAAATAACAATACAGCACAGTAAATAATTTTGTTTTTTTAAATTTATGTAACTAATTAGGTGTAAGCTAAGAAACATTTATTTTCCCGAATTTTACGAATTATTGCATAAAAATTCCAGAGGGATGAGTATCAGAGGAATGAGTTTTGTAATGGTTTTCCAGTTTAAATCAAAATCTATTTAGACTACTGAACTTAAGTTTGATATAAACAAAGTTCCTATACTTATAATTTTAAAACAATCAACAAAAATATTATACTATTGATATCAGTCGAATATTTACTTACCAGAGGAATGATAATTGAAGCGTTCCTTTTTGATTTCTCTGAAAAAAACTAATTTTCTGCCGAAAATAAAAAGATCTATAACTTAAACCAAACTAAAGTTGACATTATCTGTCACAGCTTGTCACCCTCACAAGTAAATTAGATATCCAGGGCCGTCTCTTTCTCTAGAAATTAACAGGTGGTATTCACAAATATTGTGTTATTAAAAATTGAGCACGTTTAAAATTGTAAAATTTTTCGGAAAAAATGTAAATTCGGATTTTCAAAAATATGACTGCAAACTTAAGTTTTACCAATTTTTTGATAAATAGTTAAGAAGACTTGGTTAAATACTATTTATTAGGATATTTTTTCAATCTGAGTTTTTAATATTTGGTTTGGGTTAGTAGATAAATGTACCTCACGACCCAGAACGATTAGGTCTTGAGAATGGATCTATCTATCTATTTAGCCTTCTTCGATCCATCTTTGGACATAGGCCTCCACTAATATCTTCCACTCTTCTCTGTTTGTCGCTGTGTTCAACCATCTAGTTCCCACATGTTTCTTCAAATCTCATTTGGGGTCTTCCCCTACTCAATTTATTTTCCCAAGGTCTCCAGTTTACAATACATTTGTTCCATCGATTGTCTTTCTGTCTGATATTATGAACGCCAAATTTCCATCTTAATTTTGCTAACTATCCTCTGACATCTCTCACTTTTGTTTTATTTCTTATCCAATTATTCCTTTTTCTATCTGTTAACTTAAGTTAAAGAATGTTTTCTAGGCCTTCTACTTGTTTTATTTCAGCATGATGGACATAATACCCATTATTATGTAGTTATTTATAAGAGAAACAAAGGCAAAACGAAAGACCCTGTATAATTTTACCACCATTTTTACGTTAACTGCGGTGCGTTAATGTTATTTATCTAAAAGAAAAGCTTGGTTAAGCTTCCCTAATTATTTTTGGAGACTTAAGCTTTTAACAAACAAAGTTTTCCTATTTTGAATTTTATTTTAACCTTTAAGATCTGAACTGCCAAAGGGATTTATTGTTAATTTTAAATCTTAACATTTTGGAAATCCCCCCAGATAAAAGTAACTAAATGTGAATTTATGGGGATGTCAGAAATGGTAACACAATTTATGGTTAAAAGGGAAAAGTGGCGCTATTCCGAGCCCAATCAGATTCTCTATAGTAATTAAAAATATCTGCAGCGGTTTTCAAAATATCAAGCAAAAACTATTTTTTTTAAATTGTTGCCATCTTGTAAACAAATTAAATAACATTTGCTAATTTTGTAATAGTCACTACGGCCAATCGAAAGAAGTTAAGGAATGTTTTCTAGGACTTTTACTTTTTTTAACACCCTGTATGATGGACAAAATAACCCATTAATATGTAGTTATTAATAAAAGAAAAAAAGACAAAACAAAAGGCCCTGTATAATTTTACGACCTTTTTTACCTTAACTGCGGTGTGTTAATGTTATTTATCTAAAAGAAAAGCTTGGTTAAGCTTCCCTCATTATTTTTGGAGGCATAAGATTTTAACAAAGTTTTCCTATTTTGAATTTTATTTTGACCTTTAAAATCTGAACTGACAAAGGCATTTATTGTTAATTTTAAATCTTATCATTTCAGAAATCCTCCCAGATCAAAGTAACTAAATATGAATTTATGGAGATGTCAGAAATGGTAACGCAATTTATGGTTAAAAGGGAAAAAGTGACGCTATCCCGAGCCCAATCTGATGCTGTATTGTCATTAAAAATATCTACAGAGGTTTTTAAAATATTAAGCAAAAACTATTTTTTTTTTAAATAAAATATTGTTGATATATTGGAAATAAATGTATAATAACGTTTGCTAGTTTCGTAATAGTCACTAGGCCTTCTATTTTTTAACACGATGTATAATGGACAAAATAATATGAGAAACAAAGGTTAAACAAAAGACCCTGTATAATTTTACCACCTTTTTTACCTTGACTGCGGTGTGTTAATGTTATTTATCTAAAAGAATAGCTTGGTTAAGCTTCCCTCATTATTTTTGGAGACTTAAGCTTTTGACAAACAAAGTTTTCCTATTTTGAATTTTATTTTGACCTTTAAGATCTCAACTGCCAAAGGCATTTATTATTAATTTTAAATCTTACCATTTCGGAAAATTCCCCAGATAAAAGTAACTAAATGTGAATTTATGGGGATGTCAGAAATGGTAACAAAATTTATGGTTAAAAGGGAAAAAGTGGCGCTATTCCGAGCCCAATCAGATGCTGTATTGTCATTAAAAATATGTACAGTGGGTTTCAAAATATCAAGCAATAACAAATTTTTTTAAAATTAAAATACTGTTGCCAATCCAATGAAGTTAAGGAATATTTTCTAGGCCTTCTACTTTTTTAACACCCTGTATGATGGACAAAATAACCCATTATTATGTAATTATTTATAAGAGAAAGAAAGATAAAACAAAAGACCCTGTATAATTTTACCACCTTTTTACCTTGACTGCAGTGTGTTAATGTTATTTATCTATAAGAAAAGCTTGGTAAAGGCCCTGTATGATGGACAAACTAACCCATTATTATGTAGTTATTTATAAGAGAAAAAAAAGACAAAAGACCCTATATAATTTTACCACTTTTTTTACCTTGACTGCGGTGTGTTAATGTTATTTATCTTAAGCTTCCCTCATTATTTTTGAAGACTTCAGCTTTTGACAAACAAAGTTTTCCTATTTTGAATTTTATTTTGACCTTTAAGATCTCAACTGCCAAAGGGATTTATTATTAATTTTAAATCTTAACATTTTGGAAATCCCCCAGATCAAAGTAACTAAATATGAATTTATGGAGATGTCAGAAATGGTAACGCAATTTATGGTTAAATGGGAAAAAGTGGCGCTATCCCGAGCCCAATCAGATGCTGTATTGTCATTAAATATGTAGAGCGGGTTTCAAAATATCAAGCAAAAACTAATTTTTTTAAATTAAAATATTGTTGCCAATCCAATGAAGTTAAAAAATGTTTTCTAGGCCTTCTACTTTTTTATCTATAAGAAAAGCTTGGTTAAGCTTCCCTCATTATTTTTGGGGACTTAAGCTTTTCACAAAGTTTTAAATTTTATTTTGACCTTTAAGATCTGAACTGCCTTATTATTGTTAAAATTTCTCTTTACAAAAATCCAACATATTAACCCCCAGGCCTTGTTTCTTGTAAATAAAATCAACACTAATTAATTTGCGTTTCGTTTTTTGCAATAAACAATCGCATAAATAATGCAAAAATGTTTAAAATTAATATTGCCCGTTTTAAAAAAAAGAATACTAAATATTAGAAAGTATTTTATTCCACTTCTTTCCTTTGTGATATAAGTGTATCGATTTTTATAATTTATGAATTTTTTAAGAATAAATGGTATAATAAATTTCTACTAGCGGTTTTTAGTCATATAATATTAAGTAGGTACATTAAATAAACAATATTTAAAGAACCCTAGATATTTTTCCAAACCACAAAACTTTTTATATTAAGAATTGAAGGGCTTTATTGTAATAATATGATAAGCCACATAAATACAGAACACATTTTTTTTGACAAGCCAGTTGTTTTTTTGTCCCCCTTTCAAACACGTTAATTAGAAAGATACCTAATTAACTTAATAAAAATATTTCAAGCCAATTTGTAAGATTGAATAACAAAAACGATTCAGATTTCAATAATTTAACACATGGCGTCCCACAAGGGTCTGTGCTTGCTCCTCTTCCTGCTATACATAAATGATCTGGCTTCATTGGCGATTTCTGGACTTTTTTTTATTTTCGCGGATGATACCACAATTTTGTGGAAGCACAGGGACGCTTCCGTTCTAGCACACATTATAGAGCAAGACCTGGTTATCGTAAAAGAGTGGTGTGACTGTAACCGGTTAGTGTTCAATGTATCAAAAACAAATATTCTTTATTTTAAATGCAACTTAGAGAGTGTAACACTGAATGAAAGCGTCTTAGAGGAAAAGAGCGTCGTTAAATTTCTTGGTTTTTATATAGATGCTAATTTAAAATTTGAACAGCATATTCAAACACTAAACAGTAAACTTTCACAGGCTTGCTACATTGTTAAAAGCATACGGCAGGAACTTGGCAAACATATGGCAAGAAACACGTATTATGCACTTATGGATTCCCAAATCAGATATGGAATCGCATTCTGGGGCTATGCAACTTTACGAAATGTACAGTCTGTTTTTGTCTTACAAAAAAGAGCCCTAAGGTATCTTTGGCAAGTTGACTGTAGACAGAGCTGTAAACCACTTTTTATACAGGAAAGTATTTTGACAGTACCAAGCATATTTATTTTGGAAACAGCGTGTCTCGTGTTTAAAAGGTTTCAAGCTTTTGAAAGAATTTCTTTCCATAACCTACGTAACAATAACTTACCTCTGCCTATCCCAAAATCTAGCTTAACAAAAAACTCAATTATTTACGAAGGTATTAAAATATTCAATTATTTGCCAGACCAAATTAAATGCCAAAATGATTATCAAAAATTTCGTAAATTACTTTAGGAGTTCCTAATTAAAAAGGCATACTACAATCTAGTAGAATTTTATGGGTAAAATTTTATTGTCTTTACAAGCTTTTATTTAGCTTCAGATGTTCTGTCTAACTATCTAACTATCTAACTATCTATCAAATCTTGTGAAGCGTTTTTGACACACTTCCCATTATCCAATTTGGATGAAATTTGGTACACACATAGTGGTCCCATGATAATACAACATTAAGAAAAAAATATCTTTTATAAAATTTGGTATATGCATAAAGGTCCGATGGCAATACAGCCCAAACAAAAAATATATTTTTACCTCTAACCCCACCCTCTCCTTCCCCCAATAGAAAAATGAGTTTCCAAACAATTCACGATCAGCGATTTCATTATAATCTAGAATAAACTCTTTTGTTCTGTTATTGAACAAATATTTTCTTTTAATAGAGTAGATAGCTGAGACTAAAAAGTAGAAAATAAATTGGTAAAATTTTTTTTTAAGTAAAAAGCTTTTATAAAATGCACTAAAAATTAAAAAATAATTTTCTAACATTCTAATATAATCATAATAATAAAAGCGATGGCCGCAAATCAAAGCATAAGTTAATCTAAATTTGTGATGTAAACACTTAAAGAATATTCAACATAGCAGGTCATCAAAGATATGTTTGATGTGCCGCAATGTTATGCCATTGCCATACCTATATCAGAGAAATTCTGGGGTATCTTAGGTCGGGTTGGGTGGGTTTGGTACCTCTGCATTTTTCTGCTAGATTGATTCTTGCAAATAGTGATATTTAATTGATACGGATATCTTATCGTGCTAACATAGTCAAAATTTCCATCAGTCGGCCATCGCTTTTATTATTATGATAATATTAGAATGTGTGTGTTATTAGTTAGAGCATTTTATAAAAGCTTGACTTAAAAAAAAATTACCAATTGATTTTATTATAACAATCTTATATTATATCATTGTTCCCCCATACAAAACAAAATAAAATAAAATTGTCAAGATCTGGACATTGTGGGAGTTCCCAAATGGTTTTGTTTATTTTTCTTGTTCATCTAGGTAGGAAATTTTACATTTTAACTATTTTATAATATTTTAGCCTACTGCAATTTTCAAAATTTTATTTTCTATTAATGTTTGTATTCTAATATTTTTAATATTGTGAAAGGTTCTATATATTTTGTTTTTTTTACTATTTTGACTATTTTATGGTATTTTAACCTAGTTTCTACTTACTAAACTTTGTATTTTTTAGTTGTTTGTTGTTATTTTTTATATTCTTTTAATATGTTTTTGATAATGTTTTTCTACTTTCTTTTGTGTACTTGTAATATTAACATTTTAGTCTATTTTATGTCGTGCTATGTTTTGATCTCTTGATCTACTTAATACCTAATTTAAAAAAAAAATCAACTATTTAATTAATTATTAACTCGATTACTATGAAATATGAAAAAATGTTCGCTAAGGTTGTGTGGGAAACTAGACTAATAAGTGTAGATTCGGTTCGGTTCGGTATTAAGAATTGCTTTGTCAATAGTTTTTATAGATTTAAATTTATAAGTAGTAAATTTTACATATTTTTCCAAATCTTCAAAGTTCAATAACTTATTTCTTTTTACTTGTGGCACATCACGTTATTACAATAAGCCCTTCAATTGTATGATTGTACGGTGGTGGCGGTTATCCCCCTTGAGATGATCTACCCCGTGAACAAGTTCACATCTAGGGGTATAAATTTCTATAAGCGGATAAAAAACAGATAGTGTATAACATTTATTAAAAAGAGACCGTGATACGCCCGAGTCCCGCAGAAAGCTTTGCAGCGTTGTCAAAGGTAACCTTGATAAATTACTCCAGGCGTACGCGGTCGCACTCGTCAACGGGCGGAAAATCTGAAACATTTTTTTAGGGCCAGAATTATTGCTTGACGTCTCACCATACAAGCAGTGGACTATTAAAAACGTGAACATTTTATTTTTAAAATTTTATTAAATATAAGTTATTTAGTTCTTAAAACACCAAGATCGGATAATAAAATAAATTGTCTGCCTCAATACACGATAACTCAAGAACACCTCAAACGATTTTAACCCAATATGATACACAAGTTTTATGTCGGCATTAGATTTTCGTTTTAAAAAAAAGGGTTAGTTAAAAGTATCATTTAACCAATTTTACCTTAAAACTATCAACTTAATATCAACTTTTCTTGTTGTATAGATTTTTGTTTAAAAATGTTCCTTTAGTATTTAAAATATTTTTGCCTCTGGCGCATGTCGTCTGCGAGCATTTAAAGTAACATTACTTCAATATTTTCTGAAAATTTTCGTTTTTAGTTTAAAAGGCATTACTACTGATAATTATGATATTGAAAAAGTACGAAATAAGCTCCGCGGAACTACTTTTGAGGCTCAATACCACCTCTGCCGCCCCCCGAAGGTCTCGAGCACCCTCCCGCCCCCCTAAGGTCTCGACCACCCGCGTCCTATAACCACGCTACGTCTACTGTGGTCTACCATTACCATTGTTAGAGTTAGACTAAAAAGGCATTAAAAAACAAGAATAACCCTTTAAAATTCTGTTTGTAAAAGTAAGTGAATTATTTACATTTAGGAACAATCAGAATTTTAAGGTATTATTCTGGATGTTTATCACTCCAATCTTTTATCATGAATGCACTTATAATAATAAAAAACCATCCAATACAATTTTGTATTATGTTTTTTTGTTGTTTTTATCAATTTTGTCCAAATTAACAAAAAGTTTATGGAAAAATCTAAAAACACGTCAATTGAGATTTTTAAAGGGCAATATTTTTCTCGCAATTCGAAAAGGGGGTCTGCTTACATACAACCATATTTTTCAGATGGGATAACCCCTCTTGTGGTACCTCGTTCGAAAGCTTATAAAAAAATAAAAACAACCAAATAATATTTTGTGGTACCTTATTTGAAAGCTTATGGAAAAATAAAAACAACAGTGTATTTTTTTTGAAATACGTCAATTAAAGTGTCAAAAAATAAACATGTGTTTTTGTTTTTTGAAAAAATTAAAAAACAAAGAATTTATAATAATATTTTTTGACATTTTAATTGACCATAAACTTTCGAATAAGGTACCACAAGTGTAAATTAAAAAACCATTTTTTGACATTTGGTTTGACATATGCCAAACAAAATCATTTTGTTGTTTTTCTTTTTTAATAAGCTTCCGAACGAGGTACCACAAGTGGGGTCATTCCATCTGTTAGGGGACCCGTTTCCGGTGGCCCGTCCAAAAAAATATTTCTCGTTAAAAATCTCAATTGACGAATTTTTGAATTTTAAAAAAGAAACTTATATTTAAACTACTAGCGAATTTATTCCTACCGGCTCGTTCTCACTGCATAGCATGTTTATGACGTGTCAAAGACGTATTTATATTGCACGCAATAAATTTTTGACTATTCTATTTTTGATCGATTTCGATAAAAATAGAAACACGACAAAAATAGCAATAGAACGTCGTTCTTGATTTAAAAAATGTAGGCCTACCTTAAAATTGTATAGTTTAGGTAATAAAAAATATACGGTCAATTAAGGGCGGTTCTGGAACAAAAGTCTGGGGGGGGGGGAGGGGTTAATGGTGAAACGATGACCGTAAATAAACGCACAGGAAAAAAGCGAAAAGAAAATATTCACACAGGAAAAAACGCTACGTGGAGTAAAGCGCACACTAAAAAAGTGCGCAAAGAAAAAAGCGCACATAGTAAAACAGCTCAAAGGGAAATCAAACAAAGAACATTTTGACGTATGGAAAATTCATAATGAAATAAATGTAAGTCTTTAGATTTAGAATGGTATCTATTGTCACAAAAATAGGGTAGTATACAAGGTGTGTAACTTTAGGGCCCATAGGGCAACTTTCTCGAGATACAGTGAATCAAAATTGGCGAATTGGGACTCTTTTTTAAAATGCACTCTTACTTTATGATAAAATATCACAAATGTGTTTTTAATAAAAATTACCTCGCAATCTTCAACCAAGCATAGAAAGCTTTCTTTCCAGGGATCTCTGGAGGTATTTCTTCAATAATATAATTTTGTTCTACATTAGTCTCACTCATTTTGACTATTGTAAGTTAATATAAGTTTAATTCAGCTGAAAAACACATTTAATATTTTTAAAGATTTTTTTTAAGTCAAGCTAATATTTTTGGGTTTTGGTGATATACTAAACCACACTTAACAATAGTCCATAGTACACATTTTTTAACTGATGCGTAAGAGGCAACATTTTTGTATATAGCCCAACTTTTTACTCTGCGAAAATTCTTGAAAGTGATTTCTAACAGAGTTCGCAGGCGCAAACATCTTTCGAGGTTCTAACTCACTAAACCAAGTATGCGATTTGTTAGACAATGTTACCATTTACTTTCAAACACATTTATTAGGCCACAGAAAAAAAAATTGCCGGTTACCAATTCTTTACTACTGTAAAATCTTTTATCTGATGGCACAATAGTGCTTTTTGAAACATTTCAGCCCATATTTGACCTATCTAAAACTCTACTTTGGAATGAGCTACGAAACTCAAACTTTGCACAGTCGTAGATCTTCATAGAGTTAACAACCCCTTCAAGTTTCATGGACTTCCAGAAAGTAGTAAAGTAGTTACGAAATTTCAAAAAACGTCGAAATTGCCACTTACTCACTCACCTACTCACTCATGTATATATCATCAAAATTCTACTGTACTTCCAGACATGCTACAAAGCTGAAATTTAGCAGACTGATAGAAATTATGACCAAACCCCTGGAAAAAATAAAAAAATTCTAATTTACTTCCCTCCCCTATACATGTAAAGTTATGTAAACATTGCCCACTTCTAGAAACGCTAGAGAGCTGAGCTTCGGAAGACTGATAGGAATTATGATAAAACTATAGGAAAAAATTTCAAAAAACTAAAATTTTAATTTACTGCACTCTCCTATAAATGTAAAGTTATGGAAAAGTAACATTGTCCAATTCCAGGAACGCTAAAGAGCTGAGCTTTGAAAGGCTGATAGGAACTATGATAAAACCATAGGAAAAAATTAAAAAACCTCAAAATTTTTAATAAGGCATTGCAAGGCAAACTTTTGGAACAATATTCTGCATATTTTACTACTTTACAAACTTAAATATTATCCAAATTATTTAAAAAAGGAGTGAAATCATAACAAAAACATTTTATGTAAAAAATTTGGAAATATTTTTCTAAACTTGGCTATTACGGTTGCAAATTACTCTTAGGCACACTGTTAAATTAAACATAAAGAAGTTGGGCTGTAATAGCAAAGTTTAAAGAAACATTTCCAAACTAGTAAGAACCTTTCATTTTGAAATTTGTATTAGAGAACTTGGCTTTACTTTTATCTCAATTCTTTTTACGGAATACCATTTTCGTATACTTGGCTTTTTTTTACAAGAAAAATTTTTTTTTGTTATAATCTCATTATTTTGATATGTTTGGAGTGGGGGACATGGCCGTCAAATCATCTACTGTGAAACCTCTCCTTGCGGACACCTCTATTAAGCGGACACTCCCTTTAGGCGGACAAATTTTTTGGAACCAAGCTTTTCCCTATTTCTTTACATGTAAAATTCACTCCTATAACCGGACACTCTAATAACCGGACGCGGACAATTTTTTTTGTTTGGTTAAAAAATTCTGAAACCTCCCTAAACCGGAAGCGAACCTCTAACAATGGGTCGGAGCACTGCACGATATGGGTATAAATATTATGTAGTATGTTGGCAACAACGCACTCTGCAGTCAGGGAATTACCTCTTTCCGTTTTAATGCGGAGACTAAATACTTCTGTCGTATTTACAACATTATTTTATTCGGCGGGACTGCTGTGTTTATTTTTATTGTTCAGTTGGGTATTAATAGATCTCTTTGATATGGCGCCTAGTAAAAAAACTTCTTAGTTTATGTGGAAAAGTTGTTAACGTTAAGCACTCTGTTAAGTATCACTTAAAATAATTTTTCCAAAAGAAAAGTTGGACCTTTCAACAAAATAAAGCTATTAAAAAAAATTCCTTCGTCTACGAATCACTTAAAAAATAGACCGGTGTACTGTGGACTATAAGGTAATTAAGTAAATATTACGTATAGTATTCCTGTATGTATGCTTTGTAAAAAATATAAAAAAATCTGATTTGTGTTTAGCTTCTTTTCAACTTGACATTATAAAATTCACCCATCTTAGATCAAAGAAAAACATACATAAATAAAAAACTACGCTTGACCTAAAAAAAACTACCTTTCGTGAATCACCCGCCGTTACCGTTAAGCCTCAAGACCGTTAGAAATAAAACTAAAACCGTTATGGGTAAAAAGATATCGTGTGATAATAAAATTGGCCTAGAGGGGAAGTTGTTTGACTTTGCTTATAAGTTATAAGGCCAAGGTGCTAAGGGACATTTTACAGTAGGGTGGAGCGAAAAATTAAATTTTCGAAATTTGAAATGGGGTAGTTTAAGTATAAGTAGTATAAGTTGTCTGTGGGTACTCAAAATAACGTGTTAAAAGCACAATTAAATTGAAAATATTTTAGAGGTTCCCCAAAGGCCGTGAAGTTTTACCATCATAAGCATATTATACTAACTACGATAATAGTTGTTGTTTAAATCACTTTTTTCATTTTGCTTGGCAACAGTGTATATATATGAATTTGTAACTGTTAACATCATCAATTCATCGGTCTCATAACATAAGGCCCTATCTCGATTTTTACGATCAATATTATCTTAAGAAGAAAGTATAAGTCAAAATTTCAGATAGGACAATGTGTTTTGTAAGTTTTATAAAGAAATATATGAATTTTGAGATAGGACCCTTGGCTAAAACCAAGTATACACTAGATAGAAACTAACGCTGTTTGGTTTTGTTTTTCAGTTTATTAATTTGTCCCAGGTATATATATTCCTCCACTAGTTCCAGTTTCTCTTGGTTTATTCTGATCGTGATATCTTTATCTGTGTTTATTATGATTTTAGTTTTAGTGTAGTTTATACTCAAGCCTATATTTTTAGCTGCTGTATTAAGTTCTTCCAGCATTTTTATCAGTTCTTTTTTCTTATCAGGCGATATCATCAGCATATCTTAGGTGGTTCAAGTATTGTCTGATTACTTTGATGCCTATTTCTTCCCAATCCAAGTATTTAAAAGCATCTTCTAGGGCCTGGTCAAATAGTTTAGGGGATATTGTGTCACCCTGTCTGACACTAATTATGTGGAGTGGCTTGGTTCCTTCATGGATTTTGATTGATGTTGTTGCTTCCTTATATATATTAGCTATTAAACCTGTGTATCTGTGATCTATTAATTAAGCTTTTTCTATAAACGCAATTGATAGCGGAATGTTGTATTCGTTGGCTCGTTCTATTAGGATCTTTAAGGTTAATGGGTTCGGTTCGGTTCAACTGTACTGAAATTCTTTCTGAAGCCTGCTTGTTCTTTTGATTGATATCCTTCAAATTTTGTTGTTAGTCTATTTGCTAATATTTTCGTGAAAAGCTTATAAGTCTATATTAAGTATAATGGTATATTTAATGTTACATAGATCCCTTTATCCCTAAAGCGCTGGCTTTTCCTGAATTATGAACGACGTAGAAAAAGGACGTTTAGTTACCCTGGATTAAGAATCGATAAAAGCCATTAATCTTGGCGGGCCGTGAATTGATGTAATAAAAAGTTGTAATTTAATTTGAAGTTGCACACAAACATTTGATTTGATTGATAGAGTTTAAATGAAACTTTCCCTAAAATACTTTTATGAAAAATTTTAATGCGTTTTCTAAAAATAGCAAAATTAATTTAGAAAAAAAACTTTTTGATAACAAGCTTTTATAAAATGAACTAAAAAGCATAAAATAATTTTTTGAGTATTCTGATATCATAATAATAAAAGCGATGGGCGTATTAAAGGAAATTTACCCGTTTTTGTTTTAGCCTTGTTAACTCGAAGTTTAGTGAAAATCCAAATTCATTATATTCTAGCAGAGAAATGTAAGAGTAGACCATTTAACCCAACCCAACCCAACCCTACTCAAGCCACCCTTACATTTTTCTGATATGGATGGGCATTATTACGTCTGCTTCATATTAGGCAGATCATCGGCGACCGGCATATGAAATCGATTTATTTTGTCACATTGAAAAAGAAAAGTCGGCCCATCATCGGTTGTGGACGATCCACCAAATGCGCATGGAAAGGCATTTACCTAATATTAAATACATCCATCGCCTTTATTATTATGATATCAGAATACTCAAAAAATTATTTTATGCTTTTTAGTCCATTTTATAAAAGCTTGTTTTCAAAAAGTTTTTTTTCTAAATTTATTTTTTAATTTTTAGATCTGTCTAAGTCTATGCATTTCAGCTAACGCATCGAGATTGGAGAGTTCGTTATTATTATGATCATTATATGCAAGGATTCATTAATTTTGGTCGAGATCAAACAAACTAAAGCCTCACCTCTTCTACCCCCCCCCCTTTTTAGTGGGAGAGCATGTGAATTTTGAAATCAATTAGATACCTACGTGGAAGTCAGTTGAAAGTAATCAGAAAAACTCGTCATTAAATCGTCCATTTTGAATCCGTCGTATTGAATTTTTGTAATCTGATCAAAAATTCGTAATCCTCATCCTCAAAAACCCCCAGATACCAATTTTGGTGGAAATCTGACAAACTAAAATTTTACCCCCTCTCCGCCCTCCACGTTAGGGGGGAGGTAGGCAGACAGTGATACCACATTATTGGATTGTCATCGGAACTATAACGGTATGCGAAATTTGAAGTCAATCCGATACGTGGAAGTCAGTTGAAAGTAATTAGAAAAACTTGACATTAAATCGTCCATTTTGAATCCGCCATATTGAATTTTTGTAATCTGATCAAAAATTCGTAATCCTCATCCTCAAAGACCCTCAGATACCAATTTTGGTGGAAATCCAACAAACTAAAATTTTACCCCCTCTCCACCCCCCACGTTAAGGATCTGGTAGGTACCCGATGAAACCATATTATTGTATTGTTATCGGAACTAAGAAAGTTCTTTAAAAATGAGTTGCAAGATTTGATTACATACATACCCACATACATACAGGTGAAGTTAAATAAAAATTTTAAAAAAACTTTGCTATAACAGCCAAACTTCTTTATGTTCAATTTAGCACTGTGCCTAAGAGGCATTTGCAGCCGCAATAGCCAAGTTTAGAAAAACATTTCCACACTAGTAAGAACTTTTCATTTGGAAAATTTTATTGGAGAACTTGGCTTTAATTTATCTCAATTCTTTTTATGGAATACCAATTTCGCGTACTTGGCTATTTTTACATAAAATGTTTTTGATATGATTTCACTCCTTTTTTATGGGATTTGGATAATATTTAAGTTTTAAAGTAGTAAAATATGCGAAATATTGTTCAAAACTTTTGCAATGCCTTATAAAAAATTTTGAGGTGTTTTAATTCTTTCCTATGATTTTATCATAGTTCCTATGAGCCCTCTAAAGCTCAGCTCTCACTAAAAGTGGGCAACGTTGCTTTTAAATAACTCTATATTTATATGAAAGGGAAGCAAATTAAAATTTTGGTTTTTTTTTAACTTTTTCCTATAGTTTTATCATATTTCCTATCAGTCTTCCAAAACTCAGCTATAGCATTTCTGGAAGTGGGCAATGTTACTTTTACATAACTACATTTCTAGGAAGAGGAGAAGTTAATTAAAATTTTGTGGTTTTTAAATTTTTTTCTATAGTTTTGTCATATTTCCTATCAGTCTTCCAAAGCTCATCTCTATAGCGTTTCTGGAAGCGGGCAATGTTACTTTTACATAACTTTACAGTAACGGCCACTGAGCCAAATGGTTGTTTACCTTTCATGTTGCTGTATCTCCTTGAGCATGATGTCGGCTATCGGGTCCGTAAGAGTTCGCTCGCCGAGCAATCGCTGTCGGTCGAGGTCGCCTTGCATTCGGGAAAACTCGGCATGTTGGCCCAAGGTCACTTCCTCGAGCTGAGGAGAGAGGTCTATCGTCTCGTCGTCAGCTAAAAAAAGGAAAAGCTGGTTATTAATTACATCATACCACAATAAAAAATTTTTTGATCCGTATACTAGACCATAATATTCCCATGTATTGGTCTAATGGTAATGACAGTTAAAAAATTCAAAAAAATGCTAACTTTTTAACGCAGCATCGTATCAATATGCGGTTTTCGGAATATAGTAGAAAACATTTTTCTCAATAATTTGTGGTAAGTACAAAAACACAAGCTTAAGTTTCTGAGATATTTATAAACAACTAACAGCTAGGAAGGTATCAGATCCGTCTTAGATCCATTTATTTTCCTGTAAGGTTGTGTTGTCGTTAGCGCTACCTGTACCTATTTTATCGAACGTTTAAAAAAAACTTGTTAAAATAATTCTAGTATTCAAGTGAAAATTGACACACTGATGACGTACGAAATGGCAGTGATGACGTAAGAATGACATTGATGACGTCAGACATGACACTTACGGTCCAATTGGAATGCTTCGTTTTCATAGATAAATGTTGTCATTGTTTGGCTAGATGGCCATGGAAAAAAAACTGTTTCGCCTGTTCACTTGCTTTAAAACAACTTGTCTAATCTTGGAGCAAGTTTCGTTATCACTTTGTGTGGTATATCATCTATATAGACACTGTGGGTGTTACTTTTTGTATATACAGAGTGTACCAATAAGAGGTCTTTTTATTAAAATTAATACAAAATATTTTTTGTTTTTTTTTACATAATTTTTTTTCATGTTTTTTTCTAACCATTACTATTGGCAATGTAGTATTAACTGGTATTTAGATTTGGAAATATATAATTTTAAAAAATAAACAAGGTGTCCCACATAAAGGTAATTGCTTGGGGATTTTTACAATTGATTAAATGCAATTCAGCAGTAAAAGTTTACAACTAGAATTGAAGTAAGTTACCCATGGGTTTTTGAGAGACCGAAGTACGGTGAGACCAAATAAGTTAGAGCATAAAAAATATGGGGCATACCCATCTGCCATGCATAAGCTATAATGCCGTTAACCAACATTTGGACAATTTTGATTTTTTGGTGCCCTCTTCATCACAACATTATTCTACATCAATTTTTATAAGCAAATCTTTTTTAGCTTTTGCGGTTATCAAGAAACAATTAACTTACAGTTATCAAGGAGCATCGTTTGTTTATTAGTATTTTATCAAAACTAGGAAAATTTTATAGGTAGTTAACGGCATTCTAGCTTAAGGACGGCAGCCATGCATTCTCACACGCGATGCTTGTAGCCAGGATTTAATTCTTAATGTTCCTTTTTCGGGTAAACAGGATTTTGGGTCCTGCGCATGCGTCAGTTTTGGTGCTTTTGGAACATACTCCGTTACGTCACTACATTATTTGACAACTGTCAAATTTTTAGGGTTATGTCTATTATTTTTTTCTAGAAACTAGTTGATTGGGTGAAAATTTATCAAATTGTGGATTAAAATTGTAGTTTTTCTAAAACTAATTGTGCAGATTCATACTGGACATACTGGAAATACACGTAGTTACCTATGGAATGGCACTCCCTTACTTCTTCCGGACATTTTTCCACAAACTGCACATGTTTTACATGCATTATTTCCCATTTATCACAGAAAAAGAAATAATTTTACAGAACAAACGCAAAACACCGCAAAATGTCAATATGGCCTCCATCTACATCGCAGCTGTATGTCTACATGAAAAAATACACACATGGGCACTTGAAAATTCGCTTCCACGAATTTAAATTTGCCATTGTTTTCAAAGCCAGCTATGAGCGGTAATGTTATCTAGGACACCCTGTATAATATGTAAACAAACTTCTAATCTTTCAATTTTTTCCTTGGATTCTTCAATATTTTTTGTGAACTTTTTAATCTTTTAGGATAGACTTAACACACCGGGTATAAGAAATGATATTCTGAATTTATTTAACAAACATAATCTAGATTGTTTAAATAAATTATCATATAATATTTAAAAACCCAACATAATTAATGTTTTTCCCTAGCAAAGGCATTTTATAGCCGCATTCTGTTTTTCTAAGGTAAACTGACATTATGTAGAATCAGTGTAGGTATTATGTGTGCATTATAAAAACTTTCGTGTCAATTGTTTGATAAGTGTGTTGATTTTTGAGGTACGTAGCGGTTATTTCTACACGGAAGTAGGCAATTTTCTAAAACCAATTTTGTTTACTTTTCGAAAGTAGCTTTTAGCATTAACAATAAAATTTAGTTCGGCTTCCATTAAATTTCCATTACTTGAATTAAAATTAGGAAATAACCTTAAATATTAAGAAAGCGGAATCCTACTTTAATCGGGAGTAATATCAAAAGTAATATTTTTCCGAAAGAATGGAAAAAATCAAATTTGATTGGATTTGACAAAAAGGGCAAAGTGGGGCAGGTTGAAAGAAATACTCCGCCAATTTATGAGCACCTAAACTCACACGATTATTATATAACCTAATGTTTACCCATTTTGGTATGCGAAAATAACCCCCTATCCACCCCCGGAGATGCGTCCGCTTGGAGATTCACCCCCCCCCCCCCAGTGTAAACAAGACAAACTATAATGTATTAGCTCACACGTAGAATGGGATAAACAGTTTCCGGCCTAGCCTATAGCAGGCCCGATTTGCTTTCTTGTTCCAACGTGTTTGTGTAGCCTTGCTTGTGATCAGTATACGATCGAAGTTTAAAGTGAGTGCGTCAAATAGTTTGTGTCCTGCTTATTTTGAAGTTTATATAGAGTGTCAATTTTAAAAGATAGAAAAAAACGAGATAAGAGCCGTGATATAGTAGTTTACCTAACTAGTGCGGAAAGTGCCTCTTTTCCGCACGCGATTGCAGATGGCCAAACGACGCGATAGCGGAGTTTGGCCAGCAATCAAGTTATTACGCACGAGTTAGGTACACTATTTTTTCTATAAGCGTGAGGAAAAAACTAAAAATTAATCAGAAAATTATTTATATTCAAAACGTTTTAATCAAATCAATTATTATTATTCACATTCTAGCGGCTTCTAGAACTGACTGGGGTAGATCTTCGTCCGAAGAATCCATTGAAAATCTGATTTTTTTGTTTGAAAAATTCAAAAGACGCTTGTATCTGCAAAATTGGCTTTGTTTTGACAGTTTGTTTGTACTTTGTTGCTATGGTGATTTAAGATGCCAAATCTAAAACCACTAGTGTTCATTGTTGTTTGACATTGACAATGACGATATTTATACCGGGGAGGTTTAAAACTTATAATTTGAACCTATTTTACTGAAATCTTTATTTTATCGAAAATATTGAAAATATAGCAGAATTTTAGTCAATTTGAATATTTTTAGGATATTTCGTGTGCTAGGAAAGATACAAATGTATTTTGAACGGTCTAAATGTTATAGAACACCTCAAAATTTTACTTTTCCGCACTAGTGCGGAAAAGTGGCACTTTCCACACCAAAATGCGTGCAGAAAAGTGGACTTTTCCGCACGCTTATAGAAAAAAATATTTTTATATCAAAGGGTTATCGCTGACGGAAATAAAAGCTGAACTAGATGCTACACTAGGGGAATCTGAAACTAAGCAACAAACAATGGACGGCATAGGACGAACCAGTTTCAAAGAAGGCAAAGGCAGTACCATCTGCTGAAAAGGTCATAGCAACGGTCTTTTGGGACGCTAAGGCGATACTCCTCATAGATTATCTCGAAAAAGGAAGAACAACAAATTCAGAGTACTACAGCGACTTACTGGACCAGCTTAAGCAGAATATAAGCGAAAAATGCCCTGGTTTGACAAACAGGACAACCTTGCCACAAGTCCGCTCTTGTAATGGCTAAAATCCATCACCTAGGCTTTGAACTGTTAAACCATTCACCTTATTCGCTAGACCTAGCCCCGTCAGACTTTTATTTGTTTCCAAACCTAAAAAAAATTTTTTTCTCAGATTTAGAAGTCATTGCAGCTATTATACTTCAGTGATGGCATCAAATCAGTTGAACATCGTTGGGCCAAATCTATTACCTTACAAGGGGACTATGTAGAAAAATAAATTATTATTTAGTCACTATGTTGTTGCGTTCTATGTTAGGCCGGAAACTTTTCATCCCATCCTCGCTATAATTATAGTAGTGTGAGCTATGGTGATTGTTTTTTAAACTTCATTGATTTTTCCTCCTCATATTCCCTATGTTGTAAAATTTTAGATAATTGTGACATAAAGAAAACGTCAAACGCCAAGTACTTACGATGCAAAGCATGCTGAGGATTGTCAATAATTCGGATCTGTCGGTCGGGCATGATCGGCTCGCCGTCGACGCCACCGGTGTCACTCGGCAACTGATACCTGTCAAATGAACAACAACTTAAATATTTTTTGACTGAGAGAGATGGAGAATATAACTTTAAAGGTAAGAAGCACTTAGTAAGGGTATGGATAAGGGTGCACAGTTAACTTTAATATAGTACTAAACAAGTCATATTTTTAGCAAAACTATCATTTTTGAAATATACTTCACCGATTGTTTTGGCTTATGTGCGCTGGATTTTATTTATTTTTAAGTAGGACCATTTACCTAATTTTTTATTTTACCCCCACCATTTTGTTCATTTTTAAATGGGACCATCTCGAGCCAAAGCCCAACCTTGGTACCAAATTTCATTAAAATCGGATAAGCAGTTTTTAAGATAAGCACGTTGGCCGTTACAGACAGACTGCACAACAAAAGATATAAAAAAAAATCTTATTTTTGTCACCAAACTTCAGAGAATGAGTTTTTGAGTGATTTAAAGAAAACAACCTCAAATAAATATAGTTCCGCAAACGTTTAGTTTTCGAGATACAGGGTGTCAAAATTTAAATGTTTTCTTTGTTTTTTCTTTATAGCTCGTGCAGTTTTTGAGATGTTTGGCAAAAATTTGAAACGTGTATTTAGCTACAAGGCATACATCATTAAGCATGCCAAATACCAGGAAAAACTCTAGAGTGATATTTTTTCAGGGGTCATGCCCCCTTTTTTTCCCACAACTTTTTTGCAGTAAGCTTTTTGATCTCTTGGAATTTTTTGTATCTCTAACCGTTTTCAAAAAAAAAACAAAAAAGGAAAATATTTTATACAGGGTATCCCATAACTTAGGGGCCATAGTGAAGCAGGTGATAGAGGAGGTTATTTCTGGGAAAAATGTTTATATAACATTGGGGTCAACACGCATCTTTTTTAAGATATAAGATTTTTAAAGTTAGAGGAGTGGGGGGAACAAAAAAAAAGAAAATCTGTCACAGCCAGCTAAATACTCAGCTAATTGTGATTTAAAAATGTGGTATTCCTTTTTTTAATAAAATTGCAGGTTGAAGAGATACAGGCGTCAAAATAACCTCCAAAAATGTATAAAAAATAATAATTTAAAAAAAATATATATGCTTACGTATTATTTTAAAAAATATCAATCATATTTTATTATTATGTCTCGCCAGAGACTTGTTTTTATTAACAAAAAATATTAAAAAACAAATCGCGTTTAATATGGCATGCATAAAAGTTAATACCAAAATAAGTTTTTGCCAAAAAAAAATTACCAAGAAAAATTTTTTTTATTATTTTTATTTCAATTTATTGCTCTTGTTCTAATACATGACTTTACCCAATTTCATATTTTTACTGCGTTTTTTAAAAAAGTTATTATTAAAAAAGTTTCAAAAATGGCCAATTTTGATGCACTGTATCTCAACAAAGAAAGAATTTTGGCCCATGCAATATAGGAACTTTTTTATCATAAGATATGAACCTCTATTACCTATTGGCCTTTGGCCCCTAAGTTATGGGACACCCTGTATAACCCAGTAGGTCTTGTCGCCACCTTACTGCGTCAGCTTATATTACGTTCTGCTGTTCTCGCGCTCCCTATTGTTTACAGTAGGTGCCCGACTGACTGGTAGCTTCATTGCTCCTTCGCAAAAAAGTTATTACGCACTCGTTTCATATAGCACTTTTCCAATCATACAGCATAGCCAAATTTGTTAATTTTCTAAAGGTTCAATTAAAAATAGAAGTCACTAAATACAGATGTTAGACGTTAAACTTGTGTATTTAGTTGCTTGTATTTTTAATTTTGCCTTCAGCCTGAAGGCAGTACAGGTTAGTCACATAGCACAATCCTTTGTACTTTCATACGTCTTTGGTATTGTCGTTTTATTTCCAAATAATATATTTAATTGTAACGCAAGTCACAATGGAATATCCCTTAAGAATTAAAATAGAATCCAAGTATAATAGGGAACTAACCTGGCTGCGTCCTCTTCTTGCTTGGACCTCGGGAAGTACAAAGGCAACAGAACTTCGTATATACCTAAATCTACTTTGTCAACAGCGAATATCACAGTGTCTAGTGAGCTGCCGTGTCGCTCTAGAAAACGACGAACAGTACCTACCGAAAAAAAAAGTTATGACAAAAAACCGTTAAACGTTTTGTAACGAGATACCAATTTAAATAAATGGATCCATGACGGATCTGACACCTTCCTAGCTAGCCTATTATTACACTCAAGTGAAGCCATGATAACATATTAAGCATTTATAACAGTTTTTTGTAAATATCTCAGAAACTAGAGCTCCTACAAAGTTTTTGGTTATAACACGAATTATTGAGCAAAATATAGTCTACTATATTCCGAAAACAGTGTATTGATACCATGCTCCGTTAAAAAGTTGGCATTTTTTAAACTTTTTAATTGTCGAAAAACTGTCATTAGCATTAATGGATATTGACCAAAATCTAATCAGAGTGTCGAACACTATTTTACCTAAAAATTTTTTGAAAATCGGTTCAGCGGTTTAGGAGCTATTGTGTTACGGACAGAAATAATATACACACAGACACACATCACGACGATATTGCTAGGATAGGTTAAAATACATCCAAATAACACATTTTTGGCGTTATCTCAAAAAAAATGTTTCGTCGAAAATAATACCTTCTCTAGCCATTGCTACGCGGGCTAGGAAGGTAAAAAATTAGTAAAATTAATCATTTTGAACCAAAATCTACATTTATGATCCACTGTATAAAAATACAGAATCAACTTACGGGATCAAATACTACAAAAACACCAAAAATAAAAAAAATCCGTGATATATGAGTAACGACTTTGTATGATTTTCAAAGAAGAACCCATTAGCAACTACGGCCAATCAAATGACTTTAACAAAGATTTTCTAGGCTTTCTACTTTTTTCAGAAATTGTTTCCGAAAATTCCTTGTAGTTATTTTTATCCGGGACTCTCTTAATGCCGTCTTTAAGCTAGAAAGCCGTTAACTACATCATGTGTCCAGGTCTTTAAAAATCGGCACGCTTTGTATGTTTTAGGTTAAGAATTTCACCGAATTTTTGAAATTTTATTTTCGCAATTTTTATGATGAAAACACCCAATTGTGACGAAGTTTTTTTTCACTCTCGTCGCCAATTTAATATCCCTTAGTTGGGGATATGTTTAGAGCGAATATGCGCGCCCGTTAATTAATAAAATGCTGTTAATTACTGTGAACGCTGCGTTACTAAAAGGGAAGAGAGGAATCCACCATGGCTGCTAGCATCAATTGTCATAATTTGAATTTTCGCGGGTTATTACACTACCTATAAATTTTTCGTAGTTTTGACAAAAAAACCCGGAAAATAACAGACAAATGATGCTCCTTGATAACTGTAAGTTATTTGTTTCTTGAAAACCACAAAAGCTAAAGAAGATTTGCTTATAAAAATTGTAGAATAATGTTGTGATGAAGACGGCACCAAAAAATAAAAATTGTCCAAATGTTGGGCTCTAGGTTGATACAAATGCTTAAAAAATATTGTTTAAAGGAGACTTACGTAAAGCTATGTGAGCCCCTTCATCTGGAGGGTAATTTCTTTTAACAAAATGCAATGGAGGAATCGCCACAGAATGGTAGCCCAGTTCTTTACATTTTTCCAACACAGTCCTGAAAAAAAAATATTGTAAAAATTGTTTTTTAAAATATTTTTTTTTATTAAAAAAAAGCATGGAATTTTAAAAAAAAACTATCAAAAGATTGACCTAACGCAGTTTTTTTTTCAAAAATATAATTTCTGTTTACTAAGAGAGGTGTGCATTTTATCTTTAGCAATGTTATAATATTAAAACACTAAACAAAATGTTGATAAATAAATTGTATTTCTACTGGCGGTGTGACTAGTTTCTTTTGACAGTCCTGCATAAAATTGCAATGGAAAATACAAAAAAAATGGGAAATACTAACCTGTAACAAAGATGAAGCGTATTTTCCGAAGCTGTCTGAAATTTAACATTATATTTGGGACCAACCGTGTGGATTATATTTCTTGCTGGCAGTGCATAGCCGTGTGTTACTTTTACTTCTCCTGTACTGCATTCTGTAAAACATAAACAAATGTAGGTGAGTGTACCACAATGATTGACATCAATGAGTATATGCCCCATATAGAGTGGCAACTGGCGAGCCCTGCAGCATTGAGAGGCAGATGGCGCTGAAATAAATTCGTCTAGTACACAATATTTAAAGAGAACTACTATGATCTAATGGAATTTGTATGATAGGCATGAACATCGAAACTCGCAGATGCGACAAAATCGTACTAGTAGTGAATATTGCATACCAGACGAATTTATTTCAGCGCCATCTGCCCCTCAATGTTGCAAGGCTCATCATAGCTTTTAAATTTGTGTTATTTTTGAAAATAAGACCTTTTTTTTTGGTTGAAAAGGCTCTTAAACCAACCAGTTACAAAACAAATCTAGATTTGTTAATGAAATATGGGTCTTTTCCAAAACCTTTTTCAAGCATAAAGTATCGACAAAACAGAACATCTTTCAAATTTTGTTTTATTTTAGGCGCCCTCACCTCTGATATCTTTTTCAATTTCCTCTCGAAGTCCAGGTCCGGCTTTTTCGAAAATTTTATCACTGATTGGATTTCTTTCATTCAACGCTTCATTTGTAGGATTCACAATGGCGTCCACTTGGAGAGATGATATGTCACCTTCCCTAAAATGGAAACAGTAAGCAATTTACATTTACCAGGTGTTCCTAAATCCAGCGTCGTAACGAAGGCGCCCGGTGCAATATTAGAGTTTGACGCTACAAAAATTCACTCAGAAGGCGCCTAACGGCGCACCCTGGCGATAACGTCCTGTGCGGAGGCACCGGTCGCACTCCCCTATTTACGGCACTGTTAAATCTCATGTACAGGGTGTTTTATTACATTTATTCCCACCCTTTTTGAGCATTAATTTTAGGCATAAGAAAAAAAAATAAAAAGCGTTTAAATTTGTAAATTTCCTTTTTGATTATAGTATGACATTTGAAGTTTTTCACGAATATATTAACAGATAGACTAACAACAAAATTTGACGGATATCAATCAAAAGAACAAGGGGGATTCAGAAAAGATTTCAGCACAGTTGACGACCTATAAACCATGAAAATCCTAATAGAACGAGTCAACAAATACAACATTCAACTGTATATTGCGTTTATAGACTTTAAAATACTCTGCCAATATATGGGCCCCTAAGCTCACACTAGGTACTATAGTTATAGTGTACGTGTGAGCTAATATAACTAAAAACTGAAATATATTTTATTTAACTCCAGACTAAATTACCTTTTGTTTGATACCACACAAGCCATGTTTTGACTTAAACTCAAATTTTTAAAATCTACCCCCACCCTTAAAAAAAAAAAACTAAAATGTATTTTGTTAAACTCCGGACTCAATTACCCTTCGTTTGATATCACACACGCCATATTTTCACTTAAACTCTAATTTTTAAAATATACCCCCACCCTTTTTTTTAAATAAATTAAAATGTATTTTGTTTAACTGCAGACTCAATTACCTTTCGTTTGATATCACACACGCCATATTTTCACATAAACTATAATTTTTGAAATCTACCCCCACCCTTTTATTTGGTTTCTGTTCGGTGGATTTTGTTCATTTTTAAATGGGACCATCTCGACCCAAGACCCAGCCTAGGTACCAAATTTCATTAAAATCGGCCAAGCGGTTTTTGAGTTATGCGCGTTGGTCGTTACAGACATACAGACAGACAGACAGACAGACAGACATACAGACAGACAGACAGACGGCGCAACAAAAAAGTTTCAAAATCATCTGAAACGCAAAGATATATAAAAAATTTTGAAATCGGAGCAACTTTTTTTCTCTCGAAAAAATTAGGATCACCATAGCTCACACTACTATAGTATAGTATATGTGTGAGCTAAAAGTTTTCGATAGCATTGAGCACTGGGCAGATACACAGACTTAATAGCCAATATATATAGCGAAGCAACATCATCAATCAAAATCCATAAAGGAACCAAGCCATCCCCTAAACTATTTAACCAGGCCCTAGAAGATGTTTTTAAAAACTTAAGTTGGGAAGGAATACGCATCAACGTAAGCGGACAATACTTGAACCACCTAAGATATGCTGATGATGTCGCCTTTATGACAGATAAGAAAGAAGAACTAATAAAAATGCTGGAAGAACTGGATACAGCAGCTAAAACTATAGGCTTGAGTATGAACTACACTAAAACTAAAATCATAACAAACACCGATGAAGATATCACGATCAGAATAAATCAAGAAAAAATAGAACAAGTAGAGGAATATATATACCTGGGACCTTCGAACATTAGTTTTCTAAGGATGTGATCTACTTACCATAACACAATTTTGTCATTAATCTCATTATCAAAGGTAAACGGCGATTCCTTCTGTTGCTTGGCTACCAGGCTATAGTCTGTCAGTCGAAGGGAGGGCGCCACCATAGCCCAGCGTTTGAGATGGTCTGGAGCGACGACCGGTATGTACACGCCTAATGCAGCTGGAGTCTCCATAGAAGATTATAATTTTCGAAACACCTTAAAAAAAATTATGAATTCATGACAGATCTGATACCTTCCGAGCTAGCCTATTAGCACACTTCAAGTGAAGCCATGATATATCAGCCTTAAAAATAGTTTCTTGTAAATATCTCAGAAACTAAAGTTCCTATAAAGTTTTTGGTTATAAGACAAATTGTTGAGCAAAATATCTACTATATTCCTAAAACCGCTTACTGAGGCGAGGCTTAAAATTCTCATTTTTTAAATGTTAAAAAACTCTTATTGGCATTAATGGATTTTGACCAAAATCTAATCAGCTTGTTAGAGTGTCGAACACTATTTAACCTGATAATTTTATGAAAATCGATTTAGCGGTTTAGGAGCTATCGTGTTATAGACAGAGACACACAGAGACAGACATCACGACGATATTGCTAAGATAAGTCATAATAACACCCAAATAAAACATTTTTGGCGTTATCTCAAAAAAAATTTTTTTTTGTCAGGTAAGGTAAGCACTATGTCGGAATTAGAACTACAAAAAATACTCTGCCAATTTATGGGCACTTAAGCTCACACTAGATACTATAGTTATAGTGTACGTGTGAGCAAATATTATTAAAAACTGAAATATATTTTATTCAATTCCAGACTCAATTACCTTTCGTTTGATACCACACAAGCCATGTTTTGATTAAACTCTAATTTTTGAAATTTCCCCCACGTTTTTTTTAAACTAAAATGTATTTTGTTTAACTGCAGACTCAATTATCTTTCGTTTGATATCACACACACCATATTTCCACTTAAACTCTAATATTTAAAATTTACCACCACCCTTTTTTTTAATTAACTAAAATGTATTTTGTTTAACTCCAGACTCAATTACCTTTCGTTTGATATCACACACGCCATATTTTTACATAAACTCTAATTTTTTTAATCTTTCCACACCCTTTTATTTGGCTTGTGTTTGGTGGATTTTGTTCATTTTTCAATGGGACCATCTCGACCCAAAACCCAGCCTAGGTACTAAATTTCGTTAAAATCGGACAAGCGGTTTTTGAGTTATGCGCGTTGGTCGTTACAGACAGACATACAGACAGACGGCGCAACAAAAAAGTTTGAAAATCATCTGAAACGCAAAGATATATAAAACTACTATAGTATACTAGTAGTGTGAGCTAAAATAAGAGAGATTTAAATTCTCAAAATAAAATACAATGTATAATCAAATGTCCAAAGTTTCAGTACAAGTAAAAATACTCTGCCAATATATGGGCCCCTAAGCTCACACTAGGTACTATAGTTATAGTGTACGTGTGAGCTAATATAACTAAAAACTGAAATATATTTTATTTAACTCCAGACTAAATTACCTTTTGTTTGATACCACACAAGCCATGTTTTGACTTAAACTCAAATTTTTGAAATCTACCCCACCCTTTTTTAAAAAATAAATTAAAATGTATTTTGTACCCTTAAAAAAACAAAAAACTAAAATGTATTTTGTTAAACTCCGGACTCAATTACCTTTCGTTTGATATCACACACGCCATATTTTCACTTAAACTCTAATTTTTAAAATATACCCCACCCTTTTTTTAAAAATAAATTAAAATGTATTTTGTTTAACTGCAGACTCAATTACCTTTCGTTTGATATCACACACGCCATATTTTCACATAAACTCTAATTTTTGAAATCTACCCCCACCCTTTTATTTGGTTTCTGTTCGCTGGATTTTGTTCATTTTTAAATGGGACCATCTCGACCCAGCCTAGGTACCAAATTTCATTAAAATCGGCCAAGCGGTTTTTGAGTTATGCGCGTTGGTCGTTACAGACATACAGACAGACGGCGCAACAAAAAAGTTTCAAAATCATCTGAAACGCAAAGATATATAAAAATTTTTGAAATCGGAGCAACTTTTTTTTTCTCGAAAAAATTAGGATCACCATAGCTCACACTACTATAGTATAGTATATGTGTGAGCTAATACTCTGCCAATATATGGGCCCCAAGCTCACACTAGATACAATAGTTATAGTGCACGTGTGAGCAATATAACTAAATACTGAAATATATTTTATTCAACTCCAGACTAAATTCCCTTTTGTTTGATACCACACAAGCCATGTTTTTACCTTAACTCAAATTTTTAAAATATACCCCACCCTTTAAAAAAAAACAAAAACTAAAATGTATTTTGTTTAACTGTGGACTCAATTACCTTTCGTTTGATATCACACATGCCATATTTTTACATAAACTCTAATTTTTGAAATCTACCCCCACCCTATTTTTAAAAAAAAATAAAATGTTTTTTGTTTAACTCCTGACTCAATTACCTTTCGTTTGATATCACACACGCCATATTTTCACATAAACTCTAATTTTTGAAGTCTACCCCCACCCTTTTATTTGGCTTTTGTTCAGTGGATTTTTTTCATTTTTAAATGGGACCATCTCGACCCAAGACCCAGCCTAGGTACCAAATTTCATTGAAATCGGGCAAGCGGTTTTCGAGTTATGCGCGTTGGTCGTTACAGACAGACAGACATACAGACAGACGGCGCAACAAAATCATCTGAAACGCAAAGATATATAAAATACTCTGCCAATCTATGGACACCTAAGCTCACACTGGGTACTATAGTTATAGTGTATCTACGTGAAAGCTAATATAACTAAAAACTGAAGTATGTTTTATTGAACTCCAGACTCAATTACCTTTCGTTTGATAAAAAACAAAAACTAAAATGTATTTTGTTAAACTCCGGACTCAATTACCTTTCGTTTGATATCACACACGCCATATTTTCACTAAAACACTAATTTTTGAAATTTACCCCCCCCCCCCCTTTTTTTTTAAATAAACTAAAATATATTTTGTTTAACTCCAGACTCAATTACCTTTCTTTTGATATCACACACGCCATATTTTTTCATAAACTCTAATGTTTGAAATCTACCCCCACCCTTTTATTTGGCTTGTGTTTGGTGGATTTTGTTCATTTTTAAATGGGACCATCTCGACCCAAAACCCAGCCTGGGTACCAAATTTCATTAAAATCGGGCAAGCGATTTTTGAGTTATGCGCGTTGGTCGTTACAGACAGACATACAGACAGACAGACAGACATACAGACAGACAGACAGACAGACAGACGGCGCAACAAAAAAGTTTCAAAATCATCTGAAACGCAAAGATATATAAAAATTTTTGAAGTCGGAGCAACTTTTTTTTTCTCGAAAAAATTAGGATCACCATAGCTCACACTACTATAGTATAGTATATGTGTGAGCTAAAAATTTGAAATCGGAGCAACTTTTTTTTTCTCGAAAAAATTAGGATCACCATAGCTCACACTACTATAGTATAGTATATGTGTGAGCTAATATTGCAATACAAAGAACATTGTATATCATCTCAAAAGTCAGTCCATGAATAATAAGAGGCTTACGGTGACGAAATTCCGGTCGTCTACGGTAAATTTGTTAAGAAATTACGATGTAAAGTTTATATTTTTGCATCATATTAGCCCCGATTGGCCCTATATATTTATTATTAAAGTACGCCATAAACATGGCGGCAGGAAGAGCAAATATATAAATGGTCTGAAAGGCAAGTAGGGTTTCCAGTAGAGTTGCCAAGCTTAAGAAACTTTTGCCTGCATCCCGATTTATCGGGATTTGCGCGCCTTCTGACCTCTGTGTCTCGAGTCCTGAAAAGACCACCTAATGTCCCGATTTTTGCTATTTTTGCTCAATGGTTCAGAACAGTGAAAACTTAGTCAAAAGTAGGTTAAGGAATATAACATTTGTTATAAATGGCGAATATTTTGACAAAAATAAACTGTTTAAAAATACAACAAAAAAATTCAAATATACCACACCTATACTCACCTAATGGTCAACAAATAATGATAACTAATAAAAAATATATTTTTTTATATGTGAAGTAGATGCTTTTAATATAATAACAATTGATGATTTTAATGACTAACGTAGTTATTGACACAATAACGTCAATTCAAATGAATATTTATCTCACAATAATCTTGAGATAAAACTTAAGCGCATTTCAAATTTTAAAATTTTCTTATAAATCATTTTAAAGAAATGTTCACAAAAAAAATTGTTTGAACTAGGTATTTGTCTGTGTGTATCTAAGTTTGTAGCCTCTCTGTCTAGGTATTGCAATTTTTAAAGGAAACCAAATTTTAAAATGAAACTGTTTTTTTATTAGGGTCAATTGGTGTAAAAATGAGACTTTTTAAAACTTTTAAAACATAAAAATTTGACCTATAATATGTCTGTGTGTGTGTGTGTATTATTTCTGTCTGTAACGCGATAGCTCCTAAACCACTGAAACGATTTTCAAAAAATTTTCAGGTAAAATAATGTTCGACACTCTAAAGAGCTCATTACTGCCGTGCAAAGCAAAAACCTAGTAACTCGACTTACTCGAAAACGAGATTTTTATATTATTGAAATCGCCGTTAAAAACGGCGCCAGCCAGTTTCTTTAGTATGTAGTTAAATAAACTATAGTTAGTAAGTAGTCAAATAAACTTCAAACTCTATTTCCCAAAACACTAGTTTTTGACTTACTAGGTTTCTGCTTTGCATGGCAGATTAGAATTTGCTCCAGACAGTTTTTTGGCAATTAAACAATTTAAAAAATGATACCTTTTTAACGGAGCATCGCATCAATATGCGGTTTTCGGAATATAGTCATATACATTTTGGTCAATGATTTGTGTTATAACCAAAAACCTCGTAAGAGCTTTAGTTTCTGAGATATTTACAAAAAACTGTTTTCAAGGCTGACATGAATTCAGTTGAAATGTGCTATAATAGGCTAGCTAGGAAGGTATATAAAATATCACTTGACCCTAGATTTTCCATTAGTCACAGTTTTTCTTTAGGGTTATCTTTATAATTGTAGATTTATTACCCCTAAAATACCCAAAACATCAGGGAAGAAATACTTTCTTAATTTAAGTACATAATATTAGGTTTTTTCTTACTTCATGCACCCAAAGATATATAAAGATATCATCTAATCAACTTCATAATATTATGCTGGTACTAATATTAGAAAATATTTAAATTAACATACTCAACTTGAAGAATTATCATTATTTTAAAAAAATTTAATTTTAAAACAACTTAACTAATGACTAATTAAGAGGTATGGTAATATTTTTTTACTTAAAAAATAATACTAAGATAAGTCCCATTAGTAAGAATATTAAATACATAGATAAAAAGAACTATTTTTACCTATCTTAAAATTTTTGTAGCACACACCCTTTTGAGGGGTAAACTTTACCATTTTATTTTGAATGGAGAAAGTGGGTCGAGTGATGACCATATTTTGACTGTCTTTCTCTTAAATGACTTAACAACCTTGGCAAAATTTTGAAAATCTATCAATTTGTTTTTGAGATATTTACCACCAAATTTACCGAAAAGCTATAAAAAATAATTATAATTGCACAATATTCCTTTAAACAAAAATTGACCGTTTTAGGGTTTGCTGTGTTTGTTTTTCTCAATAATATACACAAAAAAATATTTTTTATGGCTCCAGGTAACTTTGGATGCAAATATCATGCAGAATATCTCAAAAACATAGAGGTTAAGTTTAAAAATACCAAAAAAGTATCCCCTCACAAAATCGACTGTTTTTTCAAAAGCCTATGACATATACTTACTCCAAAAAGTAAGCCCACAGTAGCTGTAAAAAAACTGTCTACAGGACTCCACAGGATGCTGCTGTATACTACAGGACCCGGAATTGAATTGAATTCATAGACTGGCAAGTTTTAAAAAACCTCTGTATATCATCAATAGCTTAGAGTAAAAAAGTGACACTTTTGCCCCTAAAATAACATCACTAGACCCACTTTCCCTATTCAAAATATAGGGGTAAAGTATACCCATCAAAGGGGGTTCATGCTACAAAAATTTAGATAGCCAAAAAGTGTCCCCCTTGCAATCAAAATCGACATTTGTGTCACAGCCTGTATACCCAGGTAAAGTAAAATAAAGATTTTCTTTAGTACCTACCAAAAAATTTTACCTTTTTTTACTCCATTAAGTTGTATTTATTATGTCAAAGAATAAAACTGCAGTAAGCTTTAAAATATTTTAACATAA
The DNA here is from genome assembly GCA_963576565.1 of Aspidapion aeneum. Lineage (NCBI taxonomy): Eukaryota > Metazoa > Arthropoda > Insecta > Coleoptera > Brentidae > Aspidapion > Aspidapion aeneum. The sequence continues at coordinate 121,387,874 of OY755040.1, forward strand.
AAACTGTTCTATTCTTTCACTATTTCTAAATAAAAACTTATTTAAGAATAAAATCAATAGTGTTTATGTTACAGGGTATTTATTGCAGATAAACTAAAAGGTGTTATCATATCTCTGTTTATTTAACTAAATGAGGTCCCTTGTCATGTACAAAGATAAGCATTAAAAGACATTTTAAGTATTATATGAATTGTTAAATTATGATTAATAAAACATGTTTTTTATTATTAAGGCTTATTGCCCCTAGACAATAGGGACTTATTGCAATAAGGCCAGGATGTAATAGTGCCAGGCACTATTCTGACAGTTTTCCATTGAAAAGTAACAGTTGATCTTTCAAAATTAACAAACCAAAGTCCAATTTATAAATCCAGTCGTTTATTTTTATTAATAATGGCGGCACTATTAATTCCTGCTCTTATAATAGACAAATGTCTAATTTTGAAAGGAGACAGCTGTTCTTATAATGTGAAACTATCAGAATAGTACCTGGCACAATTACTGCCTGGCTTTATTGCAATAATTCCCTAATCAAATAAAACACTAAGTAAATAAATGTTCTCTTTTGGGATGTTATAACAAACAAATTGGATTTTTTATGAGGGGTGATCAGCTGCCCACAGTAGGTTTACAAATTTTTCTACAGGACCCCACAGGACTATACAGGACCCCGAGGGTACTGGCGCCTAAGGGGTGCCCTAAGCATGATTAAGTACTAAGGCCGGCAAAGGCAAATTGGCTCTCTAAGAAACATAAGAGTTAAGACTTGATGGCCTTTTTTTTTGGCTACAAATTTTTTTATGGGCGCCTAGGACTATCCAGAACCCCACAGGCAGGACTATACAGGACTTGTACAGGACTATACAGGACCAAAAATTTATTAAAGTCCTGTAGGACAGTGTACAAATTTGGTTCAGCTGATCACCCCTCGATTTTTTATCACAACAGAAGTTTAATTTCAATATTTTAAAAACTCCAACACAATATATTTTTTATTTGGTTGGAGCTAATGTGGCATTATTCATTTGGTAGCTTAACAATTATTGTTTTAACCATACCTACTATAGTAATTTTTATAATGTGCTCAAGATAAATTCCCAGTGGTCCCAAGCCCAAATTTTATTTTCTACTTATTTCATGAAAACAAACTTAAATAGCATCATGGGATCTTGGGCCCCTCAAGACATATTCCTGGGTGTGCCACACACAACAAAATAGCATAAGTGGTAGTCCAGAGTTGAACTAGTTTCAATTTTAAATTAAATCATGTAGCTATTTGCAATGTAATAAAGCAGTGCCTGTTTATGTGTTTAATTTTCTTTTAAAGACCAACAGTCCAAACAAAACATGAAAAACCAACAGATAATATTATTAGAGGGGTTTGAAAACATTTGGACAACAACCAAAATAACCCATTACACACAATAAATTGAAAAACTGGCTCACAAGGCCATCCAACTCCTTTATAATTAAATTTGTCACTCCTTTGTCCAGGTAAATGCACTAAGTACTGACCCAAAATATAAAAAAAATACAATGTTTTAAGCCATGTTTTTTTTAGGAGATACATAAAACAAAAATTGTACTCACTTAACAACAAATAAAGTCTCTATTAAAAAACACGAACAGACAATAATAAACAATTACGTTTTAAACAAAAAAAAATTGTTTAAAAATAAAAATAAAAACAATCCTCCTTTTTGTTGCGAATTTGACATACTTTTGACGTCTGTCTGGCAAATTACTGTCAAATGATCCAGAACTAGGCAGGTTCCATTGGAACCGAAAGAACAACACTGGGTGCGTTCGCAAATTGCACCAGTAGCCTATGTGTAGGGATGGGCAAAACCTTTTCAAACGCCCAGGAAAAAAAATGACGTCGCAAGGCACGTAAAGGTGTCCGTACAATGTTAGTTTTTTAAAAAGTATTATACAGCTAAAAATAAATATTAAAATAAAAATTAAAGTTAATTCAATATGAAAACTATGTAGGTGTGTGTTTATAAAGAACCAGATAAAAATTTTAATTAAATTTGGCCATAATTTTTTTATTTTTAGCTAAAAACGAATCTGTGCAGGTGCGACATAATTTTATTGTTTTATTTTAAATAAAAACAATGATAAAAATTTATTTTTATTTTTAGTTGGCTGTATAAACAACATCAAAATATTTTAGTTTTAATTTTTTTATTTATTTTTATTTTTGTCTGTATAAACCCAGCATAAATATACTTCCGTCCACTTTCTTAGAAATCCCCCACCCTTACAAAGGTTGCATCAGGTACATAACCAAAGATTTTTGTTCCAAATTAGTTTAAAATTAGTTAAACGATGTTAAGTTACAGATAGGCATTGGACACCCTTTCAAATCATGCTGAACTAAAATTTCCTCCTATAAACTCATTTTTTAGCACGAATTAGAGATATTTTACCAGCAGTGCGAGAAATATAGAGACTCATGTTACCTTCATGGGCGCACCCAGGGGGGGCCCCGGGGCCCGGGACTTAGATTTTTTAATATATTTTGTACATATTTGATGATAAAACATGAAAAATACCTGAAAATTTGACATCAGGAGGCTTCGGCCCCCCCCCCCCCAACCCTAAGCAGTGGAGTAGTTGCGAAAAGACATGATGACCTTTTTTTTTTTTTTTGTTTTTTGGTCGCAAGTTTTCTGAGGGCGCCCTTCGCAGCTGTCGGCCCCCCCCCCCAAGACACATTCCTGGGTGCGCCACTGTTACCTTTGTGGACCTACAAAAAGCATATGATACCGGTCCATTAGAAAAATTATGGACAGTGTTAGAGCAAACTAATATCAATCATGCATACATAAGAGTGATAAAAAAGCTATACAAAGGGTCAACATCTAATATTAAAATTATTGGAAATTGACTTTCAAAAGAATTCCTGTATTAACGAAAGGCTTAAAAAAGGGATGTTGTATCTCTTCAACTTTTTTAAAATATATATGGCAGTAGCTCTAAATAAGTAATTGTAGCTAATAATAAAGAAGACATGGTGGAGTATATGATGATAAAGTTTACAGAAGAATACCAAAAGTGGGGGTTAACAATGAACGTGGACAAGACAAACTACCTACCCATGTATCTCCATGTAATATGTGGTACTTGGGTGTCACATTTGATAAGACAGGAACAGACTGTAAAGAACTTAAAAAAGGAATAGTAAAAGCAAAAAAGGCTATTGGATGTCTTAACAGTATTTTATGGAGAAGAGAAATAATAAAGAATGTAAAATCTAACATATAAGAAACAATGGTGAAAAGTACGTTGTTGTATGGAATAGAGACTTGTCGCGTAACAGAAAAATACAAAATAAAAATGGAAATTGTCGAAATGGATGCAATAAGAAGATCAATGAAAATATATAGAACAGATCATAAAAGAAAGAATGGGAATCGGGGGCAGCATAACGAATGACATCACTCAAAGACAACTGATCCTTGAACTGATATGGTACGGCCATGTACAACGGATAAACGACGAAAGATTACCTAGAATGGCAACCAATAGGGCGCAGAAAAAGTCCAACGATCATTGAGTCAAAAAAACCTGACAGAAGAAGATTGTCAGGCTCGAAGGGGATGGAGAATAGGCGTCGGACAACGTAGAAAAACGTTCTAAACCGACATAATAGTAATAGATATTGTTTTCTTTTTTTTTTAACTTAGTAAGATTTTTCAAAATAAATAATTACCTATTTTTCTTACACATTTAAATCTTTTGTTTATTATTATTTTTTATTATTAATTTTTACAAAGTTAAATAAACTAACAGTCAAAACAAATTGCGCCAATTAAAAGGTTGATTAACTACTATAATATTGGCACAATATTTTACAGAGACATACCTACGTTATCAGTTTATAATATGTAATATTAATTTTAAAGAACTATTTTAACATTAAAGTTTGATTGAAAGACATTCTTTTAACATTTACACACTGGGAGTTATTAATAACTACATAAAATCTAGAATTAAAATATTTTTTTGTCTAAAGCCAACAAATGTACACATTTTAATGTCTAAAAAATTAGTTTGTCATGATTATTTCGATTTGGTTGTGTATTCATTTTTTTTAAACAAAAATAAATAATTTCAGTGGTTGTTAAATTTATTGGTACCGGTTTTTTTGAGTAGTATGCGGACAGTGGTGCTTACATTTTCTACGGATTGGTGCGACCAGAAGACGTAATTTTGGTGCGATCTTTTACTACCGACCGGTCATGGCCAAGTTCTTTATACTTAGTAGGTTTAATGACCTTGGGTCAAGGCCATCCTTATTTTATCATACAATATTTAATATACCGGGTGGGCCAAAAAAAACCAGACAATTTTCTTTTCATTCTAACTTTTGAACTATACAATCGAATTTAATGGAACAAACTGCACTTCACATGGCTTCGACCAAATATATTTTGTGTCCGCCATCTCAAAATCCGAGATGGGGGATGAAATTAAAACGTACCCTCAAAGATGCTAGTTTATTCTTGTGTTGCGATGAATTAAAGAAATAAAAAACATCCTGGTTAGAATTGATTTCTTTTTAAATATCATGATCAAAGTTTATCGCCATCTTAAAATTTAAGATGGTGGACAGAATCATACCTGTTTCTTCAAAATGGCGTATTTATTTTTATTTTCCGAAAATGTTTTAGTTTTTTTTTATAGAAAAGCACCACTTTCTTCCCACATAACGAGGTTTCAATTAGTCAAATTGGTCGGTGTGATGGTTTTCAAAAAATCTATTTTTGTTTCAACCATTGTTTTACAGATTATACGATTGCATTGCCAATCCTGTCTGCATTCTTATCCTTATAAAATCGTTATTACTAAACCGATTTTAGTGAAATAAAAAAATCATGGTAAGAAGTGACCGCTCTCTAAAGATTGTGAACAAAATTTTCCGCCATCTTAGAATTTAAGATGCCGGACAGAATCATACTTGATGCAATGCAATCGTATAATTTGTAAAACAATGGTTAATACAAAATCAGATTTTGTGGGAACTATTTCACCGATTTTAGTACTTTGTACCTTGTTAAGCGGGAAAGAAGTAGTGCTTTTTTTTTAATTAAAAAAAACTAAAACATTTTCGGAAAATAAGAAAAAACTTTGACGGGTTAAGTATGATTCTGTCTGACATCTTAACTTTTAGGATGACGGCAAATTTCGATTATAATCTTTTAAGAACAGTCAATTCTCATTATGATTTTTTTTTATTTCACTAAGATCGGTTCAGTAATAATGAGTTTATAAGAAAATGAATGCAGACAGAATTTGCAATGCAATCGTATAATCTGTAAAACAATGGCTAAAACAAAAATATATTTTTCGAGAACTACCATACCGATTTCAATAATTTGTACCTCTTTGTGCGGGGGAAAAGTAAATTTTGTCAATCAATTCTCACAGGATGTTTTTTATTTCATCAAAATGGGTTCAGTAGTAATGAATTTAAAAGGAAATAAATGCAGACATGATTGGCAAGGCAATCGTATAATATTCAAAACAGTGGTTGAAACAAAAAATTTTTTTTTCGAACCACCGAACCGATTTTGTTGATTTGTATCTAATTGTGAGTGCCAAGACCGCAGCTTTTTTACTGATTTAAAAAAATACTTAAAACATGTTCGCAACTAGGGATTCCAATACCGCAAATGCGGGATCCCGAAGGAATTTCGCGGGATCAACGTTGCGTGAATTTCCGTGCGGGATTTGCGGGACTCGATATTAAATTTCCGAATTCGGCAATCAAAGCGCAAATGTCTTTTATGGCGCGGCGGCAGAGAGTGATAAATAACTGCACAGTTTTGCCTTGAGAAAAAAATGTACGTGTGTGATAACCTTAACCGATCGCGATCAAGGTCAAACTGTGCAGACACCTGCGCCCAACCTGGCCAAGTGAAGTTTGTCCCATTAAAATCGATGTTATAGTTCAAAAGTTATAATAAAAAAAAATTACCGTTTTTTTTACCCACCCGGTATATAGGAAAGATATAGCTATTTATCTGTGGAAATACAAAATGGATACACTTGGTAACATTCTAAGTTTTGACCAACTTATAAATAGAGAGACAAATTATTATCCAAAAGACTCTTTTCATATGTGACAAAGTTTTTAATATACTCGCCTACTTATAAAAAATTTGTTTAAATTAATATCCCAACTACTTCATCTTTTTTAAACGAAATGGAGACGTTTTGGCTTGTTTTACTAACATATCTACTTGATAATATTTGCTACTGATTCTGTTAGTTAAAAGGTATAGTTTTTATGTTATCGTTTTAAAAGCTATTTTGGTTTTCGTTTTCTATTTTGATATGTAGAAGCGCAAATACTGGACTATTTTTCAAAATATCTACTAATTACCGTTGATAAGAAATAACATTTCGAGCTTCCATTGTCATTATTTATTTTTAACACGACGTTTCGGTTAGTAAGTATCTCTAACCGTTTTCAAGTGTAAACAGTTTACACTTGAAAAAACACAAGTGTTATCTGTACTCAATCATTGTCCACAAGTTTCAAACAAAGAATTACCGTAGAGTTCTCCAAAAAAAAATTATTCTTTTTTAAATCTAAAAGTCTAAAATGTTAACTCTTTTAGCCTCTATACTGATTTTTTGCCTCTAAAAGAATCAAAATTATTGAGTCTAAGCTGTTAATAAACTAGTTTTATTCCTTTTTATCCGTGTTTGTAAAGTAACCTCGGAAATAGCCACCCTGTTTTTATTATTTTACATCCTTCGTTAACAAATTAACTTTTTTAATCCCGTACAAATACAAACTCATTGTAGTGGTTCCATCTATTTTCTTCTGCGTCAACTCCTGGCTTCAAATCAGCAGCCCCTCCTGCAGTGCCGGATCCACAACTTCCACACTGAAAAGAAAATATTTTATATAATTTTTATTTTGTATGGTGTGCGCAAGTTTTGTTTACAGACAATGGTACCCATTTTCGAAGCGCTATACATTTAAAGTAATATTCTTGGAAACAGCCAAAAAGACGATGCATGCGTGCTGTTATAACCCAAAAAAATTCATTTCAATGCTACGAAAATCAGGTTTACACAAGCGGAAAAAAATAATTTCCAACAAAAAATGTCTAAAAATAAACCATGTCTCTAGACCTGTACACAGGTAATAACTTTCCCAAACTTTAAAATATTGTATATAATTCTTGTTTTTATTTTGTATGGTGTGCACAATATTTTGTTTACAGACAATGGTACCCATTTTCGAAGCGCTATTCATTTAAAGTAATATTCTTGGAAACAGCCAAAAACACGATGCCATGCGTGCCGTTACAACCCAATATCCTTTCCGTGCTACGAAAATTAGATTTACACAAGCGGAAAAAAATAATTTCCGACAAAAATTGTCTAAAAATAAACCATGTCCCTAGACCTGTACACAGGTAATAACTTTACAAACCCTAAATTATTTTATGTAATTTTTGTTTTTATTTTGTATGGTGTGCGCAATGTTTTGTTTACAGACAATGGTACCCATTTTCGAAGCGCTAAATAAATTTAAAGTAATATTATTGAAAATAGCCAAAAACACGATGCGTGCTGTTACAACCCAATATCCTTTCCGTGCTAAGAAAATAAGGTTTACACAAGCGTAAAAAACTAATTTCCGACAAAAATTGTCTAAAAATAAACCTTGTTTCTAGACCTGTACACAAGTAATAACTTTCCCAAACCTGATCCAGTAATAAAGTTATTAAACGGCCTCGCGTGTCAAACGAATATAAATTTTAATTTGATAGCAGTTTGTTCCCGAATCTTGAGCAAATAACCGTTTTCATTAAACGTTATCACGCGAATGCCAAGGGTGTATTATTAGTAGTTTAGAAAAGATTTTTGAGAAATTTCATTTTTACCTTCCTAGCCCGCGCAGCAATGGTAAAAGAAGGTATTGTTTGGTCTGTCTGTGTGTGTGTGTGTGTAACTCTGTCCGTAACACGATAGCTCCTAAACCGCCCAATCGATTTTCATGAAATTTTTAGGTAAAAATAGTATTCGATACTGTAACGAGCTGATTTTGATCGAAATTCATCAATGCTAATAACAGTTATTTGACAGTTAAAAAGCTTAAAAAATGCTAACTTTTTAACGGAGCGTCGCCTCAATATGCGGTTTTCAGAATATTGTAGCGCATATTTTTTTCAAAAATTTGCGTTATAACCAAAAACTTGGTAGGAGCTTTCGTTTCAGATATATTTACAAAAAACTGTGTTTAAGGTTTATATTGCATGGAGTTTACTTGGAATGTGCTTATGGGTTAGGAAGGTATCAGATCCGTCATGGATCCACTTATTTTACAAGTTTTCATGGGAGAAGTGGCTCTTCTTATTATAAAGGGTGTCTCAGAACTAATCTATCTATCTATTTAGCCTTTTTCGATACATATTTGGACATAGGCCTTCCCCAATATCTTCCACTCTTCTCTGCCCGTCGCCGTGTTTCTTCAAATCGTCCTCCCATCTCATTTCGGGTCCTTCCCTACTTCTTTAATTTTCCCATTTGTTCCATCGATCGTCTTTCTGTCTGATATTATGACCGGCAAATTTCCATTTTAATTTTGCTACTTCTCCTCTGACATCCCTTACGTTTGTTTTATTTTTTAGAATTATCAGTTCCTCTTTCTTTTCTGTTATTGAGGCGATATCATCAGCATATAGGTGGTTCAAGTATTGTTCGTTTAATTTGATGCCTATTTCTTCATGTAAGTTTTTTAAAACATCTTCTAGGGTCTGGTTAAATAGTTTAGAGGATATTGTGCCACCTTGTCTGACACTTCTTCTTATGAGGTTGTTGTTGCTTTCGCTATATATAGGGTGTTCGGCACATGAACCGTCAAAATTTTTTGGGATATTGTTGGGGTCATTTGCTACCTTTTCAACCTTGGGACTTGGGTCCTAAGAGTCACGGCTAAAGAGATATGAATTTTTAATTTTTTTTCTCAAATTATCCAAAATCCCACCTTTAAACCCTCGTAAGCTTTTTATTAATGTCTGGAAAAGCATATAATTCTTAAATCTTATGCTTCTTTAACTAATTAATAGATTTGTTCAATTTGATGTACCAAAGGGACATTCGAGGATTTTTATTGAAGAACGTTAGTGATTTTGAAACAGAAAATCAATTTCAAAATTAAAAATCAAAAAAAGTATCGACAATTGAGAACTTCATTTTCTTTAAAAAACTTCTTTAGTTGATAAACTTTCTAACGGTATGCTACACATTGATAAAAAAGAACATTTCTGCTTTAAAATACGGATATTCCGTCAGAAGGGCGAGACTCGTTCGGAATTGGTAAGACAAACAATTTGATGTTTAAAATCAGTTAACAATATATTTTTGGTAGTTTTTAGAAATATCGAGCTTGTTTCTGTTAATTAAATTTAATTTTGAATTAAATATCTTTATGAGCTTTGCTAAATAATACATTTAAAAAGTAAGTAAGCTGTGCTGCAGTTCGGCACCGGAGGTTTGATTGAATACTACGTTTATGTATTTATTATTCTATCGATTTCATGAAATTTTGCTTCATTCTGCCCTACAAAATTTATCCAAATTCATATAAAATCTTCCTGGTATAATTTCAACCCTACCGACAAAGAAAACGCGCGGCTCTTTGCGGTCCGAACACAAAGTATTTGTTTTCCGACCGACCGAGCCCAGGTGGATGAACGGCACCTGATTGGCAGATTTTTTTGAGATGCGCTTTTAATTGCGTTTGGGGACCCCTTTAGTGGGCAGTATGCAGAGTTAGAAAATCAATCAGTGTCGTTTCTGTAGGTGTAGGAATCGAAAGTTTTATTATCTATTTTTATTTCTTTAGTTTACGCCATAATTAAATGAAATAATTTTCAAGAGTATATCTACCGCCGCCCATGTCACTTTCTTTAAAGGATATGCCGATGGTCGGCTTTTATCTTTGTTCAACTGACTTTGCAAAAACTATAGTTTATTTTTAATACAACGAAAAGTTATACTTTATTTTTTAAGAATGACAAGTGCAGCCAGGGTTAATGGCAAAAAACACTTAAAAAGTATATTTAAAAGAATTAAATATTTTAATGAGAAAATAGAATACTAAAAAAAAAACATTTTAATAACATTTTGAAGAAGTTACTCTTAAAGTTAATTTAATTTATTAATAAAAGTTTAAAAGTTTTACTGCAAAATTAATATAACAGTGAAAAAACATTTTAAACAGTTGCTTTTAAAGCACTTTATTTAGTACAAAAATATTAAATATTTTACTGTGAAAATTAAATATTTACAAAAAAACTAACAAGTTGATGTTGCCGTCCTTGCCACTAGATGGCAAACACTAGTCAACATTTTACTAGTAGGTACACTAAGGAATGTCAAGCTTAAGAATGTGAATGATTTTATTTATTTTTAAATTGATGTGGAATGTTCCATAATCTTTGGAAATATCCTCATCTGATATGAAAAGGAAAATATTAAAGATCCTTATATAATGATTATATAATGATCAATTAATATTTATTTTTGTAAATATAAGACGTGAGTGACGTAATGTCCTTACAATATTTACAATAAAAGTAGTTTCTTTGTACTACTAAAAAAATTAATAAAATACAATGCTTTAAAAGTACAAGTTTTTTTTAAAAATGTATAAAAATTCAGTTTTTTTGTATTTACTCGAAGAAAATACATTGCTTAAAAAGTACATGCTTTTGTGTACCAAGAAGTTTAAAAAAATGCATTACTTTAAAAGTACAGTTTTTTTTGTACTAAAATACATACATGCTGGCCTGATGCAGGCCGTTGTTCTAAATCAATACGAATTAAGTACTTTCTACTTAGTACTTTGCCGTTATGGGCAACAGTGAAAGCCAGTACTTAAAATGTACTTTTTTTATAATCCATGTTTGCTGGGTTTTGAAAAAAGTACTTTAAAGAGTCGCTTTTTTTTTAAATCAGCTGTACCTATTGATATTTTAGCAACTTGCATTTTTAATTAGATGTCGATCGACGTGTTAATTATTATTTAATTTGCTGGGGAGTTAATTTTGCTTCCGAACCAAACAGCGTTCCATTGTAATTAACTGAAGCCTATTATCAACCAGCTCTTGCCTCAATTTGATACTTTTGAGTTAAAATTTCCCATCTAGGGCAAATTCTGGAATAGGTGACAATACCACTCTCGACAAACCCCACCTATAAATTATTTTTGACGAGAATGCAAAAAGACGGGTAAGGGCTTGTTCTTAAATTACCTAACGCACTAAGGGCAAGTTTCTCATTACCGAGTCAGCGAGTGGTTAATTTTTAGTCGAGTTTAAACGTTTCACCACCTCGGGTTAGCTGTAACTCTTGGTGTAACCTTAAGTTAAATTGACCTACCGCTGTGAGGGCAGGTTTAGCGATTTGACACTTGGTATAACCTATAAAAAGAAGGTACATACCAGTGTACATACAGTAAAACCTCTCCTTGTGGACACCTCTATTAAGCGGACACTCCCGTTAGGCGGACAAATTTGTTGAAACCAAGCTTTTCCCTATTTCTTTACATGTAAAATTCATTCCTATAACCGGACACCCTAAAAGCCGGACGCGGACAATTTTTTTTGGTTAAAAAATTCTTAAACCTCCCTTAACCGGACGCGAACTTCTTCTTTTATAAAAAAAAATGTTTTTTTTTACTACTTCCTATATTTTATCTAATAAATTGTCAAGAATGACATTATAAGTGATTTTGTCTTTAGGCCTTTACTCAGTTTATGTCTCAAAAACTGTACATAGAAAAACTTTCCTTACATTTTTTTTAGTTACATATCTTACTATAACATACTAAAATTATAGCCGATTCCACCGAGACAAAAATTTTTCATATAACCTGTGTAAACGGGTATATGGACTAAAAGCAATCAGAATTAGAAACTTCCGCTATTTTCGAAACTACGAAATAGTCAAAATCAAAACAATACGGCCCGACTGGAAACGTCTAGTTGACTCAGTGCACTAATCACAGAATATCGCGGTTAGGTCCGCTAGATCAATATGTTATGGCACTAATTTAAGGTGCACATAAGCTAGCTAACAGCCAACGGTAACCGTAGGCGCGAGTGGGGGTGCATCGATCGCCGCAATTGATTCACAAGAGCATGCATCAAAGTAAGGCCCAGATTTTGTGTACTGTAAAATTCATAAGAGACATTCTCTTTCTATATTTCGTAATTAACTTTTTGAAAACTAAGGCAATTTTCCTACTGTTTTTTAGTATGTTCTTATAAAATAATATTTTTGAGAGATACCAGTCATTATTTTTTTTAGCCCGTTTCATTTTTCTTTACACAAAAATTAAAATTTGAAGAAAATAATGTGTTCGTTTTAGCTTCAAAAGAAATCCGCTAACCTACACCTTTGTTTACTTCCCAAGTCCTTGGTTTACCTTTGATACTAAACGATCACATTCGGTTTGAATTGTATTTTTAGTTTTGTGTAATACAAAATAAAGCGGGCTAAAAAAACGACAATACGTCTAGAAAAGTATGTTCTATAAGGATTTACTAAAAGACAGTAGGAAAATTGCCTTAGTTTTGAAAAAATTCAAAAAATATTAGTTGTTCATATCGTATATATATAAACCGAACTTTCTTTGTTTGAACCTCGTAGACAATGATTGTGTAAAAATAAAATTTCGGACTTCCATTGTCTTTATTTATTTTAAAACACGACGTTTCGCTTAGTAATATCTCTAACCGTTATCAAGTGTAAGCTAACCAATCTAGTCTCTAGGCTACTACTTATATTACTTGGTGTGCAGTCAGGTGTGACGGCCCGCTCCCTTTTTAATCCTAAGATGCCTGTTTTCCTTAAGGAGTGGTTTCCATATGTTTGGTATGTCCGTGCTTGGTTGACTAAAAACTTCTTTATTCTGCATTATAAACGCAGCTTCAATAAACTTTCGTTTTCGCCAATGCGACTCCGTATGCAAAACTTTAGCTTCTGACCACTGAATCCTGTGATCATTTGACCATGCATGATCCGCCAAACCGGATTTTTCAATATTCCCTAATTGGCTACTTTTTAGATGTTCATTTACTCTAACATGAAGATGGCGTTTCGTTTCACCTACATATGATTTACCACACTCACACGGGATTTGGTAAATACATTCTTTATTATTTGAGGGATTGTCTAGTTTTGTTGTAGTTACAAAACTTCTTATCGTATTTCCCGAAGAAAATACTGTTTTTATATTATTGTGTTTAGCTATTCGTCTTATGTTTTCTGAAATCGCTTGAACATATGGAATGTTAATAACACCTAACGGATTATTATTTTGAGAATTTGGTAAATTTCGATTGTTTTTAATTTTAAATATCGTTAAGTTTATTAATTTCTCTGGTTAATTCTTCATTCTTACTACAAATATTTACGGCTCTTAAATACAAACTTCTTATACTTCCTTGTTTTGTAGAAACAGAATGATTAGACTTAAAATTTAGGTACTGTCCGGTGTGTGCAGGTTTCCTATATACAGTGGTTTGAATGTTTCTGTCTAATCGTTTGACAAGAACATCCAAAAAAGGTAAGGCCGAATCTTTTTCAATTTCCATGGTGCATTTGATTGTTGGTCGAATACCGTTTAAATGGTTTAGAAAACTCAGTAGTTCGTCATCATTTTCCGGCCATATAATAAATGTGTCATCCATGTATCTTAGCCATAGTTTTGGTTTGACTCTTGCTGTGTTGATCGCATGGTCCTGGAACCACTCCATATAGTTGTTTGCTACCAAAACGTCGTGTTTTAAAATAAATAAAGACAATGAAAGTCCGAAATTTTATTTCTATATCTAACTTTATTTACGTGACGTGAAGATTTGACAAATATATAAGTATAAGATCCGAACACCGGTCTATTCTAGGCACCTTGCGCAGAGCTCTCTCTTTCTTTATTATTCACTTACCAGTTTGAATCCTTGCTCTACAAGCATATCAAATGCCTGTTCCAAAAACAAATGCTTCAGATAAAATCTGGAAGTGTATCTCTCTGACAGTCCGTGATCTGGATCTCTGCTTTCGTTGAGAGTTTCTCCAAATACGTCCCTGCATAGCTGCACTCGACCCATCACCAACAGTTTTGACAGTTTCCGGAATTTCACTTCGGCCAAGCCATCTTTGCCAAACTGAAAGCTCCCTCTGTAGCCGACTGTTATCACACCTAAAGAGTAAAAAATACTACTGTTCAAAATAAAGACAAATGGTTTTAAAAGAATTACAGAAGTTATTTATCTTGATGAGGCGGCCAGTAGACTAGTCAAACCAGGTGTAATCAAAAACGGTAACCAATTTGACAACACGGTGGCCAACTCATAGAGCGTGGTCAAACATTGTCGTGGTAATGCTACCCAGAAGATTGGTAGGCTTAGAAACCTGCAGCATCTCAACGTATCAGCTGTGGTTGAAATGGGATGTTGATCAAGAAAGTATCTTCCTTTCGCATTTTTTTCCTAGGGCGTATTACCGGTGAAGATATTATGGCTTTGACGAAGCAAACGGTAGATTTAAGATGATTAAAGATAAAACAAAACAGGCATAACTACCAAAATTTATTTACCAGAAGGTCTTTTTCACTCAAACTTGCTTCTACCATGCTTTGAAAGATATATCATAACAAAAACATTTCACAACAAATGTTTTTGTTATGATTTCACTTCTTTCTTAAAGGAATTGGATAATACTTAATTTTTAAAGTAGTAAAATATGCGGAATATTGTTCAAAACTTTTGCAATGCCTTACTTAAATTTTTAAGGTTTTTTAATTTTTTTCCATGGTTTTATCGTAGTTCCTATCAGCGTTGCAAAGCTCAGCTCTCTAGCGTTTCTGAAAGTGCACAATGTTACTTTTACATAACTTTACATGTATAGGGGAGGGAAATAAATTAAAATTGTCGTGTTTTTAAATTTTGTCCTATAGTTTTATCATAGTTCCTATCAGTCTTCCAATGCTCAGCTCTCTAGCGTTTCTGGAAGTGGGTAATGTTACTTTTACATAACTTTACATTTACAGGGGAGGAGAGTAAATGAAAATATTGGGCTTTTTAAATTTTTTCCCATGGTTTTATCATAATTTTTATCAGCATTCCAATGCTCAGGTCTCTGGCGTTTCTGGAAGTGGGCAATGTTAGTTTTATATAAATTTACATTTATAGGAGAGGGAAGTAAATTTTTTTCTATAACTTTATCATAATTACTATCGGTCTTCCAAAGCTCAGCTCTCTAGCGTGTCTGGAAGTGGGCAATGTTACTTTTACTTAACTTTACATTTATAGCGGAGGGAAGTAAATTAGAATTTTGGGGTGTTTTAATTTTTTCCTATAGTTTTATCATAGTTCCTATCAGTCTGCCAAAGCTCAACTCTCTAGCCTTTCTGGAAGTGGGCAATGCTACTTTTACATAACTTTGAATGTATAGGGGAGGGGAGTAAATTAAGATTTTGGGGTTTTTTTTCCAGGGTTTGGTCATAAGTTCTATGAGTCTGCCAAATTTCAGCTTTGTAGCATGTCTGGAAGTACAGTAGAATATTGATGGCAATTTCGACGTTTTTTGAAATTTCGTAACTACTTTACTACTTTGTGGAATTACATGAAATTTGGAGGGGTTGTTAAATCCATGGAGATCTACGAATGTGCAAAGTTTGAGATTCGTAGCTCATTCCGTAGTAGAGTTTTAGATAGGTCAAATATCGGCTGAAATGTTTCCAGAAGAGATAGTTACGGCGCGCGAACTTGGCGAGGCACTGCCGTGCCTCAGATCTCACAGCTTTCTTTTTTCCTGAAGCAATCTGGTAATACCAACCTCCTGTCCCTAAGGAAGTCAAGCACGTAACGAAGCAAAACACCCTGTTATCAAGAAAGTATCTTTCTTTCGCTTCTTTTTTAAAGGGAGTATTACAGGTGAACATATTATAAAATTGAGAGTCAGGCTAGGGATTTAAGAAATCAAGCAGTAGATGTAAGAAGGGTAAAGACAAAACAGACATGACTATCAAAAATGACTTACCAGAAGGTCTATTCCGACTCTTATTCGAAATCGCTTCAACCATGCTTTGAAGATTATTCTTTTCAGCTTTCAGCCTGTTTGGATCCTTCTTTTTCACTGAAGCAATCGGGTAATAATAACGTCCCTTCCCTAAGCAAGTCACACACGTAAAGGATCTATTTCGACTTTTACTTACAATAGCTTTAACCATGCCTTGAAGACTATACTAATCTGGTAGTACTAACTTCTCTTCTCTAAAGAATTAACAAAACATCTTCCTTTCGCATCTCTTTCGATAGAAGCATTTCCGGTGGATTTCAGAAGATTAAAGATAAAACAGTCATGACATACCAGAAGGTCGATTCCGATTCTCACATAAAATCGCTTCAACCATGCTTTAAAGATTATATTTCTCACCCTTCTGTTTAAGGTATATTTTTCCCTAAAAAAATCTGATAATACAGATGTCCCATCGCTGAGGAAGACTTGCAAGTATCTAAACAAAAGACAGTCCCGATCGAGAAAGTATCTTCTTTTCGAATCTTTTTCGATGGGAGCATTTGAAAATCGTATACTGTTGGGCGTCGGGAAAGAGTTTTAAGAAAGCAAGCAGTAGATTGAAGGAGAGTAAAAATAATACAAATCACGACTGCCAAAATTTACTTACCAGAAGGTCTATTCCGACTCTCACTCAAAATTGCTTCAACCATCCTTTTAATGTCCGGTCCCTAAGAAAGTCATGTCAATCTAAACAAAACACCGTCGCGATCAAAAAAGTATCTTCCTTGTGCATCTTTTACGATGAAAGGATTTCCGATGATGATATTATAGATTTGGGAGTCGGGTTAGGGTTTTAAGGAAGCCAGCAATAGATTTGAGAAGATTAAAGACAAAACAGTCA
The DNA here is from genome assembly GCA_963576565.1 of Aspidapion aeneum. Lineage (NCBI taxonomy): Eukaryota > Metazoa > Arthropoda > Insecta > Coleoptera > Brentidae > Aspidapion > Aspidapion aeneum. The sequence continues at coordinate 121,404,834 of OY755040.1, forward strand.
TGACTAACAAAAATTACTTACCAGAAAGTCTATTCCGAATCTCAATTAAAATGGCTTTAACCATGCTTCGAAGATGATATTTCTTAGTTTTCTATTTTAGTCTCCTTTTCCCTTAAGCAATCTGGTAATACCAACCTCCCGCCTTTTAGAAAGTCAGGCACGTATCGAAACAAAACACCGTCCCGATCAAGAAATCTCCTTTCGGATATTTTTCGAATGGAGCATTATTATCAAGATATTATAGAGTTGTGAGTCGGGTTATGTTTTTAAGGAAGCAAGCAGTAGATTTGGCAAATTGAAAGACAAAACAGTTATGACTAACGAAAATTACTTACCAGAAGGTCTATTCCGACTCTCACTTAAAATGGCTTCAACCATGCTTTGAAGATTATACTTTTCAGCTTCCTGTTTTAATCTTTCTTTCTCCCTGAAGCAATCTGGTAATACTAACGTCCCATCTCGAAGGAAATCAAGCACGTACCTAAACAAAACACCGTCTCGGTCAAGAAAGTATCTTCCTTTGGCATCTTTTTCGATGGGAGCATTTCCGGTAAAAATATTATAGAGTTGTGAGTCAGGTTGACTGGTTAGAGTTTTTAGGGAGGCTGTGTAAAAGACGCCTCCGACGTTGAGGTCAACGATGGAGGGAAAATTCGACGCCGCGGCGCTGCAGTCCGTCGACATGACGACGCTTCCCGACGCGTTTCGCTTCTGGCTGGAAATTATGGATGAAAACTGCCAGAAAACGATGTGCTTGCGCGCAACGGATAGGGGTCGAAAGGAGGATGCAACGCGTAGACTAAATAAATTTCAGAAAGACTAATAAAAATCCATACGCATGGAATGGGATTGATGCGGTTCGCTCGACGTAGCACGCCCGTAATTTTTTGCTTTGCACTGAACTTTTAATGAACAGTTTGCGGAAATATTTGTTAATCTATGAATGAACCTATAGGGGAAGGAGGGGCAAAATGGGTTATGGGGATAAAACGGGATACCGCAGTTTTAGCTGCTAAAACGGATATTTTATCCCCATGACTAGTTCAACTTTCTGCAATATGATTGTTGCCGGTCGGCTGAGCTTAAGATGGTTTTTGCTTAACATGTGATGTTGTGCGCTGTTTATTGTAAAAATAGCTTGCGAATTTTGTGACGTTAAGTACATTTTTTACAGACTTTACAAAATTTTGTTACTTACGACATGATTGTCTAGTTCTTTTTATTATCTGTGGTTAACAACAAGCGATTAATTGGGTGAACTCTTTTCGCGTAAATAATTACAAGCCGGCAGCGGCGCGCGGGGCAAGGTTTCAATTTCACCCGTTTTTCAGCGATGTATGGGCGCGGAAGCGGGAGGAATGATTGTTTTAGTTGACGTCGGCCATATTCATCGTGCCAAAACGCTCGTTGCCCTTTCTACGTGTTGCAGTAGTAAAAAGCCTTGCCGTTCGCGTGTAATTATTTGTTTTTGTTATCGTTTGTTTATAAAATGGAAATAAATACCGTCGATTACATAATTAACTGTGCAAATTTAAATACGTTGACATATGAACTTTGATTACAAATAATCTCTTTAGGGCTACATAGACCGGACATAAAAATTAACCATAATTTTAGAGCAAGTAATGCCGAGGGTTGTTTCAAAAAAACTTATGATGGAAAATTTAATAAAAAAATTATACGATGCTGAAAACTGGTTGTGCGGTTGTGAAAAAAAATGCTTTGTTGGCTTTATTTGTCTTGTTATGAACAATCCGCGAAGTGATCCTGCGTGGGTGGCAAAGGGAATGTGTGATATCAAGCACTTTAGTGAAAACTTAAAAGGACACAGAGTAAGTGGTATTCATTTAAATAACCACACAGAATTTTCTATGCTAGGCAAGACTGATATTAGGTGCCAATTGAATAGTACCTATAGGCAAAACATTACCGAACATAATGAAAATGTGACAAAAATTAGACATATACTTAGTAGGTTAATAGATCGACTGTTTAAAATTCCGTGGGATTTTTGAGGTTGCTCTACGGGGCCATAAAAAAGAAAGGCGAAGGGACTTCATCTATGAACAAATAAACGAAAAACTACACTAAGTAGCTGCTTGTTTGGAAAATACTAAAATAAAATGATTTCGGTAAGTTTTTTAATCTTATTTTTCATGCAATTTCAATTTCTGCCCCTCCCCCCCCCCATTGGCGTAGCTAGCCTTGCTTTTCAGGGGGGGCTGTGGCCCCGGTCTATCTTGAACAAAAAGCAAACATAGGTTTTAATGAGTCGTGCAAAGTGTGCAATGAATAACAAAAAATACGCGCATTAAATGTTCTAATATTTTAATATAACAAATTTAATAATACATTTACCAACTTATTTGTATATGTATACACAGGAAGTATGTAATTCAGCAATTCTACAAAGAAAGTTTTCTACGTCGCTGACTGAAAGCGTCTAAGTCGACCTCAACATCTTTTTCTATGAATAACAATGACAAACCTGAGTGTCTCTCTTGAGTAATAGTTGTTCTAAGCCAATTAAAAACTCCTCATGGCAGAGAAAGACCTCTCGCAAGTTGCACTTGGAATTGGAAGAATACTCGCAACTTTAAAAAGTTGGTAGAGGTTTGGATAGGTGTTTTCTGCTATATGTTGTTTGATAGAATCATGACCAACAGTTTGATTTAACCGAAAAATACAATTCTTTAAAACGGTCATTTCTGCTCTTAGAGCAGAAGTATTAATATTAAAAATTTCCCGGTATTGCTCGACGAATTTATTCCATTTAACGACGTGGGAAAACTTAATATGAAAATGGTTATGAAATTGTCACCAAAATCGGAAAATTTCCATAAGACACTAAACGCTAACCTCAAAAAAACTAAAAAGATTATTATATTTATTTTAGAAAAACAGTTTAAAAAGGTCTTTTATAACCTTACGACATCTACAACCCGATTTAGGAAACAGAGGGGCAAAGGTCGCTGTCTTTATTAAATGCGAAATTTAACTTACACTTCTATAATATTTTACAAGATATGTATGAAATATTCAATATGCATAATTATGTTTAAATTTAAAAAATATTTTCGGGAAATTGCATAAGTGCAGAAAAGTTACCGATAATTTAAAGAGAAAAAGCCTAATTCCGCAAGACAAGGGCTTTTTCCTGAAATGTAAACATTATCTGAATGATTTTAAATTTTAATGCACCTATTTTATTTGAATATTTGTTCTTTTACTAGTAGTCGGTAGGGGAGGCCTAAAATATCTTAGGGGGGGCCTGAGGGACTTCAGGGGGGCCAGCCCCCCCCCCCCGGGCCCCCTAGCTACGCCAATGCCCCCCCCCCCTATTTATAACGTCACCAGTCGCCACTGAAGAATACTAAATAATACCTTTGTATAAAACAGAAGTTGCATTTATAAGACGATAGTAAGATGTCTTTTGGACTGTAATAAAGTCTATGGTACTAGCAAGCTAGCAGCAATGTAATATCCAACATCGACTGAGATTCTTATCCCCCAGTTTCGCAAAAATGTTAAAGAACAATTTTATGGGGTCATGGTTTAGCATAACTTGAGAATCCACCATTTTATTTAATTTAAAATAAAGTTAGAGTCGGATTCATACAAAACTGTCCCATCTGCGTCATAAATTAAAGTGAGTTTAAAAGTCGTCGACTAAATAAATTAATTTACGGTCTGGTCCTCAGAACAAGGTAGTGGTAGCCGCATACATCGATGTTACAGTCTCTTTGTACTTCAGAGACTCCTTAGACTTTAGAGATCTTGGTTATGCCGTACTGAAAATGTCTAAGGAGACTGTAACATCTATGTATGCGGCTACCACTACCTTGTTGTGAGGACCAGCCCGTAAATTAATTTATTTAGTTTATGACCACACCTCAAAAAATTCCTTTCATATTTAAAAGTCGTCGTTTGCAAAATTTATGTGTAATGCTCCATTAGAGGCAAGATTTCAGAAAATCCACTTTCTATATAAAAGCATTTTATATTACTTTTTGGCAAATGGTCAATGCCCCCTATTTTGACCCCGCTGAATCCGAATATCCCTGTTGCCACCTCGAAATGTTGAGATATTCAAGATGGCGGGCAACATGGCAGAAAAGTTTTAAATTGACACAGGTGTACATTCAAAATATATATTTATATCACTGAAAAATAATATCATATTAGTACTTTTTTAAATAGCTGCAAACACTTCCAAACCCCCCCCCAGACCCCTAAAATCTGAAAGTTTGAGGTTTTTACAAATTTTCTTAAAAACTAAAATTTTGTTTTTAACAAGGTATAATTCAATAAGGTCAGACTGATAACAAACTCTCCAACAGCGTCCGTTAGTTGAAGTAATTTTAAAAAAGTTGAAAAAATACGTTTGTGGCACCTAATATCAGTCTTGCCTAGCAGTCTTGTGTCTTTTTAACTTTTCACTAAAGTGCTTGATGTCACACATTCCCTTTGTCACCCACGCAGGATCACTTTGTGGATTGTTCATAACAAGACAAATAAAGCAAAAAAAAGCATTTCTTTTTTCACAACCGTACAATCAGTGTTCAGCATCGTATAATTTTTTATTAAATTTTTTTAAAGTTTTTTTGGAACACCCCTCGGCATTAATTGCACTAAAATTTTGGTTAATCTTTAGGTCCGGTCTATGTGGCCCTAAATATTTTATTTGTAATCGGTGTTCATATGTCAACGAATTTAAATTTACACAGTTTATTATGTCATCGACGGTATTTATTTCCAATTTTATAAACAAACGATAACAAAAACAAGCAGTGACACGCGATCAAAACAAACTCATACTTCGTCTTTACTAAGGATAGAGCTGGCTTCGTAGCAAGGGCAACGGACGTTTTCGGACGATGATGATGGCCGACTACAACTAAAACAAACGTTCCTCCCGCCGCCACTAGAGAACATCCACCCATACCCCGCTAAAAAACGGGTGAAATTGAAACCTTGCCTCGCGTGACGCTGCCGACTTGTTATTATTTACGCTAAAAAAGTTCAATTAATCGCTTGCTGTTAACCACAGATAATAAAAAAAAACTAGACAATAATGTCTTAAGGAAAGATTTAACTTTTTTTTAAGTAAATCAATTAAAAATACTGTTTGTTGTCTAGTTTTGGGAGGGCACTGCCCCGTTGCCCTCCCTGTAGGAGCCGCCACTGGTTGCACCTCTATATGTGTCTTATACTTAAAGGCAGAGCTCCCTCTTAACTGTTATAACATGTTTTATGTTTAATATGCAAGAGTATATCATACTATAAACGAGGATTTATAACATAAACTATATACGACCATCATTATAAATAGGATATCAGGTATGCCAATAGGGATAACGACACATTTATCACGAGGTTTATGGGCTTCGCACTTTTTAACAACTGCAGAACGGCAAAAGGAAGGTGCGTGTCACGCTAGAGGCTAAACGGCTAAACCGATTTTGACAAAAAAGGTGTCGTTGAATTGCTACTGATCCCAAAGGTGCTATAGGCTATATTTTGTTAAACAGGGCTCAACATCTTCAGACGCCATTTTGTAGTGCCTTAAAGGCATACAAATTATCTAAATTTCGATTTTATTGAAATTCCTTTGATTACCCATTGTAAAAGTCCTTTAATTTGCTGTAGTTACTTTGTAGTCCTCCCTGCTCCCACCCATCTTATCGCGTCCTGTCATTCCCCCCACCCTATTCAAAAACTATATTCGCATAATTTTATCAAATATAGAGCGATTTCAAAAGTTCTTTCTGCATAGGCTTTCAGATTTTTTTCCAACAACATTTTGCTATAGTTCAACCCCCCCCCCCCCCCCCCCCGCCTCTCCCTGTCTCCTCCCCGCCATCCTTATTAGTAATAGTTATAGCTATAACTTTCACAAATATAAAGCGATTTCAAAAGTTATTTCTGCACACGCTTTAAGACTTTTTTTTAAACATCATTTTTCGAGTTTCCACCTCCATCTCTTTTCGCCACCCACCTTATATTAGTAATAGTTATAGCTATACCTCTCACAAATATAGAGCGACTTCAAAAATTCTTCATGCACACGCTTTAAGCTTTTTTCCGACATCATTTTATTAGTTTCCTCCTTCCTCTCTCCTCCCCCACCTTCATTCAATGGAAGGTAAAACTGTTCGCGTCCCTAGAAAATCTACACGTACTTTTTGGGTAAAGCTAAATTAATATTAAATCCATAATGCTTTTTATAAGGCTGAAGAAGAATTAAACCTAAAAGTTGGAAATAAAAAAAATAATAATAACAAAAACACCCAACTACTAAATTTACTTGTAACCACTAGTCGCAGTTGGGTACAAAATTACCCAGAACCTGATTAATGAAAATACAAAACTGTATAACTTTGCTCAACATATGAAGTTGTGCGCTGTTCACTGTAAAAACAGCTTGCGCATTTTGACACGGTAAGTACATTGTTTACAGACCCTTCAAAATTTTGTTACATTGCACATTTGAGGAGCAACTGACCAAAATGCATTAAATCCAAAATATGTTGTTTTGAGAAAAAAAAAGCAAAGTAGAACAAAAATTAAGATGTTGATGTTAATGTTTGCCTATGGCTATTCTGCATGGATTTAATGCGCTTTGATTAAATTGGGTTGTTTTTATTATAGATTGACAAAAAAGCAAAATATTTTTATATTTAGCCCGAAAATCACAAACAGCGGATTTAATGCATTTTGGTCAGTTGCTCCTCATTTAGTGGGTTTATTTATTATTCATAATTAAACGCGTTGCCCGTAAAATTAGCCCTTGAATGTGTATGATTTAAATAAGAAATAAGCCTATAAATTTAAGTATCCCATTTTGCATCCCTTTCCCCTAGTAGGCAAAAAAAAGCAATTCCTTTTTTTAAATTGTCTTGCACAAATGTTTTCTTTTCTTTTTCTCTATAACGTGCAGTTTCTACTTTCTGTAAAGCTAATAACCGCAAAGGCTAGATAACTGTGCATTTTCCAATTTTAACCGATGTTAACTTGGATAAGTAACACCTGAATCAACAGGAAAAAACCAACGGAGCGAATATTAAGGTTTGTGTCGCATTGGAAATGTCCATTTTCGTTATTTCCGTCTTCGGCATTATATTGCATTAAATAGTTTATTCTTTTATTTGATCGAAAATTGAATAGGAAATAATGAAACTGAATTAACTTGAATCCACTCTTAGAGACGCTTATCACTGGAACAAATTGGGATTTGAATATAAATGGTATTTTTGCCATTTATAAGTTTTTAAAAATGTTTTATTAAATATTGTTTTCGACATCAACAAGCAGGGCTAAGAATATGTAAAATGTATGGCAACACCAGCGACTTGTTTTTGGGCATATATTCAGGATCGGTGTATTTTAATAAAAGTTGTATTCGGCTAATACAACAGATGTCCTTTGAGCCACTAACATCACAATAATTTATATTTTGTAACTGAAAACAACTTTAATAAACTATTTTTAATTTTTTAAAAACACACTGTCTAATTTTAATTTATAACGGTTTTTTAAGTCGACGCATCTCTGGTTTGCGCTTGTGTTTTTTTCTCTTTGTCTAGAGCGTTTAAAGCGCAGTCTTTCTCTTTCTCTTTCTTTATGGAGTGCTTTAGGCTTAGAGGTCAAACCAATCAACGGCAAGCTTTGAGTGCGTATGAAGCAGGGTTATTTTCGCTGAGTTAAGAGAATCGTTAGAAAGCATTCTTTAGTTGATTTTTGAATGCTTCACTTAGTTTAATTTAAGAGGGGATTCCCTACCCTAAAATTCGCTTAATGACATTTTTCGAATGTTAAGTCAGGTTGTGTTTTTTTTCGCATCAATATGGCCCCACCATACTGCAACTCGGTGATTTTGTCGATAAACTGTATAGTTTTTGAAAAATGAATTTTCAAAGTTTGGTCATTTTGGTCTAATGGGATTCCCAACCCGAAAATTCACCAAAATAAATAACGTTTTTTAGAATTTTAACTTTGAGTGTGGTTTATGATACTGCAACTCGGTGCTTTTGTTACTAAACTGTATGGTGTTTAAAATATGAATTTTTTAAGTTTGGCCAATTCGTTCTTATCCCTCCCTTAAGCGGTATAGCTTTGCGGGCGTCGTCTTTGCATAAAAATAAGGCTAAAAGTTCCGATTCATACTAATACAGGTCCGAAAATGATGCCGCTTACTTTTGAATCACCCTCTATATTTCAGGCGCCGATCTATGGGAGGGGAAGAAGGGGAAATTTACCACCTCAAATCTCAAAACTATATACACAGAATATACCTCCTGGTCACTATGTAAAATGTAATATTTATTATGATATTTCTCCCTTCTCCCCAAATAAAGTTCCTAGATCCGCCACTGTATATTTTCAGAAAACGAGCTAATATGAAAGTGGAATCAAACTGCAAAAAAGCTGAAACAATATGAACGATTGCTATGTAAATAGAATAAAGCTAAATAAAGCTACGTTTTTACCCCTATTTGGTCAATACGAAAGGACAAAAAGGGTGCGGTTCGACGCATTGGACAAAACCCTTTGTGTGATCATTGTGGCACTTAATTAGACCTGTCAATTATAGTTGAACCGAAAGCGACAAGTGAGCTGTTACATAGCTACCTATTAATTAATAATTAATTAATCAACAATTATAGTTGTATTATCGATTCTGTATTGTAGGTATTTTTGTCGCTATTTTGAATAAAAGATGGCCGAAACAAATATTTTTGAAAAAATCGTTTAACTTTCTTATTTTTATTATTTATATATTTATTTCTAACATTCTAAAAAATTGTGACCAGAAAACTATTTCCCCCTCTTCACCAATTGGATCCATTCCACAAAATTCAATGAGATCCATTCTTGGTTGTGCATTGGGCTCTGGACTTGAAAGGATTTTCACATGTCTTTATGATCCACGAATTTGAGCTTCGTACTCTCATTCGTTTGGTCCAAAAATGGAATGAAGTAATTCCTGTGATAGTATTCAGCAGTTGCAGCAGGAAAGTGTCCTCTTTGGGATTGTCTTTCCCCTACTCATCCTTTACTATTGGTATTAGTACTCTCGTTGGCCAATTTTGCCCCCAAATCTGCTCAAATCAAAAATTCAAACGAGATATCTCAAACAAAAAAATAATAATAAATTATTAGACCGATTGTGACATATGGCTGCGAATCATGGACACTTACAATAGCAAATGTAGAAAAATTAAAAATAAATGCAAACAGAGAATGGTTCTTGGCCGGTACGGATAAATTAGAATAGCTATTAGATGGCGCAAAACATCTTGCTATTCTTCAAACGTATGTCGAGTAGACGCGGCGAGAGTTGATGCCACGCACGTCATCAATTTTATCTTGGCATTGATATAATACTTGCGGTCGGATAGTGCCGTGTGGAATAAATTACACATAATAATTTATTAAACTAATTCCCAATATAAAACACTACGCCTATGGATCTCCGAAACAGCCAATCACAAGCTAGAGGCGGCCAGTAGATCCCCGTCAGCCGTGACGTGGTGGCTTCAACTCTCGCCGCGCGAACTCTAACAGGCGGCCCTTATGACAGTGGTACTTGTTGAATCAAGTGCTTAAACGTTCCAAACTAGCAATTTGTGCAACACTTTAATGACTGATCAAAGTATTAAAAGTTACTATATGTTAATAAATTCACACGATCTCGAAAGGGAATTTGACGGTTCTTGGAGGAAGAATATGCTATAAACGTTTTTCTCATACCTTTTCAATTTTCTTCTTGAAACTTTACATTTTCACTTCTTAATATACAGTGGGGGGGGGGGGGTTCGGTTCGGTTCGGTTCGGTTCGGCTCGGTTCGGTTCGGTTCGGTTCGGTTCGGTTCGGTTCGGTTCGGTTCGGTTCCGTTCGGTTCGGTTCGGTTCGGTTCGGTTCGGTTCGGTTCGGTTCGGTTCGGTTCGGTTCGGTTCGGTTCGGTTCGGTTCGGTTCGGTTCGGTTCGGTTCATTCGATAGGGGGGGGGGCGAGGCCTTTTTGGGGGGGGGGGCGAAGCCTCATGATGTCGAATTTTAAGCTATTTTTTGTGTTTATTTCTGAAATATGTCGAAAATATGTAAAAAAATCTAAGCCCCCCCCCCCCCCTGGGTGCGCCCATGTAATATATAAATGATTTTTGCTGTTTATTAACTATTAAACTTTTGTATTCAACTATTCATACTCTTTAAACTTTTAGGTTTTATAAACCTTTTGTATGTTTTTATGTATCAACATTTTAAACGTTGATTGAATACGTGAAGCTATTGAATCAACTGTTTAATTTATTGGGATGTTATATTGATTAAAAATGCCGATTTAAGGGCAACAAATGGTTTGTATTTGATGTTAAAAAAACCAGAAAAAGATAAAACAATATTTCAAAACACTGGAAACAGTAGTAAAATCAAAAGCTTTAAAGTTAAAATAAACATAAAATAAAAGACTAAAATAATTATAAATAATAAAGGTAATAGCTTTATACAAAGGAAAAATAATTGATAAATTTCCCCAGTTGAAAAAAAACACCCCCTACATCAAAAGAAGTCAACCGAACCAAGCCCAACTAAAGAATGTTTTCTCTAACGATTTTGTAAAATGAGCCAAAGCCACCCTGCTTTCTAGGCATTCTTGGCTTGCCGCTGATTGGTCTGAAACCTAAGCTTTTTCGCTTTGGCGAGAAAGACAAAGAGAAAAAACACCAGCGTAATCCAAAGATGCGTGGACTTAGAATATCGATAGAAATTAAAATTGTGCAGTGTTTTTAAAAATTGAAAATAAGTTAGCAAATTTGATTCCAGTTATAAATATAAATTATTGTGATGGTAGTGGCTCAAAGGACATATTAGCCGGATACAACTTTTATTAAAATACAGCGAACCTGAAAATATGCCAAAAAACCAGCCTCTGGTGTTGCCATAAATTTTACTTCTTCTGAAGCTAGTCTTGCATGTAATCAATGCGTGTTGATGTCAAAAACAATATGTAATTAAAAATATTTAAAAACTTATAAATGGCAAAAATAGATAGATAGAAGATTAGCTTGGTTGGGTATGTACCAAAGAACGTATAATTACGGATCACCTAACAGGTGATCCGTGGTATAATACAAGAATATAAAAAAATAAGGAACTAGAGACCTGCAAGAAGAGGGAAACCCTGAAAAACATGAATAGACGATGACGAAGATGACATCAAGAGTTTGGGAATAAGAAGGTGTCAAAGAATAGTACTAGAGAGGGCAGAAGTACCTACCATACCCAAAGTAAATGGTACGTAGCTATTTAATTTTGTGAGGATTTTGACTTTTAAATAATTTTCTTTGAAAAGCGAAAAACGAAAACCTGGGGATATTCCGTCTGCAAATACAGGTTAATTAAAACTAAAATAAAGATAAAACCGCATCCCGACTTTACCTTTATTATATTTTCTTCGTTTTATACATTGGCGGGTACAAACAAGGGACGGGGAAAATAAGCATTCAAACTTTCTGGGAAAATATGAGGCTACAAATATTTTATTTGTAAAGGCCCATTTACGCTCCTGGGATAATAATAAAGCTAATTTTGTAAATCATTAGAGGGCGCGCCAAACCATGAAGCTTTCTTTTAGGGACTGAGGCAAAAAAAAATAATAAGTTTTGAACATGATCTATTTATGGATATATAGAAATTCTCCAAATCAAATTTTTATAATATTTTAATTTTCCAAAAATTTTCAAAAATATTTCATAGTAGGTAGTAAAAATATTTTTGGATTGTCAAAATTTTTAATTTTTTAAATATTTAAAAATTCTTGAGTTCAAAGAATAATAAAAAGTTATGAACAAATTCTTTTTTTTCATATAAAATTTTTACAAATTTTAAAAAATTCTTGAGTGCAAAAAATAATAAAAAGTTTTGAACAAAATTTTTTTAGATTTTCAAATTTTAAAAATTGGCAAAATTTTTTAAGTTCGGAAAATAAAAAAAGAATTTAAACAAAATTTATCTAAGAACATCAACATTTTATAAATTTAAAAATTAAAAAAAAAATCAAAATTTACGTATAGGTATAAAAGTTGTCATAATTGGACATTTTTAAAAGTTTTCAATTTGTTTTATATAACTGTATTTATGGATATATATTTTTTTAAATTACAAATTTTTAAAATTTTTGAAAAACTGTTGAATTCAAAAAATAATAAATAGTTTTGGACAAAAATTATCTATGAATATAAATATTTTTTAAATTTTAAAATTTTCAAAATTCTTGAGTTTAAAAAACAATAAATAAAAAATAGTTAATGTCAAAGTTTTTACAAATTTAAAAATTAATATCATAAAAAGTTTTTAACAAACCTTATTTATGGATATAAAAATTTCAAAAAGTTTTAAATTTAAAATTTATATAAATTTTAAATTAAAAAAAAATTGAATTGAAAAATTAATAAAAAGTTTTAAAGAAAATTGTTTTATGAACTGTTAAAATTTTTAAAACAAAGTTTTCCAATTTTTTAAAGTTTGTAAATATGCGGCTAAACCGATTTGGATGAAAAAGGTGTCGTTGCAATGCTACTGATCCCGAAGGCTATATTTTTTTAAACAGGAGTCAACATGGCGGTCGTCAGACACCTTTTTGTCACCTGATGTCGGCTTTAGGGCAAAAAAATTACCTAAATTTTCGGCGATTTTAATGAAATGCTTTTGATAACCCATTGCAAATGTCCTCTAATTTGCTCGCATTACTTTGTAGTCCTCCCTGCTCCCACCGAACCCACATCTTGTCATTCCGTCCCACCCTTTTAAAAAAATCATATTCGCACAATTTTATTAAATATAGCGCGATTTCAAAAATTCTTTCTGCACACGCTTTAAGACTTTTTTCCAACACTATTTAACTTGTGTAAAACCACCAGAAACAACTACTCCGAGGGAAAATACCCCTACCGGCATTGAATTATACTGATGGTTTGAGGCTTTCGTTGGGAACTTGTTAAAACTGTTTGGTTTTCACTTTCTCCAAAGTCGATCACGAGGATACGAATGATCCCCGTTTGGAACACGTCCTGATAGTCAGGAACACGTGTTCCATGCCATGCTCTACACGGAGCTATCGCCTACATTCACCTGAGGATGGCCCAAAAGGTCGAAACCGGTCCGGTCGTGGATTGGCATGGAACACGTGTTCCTGACTATCAGGACGTGTTCCAGACGGGGATCATTCGTATCCTCGTGATCGACGTTGGAGAAAGTGAAAACCAAACAGTTTTAACTATTTAACTTGTTTCCCCCTCCCTTCCCGCTCTCCTCCTTACCCTCCTGATTAGTAATAGTTGTACCTACAACTTTCATAAATAAAGAGCGATTTCAAAAATTCCTTCTGCACACGCTTTAAGATTTTTTTCAACACCATTTTACTAGTTGCCTCCTCCCTCTCTCGTCCCCCACCATCACTCAATGGAAGGTAACACTGTTCGCCTGCGTAGAAAATCTACACTTACTTTTTGGGTAACGCTAAATGAATGGTAAATGCATAGTGCTTTTTAGAAGGCTGAATAAGGATTAAACCTAAAAGTTGGAAATAAAAAAAATAATAAATAAAAAAAACACCCAACTGTTAAATCTACTTATAACTACAAGTCGCAGTTGGGTAAAAAATTACCCAATAACGTGATTCGTGAAAATACAAAACTGTATAATTTCGTAAGTGCGCTTTGGGCATCAAAACTAAAAGTTGAAGCATGTCTTACATTATAGGTATATCTATCAATTTTGTACCCAAGTGCGACAAGTAAATTTAGCAGTTAAGTGTTTTTTTTATTAAAAATTTTTTTTATTAAAAATTCTCACAACAATTTCATAATTTCATTAAATTTGATCACAAAATGCCGTAATTTTCTCTTGATTGCGTAGATAATACAAAGTGTACTTAGCGCCGCACAATGGGTTAAATGAGAGGACTAGCGCGACACTGAATTTTCAGTCAGTTTTAACCCACTTCTAAACATCGGATCAACTTCAAATTTGGTATACACTTAGAGTTCCGATGACAATACAATATAATGATATTATGAAGTTTACAGCTCCCCCCCCCCTTTGGTAAGGCTGGAGGGGGCTACTATCTCAGTATGTCGGATATCGTTCAAAATTGGTATGCAGGGACTTTTGGGGATGGGGGGGGGGGGTTTTAATTAGATTTTTAAAATTGTGAAAGTAACGCCCCCCTCCTCCTTGGAAAATCTGGTAAGACAATTTTGACCAACTTGTACATATCCGGTCAACATCAAATTTGTTGTGGACTTATAGTTATTATAAGTTAGAGTGCCAATACAATATTATAGAGCTTTGAAGTTGGCAACCACTTACCCCTTTGAATAGGGTGGAAGGGGACCATCTAAGTATGTCCGATTTCGTTCAAAATTGGTATATAGGGATCACGAATTTTTAATTACATTTTTAAAATTGTGAAATTGACGCCGCCCTTTTCCCTCTTGTAAGTCAATTTTGACCAACTTGTACATATCCGATCAACATCAAATTTGGTGTGGACTTATAGTTACAGCGACAATACAATATTATAAAGCTCTAAAGTTGGAAACTCCCCACCTTTAAGGATGGTGGAGGGCTTTTCGGGGTTTAGGATCACGCACCATCTTTTTCCTTTTTTAATAAGCATTCGAACAAGTTGCCACAAGTTGGGTCTACCAGTTGCAAAAGAGGTTGGATGTTACTAACTAAGTTTTTTAATTAAACTATAAATTTTACTTAAAAGGATATTTTTTATTGTCTAAAAATGGTTAAAGTAACGGTTAGCTTTTTTTATATCTGACCGGTTTTTGATAAGCTTTCGAACATGGTCCCACAAGTAGAGTTATATCATATGAAAAAAAAAAAGTTTTATGCGAGTAGACCCCTTTGGGGGGTCTATACAAAAAAATTTTAAACAAAAATATTGCTCGTTATCAATCTCAGTCGAAGTACTTTTGGATTTTTTAGAATAATCTAAATTTAATCCGCTGTCGAATTTATTCCATTTGGCTGTTGCACTTGTATAAAGACCATGTACATGGCAGTGTTTAGGGCTACCCCTAAAAAAAGGGGGCAGCTAGGGGCAGCAATTTTTTGTTTTTTGAGTAAAATAGATCTTTCTCTCTAATATTCCGGTGGAGATTTTACTAAGCCTTCCTAAGCTTGTTTCTGCAGGATTTACAAATAAAAATTGAGACGAAAATAAACTTACTATATTTCAAAAATTTTAAACCATAAAAAGGGTTTTGGAATTAGGAAATTACTAGTAGTTTTTAAAAGTGCAGTTACTGGTTATGCCCACTTTATACCCATGTACCCAAAAAGTGCTGTTTGTTTTGCCATTTTTTTATTAAAAAATACTGTAAAAGTACATTAATTTTTTTCCCAAAATATTTTTCAACTTTAGGGCTCTGTTACAGAAAAATACATTAGGACTTTTTTTTTCAAATGCATTTTTTTTATTAACTGGACTATCTACAGTACATTTGGGTGGGCTTGGTTATCATAATTTAAAAAACATATACAGGGCTAATGTCGTGCTAGCTCCGCCATATAACCCATTGTGCGCCGGTACACACACGCGTTTTTCTGCAGCGCGGTGACGCAGCGTTACCGCGTTTTTCTGAAGAATGCACGCAAGACGAACGCAGGTTTGCCGCTCAACTGTGTGAGTCGCACCGCACCATTGATTTCATAGTATAGTTTTTGCAAAGTCACCTGAAATGCTCCTAATACGGGGTTCTATCGATTTCATGAAATTTTGCTTCAATCTGCCCTTCAAAAGTTATTCAAATTCATATAAAATCTTCCTGGTATAATTTCAACCCTACCGACAGAGAAAAGGCGCGCTCTTTGCGGGCCGAGCACAAAGTATTTGTTTTCTGACCGACCCAGCACAGGTGGATAGACGGCACCTGATTAAATAACCACCTGAGAAAATAAATCAGTGTTGTTTCTGTAGGTATAGGAATAGAAAGTTTTATTATCTATTTTTATTTCTTTAGTTTACGCCATAATTAAATGAAATAATTTTCATGAGTATATCTACCGCCGCCCATGTCACTTTCTTTAAAGGATATGCCGATGGTCGGCTTTAACCTTTGTTCCAACCAACTGACTTTGCAAAAACTATATCACGGACCGCAATTGCGGTAACGCTGCGACACCGCGCTGCAGAAAAACGCGTGTGTGTACCGGCGCTTATAGTTTAGATTTAACGCCGGTACACACACGCGTTTTACTGCAGCGCGGTGACGCCGCGGTGCCGCAGCGTTACCGCAAATGCGTTATGGTGTGCCGGTACACACACGCGTTTTTCTCCAGCGCGATGTCGCAGCGGTACCGCGCTGCAGAAAATCGCGAATATGTACCGGCACCAATTACGGTAACGCTGCGGCAATGCGGCGTCACCGCGCTGCAGAAAAACGCGTGTGTATCGGCGCTTAATTATATAGAAAAATAGAAATAGAATCCACACCTAAAACTGTTTGGTTTTCACTATCTCCAACGTCGATCACAGGGATACTAGTGATCCCAGTTTGGAACACGTCCTGATAGTCAAGAACAAGTGATCCATGCCAATCCACGACCGGACCGGTTTCGACCTTTTGGGCCATCCTCAGGTGAATGTAGGCGATAGCTCCGTGTAGAGCATAAGTTTTGTGAAACCAACAGAAACAACTACTCCGAGGGAAAATACCCCTACCGGCATTGAATTATACTGCTGGCTTGATACTTTCGTTGGGAACTTGTTAAAACTGTTTGGTTTTCACTATCTCCAACGTCGATCACAGGGATACGAGGGATCCCCGTCTGGAACACGTCCTGATAGTCAGGAACAAGTGATCCCACACCTGTTTATAATAAATAACCCCTTTTTCAAAGAAATAAAAAAACTTGATAAGCCACTGCGTTGCGTTACCTCATGCCTCGTTTAATATAGAATAAAATTAGCATAACCTGGTATATAGGTACCCTGATTGCAATTCTGGTTTGATAGCGTTTATGGCTTGAATCTCGATTCGAAAACCAAAAAAATAAACTAAACGTAATGTTGATATAAAGTCCGGACTTTTTGCTCTTTGCTGGACAGTAGAATAAAAAGTTAGTGCAGACGATATACTTGTGGGGTATAAGTTGCGGTGGCTTTTCTTTAGTTTGGCTGTGATTGGTATTTTTAAGGTAATAATAATAGAAAATACGTTTTTTAAAACAAATATAATATGGAGCAAAACCTTAGATTAAAGTTCTACAGGGTCAATACAGTTTTTGCCCTCGAATTTTTTTGCGGTACGCCGATGATAGATTTTACACTACAAAATATTTTTTTTGCTTTTTATTGCATAAAGTTGTTATTTTTTATGATTGAAATGACCCTCTTTATACAAGACGTATCTAACATAAGGAAATGCGCAAATTTTAAAAATTCTGGTAATAAAAAAATATAGAAAAGGACTTTGACGCAAGTTTTTTAAATCGAATAAAAATAAAATAATTCTATAAAATAAATTAGTATCTACCTATCTTAAAACTAAAAGTAATAGATATAATTTAGTTTTAGAGCTACAAACAGATTTTGAAAAGTGTGTCATAACTGCTTTATTTATTAAAATGTATTTTTGTCGTTAATTTTGTTTTCAATTTTTTTTATAAAGAATTAAATTTTATCTGCCACTTTTAGTTTTTGAGATAGGTATAACCGTGGGGGGGCTCGGTATTTCCTTTCTACTAGGAAATACCGGGAAGTTCTTGGGAAATACTAGCAAATACCATTGAAATTTGAGGAAGTACAGTGAAACCTCCCATAAGCGGACACTCACGGTTCCGTCGATTTTGTCCGCTTATTGGAGGTGTCCGCTTATGAGAGGGAATTGCGAAATTTCAATATATTATATTTATTAACAATTTCCGCTACTTGTGTTTTTCCGATATTAAATTTTTCAGCGATCTTTCATGCTGATAGATGTTCCTTCTCCGAAACGTTAACAACTTCAATTTTTTCACGTAAACTAAGAAGTTTTTTACTAGGCACTATATCAAAAAGATCTATTACTACCCAATTGAACAATAAAAATAAAACACAGCAGTTCCGCCCCAGCCGAATAAAATATGTTGTAAATACGACAGAAGTATTTAGTCTCCGCATTAAAACGGAAAGAGGTAATTTCCAGGCTGCAAAGTGCGTTGTGGCCAACATACTACATAATATTTATGCCCCTGTTGTGCAGCGCTCCGTCCGATTGTCAGAGGTTCGCGTCCGGTTAAGGTAGCTTTTAAATTTTTTTTATCAAAAAAAGTTGTCCGCGTCCGGTTATTAGAGTGTCTGGTTATAGGAGTCAATTTTACATGTTAAGAAATAGGGAAAAGCGTGGTTCCAAAAAATTTGTCCGCCTAAAGGGAGTGTCCGCTTAATAGAGGTGTCCGCAACGAGAGGTTTCACATTGCTGGGAAATACCAGGAAATACCGTAGGTACTATACCGTAGGTATTTCCGTTTGGTGTACAAAAATCGACGATCGAGCCATCCCTCGGGTATAACAAGAAGTTGAGGTATAACAAGAAAATTTTTCTTGATTTTTAAAATCAGCATAAAATTTCACTCTTAATATTTTATTTCTAACATTTTTTTATTGTTTTTTATAAGTACCTATATAATTTTTTTAATAAAAAATAAACAAATTAAAATATAAAACATAAACAAACAAAAAAGTTTCACGGGCAAGTCCTCAGAGGCAAAGGGAGCTCGGGGACAAATTGTTACCTTGTGAACTTCCTTCAAATTTTAAAAAAATCCAGGGCTCAGGATGTTTATTGGGAGCAGATTATATCTGTCTCCGTCGCAACGTCAAAATTAGCCTCAAAACCGACGAGTCGTTAAATACCGAGATGAATTCCATCAAAGGAGCATGCGCCAAAATTAACGTCAAAATGTCTAATTTAAATTATTGGCGCGAATACCGGGATTGGCCCGAGATCGAAGAGCTTAACGTATAATAAAAAATTCAAGGTATAAAATAATGGTCAATTCTAATTTTTAGGTATGATTTTATGTAGGTACCGGGTGGTTTTTTATAACCGGAGCACTCAGCAACTTTATCATTGAAAATAAAGGGCTATAATAAATTGTAGATTTTTTTTGGTTAATTATGATGATGATGAACTTTAAAAGCCAACATAATTTTTTTCTATACAGGGTGTTCCAAATTCGATGTTTTTGGGGAGTTTCGGGTATTTCTAGAGGGGCTAAAAAAACCTGATCAACCTTTGCGACACTCATATTTCAAAAGAAGCTTAAAGGTGAAAATCGCATTTTGATATAGCAAGCCATTTTTAAACTACGGGGTGTTTTTAAAAAGTCTGCATTTTGGGAAGGGGTCTATAAACTGTTTATTTATTAATATTTTTATTTCTGTGAAAACATTCTTTAGACACTTTTTTAAGAGGAATTCAACTGTTAAATTAAATTTCATTTGTCACGTTTAGTTTTTGAGATATCACATAAAATTAATTTTTCTTTATGGGATTAGTGGGATTTCTTTATATTTTTGTTTTTTTTTTATTTTTACCACATATTTAAGTTTGCTTAATATTAAAAAATAATAAAGAATTGATTAAAAAATAAAAATAAAGAAAACAATAAAAAAAAATTAAAAATTAAAATATTGAGTGTGATAAATCATTTTAAAGGAAATTTTAGAGAGAGTTTTAGAGTTATTCTGTAAGAAAAATAACAACTTTATGCAATATTTTAAAAACCAAAAGAGATAAATAAAAACCGTTGACATCTGTCAATTCTTCAAGAAAAGATCTATAAGAAAGCTATTTATACAAAAGCAAAATGCAGACAAAAACACTCCGTAGCTTAAAAACGGCTTGCTATATCTAAATGTAGTTTTCACCTTTAGGCTTCTCTTAAAATTTGAGCGTCGCAAAGGGGGCTCAGTTTTTTTCTTTCTCCCCTAGAAATACCCGACACCACAAAAAAAGAACGAATTTGGGACACCCTGTACAGGGTGTGACAATAAAGTCGATTTTTTGAGAGGGAACACCCTGTATATTTTTGCATTTTAAGATTCGTCTTTTCTTTTTGATTTCAAACATATACAATATCTATGTGCTGCGATTAATATTTTTTGAGGTATATGCAGTATTTCTTCTATATGCATTTCACGTTTATTTTGTTTTGACATGGGAGTATTGACAAATTTAAATGCGCTAAATCTTTTAAAAAAATGTTTATCGTAGCATAGACATACAGTAGAACCCCGATGACAGTGTTTATTCAAATTAAATTGGGCACTAAATAATTTGTCACACAACTTGCACGTCACCGGCATTTTCACAGAACAAAAACGACGAATTTTCATCAAAAAGAACTGGGAACTTGGGAATTATTAAAGTTTTGCTGTATAAAACCATACTGAAATATCTCTCAGTTGATTGGTTGGCAGAAGTGACAGATCAACGCTTGCGCACGTCTTGGAATTCATCTCGGTATTTAACGACTCGTCAAAACCGACGCAACCCTGACCAAAGCCATATACGTAAATATTACGTATATGGCCAAAGCTGCAAATTGACAGCTGGTGCCTCCTCAGTAAACACCATATTTCATGTTTCTTTTTCAGATACCAATATCATAATTTCATTTCCTTCCATTTTATGGTTATGCTCGGGCTGAATGAGGCCTAATTAGGCCAAAACACGTCCTCGAGCTACCTTTACCTCTGAGGACTTGCCCATGAAACTTTTTCGTTAATATAAATTATCATAGTAAATAGGTGATTACATAAAGAAATACTAATTTTATGTAATATTTTAGAAATTAAAAGCCTTAAAAGTTAAGTTTTATAAAAGAAATCTATAAAAAGTCATTATTTGACACTACTATTAGGGACTGTATTTAGGGAATAGACGTGCCTGCTGGCGCCAATTTTTCATTTTGACTCTAAAAACTTGTTTCAGATGTGGTTTAGAGCCGGATTATCCGGCTTAACGGCGGCAGTCCTGTTCGTCCTGGCATCAGCTCAATCAAGCGAAACGGAAAAACCATCGCCAAGCGTAAAACCACCCCTTCAGTCGCCCTGTCCGGAAGTTTTCCGCCTCGATAGCCAGCAGGATGGATTCTGGAACGGCAGTCTGCTCCTTAATTCGCCTCATGTCCTCAAGGGAATTTTCATTAAGCTCTACTTTGATCAAGACGTGGACGAACTCACCGTTCTGGTAAGCCAGATCGGTTTATTTTATTTTATCTATTTTATTAAGAAAATATATCTATATATATATATTATATATTTATCGGTTTCACAACGTTCTACGTCTTCCGATACCCAATCTCCACTCGTTTCTGTTTGCCCATAATTCATCATCTAGACCTCTATAAACTTAGCATTACCACTTAAGAATTGGATATTCGCAATATATGCATTAATTGTCGTGAATTTGTCGTAAATTTGTCGTGAAAGAAAAAATTTGTCGCGCCACCCGTTTTCCTGAAAAGGGTATGTAATGCTAAGTTGAGTCTCAACTTAGCATTACCACCCCAGAAAAAATTAAAATTTTTAAAAACCAATCTATGGAATAATTGTCGTAAATTTGTCGTGGCAGAAAAAAATTTGTCGCGCCACCCGTTTTCCTGAAAAGGGTATGTAATGCTAAGTTGAGTCTCAACTTAGCACTACCACCCCAGAAAAAATTAACATTTTCAAAAACTAATAAATGCATTAATTGTCGTGAATTTGTCGTAAATTTGTCGTAAAAGAAAAACAATTGACGCGTCATCCGTTTTTCCGAAAACGGGCAGTGAGCAATTTTGAGATTTCCCACCTAAATCTTAGTGATCTTTAAGCTTTTTTACAATACGAAGATGTAGTATATTTAACCTTGTCGCGCAATTGTAAATTTTTGGTGAAACAATCATTATATTACGTTCCGCTTTTACTTTTCAATATAACCTTTTGTGGTGTTTGTGTAAATATTCATTGATCGCCAGGATTTTGCGTTGTTTTAGAAATTATGAAAAAAAGTGAACTTCTCACGAAACATTTATATGGAATAATTGTCGTAAATTTGTCGTTAAATTTGTCGTGAAAGAAAAAAAATTGTCGCGCCACCCGTTTTCCTGAAAAAGGTATGTAATGCTAAGTTGAGTTTCAACTTAGCACTACCACCCCAGAAAAAATAAAAATTTTCAAAAACTAATAAATGTATTAATTGTCGTGAATTTGTCGTAAATTTGTCGTGAAAGAAAAAAATTTGTCGCGACACCCGTTTTCCTGAAAACGGTATGTAATGCTAAGTTGAGTCTCAACTTAGCATTACCACCCCAGAAAAATAAAAAAATTTTAAAAACTATTCTATGGAATAATTGTCGTAAATTTGTCGTAAATTTGTCGTGAAAGAAAAAAATTTGTCGCGCCACCCGTTTTCCTGAAAAGGGTATGTAATGCTAAGTTGAGTTTCAACTTAGCACTATCACCCCAGAAACAATTAAAATTTTCAAAAACTAATAAATGCATTAATTGTCGTGAATTTGTCGTAAATTTGTCGTGAAAGAAAAAAATTTGTCGCGCCACCCGTTTTCCTGAAAAGGGTATGTAATGCTAAGTTGAGTCTCAACTTAGCACTACCACTCCAGAAAAAATTAAAATTTTTAAAAACTATTCTATGGAATAATTGTCGTAAATTTGTCGTAAATTTGTCGTGAAAGAAAAAACTTTGTCGCGCCACCCGTTTTCCTGAAAAGGGTATGTAATGCTAAGTTGAGTCTCAACTTAGCACTACCACCCTAGAAAAAATTAAAATTTTCAAAAATTAATAAATGCATTAATTGTCGTGAATTTGTCGTAAATTTGTCGTAAAGGAAAAACAATTGTCGCGTCATCCGTTTTCCCGGAAACGGGCAGTGAGCAACTTTGAGATCTAAATCTAAATCTCAGTGATCTTTAAGCTTTTTCACAATACGAAGATGTAGTATATTTAACCTTGTCGCGCGATTGTAAATTTTTGGTGAAACAATCGTTATATTACGTGCTGTTTTTACTTTTACCCTTACCCTTTTTGGTGTTAAAATAAATATTCATAGCTCGCTTTTTTCAATGATCAAGCTAACGCTAGAATTTTGCGTTGTTTTAGAATTAACGAAAGAAAGCGAACTTCTCAAGAAATATTATGTTAATAATAATCTAAGGCTTCGGGGGGGCCCGGGCCCCCTCCTCCTGGGTGCACTTTAATTAGTTGTACGCTTATGTTTGTATTTTCCAACGCTTTCCAAAGTAGATTTAGTGGTATACTATCATATGCCTTCTGCAAATCGACGTAAAGCAGATGCAGCTCTTGTCCGTATGCCATTTTCTTTTCAATAACTTGGGTTATACAAAAGAGATGATCTGAAGTCGATCTACCCGCCCTGAAACCAGCTTGTTCTTCTGCCTCCATGTCCAATTTATATTCGCTCTCCACTTTATTTCTTATTATTTTACCGTATATTCTGCTTAGCGTACTAGTCACAGATATACCTCTATAATTGTCACATATATCTTTCTTTCCTTTTTTGTGTATTGTGGATATATATGACGTTTTCCACTTAGTTGGGACTACAGTTCCATTTAAATATTTTTGGAAAAGATTTTGTTTTCTCCAAAACAGTTCTTCAGTGCCATATTTAATAAGTTCGGCTGGGATATTTCCGGGTCCGGCAGATTTACCGCTTTTTAAAGTTGTGCACACGTTTTTGACCTCAGAGAATGTTAGGGGTACTGGAGATCCCATCGTTCTAATTATATTATCTCTTTCGTCTTCCTTGAATTCTTCAGTTAAAAGTTTTTTAAAATGCTCATCCCATTCTTTGTCTGGTATTGGTGAAATGATATCTCTGCATGTTTCTTTTTTAATCGATCTTATAGTTTTCCAGCTTTCGGTACTTCTCCTACCTCCTAAGTAAGAATCTATATATAAAAAGACGCAAAAGACAGGCAAGCTACCTGCGGTTAATTAGGCTAATAAGGCCCAGCGTCCAATAATGCCCGGTGGCTAATAAGGCCCGCGGCTAATTTGACCCGATGTCTAATAAGGCCCAGTAACTATAATTTAGAACAAACGCGTTTTGTAAGCTTCTAACTTCTTGTTCTATGTCACCTGCTATTACAATACTGCTATACAGTGAAATCTCCCATAAGCGGACACTCACGGTTCCGGCGATTTTGTCCGATTATTGGAGGTGTCCGCTTAAGAGAGGGAACTGCGAAATTTTGATATATATTTATTAACAATTTCCGCTGCTTTTACTTGGCGCTATTTCAAAGAGATCTATTATTACCCAACTGAATAATAAACACAGCAGTCCCGCCGAATAAACTAATGTTGTAAATACGACAGATGTTTTTCGTCCCCGCATTAAAACGGAAAGAATTAATTCCCTGGCTGCAGAGTGCATTGTTGCCAACATACTACATAATATTTATGCCCATGTCGTGCAGCGCTCCGTCCCATTTTCAGAGGTTCGCGTCCGGTTAAGGGACGTTAAAAGAGTGTCCGGTTATAGGAGGGAATTTTACATGTAAAGACATAAGCAAAAGCTTGGTTCCAACAAATTTGTCCGCCTAAAGGGAGTGTCCGCTTAATAGAGGTGTCCGCAAGGAGAGTTTCACTGAATTTGAATTGATAGCTCACAGGATATACTCTACTTTTGATCAAGACGTGATCGAACGCATCGTTCTGGTAGTTCAGATCGGATGGTTTGTTTTTTACTATTTTTAGATAATCCATTTTATTAAGAAAATATATAGAAAGACGCAAAAAATAAACAAGGTCTGCTTGGTCTTCTAATTATGAGCCGGCTGCTAATACGGCTATAATTTAAAATAAACGCTTTTTGCTTAAAATCCGACAAACTCAAGTCGCTTCTAACTACTGTTCAAGGTCACACATACCTACTTTTATTTTGGTAAAAAGTTGACTTTGTAACTTTATCTGGCAAAACGGGTTGTGTAATTTAGAATCAATATTTTTGCCAAAACACAAATTTGAATTTATAAGAATTAAATATAAGCACAGAACAATAAGTAGGTAGAGAGAATTATAGCGACCTAGTTATCGTTGTCAACTCTCCTACACGAATATTGCGCCAATTTTTTGCAAAGCACATATAAAAAACAACTTTCAGTGATGGTCCCAAAAAAAAGGCAAAATGGTACTTATAGGTTCCTAGGTACGGGCGGCGGATAAAAGGTCGAAAGTACAAAAGGTCGAAAGTACAAAAGGTCGAAAAAATAAGGTCGAGAATACAAAAGGTCGAAAGTGCAAAAGGTCGAAAAACAAAAGGTCGAAAATACAAAAGGTCGAAAATACAAAAGGTCGAAAATACAAAAGGTCGAAAATACAAAAGGTCGAAAGTACAAAAGGTCGAAAGTACAAAAGGTCGAAAATACAAAGGGTCGAAAGTTCAAAAGGTCGAAAGTATGAAAATAAAAGATTGAAACCTGACCGTCGAATTGCCCTGCCCAGCCGAGGTAGTCCAGAGGTCGAGGATAGTTCATAGTTAACCCGATTAGGTTACTAACCCAACCTGATCAGGTTAGGTTTGTTTACTAAAAAAAAACTACCCTGATCTCTTCAGGAAAGTTTTTTTTAATATACTAACCCAACCGGGTCTGGTTGGGACAGTAACCTAACCTATCCTCGGCCCCGGGTCCACCTCGACTGGACCGGTCAATTCGTCTTGATACAGTAAATTGGTATTTTTAGTATTTTGTATTGTCGATCTTTTTTCGACCTTTTGTACTTTCGACTTTTTGTACTTTCGACCTTTTGTACTTTTGATCTTTTGTACTTTCGACCTTTTGTACTTTCGACCTTTTGTACTTTCGACCTTTTGTACTTTCGACCTTTTGTTTTTCGATCTTTTGTACTTTCGATCTTTTGTACTTTCGATCTTCTCTACTTTCGACCTTTTGTACTTTCGACCTTTTGTACTTTCAACCTTATTTTTTCGACCTTTTTTACTTTTGACCTTTTGTACTTTCGACCTTTTATCCGCCGCCCTCCTAGGTCCACCGTTTTGCCCCAAACCACCAGTTAACTTCAAACAACAATCATACACAGTAAAAGGCTAATTTTACGGGCAACGCGTTTAATTATGAATAAATAAACCCACTAATTGTTCAATGTAAACAAAATTTTAAAATGTCTGTAAAAAATGTAGTTACCGTCACAAAATGCGCAAGCTATTTTTACAATAAACAGCGCACAACCAACTTAAGCTCAGCCGACCGGCACCAATCATATTGCAGAGACTTGAACCAGTCATAGGGATAAAATATCTGATATTAAGACATTTTATTCTTGCACAGTTTAGCTAAAACTGCAATAACAGGTCTTACCCCGTACCCCATTTTGTCCGCCTTTCCCCTACTTAAATATCTCTAAATTCCCTTCAAAAATGCACACATTTGAAAATTATCGAATTTAAAACATTTTTGTATCATTTTCTTTTAGGAAGAAGAGTTTACAGGTGAAGTTGTAAACTTAGACGACGCTGCTAACAGGGGCTTCCTCATCAAAAAAACCGACGAAATTTTTGGTGGAAAACGGACTGGAAAAATCATCAAAATTTCGGTCAGCTACTCAGGAGAGGCACCTAATTTAAAGGAACTAAGATTTAATGGCTACACCATCTGCCCTAACATTAATTCGTAAGTATATGATACTTATACGATTTTTCAGGGCTATCAAAACGAACGGGCCACGATTCTCCACTTTTTTGACGTCACATCGGGGGCTGATTTTTTTTGATGGTCACGTCACGACACAGCTGACTGTCTTTTAAAATATTGAAGTTGGAATGACGGTTCATGAATATTTGATTTTTTTAAAATAAAGCCGGTTTTAAGATTGTTTTTACTATATTCTTGCAGAACAGTTTATTTTAACTGTATAGTAATCCTTAATTCTTGAGAGCCGTTTCATTAGCTTACACTAAAATTAAATTTCAAGCAGAAGCAAATGTGACAAACACAGATGACAAAGTCAAATACATGTCAAATATAACAGTTGGCATGCGGTACATGGCGGGTAATTTGAATTCAAAATAAGGAATGCTAAATCTTGAAGATTTTAACCTTTTAGTCATCTTGGATTGTTACGAAAGTTTGGTGGAATATCGGGATGATGTCTTAGAATATTTCACTGAAATTTTGCGAAAATCTGTAGTGCCAATTTGAAAATATTATAAAAAACATCTGACCTTCCACAAGACCCAATGTAAAAGTCAGCCCCCCTAGAACAGCGGATTTTTTCTGGGTCGTGGCTTGTATATTTTTGTTGGCCTTGGATCTTTAAATAAACAAACTAAAATAAAAGAAAATTCTATAGTATAAATATTCTGTGACTTTGGATCTGGCTTAAAAAGAACTAAAGCAATAATAAATTATTTTTCACAATATCCGGCAATGTATAGGGGAGCTATGAGACCCCAATCTTTTAAATTGTAATTACCTATTTGATTTTGCTAGCACTCTACTAAAATAATCTTATTTATTTTATTATAGCGATCGCATCGATTTCTACCCCAACGACCCTCAAGCAGCAGCTTCAAATTATTTAGAATCAATTAAACAAGAAACTGGCCTTTATTTCTCCAACGATTGCGGAAAATTCGAAGGAAACGACAACAGATTTCCATGGCAAGCTGCCATTTTCACCACCGATGGACAAAATTACAACTACACCTGTGAAGCTGTCTTGGTTTCGCCGAGATACTTAGCTACGTCTGCGCATTGCGTCAGCTACTTAAGAACACGGATGCCTCTACTTGCTGACAAAGTAGCAATTTATTTTGGAGTAGATAGGATTGACCAAATTCAAAAAAGACAACCATTTTTGGTTTCCAAAGTAATTCTATATCCTGGGTATCAATCTCAAAATTTGTTTAATGATATTGCGTTGCTGGAGCTGAAAAACCCTGCAGAAGTCAAACAATCACCTGTTTGTTTACCACAATCTGCGAATTTAAATGAAAAAACTCAAGAAATCCTTGTTGGTTACAAAATTGAAAACAGCAAGTTTACGGAAATTGGGTCTGCAGAACTGAACAGAATTGTTCCACAAGAGAACTGTTTTAAGACTGAAGCGTTTAAGGCGTTTTTGGGAGATGACACTTACTGTGCTTCTTATGTTGATGGTAAGTAAAGTTATAATTCAGATTCACAACAAAACTAGGCAAGTCTTCATAAAAAAACCGCTTGAAAACTCATAAAATCTTTACCAGATTTTACGAGATATAATTAACTTGACGAGTATATATTGAGCAGGCAAAAATATGTGCCATATGACAACTGACGAGATCTGATAAGTATGTATATATCTTAATTCTGGCTGTTGAAAACTCAAAAGAATTTATAGAGCTCTTAAGATTTCGGTAGGTATGATCAGCAGGATTTTACGAGACTGTACAAGAATTGAACAAGAATTTTACTATTTAATTTAATTTATTATTTTTTATTTTAAAAGATTTTATGAGTTTCCACTTCTGCAAATTATTCTATAAGAATTTAATAATATGCTGACAAAAACTCGTAAAAGATCATAAGATCTCGTAAGTATCTTCTGCAGATTATGAAACATCTCTTCCTTGTGTAATCTCATAAACTTTGAGCAGTTTAATACACAGACGTGACACGTGAAACTTCGCGAGATCTGCTAGGGAAATTGCCGCGTATCATAAAGTTATTTTTTCTGAAATCTCGTCAACTTTCGGCAGATTTAACCCGGATATGCCCGTCTCAAAGTGCTTTTAGAAACTCATGAAAGTTCGTGAGATCTGTTATCGATTTGATGCGTAGCATGCAACAAATTTCTGGTTAAATCTTGTAAACTTTCTCGTATTATTTTTTTTGTGTTTTTTTTTAGAAAAACTGAAGACTATTGGCGACTCAGGAAGTGGGTCTTATGCTAAAATCAATGACAGATATCAACTTCAAGGACTGCTGAGTCTAGGAGGCGCCTTGTTGAAGGATAATTCCAGAAATATTCTATTTACTGATGTTTTTAAGTATGATAAGTGGATAAGAAAAACGCTGAATTTTAATTTAGAAAAAGTGCAATAAATGTAAAAGAGTAAACAATTTACTAGATATAGTTATACCTAATTGTATTGTACTTGGTATGAATAAATATATAAATAAATATTTGTAAAAATGAGTATTAAGTAACTACTTCGGCCACTATGGAGAACTGCAAGCTAATAAGTACCAAAAATTTATAATTTTTGTCTTTTATCTCTGTTTTAAGTTTAAACTCACTTGGTAAAAAACGTAAAAAAAGCTTTATTAAAAGAGTTTATAATCACGGGGTTTATACATTCCTACTTCCACAACTAATTCTTGTACAGTACCATCCCACATAGCACAAAAATCACATCAACGTTAAATTAACGTGAACAAAAATAACCAAGTTTTTTTTTACTTGAAAACAACCTTATGCCATGTAATATTTATTTTGTTAAATCTACATGCTTAAAGATAACTTTTTTTTATTTTATTTGTCAAACACACTGTGTTTTTTTTATTACAATCTAGTCAGTAAGACTAATTAGCAATTTTGTTTTAACTTAATTTACTAGAAAAGTCAGATTTAAACTTAGGGTTCACTCAACAGTTCTCCCCGCTTTGTTTAGTCTGTAACTCACAATTGTGTTGTGTTTATAGCATTATTTTGTTTTATGTGTAATTCACTTAGTTTACTAGCTCAAACGGCTTCACTCTTTTTAGTCGTCGAACTAGCATAGTATTGTCTAGAAGCTGAATTGCTTCCACATTCACATGCCGATGGAGTCTATCTTCATGGCTTTTTGCGTACTTTTTTATAGTCTCTGCTACAGTTTCGATTTTTAGATCTCGATGAAGGTCACTATTTCGAACGTACCAAGGTGCATTCACAATGTTTCTTAATACTTTATTTTGAAATCTCTGTACAACTAGAATGTTACTCTCTTTAGCACAACCCCATAGTTGAATACCATATGTCCATACTTGTTTCAGTATTTGTCTATAAAGCAGTAACTTATTATGAATTGTTAAATTGGACTTCCTTCCAATTAGCCAGTTCATTTTTCTATACCTTATCTCAAGTTCTTCTTTTTTTTTCTTAACATGTGCTTTCCAGCGCAATTTGGCATCAAGTGTCATACCTAGATATTTTGCCTGATTCGAATATGGTACTGGAATGTTGTTAATTGTTATTTGTATGTGATTTATATTTTTGTTTGTAAAATCAACATGAATTGATTTGGTTTCATTTAATTTTATTCGCCACTTTGTGGTCCAACTGTGAATTTGGGTGACTGCATCCTGAAGTTTCTCTATGCATTTTTCAATAGATTTTTCTACCGTCAATAAACCAGTATCATCGGCAAATGTTGCTAAGTGACAATTTTCTGGCTTTGGGATATCACAAGTGAATAATAAGTATAGATAAGGGCCTAGTACGCTACCCTGGGGCACGCCTGCTTGAATTTCTCTTAAATTTGAGTATGAGTCTTCCTGTTTTACTCTAAAATGTCTATCAGATATGTATGATTCCAAAATATCCGAATACTGTTTTGGCAGAAACCTTTTTAGTTTAAAATTAAGGCCTTCATGCCACACTTTGTCAAATGCTTGTGCTACATCTAGAAAAACTGCAGAACATACTTTTCCCTCTTCTAGTGCTTTTTCTATTATATTAGTAATTCTGTGTACTTGATCTATCGTGGAATGCTTGTCTCGAAAACCAAATTGATGAGATGGAATAATTTCTTGTCTTTCTATGATGGGTTTTATTCTTTTAAGCAATAATTTTTCATAGAGCTTGGATATAATTGGCAGCAAAGATATTGGCCTGTAAGATGACACGTCATGGAGTGGTTTTCCCGGTTTTGGAATCATGATAACTTCTGCAACTTTCCACAGTTTAGGTACATACCTAAGCCTAAAAGACGCATTAATTAGGTTGCATAGTTTTACGATAGCTTTTCTGGGGAGTTGTTTTATGACTACCCCGTTAATAAGATCATACCCTGGGGCTTTTTTCGAATTAATATTTTTGATTTCTGTTAATATTTCTTTTGGTGATGTAAGCTTAATATGGTCCTCGATTTGATGGGGCTCATTTAAATGAAAGTGTTCATCTGGTGCTTCGTGGGGCTGAAATGTTTTTTCTAAATGACTTGCAAAACTATCTGCTTTTTCTTCGTTACTCCTTGCCCACTGGTTGTTAGATTTTCGTATGGGTGGAATTTGGATAATTGGTCTTTTAAAATCTTTGGTTGCTTTCCAAAGGGAATAGTCGGTATTTTTATCATCTGTAAGTTCATTAAGAAAATGGTTAATAGATTCATTTTTTATTACTAGAATTTCTCGCCTAATGCGCTGCGTCATGTTGTTGAGATTTGTTTTGTCCCGAGGATCACGGCTTTGTTGCCACTTTCTTCTTAGTTTCCTTTTTTCCAATATAAGGTCTCTAATTTCCTTTGGATAGTTTTTTCCCTTAAAAATTCTCTTTGGTTTTGGACTGTTTTCCCAAGCTGCTTGTTGAATATTTGTAACAAAATAATCAACTTCTTTATCGATTTGTTCTGGCGTTTGCAATGGTACTGATAGGTTTATTTTTTCTGACAGACTTTGTTTAAAACTAATCCAGTCAGTCAGTTTATTAACTAGTGAGATATTTGCTTCTTTCTTTATTATGTTTTTACTAAGGGTTAGAATAATAAAACTTTCTTCTATATCTACAAAACTTAAAGATATATTTTTTACTATAAAAAAATCAATTAGATCTGGAATTTTTCCTGGATCTGTTGGATAGTATGTGGGCTTACCAGTTGATATCGGCTCACATTGATATTCACTAATAGCTTGCAAAAGTTCTTTTCCTTTAGAATTCGTCAATCTAGATCCCCAGTAGGTATTTTTTGCATTAAAGTCACCTCCAATTATAAAACGGTTTCCTAATTTTCTGAGAAAATTAAGATATTGATTTTTCTTTAGTAAGTGCCTTGGTGGTATATAGACAGCACTTATGACTAATGTATATGTTTTGGTTTTTACACTTACTAATGTAGCTTGAATCTCTATGGTTTTATATCCCATCTCCTCATAGTGTGATATATTTTCTTTAATTATTACAGCACTTCCCCCATGTGCAGTATTGCTAGGGTGAGTTGTATGATACACTTTATAACCTTTAAATTTAATGTGAGACTGGTTAGTGAAATGCGTTTCTGACACAAGACAGACGTCAATTTTTTCTATGTCTAGAATAACTTGTAAGTCTTGCTGATGTTGCAAGAGACCATTGGCATTCCAAGCTAGGATTCTAAGATTACTGACCATTTTGAGGCATATTGGTAGCTCCGTTATTGCTACTTTCTAGTTTAGTTAATCGCTCATCAAGTTTGTTCAATTTCTCCAAAATTAATTGTAGTGTTTGTTCCATAGTATTTTGACTACTGATATTAATATCAGGTATAGTAGCTGTTGCTGCTACTTGGCTGTATGTCCTTGTCACAGAGTTTTGTGTGACTGTGTTTCTTGTCTGTTGGTTTTGTCTATTTGTACTCACGTTTGGTATGAGATTCGGTTTCTTAGGTTTATTTTTCAATTTTTGTATTTCCTTAGCAACAAGGCATCCTCTGTAGTTAGCAGGATGCTTGCCTCCACAGTGGATGCATTTTGGCTCAGATTCTTTTGGTTTGGGGCATTCTACAGTAAGATGTTTCCCCGTGCATTTTACGCAACGTGGTTCTTTAGCGCAATATTTTTGCGTGTGTCCATAAGATTGGCATCTTTTGCATTGAGGGACTAACTTTGAGGTTTTTAGTGCTTTTATTTCCACTTCAATCCCAAGGATACTGGAAATTTCAAAAATTTTGTTGATATCTTCATCGTGGCTAAATGTGAGCATAAACATGTTAAGAGGTTGTCTTGTTCTCCATTTAAGTTTGTTGCTGGCCTCCAGTGCCTTAAAACCTTTTTTTTGTAGATCAGCTACAATTTTTTGTGGGTCACATGAGAAGTGTAGCCTATTCGCTATTACTCTAATTGGCCTTATTTGTTTGTTTTCGTATGAGTGCCATTGATGCTTTATTTTATTAAGCATTTTAGTAACCAGCCGATAGCTGTCTGCGTCTTGTACATTTATTTTAATATTTTCGTTATTTAAAACTTTTATTTTAACTCCTTGTATGATATTTAACTTTTCATAAATATCATTAAAATTATTTACGCCATTTACCATAATCGGTGGAGGTAATGGAGCTTTTTTAACCTTAGTTGGGGGTTCTTCATTTTGTGTTTTATTGGAGGGCTCTCCAGTGCCCGAGCTTTGTTGTGGTGGTGAGAGTGAAGTATCCATTCGACGTTTTTTCGAACCTTTTCCTTTTTGTCTGATCCACTCAGTTTCTCTTGCCAGATCGTCCTCATCAGTAATGTAGTCCATGTCAGACTCTTCTTTTTTAGTGACTTTTGTCTCTAAATCTGCAAATTTTCTTTGTATACTTTCCAGTTGACTTCGGAGATAATCCACTTGTACACTAAGTGAATTTTTTTCGTTTTGGGATTTTTTCCATTCGCTATATAAAACTTCTTCACTTTGTGTTCTAGCATGGCTATCCTGAAATAATTCGGCATTATCCATTTTTTCTTGATTTTGTTTGGGCTTTTCGCTAATTTTTAAAACAAGTTTCACAGGTGATGGTACACTTTTTTTGCTTTTAAACATGATATATTATTTATAATACACATTGTATATAGATTCTCAACACAGGTATCTCGCGCGCGAGGTTTTTTGTAAACAAAACAAACTCCGACTTTGACCTCGTTAGCACTATGTAAGATAGCTTAAAAACAAGAAGAAATCGAGCTATAAAAATGTACTTTTTGCTGAAGTTTCTGGTGAGGTGTATATAACGTGTTTTTTACCCTCGTTATTTTCATGTACCAAATTCACACTTGAAAAGTCCTCCACAACATGTTCTTAAACGCCATTAGATTAAGACTTCTCAAACTTATTAACTTTCTGCGTCTTTTTGGGTGACGTTTTTTTAATAACATTTTTTTAACTTAAAAGAGGCGCGAAAGGAAGTTATAAAAGTTCACAAGTTTAAGACTACAACACTTCAAGACAATTTTAAAGATGGCGCTCAAGGCAAGACAAAATATCTATATATCTATCTATATACATAATGTTTTTTTTTAAAGCTAAACAAGATTTTTTAACAATAAACACCAGAGACAAAATAATAAAGTTTCTCTATGATAAACTCTTTCACAGAATATTAATGTGTCTTTACAGAGAACATATAGGTACCAGTTATTTCTTCGATGGTCTTTATCAGGTTAATAACAGATGCGCCGTGATCGTGGATCATGGATCAGTTCCTTAACAGGTTTTTGGAGTTTAGATGCCATAGAAGCCTCATAATTTCGTCAAAGTGAAAAATCCCGACAATAGGTGGCGCTGCTGCTAGTAAAATCTCAAAAATATTTGGTAGAAAAGCCATGCAAGTCGCGTTGTAAAATTCGTGTAGAAAAGGCGTGAATCTAATGTGATTTTAACGTTTATAAAAATCACTTGAAACTAACGTAAAAACATTGCTGTTTTAATTTGATAATGGCGTTATTAAAACGCAGTTTTTAGCAACGTTATTTTTTATAACGTTAATGAATGACCTATTAAGCTTGTTTTCATATATTAAATAAACGTTTTTTTCTAGCAGCTTTTAAAATCAACGGTTTTCTTCTCAAGCCTTTTTTACGTGTTAAACACGTGATTGTGCTATATGTGGGTAACTCGGCTTTGTTCCAATAATACGGACTTATTGCAATAAAGCCAGGCAGTAATTGTGCCGAGCACTATTCTGACAGTTTCACATTGTAAGAACAGCTGTCTTCTTTCAAAATTAGGCCTTTGTGTACAGCGTGTCCCATTTTCGATAGGATTAAATGGGAAACTTGGTTATTATCAAAGATATCGATTTTCTGATTGCACTTTACCTTAAAAATGGTGTAATCAGATTTTTGCTATATACCCCGTGGTTTCGCTAATACAGGGACTTTTTAAAAAAATTGCATATTTAATAATTCCTTGTATCTCGCTTATTCTGCTATTTCTATGGCAACTTTTTTAGTTTTTGAGATGATGATAAAAAAATTAAATACGGATCTGGATTTTTTTATTAGTATTTTAATTGATTTCATGCTATTATTATCTTAAAATGATAAAACTGTAATATTTTTTTAATTTAATGTTAAAATAAATATTGAATATTAAAAAAAAAAATTTAGTCCTACCCTGTAAATTTCCAACGTAAATATAAATTAAAAATTGCAAACCACACTAGTTGAACGATTTTTAGTATATTTGTTTTGAAAAGTTAATTAAAAGATTTATAAATAAAGTAAATAACGTTACCAAGTTACAAAAATAATATCATAGTAATTTTTTGATGGTAGCACAGCAACTCATGAAATGTACATCAACATAGAAAAATAAAATCGTGGAATTGACATTGTCATTTTACTTGTCATTTCTGTAAATGGCTCACTCAAAATTATTCTATAAAATGGCTAGAAATCGACCATATCCAGATTTTGAAATATATGATATGTTTGAATATTTTTATTATTATTAAAGAAAAATTAGTTATTATTTTTTGTAATTCGTTATTTTTTTTGTATTTGTCGTAGACTTTGTTTCAAATAAATCTTTAAATTCACGTAAAACCATTTTAATTTGCTAAGTATTAAAGCAGTTAAACTAAAAATCGTTCAACCAGCAATTTTTAATTAATATTTACGTTGGAAATTTCCAGGTCTGGACTAATTTTTTTATATATATATATATATTTATCGGTTTCACAACGTTCTACGTCTTCCGATACCCAATCTCCACTCGTTTCTGTTTGCCCATAATTCATCATCTAGGCCTCTTATTCTTATTTCACTGTCTATTCCTTCTCTCCAGCTTCTCCTTGGTCGTCCTCGTTTTCTTCGGCCAGTTGGTTTCCATTGTAGTATTTGTTTAGGTAGTCTTTCATCATTCATTCTTTGTACATGTCCGTACCACACCAGTTGTTTTGTTCTTATATCATCCACTAAAGTACGTTCACCCACTGTCATAATTTCTCTTATTCTTTGATTTGTAACTCTTTCTCTTTTTGATTTCCCTGCTGCTCTTCTCCAATAGTCCATCTCCGTAGCGGAAAGCATTTTTTCTGTTCTATCCTTGATTGGGCATACTTCTGAGCCGTATGTAATAATACTTTTTACAATGGTGTTATATATAAGCTTTTTGTTATGTTTTGATATACTTTGGTCCCAAATTATTCCATTTAATAAAGTTATTGCTTTTCTTCCTTGTACGTTTCGATCTTTTATAGCTTTGTCTAGTGTTCCGTCAGCTGTAATTTTTAGACCTAAGTATTTATACTCATCACAGGAGTGAATTCGCTGTCCGGTATTTAAGATTAGATCCTGTTTCATTCCACCGATACACATATACTCTGTCTTATTGAGATTAACCTCTAGTCCCCACTTATTGTACTCTTCTATTAGTTTTCGTGTCATATATTCGAGGTCGTCATAATCCTGAGCCACTACTATCTGATCATCGGCGAAACATAAAGTATACAAGGTGGTTTCGTCCAACGGAATTCCCATGTTTTGGCATTTTCTCTTCCATACTTTAAGGACTTGTTCCAAGTATATCTTGAAGAGCGTAGGCGAGATACAGCAACCTTGTTTAAGACCTTTATTTACTTGAAAGCCATTCGTTAGTTTTGCTTTTATTTTAACTTTTGCCTTACTATTGCGGTATAACTCTTTGATGGCCTTAATTAGTTGTACGCTTATGTTTGTGTTTTCCAACGCTTTCCAAAGTAGATTTAGTGGTATACTATCATATGCCTTCTGCAAATCCACGTAAAGCAGATGCAGCTCTTGTCCGTATGCCATTTTCTTTTCAATAACTTGGGTTATACAAAAGAGATGATCTGAAGTCGATCTACCCGCCCTGAAACCAGCTTGTTCTTCTGCCTCCATGTCTTTATATTCGCTCTCTACTTTATTTCTTATTATTTTACCGTATATTCTGCTTAGTGTACTAGTCACAGATATACCTCTATAATTGTCACATATATCTTTCCTTCCTTTTTTGTGTATTGTGGATATATATGACGTTTTCCACTCAGTTGGGACTACAGTTCCATTTAAATATTTTTGGAAAAGATTCCGTAATCTCCAAAACAGTTCTTCAGTGCCATATTTAATAAGTTCGGCTGGGATATTTCCGGGTCCGGCAGATTTACCGCTTTTTAAGGTTGTGCACACGTTTTTGACCTCAGAGATTGTGAGGGGTACTGGAGATCCCATCGTTCTAATTATATTGTCTCTTGCGTCTTCCTTGAATTCTGCTCTATCTTCAGTTAATAGTTTAAAAAAAAAAAAAAAAAAAAAACTAATTTTTTTTTAAATACTAATAATTTTGTTTAACCTTAAAACAAAAAAATATAAAATTTATATTATTTTGTGATAATAATAACATGAAACCAATCAAAATGGTATTAAAAAAATCCAGGTGTTTATTTATTTTTTTTATGATAAATACCATATCTTAAATACTAAACAATATTTTTAAAAATTGACAACGTCATTATTTTATTCTAAAAAAGTTGCCATAAAAAAGGTTTTACAGAATAAACATATCTTGCAAAATAAGCAAGATATAAGGGATTAATAAAAATGCATTTTTTTTTTAAACTCCCTGTATAAGCGAAACTACGGGGTATAGCAAAAATCTAATTACACCAACTTTAAGGGCTCAAAAAAAGATCATGGTACGGTGCAATCAGAAATCAATTATGCTGGGCACTATTCTGACAGTTTTCCATTGAAAAGTGACAGTTGATCTTTCAAAATTGGCATAGCAAAGTCGAATTTATATATCCAGTCGTTTATTTTTCATTAATAGTGGCGGCACTATTAATTCCGGCTCTTATAATACATAAAGGCCTAATTTTAAAAGAAGACAGCTGTTCTTATAATACGAAACTGTCAGAATAGTGCCCGGCACAATTAGTGCTTGGCTTTATTGCAATAAGTCCCTATTACGTACCGGCACCGTAAAGGGTGTAATGTGAACGGTCCATTTTTAATTACGTTTTCATATATCAGAAGAATCTATTCCAGTCTCGAACTGTGCTTTTTTAGGTGCCATATAATGGAAGGACGGCTGTGCAAGATTAGCTTAAAATTGTAGATTTTTTTACATAAACTCTCTAATTAGAAAACTAGCTGCTTTAAAACTAAGAACGATCTCGCCCAGCCCTAGCTGTTCCACTAGCGAGCTCTCAGTTTTCTAGGCGATTTCGGTTTTAGATCCGCACCGAACAAATATGACAATTGTTTTGACGTTTAAATGACAGTGACACTCCTTTGTTGTTGTTTGTTGTGATCGCACTATGATCTGATTCTTCAACGTGATTTTTTCGTTTTTTTGGGGGTTTTATTTAAAATTTTAGCGTTGAAATGAATTAAACAAAAACTTTAGTGTTATTATGTTTATCTAGTGTCAATTTTAGATAATTTTATCGTTTTATTTTAGACAATTTTAGTGATTATTTTTATTTAAAAAATATAAAACAAGAAAAACCTTCCGTAAATAATTTTTTTATAAATTTTTATTGATGTTCATTGTTCCTTTTAATGGAATCAAACATTAACCAATTGAAGCACTACAAAGACATTCTCGATTTCAATGATTTCATTGATTACCTTATCGCTGCTGAGGTTCTCGGCAAGAAGGATTATTATGGTGTATGGGTTAAGGTAAGGGCTTTATCTTTAATTTTATTTTAAAGACTACTACATTGCATACTTTTGTAGATAGCTGTCATTTAACTTGATAAAAGAAAGCAAGTTTTATATAGGTATAATCCATATCAAGGATTTGTCAAGGTAAAATGCAGTCTCTTGAATGAATTCAAAGATGAATAACTGTTTTCTAGGTATCCATAAAGGAAGGATCAATTGTTTTTTTATGAGAGTACATAACTAACATTTCTTAAATAATATTAAGTTAAAAAACTGTTCTGCCAATATACAGCAGTTGGTTTACCTAGTGACAGTCTCTGTTTTGTATGGCAAGATAGGGATACAAAGTTAGGCACTAAATTTATTTATTTATTGCTGGGTAAATATGGTACATTCCTATTGATAATCAATTCTGTTTTTTGATAGTGTTAGCTCGAGTGTTAGTAGCTCTTTCTATCTTCAGTAAATAAGATCATATTAAGAAATACACTTTACTTATGTATGTATATAAATATAATAAGAATCCCATAATTTTTTATACAATAGATTTAAATTGTAAATATAATCAGACTGCTTTTTATTAATTTGTACAGTCAATAAACAAAAATGTTTTCTAGTGTGGAAAAAATCAAGCGTAAAACATCACCATATGGTGAAATTGTTGTATAAAAATTTTTGAATTTTGGTTTTTTCCAACTTATAATAATAAGTTGATAATAAGTTGAATATATTTTCTGTCTAAAAATATTTTTTGTCTTATCAAAACCAGTTCCTTTTTACTTTCACAAGGTTAAAAAGGTTGAAACTAATTTTTAAATGCTAGAAACACTATCAAACAGAAAAAATATGTGCTCTTGACTATTAGTAACAGATAAAAATTTAAAACTACATAAAAATGAACTTAAAAATATGTATGAATGGGCCATTACATTTCTAGGTTTTAGACAATAAACATATTTGGATCTAATTTAATATTTATTTTTATTAGCCCGAAAGACACAGACTCAATGAAGTATTCAAGCACATAATATCAAAAGGCAAGCATTGTGTGGACTCTGTCTTGGAGCATTTGGCCAAAAAGTACCCAAATATTGAAGAAATAAAAGAAGATGAAAGGAGGTTCAGGAATTCTTCAGTTAGGGGTAGTTTCCCTAAGTTGCCCCCAAATTATGTTAAGAGGGATAATTTGGTAGGTGTCTTTTATCCTTTAAATGTTTTATTTTTATATATATACTTATATTTTAATAATATAGCATTACTTTCAAGGTTCCCAAAATACAATGCACAGGGTGTCCCAAATTGTATGGTTTTGGAGGACTTCATCTATTTCTAGAGGAGAAAAAATCTAACAAGGCTCAATTTTTTAGATATGATTAAAGGCTTTGAACATATATAATATGTTCAATGCTAAAGGTAAAAATCTTATTTTGATATAGCAAGGGATTTTTCAGGTACAAGGGGGTTTCTTAAAAGTCTGTTTTTGGGAAAAGGCCTATAACATTTTTGTTTATGAAAATTTCATTTTGATTCTATATTATTTCTTATAGTTTTTTTTTCTGTAAAGAATTGAACTGTCTAATTGAGTTCTATCTATCTCTTTTAGTTTTTCAACTATTACATAAAGTTGGTATTTTTTTAAATCAGCATTAAAATCCTTTAAAATGATGTATCACACTCAGTATTTAATTTTCTGGGAATTTTTATTTTTGAATTACCTCTCTATTTTTGATTAATTTTTAATTTAATCATTTGGAAATATTTAAATCCCAGTCATAATATTAAACTATAGAAAATGAAATAAAAGAAAATACAAAGAATATAAAGAAATATTGGGGTAATTCCATAATTAAATAACAATATAATGTAATATCTCAAAAACTAAAAGTGACAGTTGTATTCTTTATAAAAAAGCAATTTACAACTAAATGAAATTTTCATAAATAAAAAGTCTCCTTTCCTAAATCATGGCCTTTCAAATATCACCTGTAGCTTAAAAAATGGCTATTTTTATATTGAATGACCCTTTTATGTCTATATTATTTTTATTTTTTTATATTGATTTGTTTGTTTTTATTTTATATTTTAATTTATTTACAGGGTATGAAATGAAGTTTACAATATTCTGGAATGATCAAATGAATTTAATTTGTTGTAATATCTTCATTGACTTAATAAAAATCTATATAAAAAAAGCTAATTAAAATTTAAGAGGTAGTTCAAAAAAATATATAAAAACCAATAATAAATAAACAAATAAAATTTTCAATGTGATACATTATCATCATCATTTTATCCTAGGTTAATACCAAAAATTGAATAAAAAGAGGATGATTCCATAAGAAAAACAGTCACTTTATGTCTATATAAAATAATAAAATATAAAAAAGTTATAGTGCCCCTCTTAAAATGTACTTAAAAACCCCCTGTAGATTAAAAATGGCTTGCTATATCAAATTGCGGTTTTTACCTTTAATCATCTCTCTAGTTTTTTTTTCCATCTCCCCTAGAAATATGAGAAACTCCCCAAAAACATCGAATTTGGAACACTCTGTACAGGATAGTTACTAAAAGAAATTTTTTAAAAATTTAAAAAAAACATTACTAATATTTGAAATTTATTGTAAATATCTTAAACACTCTTTAATTGAAAATTATCCAATATCTAAAAATCACCTTGTTTATAGGGTGTCTCAAAAATCAATAACATGATTTTAATGTTAAATTCTTTGAGTGATTTCATGACAAAAAGTTCATTATATACAAGTCTGCAAATGCTTAGTTTTCGAGATAATAGTTTTTTGTTTATTCATACTGGAGCATTTTTTATTTTGATGATAGCAGCATTTAGTGCAAAAGCGATTTTCCCTAAAACGGTCAGAAATTCGAAAAAATCGTAGGAGACAAAAAGGTTATGAATGAAACAAGAATTTTGACTTGTTCTAAAATTTACCAGTGGCTGACAACAAAAAAAAATCTGGAGGAAAATATGCCATGACTGAAAAACTATCACCCTGTAGATTTTTATCATTATTTGGTATTTCTGTTGTGCCTATAGTTAAATACACGGTGTTTCACAAACATCAAACACAGGCCTTTTTGTGTATTTAGAGTGCAAATTTGGAGAAATGCTCCGACACGTCGATTTTGTTTGTGAGGGGGACACTTTTTGGCTATCTTGAAATTTTTGTAGCATGAACCCCTTTCGAGGGGTTTACTTTACCTGTATATTTTGAGTATGGAAAGTGGGTCTAGTGATACCTTGAATATATTTACAATTGTGTAAAAATTTCGAAAATCCATCAATTAGTTTTTGAGATATTTGCTTTCAAATTTTTAATTTTATCATGGAATGATAAAATAAAAATTAAATCCGAAAATAATAAAATTTTTATTAAATTTTTATTTTATCAGTCGATGTTAAATTTGAAAGTTTAAAGGCAATTATCTTAAAAACTAATGGATAGATTTTTGAAATTTTTACTCGGTTGTAAGGACATTCAAAAGGCCTTTAAAACAAGGTATCATTAGACCCACTTTCCTTATTCAAAATATAGGGGTAAAGTATACCCCTCGAAGGGAGTTTGTACTACAAAAATTTCAAAATAGCCAAAAAGTGCCCCCCACACAAACAAAATCGACGTGTCCGAGCGTTTCTCCAAATTCACACTCTAAATACCCAAAAAGTCCTCTGTTTCGATGTTTGTGAACACTGTGTATATGCGTCAGATATAAGCGAAATATCTCAAAAACTGCACAAGCTATAAAGAAAAAACTAAAAAAATATTAGTTTCCAACACCCTGTATCTTGAAATCTAACCATTTGCGGATGTTTATATAAACATTTTGTCTTTAAATCACTTCAGGAATCCACCACTAAAATTATGTTATTGCATTTGCACACCCTGTATAGTCAGGTAAAATTCTTTCAAAAAGAGTGAAAATAAATTACATCATTAAAATATGTGTGTCTGTCTTTGTGGGGGCCTTGACTCCAAATTTACACTTAATTTACCTTGAATTCTTAGTTTGCTTACTTAGTATGAGTCAATAATCTGCTAATTTGGTCAGGGCATTGACTCTTCAAATGCTAGGCATTTGGGAATTTTCGTTTACAATATTCTGGCTAATTTTAATAATTCGAATATTTGGATTTTATTTAATATTTTGAGAGGCCCAAAAATAGGTTTGAAATATGAGGGTTTTTACAAGTGAGAAAAGTGATACTTTAACACACGCTTCGGCGTTTGCGGACAAGCTGTAAGTGCGGTAAAGATACTTTTTTAGATACTTTACGAGATAGGTACAAAATTTTTCCTATGAGTGGTGCAAAATTCAATATACAAGGTGTGACAATAAAATTATAAGACTGTTGTAAAAAATCTACTTTATTTAAAAACTAATACAACTTAATGACGTTCCCCATCAATGTTGTCCCCTTCTCTATCGACGCAGCTTTGCATGCGTTTTTTGACGTGTTCTAATATTTCAAAACGGGTTCCTTTTAACGATTTTTTCACTTTCGGAAACAGGTTGAAGTCGCAAGAAGCCAAGTCTAGTGAATACGGTGGATGGTTAACGACGGGGATCTGCTTATTAGCTAAAAACTGCTTAATGG
Source organism: Aspidapion aeneum (assembly GCA_963576565.1). NCBI lineage: Eukaryota > Metazoa > Arthropoda > Insecta > Coleoptera > Brentidae > Aspidapion > Aspidapion aeneum. The sequence goes on from OY755040.1 coordinate 121,448,323, forward strand.
ATAGGGCATTATGGGCCGGTGCATTGTCCTGGTAGAGCAGCCACGCGTTGTTCTTCCACAAATCTGGACGTTTTTTCCTTACATGTTCCCTTAGCTACATAAATACTTCCAAATTTAAATGTTGGTTCACTGTTTGACCCTCACGCGCCCATTCAATAAGAATAACACCCCTAATATCGAAAAAAAAAACAATGAGCATTTCTGTTATGGATGTGCTGGAGCGCCCTTTTCGTTCATGTTTAACTTCTTCACGACCCTCGAAAAAGCTTTTATGCCATATAAAAATCATTGCACGAGACATACACTGCTTTTCATAGACATCTTTTAGCATTTGAAAGTATTCAATAGCCGTTTTTTTGAGTGTTACTTTATATTAATCCATTGCTCTATCTTTTCGTTTGTCATAATTCCGGCAAATGAGCTATGCACGATCGGCTTCAAACCACTGCGTAAGCCAAACTAGTAGAGGAAAGGCGACAAGATTGCGCGCGGTAGTAGAACGCACATTAAGATGAATAACTCCAACCGCCCAAAGCGTGGAGATTTAAAACCTGTTAGTATGGGGGCCAGTCTTAAAATTTAATTGTGACACCTCGTATATTTTTTAGCTCACACATATACTATACTATAGTAGTGTGAGCTATAGTGATCCTAATTTTTTCAAGAAAAAAAAAGTTGCTCCGATTTCAAAATTTTTTATATATCTTTGCGTTTCAGATGATTTTGAAACTTTTTTGTTGTGTTGTCTGTCTGTCTGTCTGTCTGTCTGTCTGTCTGTATGTCTGTCTGTAACGACCAACGCGCATAACTCAAAAACCGCTAGCCCGATTCTAATGAAATTTGGTACCTAAGCTGGGTTTTGGCTCGAGATGGTCCCATTTAAAAATGAACAAAATCCACCAAACACAAGCCAAATAAAAGGGTGGGGGTAGATTTCAAAAATTAAGTTTATGTAAAAATATGGCTTGTGTGATATCAAACGAAAGGTAATTGAGTCTGGAGTTAAACAAAATACATTTTAGTTTATTTAACAAAAAAAGGGTGGGGGTAAATTTCAAAAATTTGAATTTATGTGAAAATATGGCATGTGTGATATCAAACGAAAGGTAATTGAGTCTGGAGTTAAACAAAATACATTTTAGTTTTTTTTTTAAAGTGGGGGTAGATTTCACAAATTTGAGTTTAAGTAATAACATGGCTTGTGTAGTATCAAACGACAGGTAATTGAGTCTAGAGTTGAATAAAATTTATTTCAGTTTTTAGTTATATTAGCTCACACGTAGACTATAAATATAGTATCTCGTGTGAGCGTAAGTGCCCATAAATTGGCAGAGTATTTATTTTGTTGAATTTTTGGATTAGCCCTTCGAACATTATTTTTGAAGTATTAGCCTATTTAAAATTAAAAAAAAATCTTTACGCATCTCTTTCATCTCTTCGAACATTATCAATGCTGTTCACTTAAGAAATTATAGCATCGTTTAGTGGCGGATCCAGGGTGTCCGCAGGGGAGGGGCCAAGGAGGACAAAAAACACAAAAAAATTATTTGCGGGATTTAATAAGAATTAGTAGTGATAAGTTTGCCACTATGTGCTAATAAAATGTGCCGCAGGCGAAAATTTCAGCAAAATCAATTAAATTTTGCGTCATAATTTGAAAAAATGATATTTTAGTGAAAATTCCACACCAGTATTAGCTCACACATATACTATACTATAGTAGTGTGAGCTATGGTGATCCTAATTTTTTCGATAAAAAAAAAGTTGCTCCGATTTCAAAAATTTTTATATATCTTTGCGTTTCAGATGATTTTGAAACTTTTTTGTTGCGCCGTCTGTCTGTCTGTCTGTCTGTCTGTATGTCTGTCTGTCTGTCTGTCTGTGTGTCTGTATGTCTGTCTGTAACGACCAACGCGCATAACTCAAAAACCGCTTGGCCGATTTTAATGAAATTTGGTACCTGGGCTGGGTCTTGCGTCGAGATGGTCCCATTTAAAAATGAACAAAATCCACCGAACACAAACCAAATAAAAGGGTGGGGATAGATTTCAAAACTTAGAGTTTATGTGAAAATATGGCGTATGTGATATCAAACGAAAGGTAATTGAGTCTGGAGTTAAACAAAATACATTTTAATTTATTTAAAAAAAAAGGGTGGGGGTATATTTCAAAAATTAGAGTTTAAGTGAAAATATGGCGTGTGTGATATCAAACAAAAGGTAATTAAGTCCGGAGTTCAACAAAATACATTTTAGTTTTTGTTTTTTTTAAGGGTGGGGGTGGATTTCAAAAATTTGAGTTTAAGTCAAAACATGGCTTGTGTGGTATCAAACAAAAGGTAATTTAGTGTGGAGTTGAATAAAATATATTTCAGTTTTTAGTTATATTAGCTCACATAACTATAGTACCTAGTGTGAGCTTAGGGGCCCATATATTGGCAGAGTATTTTTTAACCTATCAAAATGTGTTTTTTTGACATATCACCAAATTTTAGTGGAAATTTTTTCCTCGTGGGTACCCAACAGCGAACTAAATCGGAAATTTTTTGACGTCTTAGTGACAAGATGTTTTTGACAGTAGGTTTGAATTTATTTATTCAATTTTTATAAATTTCAATTACATATTTAAGATTTTTTCTGTATTCTTCGGACACCTCCTTTCTGCCTCCTTTCTTGTTAAAGACGAAAAAGCTGGACTTTGAATGCAATGAATTAAATATCTATGTAGTAGGTATTGGACAAATTTTATTCACCTTTTTTGCGCTGCATGGTTATGAATAATATACTAATGAAGCCCGTACAAGAATTTGATAAAATCGCAAAAAAGCAATTTTCTACCATTTGTAGTAACTTATGCAAAATTGAACAATGTACTGTGTTGAGGCTTAAAATGTTATTTCCGTGAAACTACAACAAGTAGAAATCAACAATTCATATGGCTAAAATGCTGGCGAAACTGTAACATAAACTAAATCTGTTCATGTACCTTTATAAAAAAAACCGTAAAAATTATAATTTTTTACTGTAGTAGCCACAAGTAACTATAAAATGGAATATATAATATTTTATATCGTAAAAATGTATTTTTGCAGTAGAAATCAACAACATATCTGCTAACAATCTATTGGTGACGAAACAGCGAGCGAACTGAACGTGTTGATGTACCTATATGAAAAACTAATACATTTTTTATTTTCCACCACTTGTAGTAGTTCAAAATTACAAGAAAATTAAAGATTATGATATCCTTTCTTGTAAAATGATATTTCTGTGTAACTACAATAAGTAGAATCTAACCTCTAAAAGGCTGAGAAGCCATTGCTGCCCAAACTGCAATGCGCACTAAATTTATGTATGTAAAAATGGATACAATTATTATCTTCTACCATTTGCAATTAACCCAAAATTGATACAAAATAAGATAATAAAATATTTTACATGTTTTGCTGGTGTCTTGAAGAAAAAATTTGCATTTTTGTAAGTCAAACAATAAATTTTAAATTTATTCAATTTGATGTGGAATTTTCTTACCGAATACAACGCGAGGTTAAATTAAATCCGTAAATTTTTTCTCGCTAATAAATATTTTCAGAAAATTATCCCTCGTCTTCGACTCGAGATAATTTTCAAAATATTCATTAGCTCGAAAAAATTTCCGGAAATAAATTAACCTCTAGTGGTATTACTTGTGAAAATTTTTGAAAAATTTTGTATTTCACTTGTTGACTCAAGGCCAACAAAAAAATACGTTGACTTTTAAGGAAACCAATACAAAAAAAGAGCGTGCGGTAAAAAAGTCTACTTCTTGGACAATAATATCACCAATTTCTGCATATTAGTATTATTGTATAAATAAATTATTACCTTCCTAGCCCGCGTAGCAATGGCTAGGGAAGGTATTATTTTCGAGGAAAAATATGTTTTTAAGATAACGCTGAAAATGCGTTATATGGGTGTATTTTGACCGTCGTGATGTCTGTCTGTGTGTGTGTGTATATTTTTTCTATCTGTAACACGATAGCTCCTAAACCGCTGAACCGATTTTCATAAAATTTTCAGGTAAAATAGCGTTTGACACTCTAACAAGGTGATTAGATTTTGGTCAAAATCCATTAATCTAATTAATTTTTTTTTAATATTTTAACTTTTGAACGGAGTATCGCATCAATATGCGGTTTTCGGGATATAGTGGATTACATTTTGCGCAATAATTTGTGTTATAAACAAAAACTTCGTAAGAGCCTTAGTTATTGAAATATTTACAAAAAACTGTTTTCAAGGCTGATATATCATGGCTTCACTTGAAGTGTGCTAATAGGCTAGCTCGGAAGGTATTAGATCCGTCACGGATCCATTTAGTTTTTATAGTGTTTTATATGCTTATTTAAAAGTAGCTAGGACTAATTTATTCTGCTAATTTGCTTATCTTCTTTTCTTAATGCTTCCATAGGATTGGATAACCTTGGTAGGTACAGATAATTTTGTAAAATTTTGCCAAATGTTTTTTGCTTTAGTAATTTTGTTTGTTTAGTAAAAAAGTAGTGTGATATTAAGAATAATAATAAAAAATTATCTGGAATTTCATGGGTATTACAGTTGCTATGTAAAAAAGTTAATTTTAATCTAGTTTTTTTGTTTTTGATATTTTGACTAATATATAGATATCATACAGGTTTGCTGATAAGTACGTAAACAGTCCATTATTTCTTAAACTATATAGATATCAAAAAAATGTTAATGCAAAAGTTGTAGGGGTTTTAATGTCTAGTAGACAGTATTAATCCTATTTATACAGGGTTGGGCATAAAGTCGTCATATATTTTTTGACATTTTAATTCTTGTGTAAGAAATTCATCGTTTCATTAATAATTTTGTATCTATGTCTATCTACTTCTATCTATTTAGCCTTCTTCGATCCATCTTTGGACATAGGCCTCCCCCAATATCTTCCACTCTTCCCTGTCTGTCGCCGTGTTCATCCATCTAGTTCCCGCATGTTTCTTCAAATCTTCCGCCCATCTCATTTGGGGTCCGCCCCTACTTCTTTTATTAGCTCACACATATACTATACTATAGTAGTGTATGGTGATCCTAATTTTTTCGAGAAAAAAAAAGTTGCTCCGATTTCAAACATTTTTATATATCTGCGTTTCAGATGATTTTGAAACTTTTTTGTTGCGCCGTCTGTCTGTCTGTCTGTCTCTGTCTGTATGTCTGTCTGTAACGACCAACGCGCATAACTCAAAATCCGCTTGGCCGATTTTAATGAAATTTGGTACCTAGGCTGGGTCTTGGGCCGAGATGGTCCCATTTAAAAATGAACAAAATCCACCAAACACAAACCAAATAAGAGGGTGGGGGTAGATTTCAAGAATTAGAGTTTATGCGAAAATATGGCATGTGTGATATCAAACGAAAGGTAATTGAGTCTGCAGTTAAACAAAATACATTTTAATTTAATTAAAAAGAGGGTGGGGGTATATTTTAAAAATTAGAGTTTAAGTGAAAATATGGCGTGTGTGATATCAAACGAAAGGTAATTGAGTCCGGAGTTTAACAAAATACATTTTAGATTTTGGTTTTTTTAATTTCAAAAATTTGAGTTTAAGTCAAAACATGGCTTGTGTGGTATCAAACAAAAGGTAATTTAGTCTGGAGTTGAATAGAATATATTTCTGTTTTTAGTTATATTAGCTCACACGTACACTATAGCTATAGTACCTAGTGTGAGCTTAGGGGCCCATATATTGGCAGAGTATTTTCCCAAGGTCTCCAGTCTAAAATACATTTGTTCCATCGATTGTCTTTCTGTCTGATATTATGACCGGCAAATTTCCATTTTAATTTTGCTACTTCTCCTCTGACATCCCTTACTTTTGTTTTATTTCTTATCCTTTCATTCCTTTTTCTATCTGTTAGCTTTACATGTAACATTTGTCTTTCCATTGATCTTTGGACTTTTGTTACCTTATTCATATTTGATTTTGTAAGTGTCCAGGTCTGGGATCCATAGGTAAGTACAGGAAGGACTAATCAGTTGAATTTAGGTGCATTATTTTTTTTTAAACTGTTAGAATTAAAAAAATAATTAAAATGTCAAATAATGTACAGGGTATTCCATTAAAAAAATTGTGCTACGACTTTAACACCTAACCTGTATAATTTAAATGGTCATTGTACGGTTAAATCGACATTTTAAAACCCAACAACTTTTGTAATAAACTTTTTTGCTTGCTTTTTTTGATATCTTGTATAGTTTAGGAAATAATGGACTGTTTTCATACTATTTAGCGACCCTATATGAATATGCATGGGTTTGGCATGTTTTAGTTCACAGTCCATCTCATCAAAATCGAACACTTAAACGAGGTTTTAAAAACGTTACAAACTTTAATGAATACAAAATAGTCTTGCAATTTACAAATTGTTACAAGACTTTTCTTATGACTAAATAAAACAAACAAGACCCAAAATATTCAAATAAATACTTTAACTTACCGAAATAATAAACTGCAAAATATTCTTCAAATAGAAAAATCTTGTTTCTTTACTGATAATTAGTTTAGAGGTTTTAGTTTAAATTCAACAAAACTTAGAATGTTAACGGTAGGTTGGACCTAAGTAAATCATTATTGCCTCTTTGAAGAGCTTGGAGGAACCAAGTCAGTGGCGTTTCTAATAATCCTAAAGTTTAATTTTCATTCTAGCTAATGAGCTAAACAAGTAAACCTAAACGAAAACAGAGATAAAATGACATTTTGTAGACAACAATTTCTAATCTCACAGTTTTTCCATAGCCAATCAATTTAAAGGGAAAACTCTCTCTCTACTTGATGTATCCCCACGCTTAACCATTACAACTCCCACTCTTTCATTTTCAGTAGTTTTTCTCGCATCAACCATCTGCTGTGTGGTAGGCGGCAACCAAATGTTTACCATTTTGGAGGGAGGTGGAACCACTTTCTTATCTCTGCAAAACCATGTTTTGTGCTTTTCGTTTTTCTAAGCTGGTTTCATACAGTGGTACTGTTAAGGGTAATTTAGATTCCTGACAATACTGTGGTACCTATCTGTTAACAAATTTGCATCCTTTTAGACCAAACTTATAAGACAAAAGTTGGAAGAACTCCAATGGGAAAAGAAGCTGGTAGTCTACGGTATGGTAGGGTATGGAAAGTCCGTCCTCGTCAATGAGGTCCTCAATGACCGCATCCTGAGAAAATACTTTGACAACCACTTGTTTTGGGTCAACTTGGGAGAACACCATGGTGTGGATAATGTGCTTCAAACCATGTGGCGGTAAGTGAGATGGTCTACCAAGGCCTACAAAGTATTGATAGGCCTGGACCACGCAAGTGCGGACCTGGGCATAAATCTAGGGAGCTAATTGTAGACGAAAAAATTATTAGTGCATACATTTTTTTTTCTAGTGGGAGTGGAGGTAACTAAGCCCTTTATTTATTAACTACAAATGCATATGTATGCATACAGGGCCCCATCATACTGTAACTCCATGTTTTTGTTGATAAACTGTATAGTTTTTGAAATATGAATTTTCAAAGTTTTGCCATTTTGGTTATATGGGATATCCTACCCTAAAATTCGCTAAATGACGTTTTTCGGAATCTTAACTTGGGGTGTGGTTTTTTTGCCTCTCTATGGCCCCACGATACAGCAACTCGGTGCTTTTGTTTATAAACTGTATAGTTTTTGAAATATGAATTTTCAAAGTTTGGCCATTTTGGTCTTATGGGATTCCCTACCCTAAAATTCGCTAAATTACGTTTTTCGGAATCTTAACTTGGGGTGTGGTTTTTTTGCATCTCTATGGCCCCATAATACTGCAACTCGGTGCTTTTGTGGATAAACTGTATAGTTTTTGAAATATGAATTTTCAAAGTTTGACCATTTTGGTCTTATGGGATTCCCTACCCTAAAATTCGCCAAATGACGTTTTTCGGAATCTTAACTTGGGGTGTGGTTTTTTGCATCTCTATGGCCCCACGATACTGTAACTCGGTGCTTTTGTTGATAAACTGTATAGTTTTTGAAATATGAATTTTCAAAGTTTGGCCATTTTGGTCTTATCGGATTGCCTACCCTAAAATTCGCTAAATGACGTTTTTCGGAATCTTAACTTGGGATGGGGTTTTTTTGCATCTCTATGGCCCCACGATACTGCAACTCTGTGCTTTTGTTGATAGACTGTATAGTTTTTGAAATATGAATTTTCAAAGTTTGGCCATTTTGGTCTTATGGGATTCCCTACCCTAAAATTCGCTAAATGACGTTTTTCCGAATCTTAACTCAAGGTGTGGTTTTTTCATCTCTGTGCTTTTGTTGATAAACTGTATAGTTTTTGAAATATAATTTTGCACAGTTTGGCCACTTTGGTCTTATGGGATCCCATACACTAAAATTCGCTAAATGACGTTTTTCCGAATCCTTACTCAAGGTGTGGTTTTTTCGCATCTATATGACCCCACCATACTGCAACTCGGTGCTTTTGTTGATAAACTGTATAGTTTTTGAAATATGAATTTTCAAAGTTTGGCCATTTTGGTCTTATGGGATTCCCTACCCTAAAATTCGCTAAATGACGTTTTTCCGAATCTTAACTCAAGGTGTGGTTTTTTCGCATCTATATGACCCCACCTTACTGCAACTCGGTGCTTTAGTTGATAGACTGTATAGTTTTTGAAATATGAATTTTCAAAGTTTTACCATTTTTGTCTCATGGGATTCCCTACCCTAAAATTCACTAAATGACGTTTTTTCGAATCTTCACTCAGGGTGTAGTTTTTATACTTCTCTATGGCCCCACCATACTGTAATTCGGTGCTTTGGTTGATAAACTGTATAGTTTTTGAAATATCAATTTTTCAAAGTCTGGCTATTTTGGTCTTATGGCATTCCATACCCTAAAATTCGCTAAATGACATTTTCCCGAATTTTAACTCAGGGTGTGGTTTTTTCGCATCATTATGGCCCGACCAGCGCGGATCTGGGCATAAATCTTGGAGGGGGTTGTAATTGTCGACAAAAAAAATATTTGTGCATTTATTTCCAAAGGGGGGGGTGTAATTATTTGTTAAACACCCTAATCAGTTACCTTAGGATGAATATCTTTTAATTTGTTTAAAAAAATGCCAAGTAAGCGGCTAAATTAACTCAAGATATTGGCTTTGTCTTCCAAAAGTTCCAAAATCCAAAAAATTTTTTTAAATTTAAATCAAAAATAAAAATTATCTATATATATATATATATATATATATATATATATATATATATTTATCGGTTTCACAATGTTCTACGTCTTCCGATACCCAATCTCCACTCGTTTCTGTTTGCCCATAATTCATCATCTAGGCCTCTTATTCTTATTTCACTGTCTATTCCTTCTCTCCAGCTTCTTCTTGGCTGTCCTCGTTTTCTTCAGCCAGTTGGTTTCCATTGTAGTATTTGTTTAGGTAGTCTTTCATCATTCATTCTTTGTACATGTCCGTACCACACCAGTTGTTTTGTTCTTATATCAACCACTAAAGTATGTTCACCCACTGTCATAATTTCTCTTATTTTTTGATTTGTAACTCTTTCTCTTTTTGATTTCCCTGCTGCTCTTCTCCAATAGTCCATCTCCGTAGCGGAAAGCATTTTTTCTGTTCTATCCTTGATTGGCCATACTTCTGAGCCGTATGTAAAAATACTTTTTACAATGGTGTTATATGTAAGCTTTTTGTTATGTTTTGATATACTTTGGTCCCAAATTATTCCATTTAATAAAGTTATTGCTTTTCTTCCTTGTACGTTTCGATCTTTTATAGCTTTGTCTAGTGTTCCGTCAACTGTAATTTTTAGACCAAAGTATTTATACTCATCACAGGACTGAATTCGCTGCCCGGTATTTAAGATTAGATCCTGTTTCGTTCCACCGATACACATATACTCTGTCTTATTGAGATTAACCTCTAGTCCCCACTTATTGTACTCTTCTATTAGTTTTCGTATCATATATTCGAGGTCGTCATAATCCTGAGCCACTACTATCTGATCATCGGCGAAACATAAAGTATACAAAAGGCACTGTAAATACTTTTTAACTATCAAACATGTATTAGAATTTAACTGTCGAACATGTATCAGAGGTGAACGTTTTTAATATAGACTTGGTTGTATCAGAACTATTGCAAATATACCAATTTTTCCTTAAAAAAACACGTAAATTTTGATTCACAAAAAATATGAAAACACCGCAAAAAATTTTGTTTATTTCTTGAGAAGTCGAAGTCTCGGTAAATCGAAATTTTTACGTGTAAAGATGGTTGTTCGAGTTAACGCAGTTCGACTGTATTACAAAAGATCGAAAATCTTGTGAGGTTAACTTCCAGTTTTCGAACAATTTTGGTTTTGGAATTATATATACCCTCTTTGTATATAATTTTTCATTTTATTGAGTGATTATATAATTACCAGCCACTTTTTAAATGTTTGAAGCCATATAAGACACATATTTTTTGATTAATAATTATAATTTTTCTTGTCATTCATTTTTTAGAAAAAAATGTGGTGTTCAGAAATAAACAACCCGTTTAAATCGAACTTTTATATTGATTTGTTCTAATAAAATGTATGACAAGAAATAATATAATTATTAATCAAAATTACATGTCTTATATGACTTCAAACATTTAAAAAGTGGCTGGTAATTATTAAAGACCCTGTATGTATGACATATTTTTACTTTAAAATATGTCATACATACAGGATCTCTAGTAATTATACAATCACTCAATAAAATGAAAAATTATATACAAAGAGGATATATATAATTCCAAAACCAGAATTGTTCGAAAACTGGAAGTTCACAAATCTCATGGCGATAACAGTGTCAAAACAAATTGTTGAAGATTTGATTTTATGTAATTTTTTTAGGCTTTACTTAAGCGCATTGAACAAAGACTGCACGAAGAAACCACACTGCCCAGATGATGTGATAATTTTAAAAGAACAACTCAAAGAGTTGTTCCTTGAAGACAGGCTCAATAATGCTTTGCTCATTTTAGGTAATAGCATAAACTAATCCCAAACCAGGGGTGAAATTAAATAATGAAAAAGTTTCCTTTATTTCGGCCGCGATTTGAACCCGAGCGTTTGGCTATGTACGCCAATGCCCTACCAATTAGGCTACCGAATTCATAAGTAAAAAATTCTACTTATGGTTTCGGTTTTCTCTCAGCACATTCATAAGATTTTCAAAATCCATTAAAGCTAAATTTTCTATTTATTATATATTTCTAAATATTTAAAATTACAGCAGATATTTCACAGTGTCAAGACATTGTACAAAGCATAAACTTCAAAGTGAACAAGTTTTTTGGCCTTATAAATCAATTTGGGGATATGACAGAAAAAGATATTAATATAAATCTATTTAAAATTTAAACACAGTTTTTTTTTAATCGAGAAATATTCACAAGCTTTCCTTAAAATTATCGGCAATTTTTATGCACTCTTTACCACGGTATAGTAATACCTTACCTACAAGCCATGGCTTGAAAGTAAAAATATTTCTTAATCAACCAGATCAAATTTTTTGTATTTTATTTTAGATGATGTATGTAGCTCCGAGGTGCTCAAGCTGTTCGATATCGGTTGCAAAACTATTGTTACCACACAGGATAGAAATATCCTTGGAAGAGAGGATGCTGATTTCGTTGAGGTAAGTACAGGGTGTTCCGAATTCGATGGCTTTGGAGATATTCAGGCATTTCTAAAACAGGAGTCGGTTCTTGAAACAAATTCGTATACGAGTTCGATTCGTTTACGAATTTATTTCAAGAGTTGACGCTCAGATAGAATAGTAGCTCTAGTTTCTCAGTGCGTTAGCGCATCGAAAACAAGTGACTGGGGTTCCAAAGATGGCTGATGCAAATTGTTTGCGAGGGGGATACTGAAATGGCCCGAGTACGCAATGCATTATTTGCTAAGGAGCTATGAATCTATGACCACTCAATCGGGCACCTACTGTAAACAATAAGGTGCGCGAGAACAGCAGAAAGTAATTTAAGCTCACGCAGTGAAGTGGGGAAACGACCCTCAATGGGTATTAAAACGAAACAAAACGAGCTAAAGATAGTTATGGGTGAAAATATGACTAAAATGGTACCATGGAAATGGAATAATCCGATTGTGGTTTGTCTTCTTTGGGCGGTCGTAACTTCTTTTTAGCTACAGTTCGATCTTGGGTTTTAACAGCACTTTATTATTTTTAGGGCACTGTTAAGTTTTGCGCGATCGCAGCCTAATGATTTCGTTTTTAAATATGTTTAGTTTAAGACTCATTATCAAGTAGGTTTAGTTTGGCAAGGTTAATGCCATAGGGGGCAAGGATCAACCCTCTTGTAACACGTCGGCCAATGTTTTTAATTGAGTATGTGTATAACTGGGTCAAACGATTATTGCACATTAACTTTTCCGTTGCTTCAGTCTCAAAAGGCGTTGAATTATGCAGACCGCTGGCGCTGTAAGAATCAGAGAGAAGGAACAAGGAGGAATCGCGTGGATTGTTCGCATGTCCTGTGCCATGCGCGTTGCATTGATCGATTGAAAAAAATTCTGCCAACTAGGTGGTAACTACGAACTAGTAAATATGTGGAAAAACGAGTTTAACTAGAAAAAGTTTAGTTTTTACAGAAAGCAGTATGTTTTATTGAATATTTATAAGGAATAAAGTCAAAAACTGTTTTTTACATTGATTGTGGGTACAAAATATAAAATATTTTAAGATTATTTGTTACGAAAAAAATTATTTCGGATTTTTTGATAGCTACTGCCCTTTTCCATATTTGGGCAGAATTATCCCGATTTCATAATTACCTTTAATCAGTTTGTTAGTTTTATTTAAGGCTTCATGTTTTTTTTTGGCTGATTTTAGTTATTGCGAGATTTTTTAGGGATCTTTTGAACTTGTGTCAGTTGTAGCCCAGTAAGTAGTAAGGTTTAACTTATTTTTCCCGTGAATACAATAGTTTTTAATATTTATATAAACCTTGCGATCTTTTTTCGTTGTAACAAAGACATTATTTCCATACAAAGGTTAGAAATAAATAAAGAGAATTTAATATGTTGGTTTAAAAATGTTAGCCCTATTTAAACCTACAAACCTCACTAGGAGATGTCCAATAAAAACGGTGCAAGTCAGTGTTAGCTGTCCGCCAAAACGGATTCTAATATATCTTGTGCTTTTTACAATATTTAAATATTGATACGTATTTAATACAGTAATGCATCTACAGACATACTTTTAAGTTATTTATGTATTATTTAGCTTTGAAAATTTGTGTATATATTGTTTTTCGAACTTTAAACCACTCCTCTGGGGTGTAACTACAATTTGAGACTATTTTTAATGAGAATCCTAAGACTGCGCGGACTAAATTTCCAAAAAATTACATTTAGTTACAAATTTTTTATGTAGTTTTTCTTTACTTCTAAAGTTAATTTGAATTTACATGAGATGAAACTCACTGATAAATGCTTACTTCTATCATATTGCACATTAGAGTGAATTGAATCAATTATTTTACCTGTAAGTATTAAAAAAATACACTTAGACCGGTCGGTATAAGTATAAGTTTTATCGTTTTTTAAAGGTAAAAACTGGATTCTCCCTTACGGAAGCTATGGATCTCTTCAAAAACGCGTTGCAGACGGAAAAGGACCTTCCTGCGGCGGCCGAAGAAGTTTACTACATTTGCAAAGGTCATCCTATGTTGATTTCTCTGATCGGCTCTTATCTCAGTGATAACAAAGATCCGTCGTATGTTAGCAACAGCGAGATTTGGGAGTACGTCAGCACTATGTTTTTGAGAGGAGAGTATAGGTGAGTAGCAACAACGAGGTGGTCCAGAACAAATGGCAACACTGCGTCTGGCTTCAGAATGGGTTGCTAGGAGTTTCAAAAGATTGCGTTTGTTGCCAAGGCTTCTAGCTTTCGGCACTTAACTATATTCATATTTCTTAGATAGGGATCAGTTTTTCTCTTTCTCTAAAAGCCCATGAATATTTTAGTAGATTTGCTTTAATACTTTACCAAACTTACCTTCACTAAATCCTCGACTAATCTGCACTCCCCTTGCAGGTTAAACGAATATGATGAACAAGCACATATCCCTAACCAGATGATTCGAAAATGTGTAAATAAACTTCTTAGTACTAACGTTAAATTGAAGTCGCGCTACGAAGACTTGGCTGTGTTTATACAGGATGTCAATATTCCACCTCAGGTTAGTCACTTATCAAGGTCAAACGTAACTTCCGTGCCTCAGATAAAAGTAACAACATAAATACAAGACCTAAAATTTTACAAACAAAACTTTATCTGGGCATTTAATAAGGATTTTTTAAAATTAATTCCTCCTAGAAAAAGAAAAATCATTATCTTTGTTTTGAAGTAGTGATTATGTCCCTCTCTATAAATTTCTAGGTATTTCTATTTATCGGGTCTAGAATAATAAATCAAATGTCTAATTTTTGGCCAACGTTTCATTTAATATGTTTAAACTTTCAAATACCAAATTGCAAATAATGCAAGGACCTAAAGAAAGAAGAATTATAAAAAAGTTTCTCTTCGGTCGGGACTCGAACCTGGATCTCTTGCTCTGTACGCAAACGCTCTTTCATTAAGCCACCAAGGATCATACATAAATTTTCGGAAAACTTCTACCTAGGCATGTGTGTGGTGTCTCAATACAAGAACCTAAAATCCTCAGGGTATTAACTCGGCCAAACCAATTCAACTAATTTTTATAATTCTTCTTTCCCACTGTCAAAAGTATGAAAACTCAAATTAGACGTCTGAAAACATAAGATCACTTTTTCCGTCTGTTAAAATCTCTGACCGCAATGGGCGATTGCCAATATAATTTTCAAATACCAAATTGCAAATACTGCAGGGCCCTAAAACCATAAACAACAAGTGAAATTAAAGAAAGAAGAATTATAAAAAAAAAATTCTTTTTTATGTTGGCCAAAACTTAGACCTTTGATTTATTGTCCTAGGACAGACAAATAGAAAGACCTTGCAAAATCACTAACTTGTCACTGGTTTTTAGAAAGAAAAAAATATTTACCCAATAAAATTTGAAAAATTTTACTGTTTAACAAAAAAACACTTTTTTTCTAAAAAACCACTGAAAAGTTAGTAATTTTTCTAGGAGAAACGCAGTGGTTTCTTAATTTTGAAAAAATACCTTATTAGTGGCGTAATGACCAAATAAAGTTTTGTTTGTAGAATGAATCCTCCACAAACAATAAATTTTATTTGCCTAAAATTTTAGTTAAATTGGAAAAAAGTAGGACTTATCCAAGCTCAATCAGATCTGTGTCAAAATTAATATATCTACAAGGGTTTTTAAGTTTATCAAGCAAAAATTAAAAATAGTTTTTTTTTAAATTAATATTGTTACCATTTTGTAAATAAATTTATTAAAATGTAATGAGCTTTTTACTAGCGAGTACTAACCCTTCTACTGTGTTTATAGATCCTGTTTACGAAATACCCATGTAGTTACTTTTATCTAAATCATCTTTTATATCTAAACCTAACCATTTTCGAGGTATCGAGTTTTTTATTTTTTAGGTTTTGGAAATTTTGTGGGACACAAATCCTAGTGACGTTCGTAATACTATGAACAAACTTGCGGAAAAGTCCTTGGTGGTGCCATTTTACCATAATGATCTGCAGAGATTCATTTATGGTAAGAAAATTTAACTTTTTTTCTATTTTTACATCTCTTTATAATTTATTTATTTCTATAGACTGTAAGTTTGACAAACATAAAAGAGAAAAAAAAACAATTGTTTGAAAAAACTCTCAATAAACCAAGTAGCTTGATTTTATCGCGGCCTTGTTAAAATGATGGAGTGTCTGTCAGTTATTGTTATTTTTTATCTATTTTTGTTGAAAAATAAAGAAAACCTCGCAGTTTTTCTATTCTAACAGTTTTTGAGTTAGGTTTTATCCAAATTAAATTACAAAAAACTGCTAAAAACACTTATAAATAAACAAAAACAAAAAGCACTTGACATTTCTAAACCTGAAAACGGAAATGTCAACAGTAATTTGACAACGGCAATTTTGGAGCACTTTTTTCAAATCCTATATTATAAAGGACCTTTTGAACAAAATTAAAAGGTACTTTTCCAGTAAAATCTCCACTAAATAACGATTTTTGTAGCTATTTGTACTCAAAAAAATCGTTATTTAAGGGCGATTTTACAGGTAAAAACGTTTTCTATTTTTATTAACGATTTTTAGGTATACATGACATTCACCTGAACTATCTAAAAGAGGAAACGGCAGAAAGAATAGTCGATCTCCACCGTCAATTGATCTCAGGTTACGACAAACTAACCAATCACGATTACGCTTTGTTACCAGACGACAATTATTCACTGCATTTCATTGGCTATCACTTGTATAATGCACAGTTTTATGATAGGTAAGTTAGTCTACAGTGTTGCCACCTCGTTGTTTTTTCGTATTGTTCTACGATTTTGAACTGATGGGCCCTGATAGTTTAGTGAGCGAGCGTTCGCTTTGAACGTAACGTCTGTCTTGGGCGTAGTTTGGGCATCAACGAGGTAAGCAAAATTGATGATCAATACAAGGCCGAGGTTCGGAAGTCACGTTAAGCCGGTGGTATTAGGCAAAATTAAATCCTCCACGAGAAAAGGAAATTGCCTACCGTGGTGATGCTTGGCGGGCCGGCCCATTGTATCATTGGTAAATGTAAGAGTTAATGAGTTTTCATTGTCTCAGGCACCAAGTGACTTCGAATCAGATTATCTTGGTGTCCACCGAATTCACCTGGCAAATTGTCTGTAATAAACGGACAAAGAATGAATCAGTTTTGGTGGTTTTGGAACATATTCCGTTACGTCACTACATTATTTGACAATTGTTAAATAGTTAATAGGGTAAAAATTTCTCAAATTGCGGATTGAATTTGTAGTTTTCTAAAATTAATTGTGCAAATTTATTGTGGACAGTGAATGTTTAATGGCATGTATAAACCACTCCTAAATCATTTTTCCACAAACCACACATGTTTTACGTAAATTATTTTCCATTTTTCACAGGAAAAAACAATTTTAAACGACAAACGCAAAACACCGCAAAATGTAGCTAATCAACAAATATGGCGTCCACCCACACATGAGCCGTGTGTCTACGTGCCAAAATACACGCATGTGCAATTGAAAATTCGCGTTTACGAATTTAAATTTGCCATTGTTTCCAAAACAACATTTTTCGATTTTTTGAACCATCTAAGGTATTTGGATTGCACAAATCCGTTATAGCATAAATACATGTTCAAAGAATCGAAAAGTGAAGCGCTTATACCTGGCTTTGGAGACAATAGCAAATTTAAATTCGCGGCTGCGAATTTTCAAGTGCGCATGCGTGTGTTTTGTCAGGTAGACACACACACACAGCTGCTATGTGGGTGGAGGCCATATTGACATTTTGCGGTGTTTTGCGTTTGTCGTGTAAAATTATGTTTTTTTTTTTTCTGTGAAAAATGGGAACTAATTCATGTAAAACACGTGCTGTTTGTGGAAAAATGTCCGAAAGAATTAAGGGAGTGCCATTCCATAGGTAACTACGTGTATTTTTCTTTACAACTTGTTAATAAAGTTAAGAGTGGTTTATAGATGCCATTAAACACTCTTCATGGTGTGCACAGTAAATCTGCACAATTAGTTTCAGAAAAACTACAATTTTAATCCACAATTTGATATATTTTCACCCAATCAACTAGTTTTTAGAAAAAAATAATAAACATAACCCTAAACATTTGACAATTGTCAAATAATGTAGTGACGTAACGGAGTATGTTCCAAAACCACGAAAACTGACGCATGCGCAGTAACCGAAATCCTGTCTACCCGAAAAAGGAACATTAAGAATTAAATAGGGGTCCTGGCTTCAAGCATCGCGTGTGAGAATGCATGGGTATGCCCCATATTTATGCTCTAACGTATTTGGGATTGCACTATCTTACAATCGATTATTTGATTGCGCTAAATTTTGACTTTAACCTTTATCAGTAAGCTTAGATCAGCGTTGATCTGGCCTGAAAAACAGAAGTGCTGTCGTATGTCACGGACGGTTTCTTTTTCTTTGCAATCGATTGATGTATATAGCAGTTTAAACTCTGCCTGTTTTTTTTCGAGTTTCTCCCTTATCTCGGTAGATGGCGCTTCTTGCCAGAGAAGCATTATAGACGTAGGATGAGAGACAAAACGGCCTGATTAACTTCGCAAGCGTGTCACATTGACCAAGGAGTGTTCTGAGACTCGCGGCTACAGACTAAAATGCACTCTAGCTCTTTCGATTTCGAGGTTATGTTTTAATTGTTTTTTTTGTTTAAATAGCCTGGAAGCATGGAATAAATAAATTTCTTCGATGGTGGAAGTGTTTGAAGTCCTTTGTCGTTAGTTCGGTCAAATTTAGTTTGTGTTCAATTCATATAAAAATACATCGACCAAAAAATATGGAATGTACCGAGTGCACTCACTTGATCAGTTTTTCTTCCAAGTCTACTTTAAGAGCTCATTTAAACAAATTTCACCCAGGTAAATTTTTGACCCTGATGCTTTTTATTTTTTAATGGAACTGTTTTCGATTTCTGTTTACTACTAGGGTAAATGTGCCAGTAGTCCGCCACCTAACAGTATTTCTTAAACAAAATTAATTTTAAAAAATATATACTTGGTGGTGCGATTTCACACATGCGCAAAATTAAAAATATTTATTTTTATTTAAATTTTTATCTGTATAAACCCAGCATATGAAACACTATGGCTGAACACTGGTCAAACAAATCCTGAAGTCAGTCTGCTCTGAAAGTATTGTAGTTGAAGGGGGCCGACTACTGGTTTTGAAAAAAATATTCAAACTAGTAGGTTTTTAGAATTATGCGCTAGTGGTCGGCCATCAGAAAAAAAACTAGGTTGTGATAATTTTTTTACGATTTTTAACATTTATTTACATACATTTGACACAACAAAACCGAACCGAACTTAACCGAATCGAATTATCGGTTTAGTTCGGTTTGGTTTCACAACCTCTGGGATGCCGGTTCGGTTCAGTTCCGTTCGGTTCGGTTCGGTTTTGTTTCACACCCGCTAGGATCCCGCGAAAGAAGTCAGGAAAGTTTTTTTTTTGAAAAAATATGTTAGAAAGAGACCCTATTTCGTTACTAGCGCTATTTTGATACTAGCGCTATTTCGTCACACGCTATTTTGATACTGGCGCTATTTCATTACGCGCTATTTTGATTGATTTCGTTACTAGTGCTATTTTAAAACAGCGCTATTTTGTTACGCGCTAGTTTAAAACAGCGCTCAAACAATACCGCTATTTTGAACGACGCTATTTTTAACAGCGCTATTTCGAACTAGAGCCATTTTTGTAGTCATTTAATGCTAAAAATCGTAAAAAAATTATCACAAGCTAGTTTTTTTCTGATGGCCGACCACTAGCGCATAATTCTGAAAACCTACTAGTTTGAATATTTTTTTCAAAACCAGTAGTCGGCCCCCTTCAACTACAATACTTTCAGAGCAGACTGACTTCAGGATTTGTTTGACCAGTGTTCAGCCATAGTGTTTCATATGCTGGGTTTATACAGATAAAAATAAAAATATAAATAAAAATAAATATTTTTAATTTTGCGCATGTGTGAAATCGCACCACCAAGTATATATTTTTTAAAATTAATTTTGTTTAAAAAAAACTGTTAGGTGGCCGACTACTGGCACATTTACCCTAGTAGTAAACAGAAATCGAAAACAGTTCCATTAAAAAATAAAAAGCATCAGGGCCAAAAATTTACCTGGGTGAAATTTGTTTAATTGAGCTCTTAAATTAGACTTGGAAGAAAAACTAATCAAGTGAGTGCACTCGGTACATTCCATATTTTTAGGCCGAACCGAACTAACGACACGACAAATATTTTTAATACTAATTTTTAAAACTCGAAAGGACTTCAAACACTTTCACCATCGAAGAAATTTTTTTATTCCATGCTTCCAGGCTATTTAAACAAAAACAAAACAATTAAAACATAACCTCGAAATCGAAGGAGCCAGAGTGCATTTTAGTCTGTAGCCGCGAGTTGTTCTGAGGAGTCCCATAAGGACGAAACAGTTAACTGTCAACACTTATTACGTGTAAAGTAATGAGGTTAAGCTTTGGAGCTACTCACAGAAAAATATGAGAGAAACAGAAACTTCTTTTTACCCGAATAGCCTTGATTTTTAAATTTACGGGTGCTAAAATTTACGTGTTTATCAGTAAGATTTTTGTTTTAGGTTTAGTATTTACTTCGATTTAAGATTCATAGAGGCCAAATTAAAGACTGCCGGTAAAGAGGATCTCTTGAGGGATTTCGACAAGTATAAGGATCTCATCACTGGAGGGGTAAGTAACCAGGGACGTTAATATATACCTGAGGATAAGAATGCTGTGCTGGTATTTTTTCTCAACCTTTTTTTATTGATGTGCAGCATGACAACGAAAAATAAATCAAATTAACAGACTTGAAGCTTTTAAAAGATGCTATTTGGGTCAAAAAATGCCTAAAGACAGATTTTGTGATGGCGTCTGTTTGGGACACGATAACTCAAAAATCGATTAACCGATTTTAACCATATTTGCCAAAAGATTTTGCGTTACCCGTGGCAAGGCTATTTACTTTTGGTTGTGCTAGGGGGCTGCAAGAGGGTAGTAGGGGGTTGAAATATTTTAAAAAATCATAATTCGAGAACCACAGCAGCTAGCAAAAGAAAGTCTTCAAAGTTAAGATTAAAAATTAAATTTTTAACAATATTTGTCATAACGTCAATGTTACAGTTTTTGGGATATAAAAATATGTTTAAAAAATTATTTCTTTCGAACCACAGCAGCTAGCGAAACGCTGTTTTCAAGTTTTGATTTTAGAATTAGAATTTGTTATAGCCTTAAAGTTTGCCATTACAATTTTTGAAAAAAGAAAATTATAAATATCTCAGAAAAGTAGTTTTCACAAATGAATTAAAAATTATTTGCATTCGATCTTTTCATTGATCGATATTGTATAGCAGTGTTTTCTTTCGCCTGCTTTTAGTTTTTTTGTTTCTCTCGTATCTCGGTAGATGGCGCCTCTTGCTATAGTTCGCTCACTAATTACATTTAATTAGAGACAAAACCGCCTGATTAACTTCGCAAGATTTGTCACATTGACCAGCAGTGTTTTGAGGAGTCCCATAAGGACGAAACGGTTAACTGTCAACACTTATTAGGTGTCCATTAGATCTTGGACCCCCGTGAGGTTAAGCTTTCAGGCTACCCACGGAAAAATATAAGGGAAACAAAAAAAACTCCTTTTTGCCCGATTAGCCACGAAACTTGTTTGATTTAAAAATTTTATTTTCAGCAAAAATAAAGCAATAAAGCTTCTTAACACCCAGAACGATTAGGTCTTATTAATGATTGTACTTACCTAGTGGCGACAATTTTTTTAATAGTTACAAACCATCATTTTTAATGTTTTAGGACAATCTCTTAGCTCTTCGCTTGCACGAATACAAAGAATTCATTACACACCACGGAACAAATCTCTTTAACTTTAAGAAAACAGACATCATACAATACGCCCTACAAGAGCCGAAAGAGAGCTACGTCTTCCGAGAAGCCGTCAGACTGGCCACTGCTTCTGTCAACTTGTATTTTCAGTTCCAGTAAGTAAAGCCTTGTCATTTTAGCTCACACTACTACTACACTATAGTAGTGTGAGCTATGGTGATCCTAATTTTTTCGAGAAAAAAAATGTTGCTCCGATTTCAAAAATTTTTATATATCTTTGCGTTTCAGATGATTTTGAAACTTTTTAGTCTTGCCGTCTGTCTGTCTGTCTGTCTGTCTGTCTGTATGTCTGTAACGACCAACCCGCATAACTCAAAAACTGCTTGTCCGATTTAAATGAAATTTGGTACCTAGGCTGAGTCTTGGGCCCTGGTGGTCCCATTAAAAAATTAACGAAATCCACCGAACGCAAGTCACATAAAAGGGTGGGGGTAGATTTCAAAAATGAGAGTTTATGTGAAAATATGGCGTGTGTGATATTAAACGAAAGATAATTAAGTCTGGAGTTAAACAAAATGAATTTTAAGTTATTTAAAAAAAGGGGTGGGGGTAGATGTCAAAAATTAGAGTTTAAGTGAAAATATGGAGTGCATGATATCAAACAAAAGGTAAATGAGTCTGGAGTTAAACAAAATACATTTTAGTTTTTTAAAAAAAGGGTGGGGGTAGATTTTAAAAATTAGAGTTTAAGGCAAAACATGGCTTGTTTGGTATCAAACGAAAGGTAATTGAGTCTGGAGTTGAATAAAATATATATCCGTTTTTAGTTATATTAGCTCACACGTACACTATAACTACAGTACTTAGTGTGAGCTTAGGGCGTTCGTTCCAGTATTAATGTGTAGATGGCGCTGCTCCAAAGTTTAATCTAGGGTCACTGCATCACGAAGACGTAGTGTCTTCTTAGGGTAGCGACACGACAGCTAAATATTTTTGGTTATATGACGAATCTGACACTGTCAGGAGCGTAGCTTTTTTTGTATTTAAAAAATAAAATGGTTTACAAATGTTACGTAAATAACTGTCCGTCACACTCGGTATATATATTTAGACTGTCCAAATAAACAAACCATTCAAATAATGCTTTTCAGATTGTGGAATAAAAACTATGTTTTTTATGATTTTAATATTTATTAGAAAAGAAGAAATCAAAAATTATTTGACATTTTATAAAATATAGAAAACTATTGTTGGATTTATTCTAGTGCATAAAAGTGTACGTTTAATCCCTTTTTTCATGGACTTAGGTGAATAAAAGTAATTGCTTTAAAACTATAAAGGCAAAATATAGGTTTTTTGGATCATATTTTTATTTTATTAAAATACAAAAAACAAAAAAGCTATCATGATACACGATAACGGTTATTCTGTTGCTTCCAGCTTGGCAGAAGTTTACTGTATTTTGCTGATGACTTGGTTGGTTTCGATTATTAGTATTGTGTCCTTTGGCATAGCCTTCATATAAAGGAACCATTTAACTTTCTTGACTTCTCCAGGGTGAAAAACAGGAATACCTTTTCGGTGAAATTTTCGATATTTTTTTTATTGCATCATTTTCGGTACTCTGAAAGCTGCTTTCTTTGGCGGCCTTTTCAATGTCCATCTCAAAGTAGGAATAGCCTTTATTCTTTGATCCCTCGTTTATTCCATCTTTAAGAAATTTAATTCGAACTTTTTCTCAACTAAACCTATTTAGTTTGTTATAAAATAAATATTATTTTTTGCACATTTTTTCTATATTTGTTAGCGTCTGAGTGACTTTTGTTTAATATCTACCATAGCAACGCGCCCAAAGCTCACCAAAAAAATGAAAACTATCACTGCCCGCTGTATTATTATATACCGGGGGTTGACATGCTAAAACTAGAGTACCGGAGTAGGTGGCTTAATATTTATTTATTTTATGATTATTATTATTTTTAGTATATAAACATTGGCATTAAAGTCCCTTTTAATCACTTAACAAATTAAAGCCGTCCTTCCTGTCAAGCTTCAAAATTCTCGCCGCGGAATTAAAAGTAAACACTGTAATCCCCAGGTTTGTAATATACCTAGTATTATTTTATAACGGTGTCCAAAAAACAGCGGGCGGCGCATAAAAGGTCGAAAGTACAAAAGATCTAAAATACAAAAAGTCGGAAGTAAAAAAGGTCGGGAACATAAGGTCTAAAATACAAAAGGTCGAATATACAAAAGATCGAAAATACAAAAAGTCGAAAATACAAAAGGTCGAAAATAAAAACGGTCGATAAACAAAAGATTGAAAAACAAAAGGTCCCAACGAAAGATCGAAAGTTGCTATTCTGTAATGATTGCCAAAAAAGGCTATACTACAGACACACAGGCATACACACACACACACACACACAAAATATAACCTTTGTCAATTGCTCGCAAACGTATCCTAACCGGTCCAGATATCCCCTGACCTTTTTCCACCAAAAAAAATGTCCCCAAGTCACAGGTTTGCGCTCAATTGAGAAAGGTTAGAATAACACCGTTTTCAACCTCCCAAAATGAGGACCGGAAAGCTAACTTAGGGACATAATTTTTCGAAAATATGTTTCGGATGGTTTGGTTCGGTTGGGTTTTATACCCTCTAGGTTCCCGGGAAAGAAGTCACGGAATTTTTTTTACAAGAATATGTTAAAAAAAGACCCTCTAGTCGAACTATATAAGTTAAGTTTGGCAACTATAAAAGTTAAGTTTGGCAAGCGAGGTCTAGAATTTTTTTTAGAAAAATTTGTTTTGTTGGTTTTGAACAAATTTCCAATTGAAGAAAATGTTTTCGAACAAATTTCCGTTCGAAGAAAACGTTTTGAAACAATTTTCCGTTTGAAGAAAACGTATTTGGAGAATGTTTCGTTCGCAGAAAATGTTTTTGGATAATTTTTCGTTCGAACCAAAAAATCGAAAACATGAGAGCTATTTCTTAGGACGATGTCTAAAAGCATACATATGTAGTAAACTTTTTTATCATATTTTTTTTTTATTTTAAATATAAATAAATTTAATATATTAATATCCAGATAGTGCCAGATACCGAAAAAAGCAATAAAATGCTTAAAACCTACCTTAAAAGTTATTTTTATATCTTTTTTTTTAAATTTAAGTCAGTAGCTCTATAAAACATATGTTTGAATCAGTAAAATTAATTTGACATTTATGAACAAGACTTTGTCCGTGTCACGTACAGGACCAGAAAAATATGTATTTGGGTTATTCAAGATCATATTTGATCCCAAATCTAAAGAACTTAAAAATGTAAAATTCAAAAATAAAAGTTTTGAAATATTGTTTAAAATATCATGTTTTTGTATACAGGAATATGAATTTAGAAACTATAGCAACGTTACAAAAAATCCGACAGAAATGATATTTTTTTATCATTGTAGGTAATTACCATAACGTTTTTTTAAAATATAAGTATTGTCTTTTAATTTTTTTAAAAGTATTTTACATACTGTGGGTACTCTAAAAATTCTGAGATCGCTTTACAAACTTCTAGAAAAATTGTAGGTACTCTAAAAATTCCGAGCCTAATTTACAAAATTGTAGAATAATTGCGTGTAGGTACTCTAATTATTCCGAGGTAAGTTGACGAGTCGCCCATGGAAATTCCGAGGCAGGTCACGTGGGCTTGTCGCTACCCATGGAGACGCCAGGCTTCCAGGATGCAGTGACCCTAGTTTAATCCTCTATCGAGAAAAGAAAGTTGTCTATCGTGGCCCACGGAACTGTGTTACAGTTCCGTGTCGTGGCCTGGTAAATTTGGAAATTTGATAAACGGCTTGATAGATTTTTAAATATTTTGCTCACATGTATAGTGTGAGCTATGGTAATCGTGTCAAAAAATAAGAAAAAAAAGTTGTTCCGATTTCAATATTTTATCCACGTATTCTACTGCCCAAAATAAGAGAAATAGGAGATAAAACTTCATCTAACCTAGGGTCCAAAATTTATTCGTTTCCGAGATACAGGGTGTTAAAGTTATAAAATAAAAATCGATTTTTTTTAAAATTTTGGGATGCGAAACGCGAATATGAACACCTTTTTACAGTGACTGTTAGAGGGCATTTTACAATGCACTTTTGATGGTTTAAAATTAACATAACTTTTTTCTTTGTGTAGTTTTTTACGTTTTCTGCTAAGACAATAATTTCCTAAGCAATTTTAAGCTAAAGAGGTACTCTTTTAACTTTTTATTGTTTGATCTTGCAAGAAAACAATTTGTTACATGTTATTATGAAAATTCGCGGACCAAAATGTGTGAAAATGACATTATTCATTAATCGTGTGAGCTTAGGTGACCATAAATTGGTAGACCATTTACAAGGTTATAAAGGCAATCAAGAGACCTTCAAAACAAGGTACCAATCAACCCACTTTTCCTATTTAAAATATAGAGGTAAAGTTTATGTCTCAAAGAGGGTGCGTGCTACAAAAGTTTTAAGATAGCCAAAAGGTGTCCCCCTCGAAAACGGCTTTTCTGAATTCTATAAAAAAATACTCTGTCAATATATGGGCACCTGAGCTCACACTAGGTACTATAGTTATGGTGTACGCGTGAGCTAATAACTAAAAACTGAAATATATTTTATTTAACTCCAGACTCAATTACCTTTCGTTTGATACCACACAAGCCATGTTTTGACTTAAACTCTAATTTTTGAAATCTCCCCCCCCCCCCCTTTTATTTGCCTTATGTTCGGTGGATTTTGTTCGTTTTCGACCCAAGACCCAGCCTAGGTACCAAATTTTAGGCAAGCGGTTTTTGAGTTATGCGCGTTGGTCGTTACAGACAGACAGATAGACGGCGCGACCAAAAAATTCCAAAATCATCTGAAACGCAAAGATATAAAAAAAAATTGAAATCGGAGCAATTTTTTTTTTATTTTTAAAAATTAGGATCACCATAGCTCACACTACTATAGTATAGTAGTAGTGTGAGCTAATACCCAAAAAGGCCTCTGTTAAGTTTCGTGGAAACACATTGTATAATAATTTTTTGTTTTCGCAGAAGGCCTGTAGACTGTTTAAACGACTCCCAGGAAATTTTGGTAAAAGACGACGTCACATGTGCCTGTTTTGTAGATTCCCCGCAAAACATTTTAGTAGGAACCAGTTCTGGAAATATTAAGGTAAGGTCCTATATGCCTTAGAAAATGAGGTTTTGCACACGACACACTGGCTATAAAAGTAGTACTTCGCACAGGTACTTCTTTGTGCACGCATATTTCATTTTCTATTATTTTTTGTGTGATTTTGTCATAACTTTAAATTCATACTTACTGAGTGTTATGTTCGCGTGTTTGTCACTCATAATATGCAAACACTACACTGAGCCTCGCTCTTTTGTGTTTAAAAATTGTTTAACCTTTTTTTTGCAGTTATTTTTCGAGACATACGAAAAAGAAATCTCTTGTTTTTCCGGCCACACTGCCCCGATCAAATCATTGAGAATTAGTCCTGACAGGGGCCATTTTTTATCAGTTGGAGAAGATGGTTACGTCATGTTATGGAAATTCACTGCCGATAGCAAAAGGAATAGTTTAGATAATGCTTTTCCAGGTGAGAAAAACCGATATCTCATTTTTTTTTGGGTTCTATTCTCATTTTTTTTTGGGTTCTATCTATCTATTTAGCCTTCTTTTAGCCCAATATCTTCCACTCTTCTTTGTATGTCGCCGTATTTAGCCATCTAGTTCCCGCATGTTTCTTTAAATGGTCCGCCCATCTCATGTGGGGTCTTCTCCTACTTCTTTTATTTTTTGAAGGTCTCCAGTTAACAATACATTTGTTTCATCGTTCGTCTTTTTGTCTGATATTATGACCGGAAAATGTCCATTTTAATTTTGTCACCATTAATTCCTTTTTCTATCTGTTAGCTTTACATGTAAAATTTGTCGTTCCATTGATCTTTGGACTATTGTTACCTGATCCATGTTTTATTTTGTAAGTTTTCAAGTCTGGGATCCATACGTGAGTACAGGAAGGATACATAGGTTATACACGTTTCGAGGTACTGAGGAAATTTTTTAATTTTAATGTAGCTTAATTTACAGAATGCTGCCCAGGCCAATCTTACTCGTATCTTGATTTCAGCTGTTTGGTTTTCTTTTTTAATTTAACAGTTTGTTTCAGATATATGTATATAATACTTGTTCTATTTTTTCTTGGTTTATTTTGATCGTGATCTGTGTTTGTTATGATTTTAGTTTTAGTGTAGTTCATATTCAAACCTATATTTTAGCTGCTATATTTCTTCTTTCTTATCTGTTATTTTTTGGGTTATGTCCTATTAAGGGAAATTTTACGCTGATTTTTGGGAAGGGGCCTATAACCTTTTTATTTTATGTTGGTATAATTTACTTTTTTATAGTTTTCTTTTTAAAAAATCCAAATTAAATTTTATCTATACACGTTTAGTGTTTAAAATATTACAATACATACAGTATTTTTCTTATGGAATGACCCTCTTTTTATTAGATTTTTGAAATCCGCGTAAAATGTCCTTTACAATGACGTATTACACTCAATTATTTTTTTTTAATTCCTTTAATGTTTTTATTTTTTGTATTCCCCTTTTATGTCTAAATATTTTTAGATTTGATCAGTTAAAAATATTTTAAACATAGTCAGGATATTAAGATACACAATAAAATCGAAAAATATAAATAATATAATGAAATAAAGGGGTTATTCCAGAAATAAATACCAATAATATCTCAAAAACTAAAAGTCACAAATTAAATTCAATTTGACATCTTTTAATTTAAAAATAGTCTCTCCAAAAACTACCCAGAAAGGCTGGCATGACTTCCATATACCGGACGCACAAAAAATCAGACCCAAAAAGAAGTTTCCAGTCTTCCAGAATCCAGACTTTTTGGTTTGTGCCAACTTTGCAACGGATTACACAAAAAGTGGGCTGATCGTGACAGGGTCTGCCAAGGGGAACGTCTGCATATGGGACGCCGAAAGCCAGGAAATTCTGACGTCATCAGGTACTTCAGCGTATCTATACCCGGTGTCTAGAAAATTAGATGGGAATTTCGAAAATGGTTTCTAAGAAAAAGTTGAAAGCATAGAAAAAAATTTTTAAACGTCGTTCGATTGGCCGTTGTCGCTAATACAAAACTACAAAATTTTATAAAATTTGTTTACAAGATGACGACGATATTTCAATCTTTCGATAAAAAACTATCATAACAAAAACATTTCATGTAAAAAAAGCCAAGTACGCGTAAATTGTATTCCGTAAAAAGAATATTAGAAAAGAAAGAATAGACAAACATTTCCAAACTAGTAAGAACCTTTCATTTTAAAATTTGTATTGGACAACTTGGCTTTATTTATCTCAATTTTTTTACGAAATACCATTTTCGCGTACTTGGCGTTTTTTACATACAATGTTTTTGTTATGATTTCACTCCTTTTTTTAGGTTTTAAAGTAGTTAAAATATGCGGAATATTGTTTAAAACTTTTGCAATGCCTTATTAAAAATGTTTTCCTATAGTTTTATCATAGTTCCTATGAGCTTCCCAAAGCTCAGCTCTCTAGGGTTTCTGGAAGTGGGCAATGTTACTTTTACATAACTTTACATGTATAGGGGAGGGGACTAAATTGTAATTTTGGGGTTTTTAATGTTTTCCAAGGGTTTGGTCATAATTTATATCAGTCTGATCTATACATCAGTGAGTAAGTGAGTGGCAATTTCGACGTTTTTTGAAATTTCGTAACTACTTTACTACTTTATGGAAGTCGATGAAACTTGGAGGGGTTGTTAACTGACAAGCTCATTCCGAAGTAGAGTTTTAGATAGTTCAAATATGGGCTGAAATGTTTTAAAAAAAGATGGTACAGCAGTTTACGCGAACTTGGCGTGGTACTGCCGCACAGTGGAACGACCTTATGGGAACAGAGGGACATGAGGTTTTTTACTTGAAACTTTTAATCTGGAAGAGCAACGTCTTTAATAAATAAAAAAAGTTACTTTACATGATTTAAACCATATACTCAATAATATAGTGCGTTTTACAAAAACCTATTTTTTATATGCATATAACTTTGCTTAAAAAATGTCATCTAAATTTTTCGTCTTGAATTTTTTGGAAAGAAGGAGCTTTCAATTTTATTATAAAGATATTTTTTTTTATAAAACAGTAAAAAACTAGACAGGGTGTTCAACAAAAATGAGTCTTTGACAATTGGTCTTTACTCAAATATTTTTGTAGAATTTTCATAATTTTAGTCATTTTTGAAAAAGCCACTAGTTATTTCAACATTACAAAATTATCTCTTCCGATATTTATAAACAATTAAGATCTCTGAAAAATTTAGCTATTTTGGATTTATTTTATTAGAAAAATAAAATGACAATTTTTTTCCAGTTTTCTAAATAAAAATTGCCGTTGTTATGATAACAATAAAATAAGATATTCAATATTTTCTTACCACAAAAATCTTAAAATGAGTCCACACAATAAGAATTTTAAATAATTTAGAAATTAAAAAGCACTAGTAAAACTTTTTGACAACTCGAGTGCGGTTTTTATAATGAACTGCCAAAAAATTACGCTTTGCCCATACGCTCAACTTTTGATAATTCCATAGCCATTTTGGTAGCAGATCGTAACAAATAAATGTTATTTTTTCGTGATCGTAATACTCTAGCAATTATATTGAGATTACTGGTAAAGCGAATCCTGTCGAATATCAAATTTTGTAAATACAAAAACTTAGATGTTGATATATTTTGACCTAATTTGTTTATTTTATTATTATATTTCTGATAAAAAAAGACGACTTATTTGTGTAAAAATTTCAAAAAACCATTATTCAGTGTTAGGGAATCATATAGCAAAAATATTTACTAAAGTCAACATTTTATACTAGATTTTTTTATATTTACTTTTCATTGGCATTTCATTTAAATAGTAGTATAATTTGTAATTAGGCACAACTTGTAGCCAAAATTTAACGCATAAATATCACCCAAAATTACAATAAAATGATAATAAATGTCCTTCTTTCTAAATAATTGTGTGAATTTAATTTTAAAAATATAAAGAAAATTTTTTGGTGTATGTCTCTGATATACTAAGCCGTTCCTCTGTGTGCCGTGTCCCCAGATACTGCTTCATCTTGCCTGCGGCACGAGCCGCGGCTGCCTGTGTTATATTAACCCTTATGATTTCCGCAGGTGCTACAGGTTACGAAGCTTCGTACGTCTTCCTTACTCCTCGGAAACTAATGTTCGCCTACGACGATTGCATACGTCAGTACAACCTAACGAGAACTTCTCAAGGAAAAATTAACGGCCTTAGTTACCTCAGCTCGTGGCAGAACAGCTCGGAAGGGATTCATTCGTTTTTCTTGCACGGAGATGAAGTTTTGGCTGCCTGCGAGAGGTTAGTACAAAATAATACGCATATCAAAAGTTTTATGATTTTTAACAAAGTTTAAGATCTTTGGGTCAGAATGTCAAGAAAAAATTTTTAATGTCAAAATTTGACAGGTTTTTTTAAATGGAACACTATGTATATTATTTTAGAATTTAATAGATCTTTTCTTTCTCATTTCAAAAATATATATTTTGATATTATTTTGTTGTTTAGTTGTGGAGATATATGTGTTTAAAAGTTTTAAAAACTTAAATTGATACTCTTTAAAACATCAAGGCAGGCATAAAAAAGGCAATTGCATTGACACAAAAAGTGATCTCTATGAACCCCCGCGATGTCTGGCCGCTTATATATGGCCTTCGATTTTTCGCGAACTATCTATTTTTTTTCGGCGCCAGAAAGTTCGCGTATAAGAACGAGCTTGAGACTAATAATACAACCATAAGAGAAACCAGCCTAATACTACACTAAACCTAAATAAATTCTTACTATATACAACTATAATTTGTAACAATATTTTCGAAAAAAAAAGACGTTTTGAACTACACATCGGTAAGCTTATTGGGCGATAATTCTTGCACATTTCCTAACACATTTGTTATGTCAGGTCTATAGCAATGTGGCACAACAACAGAAAAACCTGCGTCTATAAAATGGATGAAGGTACCAGAGTTCTGTGCGCGGCAGTAACAGATGACGGCAAGTACTTGGTTGTCAGTACTGATGGAGGACTGGTCTACTTTTGGGATGTGCAACGGAAGGAGGTGATCAGGGAGTTTTTCAACAGAGGGTAAGTATCTCTGACCGGCACACGAAGGTCAGCTTGTCTAATTTAGACGATCGAAACCTCAATATCGGACTATTTTTTATCATAACCACTAAGTCTTAAAAAAGTGCCCAACTACCTTATTAGTAAACCCTAGAGGCCCTCGATACATTTGACAATTGTTTTACACACAAAAACAATTTCGCACCATGTTTGAACTCAAACAGTTACTTCTAAACTTGTTTTTAAACGTTTTTAAGATTTCTTTTTGTAATATTCCCGCACGAAATTCAAAAAAATTCATTTCCGTACGTAGACAACATTGTCTATCAGTTTTCCCTGTATAAAACGACTAGCAGGTTGAATCACTCAAAATACGGCAGGTAGATTAATAGTAGCCAGCTGCTTTTCTGTCGCACTTATGCCGTCAGTGTGAAAGAGATAAAAGTACCCATATATTAAAACAATTGTCAAATATATCGAGGGCCTCTAGTAAAGCCCAATGCAGAAAATCGATCAACTAACTCGTTGTTTTCACGACGACAAGTCATAGGCCGCTTGATAGCCTGTATAATGATCCGCACTTAGTCCGCGCGGAAAGGTGATTTTCAAAAGTGCTCCAAGTTGGTAAACCCGAGCTTATATCGTAATTTCTTCACGTATATTATAAATTTGGGTTAGTATCTTTAATTTTTACTATTAAAACAATTGGAAAGTTTCAATTTGCTTATTAAAAAAATTAGGTAAAAGTTGTGTATTAAATTATTATAATTTTTCAAATATGTATTATATATATTGGACTGAAAAAGTCCGTCATTACGTATCAATTGCGTTTGTTACTTTATTATTTCAATCATTTATCAAGGATTGTATTTGTGCTACATTCAGCTGTCGGTTCTTGCCGGAGTATTAGCTATGATTTATTGTTTCAGCGTTGTCGCATGGGATTGGTCGATGTAATTTATTTAACGTGTGGCACAAGACACCGGTTTCACCGGACAAAAATCAATCCGTTTTGAACTACGTATGTGAAAATAGTGAATATAAAGGCTACTATAAAAAATATCTGCATGGTAAAAAAAATTGATTGTGATTGATCTATATTGATATATAGTATAGCAATATAAATATAAAAAAGCTTTAAGCTAATTACGTACACACACTCTCAAAGTATCAATTTTTTAAGTTATTTGCTTAAGAGGAAAAAAAAAAGGATATGCGACATTATTTTTGGAGGCGATTGTACCATCCCCAGAATGCACAGTATATTAAAATCACAATTTTTAAAAGCTACTTGACATTTCCTAACTTTCAGCATCAATTTGTCAAAATTACAGCCATAAAATAATTTCGATCGTTCAAAACCGACAAGCTGACCACCGTGCGGCATGGCATTCTAATACATATAATTGAGAAAAATCTCTATAAAAGACTTAACAAATGTTTATTTTCATAGCCTTCCAAGATCTTTGGACACTCTCTATGACGACAATAACTCCGTACACGTACTTCTCATTGGTTCCGATAAGAAAACTTTGCACCAGTGCCACATCCAGCCGTCAGATAGCGAGCCCAACATGAACAGTTCGCCCATTTTTATTCCATATTGGAAAAAGAAGCATCCTTTCATACCTCGTGTCGTGGATGATCGCATCCAGATTTTGAGAGGTTATGTCACCGTGTCGGAGACAGATGTTGTAAATGGAAAAGTAAGTATTGTAGCAAAAAAGACAAGTGGGGTTGGATTTTTTGTGTTCTTTAATGGAAAAAAAGTGGCTATATCGAGGGTTGTGAGTGACTTGGCCGATTCAAATCCTAAAACCCAAACAATCGCGAATTAACTTTAACCCAAATTAACCCTCTAAACTAAAATTTTCGACAAGAAAATTGTAGCTTTTTTAACTTACCTGGAACGGGTATAAACCTTGAATAATTATTACAAAATGATCACCAAGAACAAGCACCCAAATTATTTCAAAACTTAAATCTTGACACCCACCACTACCTACTACGAACGGGCCGAAACTAAAAAACTTAATATCTATATCCTTATCGGACTTAATAAAAAAAACAAACACGCTGCTAATACATCGTTTTCTTTTTAAATTTAATATATTCTCTAAAAGAGTAGATTTTTTGTTACAGTATACTTCAGTTTTACATGTAAAACCGATTTTTGGAGATAGATAGACATACCTTTATATGTCTGTATTATTTCCCTAGGTAACGTTTTTGACATTTTTAGTAAAAGTTTAAGAAATGTTTCAAATGTTGACAACAAAAACAAAACAGATTACTCACCACAGAAATAGGTGTGGGAAGGACAATTCTCTGCAGGTTATACATTCTTATAATCTTAGTTTGCTTTGAATTTTTGAATTGACAAGTTAATTACTAAAGTTTTATTAAGTATCTGGGAGCACGGCAGTGCCCCGCCAAGTTCGCGCGTAAACTGCTGTACCATCTTTTCTTGAAACATTTCAGCCCAGATTTGACCTATCTAAAACTTTACTTCGGAATAAGCTACGAAACTCAAACTTTGCACAGTCGTAGATCTTCATGAAGTTTAGAACCTCTTTAAGTTTCATGGTCTTCCATAAAGTAGTAAAGTAGTTACGAAATTTCAAAAAACGTCGAAATAGCCACTCACTGACTCACTCATGTATAGATTATCAAAATTCTACTGTACTTCCAGACATGCTACAAAGCTGAAATTTGGCAGACTGATAGAAATTATGACCAAACCCTTGGAAAAAACCCCAAAGGTCTAATTTACTGCCCTACCCTATTCATGTAAAGTTATGTAAAAGTAACATTGCCCACTTCCAGAAGCGCTAGAGAGCTGAGCTTTGGCGGAGTGATAGAAAATATGATAAAACTATAGGAAAAAAATTAAAAACCGCAAAATTTTAATTTGCCTCTCTCCCCTATATATGTAAAGTTAAGAAAAATACTCTGCCAATATATGGGCCCCTAAGCTCACACTAGGTACTATAGTTATAGTTTACGTGTGAGCTAATATAACTAAAAACTGAAAAATATTTTATTCAACTCCAGACTAAATTACCTTTTGTTTGATACCACACAAGCCATGTTTTGATTTAAACTCAAATTTTTAAAATCTACCCCCACCCTTAAAAAAAGCAAAAACTAAAATGTTATTTGTTAAACTCCTTTACTCCTCCAATTACCTTTCGTTTGATATCACACACGCCATATTTTCACTTAAACTCTAATTTTTTAAATCAACCCCCACCCTTTTTTTAAAATAAATTAAAATATATTTTGTTTAACTCCAAACTCAATTACCTTTCGCTTGATATCACACACGCCATATTTTCACATAAACTCTAATTTTTGAAATCTACCCCCACCCTTTTATTTGGTTTGTGTTCGGTGGATTTTGTTCATTTTTAAATCGGACCATCTCGACCCAAGACCCAGCCTAGGTACCAAATTTCATTAAAATCGGCCAAGCGGTTTTTGAGTTATGTGCGTTGGTCGTTACAGACATACAGACAGACATACAGACAGACAGACGGCGCAACAAAAAAGTTTCAAAATGATCTGAAACGCAAAGATGTATAAAAATTTTTGAAATTGGAGCAACTTTTTTTTTCTCGAAAAATCACCTTAGCTCACACTACTATAGTATAGTATATGTGTGAGCTAATTCACCTTGCCCAGTTCGAGAAACTATGATAAAAAAAAATGTGAAAATACCAAAATTTTTATTAACTTCCCTCTCCTATAAATGTAAAGTTATGTAAAAGTAACATTGTCCACTTCCAGGAACGCTAGAGAGCCGACCTTTAGAAGGCTGATAGGAACTATAATAAAAACATTAGAAAAAATTAAAAAACCTCAAAATTTTTAATAAGGTATTGCAAAAGTTTTAAACAATATTCCGCATATTTTACTAAATCATAACAAAGACATTTCATGTAAAAAAAGCCAAGAACGCGAAAATGGTATTCCGTAAAAAGAATTGAGATAAAAGTAAGGCCAAGTTCTCTAATACAAATTTCAAAATGAAAGGTTCTTACTAGTTTGAAAGTGTTTTTCTAAACTTGGCTATTACGGCTGCAAATGACTCTTAGGCACAGTGCAAATGAACATATAGAAGTTTGGCTGTCTGGAGATAATAGCACCAAGCTTACCCCTAGGCCTGTTTTAAGAGGCGACTAAAGTCTGGTAACGGACGAGCATTGACCAGTACGTTAACAAAAAAAAACTGGTAACCTTTGAGATCACACCAGATAACATCTATGGTAAAGGGCATGGGTTAATCTGGTGATTCTCTGAATGAATTCGGTCGCCCGGCCATTTAGGAAATCACCACATGGGACAGGGTATGTAGAGTATCTATTTGGAGCTAGCAGCTAGTGCGGGCACATTGTGGCTCTGTACCCTGTTGATTCTGTCAAAAGGTTTATGACCCATCAGTGGTCTAAGGCTACATCCATGACATTATGTGTTATATCATGATGACTAAGTTTCTGGCCTAAAATATAATTAAAGTCCACTGGGTTCTATAAACTAGATAGTATTTAAATTATTTTCTGAGTCGAACACAGAAGGTACGTGGTGGGCAACGGGCCCAGAAAGGCGGCCTAGGTGCCAGGTTAGAACATTTATGGGTGCTAACCGCCACTACCCTACATTTATACATTCATTCATGTAATAGTAAATAATCCTCCTTTTTCTAGGTAACACGTACCTGTTTCTCTGTCTGTGGCAACAACGTAATCTATGGACTGTCCAACGGTGAACTGCGTAGTTTCAGTATCAAAACGAAACTCGAAAACCCGCTGCGGAGCATCGAAAACCGAGGGGCTATCAATTTTTTGAAGTGTTACGACCCCGAAAATCATTTTGCTTGCAAACAGAGGCACGAGAGCACTTGCAGTAGTGGGGGTAGTTTGGTGGACATCAACTTAAATAATGATTATTTTAACGGTATGTTTTCAAAAAACGGCTAAAATATTCCAAAAATTACAAATACGGACGGCAGAGCTGTCAGGTACTTCAAGTACAGTACTTAAAATTGTACTTGAAGTACATCTACAATCCGTAATTGTACTTGGTACTTGAAGTACTTTTAACAAGGTACTTGGAAATGTTCTTGATATTATCAAGTAAAGTACTTCAAGTACATTCAAAGTAAATTTAAAGTACTTCAAGTAGATATAGGTGAGATATAACTTTAGTGCGCGGAAGACAAGTGATAACCTCAGGGTTGCCACCTGTACTGTTTTTTTATCAATTTGGCAGGGAAGTCTGGTATTTTAGCAACCTTGATAGGTACACACTTATCAAAAAAATAATGCCTATAGGCTTAATTATTTGTTCCCACCTTCATTATTTCTTGGAACGTGAAATTCAGTGTAAGAAACTACTACAGCAGTCAGCCTATGGAGGGGTGTCGGTAGTACAGTAGTGCAGGTATATTGCACTTGCAGCTCGATTTTTGGGGATCCACCGACTCAACGATTATACACTAGACAGGATTGCTCAGTTTGCCGAAGCTCGCTGTTACGTCACTACTTGTGCTGGGCAGAAAGCGCGCCTATCGTTATATTGTTTTATGTGCTTTTAGAGCTATTTTCTTTATGCAAATTAAATTTTATGCAAGATTGAGGCATTGTACATTTAAAAATATTGTCTTTACATTAAATAAAAGGATGATAAATGATTTTATATTTGAAATATCTGTTAAATAAATTAAATTTAAATACTTGAAGTAAAAAAAACTACACATAATGTCGTAGTACCTATATTATTTATCCGATTGTTTTAAAAGTATGTAAAGAAATTATTTTGCGATAATAATTAAAATCGGAAATATAGACGACGAAAATTTATTGATTTATTAAACAAAAAGAAAAGCACAAATATTGTTCTTAACAAATAGACAAAAAACAAAGAGAAAAAAATGCACATAACCCAGACAGCACAAGTACGAACTATGTACGTAACTCTGCGATGTACGTACGTACATAGTAGGCGTACATTTGTCGACCTACGTCCACATGTGTACGTCCCACGGACGTAACTTTAGCCATTATTTTCCTTCGATTTATTTCTGTACGTCTTTTATACGTCCCATTATGGATCCACAGGGGACGAAAAATGCAATTAAAATGGAGTAATGAATGTATAAAACTCCTAGTAGGTACGTCCATGGTACGTTAATTTTAAGGTAAAATTCGGAAGCGCATCTCTAAAATGTACGTACTATGTACGTACATAGTACGTACCGAATTGCTCCAAGAAGTACGGACGTAAAATGTGCGTACCAATAATGTACACACTTGTACGTACATAGTACATACCTAATTGGCACGAGGTGTACTGACGTTAAATGTACGTACCTAGTGTATGTACTATGTACGTACACAATTGTACGTACCTTATTGGCCCCAAGACGTACCGACGTAAATTGGACATAAAATGTACGTTCCTGGGACAAAGTGTGCTGTCTGGAAATGTATAGCTTATTATTACAACCGCTTTTTAAAGCACGTTAAGAAATTATTTAATAGATAATAATAAAAGATAATTAAAAAACGGGAATATAGGAACATAAAAAAAGTATTTATTATTACATTTTTACAAAAAAAAAAGAAAAGTACAGATACATACAATAAATTAAAAATATGAATATTAATAATAATATTTCATTTAGAAAAATATTCCTTTTCAATTCACAATCTTCAAACTGATTGTTTTTGCACACAGCAACCGCACAGATTCTTGCAGGCATAGTGAGCTAACAAAAATTACCGTGGAAGTTATTTAACAAGTCAATATACTATAGATAATAATTAGAGAATAAATAATAATAACAATTAAATATTAATTAGACATTATTAAACAAGAAGCCCATTTGCTCAGAAAATCGTGGCCATTTTTTTACCCTGTAAACAAACGTTCTTTTCTGTCCTGAATTAAATTTTTACACACTGTTAACAAACCAAACGTGAAAATGTTTATTTATATGTCTTTTCTTAGTAGCACTGCACTGAAACAATCCAAAAAACACAAACTATTCAGCGAAATATCAACAAAACTCTCTTGAAAATACGAATAACATCATATACAACCAACGTAAACAACGGATTTAGCACAAGTGGTGACGTCACGCCGCTCTCCTCACCCCGCACAATTTGTTAACACAGATTAAATGGAACTAAGCAGTCCTTTATGTCTATAGTTCTTGCCACCGACTCACCTTGCAGCAGACGTAATTTCTACGTTTGATGGAGGTTAGTTTAAAGAGCCCGAAAATTTATTTAGTCTGACTAGATACGCCTCAAAAAATTCCTTGGATATTTACGTTTAATATGCTTATTTATTTAGTTTGATTTAAACAAGTTTTTAAGCAGTTTTGTGGGCTATTATAAAAATAGTACTTTCTATGAGTGATTTAGAAAGTATTGACGGTAAGAACAGTGCCCCAAGTGATCCACCAAAAAAGAAATAAGGCAAGGTAGGGTACGTGCATCCCGGTTTTACAAGAGTTTTTTGTAGGTCTCATTACAAAGTTAAATAAATTTGGATTTACATAAATGTGGAAAATTTGGAACAACCGTATGCAATTTGAGACAAAAAACCTTAATATAATTTAAAATTTTTGTCGTTTGGGGTAGGTTCCATTTACCCCGAAGTTTGGGGTAACTGTGACACCCCTATTGCAAAAGTATAAAACGTTAAAAACATTTTCATGCGACTTTTCAATTTTGCAGCTTTTTGTTTAATAAAATTTTCTCTTTCCATTACCTTTCAATGGCATTTGTATGTAAAATGATGAGTTCAGAAAAAATACATAAATGCAATTTAGGTATATAAATAATACATATTTACATAATATAATATTCCAAAAAGTAAAACTCTTCAGGTTGAAAATTTTGTAAACATTTTTAAAACGTTTTACATTTTTTTACATTTTGACAATTACTTATTTTTTGAAATTTTTTAAAAAAATGTTTGATATTTTTGGCATTTTTCTCATTTTTGACATATTTAAAGTACTTGAAGTACTTCTATTGTAAAAGTAAAAGACTTGGGAAAAATGAAGTTCTTTAATAATGTACTTGGCACTTGAAGTACATTTGAAAAGAAACTGTACTTAGTACTTCAAGTACTTTTACAAATCTTAATGTACTTGGTACTTGTACTTGAAGTACTTTCATAATGTACTTGTGACAGCTCTGGACGGACGTCATACTTCATTGACACCGAAAGCTTGAAATTCCTTACCGTTTTTCTCATAAATTGGCTTAAAAACGTTACGGTTTGAAAACGCTAAGCGAAACGCACAGCACCCTCATCGCATGGCATTTGCACTGACCGATCGAATTTGGCATTCACGTTGGTAAACGCGCCCTTGAGATGGAACTCGCTAAGCATCCTTCAAATTCTCGCTTTTTGTTCATGTTTTTTGACATTTGTGGCATATATTAGAGATTTTTTTTACCCCAGTTAGTTATTTTTGTTATTTATTGATAACATCGAAAATCTAGAGAAGGTGATGGTTAGAAATGGTTTTAATGAGAAATGTTGGGCTAGCGGTGTCTTAACATGATTGTAATGACTTCCATACTCCTAGGGTATAATAATAAAGGTTATATAGACGTAAACCATAAATTTTCATCATATTCTAACAAATAAAATAAAGTTTTGAAAGAAGATTTAGTTAAAATCTTCAATAATTTTTAAAATTAAAATTTTTTAAAGTTATGGCACGACCACCACCATTTTATTGTTCCAACTGACTACATTCGCTTATACTAGTTTCCAATAAGGCTCAAATAGAAGTGTAGAAAACTTGCCCATAAACAATTTTTAATTATTAATTTATCTGTACCACTTAAATAGATTCCAGAGGGGAGAGAAATACAGTAAATCTTTATTCGCAAATTCCTTAAAATCCTGCATTTCTACCTTGAAGAATAAGAAAAGTAGCTATTTTGGTACCTTATTGTACTTAAAGTATAGACTGAAGACCTCCTTTAAGCAGTATAAATACGAAATTGGGCAAAAAAAATTATAACTGTGTGCATAATACTTTTTAATAGGTTTGAATTTTTAAAAACGCCAAGCGATTTCCAGAAACAGATGCCAAATGGTAGGTGTTTTTAAACACGGTTACCGTTTTAAAAAAATGCTCAGTGATATCGTATGTGAATACCATTTTTGCACTTTTGGTGAGGTGCTTAGCGAATTTGAGGTCATAAAACGGTGAGCGTCTTAAAAACGCTATGCGTTTTTGATTACGAGAATACCTGTCCTGGTCGATATTGCCACATAGAAATATCACACTTATTTTTAGGTATAACCGTAGCTACTTCTGAGGAAGACTACATCAGCGTAGAAACTAAATCCAAATTCCAAGTAAACAAAATCCGAAAACCTTACATATTTTTCAAAAATAAAAACCCTTTGTTGGTAGCCCAAGACGGTCAAATATTCCGGTGGAATTTGGACACGAATCAGCTGATTGCGTTCGAAAGTACTGTGAATTCGGACGATTTTGGTTCAGACGTGACTACTGTGTCGTTTTGTCCTCAGAAAGACATGTTAGCTGTGTGTTCTCAACAAGGTGAGTTAGATAAAGTTGACTAAGTAAAAATTGAGCGGTTTTTCTAAATGGGTTGTTCTTGAAAAATGGTAACATTGCATGTAATTGGATTGTATATTAAAAACCACTTATTCTTTTGAAATCAAAATAAGTCTATAGTTAGTGTACCCAAAGGCTAACATTTTCCAGCAGCAATGAACTGTCCACAAAATGTCTCCATGGAAGTAAAACTGTTGACACTATGTGTGTGTGATCTGTAATTTTCAAAGTTAATAGATTTGAATAGTACAAAAAATATTTCGAGATAATAAAATTGATTTTGGGACCAAAACTCAAAAATTTTAATTCCTAAAAAATATTTGTTGATATCAGTTTTTAGTCTTTACAAAAAAAAACAAAAAATCCACCTGTAATTAATTTTATTGTTACTGGCATGATCACATGCAGTCACAGGTTTTTTTTAATCTGTTATCACTGCTTACTTTACCCATCTGATTACCTGAAAACAGGGCATCACCAAAGGTACAGTTTAAGGATGTAAACTGAAATGGGTTATATAATTCAGTTTTTGTGAAGTTTTAGTGATGTTAAAATAGATTTAACGTTTTGGACAAGAGAAGTGTCACACGTGTTTCTACAAATATAAGGAGTAAATAGTAAAACATTTATTTTGAAAACTGTTCCTTAAATACAACAAGAAGGCATTTTACTAACAGTGAAATACAGTAATAGTGACATTTTTGCTTTTTTTGTTATTCAGAAATTTAGCTGTCACTGTCACTTGTGTGATCTTTTAAAATATTTTATTGATAACACTGCAGGCAGACTGTGTGTAATCCTTAATCCCATCCTTCATTAAAAAATCAATAGTTTTTAGAAATAAAAGGCCGAAAATGTGTTATTTGGGTGTATTTTGACCTATCTTAGCAATATCGTCGTGATGTCTGTCTGTGTGTGTGTATGTCTGTCTGTAACACGTTAGCTCCTAAACCGCTGAACCGATTATCATAAAATTTTCAGGTAATTTAACGAGCTGATTAGATTTTGATCAAAATCCAGTAATGCTAATACCAGTTTTTTGACAATTAAAATATTTAAAAAATGCTAAAATTTTAACGGAACATTGCATC
This sequence comes from Aspidapion aeneum, assembly GCA_963576565.1. Classification (NCBI taxonomy): domain Eukaryota; kingdom Metazoa; phylum Arthropoda; class Insecta; order Coleoptera; family Brentidae; genus Aspidapion; species Aspidapion aeneum. The sequence continues at coordinate 121,490,903 of OY755040.1, forward strand.
AATATGCAGTTTTTGGAATATAGTAGACTACATTTTGCTCAATAATTTGTGTTATAACAAAAAACTTTGAAGGAGGTTTAGTTTCTGAGATATTTGCAAAAAACTGTTTTGAAGATTGATTTATTATGGCTTATCTTGAAGTGTGCTAATAGGCTAGCTAGGAAGGTATCAGATCCATCATGGATCTATTTATTTTTATTTGGTTGTATCTTTATATTTAATAAATAATTTATCTCTTTGAAATAAAATATTTCGGATTTTTGATTTTTTTGTTTTAAGTATATTTATAAAAGTTAGTGGTGTGATACAGTTGTCACTCGTGTGAACACGAAAACAAAAATAACTCAAAAACTAAAGATTTGTTTTCTCGGTGACATATCACATTTTAGTATGTTCGACCATAGCAACATATTGTAATCACTTAAAAGGTGGTAAATCGATTTTTGTTTTTTTGAAAACTATTAAGTCAAATGTTACCATATTTTAAGAACAACCCAAATAACAAAACTACCAAATGTTATTAAATCTAAAGATGGCAACGGTGCTATTTCGTGCCTAATCGGATGCTGTATTGAAATTAAAAATATCTAGATAGGTTTTGGCATTATTAAGCAAAAACTAAAAATTGTTTTTTTTAGTTAAAATATTTAAAAAATTGAGTTGTTTGTTTACAAGAAAATTTTATACTTTACAACAAGACATATAAATTTTTTTTATTTCACTTTTTACGAATCACATTGGAAGCGAAGAATTATGAAATTGGACGGTGTTATGCAGCAACCGTTTAAGCCACAATTGGGAGGTTTCGAGATAGAACACTGTTTTGTGGCTTAGTAATACTAATCATAGATGGCGCAATTCTTTGTTGTTGTGGGTTAAATCATTTTTGCTTATCGTTCTATAACTAATTTTGAACGTTTTTCAGCAAAGAATGTAATTTTTCAGGATGTGGCTTAAACAGTTGTTGCATAACACCGTCCAATTAGCGTTCCTGCATTGTGACACTGACCGTGATATTAAAAATGTTTTCTCATGGTTTCGGTGGCCTAACTGGTTGGCGTACAGTGTGTCCCATTTTCGGTGGGATTAAATGGGAAACTCGGTTATTATTAAAGATATTGATTTTCTAATTGCACCTTACGTTGCTTTTTTTGGGCCCTTATAAATGATCTATCAGATTTTTGCTATACCCCGTGGTTTTAATAATCCCTTATATCTCGCTTATTTTGCAAGATATTTTCATTCTGTAAAAACCTTTCTATGGCAACTTTTTTAGAGCAAAATAATGACGTTGTCAATTTTTTAAAATATTGTTTAGTTTTTGAGATATGGTATTTTTCATAAAAAAATTAAATACGGACCTGGATTTTTTTTATTACTACTTTAATTGATTTCATGCTATTATTATCTTAAAATGATAAAACTTTAATATTATTTTGATATAAGGTTAAAAAAACTATATTTAAAAAAAAAATTAGTTTGAACCTGGAAATTTCCAACGTAATTATAAATTCAAAATTCCATGACACACTAGTTGAACGATTTTTAGTTTATCTGTTTTGAAACGTTAATTAAAAGATTTATAAATGAAGTAAAAGCGTGGAATTGACCTTGTCATTTTACTTGTCATTTTTACAATTACACGACAATTTACAATTTTTACAATTCTTTACAATTATTCGACAATGGCTAGAAATCGACTATATCCAGATTTTCAAAAATGTGATATACTTTATTCAGCAACAAAATCCCAATATTTAAACGGCACAAATAGTTTTATGCAAAATGCGTTCAGAAAAATTACTCAAAAATGCCAACAATGTCTTACATATAATGGCAATCAGTTTAAACATTTAAACCATTAAAGAAAAATTAGTTATTATTTTTTGTAATTCGTTATTTATTTTGAATTTTTCGTAGACTTTGTTTCAAATAAATCTGTAAATTAACGTAAAACCATTTGTATCAAAACAGTTAAACTAAAAATCTTTTAACTAGCTAAAAAAAGGAAATATAAATATTTAGCAGATTAATGTCGGCTTTCGTTTTTAATTTTGTGCCGTTTGTTTTCCTGATGTGCTTGAATTCTTGTTTTTTGTTGTTCCAATGTACGATCTAGTTTGAAGGGTGAGTACGGAATTTTAAATATTTTAACAGTCCTTTTTAAATTTTAACATAGGTTTATAATGTGTACATTGTTGTTATTTTCTACATGGTATTATGGCTTGCTACAGGTTTTATTTGTTATTGTTGTTTTTATATGAATAGCTGATTGATCTCTTTGTGCGTATTTTATTGAGCCACCCATCAGTTACTATAGTGACAAAAAATTTTTTGAACCTTTGTATAAAAAATTTTATATATGTATATTAAAAAAAAAAGGAAGAAAAATAAACCATAATTATTTCTTTATATAAATAAATAAAAAAATCAGTTACATATACATTAAAAGGGAAAAAAATATTTAGGAAAAAAATTATATATTGTCAATAAGGTCATTTTTAAATGTTATTTATTGGGAAAAGAATAATAATTTTTAATTGGTGTTGTATTAATGTGCCGTATTTTGTATTATCTTACTAATGAGTTGTAACCTTTTTAGTCTGATGAAGACAAAAACCATTGTCGAAACGTTACCGATGGATTAAAACGTATATTTACCAGAACAACAGTGTCCTTATTCCCACTAAATTTACCTATAGTTGCATTGCAAGGACGTGATAAGTTTACCAAAAACAAATAATGACACGCGACAAGGCTTTTTACTACTGACATAACTCAAATCAAAACAAACTCATACGTTATCACTAAGGATAGAACCGGCCACACGTAGAAAGGGCAATGAACGTTTTCGCTCGATGAATATGGCCGACGTCAACTAAAAAAAAATTCATCCCGGCCCCCCCCCCCCCCCGCGCGAGAAAAACCAGCAATAAACCGCTAAAAAACTAGTGAAACTGAAACCTTGCCCCACGCAGCGCTTTCGGCTTGTAATTATTTACGCTAAAAAAGTTCACCCAATTAATCGCTTGTTGTTAACCACATATAATAAAAAGAACTAGACAATCATGTCGTACGGAAAGATTTAACTTTTTTAAAATAAATCAATTAAAAGTACTGTTTGTTGTCTAGTTTTGGGAGGGCTTTGCCCCGTTGCCCTCTCTGTAGCAGTCGCCACTGGCTTTAAATCCCGGCCGATGCACAGGAAACTTTTTTTTAATAATATTTCGTTCTTTAATTTCGCCCCTGGTTTGAAAGGCATATTAAAATATTTTCTTTTTTTTGCGTAATTTATTTTACTGATTTCAGGGTTAAAGCTATTTCTTCGTTTTTAGATGCCGGGAATGAGGTATTTCAATTCTTAGATCTGATTTACTTGGACGAAACCGAAAATAATAAAATTGCTGAAGTCAAAAGGAGAATAAAATTGGAAGATAGGGGAAAGTGTTCTTCGTTTTCACCTGATGGACATCTTCTGGCTATTGGAATGGAGTCTGGACTGATCAACGTAAGACTACTTTTATTATCTAAACATTAGTATTAATCAAAAATTGTTTTTTCTGTCACAGTCATGGGTACTGTTTTTCGTTTTATCTGCCTGCCTTTTATTTTTACTCTGGTAGTTTCTTTTGTATTCGGTAGATGTCGCCACTTTTTTGAAAAGCATACGGTATCGCAGGCAATATTATTCATTTATCTTACCAATATCGTGAGATGAGATTTATATACCGTCTTCTAGCTTGACAAGGGTGTTTCATTGACCATGCAGTGTTCTAAAGAGTACCTAGTAGGACGAAACAGTTAATTGTTAACACTTAATAGGTGTTCATTAGATCTTGGACCCTCGTAGGTGTAAAGCTTTCGAGCTGCCCACGGAAAAATACAAGAGAAACTAAATCTTTCTATACCTGCTTAGCCACGAAAAATTTTTGTTGTCTTTATTCACGAGTACTAAACTTTACGTTTGTGATATTTTTGGCTCACACTCCGCTGACTCGACATAAAACTTCGCGAAGGCGGCAAAAATGCAATATGCATTGCTAACCAAATCTAATTTTAGGTATGGTGCACATACGATTTTCGATCGCCCCCGAAAAAACTAGAATTACACAAAGAGCCAGTTGAGAAATTGCTGTTCTCGCCCAGCGTTGAACCGATTTTGATTAGTCTGAGCGACGAGGTGTGTTGGTGGAACCTTAAAGAATTGAAAAAAGTGCCTGAGTTGGTCAGAGGCCGACCAAGAAGGTGGGTATAATAATCTTTATTTTTCTGTGTCCCATTAATAGTTACTTTAGCAACATTCCTAGCCCATTAGCACACTCCCCACTAAACACAAAAACATTTTAATAACGTCAAAATAATGTATAAGTTAAAAACATAACGTTAGGTTGGATGTTAGTTCTAACGTCATATTCATAGTGAAAAATAACCCGCTTTCTGACGTTAGAAAAATAATCTTATGTTTTTATAAAGTTTTTTTAAGTGTTTTTCCAGCGTTAAAAAAATATTGATTTTTAACAGTAACATTGAAAAATAAATGTTTTTTTGACAATGAAAAAATATATTTTTTTCAAATATCACTAAAGATAAGGTAACATAAATAATGTAAATAAAATTCTTCCATTTCGGAAACGCAGGGCAGCAACAGTCCGTTGAGGTTTTCGTGAACTCGACACTCAGTAAAGGCAATTCGGCTCGTAGATTCTGAAAATAAAATTTTAAATTCTATGTAAACAATAATTTTGTAGTAAGTGCCTCGCTACGAGGTCAAACAATTCATGCTCAAGTGAATACAAGGCAAACAATTTCAAGGCGCGTATTCACTTTAGCATGAATGCAAACGAAGCATTCGTTTGGTCCCGCTGCGAGGCTTGCGAAGTAGCAGTTTGCTAAACCTCGCCTATGTAACATTTATTTATCAATAAAGACGATTTATTATTATTATACAATTCTCCCTCAAATGAATACGCGGCTTAAAGTCCGGCGGCTAATCGTCCGCGGTGAATTGTCGCAATCCCTGCCTGATTACCTATAGGCATGCGATATTGCATACAAAACCATTTTTTTTCTTTTGTTTACTTTTTCTTACCTGATTTTGTGGTGCTTCATTTAGATCACTATACAGACATTTGTTGTTCTTTAACTATACCATCTTTCCTACACAACTGGAGTAATATTCCGATCCAAATATGTATTCACTATCAATATTAATAATTGTGCTTTAAATTTGCCATGTTTGTTTCTGCAAAATGCAAATATTTTAACCAAAATTACAAAAAGCGTCTTTGCTACCGACTCGTATCAACTCGCAGCGAAACGCAACTAATGGCGATGTTCAGGTAGTGGGACTGCTATATTATAGAGGGCGCTGCCATCGCGCCCTCTATAGTATACATTTTTTTAATGTTTAAAAAACAAAACATTTATTAGCTTCATATATCTTAAATTCAACGTTAGAAGTGAGATCTAGGAAAAACATTATAAAAATAACCATATATTGATGGTATTATTTTTAATGTTAGTGAAATTATGGTTTTTTTAATGCTGGTTTCTTAACGTTATTAAGAAATATATTTTTGGTAATGCTTTTACATGAAATTTTCATTAGGATTTTCTACATATTTTTTTTTATGTCAAAAGTTGACTTAATTTTAACACAAATTTGTGTTAGAAAAAAAAGATTTTTTTTCAACATTTATTTAACGTTTTTTACGATTTTGTACTTAGTGGGTCCACGCTAGATCAGCCTTGAAAACGTTTTTCTAAATATCTCGAAAACGGAAGCTCCTTTGCAGTTTTTAGTAATACCATAAATTATTGAGAAATATGTGTGCTAATGGCGGCTGGTGACGTTATAAATCGGGGAGGGGGGGGGCAGAAATTTATATTGCATGGAAAAGGTGATAAAAAAACTTACCTAAACAATTTTATTTTAGCATTTTACAAACAAGCAGCTACTTGGTGTAGTTTTTAGTTTATTTGTTTTTAGGTAAAGTCTATTCGCCCTTCTTTTGCATGAGCAAAGTGCTCGGATTAGCACCAGTTTCAGACTAATCATGGCCCTGTAGAGCAACCTCAAAAATCCCGCAGAATTTTAAACAGTCTATTAACCTACTTAGTATATGTCTATATTTGGCACATTTTCATTATGTTCGGTAATGTTTTGCCTATAGGCACTATTTAATTGGCACCTAATATCAGTCTTGCCTAGCATAGAAAATTCTATGTCGTTTTTTAAATAAATAGCAACTACTTTGTGTCTTCAACTTTTCACTAAAGTGCTTGATATCACACATTCACGTTGCCACCCACGCAGGATCACTTCATGGATTTTTCATAATGAGACAAATAAAGCAAAAAAAAGCATTTCGTTTTTCACAACCGCACAACCAGTTTTCAGCTTCGTATAATTTTTTATTACACTTGCACTAAAATTTTGGTTAATTATTAGGATTTTTAGGTCCGGTCTATGTGGCCCTAAAGATTTTATTTGTAATCGTATTGAAATTTGCACAGTTAATTATATAATCGACGTTATTTATTTCCATTTTGAAAAGAAACAAAAACAAAAACAATGGGCACGCGATCGGCAAGGCTTTTAACTACTAACCCTGACGTACCGCAAATCAAAACAAACTCATACGTCTTCACTAAGGATAGAACCGACAACACGTAGCAGGGCAACGAACGGTTTGGCACGATGAATATGGCCGACGTCAACTAAAACAAACATTTCTCCCGCCCCCGCGCGAGCACAGCACTCATACACCGCTGAAAAACGGGTGAAATTAAAATCTTGACGGCGGTGCTGCCGGCTTGTAATTATTTACGCTAAAAAAGTTTACCCAGTTAACTACAGACTAAAAAAAGACATAGACATGTCGCAGGGAAAGATTTAAGTTTTTTTAAATGAATCAATTAAAAATACTGGTTGTTGTCTAGTTTTGGGAGGGCACCCTTTAATTCCATTTTCGACTGATTTGTTAACTTAAAAAATTTACTGTAGCTATAAAACTGATCTTTTGAATTTAGGTTAGGTAAGGATGAAGGTTAAGTATTAGTAACGAAATTCTTTCAGTGTCGACCTGTTTAATTTAATCCTATATGCAAAATACAGGGTGTTTCTAAAAGGTCTGTAGAAAATCTTAGCACATATTCCTGAGGTCAAAATAAGTCGATTTAAAGCAACTTACCTTAGTCCGAAATTGCTCCGTTTCAGAGATACAGGGTGTTTTTTATTTTAATTAAACCAAGTGAAACTATTTTCCCAAAAATTGACTGATACCTACCAAAAATGACTAAAAGGCAAACAAATTATTAATAACTCATTTACTGACTAAATTTAATCCTTAAAGGTAGCAGCAAAATCTTTTATCAAAAATAATTTCAATATTCCGTTGCGGCATCAAACACTAAAAATGGAAATATCTCGGAAACGGCTCACCCTAGCAGATTTTATCAAAAGTACCTTTTTTGCTTAAAAAAGTTCAACAAATTATTTTATCAACAAAAAAAGTTGAAAAAAACAGTGAGAAAAAAGTTATGATCATTTTAAACTATAAGATGAGCATTGTGAAGCGCCCTCTGACGGCCACAGTGAAAAAGTGTCCATATTTAGGTTTCGCACCCCAAAAAAGCCCCGAGTACCTATTTTTAAAGTAATGCGTTGAGAAATGTTTCATAAATTTTAATAAAATCGATTTTTAATTTTTAAATTCACGACCCTGTATCTCAGAAACGGAGCAATTTTGGACTAAGGTAATTTGCATTAAATCGACTTATTTTGACCTGAGGAATATGTGCTAAGATTTTGTAAAGACCTTTTAGAGACACTCTGTATATCAGACAGCCCTCGTCTCTTCATCAACTAATGCTGATAATTATTGTTTCAGTATCGACATCTTAAACAACCTCACAGACGACCTTTGCCAAATGGAAATCGGTTTCTGGTGTGACAAACCATTTATTAAAGATGTCCCCTACTTGCTGGCCTGCCTAAGGCTTCACTCCAAGGCCAAGTTTGTGTCTGCTTCCAAGGATTTTAACTCTTTTCTCCTCGTCGATGAGGAAGGTAAGATTTATATTATTGAAGTTTTTAATGCGAGAAATATTTGAGTTTTTATACAGGGTTTAAATGGTTTGAATGCATGTATTTTAATCAATGAACTTGTACAAGTTAATTGATTTTAATAGATGATAGGGCAAGTTAAAACAAGAAAAAAAGTTCATAAAAAACGTCGTCTGATACCTCATCGTTTTATGTCCCTGGGGAAAAATCCTTTATATTTGATTTTACGAAAAAACCCCCTCTTTATAAAAAATTCTGCTTGTTGAAAAATTAAGATTATCATAATAAAATCTTTGATTAGATGTACAGGGTGTTATCAAATTAAGAAACATATAATTAATAAGAGGAGAAAAATCTTTATTTTTACTTTCACAAAAAACATCACTCCTTATAAAAAATTCTGCTTGTCAAAAAACTGAGATAACGATATTAATATCTTTGATTAGAAGTACAGGGTGTTACCGAATTAAGAAACATAAACTAATCCAAGAGGAAGAGGACGTTATTTATTCAGTAAAGCAAAATGTTATGTAAACAAAATTGTTTGTATCAATACATAAAATGGAAGTACAAAATCTAGAAAAATAAAATCTATCCAGGTTTTATTTTTTTAAAGTTAAACATTTGATGGAAAAACAAGATAACATAATATGTTTCTTAATTTGATAACACCCTGTACATCTAATCAAAGATTTTATTATGGTAATCTTAATTTTTTCAACAAGCAGAACTTTTTTTATCAAGAGTGAGTTCTTTTCATAAAATCAAAAATAAAGGATTTTTTCCTCTTGTCAACTCCATCTGGAGACACACTGTATAATATTAAGTTTTTTTTAATTTCCACCTGCCCTATCACATTTTAAAATATATGCCTTCACCAAATTTAAACCCTGTGTATGGTGTCCCAAAAGTATTTTATGAAAAATGTTTAGAGTGGGACTTTTAGGACACCCTAAAAAACAGGGTATTTTATTGTTGAAATTTGGCATCATTGAGTGCCAAGGTTTTATTTAGCCCTGTCAGTTTTGTTATTATTTTTTTTTTAATGAAAGCTGGCTGTTTTGCTATTATGACCAAAACTAGTGAGTGTCTTATATTAGACTTTTTTAAAGGTTATGTTAGTATGTTTATGGTCAGAGATATTCGATATTGGTTAAAAGTAGAGCTAAACTCCCTAAAGATATACAGGGTATTTCACAAACATCGAAACAGAGGCCTTTTTGGGTATTTAGAGTGCGAATTTGGAGAAACGCTCGGACACGTCGATTTTGTTTGCGAGGGGGACACTTTTTGGCTATCTTGAAATTTTTTTAGCACCCCTTCTTCGAGGGGTATACTTTACCCCTTTATTTTGAATAGGGAAAGTGAGTCTATTGATACCTTATTTTGCTTGCCCTTTGAATGTTCTTACAACCGTGCAAGAATTTAAAAAATCTATCCGTTAGTTTTTGAGATAATTGCCTTTAAACTTTCAAATTTAACGTGGACTGATAAAATAAAAATTTAACTAGAATTTTATATTTTTCGGATTTAATTTTTATTTTATCATTCCATGTTAAATTTAAAAACAAATATCTCAAAAACTAATCAATGGATTTTCAAAATTTTTACACGATTGTAAAGATATTCAAGAGAGCTTCAAAACAATCACTATCACTAGACCCATTTCCCCTATTCAAAATATAGGGGTAAAGTATACCCCTCGAAGGGGGTTCGTGCTACAAACATTTCAAGATAGCCAAAAGTGTCCACCTCGCAAACAAAATCGACGTGTCCGAAAGTTTTTCCAAATTGGCACTCTAAATACTCAAAAAGGGCTCTGTTTCGATGTTAGTGAAACACAGTTTATGTAAGTCTGATCCTGCACCAACTGTCAAAGAATAGGTGGTGTAATTTTTCCCACAAAAGCATGTAAACCCTTTTTGTCACGTTTAAAAAAAAATGCTAAAAAAAAGTTTTTTCTGTGTAATTTCTGACAATAATAGCACGTTTCTTTCGATATACACGTAAAAATTATGTATTTTCTAAAAATGTTAACAATAATTAAACAAAAGATAAACTACATATAAATTTTTAAAATTAGCAAAAATTATTAATTTTGGGAAAAATCTTGCAATATTGGATATTTTAGAAATTTTTTTAAGTTTATATATCTAGGCTACCCTGTGTCAAAGATGTATAAAAATGTCATATATTTTTGCCTTTGTTTAATTTTTGTGAAATTTTTAGGACATTTGTAACTCTCTTACGCGTCTTTCAAATGGTACTGGCCATTGTTACGTAAAATTACACAGCTTTTTTTAAACGTGACAAAATGCACCACATGGTTTTGTGGCAAAAATTGTCAAATTCAATTCACCACTTGTTCTTTGATATAGTATTTGCAATAAGGCTAGTCCTTTTGCTTTGTTTGATCATCCCGTAATTTTGGTTACAAAACGAACGTGTACTCAGCTTACTTAATTCAGTTTAAAACCTGTGGTTACCTAAGGTAACTGATAATGGGTGCTGTGAAACTAATTATCAGTTACGGTAACATGAACTGTCACCACCAACCTCTATGTGCATATGTGCTTTACTGGTATGCATTCTTCAATCAACTGGGGTGCTCAGCCGACAAAGTTTCTACATTGGAAGATTTTTATCTCATGAACTGCCATCGTCAGCTATGACGAATACAGCGACATCAGAAGGATCAATAGCTGTTTCATTTCGCCGTCTTTCAAAATTACTTGGTCTTTTTAAACAATAGTTTTACAAACTTTTTGAAGTCGTTGTTTTGAATGGCATCAAAGAGTCTTCATATTTTTTGCCATTATTACTGTTTTCTTATGAACATTTTATCTTTGTCGCAAATTTTCTTTACCATTATTCTAAGAATATCTTGATACTTTTTCTATACAGACAGGCTTGCAACTGCCTGGGGCCAACAATGATTTTCAATGCTATTTTCTATCTTCTTTATAGCAGAAAAATAAAAAAGGATAGCAAAGAGACTTGGGGTATTGCAAAGACTATAGTTGGTAGATTACAAAAAAACAGTGTGCTGTTTGGCAACACTGCATGGTTTCAAATAAGACAATAAAAAGTGGGCGACCTTACAAGATCAGATTTATTTGGAATTTTAGAAACTTGCTCTACTTTTGGCAAATACTATATAAAGTTTCTTACTTAAGTATCCACCATTACCATTGGTAATTTTTTAGCATTGGCCAAAATTAAATATTGCTGATATTTTGACATACTACAATATTTACCAATAAAAAAGTTGTCATTATACAAAGTGTCTCAAAATTAGACGTCAATATTTTATCCGCTTATTCTACGGTGCAAAATAGAGATAAAAGTTCATATAAACTAGGGTCTAAAATTGCTTCGTTTCCGAGATACATGGTGTTAAAGTTACAAAATAAAAATGGTAATTATGAACAGTTTTAAATTATTTTCAAAATTGGTACACGTGTGTTTTTTGGGATACGAAACCCGAATATGGACACCTTTTTACTCTGACAAAGGGTGCTTTACACTTTTGATGGTTTAAAATTACCATAACTTTTTTCTCAGTGTACTTTTTTACGTTTTTTAAAAAGATAATTTATCAGGCATTTCTAAAAAAAAATATTAAAAATTTTAAATTGTATATTTAAAATATTAAAAATTATCAGTATTTTCTTAGAGTAATAACATATTTTTATTACGCTAAGAGTATTTCAGAATAATACATTGTAAAAGCCAACTTCATCCTGAAATGTAACAATTTTTTTTCAGAATAATTTAAATTATCAATCAAGTGCGGGATCGAACACTAAAAACCGAAATATCTCGAAAGCGGCTAACTTTAACGGATTTTAACAAGAGTACCTCTTTGCAAAAAACGTAAAAAACTACACTGAGAAAGAAGTTATGGTAATTATAAACCATCAAAAGTGCAGTGTAAAGCGCCCTCTGTCAGAGTAAAAAGGTGTGGCTTCCCAAAAAACCTACGAGAACCAATTTTAAAAATAATACGTTTAAAACTGTTCATAATATTTAAAAATAAGATTTTTACTTTTTAAGTTTAACACCCTGTATCTCGGAAACAAAGCAATTTTGTTCCCTAGTTTAGATGAAGGTTTATCTCTATTTTTGGCCTTAGAATACGTGGTTAAAATATTGACGTCTAATTTCGAGACACCCTGTATATATAGTTAAAATTCTAACCTGTCTTTTTTGTGGAAGTCTTGATCAAAGCAGGTTTGAATTTTAGCTGTGCGTTTTGTTTTTAAGATGTAATTAAATCCGTGATTTTGTATTTTTATACTCAGATTTTGCTCAAATTTTAACATGTTCGTGCCGTAATATTTTTATTTTAAACGAATTTATTACTAAAAAGCATTAGGGATTATTTTCAAGCTCAACTACAATAAGGTTTTTTTTTATATAAAGAATGTTTATAGCTTGTGCAGGGTATCTAAAAATAGGTATTTTTGTGATTTTTTTAGTACATTTGAGAATATAAATATGTCTTTATTTAGAAAAATATATATTTGTCTCTTCCAACTAGCTACTAAAAATCTTCAAAAGCATCCAATTTTGAGAACCCTGCATTGTGTACATATAGGAAAAGTCCAGTGATACATAAATTTGCCATATTTTTGGTGAAAAAACCAGAGATAATTTTATATTAAAAAAAAACAACGATGTTTTGGAATTGTGCAATTAAATGTGCAATTTTTTTGTGTTTTTCCCGAAAAATTATGTCCTCTAAATTTGACCAAAGTTTTTTCTATCCATCTGTAATTTTTTATTATTTAAAAAAAAATTAAAATTACATAAGAAATCTCTAAAAAACCCATTTTTTTCAAAAAGACCAAAAATCTTTTTTGCATTTATTTTCGTGTATAATTAAATATGTTTTATTATTTATTTTTTTGTTGTGATTTTTCTTTAGTGAAAATTAGATAGGTATCATACCTACGTAGATAATTATTTACTTATTATTTTAGTTTTTAAGTGCCAAAAACTAATCAATACTAACCCGTATTTAGTTCATTGTTTTCATATATCTACTATACTTCGTATTAGTAATTTTTACGAAATAAAAACCACAAACATGTATTTAATTTTAATCAAAAACACTTTACAAAAACTATTCTAAAAAATATATTAGAAAATTAAAACAACAAAGGGAATAAATATTTGATAGAGCGATCACGCCTAATATTTTAAACAATTTTTAAAATTTCGGAAAAAAAAGTTTTTGTGAAAAATTACTAATATCGATTTTTTTTATTATAACTTGTAATAACTAGTCCATACCAAAACCGAATACATATATCATATTATTGTTTGTATTTTGTCTAAGAAGATTTAAATTCTTTTGATAATATTTAACACCATTTTTTAATTATTTGTTAATTTTTTATTATTCTATATTCCATTTTCATACTCAATATATCCAATTTTTTTCATTTTTCGAAGTTAAATCTTCTTGAATTTTTTATAGCATAAATAGCTATTTGCATGACATTCCTAAAACAATTTTTTTAGAGCTTTTTTATAGTCAGTATTTTGTTTTTTATATACTTATACAGATATTATATCTAGTTTGCCTCAATTTTTTTATATTCTACCTACTTACATTTTTTTTATAGATTTATTATTATTGCCTATTATTATCAAATATACATATTCTGTACATAATGAATTATAGTATTATTTTTTCAGCAATTAGCGGTGCCTTAATATTTATTTTTTCGGTGTCCTTAACAACCCAACTGTCAACTGAGTCAAGATCCGCACATATCAAGACATTAGAGAATTATTGAAATACAGCCAGGCTATAATTGTGCCAGGCACTATTTTGACACATTCACATTGAAAACTGGCAGTTAATCCTTCAAAATTGACACCCCAAAGTCGAATTTAAAGCTTTCGTCGTTTATTTTCAATTAATAAAAGGAGGCACTATTTATTCCGGTTTATATAGTAAACACAGGCCGTGTGTTAAAAGATCACAGCTGATATTACAATGTGAAGGTGTCAAAATTGTGCCTGACACTATTATAGCCTGGCTTTATTTCAATAATTCTCTATTGTCAACAATCTCTCCAATAGTTGAATGCACTTGCATATAAAATTTCATTTTGGTAAGTATTTTTTTATTTTATTTTGAATTCACTGCGCTCTTAGAAAAAAAAAATGGTTTTACTTCTCCAAAAAATTTTGGAGGACTTGAAATAAAACAAATGAAAATACATGTAACATAAATCTATTTATTTTTAATCGTATAACAAATAATATTGCCACAAATTAGTTTACTATATAACTATTTTTATAGGATCAGTTTGTCAACTTTATAATATGTAAGTAAATTTATCCAAAAAGAGTAAACAAATATTTTTGTATTCTTTTTGGATTTTATCCTTTACAATTTTAAGTTTAGAGGTGCCTTTCGTCTGTTACGGTTTTTTTTATGCAGATACTAATCATATTTAAAATAATTGTTTTTTATCAAAAAAAAATAAATTAACAGCAGTTGATAAATGTTGTATTAAAAATATAATCATTTGCACGCATCTTTTACCAAAATGAAGTTAGCAGTTGTCGTTACCCTCTGGTTAACCTATCCTAACAGAGGAAAGGCAAATCTATTGGAACATGTTCTATATGAATTTATTTTTAAACTACGTATATCGGAATGTTACTAAATACAATTTTTAGCGATGGACTGTCCGATTATTCGTTCTCTTCCTTTAAATGCAAGAATCTAACAAATAAACGTCAACATATATCTGTACTGCTAAAGCGTATTAATGGATTCAATTGTATTTAAACGTATGGCTTGGATTAAAAAAGCAAACGCATTCAATAAAATCTGAAAGGGACTGCTTTCTAGAGACAATTTGACAATGCGGTGATGTAACTTTTGGAAGACAAAGATATATGATAAGATAATCGGTGTTTTTAAGCTTAATTATTAATGGTTAATAAAACAATGATAATACATGATTTTTTGACGTTTTGTGGTCAAGAATCTAAGCTCTCTGTTAGATTCTCGCATTTAAACGAAGAGAACAAATAACCGGCCGGTTCATTGCTAATAATTGGCTTATGTTTCCACGTTTAACTGAATCTCGATTTATGGTAAATGTTTATTTTCTCTATAATGTATGCTATTTATCGAGACTCAATACGATGAAAACTTAGTATAGGTTATGGCACTATATCGAGTATTTAAAGTTATTATGATTTATCAAGCTAACAGACATATTTTGGTTCTATCACATTTACAATTTTCTTGTTTAAATATACATATACAGAGGTAAATAATAATTCAAAATTTCGACTGTTCCGGTCTGCACATTTTGAAGTTCTTTGCAAATTAATTTTCTAATAAATCGATCAAAATGGTTCCTTAAAGTAAATGGTTCGTTAATATAATCAAAATACTTTAACAAACCTTTTACGCTAAGGACGCGAAAAAAGTCGGTGAGTTTGGCCCTAAGATTAATAAAGGTCACTAAGCAAACAATCTGCTCTTTGTGAACCGGCTGAGTAAGGTGTAGTCCTTGCCATAGGCAGTTACACTTTTGTGAAATTTCCAACTTCTTTATTTATCATATGTATACTGAGAGCAAAAAAGGCATGTCTTTAAGTTGTTTTTATCTGTGCATTTTTTTGTCAACCTACAGTCAGCATCTTTTTATCCAGAGAGAATAGAGGATTATTGAAATAAAGCCAGGCTATAATAGTGCCAGGCACAATTTTGACACCTTCAGATTGTAATATCAGCTGTGATCTTTCAACACACGGCCTTTGTTTACTATATGAACCGGAATAAATAGTGCCTTCTTTTATTAATTGAAAATAAACGACGAAAGTTTTAAATTCGACTTTGGTATGTCAATTTTGAAGGATCAACTGTCAGTTTTCAATGTGAATGTGTCAAAATAGTGCATGGCACAATTATAGCCTGGCTGTATTTCAATAATTCTCTAATGACAGTTTTACCTTTAATTAATTTTATACCTTGACATATTTACTTTTTAGTAATTTTCTGGTTAGGAAATAGAGAATTATTAAAATAAAGCCAGGCTATAATAGTGACAGGCACAATTTTGATACCTTCAGATTGTAATATCAGCTGTGATCTTTCAACACACGGCCTTTGTTTACTATATGAACCGGAATAAATAGTGCCTTCTTTTATTAATTGAAAATAAACGACAAAAGTTTTAAATTCGACTTTGGAATGTCAATTTTGAAGGAGTAACTGTCAGTTTTCATTGTGAATGTGTCAAAATAATGCCTGGCACAATTATAGCCTGGCTGTATTTCAATAATTCTCTAATATGTTTATTTCATGTCAGTCAAAAAAGTGTAACTACGTATGGCAAGGACTATCGTTTTATAGTTTCTCACAGTTTAATATTGTCTACTACTTTTGAGATATAACAAAATTACAAAAAATATTTAAATCTCACATTTTTAAAAATTGCTTAAGTAGATCGTATAATGAATAATGATGATCATTTTAGTAAAAGGCTAAAGCATTCATAGAGATATAAACTAAATATTATGCCTTTTATTTAACTCTTTAATAATAATTTTCCCTTGCGAGTATGCATAGATCTTAAGTAATTTAATGCGCCCAAATACGTTAGCACATATATACTGATTTAAAACAACGAAAAGTGAAGCAGTCATAGCTTGTTTTGAAAACATTGGCAAGTACGCATGCGTGTGTTTTGTCACGTAGACACACAGCTGCTGTGTGTCTACTGTTCCATATTTGTTGTTTATTTACATTTTGCGGGGTTTTGCGTTTTTCGTGTAAGTTGTATTTTTTTTGTGAAACTGGGAAATAATTCACGTAAAACATGTGTTGTTTGTCAAAAATTGTCCGGGAGAAATAAGGAAGTGCCATGCCATAGGCTAAGTACTTGTATTTTTCTTTATAATGTGTTAATAAAGTCCAGAGTGGTTTATAGATGCCTTTAAGCACTCCTCATGGTGTCCACAATAAATAATATCAGAAAAACTACAATTGTAATCCGCAAATAGATAGATAAACTTCCACCCGATCAACTAATTTTTGGACAAAAAATAATATACGAGGTGTGGCAATCAAATTTTAAGACTGGCCCCGTACTAACAGGTTTTAAATCTCTACGCCTCAGGCGGTTGGAGTTATTCACCTTGATGTGCGTTCTACTACCGCGCGCAATCGTGTCGCCTTTCCTCTACTAGTTTGGCTTACGCAGTGGTTTGAAGCGGATCGTGCATAACTCATTTGCCGGAATTATGACAAATGAAAAAATGGAGCGTATTAATATAAAGTAAAACTCAAAAAAACGGCTACTGAATACTTTCAAATGCTAAAAGATGTCCACGGAAAGCAGTGTGCAATGATTTTTATGTGGCATAAAAGCTTTTTCGGGGGTATTAAAGAAGTTAAAGATGATGAACGAGAAGGGTGCTTTAGCACATCCATCACAGCGATGCTTATTGTTTTTTTTTTCAATATTAAGGGTGTTATTCTTATTGAAAGGGCGCGTGAGGGTCAAACAGTGAACCAAAATTTATATTTGGAAGTATTTATGTACCTAAGGCAACGTATAAGGAAAAAACGTCCAGATTTGTGGAAGAACAACGCGTGGCTGCTCTACCAGGACAATGCACCGGCCCACAATGCCCTACGCATTAAGCAGTTTTTAGCTAATAAAAAGATCCCCGTCGTGAACCACCCACCATATTCAACCTGTTTTCGAAAGTGAAAAAAATCGTTAAAAGGACCCCGTTATGAAATATTAGAACACGTCAAGGAAAAAACGGCAAGACTTGTTAACAGCCTCTCTTCTAATGTTTTCTAAAATTGCTTCCAACATTGGAAAAAAAACGCATGCAACGCTGCGTCGATAGAGAAGGGGACAACATTGATGGGGAATTGACAAATAATGTAGTGACGTAATGGAGTGTGTTCCAAAACCACCAAAACTAACGCATGCGTAGTTACTAAAATCCTGTCTACCCGAAAAAGGAATATTAAGTAAGTATGTCCTGTATTTATGCTCTAAGGTATTTGAATGCACCAGACAGGCAGCAGTCATCAAAAATGCTAAGAAATACACTGCGTGTATATAGTTTACATCCCTATAACTGAGAGGCACTAAGTTTATAAAATGAGTATTTTTAAAACATAGAATCCAATGCAATAGGTTTTATGTTTAGATAAAGAATATAACACTGATTTTTTATTTTATTTTACATACACAAATATTTTTTAATTATGATATTTTAAGCTATTATGTATTATTGTGCTACTCTATGTTTTTTTTTTAATTGTAAATACTTTTAGTTTTATATGTATAGATACGTTTTCATAGAAAATAAGTATTTGTTGTAGTCTTTATTTTCATTAAAACTACAATAAACGTCATAATTAATATTTATTATATATTTTCTTTCAAAGGCGTAAGGCATGTACTTATAGACATATGTACTGGGAAAGCACCTCTAAATAAAAATGACTGCTATAAGCGTACCGCCATGTTGGATATCAAATGAACGTCCACGGATGGCTTGGATAAATTAAAGCTACTGATAATGGATACTGCGGTCTCAGCGCCTTTTCATCTCTAAGCTTAAAAACACCTATTGCCAGTTACCTTATGAAAAATACCTTTAAATTTGACCTACCATTACAAGCTTCATAAGATTTTTTAAAATAAAGTTTGCAATAGTTCAAAATTTTCCTGTACATTATTTATAGTACCTTTTGGTTTTTTGTGGGTACCTTATACATGGTAGGTAGGCATTCCAGGACTGGTTTTCTCATAAATTGGCTTAAAAACGTTACGTTTTGAAAACGCTAAGCGAAACGCACAGCACCCTTCTTGAATGGCATTTGCGCTGACTGATCAAATTTGGTATTTACGTTGGTAAACGCGCCCTTGGGATGGAACTCGCTAAGCATCCTTCAAACTCGCTTTTTGTTCATGTTTTTTGACATTTGTGACATATATTAGAGATTTTTTTTACCCCAGTTAGTTATTTTTGATATTTATTGAAAACAACATTGAAAATCTAGAGAAGGTGATGGTTGGAAATGGTTTTAATAAGAAATGTTGGGTTAGCGGTGTCTTAACATGATTGTAATGACCCCTAGAGTCCCTGTATGTTGACATATTTGGATATTATCCAACATACAGGGACTCTAATGACCCCTACACTCCTAGGGTATAATAATAAAGGTTAGACGTAAACCATAAATTTTTATCATATTCTAACCAACAAAATAAAGTTTTAAAAGAAGATTTAATTAAAAATCTTCAATAATTTTTAAAATTTAAATTTTTTTAAGTTTTGGCACGACCACCACCATTTCATTTTTCCAACTGAATACACTCGCTTATTCTAGGGCGTTTCCAATAAGGCTCAAATGCTCGGTTACCTACTCTACAGGGTATCTTTACATATAGAAGTGTAGAAAACCTGCCCATAAATAATTTTTAATTATTCATTTATCTGTACCACTTAAATAGATTCCAGAGGGGAGAGAAATACAGTAAATCTTTATTCGCAAACTCCTTAAAATCCTTCATTTCTACCTTAAAGAATAAGAAAGGTAGCTATTTTGGTACCTTATTGTACTTAAAGTATAGGCTGAAGGCCTCCTTTAACCACTATAAATACAAAATTGGTCAAAAAAATTAATAACTGTGTGCATAATGCTTTCTAATAGGTTTGAAATTTCCAAAACGCCAAGCGATTTCCAGAAGCAGATTCCAATTGGTAAGTGTTTTTAAACACGGTTACCGTTTTAAAAAAAATGCTTAGCGCAATCGTACGTGAATACCATTTTTGCACTTTTGGTCAGGTGCTTAGCGAATTTGACGTCATAAAACGGTGAGCGTCTTAAAAACGCTATGCGTTTTTCATTACGAGAATACCTGTCCTGATCTGTAAACTTAACGTCCTAGTTATATTTTATTAAATTAAAAAAAGACTGGTTTAAATTAAATTTAACTCAAAGCTTCGAATTAATTCAAAAAAGAGGTCTTTGCCATGCAATATATGCGTTTTTGTCCGGGTTTTGCCCGGATTAGCGCTATATCACTCCGAAATTACAGGCGACATGCCCAGTCTATTCGTATTATAGATCTATGTTTTGACAACGTGCTTATTTAATCCAAGCCATCCGTTTGGGTTCAATTGATTCCAATATATTGTCAGGATAGAAAATAATGTCCTATTAACTAAATGGCACAAGTTACGTTTATAAGCAAGTGTACTTTAACCCTAAACAATCTAAGGAAATGAACTTCTGTATATAGTTCAAATTGTATTAAGCGTGTAATAAATTGTATACAGAATTATTATAAACAAGAAACGATTAATCGGTCATCAATGATGTTTATACAGGAAACAAAACACATCTCGATTTCCTATCAATGGCAAACGGTTTGTAATAAAGGCATCTCCAAAAGAGATTAGCAGTTAGCTGAGAACCTAACGTCCCAGACGTAGTTAACAGTGAAGACAAGTAGTACGATAGTCAGAAGTTATAAGAAGTTGAGCGTATCGAGAAGATACACATTTGTAGACAAGATGTATTTAAGTACAATGTAAGTAGTAGTTATAAGTATTATAATAAAACCATAACACCTAACTCAAACTGTGTTACGTCACGATAAAACCCCCTCGTGACAATATGGCGGAACGCTTGTAGCAGTTATTTTTTATTCATGATGCTAGTACGCTTTAGCAGTACACCTATATAAGTACGTGGCGTAAGGATAGCTTACTTTTGACAACTAATATTTGACAGATTTCACTTGACAGCAGACAGTTGAAGTTTTATCTTCGAACTAGCTAATCGGGTGAATGCCGCCCAGCTAAATTTTTTCTAGGTACACAAGTTACTTCATTACTCTTTTTCACCAATATCGGCACTGTCTGAAACGTCACTGCAGGGTACTGCGCATGTGCATCACTATTATTTTTAACAATATTTGTCGGTATTTTTTGAGGTTGAGTTTGTTCCACATATAATGGTTGTTTGTTAACTTTTATGGACATTTTTTGAAAATTTGGCTCTAACTTTTGAGCCTGCCCATCACTGCTTTCCGTTTCTGCAAAAGTCGGTATCTTTTGCACTTTTGGGGAATGATCGGCAACGTTGTAGTTGGTTTTGGCAGCATTGTTTTGCAACGATGCCTGATCTACGCCGTAAAGTGGTCCTTTCTTAACAAAATTCGTTTGAGATGTAGATCTGTCCACATTAACTAAATTTTTTTGGATCCGATTAGCAACATTGGACTGCAACGTTGCCAAATCAACTCCATATAATGGCCCTTTCGGCTTTGAGGGATCGCTGTTGGATTTGACAAAGTTTTTTTGTAGGGTTGCCTGATCAACTCCATATAATGGCCCTTTCTGTGAGTTTGTTTTGTCCAAAAATGTTTTTACAGGGTTCTCAGAAAGGGAGTCAGTGTTTTGGTAATGCCCTTGATTGGTAGATTTAACGATGTTGCCAGACTGTAAGGGACTTTGCGATGTTGTTTGATCTAATTCATATAGAGTTCCTTTTTGTTGGCTTGTCATGTTAACAGAAGTAAAGTTAGCTTTTATAGAGTTGCCAGAGAGTGTATTGGTGTTTTGATAATGTCCTTGAATGTCATCTGCCTGTGAAGGAGTTTGAGGAGGATCCACTGCATACAACGCCCCTTTATGAGGATTTTTCTTATCAAGGCTATTTGTAGTCTTAGAAGGTTTATCAGAAAGTGAGCCGGTGTTTTGGTAGTGTCCTTGACTGGAAGATTCATCAGATTGTGAGTAAAGTGTTTGATCAATTGCATATAACGACCTTTTTTGTTGGCTCGTTTTGTCAATAGTTTTTACAGATTTTCCGGAAGTTAGATTAGTGTTTTGATAATGTCCCTGACTATCAAATTTGCCAAATTGCGAATATGTTTGAGATGTTGCTTGGATTGGCACGGGATTACCAGAAAGCGACTCGGGGTTTTGATAGTGCCCTTGACTGGGAGCTGGTGGAAATATTTGTGAATGATCGGCAACACTGTGGATACTTTTTACATAGTTGCCAGATGCTGAGTTAATTTTTTGAAATTGGGATTGGGGTTGTGCTCTTGTTCCCTTTGTTTGCATTGGTATACTCTGTTGTATAGGTACGTCAGAACTAAAAAAAACAAGAGATATTACTGCAAGAATAAAAGAAGCTTAAGTAGTAAATCCTGTAAGCTTGTTTCACGGATAATAGAGTATTAAAGGATTGGATTTGACCAGGGACAGTATGTTTCATCAGTCCCTGCTTTCGCTTAGTTAAGGTACCTACTTACCTATCACCCTTCGTTGCCGAATTGCTGCTACCGCTAGTTGGAAGTGTTGCCACGTCCTGACCAGCAGGATCAATGCGTTGCCCACTAAGCGGTCTGCTACTGTAAGCTTGTTGCTGATTTCTATTGATTAATCCGGGACTCCCAGACAGGTCTGCATTTCCTAAAGAATTTCCAGAGATTGCTAGGGGGTTTCCTGGACCAGATGGTCTGATGGGGTATGATGGAGGATTACCCGGAATACCTGCACTCCCAGGAATATTTCCTGGGTTGGGTTTCATAGTATACGAAGGGTTGTGCTGTCGGGGGGTAGGAGTTGATTGACTACTGTACAATGGGCTTATAACCTAAAATAAGTCAATGTAGCTTAGACTTTAGATAGGAAAAGTGTCCAAGAAGAAAATCCTATTCTTTACTGTTGTAAAATATTTATTATTCATAACATAGCTCTCTCATTTCGGTTAAATACCCTACACATAATTAATTGTCGACACTCATAGAGTAAAAAGAATACAACAATTTATTAACCATTTTTTTTCTATCTTTTGCAGTCTGATTGGGAAGGCTGTTGACAATGGTATTTAACCGAAACTCGTAGAGCTATAATGTTATGAATAATAAATATTTTACAACAGTGAGAATAGGATTTTCTTTTTTGCTAAATAGCTTAGACTTGCTTCAATTTAAATATCAAAAAAACAAAAGGGAAAATCGGGTGTTTTTGCAAGAATAGGTTCGGTTCGGTGAAATTTCATTTACAAAAAAAAACTGAAAAACTACATGATTTTTTTATATTAAAGAATTTAATAAAATATGGGTAGATGGGGTTATTAAACAATACAAAGTAATACTATGATTCCTCTTGCAGAATAAAATAACTATTTGAACTTTAATCAAAACTACACCGTGCAGTGCAGCCAATGGGAAAATAAAATTAGACTCGATCGTAGTTATTGGGGTGAAATGGAGTGAGCTTCTAGCAAAACTAGATCTAATATCGAAAAAAGTTAAATACAAAATTTATAGGTAATTAAAAGGTCTACAACAATATTTTTTTTCCATAGCCTGAAATTTTTTGGAAAACTCGAAAACACAGTGGTAACTTTTTTTGTTAAAACGTCTATTTTTAGGTATAGAAAAAAAATTAATTATCACTATGGAAAAATTTGCGAAGAAACAAAATTTAAACAGTTTTAGAAACAATAAGTTTTAAACAAAAGTTGAAGACAATAAAATTTTCTACTAAAATGGTTTTACATGTTTTTTTTGACAGATGAATGGTTTTTGAGTTATAATGCTAAACATTTCGTCGCCATTTTGAATTTTGACAATTTTTTTTTAGTGGCGCATTTATTTAACTTCGAAAATGCTTATTTTTGAGAAAATCTGTAATAACATAAAATAAAGACCAACCAATAGCCTATAAAATGAGATATCACTGAGTTCTCGGGGTAGTACCCTTGCTGAGATACGAACCCTGAAATATTAGCAGTACACCTATTTCCTATGCATTTTCCTAGTAAATGCAAAATAAACCCAAATTACTCAGTTTTATGTTATTTTCTCAAAAGGTAAGCATTTTACAAAAAGTCTGTAATAAACTTTATTGTAGAAAATGAAATTATCTTGTAAACGATGTACAGTCGGGGACCTTTTAAAATTGCCACCCTAGAAAATAAAAAAAAATCCTATTTGAAATTCGGAAAACTAGTTTGAACCAAAACAAAATAATTGTGAACCTCTCTGTACATACTATTTAAAAAAAAATAATTTCTTTAATTGATTAATTTTGACAGAAAAAAGTCCCCGACTGTACCACCTAAGTGGGCCAAGTCCACGGTTAGCAATTAATTGACATCCATAAATTGGGGTTATTTCTTAGGATCACGAAAAAAAATAAGGTTTTTTTAGGTTTTATTCAGTTTTCAAAAGAACTAAGCATTTTAGATTTTTTAGAGCAAATAAAATGTTCTTCTAAACAGCGTATCACAAAGTTGTGTTGAAGCTCTTATTGACACTCCGGGGGCGTCCGCATATACAGTTTATTTTTTTCTAATTATTTTTTTTGTAATTTTTATTTGTTTTATTTAAATTTCTTGAAAATTAAGCTTTCTGACAAATCTATTTTGTTGAAAATAAAATTGCCATTAAAACGATATGTATGTAGTGGGTTTTTGTTAACAGGGAACATTCAAAGAATATAGGCAAGTTTAGTCATTTTTTTTCAGTTCAGTTTTTGGACGTCACTGGTTTATTTACGGTTTTATAAATATTATAACTATACACATCGTTCAAATGAAACTTTAATTGTCTATAACAAGGGCTAAAACGTTTTTTTCCGGTAGGGCTTCATTTTTAAAAAAAATTGGTAAAATACATGATAACAATACTTTTTTTTGTGATTAAAAAAAATCACTAAACATATTCTTTGAGTGTTCCCCTTTAACAAAAACCCACTAGATACATATCGTTTTAAAGATAATTTTATTTTTAACAATAAAGAGGTAAATATCTTTAACATAACTTTGTAATACGCTCTTTAAAAAATCATTTTACTTTCTTTGAAAATACCTTTTTTAACATTTTTCCCTAAAATGTTTAGTTTTTTAGAAAACTGAATAATAATGCTAACTCTGGACTTGGGCCACAATGATAATTTAATTTTCTATATTAAAGTTGATTACGCACTTTTTGTAAAATTCTTACCTTTTGAGAAAATAATATAAAACTGAATAATTTCGGTTTATTTTGCATATACTATGGAAATATATGGGAAACGGGTGTACTGCTAACACTTCAGGGGTCGTATCTTAGCAAGGGTATTACCCAAAGAACTCAGTGCTACCTCATTTTATAGGCTATTAGTTGGTCTTTACTTTAGCTTATTACAGGTTTTCTCAAAAATAAGCAGTTTCGAAGTTAAAGGCCACTAAATAAAAAAATTGGTCAACTCCCGAAAAAGCGGCGAAATGTTTAGCGTCATAACTCGAAATCCATTTACCTGACAGAAATCGTACAATAGCGTTTTTGTAGGAAATTTTGTTGTCTTCAACGTTTGTCTAAAACTTTTTTTCTCAAAGGTACAGGAACCAATTAATTTAAAAAAAAACTTTTCCTGCACAGTAACTACAAGATGGCGGGGGGAGCCGCCTCCCCCAAAGGTCGAAAACTCATATTTATTTTTAGGACTCCAATGTGAATAACATATGTCAACCTTTTGCAAGCTGAAGGTCTTGTTTTCGCTTTAATAACTGACCTAGTTAGTTTAAAGGAATTTTTATTCTTATGTTATCGTTTATTGATAGGTAAAGTAAAATTTTGTCCCGCTTGCAAAATAAAATAATTCTATTCAAACTTTAAAAAATATAAACTAACCTGATACTGAGTGGGGTAGGATAAAACATGCTGGGGCGGGCCAGGTGATGGTTGGTGCATGACATAGTTTGCGTACACTTGCCGATATTGCGTAGGCGGCGCAGTAACTGGCTGCTCCGTCGAATACCCAAGATACTGCGCGTATCCAGGCGGCGCAGGTATTTGCGCGGGAAAACCTTGTTGCGTCTGCGGCACATAGCCATGATGCGCGCTGTAGTTTTCTGAGACTTGCTGCGCATAAGGTAGCGGTGGTTGTTGTTGTTGCGCATAAGGTGGGTAGATGGGTTCTTGCTGCGCATGATAATAGGCGGGCTGTTGCATTTGATGGTATTGTTGGGGAAGTTTTGGGTCTTGAAGCAGGGCAACACCGTAGTTTTGGTGGATTATACTTTGTGAGACCTATGATGGGAGTGGGTATTAATTAAGGCGGTAAAATGCTACTTTGTTTGCAAATTTTGACTATTGCATTTCTTTAAGAGGGAGCTCTGCGTATGGCATATAATAAGCGTACGCTTTCAGATTTTTTTCCAACACGATTTTACTAGCTCCCCCCCTGCCACTCCCTCTCTCCTCCACGCCATCCTTATTAGTAATAGCTATAACTTTCACAAATATAAAGTGATTTCAAAAGTTCTTTCTGCACACGCTTGAAGACTTTTTTCCAACATCGTTTTACTAGTTTCCCCCTCCCTCTCTTCTCCCCTCTCTCTTATTAGTAATAGTTGTTTCACAAACTTAGACCGATTTCAAAAATTCTTTTGGCACACGCCTTAAGATTTTTTTCGACATCATTTTACTAGTTCCCTCCTCCCTCTCTCCTCCCCCACCTTCACTCAATGGAAGGTAACACTGTTCGCGTCCGTACTTTTTGGGTAAAGCTAAATTAATTGTAAATGTATAGTGCTTTTTATAAGGCGGAATAAGAATTAAACCTAATAGTTGGAAATAAAAAACACTTTAAATAAAAAAAACTCCCTACTACTAAATTTACTTGTAACTACTAGTCGCAGTTGGGTACAAAATTACCCAATAACCTGCTTCATGAAAATGCAAAACTGTATAATTTCGTAAGTGCGCTTTGGGCATCAAAACTAAAAGTTGTTGAAGCATGTCGTACATTATACGTGTACCTATCAATTTTGTACTCAATTGCGACTAGTACTTACAAGTAAATGTAACAGTTGGGTGTTTTTTTTATTTAATTTTTTTTTATTAACGGACTATCGCATTAATACGTCGTTTCCGGAATAAAGTAAAACACATTTTTCTCAATAATCTGTATTATAACCAAAATACCTCATAGGAGCTTTCGTTTCTGAGATATTTACAAAAATTAGGAAGGTATCAGATCCGTTATGAGGTTGTGTTATTATTACCTGCACTGGATTAGCCCCATAATTTCTCCCAAGTTCAGCTCGAATCTCACTGGCTCTTTGCAAACTAGTGGCAATAGTATTATTGTTGAACTGCTCACTATTATACAATAGTACGTCTCTAACATCATACGGTTTGGGCCTTATTATGTGGTTTTTGTTATTCATACAATCCTAAAAAAAAGATTTAATGTATATTTTTTTTCTTTTTGATAGCCGATACTGTTTCCTAGCTTTGAACTCGTAATAAATTTAGAAAAAAAACTTTTTGAAAACAAGCTTTTATAAAATGGACTAAAAAGCATAAAATAATTTTTTGAGTGTTCTGATATCACAATAATAAAAGCGATGGGCGTATTAAAGGAAATTTACCCGTTTTTCGTTTAGCCTTGTTAACTCGAAGTTTAGTGAAAATCCAAATTCATTATATTATAGCAGATAAATGTAAGGGTAGATAATTTAACCCAACCCAACCCTACTCAAACTACCCTTACATTTTTCTGATATGGATGGACATTATTACGCCTGCTTCATATTAGGCAGATCATCCGCGACCGGCAGTGTGTCGATTTATTTTGTCACATTGAAAAAGAACAGTCGGCCCATCATCGGTTGTGGACGATCCACCAAATGCGCATGGAAAGGCATTTACCTAATATTAAATACGCCCATCGCTTTTATTATTATGATATCAGAACACTCACAAAATTATTTTATGCTTTTTAGTCCATTTTATAAAAGTTTGTTTTCAAAAAGTTTTTTTTTCTAAATTTATTTTTTAATTTTTAGATTTGTCTAAGTCTGCATTTCAGCTAGCGCATCGATATTGCATGGGGTCTTTCCTGTCAATTTTGAAATATCTAAGTCTTCGATGAGAAGGCCGTCCAACGATTTGATACTAAACAAAATAAAAACTAAAATTTTACCCACTCCCCGCCCTCCACGTTAGGGGGAGGTAGGGAGTGATATTGAGTGATTTTAAAGTTAATCGGATACGTGGAAGTCAGTTGAAAGTAATCAGAAAAACTTGACATTAAATCGTCCATTTTAAATCCGCCATATTGAATTTTTGTAATCTGATCAAAAATTCGTAATCCTCATCCTCAAAAACCCCCAGATACCAATTTTGGTGAAAATCCAACAAACTAAAATTTTACCCCCTCTCCGCCCTCCCGGTTAGGGGTGATGTAGGCAGTCAGTGATACCGCATTATTGGATTGTCATCGGAACTATAACGGTATACAAAATTTAAAGTGAGTCGGATAAGTGGAAGCCAATTGAAAGTAATCAGAAAAACTTGAAATTAAATCGTCCGTTTTGAATCCGCCATATTGAATTTTTGTAATCTGATCAAAAATTCGTAATTCTCATCCTCAAAAACCCCCAGATACCAATTTTTGTGGAAATCGGACAAACTAAAGTTTTACGCCCTCTCCACCCCCCACGTTGGGGGGGAGGTAGGTACCCGATGAAACCACATTATTGTATTGTCATCGGAACTATGACGCTATGCGAAATTTAAAGTCAATCGGATGTTTGGAAGTTCTTCAAAAATGAGTTGCAAGATTTGATTACATACATACCCACATACATACATACATACAGGTGAAGTTAAATAAAAGCTTGTAAAAAAGCTCTGTGTCCTCCACTCACAACAAAGTACGAATCGTTAAAATTACTTTTAGTGGTTCTTGAAAAATTGTATTTTAACCATTTTTTACATATTATACGATTGCCTTATTAAAACTATCTGAGCGCATTTTCGCATAAATTTCCTATTACTAAACCGATTTTAACTAAATAAAAAGTATCTTGGTGAAAATCGCCTATTATTTCACGATTAAAATTTTACGACATCTTGAAGTACCTACATAAAGGATTGCTGTATTTTATGTAGGGAAATTTTTTTCGTGTTCTTTTTTTTGAATATCTATAAATAATCTGGATCAACCACAACCACACCAAGCTCCCCAGTTATAAGTATATGTTCTAACGATTGTTTGTTTGGATTTTAAGATGGCGGCAAATTTCAATTTAGAAAGCTGCAAGGAGTAATCGATTTTTACCACGATGCTTCTTATTTCTTTGAAATAGGTTCAGTAACAATGAATTTATGAGAAATTTAATAAAAATACACTTGTTCTTCTTTTTCTTCTTTAATTGTCATTACAACCTTGGCGGGTTTTAGCCTCATTAACAAGAGCCCTCCACTCTTCTGATACCATTCTTTGCTACCTTCTTATTCCCATATTCTTAATGTAATTTTCCACATCGTCTATCTACTTTTTTCGTGGCTCTTACTCTCCTTCCTGCAGGGCTCCAGTTCATTATTTTTCTCTGTGTTTTTGCCTCATAAATTCTCTGAACTTCTTTTATTTTCCGAAGGTCTTCAATTTACAATACATCTAGCTCATCGATCGTCCTTCTGTCTGATATTATGACCTGCAAATTTCCAGTTTAATTTTGCTACTTCTCCTTTGGCATCCTTTACTTTTGTTTTATTTTATATCCATTCATTACTTTTTCTATGTGTCTGCTTTACATGTAACATTTGTCTTTCCATTGAACTTTGGGCTTTTGTTACCTTATCCGTGTTTGATTTTGTAAGTGACCAGGTCTGGGATCCATAGTTAACTACAGGAAGGATACATTGGTTATACACTTTCGTTTTAAGGTGCTAAGGATATTTTTATATTTATATAATTTTAATATGTAGCTTAATTTACCGAATGCTGCTCAGGCCAATCTTACTCGTGTCTTGATTTTAGCTGTTTGGTTTTCTTTTTCATAGTTTTTTAATGAGTCCCAAATATATTTTATTCCTTTACTTGTTTTATTTTTTCTTGATTTATTCTCATTGTGATATCTTCATTTGTGTTTTTTATGATTTTAGTTTTAGTGTAGTTCATACTCAAGCCTATATTTTTAACTGGTGTATCCAGTTCTTTCCGCATTTTTATTAGTTCTTCTTTTTTATCTATTATTAAGACGATATCATCAGCATATCTTAGGTGGTGCAAGTATTGCTTTAATATTATTTAGTAATTATTATTATATTGCTTTTATTATTATTGCTTTAATGCGACTTCGGAACAAGATGTCACTTACCTTGTTTTCACTGTTTCTGATTTGAGGTGGCATTTGGTTCAGAGAAGTCCCTGAGCCACCCGAAGCGGATTCCCAGTCTTTTAACAGGGCTGAAATTCGCTGATTCTCCGCCAAGATTTCCGATTCTGATTCTGAATTGTAATCTGGGCCCTAATAAAAAATTAGAATAATTAATAGTGGGAGCGGCTTTATGTAAAAAAAAACATAAAGCAGAGTTAACAATATTGACAAAATAATAATTTAAAAATTGTTTTATTTGAGAAGAACAATCTGAAACAACAAGAAAGTGTTGTTTAACAAAAAGATACATTTTCAAATTTTGCTAGGCAAGTATTTAGTTTTTCTTATAAACTACTGGCAAATTAGTGATTTTTCTTTTTCTAGGAGAAACGCAGTGGTTTCTTAATTTAAAAAAAATTCCTAAACAGTGTAAACATACCGGGTGGGCCAAATGGAACAAACTGCACTTGGCAGAGAATTATTCAGAGTTTTGACTTAATATATTTTTTGTCTGCCATCAGAAAATCCAAGATGGCGGACGAAATTAAATACCCTTTAAAGCAGCTCGTTTATTCCTGTGTTGCGAACATGTTTTAATTATTTTTTTTAATTAGTAAAAAAGCTGCATTCTTGCCACACCCAACAAGGTATTGATGGTTCTAAAAAAAAATATTATTGTTTCAACCAATATTACACGATTACCTTGCCAATCATGACTGTATTCATTTTCTTATAAATTTATTACTATTAAACCGATTTTGATGAACTAAAAAACATCCGGGTGAGAATTGATTGCTTTTTAAAGATCATGATCAAAATTTATCGCCATCCTAAAATTTAAATTGGCGGACAGAATTATACTTGATTCTTCAAAATGGTGTGTTTATTCTTATTTTCTCAAAATGTTTTAGTTTTTTTTTAATCTATAGAAAAGCACTACTTTTCATTCGTAAAACGAGGTACAAACTAGTAAAGTCTCAAAAAATCTATTTTTGTTTCAACCATTGTTTTACAGATTATACGATTACATTGCCAATCCGGTCTGCACTCATTTCCTTATAAACTAATGCAAAGAAGAAAGATGGAAAACGTGCTGTGTGTGGATCGATAAAAATCAAAACGAATTTTATACTTCACACAAAGGTATGTGTGCCTAACTTGCGAGTGTCAGAAGGAGAAGGAAGAGTTGATTTTGGTTGTTTTCCTACTTACACAAGGTTGCATCTCTTTGTGTGAAGTATAAAATTCGTTTTGATTTTCATTATTACTAAACCGATCTTCGTAAAATTAAAAAAATCGTGGTGAGAATTGATTGTTCTTTAAAGATTGAAATCGAAAAGTAGTGTTTTTCTATAAATAAAAAACAACTAAAACATTTTCGAAAAATAAGAATAAACACGACATTTTGAAGAATCAAGAATGATTTTGTCCGCCATCTTAAATTTTCAGATGGCGATAAAATTTGATCATGGTCTTTGAAAAGCAATGAATTCTCACCCGGATGTTTTTTATTTCATTAAAATCGATTCAGTAGTAATAAATTTATGAGGAAATAAATACAGACATGATTGGCAAAGAAATCGTATAATATGCAATACAATGGTTGAAACAAAAATATATGTTTTTAGAACCACTGAACTGATTTTGATGATTCATACCTTGTTGTGCGTGACAAGCATGCAGCTTTTTTACTAATTTAAAAAAATAAATAAAACTTGTTCGTAACATAAGAATAAACGAGCATCTTTGAAAGGTACTTTTCAATTTCGTCCGCCATCTTGGATTTTGAAATGGCGGACAAAAAAATATATTAAGTCAAAACTCTGATTAATTCTCTACCAAGTACAGTTTGTCCCATTAAAATCGATTTTATAGTTTAAAAGTTATAATAAAAAAAATTGTCCGGTTTTTTTTTGGCCTACCAGGTATAGATTTTATTAACAATTTTGGAAATTTAATATTTAAAATTTCTACCTCAAAGACCTTTATTCCACTGACTTAACTCGCTGACTTTTTCATACCGAACGAACCCTTGTTAAATGTTAAAATGCCGTCTAATTTTAGATTTTAATGCGTTCGCAAAAACAGATTTGCCCCGGACTCTAATATGCCGCGAATTTAATTAGTGTTTTGTCGTTGTTTTCCTAGTTAGTTAGGAAAGCGTTTTTGCTAATTTTAGTTTCTGTAGGTTGTTTTAGAGTTAATATGTCAAAAAACCAACATTACTTTAGTAAAAAGCAAGTACTACTTTTTAAGTAGGTAATACAAAAAAACTATCGACCTATGACACTCCCCAATGTAATTTATAAGCTTTTCACGAAAATATTAACAGATAGACTAACAACAAAATTTGACGGATATCATTCAAAAGAACAAGCAGGCTTCAGAGAGAGTTTCACAACAGTTTACCACCTGTTAACCATGAAAATCCTAATCGAACGAGCCAACGAATACAACATTGCACTATATATTGCGTTTATTGAGTTTGAAAAAGCTTTAGATAACATTGAGACCTGGGCAGTGAAAGCATCTTTAATTAATAGCCGAATAGATTGCAGATAGGCAGACTTATATATAGCGAAGCAACAACATCAAGACATCAATAAAAATCCACGAAAGAACCAAGCCAATCCTCATAAGAAGAGGTGTCAGTCGGGGTGAAACAATATCCCCTAAACTATTTAACCAGGCCCTTGAAGATGCTTTTAAAAACTTGGCTTGGGAAGAAATAGGCATCAAAGTAAGCGGAAAATACTTAAACCTCCTAAGATATGCTGACGATATCGCCTTAGTAACAGATAAGAAAGAAGAACTGATAAAAATGCTGGAAGATATAGATACAGCAGCTAAAAATATAGGCTTAAGTATGAACTACACTAAAAAATTATAACAAACAGATAAAGATTGATATCTTCAGCTGTGTTTGTTATAATTTTCAGAAGCAGAGTAAACCAAGAAAAAATAGAAGTGGAGATAAATTAATAAACTAAAAAAAACCAAACGGCTGAAATCAAGAGACGAGTAAGATATTGGCCTGGGCAGCATTTATTAAATAAATTAAGCTACATAGTAAAAAATAAACAATATACTCAGTACCTCAAAACAAAAGTGTATAACCAATGTATCATTCCTGTACTCACATATAAATCCCAGACCTGGATACTTATAAAATCAAACATGGATAAGGTAACAAAATCCCAAAGATCAATGGAAAGGAAAATATTACATGTAGGTAAAGCTAAAAGTTAGAAAAAGGAATAAATGGATAAGAACTAAAACAAAACTAAGGGATGTCAGAAGAGAAGTAGTAAAATTAAAATGGAAATTTGCCGGTCATATCAGATAGAAAGACGTTCAATGGAACAAATGTACGAGTATTGTAAAATGGAGACCTTGGGAAAATAAAAGAAGTAGGGGAAGACCCCAAATGAGATGAGCGGACGATTTGGAAAAACATGCGGCGACTAGATGGATGAACAAAGCCCGAAATTGTCAAAAATCTGATACTTTTAAGTTTTTTGACAATTTGACCAGATTATAATAAAATATAA
The DNA here is from genome assembly GCA_963576565.1 of Aspidapion aeneum. NCBI lineage: Eukaryota > Metazoa > Arthropoda > Insecta > Coleoptera > Brentidae > Aspidapion > Aspidapion aeneum. The sequence continues at coordinate 121,524,717 of OY755040.1, forward strand.
TAACATACACAAGCAATAATAAAATACACGCTTTCTAAGTAATTTTAAAAAATATTCTTGTATTGAAAGCCTTCTCAAGTTTTTCCACTAAAGTCAAAAAACGACACATTAAACTTAAAAAAGTGTGTGTTTTTAACGTTTTTTTGCTTTGTGGTATGGGGACTTATGAAAAGCAATAATAAAATATACGTTTTTTGACTAAACTAAAAATGAATCATCGACGATTTAACAAAAAATCTTTTGTTATGTGAGAGCGTCCACTCAATTCTGGAAAAAAATGGAAACAATAAAAAACCGAACCGAAGATAAGGTTTGATTTTTTTATGTTCCCTTCCCTTACGCAATTTTGAATAAAATTCAGATAGTTATGATTGCTATTCTCTGGTTCTGACTTATTTAATAAAAACCTTTGCTTTGTACGATTTTTTCGTTTACTTATACAAACTCTTAAAATCGCTATATTTGCCTTTAGCAAATATATAATCTTTGCTCTAAAACAGAATTACATTGTTTAAGTGAAATGATGTTTGAGAGAAAATTGCATTGTAGAAAAATATAAGTGAATCCATCCAAAGTCAAGAATAGAAAAACTAAAAAAAGCACAAAGAATATCTTCTTTTTGAAGTTTCATATCTCCTAGTGGACGTTGAAAATAAATATGACAATATTATAGGAGGTATGTATCGTATACTATAGGGACTAAAGTAGTACTTTTTATCTCTAAATTTTCCAGAACAAAAAGCATATCTTTAAGAGCTGATTTTTTTTGTCCTTCAAACTTTTTAATTCCTAAAAATAAAAACCTCGATTTTAGTGTCTAACAATGTTCATTTTATACGGATAAAAGCTACTATTTTCGCCCCTAAAACAGGGACATAAAGTACACTTTTAGTCAATTAAGTGTATAAAAATATATGTTTAATTTTTTAATAACTTAAAGTGCTCTTTAACAGAGTCATCCATGCTTCCACCTTTTTCCTGAAATTCCTGGAACCAAATTATACCTATGAGCCGTAAAGGGATGGAGCGAAATATTCTAGGTAAATAGAAAGTTCTTGAAAACGAACGAAGCTTAGATGGATTTATATGAGTTTGTGGTATAATGTGTGTACAGGGTTTTCCCGTATATTTTTACACCATATCTAAAACGTTTATTTGAATAGATATCAAAATATGATAAATACAACACTTTTATATTTTTTTACGAGGTTAAGAATCTTTGGGACAGAATGTAACAAAAACCTTCTACATGTCAAAATTTGACAGGTCGATGGTTTTTTTTAAAGATCTTTTCTTCCTGATTTCAAAAATATATAGGTATGTTGATATTATTTCGTTTATCAGTTTTGGAGATTGATACTCTTTAAAACATCAAGGCAGCTATAAGAAAGGCAATCGCATTGACACAAAAAGGGATGCTGGTGTTTTTGTAGGGTATCTAATTTATTAATATATACAATTCTGCGCAGTAATGTGTCGCGTCGCAAGCCAATAAATAAAAAAATATTTTTTTTTAGGAAAAAATAAATATCTAATACTAATTCTGATACGTCGTAACCCACAAAAAAATTAAAATTCATATGTTTGTGTCAAAGCAAAGGTTAGTAATTATGCATAGCTATATGCTGCTAAATCCTCGCAACCAAAAAAAAATTACACCCTCATTCCCGCGATTTCTAATGAGTCGCATAATGCTTACCCTATGTAATTTGCTTCTAACTTTTCTTATTCCTGTAAAATATTGTTGAGGTGGGTTACGACGAGTCAGAATTAAGGTGACGATTGGTAATTTTCCACATAGCTATCTTGATTATTAATACAATTTTGAAATATTCTTATAAATTTACTGCCAATAGCTTGATAGATACCTAGAGTGCGCAGAATTTCAGTTAAGATCGACGATTGTCTGTTCCATTTTCTCCTGTATAATTTGAAGTGTTTCCAGCCTGTTGTAATACACCTTATATTTTAGGTAGACCCATACGGTAAAAAAAGTTCTTAGATTAAAGCAAATTGCTTTGAAGTAAAATAATTTGTGCTTTTCTATTCACCAAGAGAATATTTTCTTGATATAGCCCAAAAAATGTCTTGCCTCTGTATTTTAATGTGAAACAGAAATTGTTTTATTATAAATTGAAACTGAATTAATCTAAGGCACCTTTTTCTCTGGAAGTAAAATATTCCTTGTATGAAGATAATTTGCTTTGCTACAAACCGGAGTATACTGAAACAAAACAATTAAAGAAGAAAAATAAAGTCTCATTTTAAGATAAAACAATGCGTTGAACTATAAAGAAATATTTTAATTCAAAACAAATTGTTTTAAGATAAAAGAATTAATTCAAGAAAAGAACGTGTTTTCATTCTAGACAAAAAAAATCAAGGGGAGACAAATCGGGGCCATAATATTGTGTTTCCTGTATTTAATATGGTTTGGCGGGTTGGTTGTCTTCTGCTGGGAAACTGAATATAATACTGGTTGCGAGCTATAGATGCGTTTTCATTATTTGAATAAAACAATTTAATTAAATCATTTAAGCGTACCAATTTAAGTTTGTAAAACATTTAAACGCACATATCTATAAAACTAATTGACGAAATGATTCCGTCATATATTATATTTTTAAAATTAGAAAGAAAGATCTAAAATAATATACAGGGAGTTCGTTGACCTGTCAAATTTTGACATTTAAAATTTATTTTTGTCATTCTGACAAATATTCTTAAACTTCGTAAAAATTTGTGAAACTTTTGTATTTATTATATTTTGATATCTATTCAAATAAATGTTTTAGATATAGTGTAAAAATATACGGAAAAACCCTGTAAGTACAAATATTTGAGAGACGTTGAAAAATTAATTTCACTTACGTTTTCAATTTTCTCGTCTAGCATTTTGAAGAAGTCCTGCTGACTCGTAGATATATCTCTGAAATAAATAAGTTTTTTATTATTAGTAGGTTAGTAGTTAGTTGCTTAATTTTATGTCCTAACAAATTTATGGAACTTGGAAAACGAAAGAATAAATAAAGAAGAAGAAAAGTCAATAAGTACTCTAAGTAGATTGTACGGTAGGATTCTTAGAGACCTAATAGATAATCATTTTCATGACCAAGAAGAAGAAGAGCAAAGTGATTTTCGTGCAGGCAGATCTTGTAGTGATAATGTTTTTTGTCTTAAACAGGTAATTGAGAAAAGGAGTGCCAGAAATATAGAGACTCATGTTACCTTTGTGGACCTACAAAAAGCATATGATACCGTTCCAGTAGAAAAATTATGGACAGTGTTAGAACAAACTAATATCAATCATACATATAAAAGCGATAAAAGAACTTTAGAAAGGGTCAAAATCTAAAATTAAAATTGAAAATCGACTTCCAGGTAATGAAAGGCTTAAGACAGGGATGTTGTATCTCTCCAACTCTTTTTAAAATATATATCGCAGTAGCTCTAAAAAACTGGAAACGTAAAGTACACGGCAACATTGATCTTCGTACAACTTAACGACCGATTTACCATATACACAATACAGTTTGGTGACGACTAATTAATTGTAGCTAATGGTAAAGAAGACATGGGTATATGATGAGAAAGTAAACGGAAGAATACCAAAAGTGGGGGTTAACAGTGAACGTGGATAAGACACAGTACTTATATATTGGAAACGAATCAAGTGAGTTAGAACTAGACAATGGACAAACAATATCTCCATGCAATGAGTATGTATAGTTGGGTGTCACATTTGATAAGACAGGAACAGACTGTAAAGAACTAGAAAAAAGAATAGTCAAAGCAAAAAAGGGAATTGGTTGTCTTAACAGTATTTTATGGAGCAGAGAGATAAAAAAGAATGTAAAATTTAACATATATGAAACAATGGTGAAAAGCACGCTGCTGAATGGAATAGAGACTTGTCGCGTAACAGAAATGCGTCGAAATGGATGCAATAAGAAGATCAATGAGAATATCTAGAACAGATCATATAAGAAATGAGATAATAAAAGAAAGAATGGGAATCGAGGGAAGCATAACGGGTGACATCACTAAAAGACAACTGATATGGTACGGCCATGTACAACGGATGAACGACGAAAGATTACCAAAGCAGGTCCTAGAATGGCAACCAATAGGGCGCGGAAAAAGAGGGCGTCCTAAACTGGAATGGCCTCAGTCAATCCAAAGATCAATGAGTCAAAAAAACCTGACGGAAGATGATTGTCAGGATGAAAGGAGGTGGAGAATAGGCGTCGGACAACGTAGAAAAACGTTCTAAACCGACATAGTAGTGGTAGAAAAGTAAATAAATATTTACGAAAATTATATAAATTTGCTTTATTTATTCAAAAATGCATTTATTTAAAAGCGCATATAGAAAAAGACATTAATTAGTAAGTGGTGGCGATTCCTCTATAAGTGCACTCCCAAATTTTACTTAAAAAAATATTAAAATTTGATCATTCTTTAATTAATAATTTCATCATAAAAAAAAACTGAAAAAGACTGAGAAAGACTTGAATACTATCTAGAAATTATTACCCGGTAGGTATGTGTTCGTATCTCAGAGTAATATATATTATTATTACTCTAAGGTGCGTATTCAATGTTTAAACCAGGATGCGGTCGATGGTGGATGCGTGGGCCGACTCACGCCGCGCTTTACTGGAACCAAATTCGATGCACCGTAGATGTTTTGTTGCCTTCTCATTACGAAATATAGAAAGAAAGGACGACACGTCTCTATACAATTTTACAGTACATATAATCTGGGCCTTCCTTCGGTTGTGCTCTTATGCAGAAATTGCGATCGATGCCGCCGATACTTTAAATTAGTGCGCTTAGACAACCTGGCGTTATCGGTCGGGCGGTTTGTTTTAATTTTGACGATTTCATAGTTATGAGAATGGCGGAAGTTTCTAATTCTGATAGCATTAGCGTGCAATATTTAAAGACAACTAAATTTTTTGCTTTACCACAATGGATGGTAGATTAACTGCCTTCGCAATGTTCTCTATTGAAAAAAAAATGATTCAAGAAATTCCAAAGTTCAATGAATTGGTTATTAAAGAATTGATTTCAAAAAAGGACAAACGCCTTCATTTTCAACACAAAACGTATGTGAAATATAAAAACCAGGTATACACATTTATTATTTATTTATAAAGACAATAATAATAGGTATATCTAAATATTTCATTTTTTTATTATTTGCTCTAAATTATATGATATGATGGCCCACTTGATGGCCCAAACAGTTGGGCGTGGCACAGGCATAGAATAATTTATTATTATTTTTATTGTTTTTATTTTAGTTTATTTCTGTACGAAATACAATATTTCGTAAATTTTACAGTAGCAACACAATGGTCAGAAATATATGTACAAAAACAAACGGACCCCCACAAAAGTTTCCTTATCTGAAAGATTATTTTTAAAACTGCCAAGCATTAAAAATAAATTTAAGATCGTCCATGAAGCAAGAACGTCTAAATGTCATTTCACGTCACAGAAAATATGAATGAAATTATTAACGTTTGCCTAAGAAAAGTCAAAGAAAACACCCTTTTAAATAATGTTTTTTTAATTCAAATTGGAAATATAGAAATTTTATTTGTTTTTCATTGTTTTTTTAATAAGAAAATGTTATTTTTGGAAAAGCGTGGAATAAAATGTGCCTAGGGCTAAGGGCGCCAATTTGCCTTAACACAGCCCTGATGGTACCTTTTGTTATTTGATAGTTGGTACAGGCTTGTATTTATATTATAAAATTTTAGGGAGTTGCTATACTTTCAGGTTAAAATTCTTAAAAACGTCATTTAGCGTTTTTTGAGGTATCATGTGGAATACATATTTCTCATAAGCTAAAACTTTAAAAATTCATATTTCAGAAACTATACATTTTACAAACAGAAACTTGCGTATCGTGTACACTGCTTTCTTTTATCTTTAAACTATTTTATTAAAACTCTTTTCAGACTGTCCAAATTTTTTAAAAATATTTTATCATTTCTCTCTTTTTTTACGTGTTTCGTTAATTAGTTAATCAACTTAACCTGAATGGCTTCGCTAAAATTTTATGTTTTTGACGTATTCCACCGTGAGTTAAGCTGCTTAAACAATCGATGTGTTGATTGTATTCTAAAATTTAGAGCTTTAGCGCCAAAATTTACGTTGGAAAAAGTTGCAAAAAACGATTATTATCAATGGCGTAGCCGTAGCCGTAGAGGTTGCTGTGGCTAATTGTTACGGTCTCGGTTTTTTTCCAACAAGACAATTTAGTAATTTTTTTAAGCGACCAAAAAACAATTAAGTAATTTTTGTCCTTGTTTTTTATACGGAATGTGTTACTTTACAGACAGATCCTGTTGGATAACCCAACAGACTAAAATAGGGACTAGAAATAAATCTATAATTTTGCTTAATTTTTTATTTTATTGTTTTAATCTCAGGACACGGCAGTGCCTCTTCAAGATCGCGCAACTGCTGTTACATTTCAGCCCATATTTGAGCTATCTAAAACTCTACTTCGGAATGAGCTACGAATCTCAAACTTTGCACAGTCGTAGATCTTCATAGAGTTAACAATCCCTCCAAGTTTCATGGAGTTCCAAAAAGTAGTAAAGTAGTTACGAAATTTCAAAAAACGTCGAAAGTGCCACTCACTCACTCATGTATAGATCATCAAAATTCTACTGTACTTCCAGATATGCTACAAAGCTAAAATTTGGCAGACTGATCGAAATTATGACCAAACCCCTGGAACAAATAAAAAAAACCCAAAATTCTAATTTACTTCCCTCCCCTAAACATGTAAAATTATGTAAAATTAACATTGCCCACTTCCAGAAACGCTAGAGAGCTGAGCTTTGGAAGGCCGATACTAACTATGATAAAACTATAGAAAAAAATTAAAACACCCCAAAATTCTAATTTACTTCCCTCCGCTATAAATGTAAAGTTATGTAAAAGTAACCGTGCCCACTTCCAGAAATGCTAGAGAGCTCAGCTTAAGACTGAAAGGCGCTATGATAAAACTATAGGAAACAATTTAAAAACACCAACATTTTAATTTACTTCCCTCCCCTATATTTGTAAAATAATGTAAAAGTAACATTGCCCACTTTCAGCAGGAGCTGAGCTTTGGAAGGCTGATAGAAACTATGATAAAACCATGGGAAAAAATTAAAAAACCCCAAAATTTTAATTTACTTTCCTCCCTTCAAATGTAAATTTATGTAAAAGTAACATTGCCCACTTCGAGAAACGCTAGAGAGCTGAGCTTTAAAAGACTGACAGGAACTATGATAAAACTATAGGAAAAAATTGTAATAAAGTTACTACAAAAAAAAATTCACTTACATAGGAGGAAGTAGAGGCCCGCCTAAAGAGGCTTTAATCTGATTCTGCTTGTCATCGTCGTCCTCAGCGATGTTGCCGCATTTCTCCTTCTCTTTTTCTGTGCCATCTTCCTCCTCGGAGTCTGACTTTTCTGGCGCTTCTAAAGAATATAAATTTTATGTACACTTGGATTAAAAAATAATGTCACTAGTCAAATTTTTAGAGCATCGGGAGACATATTTTAACTATGTTAAAAACACTGCATGGACTAAGAAAGTTTAGTTAAATAAATTTTTTAACACTAAACTTCAAAATGCGTAAAATTTAGGAGCTATCGTGTTACGGACAGAGATAAATACACACACACGGACAGACGTCACTACGATATTGCTAAGGTGGGTCAAAATACGCCCAAATAACCAATTTTCGGCGTTATCTGAAAAAAAAAATCCTCGGAAACAACGTCTTCTCTAGCGAGTGCTGCGCGGGCTAGGAAGGTAAAAATAAAGTTGATGATCGATTGATCGTCTTCTAATTTTGGAACACCCTATATATATATATATATATATATATATATATATATATATGTCGAATTTTTCACGTCACTGGTGTCCAACAAAAGTTAGATATAATATGAACAACGGAACAACTAATATTTTGAAAATTTTTTGAAAACTAAGGCAATTTTCCTACTGTTTTTTAGTACATCCTTATAAAATATAATTTTCTAGACTTTTTGTCGTTATTTTTTTTAGGTCGCTTTATTTTTTATTACACAAAACTTAAACTACAAGTCAAATTGAATGTGATCGTTTAGTATCAAAGGTGAACCGAGGGCTTGGGAAGTAAACAAAGATGTAGGTCAGCGGATTATTTTTGAAGCTGAAACGAACACATTATTTTCTTTGAATTCTAATTTTTGTGCAAAGAGAAATGAAGCGGGCTAAAAAAGATAACGACTGGTATGTCTCAAAAATATTATTTTATAAGAATATACTAAAAAATAGTAGGAAAATTGCCTTAGTTTTCAAAAAAATCAAAAAATATTAGTTGTTCATATCATATCTAACTTTTGATTACGAAAATCAGCTGGACCACCAGTGACGTGAAAATTCGACATATATATATTTAAATATATATATATATATATATATATATATATATATATATATATATATATATATGGATTTATTATTAAAAAAATCGTAGGTTAAAATAAAAATCAACGTGTCCGTGTGTTTTTCTGAAAAACAAACACCTATATTTGAAATATACCAACTCACCCACGTGATCTCATTTTAAATTTCCTATAATTTTAAAAATATAATTTTTTAGTATAGGTTGATTACTATATTATAAATATTAATGCAAGGAAAAATTAAATCACTGATAAACAAATTATATACTAAATAATTAATTATATTATATAATAAAGCGCAATCCGCTATTTTTAAACCCGACAAGATACTAAATTAATAAAGGTAGGGAAGACAGGGGCTGACTGTAACACTTTTTATAATTACATTTTTACTACCCATGATCTTAGTTAGAGTAGAAAGTTAGTGCTCTTAGGATTTTTCGACGCCGATAGGTGAGCTCATTATAGGTGTGATAACCAACTCGTGAGACATGCAGCCCCGGTTTCCCCTATTTATAATACATGGCTTATTACAGTTTAATTATTTAGTGAAGTTATAGTTATATATCTGGACAAGCTTTTTAAACTAAACTTTAAACACTTTGCATGCCTAAACAGGCACTGACGAGGTTAGAGATAAAATGATCGAGTTTTATGTATTTTCATTAAAAATAGAGTTCCACAAAACCAAGCTACCATACTACTATGTCGGTTTAGAACAATTTCTACGTTGTCCGACGCCTATTATCCACCTCCTTCGATCCTGACAATCATCTTCTGACAGGTTTTTTTGAGTCATCGATCTTGCCATTCCATTTTAGGACGCCTTTTTTTCTGCGCCCTATTGATTGCCATTCTAGGACCTACTTTGGTAATCTTTCGTCGTTCATCCGTTGTACATGGCCGTAACATATCAGTTGCTTTTTAGTGATGTCATCTGTGAGGCTTCCCTCGCTTCCCATTTATTCGTTTATGATCTCATTTCTTATATGGTATGTTCTGGATATTCTCATTGATCTTCTTTTCGCATCCATTTTTATGTGGTACTTTTCTGTCACGCGACTAGTCTTCTATACAACAGTGTGCTTTTCACCATTGTTTCATATGTTAAATTTTACATTCTTGTTTATCTCTCGGCTCCACCAAGCTAACATAAGAAGATAAATTTTTAGTGTCAAGTTCATTAAGATTCAATAGATATCAACTTGGAATGTAGTATTGCTATAAAACGCCGTTTTGTGATTTTTGGGGTATCACAAGCTCACGTTTGAAGTCAAAGACATTTAAAGAAGAACATATCGATCACTGGGAAGAAAAGCGTTACAACTCAAAAAATTATATTTTACAGGAGAAGCAATTTAAACTTTTTTAAATTAAATATATTAGTACTTAGTTACAGATGTTCATAACATATTTTTTATTTTTTAATAATAATCGATAAATAGTCTGGAATATAGGGATATTTTAGTTTTAAAAATGTTTAAATATAGATAATAGAGAAAAAACTAAAAAATAGAAATTTTTCAGATGTAACCCTTTTCTTCCCAGTGATCGATATATCCACCTAAACCCTACAAAAGCGAATGAAGAACAACTAAAAATCATTCGTAAGATCTTTGGACTTTAGTCAAAGGGTTATAATGTCACTTGAAGAAGAAGAAAAATATCAATTTAAAAAACCCATATACATGTTATATATCCATAGATATTACAGCATATGGAATATTACTGTGCCCGTAAAATAAAATCGATGTAGCTCTAAATTGTCTCAAAATAGAGTTTCTAAATTGAGTTCAGTCATTTTATGTTTAATTGATATTACACTATTATAATCCATTATAGGTGTATCAGCTATAGTCTAAATTATACGCATTTGTAATGACGTCACCAGGTAAGAAAAAACGTATGGCGTAGATATTTTTGCCAATCAATATTTGGTTAGAAAATGTACTATCGCGTTCAGGAGTTAATAGTGTAGTATGTATTTGTATTCTTTCAGAAATTAACAAATGATGATATATGGCGGTTTGCATTAACGATAGGACGTATTCCTTAAAGTGACATTTCCCCATGGAAAAATATCACTTTAAGGAATACTTAGCGTTAAGACTTATATAATCGGTTCAAACGGTTAGTGGCACCACTTATAATATATATATTTTTTATTACCGTGCGTAAAGAACTAACTTTACGCACACTTTCCGCTGCGTAAAATGTGGTTTTTATGCACTAAGTGCATAATTTTGTTTACGCACAAAATAAAAAATAAAACAAAAGAAAACGTGCGTGAGTGCGTAATTTTTTTTATGTACTGAGTACTAAACACAATTAAATACTACTTTATAATATAAAATATTCGGTAGTAGAAAAAATATTGTATGCATCTCATCTGTAATGTTGTATCTTTTTTAACTCATACGGGATTGTCGTACTCGCCTAATTGTGCGTCAAAGTTCCCATTCGTTGGTAAAATGGTAACTTTACACACTTGTTACATAAATTACTATTTTACATACGTATACATAAATTAATCTTGTAGTATTTATTAAGGTATTTTTTAACTAATTTATTGATGTATGCTTGGTGTCATCTTGCCAGCTACTACGAAAGGATTCCTTGCTAAAAATCCACGTCTCATCAATGAAAACTGGAGTAAAACCTTCCAGACCTAAATTTCTATTTTTGATGTACTCGCTTAAAAAAATGTAGTCTTTTATTAACAATATCTGGTAAGTACATCAAATAATTTCTATTATTTGATTTTTTCCACTTGAAGCCTCTATTGATCAATCTTCTTAAGGAGTCGATGGAAAACTCAAAATATTCAATTTCTTCCTTGAACTTTTGACTTATTGTGGCCAATGTTACGTATTCTTTTCTGGCAAACATACAATAAATTGTGTCCTAAATTCTATTTTTTAAATATGTTGTAATTTTGGTTTTTGCAGTTTTTGACGTGGAAGACATACGGGTAGTGTAATCTTGGTCTGATTTTATCCCATTCTTTTTTATATTTACTATCGTTGTTGGGCTCAATTTTGTACCATCTGCGGCTCGCTGTATCACATTCTCAGATTGAAGTGCGATTCCATTTCGGACTTGTTCCCTTTCAGTTGAAAAAAAGCCAATATATTTAAAATTATCAGCTGCGATTATTCATTATACCTATTCTCGGCATTTTACAACTTTTTAAAATAATTTCCGACAAGTTGACAAACTCATGTTTTTGATTGACAGTGACGGATACTTCATAACCAATTACCTACCTATTTAAAAAATGAATTAATCATAGACACTACTTTTTTCTTAAAGTTTATTGTTACCGCTGTTTACTTTATACCAAACAAAGATAAACAAAAATGACGTCATTACAAATGCGTATAATTTGGACTATATATCCTATAATCGAATACCCAAAGGCCAGTGGTGCACCCATAAAATATGTTTAGGAGGGGACATACGTTGCCGATGGCTCTCCCTTGGGTGTGCCAGTGCCAGCGGCACCAAGGTGATCCGTGGTATAAGCCCCACCCCTAGAGGTCGCCGTAGAAATAAGCAGTAATGTCGGGTGTCCATTGAGCGTATTATCCGCGCGGATTTATCTTTACTTGGCCTCTTATTGGTTGATTTAAAAAATGGTGCCAATCAAAGCCTGAGAAAAAGAATCCGCGCGGATAACACGCCATGCACAGCCTACTTTACGATCTGTCAAAGTAAGATCAGTGGCTCCATTGTTTTACCACGAGTTTAAAGCCGGGATTAAACAACTCGTGTACTTGGCGAATAATTGTTACTTGCGTATACTTGCCATGTCGTGTGTGGGTTACTTGTACAATTATTTGTCACTCGTTGGTTTTCCATTTGTGGTCGTAAAAATGGGCCAAGTCAAAGGGCTCACGATTATTCGTACACTTGCCAAGTACATTCATACATACATACTCTCGTACATGTAAATTGTACACGTCGTGTGAGCGCCCTGCTTTCTATCGCAATTCGCAAAGCTCGTATACTTGCCAAGTACGCAAATAATTGTGTATTTGCCAAGTACACGAGTCGCTTGAGCCCGCCTTAAGGCTGTGGAGAGGGTCGGCTCTTTACTGTTGCCAGTTCTACGTGTTAATATGAAGTTATAGGATGAAAACAATAAATATAGTTCGGTGGGATTTTTTAAATTATATCTCCCCTGTCCTCCTTTTGGGAAGTCGAAATTGGTGTTCACATAAAGTATGTATAACCTAACCGTGGTCAATTGATCGCAAACGTATACTAACCGGGCGTGCCTGGTCAGGTTAGGATCCGTTTGCGATCATTTAACGGTTAGGCTAACACCAATTTCGACCTCCCAAAAAGTGGAAAGGGTAGCTATATAATTTTTAAAAAATTCGAAAAATATTAAATTAGTCTGTGCGGCGTTCTATTTATTTTTCTATTTCCATGACATCAACAAGCATTATTTACATATCAATCATTTTTTAATAGCAACCAGCGATTTTCTTTTTGCATAGATGTTTAGTCTTGCTGGATTTTTTCTAAAAGTTGTATTTGTCCAATCTGTCCTTAAGCCACAAAGATCATAAACGTTTAAATTAATATGATGTGAGGACAGCTTAGTCAAATATAATTTTTATAAAAATACAGCAAGCCTGAAAATCTATCTAAAAACAAGTCACTGGCTGCCAGAAATATTATTTCTTTTAAACCTTGTCTGGCATCTAAATAATGCTTGTTGGTATAGGAAACAATATCAAAATTAAAATTAAGTATATAAAAACATATAAATGGCTAAAAAACATTAAAAAACCATTTAGCTTCAAATCCCATTTTGTTGCACCCTCAATACATTTTGACAGTTGTTTTAGCACATCAGTCAACTGTGTCCAGGGCCTCTATTCTCGACTACGTGAAGGTTTCTCCTTATTTAAGCTAAAATCTTCTCCCTGGTGGTCAACTGTCGTGGCCGGCATAAACAAAATCTGAACTTACCGCGCTTTTGAAAAAGTTTTATATCCAAAAATTCAGGATCTTTCCTCTAAAACTATAAACAGAAGAGACATTATGTTTCGTCATTTATTTTAGTTTTAAAGGAAAAAACATAAGCGTGGTAGCTCCAGGTTTAGTGATTTATTACGACAGTTCACCACTAGGGCACGGATCACCTAACAAATGATCCGTGACTATGGGATCGACGGATGATATTTTATTTTATAAAAAGGGCCTCTATTTTGGGCTACCTAAATATCCACAAAAAAGCTTGAAACACCCGGTATTTCTTATTCAAAAATAAAAACATTTAGCAGGTTGCGAATTTGTAAATTTTATGGCACGTTTTTTTAATTTCCTTTTTTTATATTTGTCCATGAGTCCAATAAATTGCGTTGGTGTTGGTACAGCACCAGCATGGCAAAAGGCTCCCCGCGTTTTTATTTGTTAATTAAAAATAGATGTACATTTTTGCTTTGAACGATAAAATTAAATTATTTTAAATATATACAGAGTTATATATTGAAATGACTGGTAGAGAAAATCAGTATACCTACCTACTACCGTTATAATTGGCAATCGCCCAATGCGAATAGAAAATTGAACACACAAAGGTTATTTTCTCTATAGTCATTTAGCCTTCTTTGATCCATATTTGGACATAGGCCTCCCCTTCTACAATACACTTGTTCCATCAATCATTTTTCTGTCTGATATTATGACCGTCACATTTCCATTTTAATTTTGCTACCTCTCCTTTGACATCCCTTACTTTAACAAAGTATAAAAGGCAACTTCATGGGGGTATAATAGTCAACCACGGACACCGGTGTTTCGGAAAAAGGCATTTCCTTCCTCAGCTTGATTTGCCTGACACAAAGTAGAACAAACTGACTACAAGATACAAGGTAAATCAAAAAGATTGAAAAAATAGGTGATTTTTTATTATACAAACTATACCCCTATGAAGTTACCTTTTGCCTTTGGGTGCATAGCTTAACAGTGGGAACGAAAATTTTTAAAAGTTATAAGTTTAATATATTGGTCGAGTTTAGAGTTCCTGTACCCAACAAACAATTAAAGTTGTAACGACGAAACCCCAACTAGAAAGAATTTCTTAAAAGTAACCGCAACGTACTCCCGCTACGTCTCAGTATACCATACAGCGACGTTATAATTCCCTAAGTGGGGAACCAATTTCTGGTTATAACTACTTGGCCAAGTGTTTAAAGTCACTGTAGTAACAACTACACTACTACGTCGTAGCCAGGTATCTACTACGTCGTAGAGGCTGTTTTTTTTCCGTAATGGCATAAAAGTTGCGATGTAGTTGCAAATAATATAATCGTTTCTTTTTGGTAGAATTGTTACACAATATGGTGGACACAACAGTAAACAGACTCGCTTAGTTTTTTTGTTTGGTTATGGTTATAATATGAACTATGTTATCCAAAAGTGTGAGAATTTACGAGCAGAGGATCAAAATTCGAGTGCGACGCAAAGTTTTTTGTATAACATGCATTATATATATTGCAAAAAACCGGTGCGCCCGTAAAATTGAGCCGTTTTCTGGTAGCTGATGGAATTTTTGTGTTGTGATTTTGGAGGTTATGTTTTCATAATCGACAGTTAACTCCAACAAATGGTGCTTAAGAAGAGCATTTTTGGTAAGCTTCAACTAATTTGTTTATAAAATAGTATGGCTCTTTAATATGAGCTTATAAAACGACAACAAAAATATTAAATTTTCTTTCTTACATAAAAACATGGCGTCCCAAACTATATTCCCTGATAGTCGAAAAGGTTACTTGAAAGTAGTTGCGGCTTTAAAGTTGATCCAAAAAGTTATTTTGTCTACATTGTTACATCAGATGTTACTATGATGACACAAACTTTTGTGGTAAAAATTAAAGTTATAATGTAGTTGTCGGATACACTTGTTTGGGACTCCAATGAAGCTTAACTTTCTAGTGGTAATTAAGTAGGATATAAAAGTCAGGGCGACTACGAAATAACGACTAAAAAGGAAGTAAAACTTTAGCAACGTCCTATTGTGGTAGAGAAGACTATCAGAATCGACTATCAAGAAACAATCCTATGAAGTAGTTTAGAGGGTCGTTTTTACGAAACATCTACTATTTCCTGATACTAAATAGTAGTTAGAACTAAAAAGTAACAAATTTTGGGTGGGATCACCACATTTCTACTATAAGAAAGTAGCAAAGCCTTTAGAACATGTAGCCGCTACTATAAATGTTAGTTGGGTATTGGGCACAAACAGGAGATAGAAGTAGAGACCATGTATGTATAACATATTTGAAAGAAATAGAGATGCGACAAACTTACCAAAGTCAAACTTATTTAAGTCAAACTCGAAGGAGGGAAATATCAGTCCTCTATACTTTAGCCTTGTATAAAGAGAAACGCCCCTTCTGTCCTTGTTAATTCATAAACGTCGGAAAATAAGAAGTTTCCAAAAAATACCTATAGACCATTCCAAGCGGTGAACCGTTCGGTTATTAGTTCTCCTTGTTTAAATGCGAGAATCAAACAGAGAGCGTTTAACCAAGAAACGTAAAAAAATCATGCATTTTTATTGTTCTTTCTTTGTATTTCCGGAGCAGGGTTATAACCGGTTAACAGAACAATAAAAATGCATGATTTTTTTGACGTTTCTTGGTTAAGCCGATCACACACAAAAAAACATAACGCGTAAGAAGTTCAACCTTATGGACTTTTCTTGCGTAAATCCAATATGGCCGCTGCTATTCGATCGCTGATTGGTTGAAAGCCCGCTATGCGCCATGCTACGGATTACGTAAATTGTGTGTGTGAAGGCCTTTAAACACTTCTGTTTAATTCTCGCATTTAAACAAAGAGGACTAACAACCGAACGGTCTACCGCTTGGAAAGGTCTTACATGTGTTTAGTGGTTTTATTGTCTTAGTCTAGGTTGAGCAATAAAAAACTTTTTTTATTATGTATCGTTCAATTTTTACCCTTATTTTACCCCCTATACTTAGTTTGTATATTATATACGTTTTTAAGAGATCGTCCTCAAATCTCTTCGATACTCTACAATCTGCTAAAAACTCAAAAAAACTCAAAAAATAAGTTGTGATTTGAGGACACTTTTTTTTGTTTTTTACCTGATTTTTTCGAGCTACGTTTCGCTTTTGACTTTCTGGAATAGATTATGCTTATTTTGCTGTGCCCGCAGCCCATCTCCCATCACTTTCCGCACTCGTCCGGTAAGCCGCGCTTTCTCTACATCATTATTTTCATCCGATGCATTCGTGTTCCAATTTCATCGGTCATTGGTCGAATGGCTACACGACAGAATGCCAGAATGGGTGGCGGTTTGGTTCCAGTCCATCATCTAATAAATAAAAATAGATCAGTTTTATTTTCTAAGACTATTTTATAAAATTGAAAATGTTATTTGGGTGTATTTGGACCTATCTTAACAATTTCATCGTCATGCCTGTCGTCAGTGTGTGTGTGTGTCTGAATGTCCGCCCTATGACAAATTTTCATGAGACTTTCTGGAAAAATAGTGTTTGACACACTCCACACATCCGTATAACCGCGTCTGATTCGTCTAAAGGAAGTCATAGCAAATAACCGCGTCTCATCCGCCTAACCGCGTCTCATACGTCTAACCGCGTCTCATACATCTAACTGCGCCTCATCTAGATAACCGCGTCTCATCTGTCTAACGGCGGCGTCTCATCCGTTTAATCGCGTCTCATCCGTCTAACCGCGTCTTATAGTCTAACCGCGTCGCATCTGTCTAACTGCGTGTCATCCATCTGACCGCGTCTAACGTCTAAAGGAAGTCATATCAACTCACCGAGTCTCCTTCATCTACCGCGTTTCATTCACTTCTGACATTTTTTGCCATTTTGAAAGTTTTTGTTAATCATCACATTTAATATGTTTTCAACATGTTTTTGGACATTTTTTTATACTTTTTACATTTTTGAAATATTTTGACAAATTTTGAAATTTTTTTATACTCTTTAAGTTTCGGACATTTTTGAAATTTTTTTGACAGTCTTGACAATTTGTTTTTCTGTCTCATCCGTTTAAAGACGTCTCATACTTCTACCCGCGTCTCATCCATCTAACCGCATCCTACCGTCTAACCGCGTCTCACTGTCTAACCGCGTGTCATCCATCTGACCGCGTCTTACGTCTAAAGGAAGTCATAACAACTAACGGAGTCTTATTCGTCTACCGCGTTTCATCCATTTTTGATATATTTTGCCATTTTGAAATTTTTTGATAATTATCAGATGTTTGATATTTTTTTAAATTTTTGTACAGTGAAGTTTTGGACATGATTGCAATTTTGGAAATTTTTTGACACTTGATAATTTGTTCTTTTGCTCATCCTTCTAACCGCGTCTCATCCCTCTAAACGCGACTCATGCGTCTAACGGCGCCGGCGTCGCATCCGTCTAGCTGCGTCTCATCAATTTTTGACATTAAAAAAAACTAAAATGAAACTATTTGATATATTTGACATTTTTTGATACTACTCACATTTTTGATATTTTTTTGACATTTTGGACAAATTTTGATATTTTTGAAATTGTTTGACATTTTGATATTTTTTGAAATTTGATATTTTTTTATAATTTTTACTTTTTCCAAATTTTTTATATTTTTTACTTTTTTGAAATTTTTTGACATTTTGGACAACGTTTGATATTTTTGACATTTTGATATTTTTTGAAATTTGATATTTTTTTATATTTTTTACTTTTTCGACATTTTTTATATTTTTTTACTTTTTTGAAATATTTAAAAATTTTCATCCGTCTAACTTTGTCTCATCCGTCTTACCGTGTCTCATTCGTCTAACTTTTTTTGTCATTTTAAAATTGTTTGACATTTTTTTGATATTTTCAAAATGTTTTGACATTGTCGAAATTTTTGACAAATGTAGAACTTTTGAAATTTTTTGAAATGTTCCATTAATGATAATATATCAGAATAGAGTAAAACACATTTTTGTAAATAATTTGTGCTATAAACAAATACTTCGTAGGAGCTTTCGTTTCTGAGTTATTTACAAAAAACAGTTTTCAACGATGAAATAACGTGGAGTTCACTTGGAGTGTGCTAATGGGCTAAAAAGGTTCAGATCCGTCATAGATTTATTTATTTCGTTATAGACCAATGGGCACGATTTTTGGAAAGGAAAAAATTATGAACAGCATGAAAACTGTTGGAAATTGGATAAAAATACCGCAGCCAACACGGGAAAAATAAATTGGACTCGATGCGAGTTATTAGGGCAGGGTTATTTTCAGAAAAACTGGACGTCCTTTCGTATAAAAGTTGCAGGCAATAAAATTTATCATAACAAAAACATTTTATGTAATAAAAAAAAATTCAATAAAAAAAACACCCAACTGCTAAATTTACTTGTAACTACTAGTCGCAGTTAATTACAAAATTGATAGGTATACCTATAATGTACGACATGCTTCAACTTTTAGTTTTGATGTCCAAAGCGCACTTACGAAATTATACAGTTTTATATTTTCATAAATCAGGTTATTGGGTAATTTTGTAACCAACTGTGACTAGTAGTTACAAGTAAGTTTAAGTTGGGTGTTTTTTTTATTAATTTTTTTTTTCTTTCCAACTTTTAGGTTTAATTCTTATTCAGCCTTATAAAAAGCACTATGCATTTACAATTCATTTAGCTTTACCCAAAAAGTACGTGAATATTTTCTACGGACGCGAACAGTGTTACCTTCCATTGGGAGAAGGTGGGGGAGGACAGAGGGAGGAGGGAACTAGTAAAAATGTGTCAAAAATTTTTTTAAAGCGTGTGCCGAAAGAATCTTTGAAATCGTTCTAAATTTGTGAAAGGTTTATAGCTACAACTATTACCAATAAGAAGAGAGGGAGAGGAAGGGGGAAACTAGTAAAATGATGTTGGAAAAAAAGTCTTAAAGCGTGTGCAGAAAGAATTTTTAAAATCGCCCTATATTTGTGAAAGGTATAGCTACAACTATTACTAATAAGGAGGGAGGGGAGAAGAGAGAGAGGCGAAAACTAGTAAAATGATGTTGGAAAAAAGCTTTATACAGTCGAACCTCTCTAACTCGAACCTCTATAACTCGAACCTCTCTATAACTCGAACCTTTTAAGTGGTCCCTGCACTTTTTATATGAATTTTAACCTCTTTAACTCGAATTTCTATAAGTCGAACTCTCCATAACTCGAACTGATTTGGTTGTCCCTTGAAGTTCGAGTTATAGAGGTTCGACTGTATTTGTGAAAGTTATAGCTATAACTATTACTAATAAGGATGGCGGAGAGGAGAGAGGGAGAGGCGTGGGGGGGGGGCTAATAAAATGGTGTTGGAAAAAAAATCTAAAAGCGTATACAGAAAGAAGTTTTGAAATCGCTTTAGATTTGATAAAATTATGCGAATATGGTTTTTAAATATTGTGGGAGGAATGACTGGAAAGGAGATGAGTGGAGCAGGGAAGACTACAAAGTAACTACAGCAAATTAGAGGACATTTGCAATGGATAATCAAAGGAATTTCAATAAAATCGCCTGAAATTTAGATAATTTGTATGCCTTACAGCCTACATCATGTGACAAAATGGCGTCTGAAGACCGCCATGTTAATTTCTGTTTAAAAAAATATAGGCTATAGCACCTTCGGGATCAGTAGCAATCCAACGACACCATTTTTGTCAAAATCGGTTCAGCCGTTTAGCCTCTAGCGTGACACAAACATATTTACTTACATACATACAACAATCGAAAAACATTACCCTTCCTTTCGCCGTGCTTCAGTTGGGTAAAAAAAAGCCAAGTACCCAAAAATGGTATTCCGTAAGAATTGAGATAAAAGTAAAGCCAAGTTCTCCAATACAAATTTCAAAATGAAAGGTTGTCACTAGTTTGGAAACTATGGAGGGGTTTTTATTTTGGTTAAAATCCAATAATGTTAATAACAGTTTTTTAACAGTTTCAAAATTGAAAATATGCAAACTTTTTAACGGAGTATCAATATGCGGTTTCCGGAATATATTGCCGTCCTAGGCCAAAAAAACGCATCTCAATATTTTAACTTTTTTAGTTATTACGATTTATCGATTTTTTGTTACAGTTACAGTACAACTTCTATAGTCCGGACACGCGCCAAATCGGACACCCCAGTAATTCGGCGCCTCTTTCAAACCGGACATTTTGCAATTTTGACTCCTGTAATCCGGACAGATACTAAATATTTGAGCAAATTAAAGTAAATCGAGGATGTTTCTGCTTAAAGACGAGTAAAAATCAGTTATGGCTTGATGCATTAAGCCGAAATCCAACGGTAAGTATGCGATTTGGCAAACTTGGTTCGTGATTTGCCATACCACATGTCGTGGAAATCAGGTGCCCAAACCGAAGCAACCTTCATATTCCCGCAACATGTGATATGGGAGCTTAATGTCACGGATCGCACCTAGGTGATTCGTGTTGATGTAGTCCCAAATACGTAAGAGCATAAATATGGGGCATACCCATGCATTTTTACACGCGATGCTTGAAGCCAGGACTCCCATTTAATCCTTAATGTTCTCTTTTTGAGTAGACAGAATTTTGGTTACTGCACATGCGTCAGTTGTGGTAGTTTTGGAACATACTCCATTACGTCACCAAATTAATTGAGAATTGTCAAAAATTTTGGGTTATGTCTATTATTTTTTTTTGTAAAAACTAGTGTTGATTGGGTGAAAATTTATCAGTGTATGAATTAAAATTGTAGTTTTTCTAAAATTAATTGTGCAGATTTATTGTGGATACCATGAAGAGTTTAATGGCATCTATAAACCACTCTTAACTTTATTAACAAATTATAAAAAAAATATTGAGATGCGTCTTTTTGGCTTAGGACGGCGAGTTAAACACGTTTTTCTCATTTATGTTATTGCTAAAAACTTCGTTGGAGCTTCCGTTTCTAAAATATTTACAAAAACTCTTATTAGGTCTGATATATCATGGTTTCACTTGTAGTGTGCTAATAGAATAACTAGGAAGGTATCAGATCCCACAAGGATCCATTTATTTTTTTAATAGAAAGGACCTTGAAGTTCAAATTGGAGTCATTGAGTTTGATAGCGCTCGTGGCTCCGCCGTCATGGCACGTCGTCGGTTGCCGATTTGAAAAGCGGCAAAATGACTTTTAGTTCCTACTGAAACTAATAAGAGTTTCCTGCTTTCAAAGATGAAAGCTAACAGCAGGACAATGAGTGAAAATTTGAGGAAGATGATGATGATTCATATGTGGTTCCACTGCGACCACTAGTGCGTCTATTGTGGCTCACTTTTGCAATTTGCTTTGATCTAAAACAATTTGTTTTACCGTGTGCCCCATCCTTTAAAAAGATTAGCTATCAGTTAGGTGAGACACTGTTCAGATCTTCTGAATCAATCTGAGGTTTACCGAAAGCGTTCTGACGTAAACGTGCAATAGCCGGACATTCGCACAGTACTTGTCTGACTGTGTCGTCACCCTCCATACAGAGTCTACATTCGGTCCCTTCTGTTAGTCCCATTCTGTGCATGGGTAGTCTTAGTCGACAGTGACCCGTAAAAAGTCCAGTCGCTATACTGATGTCCTGTCTGGTAAGTCCAGTGATGTTCCTGGCTCTCTTTCTACACGGTCCTTTAATGAACTCTTTAGTCTCAACCAGTTCTGGAATATTTATCGAGTATTGTTGGAACCTGTTCACCATTTTAATATGGTTGATTTAGCAGCATTCGGCAGATGTCGCTTCCTTCGCTGATTGATCTGCGGCGTCATTTCCCTCGTGCCCAGAATCCCCTACTATCCTATACGGATCTTCTGTCTGGTAAGTCCAATGACATTGTGTGTCTTTGTGGACTTGGCCAAAGCATTTGATATAGTTTCGCATCAGTTGTTATTGGAAAAAATTGAGAAGTACGGCCTTAGGGGAAAAATATTTGATCTTATAAAAAGCTATTTGAGTGTTGGGTCCGGTTCTTTTCGTCCTCTACATAAATTGACTGTTGAGGAAGAAGACCGCTGGACAGGTACTGTCCTTTGCTGATGATACCGTTGTTTTGTTTAAAGGCAACAGGAATTTGGCAAAATAAAAAAGTGGTTTGACCATAACCTCCTTACTGTAAATTTTGAGAAAACTAAATGCATGTTGTTTTCGAGTCAGGAGCAAACTACTAAAACCATTCAAGGTATAACAGTTGACACTTTTTTTATACCCGCTACGAAGTCTATTAAGTATTTAGGTGTAATAATAGATTCTAGTCTTCGTTGGGATTTACATATTAAATATATCGTCCAGAAAGTAAGGGTATTACAACAAAATTTAGGTATTTAAGGGATTTTCTATCTACAAGCCAATTGAAAACTTTGTATTTTGCATTGGTACAAAGTCATTTTATTTATGGAATCATTGGTTGGGGGGGGGTGTATTAAATACACACCTTAAAACCCTAGAAGTTATTCAAAAGTGGTTTTTAAAGCTAATTTTTGGCAAGAACAGGCTGTTTCCAACTGACTCTTTATATCGTTTAAGTGGCGTGATGGATATAAGACAGCTTTTCTGTTACAGAATGATTCTAAGATCTTTTAAAAAACCACACGAATGTCTAACCCCGAATACAACAAATTATACCTTAAGATCACTTTATAAAGTTGCAGTTCCAAAATCTCAAAAAACATTGACAGATAAGCTACAGGTGGCGTATATAGAAAAACGTTTCGGGGTGGGCCCGAGACCGTTTTGGGGGAGGCCCGAGACCCCATGAGGCCGTATTTTATGCTATATCATGAAATATGTGGTAAATATCTAAAAAAAAATTAGTTTAGGGGGGGGCCCGGGCCCCCCAGGCCCCCCCTTTATATACGCCACTGTCACTCCAAGACTTTTTAACATTGTTCCACAGGACATGAAATCATCTGGAAGTTTTGCTAGTTTTAAGAAAAAAATATCAGAGTGGCTTTTAAAATGGTTTTCTCGTAAAGATGTGGACAATTTTGTGAATCAAAAGCATAGTAGATATTACTAAAGGTGAATGCGAAAAAAAAATGGAGCAAAATCTGCTATACAAATAAGTACACTTTTGTGCATATTTCGGCATCAGCAAAGAACGTTTATTTTGTGTTATCTTATATTAAATTACTACTTAAAACTGTATCAAATATTGTGCTAAATAAACGTCTAATTTATTATTATTTTTATTATGTTTCTGCCTCTTTCTACACGTTCCTTTAATGAATTCTTTAGTGTCAGCCAGTTCTGGTATATTTATCCAGTATTGATGGAAGCTATTCTCCATCCATTTTAATATGGTTGATGTAGCAACGTTATATGCTATACCCAGGACTGTTTCGGGGCCGAAAAATTCAGCAGATGCCGCTTTTCTCGCTGCTTGGTCAGCGGCCTCATTTCCCTAGTGGCCACAAAGACACATTTTTTGAGCTACCAAGCACATTGATCGAATTCCTGTAGCTCCTCACGGTTTTCGATGAGACCGAATAGGAATTAAACGCTCTTTAAAGAAGATACACGTCGTTTCTTTTATTGCAACAAAGGATATATATAAAGAGCCTCTTTAAAAGGTCAAGTTTGATTGTGTCCGCTATCATGGATTGCAAGATGGCGGCAAGTTTTTTAAAAAGCAATGGATCCTTACCATGATAATACTTGGTTCAGGAAAAATTAATATATGAGGAAATTAATGCAGACATGAGAAGGCAATTGTATCATGTGTAAAACAGAGGTTGATTGATGATTCATATGTGAGTGGGCCTTGCAGCCCTTCCACTGCGACCACCAGTGGGTCTATTGTGGCTCACTTTTGAGTGGTTTCTCACCACTGTATGCCTAATCCTGCAAAAAGGCCGGCAATCAGTTTGGGTGAGACACTGTTCAGATCTTCTGAGTCGATCTGAGGTTTACCGAAAGTATTCTGACGTGCAATAGCCGGACATTCGCACAGTACATGTCTGACTGTTTCGTCATCCTCCATACAGAGTCTACATTCAGTCTCTTCTGTTAGTCCCATTCTGTGCATGGGTACTGTCAGTCGACAGTGACTCGTAAAAAGACCAGTCACTATACGTATCTCCTGTCTGGTAAGTCCAATAATGTTCCTGGCTCTGTCCCTACAAGGTCATTTAATGAACTCTTTAGAGTGAGCTAGAGACCCTGTTTGTATGACATATTTTAAAATATGTCATACATACAGGGTCTCTAGAGTGGACCAGTTCTGGTATATTTATCCAGTATTGTTGGAAGCTATTCTAAAACCATTTTAATATGGTTGATTTAGCAGCATTGTATGATATCCCCAGGGCTGGCACGGGGCCGAAAAATTCGGCAGATGCCGCTTCCCTCGCTGCTAGGTCTGCGGCCTCATTTCCCTCGAAAACAGAGGTTAAAACAACAATTAATTTTTCGGGAATGACTGAACCGATTTTAATGATTCGCACCTTCCCAAGTAACATTATTACCACTCAAGGTTTTATTAATTTGGTTCCTAGGTTATTTAGAGGGTGCTGTTATGGATTTTAGGATCAATTTGGCTACATAAAGGTAATTTATATTGCCAATTACCTAAAGGGGTGTTATACAACCAAAAAGTGATTTATAAAGGGAGTATAATAAAACTGATATTCCTTCTGTTTCTTTTAGATACTTTTGGTTTTATTGATTTCTGATTTATAAAGATGGTCTTATAAAACCATTTTACCTAAAGTTTTTAAAAAGAAATAAATACAAACTTTGGTCATTTAGTTTTTTTCATTACTTTAGGTCATCACAAAAGTGTTTTATAATATAGCTAAAAGGTTATCTTATATCCTTTTGTTTTTATAGTTACCAGTAGTTTAAAAGTAAATATGATTCGATAGGCGGCCATATAGAACCTAGTTTCCTTAAGGTTTTTAAGAGTGGTAAATATAAACTTTAGACTTTTGGTTTTTGCCATTACTTTTAGGCATTTTAAAAAGGTTTTATAGGAAGGCTTAAAGGTAATCTTAATTCTTTTGTATTTATAGTTACCCATAGCTGTATATTACATATTATTTAAATAGGCGGCCATATAAAACCTTGTTTCCTTAAGGGTTCTATAAGTAAATACTATACCTGGGTACAGATTGGTACCTATCTATTGCAAGATTGATTAATTAAAGCCCAATAATTAATAATTGTTGAGTTTCCGTCCTCCTGGGTAGGACACCCAGGCCTAGATAAGGCCTGTTTAGACGGCCAATATAAGAGGTTGCCCTCCAACCTGCAGGCACAACGAATATCATTGCACTGGCCCTCTCGATTGTGTCGAAATTGCACGATAAAAAACATTTAAGTGTTGAATTATACGCTTTTAAACACTTTAAAAACAAATACAAAAAATTTAAGTGAGGTTATGTTGACTCTTGACTATGTTTACATTGTTCTTTTTTGTTGGTTTCATAAGGGCACTAAAAAATCCTTATTGCGATACAGTAACAAATAAAACCAAGTGACCACTATAAAACCATAATGGCGTATATAAATTTATTAAAAAAATATTGTAAAGAGAAAATATTTATCTAGTGGTTTTAGCAGTGTTTTTTAACAATAATTTTCCTTTAATTATGATTTATGTAAACCAAAGAGACTTTTTTAATGGTGAATAGTGTAAATGATTTTTTTTTATTTTAAATATTTGTTATTTTGGCGCGCTTGTTTTGAGAGCTTTTCAGATACTATTTTATCAGAAAAATAAATCTGGCAGGCAATTTGATCATCAACAAAACGACAAACTCGGTATATTTTTATGTGATAAAATAATTTTGGGACTCTGACATTTTTGGCAATTTTGTGACCTAAATTATTTTATATAGCCATTGTGAATCTAAAATATCGCCTAGCTTTTATAGGAAAACTTCTTTACTCTAAAGGTATTATAGTATTCAACAGAATCACCAGGATACCAAATTACCAAATCTAGTTTTATAATAGGATAGAGGACGTTTCTGAGGTGCTTTTAGAACCAGGCATAATAGCTTTAGGCTCTAAAAGGTTCTATACTGGTGGAACCGCTAGAGGGCGAAGCTGGAGTTTATTTTTTATGGTTTTATAGTGAGTTTAATACATAGGCACCACCAATTGGGGAGTCCCATTTAGACCAAACATTGAAACTAATGGTTTTAAGGAAAGGCGCTGGCAACCTTTTAGTTTCTGCTATAAATAAAGAAATGTTACTTGGGTTGTGGCGGAGACAGAGCTTTTTTACTAGTTGAAAAATTTTCTTTACAAAAAAACGCGTTGAAGATAATAAGATTTACCTATATTTTGTGGAATTCCTAAAATTTCGGGTCCTAGGACCTACAAGAATTTTTTAAATGTATTTCTTTATAACATTTTTTCCCTTTACAATAAATAATATTTTATCGTCATAAAAGTGATTAAATATTGGGATGGTATTAGAGCATATTTCTTTCAAATTTTGTAAAAATTCAGTTATGAAAATATCGGAAAAAACCCGATCAATGAACTAATGAAACTCATATTGATTTTTCACTAATTTTCTTTTCAAACTCCACCCAATGCTGATACTCTCCAAAACTGCCATCGCAGGGAGGAACGCAGCAAGTCATTTTTTAACACTTTTGAATTTTGGTGTAGCATTGGGTTTTGCAACAGGGGAACAGTTTTAAATAAATATAAAAAAAAATTTTTTGCAGCTTCTGCCTTTCGTTTTGCACTGAGATGAAAAAAAGGCTTTATATCCGCGCCGAATCAACATTAATTCGGGTAGTTTAGTTTGGCGTCTTGCCTCCAAGATAATTTATTTAGTACTAGAGTAAGGACATAGACAACCAAATAAGTAAAGAACTGGCAGCATTGCATAAGATACCTGTTTTTCTATGGAACCAAGAGAAGAATACAAACTAATGTATAAAGAGGAAACGAAGGTTGTCTCTCTTTGAAAAAATATGCTCAATGTGACGAAAGCACACCACTATTTTCATAGTAATAAAGGGCGCCATCACTGCGAAAGGAAATTTTCCTCCACCTACATTTAATTGGGTTAGGTCTTGATCGATATCATCATGACTATATTAATTAATTTATGTAAAGACAACATTTTGTTTGCATCACGCTTTTACCGCACTATATACCTACAAGATTTGGTTAGACAAACAATGTCAAGAGGATTAAAAAAGGGCTTTTTAACCGAAACCATTAATGTTCCAGCACGAGAAAAACAACGCAGTTGCGAGCATTGGCGGCTCGTTGCAATCTAAAATGGGTGTTAAATTTTTAATTTGATGTTTTTTAGAAAAAACAATGTTGGGTAGAAATATTCGGTCGTACGAGGGCTGTTTTTATATTTTGAATATATGAACATAGAGGGCGACACTGATCGAATGCAGTGGCGGCTGCTACAGGGAGGGCAACGGGGCAGTGCCCTGGCAAAACTAGACAACAAACAGTATTTTTAATTAATTTATTTAAAAAAAGTTTAATCTTCCGTTACGACAGGATTGTCTAGTTCTTTTTATTATCTGTGGTTAACAACAAGCGATTAATTGGGTGAACCTTTTTAGCGTAAATAATTACAAGCCGGCAGCGCCGCCCGGGGCAAGGTTTTAATTTCACCTGTTTTTTAGCGGTGTATGGGTGGCTGTACTCGTGCGGGGGCGGGAGGAATGTTTGTTTTTGTTGACGTCGGCCATCGTCATCGAGCGGAAACGTTCGTTGCCCTGTCTAGTGTTGCCGGTTCTATCCTTAGTAAAGACGTATGAATTTGTTTTGATTTAGGGTTTGTGTGTACTAAAAAGCCTTGCCGGTCGCATGTCATTGTTTGTTTTCGTTATCGTTTGATTAAAAAATGGAAATAAATACCGTCGATTACATATTTAACTGCAAATGTAAATAAGTTGACATATGAACTTCGATTACAAATAAAATCTTTAGGGCCACATAGACCGGACCTAAAAATTAACCAAAATTTGAGTATAAGTAATGCCAAGGGGTGTTCTATAAAAACTTAATTAATAGAAATTTGAAATTAGTCTTAAGGAAAAACGTCGTCACTCCTTAAGATTCCTTAAGATTCATTTCAAATTGAAAAATGCTCCACGTTGGAGAGTTGGAATCACAATTATAAAAGAAAATTTAATAAAAAATTATACGAAGCTGAAAACTGGTTGTGCGGTTGTGAAAAAAGAAATACTTTTTTTTGCTTTATTTGTCTTGTTATGAACAATCGACGAAGTGATTTGCGTGCAAAAGGAATGTGTGATTTCAAGCACTTTAGGGAAAAGTTAAAAGGCCACAAAGTAAGTGGTATTCATTTAAATAACCACATAGAATTTTCTATGCTGGGCAAGACTGATATTAGGTGCCAATTGAATAGTGCCTATAGGCAAAACATTACCGAACATAATGAAAATATGACAAAAATTAGACATATACTTAGTAGGTTAATAGACTGTTTAAAATTCTGTGGGATTTTTGAGGTTGCTCTACGAGGCCATAAAAAAGAAAGGCGAATGGACTTTATCTATAAACAAATAAACTAAAAACTACACCAAGTAGCTGCTGCTCATCACGGAAGATCGACACGTGACAAACCGCGAGATTGAGGCTTCTTTGGGGATTTCAAAGAGAAAATTTTGCATGAAGAATTAGGGGTAAGAAAATTAGTTTTCCGCTGGATACCGCATCTGTTAACCGAAGAACAGAAAGAAGCTAGAGTCAATTGGTGTACGTGTACAGCATTGTCGGTGGTGATGAATCATGGATTTACTCATATGAACCCGAAAATAAACAACAATCGAGTGTTCCAAGATGAAGAAAAGCCAACAAAAGTCATCCGTTTTCGAAGTGTATTCAAAAAGATGGTCGCGACATTTGTCTTAAAAGCAGGTCATGTAGCAACAATTCCTCCGCAAGATCAAAGGACTGTTACTGCCGATTGGTACATCACCATCTGTTTGACAAAAGTCATCGATGAGCTTCGAACAACGAACCCCGAATGACGAATCACCCCCCACCAAGACAATGCAAGTTTGCACAAAGCACAAAAACCATTGAATTTATTATTGTACAGTCCCCACCTAAGTCCCAACGATTTCTATACTTTTCCGAAAATCAACAATGGAAGTGGGAAGCTTTTTAAATATAAGTGGTATATGATGATGCAGAGCAGGCTGAGTTGAGATGAATAAGCAAAACCGCAACACTTCTTAAAGGTTTAAAAGGCTTGAACGCAAAAATTAAATATTCTGCCAATTTATCTGCACAAAAGCCTCCACATCTTTAAATAAAGGAAAGTTAATAGTTACAAATATAGTTTTATTTGGGTAGTTCAAAAGGTACCTTACTTGCCTGGCCAATTTTATTAAAATTATATGAACAAATCGTTTGTTTCATGGATTTATGTACCTCTCTTTCTGACCATATTTACAGAAAGCGTCGCGTTCAATCTGGATATCGCACGGCGCCCAATGAAACCGCACAGCATGTGCAGCACGGACAGCACGGCCATGCAGGGCAGCTATTCTCGGTCTTGAACGATGTGATAGTCATAGATAAAGGATTTGCGGCGCGGTTCAGTGAGTTTTTATTAGATAGGCAACTCCGGCTGTTTGACAGGTCGTTAGCTCTGTGGCGCCCACTGCAGAGCTTAGTGACGAACTAAAAGTTAAGGCGGGAAATTTGAATCGCCTTTTATAATAAATGTTCTTTAATTTTAAAGTTATTTTTAAAATTTTTAATCAGTCAATATTTTATAAACATACACTGTCTTTATAAGATATAAACAGATTGAAAATGATATATAAAGTGCAATAAATAAAACATTTTTAAATAAGTTTTTATTATTATAAAAAAGCTACAAATTAACGACTAACTATTCATGAAATAATACATAGTCTAATTGATTGGTAAAATAAAATATAATGAAAAACCAAACACTATCTAGCATATTTAAATTTGCTTTTAACATTTCTGGTGAGTGATGAGTGAATAAATAATGAAACAGTTGTTCGTGAAGAGAATCATTTTTAAATGTCTACTTTTTAACAGCTTGACGATCTGACATGATTTAAAAGTACCTCCTCGCCTTGGTTGTAAGTTGTGTAGGGTATGTTTCGAAGTATTATATACATAGCTTATCAGTGGTCGCACATATCATCCAAAAGCTGAAAACAATAAAAAAATCAACTTATAACCACATTAATCACAGGTACTAGATTATGGAAAGATAAAGATTTAAAATTAAGGAATAAATTTATTCAAAGTACATTACGCTGCTGGGTAATCCCTCGTTTACCCATCAATTAAGCACAAATTTAGTGTTAATTTTGTATGTGTCTGTCTCCCTTTTACTGAATATCAAAAGAAAGGAATAGACATAAAATTAACACTAAATTTGTGCTTAATTGATGGGCAAATAAGGCACCTATGAGGCATTGGAAACCTGTATTCAGAGTTCCGTAAAGTAAGCGATAAGAAGTTAAAAAGACACTACCAATACAAATTTTATCAAATGCCAATCTAACCTCAACTGAGAAAATAAGAAGACTTACCTTAAAATGTCTCGGAAAACTATGAATTTTATACTCGTCGGAACTTTAGACACTTCACCCAGAAAAGCAACTAGAAATTCTGATTCTTTTATATTTTAAATTGCAAAAGTTACAAATTTAACAAAATTTAATTTTAATGCGTCACAGCAGCAAAGATTACCTACATAAGCCAAAAAGATAGATTTAAAATGAACCCGAAATAAAATGCGGTGGATGCGGTTTTTCTACCTGAAAAAAAGGGGGACGAAAAATCCAAACAACAGATAATTCTCAAAAAAAATAGAATAAGGAACAAACGCGCGACCGCAGCGCCTCTTTTGAGCTTAGTGAGAACTTTAACCTAACGACCTGTCAAATTGCATTGAGTTTCTTAGGCATGGTGATAGTTCCCATCACATGCTTTAGCCAATAACAAGCTTTAAATTAGCTCCGAGCCGTCACGTGAAAAGCGGGCGACTACGCTATTGGTCAAGACTAGGGATTTAAAATTTCCGGAAAAATTGAGTCATGGAAAAAAACCGGGTTTTTTTCCGGAAAAAAACGGAAAAATTGATTGAATTTATAATTTTTATTTAAATCATTATTAAGTAATTTTAATAACAATTTTGATGAAAAACATTGTGGATTTAATTCAAGATGAAGAAGAGGGTATTGTGGAGGCAGATTCAGATGACGATGCTTACTCAGACTCAGGATCGGACTCAGAGGAAGATCTTCCTCTTAGTTTTTTTGCCAAATAATATTTTTGTTTTTTGAAATGATAATTTAGTTTAATTTTTAATATTATTTTATATTTATTTTGTTTAAAAACTTGAAACCAAATACGTTATGGCAGAAATACATGTTCAAAAAATTGAAAAGTGAAGCCCTCATAGCTGGCTTTGGAAACAATGGCAAATTTAAATTCACGGACGCGAATTTTCAAGTGCGCATGCATCTTGTCATGTAGACAAACAGCTGCTATGTGAGTGGATGCCATCTTTGTTGCTTATTTACATTTTGTGTGTTCTGGTGTAAAAGTATGTTTTCTTTTCTGTAAAAAATCGGAAATAATTCAAGTAAGACATGTGCGGTTTGAAGAAAAATGTCCGGGAGAAGTCAGGGATTGCCATTCCATGGGTAACTACTTGCATTTTTCTACATAATTTGTTAATAAAGTTAAGAGTGGTTTATAAATGTCATTAAACACTCTTCATGGTGTCCACAATAAATCTGCAGAATTAGTTTTGGAAAAACTACAATTTTAATCCACAATTTGATAAATTTTCACCCAATCAACTAGTTTTTAGAAAAAATAATAGACATAACCCTAAACTTTTGACAATTGTCAAATAATGTAGTGACGTATCGGAGTACGTTCCAAAACTAACGCATGCGCAGTAACCGAAATCCTGTCTACCCGAAAAAGGAACATTAAGAATTAAATAGGGGTCCTGGCTTCAAGTATCGCGTGTGAGAATGCATATGGGGCATACCCATGCTCTAACATATTTGCTTGAAACTAACGTTATTTTTATATTATATGAAAATAAATGTTATTTGATTTTGACTATTGACCCCACAAGAATGTATAATTTGGTTAATTTATGTTTATTTGAGCTATTTGTGTTTCTATAAATATAATTTGTGGTCAAGTCATTTCGCACAACACGCGACCGTTTAGAGTTTGCTATTGGTCAAAGCGTGTCATGTGGACGGTCATATCGTTTAAGACCCAGAATAGCTACCCAAATCGGTGCGATTGGAACGCGTAGTACGAATTTTACTATCAAGGGTGAAAGAGGTGTGATTAGCTAAAGAAATATTCGGAAAATTAGTAGTTTATGAGATTCGGAAGAAGTTCTTGTTCTGGCTGCAGCCTGTGGTCAAGTGGAGGATGAATTGAAAGCCAGGAGAAGGTACTGGATCCAAGAAATTAATAAAAAGAGATATTTACGGGGAGTTTTATCACTTATTTCCGGATTTGTTGGCTGAAGATAAAAAAAATTAGAATGTGAAGTGGCAAGTTTTACGAACTTCTTGATATCTTGATATTGAGAAAGCAAGAGAACCAATTTTCGAAAAGCTATTTCACAAGAAGAAGCCCCAACAGTAATATTAAAAAAAGTCCATTGTTGGGGCCTCTCTAGAAAGAATATATACACTTTTAGTTATTAAATACAGGGCGAAAAAAAAACAAAAAACTCCAAGAAAATTTAAAAACTTGGAAAAAAAGAGTTTAAAATAGCGTATAAACCTCATAATAAAAGGTATTTTTAACCCTTGATGAATTGTAGCCCTACGTCTGGTATTGAGTTTCAGATTTTTCGCCTTGTGGTCAAAAGGGTTGGACTTTTATCCCTTGGTAAATAATATATTATCGCAAGGTTTTAAAACGCAATTCTTCACACTTTTTTTCATATTTTTCTGAGTTTTGAGGTTTTTACGTTTTTTCTTTAGGATTTTTCTTTCTGTTACTTTTTATCCAAGGGATAAAATATGAACTTTTATCCTCTATCAATAAAAGAAAAAATATACAGTTTTTATCACTAAACTGCGAAAAAATATCGATATTGTTTTGATATTATTAAAATAATATTAATATCGGATTTTGATATATGGTTCAGAAAGGTAAATATATCCAGTACTAAAGTATTGTTCATACTCGTCTTAGTCTTTTGTTTTTGATTAGTCTTTGTCCTTTGATTAGTCTTAGCTGTCTTAAACAAAATCGGCTGTTCATACTCGTCTTTTGTTTTTGATTAGTCTTAGTCATAACTCATTGAAAAAAAAATTCAATTTCAATAAAAAGGCCCTCTTCAAAAGTTATTTTCTACACAAAACAATCTTATTTAACCTAATCTGTGCACGAAACACAGACACGAAAGAACAAAGGCCAAAAAGAAAAAAAAGCAAATAAAATTTTGAGGTTATGTTGAGATTTTCTGTTAAAAACATGATTAATGGCGGTAAATTCAAAATTTCGACCGCGCGTTTGCGCTCTTCGGACTGACCTTAGTCGTTGTCCTAAGGATTGAAAGTTGGCAACTCTTAAGACAAAGACTAATCAAAAACAAAAGCAAAAGCATTGTATGAACACTCCCATAAGAAACAGTGGTTTTAACTTTCTTATGACAAGACATATGACTAAACCAAGACAAAAGACTAGACAAAAGACGAGTATGAACGATCCATAAGCTAACGCATCGCCTCAAAAAATTGTCGGTTCTTTACCTGCCTAAAATACTGCGAATTTTCGCAGAATAAATTAAATGAAAATACCTAATAAACTTTGTATTATTTTTTATCGCTTTCCATTTTTTTGTAAAAATTACTAAAAATTCCCTTTTAGGCCCGAAAATTCCCTAACAATAGAAAATTTCCTGCAGTTGGGAACAATTAACATAGGTCCAAATACACCCAAAACTTGCAAATGCATAAACGCAGGGGGGCTTCGGAACCCGCCCTCCGAAAGCTATGAATTTTTTAGATATTTTCCACACAACAAAAAATACTCTGCCAATCTATGGGCACCTAAGCTCACACTGGGTACTATAGTTATAGTGTATCTACGTGAAAGCTAATATAACTAAAAACTGAAGTATGTTTTATTGAACTCCAGACTCAATTACCTTTCGTTTGATACCACACAAGCCATGTTTTGACTTAAAGTCTAATTTTTCAAATCTACCCCCACCCTTTTTTTTAAACTAAAATGTATTTTGTTTAACTCCAGACTCAATTACCTTTCGTTTGATATCACACACGCCATATTTCCGCTTAAACACTAATTTTTGAAATTTACCCCCCCCCCTTTTTTTTTAAATAAACTAAAATGTATTTTGTTTAACTCCAGACTCAATTACCTTTCGTTTGATATGACACACGCCATATTTTTTCATAAACTCTAATTTTTGAAATCTACCCCCACCCTTTTATTTGGCTTGTGTTCGGTGGATTTTGTTCATTTTTAAATGGGACCATCTCGACCCAAAACCCAGCCTGGGTACCAAATTTCATTAAAATCGGGCAAGCCGTTTTTGAGTTATGCGCGTTGGTCGTTACAGACAGACATACAGACACACAGACAGACAGACAGACAGACATACAGACAGACAGACAGACAGACAGACAGACAGACAGACGGCGCAACAAAAAAGTTTCAAAATCGTCTGAAACGCAAAGATATATAAAATTTTTTGAAATCGGAGCAACTTTTTTTTTCTCGAAAAAATTAGGATCACCATAGCTCACACTACTATAGTATAGTATATGTGTGAGCTAATAGCATGAAATACGACATCATAGGGTCTTGGGCCCCCAAGACAAATTCCTGGGTGTGCTTCTGTATTTCCTCACAAAAATTACTTTATTGTCCAAATAAGGGTGCATTAAATTTGCCTAAATTTAGAATTGTTAAAAACAGCAAAGCAAAGAACAAATAATTTGGTTTTTGCTGAATTTTGGTTACTCCCTTACTTACCTCAAAAACCTGACTGTCCAGTTTTTAATAACCATTAACTT
Source organism: Aspidapion aeneum (assembly GCA_963576565.1). Taxonomy (NCBI): domain Eukaryota; kingdom Metazoa; phylum Arthropoda; class Insecta; order Coleoptera; family Brentidae; genus Aspidapion; species Aspidapion aeneum. Next base: position 121,560,269 of record OY755040.1, read on the forward strand.
TTTACTCTTTAAACACAATAATAAAAAAGTCTGTCAATTTTTCTTCAATGCAGTCCAAGTTCTATTGACTTGCTCAAGTTCTAAAAAACACGCACAGTATCAGTTTTTGATAACATTTAAACTTTATCTTAAATCACTTGGAATTAGACTAACTAAATACCAATAAAACTCGCCGAAAACAAAAGAACTTAATCAAAAGTGGCCAAGCAAAAATAACAAAAGGAAAAGTGAGTGTTACAAAGAAGCAACAAGTACAAAATGGGCTATTCCCGTTTTCCCGATATTCAAAACAAAATTAAAAAGGCGAAATCGGTTTAAGTAGGGCTGCAGTGAAATTTGGCACACGGTGGATTGATAGAATTCCGAACGAACTGGAGTTTCACGGAGTTGGGAGTCCAGAGTCTGATTAGCCCTGATGAAGCGCGTAAATGACGGTGACAGATGTTGTGAATACGCAGGACTTATTCTTCTTCTTAAAGTGGCATTACAAGTTCTGGTGGGTTTTAGCCTCATTAACCAGAGCCCCCATTCGGCCCTCTCTGGTACGATTCTTCTGATGTCCAAATATCGTATGAAGAATTGTGTTCAAATATTTTTAGTTTTTCTTTATTCGATTTTATAATTTTATCCATGACTCACACTTACCCACATAGCACAAAAATCACATCAACGTTAAATTAACGTGAACAAAAATAACAAAGTTTTTTTTACTTGAAAGCAACCTCATACCATGTAATATTTATTTTCTTAAATATACGTACTTAAAGATAACTTAAAAACAAGGAGAAATCAAGTTATAAAAATGTATTTTTGCTGAAGTTTCTGGTGCTGTGTATATAACGTGTTTTTTACCCTCGTTATTTTCATGTACCAAATTCACACTTGACAAGTCCTCCACAACATGTTCTAAAACGCCACTAGATTAAGACTTCTCAAACCTACTAACTTTCTGCGTCTTTTTTGGTCACGTTTTTTCAATAACATTTTTTTAACTTAGAAGAGACGCGAAAGGAAGTTATAAAAGTTTACTAGTTTAAGACTACAACACTTCAAGACCATTTTAAAGATGTCGCTCAAGGCAAGACAAAATATCTATGTATCTATCTATATACATTATGTTTTTTTTAAAAGCTAAAAAAGATTTTTTAACAGTAAACACTTTCACAGAATATTAATGTGTCTTTATCATGGATCAGGGATCAGTTCCTTAACAGGCTTTTGGCTATTAGAGGCCAAAGCACTGCCTGATAGATTTCGTCAGTGAAAAATCCCGACAATACGTGGCGCTGCTGTTAGTAAAATCGCAAAAATATTTAGTAGAAAAGCGATGCAAGTCGGGTTTTAAAATTCGTGTAGAAAAGGCGTGAATCTAATGTGATTTTAACGTTGATAAAAATCACTTGAAACTAATGTAAAAACATTGCTGTTTTAATTTGATAATGGCGTTATTAAAACGCAGTTTTTAGCAACGGTATTTTTAATAACGTTAATGAATGACCTATTAAGCTTGTTTTCATATATGAAATAAACGTTTTTTTCTGGCAGCTTTTAAAATCAACGTTTTTTTTTCTCACGCCTTTTTTACGTGTTAAACACGTGATTGTGCTATGTGGGTATACGCAGGACTATTAAAAATAATTTATAATCGTGACTTATGCGCTGTTTGATAGCGAATATCTTACATTTCTAAAATGTATTCATCATAACAAAAACATTTCATGTAAAAAAAAGCCAAGTACGCGAAAATGGTATTCCGCAAAAAGAATAAAATAAAAGTAAAACCAAGTTCTCCAATACAAATTTCAAAATGAAAGGTTCTTACTAGTTTGGAAATATTTTTTCATTATGTTCAATTTAGCACTGTACCTAAGAGTCATTTGCAGCCGTAATAGCCAAGTTTATAAAAACATTTCCAAACTAGTAAGAACCTTTCATTTTGAAATTTGTATTGGAGAACTTGGCTTTAATTTTATCTCAATTATTTTTACGGAATACCATTTTCGCGTACTTGGATTTTTTATACATGAAATGTTTTTGTTATGATTTAACTCATTTTTGAAGGATTTGGATAATATTTAAGTTTTCAAGTAGTAAAATATGCGCAATTTTGTTCAAAACTTTTTTGAGGTTTTTTAATTTTTTCCTATGGTTTTATCATAATTCCTATTAGCCTACTAAAGCTCAGCTCTGTAGCGTTCCTGGAAGTGGGCAATGTTACTTCCACATAAATCTACATTTATAGGGAAGGGAAGTAAATTAAAATTTTGGTGTTTTTAAATTTTTTTCTATAGGTTTATTATAGTTCCTATCGGTTTTTCAAAGCTCTCTAGCGTTTCTAGAAGTGGGCAATGTTACTTATACATATTTTTACATTTATAGGGGAGGGAAGTTAATTAAAATTTTGTGGTTTTAAATTTTTTTCTATAGTTTTATCATATTTCCTATCAGTCTGCCCAAGCTCAGCTCTCTAGCGTTTCTGGAAGTGAGCAGTGTTTGATACAATTTTACATGTAGAAGGGATCAGATCTTTGGTGTTTTTGATTTTTCCCAACGGTTTGGTCATAATCAAATCAAATCAAATCAAAATTAGCTTTATTAGTCAGAATACAATAGTATTAGCTGCGAACAGGATCCCCAAAAGCAAATGCTATATCGAAGATGCGATTCTACCAACGAGTGATAAACATTTTTGGGAACATCCAAGCCAAGGTTATCACCAATCACTCTTACAGCATAACAGTTTAAAGCAGTTTTACTTTGAAGGTTTGCAATATGCTTATCGAACTTTAAACATCGATCGATTGTTAGACCTAAATTCTATCATTATATTTGATGATCTATACATGAGTGAGTACGTGAGCGGCAATTTCGACGTTTTTTGAAATTTCGTAACAACTTTACTACTGTATAGAAATCCATAAAACTTGAAGGGGTTGTTAATATATAAAGATCTACGACTGTGTAAAGTTTTAGTTTCGTAGCTCATTCCGAAATAAACTTTTAAATTTGTCAAATATGGGCTGAAATGTTTTAAGAAAATATGGTACAGAGTTGCGCGAAATTGGCCGGGCACCGCCGTGCCCTCAGATTTGTGAAAAAGACTCTAAAGAGCGTGCAGTTGTCAATAGTTTTTTTTTTCATATGAACACGCACCAGATTAAATATATAGGCTTTATTCTTTGCACCTCAGATATCAAAATGCTTGGATTACTTAATATGTCATAGTGATATCCAGTCCTATCCAGAGCCGAACGAAGCAATCACGACTTCGGGCAACTTCGTGGCTGTATTTTCTATATGAACGTTCCGCCATTTCGGTCGGGGCGCATCCCATCGACCCTCTTATTATTTTCACCAGAAAATAGCAGAATATCGAAAACTGTTCGGCAGGAAATTCGTGTGCAACGATTTTCCCCAATTCTTTAATGTCGCTGCAACCTTCAAGTCCACATTTCCTTAAGGCCGCTTGACATGAAGCAATAAGCTTGCAGTTGAATGCAAGATTAGTGTCCCTGAATCAGACATATTGGTTTGTTTATACAATAGATGTCATATCAGGGACCCTAATCTTGCATGCAACTGCAAGTTTCACTGGCGTATGTAGAAAAAACTTTCGGCGGGGGCCAACACAGTTTCGGGGAGGGGGGGGAAGCGACACCCCATGAGGCCGTATTTTATGCTAATTTATGTTTGTATTCATGAAATATGGGGAAAATATCTAAAAAAATCTTAGCGTCGGGGGGGGGGGGGGCGGCCCCCCCCAGCCCCCCCTTATATACGCCACTGGCAAGTTTATTGCTCCACGTCAAGCGTCCTTTAGACTCGAAGACACGAAGAGCACCATACAGGAAGGCGGGCAGTTTCAATCTCAAGATTGGCCTTTGCAAGTTTTTCGAAAAACTTTTTTTTTATTTAAAAAAATCACTTTACCTAACTACCCCTGATTTGACACCCTGTCGGGGTGTTATTTTTGAGACGATATAATTAAGTGGTACACCAAATTAAGGCTCTAAACCTTTACTTTTGAATGCGCCTACTAAATGTTATTAGCATCAATTTCTAAAGGGTGTTTTTCGGCGAAATAAAAAAAAACAAAAAAAATTTTTAGACCTAAATTGGGGGTTACTGGCCCCCCTGTAGGGACTAGATGGTTAAGTTATGATAAAAAATGCTGAAAAATAGTGGTTTAAAAAAACCAAAGTAAAACTAATTCGAGTTTTCATTGTTTTGAAAAAAAACGCCACCCCTCCAGGAGGGGGTGCGGAGTGGTTCTACACTATATAACAGATCTCAGCCAGCCATAGAAATTCATATTCTACGATTTTTTCTGAAAATTTTGGTGTGCCACACATTATGGTATCACAAATAGGCCAGCAACAAATCATTGCAGAATTGAAGAAGTCCCTTCCATCATCCCATCCGACAGTCATAAAAGCGTCAGAAAAATCCTAATGCGCGCCCAATGCAGTACGAGGACTGTTTTAAAGCGGTTTTGGTTACATGGAACGTAAAATAACTGTCCAAAAAACAAATGCTGTTGGCGTAGTGAAAGTCACGTGACTAAAAAAAAGGGTAGGTTTCGCCGTCTCGTGTAAAGGTAGATCGAAGGCAAAGCGTGAATTCGAGAGGTCTAAATTAAAGTTGCACACAGAAAAAAGAGATTTGTGAATTACTTTGCAAAATTGGTTATTTATTACACATTTTTTTATAAAATTAACTAGTATTATCAGAATAAAATGCAGATAAAATTGCATTAATTTAATTTATATTCACAAGTTATAAACCACTATACAGACTGCCTAATAAACTAAATATACCAAAACTTAAAACGAACTTGCATTAGCACATATTTATTTTTTGTAATATGGTACAGAGTTCATGGGAAATTTATATATTTATTTATTTTTATTTTGTTATTTAATTTTTACAAAATATTTCTGAAATTACCTACATATTATAGAAAGCCTCAATATTCACAAAGTGTTTGTGATTTTATTCATTTTTAAGAAATATAGATCGTGATACTTCTAAGATGTTGGTAGGTAAGAACCGTTAGGGCCGTAAGCAAGAAAAAATTTCGGAGAAGAATTAAAAAAATTCAATAAAAATTTGCATATATATATTGGGCAATTTTGATTACCATTGATTCCTTTCCTAGGTACGGCCTTGAGAATCACTGTATTTCAAGAAAGTTAAGACATAAAACATATTATTTTACTAAAACTGTAAGTGGAATATCAAGTGATTAAAGGCTAAAAACTATATAGGTAAAGTTCTGTCATTTCAAAAAGCCGCACAAGAAACTGGCGCGTGCCACCCTAATCATAATAACCATTTTGGGATTTGCAGGAGTCTGTGCAAAAATTAAAAATTTATTTTCAAATTTTGGGAAGAATTTCTGTGTTTCAAGCACGGCTAGGCATACATCATTCTTTAAAATTAAAGTTTCAAACATACCTTATACCATTCTATAAGTACCTAAACCCTTCTCGAAATATAACAAAGGCTTTCGAAAGGTACCACCTGCATTCTTTAATACAGGGTCAAACTCATTTTAAAATTGTTAGCGGTTGTGTTTTTATTACGGATTTGAATTCCTGTCATTATTATAGTGACATTTTTACTATTATTGTGAATAATAACAATTATAAACCTGTATATTTTAGTTTGTTTTTATAAGTGATATTAATAATGGCGTTTTGGCGGCCATTTGAAACACCACAAACAAATTTTGGGAGACCATTTGAGGACCAAGGAAGAGATGAAGTGGTGGTACCATTAGAGTTTGCGGTTTTACAGAAACCAAACCTTAACTCTAAAAAATAAATGGATCCATGACGGAACTGACACCTTCCTGGTTAGCCTATTATCAAACTTCAAGTGAAGCCATGATAATATATTAGCCTTGAAAACAGTTTTTTTGTAATATCTCAGAAACTAAAGCTCCTACGAAGTTTTTGGTAATAACACGAATTATTGAAGAAATAAAGTCTACTATATTTTGAAAACAGTGTATTAAGACGATGCTCCATTAAAAAGTTAGCATTTTTTAAGGTTTTTAATTGTCAAAAACCTGTCATTCGCATTAATGGATATTGACCAAAATCTAGTAAGCTAGTAAGAGTATCAAACGCCATTTTACCTGAAAATTTAAAAAAAATCCGTTCAGCGGTTTAGGAGCTATCGTGTGACGTACATAAATAATATACAAACACGCAGACAGACATCACGACGATATTGCTAGGATTGGTCAAAATACATCTAAATAATAATAATCTCGAAAATAATACCTAGGAAGAAGAACTAGGAAGGTAAAAATATCCAAAGGGCAAGGCAAAACTTTTGAAAACACATTGTACGAGGAAAACTCAAGATATTATTCTTGATATGTATACACAACCCTCAATAGAAAATTACGAAAATCGTTTCAGAATATACGAACGTATTACACATATTACAGGGGCAAGTTACATAGTATATAGTACCTATCTATTAATGATTAGTATACGCATTAAGCAGCAACTTTTATTAAACGTTTTATTTTACTTGACTATATACTATAAACAGTTCCCAGTCCGGCCCATAATCTCTTTTATTTGTTTAGGATTCCTTAATGGGTTTCACACTTCAAATCTTATTATGGTTTTTTGGCGGCTTTTTGAAATGAAAGGACTATACTTATGTGCATTTGATATACCATATAGGAAAGAGGTATACTGGCCATAGAGAAGCCTGCTTAGGAAGAGAAAATTCTAACAGTTGTGTAAATATGAATAGAAGCAAATTATTTTCTCATCCCCTCCTGATTATTTTTCCGACTACCATGCCGAGTCGTATGAATTTCATTGTCTACTACGCAATTTTAAAAGGAAATATAATGTGCCTTAAGCGAAGTCGTTTCTTCATCCGCCAAATCTAGTGTAAAATTTCACATCCAGATTCTTTTAACTTTTAGTTCACAGGTCACCGGGATTTGCTCAGGGTAAACCCTTATGTTCCCATTCTTATCGAATCACCTGCTAAACGAGTTTTTATTTTTCTAAGCAGGCTCCCCCGGGTCAGTATAGCTTTTTTCTATGTTGTATACCAACAACATGCCGCAGTCCCGTAGAAATAAAAATAAGAGGCTCTTGCAAAAATATCAACAGATTGCAAATAAAAAAAATTTATATTTACGTGGTTTCCCGGCATTTTGAGATGTGTTAAAATTGGTTGTGAAACTCAATTTATTTTTCCCTTAATGTCTAAATTAAATTTTTTGGGTTATTCAGTGTTTTTTGTAATTTTCTCAGACAAATGTAAATTTGATGTAATTTTATGATATATTTTTATCTCAGGGAATGTAAACTAGAAATGTGTTGTCACGAAGTGGATGAGAATTTACATACAATTTTTCCAGTGCAACTTATGAGAAACACAGACAAAGAAAAGGGTGAAATGCATGTCCTCGCATTTTTTCGGAGGAGTCCGAAACCGGTTTAAGTGGTCTGATAGAACGGAAAACTGACTGTCCGCTAACAATACGGTTTCGGACGGTTTTATGACTGTCGAACGGGGTGATGGAACGTAACTTATGTACCTTAAAAATGCTTGTTATATCAAGATACAGGGACTCTACTTTTAATGATCTCCAAAAACATCGAATTTGGGACAACCTGTATACGCACCCTATGTTTCAAAAATCCTAGATTTGCACATAATCTGATCCTCTTTTCGCTGGCTCTATTTTCAGAGCCCCGCATAGAGCGGGAAAGGATTTCTGCTCTCGCACGCCTCTATCCCTCTATTTGCAGAAGTAATTAAAGAAGCTGCAACAACAACAACACTTTAAAGTTTTCTTCAGCCTAATTTGGTCTTAGCCCTAATGATCGCCAAAAGACAACAAGAGTACTTATCGGAGCTATACAGACAGTGGCGGATCCAGGATTTCCAGGGAGGTTGCAGCCAAATTGGCAGCAAACATCAAAATATTTTTTATTAGCGGTTTGTATTAGTATTTGATGGAGATTTATAACACCGCAGGCAAAATTTTAATTTAAATTAATTTTAATTTTAAATAATTTATGCTACTACACTAAAAAATATCTGAGTACTGGGTCTGGTACCGCCACTGTATACAGAGGGTCTCAAATTAGATGTTTTTGAGAGATTTCTAAGGGATCATAGAAAAAAAGTGACCCTTCCTTGCGAGGCTCGATTTTCATAAGATTATTAAATAGCCCAGTCATATTAGGAATTCACCTGGAACAAAATACGAGGTCTGGCTATTAAATAACAAGACTGCGGACCTAGATGGCGCCCTAGACGGGCGAGAAAAAAACGAATAGTGCGTTGGGTATCTAGATATCTTGTCTATGCACGTCACAAAACACGTTTCCGTCACTATTATGTTATTTGTGCAGTAGCGGTTTGAAATAAACGTGTTTTCTTCTCGTGCCGAAAACCATGTTCGACGAAAAACAGGAGCAACGTATCAATCTCAAATTTCTCGTTAAATTGAAAAAAACTCCGACTGAGTGAAATTGCTGCAAGAGGCCTATGGGGACAAGTCTCTATCTCGTGCGCGTGTTTTTGAGTGATGTAAGCACTTTAGTGAGGGCCGAGAGACCACTGAAGCTCCAAGGTCGCCCTGTGACTGTTTCAACTCCATTGTTGATCGTTTTTTTCGACATTAACGGTATCGTGATGACTGAATGGGTTCCAGAGGGTCAGACTGTCAACCAGACTTACTATTTGTCAGTTTTGGCAACACTGCGAGGACGAGTTCGTAAAAAACGGCCCGAGTTGTGGAAGAACAACTCGTGGATTTTGCACCAGGACAACGCACCTGCCCATAACGCACTATCTGTGAAGCAGTATTTGGCGAGTAAGTGCACTCCAGTACTCGAACACCCGCCGTGCTCACCAGATTTGGCACCGTGCGACTTTTTTTCGTTTCCGAAGATAAAATTTGCTTTGAAAGGGACCCGATTTAAGTCGATGGAAGCGGTAAAGCAAAAAACGGTAGAGCTCATAAAGGCCCTCACCAAAGAAAACTTCCAGCACTGCTTCAATCAATGGAAAAAACGTATGGAAAGGTGTGTGGCGAGGGGAGGGGAGTATATTGAAGGGGAGCATTCGAATGTAGAATAATTTTTTTTAATAAAACCCTTTTTCTTAACCAGTCTCGTTATTTAATAGCCAGACTAGGTGCAAGATGGATTTTTGTATAATTCTTCCTTAGAATCTGGGTCACATCCCCACATATTCTCCGCCAAAATCCTCTTTGAGCTTGGCTAGATATAATATATTATGTTCTAAAAATCAGTTTTTTGCGATTTTATCAAAAAATAATTACTTTTTTAAAAAAATTCGGGAGAGAACAACTACGCAAAATCATTCGGTCTAACTATAAAATTAAGAAAAAATCTTTAAGTAAAGTTTCGGAAAATACCAGCCGTACCACCAATGGTATTTTGAAAATATAATTAATATTTATTTAGGAACTGTACGAGAAAAAAATAGAATAATAAAAAATATTCAACTTCTGGTTAGAAACAGTGTTAAAATACGCGCAAATGCAACTTTTTAACGGAGAATTCAATCAACATGCGGTTTTCGGAATTTAGAAGACCACATTTTACTCAATAATTTGTGTTTTAAACAAAAACTTCGTGAGAGCTTTAGTTTCTGAGATATTTACAAAAAACTGTTTTCAAGGCCGATATATCATGGCTTCAATTCAAGTGTGCTAATAGGCAAGCGAGGAAGGTATCAGGTCCGTCGTGGATCCATTTATTTTATACAGGGTTTGCCAAAAAGTTGGTACTCCCTATACAGCGTGTCTCTAAAAGGTCTGTACAAAATCTTAGCACATATTCCTGAGGTCAAAATAAGTCGATTTAATGCAAATTACCTTAGTCCAAAATTGCTCCGTTTCAGAGATACAGGGTCGTGAATTTAAAAATTAAAATTTTAAATTAAAAAATTTCATGAGCGAAATTCCCGAAAAGCAACAAACTTAAATAAAGCTTTGAGCACAATAGTGAGTAGAAAACTGGGCGTTGCAATGACATTTTGCAAGTGTAAATACTAGTGAAATAGTCATTCAAAATAATTTCAGTATTTCGTTGCGACATCGAACACTAAAAACGGAAATATCTTGGAAACGACTTACTTTAGCGCATGTAACAAGAGTACCTTTTTGACTTAAAAAGATTCAGGAAAACATTTTCTTAACAAAAAAGGTTAAAAGTTACACTGAAAAAAAAGTTATAGTCATTTTAAACTATAAAAATAGCATTGTGAAGCGCCCTCTCACGGCCACAGTGAAAAGGTATCCATATTTAGGTTTCACATCCCAAAAAACCCCCGAGTACCAATTTTTAAAGTAATGCGTTGAGAAATGTTCATAAATTTTAAGACAATCGCTTTTTAATTTTTAAATTTACCACCCTGTATCTCCGAAACGAAGTAATTTCGGACTAAGGTAAGTTGCTTTAAATCGACTTATTTTGACCTCAGGAATATATGCTAAGATTTTGTACAGACCTTTTGGAGACACCCTATATAAGTACATTGCACCAAAAATATTTATTCTTTACTTGTCACGAATGCCAAAACATTATTTTGCATATCTTCTTTTTTAAACAAATTATATTTTGCAGTATTTTGTTTTTGAACATATTTAGTTAACATGCGAATACCACACAACATTGACGTTAATACCCGCAAAGCCTATGAAACATCTCCAGAAAGTTTAGGTAATGTCTTTCGCCACCTTTAAACCACCAGATTTATACCACGGATCACCAAAAAATATCCGTGTTTAGACCACGATTGGTGATCCGTTTTTATACTGCTAAATTAGGCATGCGTTAGGCTACTAACTTAAAACTTACTCTGAGGCTACAAAGTATAATTATGTTGGTTGGTTGCTGAGGTTGGTTGAACCGAAGTTGAGCTTTATGTTGGTAAAAAATTCTGGATAAGTAATCTTTTACGCATCTTCATCTACTTAAAGAAATCAATTTGCTTTGAAAACTTCGGTCTTGACAGGAAGCCGAGAATTGATTGATGTATCGATCCAGTGCATGAGGTCACATTAACTTCCCACGCGCGTCTTTTTATGCGGGTTATCGTGGCATCTGGAATGCGCGGTAAAAACGCGCGTGATACATCAGCTCCAATAGCGCCCGATAGAAACTTATCCATTAATTAGGATTAAACGGGAAGGGATTTGGTACGTAACTTCTTCTGGAGTGTTACGTTACGATAAATGTTATAAATATTAGTAAAAAAACAAATAAATTTAGCAATACAAAGGGAAAGTTCAATTTCAATTTTAGGCACTGTCTAAACAAGGGTTTTAGAAGAAATGTTTAAATTTAATTTTTTCTATGTTTTATTTTAATTATATGATTTTAATGTTTAAAATATATATTATTAAAAAATTATTATATTATTAAAATCTATATTTATTTTCTAATTTCTGTACTACTACTACTTATTATACGCGCATAAATGTCCACAGTTTTTTAGAGATGACAAGATAAACCACGTGAAAGGACGCGTGTCTACGTCGAGCTATTCACTTTTTAGAGCTTGTGGGTGAGAGTTCCAGAGCTATAAAATCCGAGGACTTTGAATGGGACAAAGATGCTTGTCCTAGTTTACAGGAATGTGCAGTCCAGGCTATTAAAAAATCTTTTGAAGAAAAACCACTTGTAGAAGAATTACCATGTGCAGATAGGTTGCATCTTCTGGAAATTTTACCAACTAACTTGTCTTTAGAACTTATGATCACTACAATAGATGTAGGTATAGTATAGCACAAGGCACATTCTTTGGCGTGTGCATTTGAAGAAAGAGTCTATAAGTCTAACTGTTAAAGTAAATTTCATCTGTCAATTTTAGTATTGAAATATTACTTTAGGATATATTTGATGCAACGGAATTAGTGTTGCCGCCGAGACGAGAGATTCGCGCGTCTCGTCTCGTCTCGCCCTCTCTCGACACGAGAGAGATATTTTCTCTCAAATGAAAGCTTGAGACGAGATGAGAGATTCTCGTTTCTGTGGTTCTCTCAAGCAAAAAAGTTTGGTCTTATAAATTTTTATGATTTACCATCTGTTCCTATTGACCTATTATAGAGTTAAGCTGATATTTAGGTTTTTTTTAAAATAAAAGGTATGCAATAATTGTCATATATTCCTTCCTTGACAACATGTACTGTGGCTTTACCTTTCGTTTACTTGAAATTAGATGAAGAAAATCCAAAAGTGTAATTAAGTTGTACGTTACTGTTGATTCTTAGTAACGTACAGAACATTCTTTTTATTAGCGGGAAATTTTAAATTTCTTTTCTAGCTATTGACGTAAATTTTTGTTATTTTGAAATCTTATGTTTTGGACTATTCTTAAGAGAGCTAAAATTCTGAAAATCAAACCATTTTCTTGCGGAAATTAGTTTATTTTTTATTTTTAAAAAAATTGAAAATTCAGATGAAAAATCTGCCAGTTAAAAAACGTTCTAAGGTATTGCGTTTATTTACTAGTCAATTTATTTTAATCCGGCCCTGAGATTAACTCCAAATGACCAGCCGGCTTATTTATCTGTTTGTTGGGTAACCTGTAGTAAAAATAACCCCACATTTTTATTTAGAATTTAATTGCTTTGCTACCTCGTCGTAGCCGCGCCGCCGCGCCCGCCGTCGGCGGCTTTACCACGGATCACCCAACAAAGTTTTACGCAAGAATTTACCTAAATACAATGATTTATTGCTTTCTTTTTAAGGATTTATATTATTGGCAAAACACAAAATAATTTTATCAACGAACACTTGGGATTTTAGGTACAGTTTTAAATAAATAAAGCGATGCAAAAAATTTCCACAACTTTTATTTCATCGGCATCAACGACGTATTTTAGTACATGTATTGTATTTATTAGCTCACACGACTACTATACTATAGTTGTGTGAGCTTTGGTGATCCTAATTTTTTAGAGAAAAAAAAGTTGCTCCGATTTGAAGTTTTTTTATACATTTTTGCGTTTCAGATGATTTTGAAACTTTTTTGTTGCGCCGTCTGTCTGTCTGTCTGTCTGTATGTCTGTTTGTTTGTAACGACCAACGCGCATAACTCAAAAACCGCTTGCCCGATTTTAATTAAGTTTGGTACCTAGGCTGGGTCTCGGGTCGGGATGGTCCCATTTAAAAATGAACGAAATCCATCAATCACAAGCCAAATAAAAGGGTGGGGGTAGATTTCAAAAATTAGAGTTTATGTGAAAATATGGCGTCTGTTATATCAAACGAAAGTTAATTGAGTCTGGAGTTAAACAAAATAAATTTTAGATAAAAAAAGGGTGAGGGTAGAATTCAAAAAATAGAGTTTAAGTGAAAATATGTCGTGTGTGATATCAAACGAAAGGTAATTGAGTCAGGAGTTAAACAAAATACATTTTGGTTTTAAAAAAAGGGTGGGGGTAGATTTTAAAAATTAGAGTTTAAGTTAAAACATGGCAGGTGTGGTATCAAACGAAAGGTTTTTAAGCCTGGAGTTAAATAAAATATATTTCAGAGTTTAGTTATATTAGCTCATACCACGGTCCGTAAATATACGGACCGTGAGCTCACACGAACACTATAACTATAGTACCTAGTGTGAGCTTTGGTACCCATATAATGGCAAAGTATTTTTTTATTTATTGTGTGCATATTCAAAGTATATCCCAGAATGGACTTTAAACACTTTATTTTGGAAAAAAGTAAATATCATAAATAATATAAGATTCACCTTGAAAAAACACTTTTATACAGGGTATCTCAAAATTTTTTTATAGCTAATATAAATTACGAGACACGAGACGAGACAAGAGAAAGGCTCTCTCGAGCGATAGAAGAGTCCTATCGTCGATACGAGAGAAAGGTTCTCTCGAGCGATAGAAGAGTCTTTGAGACAAGAGACACAGTTTAACTCGCATAACCAAACGAGACGAGAGAAGGCCTTCTCTCGTCTCGTCTCGTCTCGCGGCAACACTAAACAGAATATATACAGAGTAAACAAAATTCAGCGCATTTGGGAATTTTAAGTTATAAAAACGGAGCTTGATAATTCAAACCCTGGAAGTACCTAAAACCTCCGAAAAGTGTCAATTTGGAAATTTATATTTCCGAATAGGATGAGTACTATTGGCAACGCCGTTACGATGAAATATATGGTCACGTGATGCGCTCTAAGCCTGAGGATTGGACTTGGAAGGTGCTCTATATTGAGCGATATTGCCAACAGTTATGTGAGGAAGCCCAACCTCAATATAACGATGAAGAAAGTTTTGATGAAATTCTAGGTAAACTCCACTACTTTCTAGTTAAATTCTTTTCCTACGAGCATGTGGAAAAGTTAGTTTTCCGCACGATTTTTCATTTGGAAAGATGTATTTTTCCGCACGATTTAACTTTTCCGCACCATTTTTACTTTTCCACACGATTTTTTTTCGCACGTTCAAAATGCAAGAATCCTCCTGTTTACAATCGTTTCCAAATGAAAACCCGTCCTCCTACACACAAGTTTCATTTTCAAGAACTGCCGCTGTACCGATGCTACCAGAAGCACCGAAGGAAGAATCCTGTAATTTATTATAGCCTGTACAGACCAATATACCTTCCTCCATTCACTACACTATTAATTCTCAGCAGCAAACTGATCCAGGTATTTCTGTAGTGGGCCAAACACCAACCAATCAATATCAAATAAGAAACGACGTTCTTCAAGATGTTGCGGCATCTGCCATATTGCAGCATGCAACAAACATAAAGTGGACTTTCAATTTCAATATTTACCATCGTTAACTTTTTCTTTACATGAAGTTTCTTATTAATATATCATGATCAAAAAATCCTGTTTCATTATTTTTCCGTGCATAAAAAAATCTTGTGGTAAACTAAAAAAATCATGCGGAAAAGTAATTTTTCCGCACTAGTGCTGAAAAGTTACTTTTCCGCACGATTTTTGTTTTGTTAAAAATGAGGATATTTAGGATTAATTAAATGATTTATGTAACTATTCTTATTATGTATCATTTTCTATGATTTTTATAAAATCTTTGCGAATTAAAACATGTTTTTTTGATAAAGAAGATGGACAAAAACACTCGTAGGAAAAACATTGTACCTGACTCTTGCAAAAACTATCTTTTCCACCCTTGACGGCTTGACCGAACTCCGCTCCGCGTCGTTCGGCCAACTGCCGTCGCGTGCGGTAAAGTATCACTTTCCGCATTTGTTAGGTAAATAACTATTACCTACTCGCGCGCACTAAACATTATAATCTATAATCTTTGCAGAAAACGTTAGCAACCCGTCAATAAGACAGCTTCAATATTTGGTTACATTTCAATTCCATCTAATTTGACATGTTTATTTATAAATAACATTCAATTTTTTGAAAAAAAAAAGGGTACTTATATGTAAAATATTATACCTAACACATGCGGAAAGTGTCTTTATCGCACTTGACGGCTTGATCAAACTTTGCTCCGCGTCGTTCGACCAACTGCCGTCGCCTGCGGTAAAGTATTACTTTCCGCACTTGTTAGGTCAAGACCGACAAAAAAATACAGGCCACAACCCTAAAAAAATCAGCTGTTCTCCGGGGGCTGACTTTTACATTGGGTCTTATGGGAGGTCAGATGTTTTTTGATGATATTTTCAAAATGGCACTACAGATTTCCGCGAAATTTCAGTGAAATATTCTCAGACACCATCCTCATATTCCACCAAACTTTTGTAAGGATGCAAGATGATTAAAAGGTTAAAATTTTCAAGATTTAGCATTCCTTATTTTGAATTCAAATTACCCGCCATGTACCGCATGCCAACTGTTATATTTGACATGTATTTGACTTGGTCATCTGTGTTTGTCACATTTGCTTCTGTTTTAAATTTAATTTTAGTGTGAGGTAATGAAGCGGCTCTGAAAAATTAAGGATTACTGTACATTAAAAAAAAATTGTTCTTCAAGAATATAATAAAAACAATCTTAAAACCGGTTTTATTTTTAAAAAAAATCAAATATTTATGAACCGTCATTCCAACTTCAATATTTTAAAGACAATTAGCTGTGTCGTAACGCAACCATAAAAAAAAATCAGCTCCGGATGAGTCAACAAAGTGGAGGATCGTGGCCCGTCCGTTTTGATAGCCCTGTTTAGGTAAATAACTATTTTACTATAAAATTTTCCTTTGCACTGTATTTTGTAGAACTATGCTGTCCATATGTCAAACGTCTCTTTGTAATGCAATTACAAAGTTGGAAACCTCCACTTACCATGGAAGAAGAAGATATTCCTGAAGAATATCCAATAGATCATATTAATTTTTTGCCCATTTTTAAAAAACTTCGTAATATTGAGGAATTTGAGGTAATATACGGTAAGAAAAATAAAACATTCTATATACGTAATCTATTCGCTTAGAGGCCTTCATGCACTTTTCGTGTTAATACACAGTTGACTCCAGGGTAGCTATTCTCGTACGTCAACGATGATCACATGCTTTGGCCAATGGCAAACTTTAAATTAGCTCCGAGTCGTCACCTGCTATGGGAAAAGACCTCCATTGCGCAAGCTTCTCCTACGATCCGACCAAGAAACGTTTAGTCGGTACGGGGCAGGAGAACAGATTTCACTTCAAACGCGTAAAATTTACTAACTCTGAAGTGCGGGCCACTATGCCATTGGTCGAGAAAAATAATTTCGCACAACACGCGACCGCTCAGAGTTTGCTATTGGTCAAAGCGTGTGATCATTACATCGTTCAAGACCCAGGGGTTGAAAGCCCATTCTTTTGAAAACACCATTCCACTGGACAACTGTCCAACTCATGCCAAATACAATATGGTGGCTCAAAAAATTTTTTTTGGAAAATTCACAACTTTTTTATTTCTTAGCCAATTGGTTTTAAATTAATTTTAGTTTATTTGGATTATAGTGCACTTTTATAAAAACTATTAATCACTTGCATGTTTAATGTTTTTGTGTCTCATAAAAAAATATTCCTCAGCATCATGTTTTTTTTTCGTGTTATAAACACATTTAGTAATTTAAAAAGGGGTACCGAGAGCGGTTCTAACACTATGAATGATAAGCAATTAAATATTTTATCACTTTATTTAATAAAAATGTTACCAAGGTTGGTACTGACATGGTAAATATAGAGCAATTAAATCTCAAAATCTTGTAGATTGTTCTTTGATCATCCCTGTTTTATTTGTAAAGTTTGGTGCTCTGCTAAAGCCAGCAGAGCAATATAATGTCAATTTAAAAAGTGGTACCTAGAGCAGTTCTAACACTGCGAATGTTATACCAATGTTTAGAGTCGTGTAAACATTGGTTATACCCTGTTTCACTGTTTCCACCAATGCATGCAATGAACCGAACCGAACCGAACCGAACACCGATTCAAAAAACGCATCACGTGATGGACCATGGATTTGCACCGGTTTTGAATGCAGCGTCACCTGATGCGTTTTTTGAATCGAGGTGGGCATGCATTGGTGGAAACGGTATTAAAAGCCGCTTGACATGGTGCATGACGCGCTGCAAAAATTTGCAAGCAAAAAATTTCGGTCAAATTGTTGCCTGCAAAAAATCTTCTTTTTGTTTGACAGTGTGCATGGCCATGCATGGATTCCCCAGAATCTAGGTAAAAATTCCCCAGTATGCATGCAAGTACAGTTTGCATGCAAAAGAATGGCACCAGGCCGATAAAAATGGATTGCCTGCAACAATCAGCTGGATTTGTTCTATGCACCTGGGCAAAATTTCATGCCATTTGCCTGCAAATTTTATCGTCATGCACCATGTCAAGCGGCCTTAAGCAATAAAATATTTTATTACTTTATTTACGATTATTGTGTATCTATCTCGTCTCAATAAATTTTTAGGTCAAAACAATGTGGGAGAAGACTTTAACTGGAACATGTATAAAGTTTCCGTGGCTGATTGTCAAAAATTAGGAAAGGCTTTTTTAGAGTTGAAATATTTGAGAATAATAAGAATACATCGAAGCGCATTGGATTACAAACATTGTCAGGCTCTTACCCAGAGTAAGAATACCTAGGTTAGGTTAGAGACACTGTATTTATGCCAAATTTTAAAAAAATAGAGACGCGACAAACTTATCAAAGTCAAATTTATTTAGATCAAAATCAAAGGAGGGAAATATCGGTCCTCTTATACTCTAGGCTTGTTTAAGGCTGGTGTTTTTGTAAATAATCATTAAAAAATCGGCACCTTCCGTCCTTGTTAATTCATTAGCGTTGGAAAATAAAAATAAAAGATTTTTGACAAACATTTACAGGGGGGGTTGACTTTTACATTGGGTCTTATGGGAGGTCAGACGTTTTTTTTAGGCAGCTTCCGTCCTTGTTAATTCATTAGCGTTGGAAAATAAAAATAAAAGATTTTTGACAAACATTTACAGGGGGGGTTGACTTTTACATTGGGTCTTATGGGAGGTCACACGTTTTTTTATGATATTTTCAAAATGGCACTACAGAATTCCGCAAAATTTCAGTTAAATATTCTCAGACACCATCCCGATATTCCACCTACAATAACTTTTGTAAGGATTCAAAATGATTAAAAGGTTAAAATCTTCAAGATTTAGTATTTGTTATTTTGAATTTAAATTAACTGCCATGTACCACATGCCAACTGTTATATTTGACATGTATGTCATCTGTGTTTGTCATGGCATTTGTTTATTTGTTTCTATTGTAAAACTTTTTCGATATTTTAATGATTATTTACAAAAACACCAGCGTTAATTTTTTTTTAACAATTTTTTGAAAATTTTTTTAAACACGAGTAAATAACTATATTAAGTTTTAAAAGTCTGCCGAGTGCCGAATATAAACAAATAGATGTATGTCACGCAGACACGAACACATTCGCTTTTGCTTTAAATTTAATTTTTGTCTGAGTTAATGAAACGGCTGTGAAAAATTAAGGTTTACTATACATTTAAAGAAAATTGTTCGGCAAGAATATAGTATGAACAGTCGTTCCAACTTCAATATTTTAAAGACAATCAGCTGTGTCGTGACCTGAACATCAAAAAAATACCAGCCTCCGATGTGACGTCAACAAAGTGGAGAATCGTGGCCTTTTCGTTTTGATAGCCCTGACAAACATTTACAGGGGGTGACGGTCAAACCTATTTGTTTATATGTTGCATGATTTGATGTCACTCATGAAACGCCAATCAATTTGGCAAGAAAGTAACATAACCAAAAAATGTGAGTTTGAGTGACCTTGATGGGTTTGTCACGTCTCTATATTTCTTTAAAATATGTCATATATACAGGGTCTCTAGGTTAGGGAAGATTGCGGTAAATTTAATAAAAGCAGCGGACAGATGGCTCTGCAGTATAATCATGTAGTTCCAACGGTGACACAGCAGAGCCATCTGTACGCCGTCGTTATTAAGTTTGTTAGGTTGCATATCTTGGGGTTGTGTAATCATTGCCATCACTTAAAAAATAGACCGGTGTACTGTGGACTATACTAAAATACAAGTTTAACAGAACACTCTCAATATATAAAAACAAGTTTTCGTGGCTAATCCGGTAAAAATAAGTTTTTGTTTCTCTCATATTTTTTTGTGGGTCGCTCGAAAGCTTAACCACACGGGGTCCAAGATCTGATGGACATCTCATCATTATTTGGCTTAAAAAATCCGCTGATTAACGCTCATGTCTGAAGGTGGGTAAAAACGCTAATCAGCGTTGATTTGGCCTGAAAGGCAGAAATCCTGTCGTGGGTCACGGATGGTTTCTTTTTTTTTGCACTCAATCTTTTAATCAATCGATATATGTAGCAGTTTATACTCGCCTGTTTAAGTTTCTCTCGTATCTCGGTAGATGGCGCTTCCTGCGAGAGTTTTCTCACTATAGACATAGGATGAGAGACAAAACGATCTGATAAACTTCGCAAGGGTGTCACATTGACTAAGCAGTGTTCTGAGGAGTCCCATAAGGACGAAACAAGTAACTGTCAATACTTATTAGGTGTCCATTAGATCTTGGATCCCCGTGAGGTTAACCTTTTCAGCTACCCACGGAACAATATGAGAGAAACTTCTTTTTACCCGATTAGCCACGAAACTAAAAATATTTAGTTTAAGGCTTGATCAAAATCAAAAACCTCGAGGAACTAGACCTATCCCATTGCGATATGAAGGACGCAGGCGCAATGTGTATCGCGTACCTGTTAAAAGATGGCACCACGACCAGTCTGCGTATTTTAAGATTGGTGGACAACGGTATTGGACAAATCGGGGCTGAAGCTTTGGGATTTGCAATGTGCTCAGGAAACTGTGATTCTTTGATGGTAATATTGGATTTTTTATTAAAAAAATTGTTAACGTGTTGCAAACATCGGTAAAATTGTTCCTTGATCAATTCTAAGCAAAATTTGTGAATGAATAGGGGGGAGGGGGGTTTCCGATGGGTTTAGACGCAAATTGCAAAAAAAGTTATAAATTCGAGGAACTTTTTTTCTTAGTAAGAAAAGAAGAACCGAAACGTTTCATACAAAAGTTGTACACTCATAGCTTTTTTATTTAATTATTTTTCCACTCCTAAAAGTTCCCCCATTTCACCCTAATAACTCGGATCGAGTCTAATTTTTGCCTGTTGGCAGCTATACATAAAAAAGGAAACAAGCTGGATTGCAACAAATACAGAGGAATTTCAGTAACCAGTACTTTAAGTACGGTAGGATTCTTAGGGTCCATCTCACCGACTTTTTTTTCGTTACTTAGCTTAAAGCGTTTCTTAATATAATCATAATATGACGTAATAAGGAACACTTAAGGCTAAGCAACGAAAAAAAGAGTCGGTGCGATGGGCTATAAGAGACCTAATAGAGAATGATTTTCATGATTAGTTTCGTGCAGCCAGATCTTATAGTGATAATGCTTTTTGTCTTAAACAAGTAATGGAGAAAAGTAGTGCCAGAAACATTGAGACTCATGTTACCTTTGTGGACCTACAAAAAGGATATGATACCGTTCAAGTAGAAAACTTATGGGCAGTGTTAGAGCAAACTAATATCAATCATACATACATAAAAGCGCTAAAAGAACTATATAAAAGGTCAAAATCTAAAATTAAAATTGGAAATCGACTTTCAAAAAAATTCCTAGTAAGGAAAGGCTTAATGTTGTATCTCTCCAACTCTTTTTAAAATATATATCGCAGTAGCTCTAAAAAACTGGAAACGTAAAGTACACATATACACACTACAGTTTGCTGACCACCAAGTAATTGTAGCTAATGATTAAGAAGACATGGTATATGATGAGAAAGTTAACGGAAGAATACCAAAAGTGGGGGTTAACATTGAACGTGGACAATACTTATGTATTGGAAACGAATCAAGTGAGCTAGAACTAGACAAAGGACAAACAATATCTCCATGCAATGAGTATGTTTACTTGGGTGTCACATTTGATAAGACAGGAACAGACTGTCAAGTACTGAAAAAAAAAATAGTAAAAGCAAAAAAGGTTATTGGCTGTCTTAACAGTATTTTAGGGAGCACAGAGATAAAAAATAATGTAAAATTTAACATATATGAAACAATGGTGAAAAGCACGCTGTTGTATGGAATAAAGACTTGTCGCGTAAGAGAAAAATACAAAACAAAAAGTGTCGAAATGGATGCAATAAGAAGATCAATGAGAATATTTAGAACATAAGAAATGAGATCATAAAAGAAAGAATGGGAATCGAGGCAAGCATAACGGATGACATCACTAAAAGGCAACTGATATGGTATGGCCACGTACAACGGATGAAGGACGAAAGAGTACCAAAGCAGGTCCTAGAATGGCAACCAATAGGGCGCAGAAAAAGAGGGCGTTCTAAACTAGAATGGCAACAGTCAATCCAAGGATCAATAAGTCAAAAAACACCTGACAGAACATGATTGTTAGAAAACGTTCTAAACCGACATAGTAGTAGTAACTATACATTTTCTTTCATTTCGAATAGTTTTTATACTGTAATTAATTTGTAAATACATGTTGATTCCAGATTTTAGATCTACGGTTGAATCCATTAGGTAATGATGGTACAATGGGCATTTTAAGAGCTGTGGTTCGGTGTCCCGTGCCAAAAGAACTGTCATTGTCCGCTTGTTTGTTTGAAGAAGGTACACCGATGAAAATAGCTCAGATGATCAAGCTCAATGATCAAATAAAAAAGTTGGATGTCAGCGGCAATTGGTTTGGAATTGAGGGAGGAGAGGTTAGCTTCAATACTTTCTTTTTATTTTTCACTCCTCTAGGGTAGCTATTCTAGGCCTTGAACGATGTGACCATCCACATCACATGCTTTGGCCAATAGCAAGCTTTAAATTAGCTCGGAGCCGTCACGTGCTATGCGAAAAGACCTCCATTGCGCAAGCTTCTCCTACGATCCGACCGAGAAACGTTCAGCCGCTACGGGGCAGGATAACAGATTTTACTACAAACGCGTGAAATTCAACTCTGAAGAGCGGGCGACTATGTTATTGGTCGAGACAAATCATTTCGCACAACACGCGACCGCTCAGAGTTTGCTGTTGGTCAAAGAGTGTGATGTGGATGGTCCCATCGTTCAAGACCCAGAATAGCTACCCAGGAGGCTTTCTGAATTCGGATATAACTAAACAAATTCTGGGTTGTACGTTTTTAATGGGACAAATAAAAACTGGATTTTTAGTGCATTTTGGACGCCCTAAGAAACAACACGACTTTAGAATGGCTAGACATGCGTGAAACCGACATCAGTGAAAAGCAAAAACAAGAAATTAAAGAATATTTGATAAGAAACCGACAACTCAACGAAGATACCTCTTACTCTCAGGAAAATCTTCAAGAAGAACAACAAGAAGAAGAAGTACAAGAAACAGAATACAAATAAGAAAACAAAACATGAACATGTCAAAATAGTACCATAATTAAAACTTATAATTTATTAATTTCTGAAAATAATAATAAAATTTTTACATAACAAACAGTTGGGATTTTTTGTACAACTTGGAATAATATGTAAGCGGTTTTACCCCTGCCTGTTTGATTTTACGTATGAATATAAAAACTAAACACATAATAATTTATTGCTACCTATTCGTTGAAAATCATATTAAGTATTACCAGAATCTGACACGGCGGATAATCCCTACGCATATAAAAAATTAAAAAAATGATGCGCGAAAGCACTAAAACTTTATGCTAAAACCATTCTAGCAAAAATTTCATGTGTAACACAAAAATTTCTTTAAAACTGACATCCTTAGCCTTACATCCTTTCCTGTTTGTGAACTCCGGTATACATTTTCGTCATTTGGATAAATAAATATCATAACAAAAACATTTCATGTAAAAAAAGGCAAGTACGCGAAAATGGCATTCATTAAAAAGAATTGAGATAAAAGTAAAGCCAAGTTCTCCAATACAAATTTCAAAATTAAAGGTTCTTACTAGTTTGGAAATGTTTTTTTATACTTTGCTATTACAGCCAAACTTCTTTATGTTCAGTTTAGAAAAATATTTCCAAACTAGTAAGAACCTTTCGTTTTGAAATTTGTATTGGAGAACTTGGCTTTACTTTTATCTCAATTCTTTTTACGGAATGCCATTTTCGCGTACTTGGCTTTTTTTACATGAAATATTTTTGTTATGATTTCACTTCTTTTTTAAAGGAATTGGATAATACTTAATTTTTAAAGTAGTAAAATATGCGGAATATTGTTTTGCAATGCCTTACTTAAATTTTTGAGGTTTTTTAATTGTTTTCCATGGTTTTATCGTAGTTCCTATCAGCCTTCCAAAGCTCAGCTCTCTAGCGTTCCTGAAAGTGCACAATGTTACTTTTACATAACTTTACATGTATAGGGGAGGGAAATAAATTAAAATTGTCGTGTTTTTAAATTTTGTCCTATAGTTTTATCATAGTTCCTATCAGTCTTCCTATGCTCAGCTCTCTAGCGTTTCTGAAAGTGGATAATGTTACTTTTACATAACTTTACATTTATAGAGGAGGAGAGTAAATGAAAATATTGGACTTTTTAAATTTTTTCCCATGGTTTTATCATATTGTCTTATAAATTTACATTTATAGGAGATGGAAGTAAATTAAAATGTTGGAGTTTTAAAAATTTTTCCCATGGTTTTATCATAATTTCTATCAGCATTTCAATGTTCAGCTCTCTAGCGTTTCTGGAAGTGGGCAATGTTAGTTTTATATAAATTTACATTTATAGGAGAGGGAAGTAAATTAAAATGTTGGAGTTTTAAAATGTTTTCATATAGTTTTATCATATTGTCTTTTAGTCTTAAAAAGTTCAGCTCTCTAGCGTTTCTGGAAGTGGGCAGTGTTACTTTTACATAACTTTACCTTTATAGGGGAAGGAAGTAAATTAGAATTTTGGGGTGTTTTAATTTTTTCCTATAGTTTTATCATAGTTCCTATCAGTCTGCCAAAGCTCAACTCTCTAGCATTTATGGAAGTGGGCAATGCTACTTTTACATAACTTTAAATGTATAGGGGAGGGGAGTAAATTAAAATTTTGGGGTTTTTTGATTTTTTTCCTATAGTTTTATCATAGTTCCTATCAGTTTGCCAAAGGTCAACTCTCTAGCATTTCTGGAAGTGGGCGATGCTACTTTTACATAACTTTAAATGTATAGGGGAGGGGAGTAAATTAAAATTTTGGGGTTTTTTGATTTTTTCAGGGGTTTGGTGGATGATGTCTGGAAGTACAGTAGAATATTGATGATCTATACATGAGTGAGTGGCAATTTCGACGTTTTTTGAAATTTCGTAACTATTTTACTACTTTATGGAATTCCATGAAACTTGGAGGGGTTGTTAAGTCCATGGAGATCTACGATTGTGCAAAGTTTGAGATTCGTAGCTCATTCCGAAGTAGAGTTTTAGGTAGGTCAAATATCGACTGAAATGTTTCAAGAAAAGATGGTTACGGCGCGCGAACTTGGCGAGGCACTGCCGTGCCCTCAGATATGTTTTTAAATTTTACTTACATTTTCTACATAGCAATAAATGCAAAAATTACGAAAACTAATGATAAAAATCCACAAGGTTGCCTTTCTGCTCAAATAACATTGACAACATTGCTTTCTTGGTTGTATACTAGCCTGAATCTATGACAACGACATCTACCCCTTGGTTTTATAGTTAAGCTATTTTGTGTACATTTGGTTGGTTATCTTATCTAGCGTTAGGTAATCAATAACAAGACTTCTGTTAGACGTGGATACTCGGTTGTATGGGGACCAAAATTATGTGGTAAATACTTTTTATCACTTATTTGCCGACAAAAAAAAGTGCAAGTTTGCAGTTCCATTTATAGGTATATCTAATCAGACACAGATTATAATACAGACTCCTATTTGTTTTGTGGTTTTTTTATGGTAACTATTTTTTTTCCTGGTATAAAACAGTCGACTGTTCAATTTTGTTATCCTTCATGCTACAATATTTTGATTATTTCAATTTTTCATGGTATTTTTATGCATGCAGATTTGTCCCAGAAACAATTTTTGTTATATTGTATCACAGTGGCGGAGCCAGGATCTCCGGGGGGAATAGTCAAGGAGGCAACAAAAACCGCCGCAGGCGAAAATTTTTGGCAAATTAAGTAATTTTTGTGTAAAAATGTTAATTTTTTAAAAAAAATTAAATATTTATTATTTATGTAAAAATGTTTTTAGAAAGATATCATTGTTAATTTTGTAAAAAAATGCGAATAATAATTATTTTTATAAAAATGTTTTAAAAATATTAGTTTTGTAAAAAAATGCGATTATTGGTTATTTTTTACTAGAACTTAAAATTATAAACTCCAGGAAGGGGGGGGGCAGGGTTCTCTGGCCCCCTTTGGATCCGCCACTGTTGTAGCACTAGATAAGCAAATAATATCAGGGTCAACTTTTATTTTTTACCAACTAGACAAAAATTGGGGTCTGCATAAATTTAGCTTTTTCCAAAAAAAGTATGAATTTTTTTTGAAACTCTACATTATCTTATTTTATTACCTTCCTAGCCCGCGTAGCAATGGCTAGAGAAGGTATTATTTTCGACGAAAATTTTTTTAAAGATAATGCTGAAAATGTGTTGTTTGGGTGTATTTTGACCTATCTTAGCAATATCGTCGTGATGTCTGTCTGTGTGTGTATGCGTGTGTATATTATTTCTGTCCGTAACACGATAGCTCCTAAACTGCTGAACCGATTTTCATAAATTTTTCAGGTGAAATAGTGTTTGACACTCTTACGAGCTGATTAGATTTTGGGTGAAATCCATTATTGCTAATGACAGTTTTTTGACAATTAAAATTTTTTTACAATGCATCGCATCAATATGCGGTTTTCGAAATATAGTAGACTACGTTTTTCTTAATAACTTGTGTTATAACCAAAAAGATCCTAGGAGCTTTAGCTTCTGAGATATTTACAAAAACTGGTTTCAAGGCTGGTATATCATGGCTTCTCTAGAAGTGTGCTAATAGGTTAGGAAGGTATCAGATCCGTCATGGATCCATTTATTTTTTTTATCGCTTTATGGTAACTTTGAAGACAAATATCTCAGAAATGAATCAATGAATTTAAAAAAAAAATACAATGTTGTAAAAACATTCCAGAGACCTTCAAAACAAGAAATGGACTGGGGGAACATTCAAAATATAGGGGTAAAATTGAACCCCTTGAAGGAGGTGCTTGCAGAATGAAGCAATTTATATTCCTGTATAGGCAAATTTTGTATTTTTCAAATGAATAAAACTATCTATAATGTAAAAAGTCAAAATTTTTCATGGAAGCATTTTGCAAGACAACTACAGGCTCCAGGTTTTATATCTATACTATAAAATACTACATAAAGGACTAATATAAAAAATCGGGAACATCCATTTTACACTTTTAAATGGTATTAGCTCACACATATACTATACTATAGTAGTGTGAGCTATGGTGATCCTAATTTTTTCGAAAAAAAAAAGTTGCTCCGATTTCAAAAATTTTTATATATCTTTGCGTTTCAGATGATTTTGAAACTTTTTTGTTGCGCCGTCTGTCTGTCTGTCTGTCTCTCTGTCTGTCTGTCTGTCTGTATGTCTGTATGTCTGTATGTCTGTATGTCTGTATGTCTGTATGTCTGTATGTCTGTCTGTCTGTCTGTCTGTCTGTCTGTCTGTCTGTCTGTCTGTCTGTCTGTCTGTCTGTCTGTCTGTCTGTCTGTCTGTCTGTCTGTCTGTCTGTCTGTCTGTCTGTATGTCTGTATGTCTGTCTGTAACGACCAACGCGCATAACGCAAAAACCGCTTGGCGGCTTTTAATGAAATTTGGTACCTA
This sequence comes from Aspidapion aeneum, assembly GCA_963576565.1. Lineage (NCBI taxonomy): Eukaryota > Metazoa > Arthropoda > Insecta > Coleoptera > Brentidae > Aspidapion > Aspidapion aeneum. The sequence goes on from OY755040.1 coordinate 121,587,675, forward strand.
GGCTGGGTCTTGGGTCGAGATGGTCCCATTTAAAAATGAACAAAATCCACCGAACCCAAACCAAATAAAAGGGTGGGGCAAACTATAGTACCTAGTGTGAGCTTAGGGGCCCATATATTGGCAGAGTATATTTTTAAACGTCCCTTTTAAAAGTAAAAATTCAACTTTTAATCTATTTAAAATACTCTGCCAATATATGGGCCCCTAAGCTCACACTAGGTACTATAGTTATAGTGTACGTGTAAGCTAATATAACTAAAAACTGAAATATATTTTATTCAACTTCAGACTAAATTACCTTTTGTTTGATACCACACAAGCCATGTTTTGACTTAAACTCAAATTTTTGAGATCTACCCCCACCCTTCAAAAAAACAAAAAACTAAAATGTATTTTGTTAAACTCCGGACTCAATTACCTTTCGTTTGATATCACACACGCCATATTTTCACTTAAACTCTAATTTTTAAAATATACCCCCACCCTTTTTTTTTAAATAAATTAAAATGTATGTAAGGTTCGTCTTTTTTAACTCACCTTTTTTGCAATGGGTATCAACCAAGGTAGCACCAATCACTGTTATACCATTTTAATTGTCATTTGTCACTTCCGTTCTTAATTAGCTTGACAGGCAGGCGTCAGGTACCATAAAAATAAAACAATAAACTTACTCATCTGCTCAATTATTCATAAACTTAAAGTTTACTCACCGGGGGCCTCATGCCGCCCTTCCATGCAACTTCACTATCGTACATTCCATTAACAATAAAATCAGATATAATTTGGGTAATACTTTTAATCTTCTTTCTTCAGCATGCTACCCTAAAATAGTATGAGGGCTTCCCCTGGACGCTTAATTGCCGCTAAACAATTAGCATCCCAACATCCAAGTGATAAGGTTATCTTTTACTGAAACCTTCCACCTTGATGTGTCATTCAGAAAGCATGTAAGAACCTATACAACTTACAGATCCTCTAATCTGAAGGAACGCCGGCAGGCACTAACAGCCTCTTAGGTTTTTCTCAGTGGCCCGCCATAATGCGCACTGCCTCAACAGTGATCCGCCATTATGCGCTTCACTACTCAACAGTGGTCCGCCATAATGCGCACTGCCTCAGCAGTGATCCGCCATTATGCGCTACACTGCTCTTTCACAAACTATCTCACTTTTCACTAATGAACTACATTCTCTCTTTTTATATTAAACTCTATGCTTGCTTCGCAACACCCAAAACACTTGCACACTGCACACTTTACCCGTCTTTACTGGGCAATATCTAACTTCTCAATAATCCTCATATCTTAATGTTTTATTCTATATAATGCTTTTTGCCTGCCTGCCTTTTTAGTCAGCATAAAATAATTAGGTGGGTGTCAATAATTATATTAAGAGGGGGTTTCAACTAATGAATAATAATTAAAGAATATTTCAGGTATATTTATGTTAAATACAGAAAAAGGTAACTAAAAACTAATTGATTAAAAATATACGTTACATTCGGCCATCCTGATAATAGTCACGTCCTCGTGACTGCTACTCAGAATCACTAGGAAGAATAACTCCATCTTCGTCTTGTTCACTGGGACTATCTGTATCGTCGGAAACTCCACCTGGAGGTATCCAAGGTTTCATGCGATCCACAGCTATTCCCCTTTAGTACTCTGCCCCTCTGCATATTTATTTATTTGAATCAGCACAAGTTTACCAACTTTATACTTCATCGCTTTCTTTCTAGTTTTATCAAATCGGCGTTTTTGTATTTGTTAATTATCTTTGATTCTGGATGAAACTTCTTTTCTTATGGCCTCAATATCTTCATTTACTTGATTTAGATTAAGCTCTGCTGTTAAGAGACAATCTTGTTTTGCTCTTGGCGTATAGCCCATTAAAAGTTGATTTGGAGACTTTTTTTGTAATTTGGTGTACTGTATTGTTAATTGTAAACTGTATTTTGTTAATTTGATGATCCCATGTATCTTCGCTTTCACTGGTGGTTGATAATGCTGATAATATTATTCGGTTAAGTCTTTCGACTTGACCATTGGCTCTTGGGGTTGCTACAGAATTTAAGATTAGTTGAGTGTTATGTTGTTTGCAAAAATCCTTAAAACTCTTAGATGTAAAGGCTGTGCCACGATCAGTAATAATTCGTGTTGGGACGCCATACATATCAAAGATTGATTCTAAAAATTTAATAACAAATTGACTTTTTGTGGATTTTACAGGCTTTAATAAAACGTATTTTGTAAAAGCATCGATAATAACGATTAAATGTATGTTGCCTTTGGGGGTTTTCTGAAATGGTCCTAGATGATCGATGTGTATAGTATGAAATGGTACAGGTATTTTAGCTATTGGATGAAGATAACCTTGTCTACGACCTGAAGGAAGTTTATTGTAAAGACATGGAATACAACTAGCGATATATTTTTCAACGTAGTTACGCATTCGAGGAAACCAGTATTTTTCACAGAGTTTCTTGAGAGTTTTCTCAATTGCAAAATGACCTGCATCATCATGACACCACTGAACTACTTGTCTTCGGAATCCTTGAGGTACGACCCATTGAATTCCCAAGGCAGTTATTCTGTAAACTCTCCCTTTACGCAAGGCATAGTTTTTATATATTGATTTTTCGTAATCACTTTCTGGTGGCTTTGACAAGATATCAAAAACTAACTTAATCTTTTCGTCGGTTAATTGTGCAGAGAGTATCCAATCTGCTTCTTCAATTTTTAAAATGTAATTTTCAGTCGGAGGCTTTTCAGATGGGTTTGGGTTGCGGCTAAGTGCATCTGCATGTTGGATTCTCTTTCCTGGACGGTACTCTACAGTAAATGTGTATTCTTGAATTTGTAACCACCAACGTGCTATTCTTGGTATTAAATCTCTTTTTAAACTGGCAGTCTTAAGAGCATTACAGTCAGTAATTACCTTAAAATTAATACCAAGCAAATATACTCTAAATTTTAAGAGAGATTCTACCACAGCCAAAGTTTCAAGTTCATAACGACTTCTGCTTTATTAGTGTGTCTACTATAATATGCAACTAGATTCAATTTACCAATGTGTTTTTGTAATAAGATACCAGCTATTCCACTTTGTCTAGCATCTATATGAATTTCTTTCTCTAAAGTAGGAGAATAAATAGCTAGTATTAGTTTTTTTTAATTAATTGTTCTTGTAAGATGTTAAAAGCGATATTTTCCTTTTCTCCCCAAGTAAACTCGCAATTTCTACGCGTTAGTAGAGTTTGTAGTTTGTCAGTAAATGGTGTATTATCCAAGTTTAATTTCCAATTCATCATAGTTAGCAATACCTAAATTTTTATCCTTGTCAAAAATCAGTTCTTTAAATTCTTGCAATAACTTTATCAGCTCTAATCTTATTTGTTCATCCTGTGTACCAATATTAATACTATTTTCATCCAACAGAGGTAAAGTTTCTAGATTTAATGCAAAAATCTTCTCTTCGCTTTCGACTTTGCTAGGTTCACAAGGATAGGCCCTAACAATTGGGTGTTTTGTATTTAATGTAAGCTCTTTTCCTGATAAATTAATTATTGGAATAATTGTGTTCCCATTTTCTGTGTAATGAATAAGAATTCTTGGAATGGCATATTCTTTTCCAACTTGGTATCTACCACACGCTTCAATATAAAGTTCACCTTTAAAAGGAATTTTTGTAAAAACTTGTAAATTTCCAACATGACCTGGAGGAATCGTTGTTGTTTTAGATAAAAACAATTCTACCTTATTTACTGTTGTTGGTTGTTTGGATTCATTGAAAATTAATTTGTTACTATCTTTAATGACATCAACCCCTGGTTGTTCGGTAAAAGTTTGACCTACTAGAACAAGAACTTCTTGAAGATGATCCGGGACAATTAAACAATCAACAACTCTTTCAACATTATCGACTTTGATTTTAATTTGAGTTTTTCCCAATGTCCTTGTTTGATTTATACCATAGCCCTTGATGATAACATCGCAATCATTTATTTTTAAATTTAGTTCTTTGGCATTACTTAGACGAATAAGATTGCATGAAGCACCAAAATCTATAAAAGCTTTAATGGGTTGATCATTGGCAAAAATGATATTAAAATATTTTTGGTTGTTTATTGTAGACAGTCACAAGACCTTTTCATTTTTATTCTGGCTTGTAGGTTGTTGCTTCTTAACGGGACATTCCTGAGATCGATGACCAAAACGCTGGCAGCTATAGCACTGTACTCTTCCGCATTGGAAAGCTCTATGTCCAACTTGGTGACATCTGCGACATGTAGTTCTATATTTGTAATTAGTAACTTGTCCTTGGAAGCGGCTTGTTCTATTCAAAAGAGCTGGAGGAGATCGAAAACCTCTTGACGTGCTGGGTTGAGATTGTATGTCACATGACTTCAAATAACTCAGCAATGCTTCTGGTGTCTGAAAATTGCTTGATCTCGCAGAAGTTTGTACTGCTGTATCTGTGATTCCACCAATTAAACATGACACTGCATCGGGTCCATAAATTTTACATTCGTTCAAATGAGCCAATTTTTCGTAGTAATAGCAAAGATAAGTTTCATTTGGCTGCTTGTCTCTGTTTACGACTTTCTTCAAACTTCCGAAAAAGTCGGTATTTGGCGGAAAAGCTTTATGCAATTCAATCTTCCATTCTTCCCATATATACTGAATTGTTGGCAAACCTCGGTACCAAATCTCAGCAAGTCCTTTTAGTTTGGCAGTTGCGTGGTATACTGTGGTTTCATCATCCCAGTTGTAAAGGTTTTTTATTTCATCAATTCTGTTGCACCACTTATCAATGGATTGATGACAGTCTTCCGGATTAAAGACTGGTACTATGGTGTCATGCGGGCTTAAGATTTTTCGTGCAGATCGTTCATTGTTAGCTGTGACCTGCATTTCCATTACTTTAACCAAATTTTTAACCACGTCCGTCAATTCATTATTATTAAGACCTAAGGACGATGTCTCGGATGTTACGCCACTGGTTTCAGTATTGACTCGCTGTCTTTTCGCCACGGGACCAGCTGTAGCACGTGTCTCTGGTCTGTTGTTTGACATGACGCCCTCTTAGAATGCACTTTTCACTAAAACTTCAGCACAATAACTCTCTAATATTGTTAAACTATGGTTCTTAACAGCTCAAAGTTTCGAACTAGATTCAATAAAGAAAACAATTCTTCGAATACTTTTGTAAGCCTTTGCAAGCACTATCTAGGTATTTTGTTTGTTTTTTATAAACATGGGTATCGGAATCGCCAAAACCTACCGGTATCAAAACAAAACATATCGGTCTCAAAGATGCCGCATCCTATAATTTTTATTGCTTTTGAGTCATGCCTAAGTGCCTAAATAAAATTCTATAAACAGGCATATTAGATTTCTTTTGGGCAACAAAACAACCATAGATTACTAATAAAAAGCTGGCTCTAATTAAGTGTAATTAAATCTGAATTATTTTTTCAAAACTCTTTTAACAGTGATTGATGGTATTAATTGGTCTGTAACCCCACACCTGAATGTAAGGTTCGTCTTTTTTAACTCACCTTTTTTGCAATGGGTATCAACCAAGGTAGCACCAATCACTGTTATACCATTTTAATTGTCATTTGTCACTTCCGTTCTTAATTAGCTTGACAGGCAGGCGTCAGGTACCATAAAAATAAAACAATAAACTTACTCATCTGCTCAATTATTCATAAACTTAAAGTTTACTCACCGGGGGCCTCATGCCGCCCTTCCATGCAACTTCACTATCGTATATTCCATTAACAATAAAATCAGATATAATTTGGGTAATACTTTTAATCTTCTTTCTTCAGCATGCTACCCTAAAATAGTATGAGGGCTTCCCCTGGACGCTTAATTGCCGCTAAACAATTAGCATCCCAACATCCAAGTGATAAGGTTATCTTTTACTGAAACCTTCCACCTTGATGTGTCATTCAGAAAGCATGTAAGAACCTATACAACTTACAGATCCTCTAATCTGAAGGAACGCCGGCAGGCACTAACAGCCTCTCAGTGGCCCGCCATAATGCGCACTGCCTCAACAGTGATCCGCCATTATGCGCTTCACTACTCAACAGTGGTCCGCCATAATGCGCACTGCCTCAGCAGTGATCCGCCATTATGCGCTACACTGCTCTTTCACAAACTATCTCACTTTTCACTAATGAACTACATTCTCTCTTTTTATATTAAACTCTATGCTTGCTTCGCAACACCCAAAACACTTGAGCTTTTACCCGTCTTTACTGGGCAATATCTAACTTCTCAATAATCCTCATATCTTAATGTTTTATTCTATATAATGCTTTTTGCCTGCCTGCCTTTTTAGTCAGCATAAAATAATTAGGTGGGTGTCAATAATTATATTAAGAGGGGGTTTCAACTAATGAATAATAATTAAAGAATATTTCAGGTATATTTATGTTAAATACAGAAAAAGGTAACTAAAAACTAATTGATTAAAAATATACGTTACATGTATTTTGTTTAACTGCAGACTCAATTACCTTTCGTTTGATATCACACACGCCATATTTTCACAAAAACTCTAATTTTTGAAATCTACCCCCACCCTTTTATTTGGTTTGTGTTTGGTGGATTTTGTTCATTTTTAAATGGGACCATCTCGACCCAAGACCCAGCCTAGGTACCAAATTTCATTAAAATCAGCCAAGCGGTTTTTGAGTTATGCGCGTTGGTCGTTACAGACAGACATACAGACAGGCAGACAGACAGACAGACAGACAGACAGACAGACAGACAGACAGACATACAGACAGACAGACAGACAGACAGACAGACAGACAGACAGACAGACGGCGCAACAAAAAAGTTTTAAAATCATCTGAAACGCAAAGATATATAAAAAATTTTGAAATCGGAGCAACTTTTTTTTTCTCGAAAAAATTAGGATCACCATAGCTCACACTACTATAGTATAGTATATGTGTGAGCTAAAAAATTGGCACCTTGTTATAAACAAAAAACAAAATAGGAAGCTTGATATTGCCAATATTCCTCCGTCTCGCTATTGTTGAGACAGCAAATTCGATCGAAGTTAATAGTCGCGACGCCGACGCCTGCCATTGCGAGGCTTCGCGGCGTCGCTGTTAGAGGGCGCCGCCAGTGGCGTCGCCGCGAAAATCATTCACCGGGCCACGCCAATGCTTGGCGGGTTTCCTTTCCAGTTTAGTAAGTGACATGAAATCATCGCAAAAGCAGTGTTCGATTTTTTTTAATCCGTTTGCGGGATCATGTATAGCGATGAATACACAACAGGCCGTCAAGTTTTTTGTGGTGAGTCCAGTATAGACCCTACTTTAAATTAAAATTACTTCTAAGCACGTGTTTGTTTTATTTTAAGATAAACGCGAAATGACGCAATATTTGTGCAATAAGTCTGGGCCACGGTTAACCCGCCAAAATGTTAGGAATGTCTCAAAAACATGAAGAATAAACTCGATCATTTGTTAAAAATTATTAGTATTTATTTGTAATTATAGTTTTATTGATTGTCGAGTCTTATGATCACTGTTATTACCGTCAAATTTCATTGTTTATTAATATGTATACGAGTTATTTCTTAAAAACCTTAGGTACAAAATAACAGTAAGTTAAATTATTAGTGTTAAATATTTTTATATTTCTTAATTTTTTTTTTCAATTAAGTAAAATAAACTTGCTCTATTTATTATTTCTAAATGAAAACAAAGGTGACCTTCTTCGTTTGAACTAATGACCGCTAAGTTCTCCCTTTTGTAATTAAAGCCTTTATTTATTTTTTAACTATTTAATTCCTTAAGCTGGTTTTACGTACTGTACAGTTTTCTTACTAAAATTTTAACCACAATATATTATATCTTCTTAATTAAGAAAAATTGATAATCGGAGAAATTATATTTGCTTTAATTACCCTCGAATATGTACAGGCAAATAAATTAATTTAATAAGAAATATATTACTTATTTTAAAAATATTACAAAGTATAATTTTCTTAAAAATTGAATTGAATTTTTATTGTATTTTTTAAACTAAATATCTCAAAAAGTAACATTCTGGCAACATTTTTGTTATAAATTTTGATGGAGTTTAAGTTTGAAAAACCGATTTTAATAAAAAAAAATTATTTTGTTTAAACCTACCATAATTTGGTTTAAAATTTTCGTCAAGATTGGTTTAGAAATTTCGAAGTTTCCGCAACGCATATGCAGATCCAATAAATTTTAAGTTTTACCATTTTTGTTTTTGAATATATTTTATAGTTTAAGTATTACATTTTTTATTTTTCTTTTATATCTCAAAAACGGAAGCTATGACCAAATTTAGATGTTAAAACTTGGTTTTTGATAAGATCGTATCGATCAGTAACATGAAATCATCGACAATTTTTTTAAATCCGTTTGCGGAATCATATATAGCGATGAATACACAACAGGCCGTCAAGTTTTTTGTGGTGAGTCCAGTATAGACCCTACTCTACATTAAAAATACTCATAAGCACGTGCTTGTTTTATTTTAAGATAAACGCGACTTCAATTAAATAACGCAATATTTGTACAATGAGTTTGGGCCACGGTTAACCCGCCAAAATGTTACGAATGTCTCAAAAACATGAAGAATAAACTCGATCATTTGTAAAAAATTATTAGTATTTATTTGTAATTATAGTTTTATTGATTGTCGAGTCTTATGATCACTGTTATTACCGTCAAATATCATTGTTTATTAATTTGTATACCAGTATCTATACATACTTATATTATTTACTTAACAAGCGAGGTACAAAATAACAGTAAGTTAAATTATTATTGTAAAATATTTTTATATTTCTTATTTTTTTGTCAACTACGTAAAATAATTTTGCTCTATTTTTTATTTCCAACTGAAAACAAAGGTGACCTTCTTCGTCTGAAGTAATGACCACTCAATTCTCCCTTTTGTCTTTAAACCCTTTACTTATTTTTTAACTATTTAAGTCTAAAGTTGGTTTTATTTTTAATTATCGTAGAGTTTCCTTACTAAAATTTTAACCAAAATATATATATTTTCTTAATAAAGAAAATTTATAAATTGATATATAGTACTTATCTTCAACATATTACAAGGCATATACGTACCATTTTCTTAAAAATTATAAATTCTTATTACACTGTTTATAATTGAATTTTCAGGTATTTTTTAAAATAAATATCTTAAAAAATTTTGTTGCAGTTTGTGTTTTGAAAACGGATTTTAATAAAATTTTTAGATTCTGTCTAAACCTACCATATAAATTGGTTTAAAAATTTCGTCAAAATTGGTTTGGCAATTTCAAAGTTTTCGCAGCGCATATGCAGATCAATATATTTTAAGTTTTACCATTTTTTGTTTTTAAATGTTTTTTATAGTTTTAGTAGTGGATTTTTTATTTTTCTTATATATCTCAAAAACGAAAGCTATGGCCAATTTAGGTGTTAAAACCTGCTTTTTAATAAGATTTTTTAACTATTTAATTCTAAAGTTGGTTTTGTTTTTAATTATCGTAGTGTTTCCTTACTAAAATTTTAACCAAAATCTTCTAAAGAAAGAAAATTTTTGTTACAAATTTTGTTGAAGTTTGTGTTTTTAGACGGATTTTAATAAAATTTTTCGGTTCTATCTAAACCTACCATAATTTGGTTTAAAAATTTCGTCAAAATTGGTTTGCCAATTTCGAAGTTTTCGCAACGCATTTTATGCAGACCAATAAATTTTAAGTTTTACCATTTTTTGTTTTTAAATATTTTTTATAGTTTTAGTATTGGATTTTTTATTTTTCTTATATATCTCAAAAACGAAAGCTATGGCTAAATTTAGGTATTAAAACTTGCTTTTTGTTAAGATTGTATCGATCAGTAACATGAAATCATCGACAATTTTTTTAATCCGTTTGCGGAATCATGTATAGTGATGAAGACACAACAGGCCGTCAAGTTTTTTGTGGTGAGTCCAGTATTGACCCTACTTTAAATTAATAATACTCCTAAGCACGTGCTTTTTTTATTTTAAGATAAACACGACTTTAATAAAATGGCGCAATATTTGTACAATGAGTCTGGGCCACGCACAATGGGTTATATGGCGGAGCTAGCACGACATTAGCCTGTATATGTTTTTAAATTATGATAACCAAGCCCCCCAAATGTACTGTAGATAGTCCAGTTAATAAAAAATGCAATTGAAAAAAAAAGTCTTAATGTATTTTTCTGTAACAGTTAAAAATATTTTGAGAAAAAAATTAATGTACTTTTAAAGTATTTTTAAATAAAAAAAAATGACAATACAAACAGCACATTTTGGGCACATGGGTATAAAGTGGGCATAACCAGTAACTGCACTTTTAAAAACTACTAGTAATTTCCTAATTCCAAAACCCTTTTTATGGTTTAAAATTTTTGAAATATAGTAAGTTTATTTTCGTCTCTATTTTTATTTGTAAAACCTGCAGAAACAAGCTTAGTAAGGCTTAGTAAAATCTTCACCGGAATATTAGAGAGAAGGGTCTATTTTACTCAAAAAACAAAAAATTTGCTGCCCCTAGATGCCCCTTTTTTTTTTGAGGGTAGCCCTAAACACTGCCATGTACGTGGTCTTTATACAGTCAGTGCAACAGCCAATGTTTAAAAAATTTTTGTATAGACCCCCGCAAAGGGGTGTACTCACATTCAACTTTTTTTTTCAAATGATATAACCCCACTTGTGGCACCTTGTTCGAAAGCTTATCCAAAAAGAAAAACGATAAACCACTTTTTTTTGACACCTGTCAGATATAAAAAAAAAGCTAACCTTTACTTTTTTACCATTTTTAGACAATAAAAAATATCCTTTTAAGTAAAATTTATAATTTAATTAAAAAACTTAAGTAAAAGTTTGCAACTGGTGGACCCAACTGGTGGCAACTTGTTCGAAAGCTTATTAAAAAAGAAAAAAGATGATGCGTGATCCTAAACCCCGAAAAGCCCTCCACTATCCTTAAAGGTGAGGAGTTTCCAACTTTAGAGCTTTATAATATTGTATTGTCGCTGTAACTATAAGTCCACACCAAATTTGATGTTGATCGGATATGTACAAGTTGGTCAAAATTGACTTACAAGAGGGAAAAGGGCTGCATAAAATTTCACAATTATATGCATGTAATTAAAAATTCGTGATCCCTATCCCCAAAAGTCCCAATATACCAATTTTGAACGAAATCGGACATACGTAGATGGTCCCCTTCCACCCTCTTCAAAGGGGTGTGGGGTTGCCAACTTTAAAGCTCTATAATATTGTATTGGCACTCTAACTTATTATAACTATAAGTCCACAACAAATTTGATGTTGATCGGATATGTACAAGTTGGTCAAAATTGTCTTAACACATTTTCCAAGGAGGAGGGGGGCGTTACTTTCCCAATTTTAAAAATCTAATTAAAAATTCTTGATCCCCATCCCCAAAAGTCCCTGCATACCAATTTTGAACAATATCGGACATACTTAGATAGTAGCCCCCCCTCCAACATTCCCAAAGGGGGGAGCTGTAAACTTCATAATATCATTATATTGTATTGTCATCGGAACTAGAGTTACACTTAGAAGTGTATACCAAATTTGAAGTTGATCCGATGTCTAGAAATGGGTTAAAACTGGCTTAAAATTGAGTGTCGCGCTAGTCCTCTCATTTAACCCATTGTGCCACGGTTAACCCGCCAAAATGTTAGGAATGTCTCAAAAACATGAAGAATAAACTCGATCATTTGTTAACAATGATTAGTATTTATTTGTAATTATAGTTTTATTGATTGTCGAGTCTTATGATCACTGTTATTACCGTCAAATATCATTGTATATCTCAAAAACGAAAGCTATGGCCAAATTTAGGTGTTAAAACTTGCTTTTTGATAAGATTGTATCGATCAGTAACATGAAATCATCGACAATTTTTTTAAATCCGTTTGCGGAATCATGTATAGCGATGAATACACAACAGGCCGTCAAGTTTTTTGTGGTGAGTCCAGTATAGACCCTACTCTACATTAAAAATACTCATAAGGACGTGCTTGTTTTATTTTAAGATAAACGCGACTTCAATTAAATAACGCAATATTTGTACAATGAGTTTGGGCCACGGTTAACCCGCCAAAATGTTACGAATGTCTCAAAAACATGAAGAATAAACTCGATCATTTGTTAAAAATTATTAGTATTTATTTGTAATTATAGTTTTATTGATTGTCGAGTCTTATGATCACTGTTATTACCGTCAAATATCATTGTTTATTAATTTGTATACCAGTATCTATACATACTTATATTATTTACTTAACAAGCGAGGTACAAAATAACAGTAAGTTAAATTATTATTGTAAAATATTTTTATATTTCTTATTTTTTTGTCAACTACGTAAAATAATTTTGCTCTATTTTTTATTTCCAAATGAAAACAAAGGTGACCTTCTTCGTCTGAAGTAATGACCACTCAATTCTCCCATTTGTCTTTAAACCCTTTACTTATTTTTTAACTATTTAATTCTAAAGTTGGTTTTGTTTTTAATTATCGTAGAGTTTCCTTACTAAAATTTTAACCAAAATATATATATTTTCTTAATAAAGAAAATTTATAAATTGATATATAGTACTTATCTTCAACATATTACAAGGCATATACGTACCATTTTCTTAAAAATTATAAATTCTTATTACACTGTTTATAATTGAATTTTCAGGTATTTTTTAAAATAAATATCTTAAAAAATTTTGTTGCAGTTTGTGTTTTGAAAACGGATTTTAATAAAATTTTTAGATTCTGTCTAAACCTACCATATAAATTGGTTTAAAAATTTCGTCAAAATTGGTTTGGCAATTTCAAAGTTTTCGCAGCGCATATGCAGATCAATATATTTTAAGTTTTACCATTTTTTGTTTTTAAATGTTTTTTATAGTTTTAGTAGTGGATTTTTTATTTTTCTTATATATCTCAAAAACGAAAGCTATGGCCAATTTAGGTGTTAAAACCTGCTTTTTAATAAGATTTTTTAACTATTTAATTCTAAAGTTGGTTTTGTTTTTAATTATCGTAGAGTTTCCTTACTAAAATTTTAACCAAAATATATATATTTTCTTAATAAAGAAAATTTATAAATTGATATATAGTACTTATCTTCAACATATTACAAGGCATATACGTACCATTTTCTTAAAAATTATAAATTCTTATTACACTGTTTATAATTGAATTTTCAGGTATTTTTTAAAATAAATATCTTAAAAAATTTTGATGCAGTTTGTGTTTTGAAAACGGATTTTAATAAAATTTTTAGATTCTGTCTAAACCTACCATATAAATTGGTTTAAAAATTTCGTCAAAATTGGTTTGGCAATTTCAAAGTTTTCGCAGCGCATATGCAGATCAATATATTTTAAGTTTTACCATTTTTTGTTTTTAAATGTTTTTTATAGTTTTAGTAGTGGATTTTTTATTTTTCTTATATATCTCAAAAACGAAAGCTATGGCCAATTTAGGTGTTAAAACCTGCTTTTTAATAAGATTTTTTAACTATTTAATTCTAAAGTTGGTTTTGTTTTTAATTATCGTAGGGTTTCCTTACTAAAATTTTAACCAAAATCTTCTAAAGAAAGAACATTTTTGTTACAAATTTTGTTGAAGTTTGTGTTTTTAGACGGATTTTAATAAAATTTTTCGGTTCTATCTAAACCTACCATAATTTGGTTTAAAAATTTCGTCAAAATTGGTTTGCCAATTTCGAAGTTTTCGCAACGCATTTTATGCAGACCAATAAATTTTAAGTTTTACCATTTTTTGTTTTTAAATATTTTTTATAGTTTTAGTATTGGATTTTTTATTTTTCTTATATATCTCAAAAACGAAAGCTATGGCTAAATTTAGGTATTAAAACTTGCTTTTTGTTAAGATTGTATCGATCAGTAACATGAAATCATCGACAATTTTTTTAATCCGTTTGCGGAATCATGTATAGTGATGAAGACACAACAGGCCGTCAAGTTTTTTGTGGTGAGTCCAGTATTGACCCTACTTTAAATTAATAATACTCCTAAGCACGTGCTTTTTTTTATTTTAAGATAAACACGACTTTAATAAAATGGCGCAATATTTGTACAATGAGTCTGGGCCACGCACAATGGGTTATATGGCGGAGCTAGCACGACATTAGCCTGTATATGTTTTTAAATTATGATAACCAAGCCCACCCAAATGTACTGTAGATAGTCCAGTTAATAAAAAAATGCAATTGAAAAAAAAAGTCTTAATGTATTTTTCTGTAACAGTTAAAAATATTTTGAGAAAAAAATTAATGTACTTTTACAGTATTTTTAAATAAAAAAAAATGACAATACAAACAGCACATTTTGGGCACATGGGTATAAAGTGGGCATAACCAGTAACTGCACTTTTAAAAACTATTAGTAATTTCCTAATTCCAAAACCCTTTTTATGGTTTAAAATTTTTGAAATATAGTAAGTTTATTTTCGTCTCTATTTTTATTTGTAAAACCTGCAGAAACAAGCTTAGTAAGGCTTAGTAAAATCTTCACCGGAATATTAGAGAGAAGGGTCTATTTTACTCAAAAAACAAAAAATTTGCTGCCCCTAGATGCCCCTTTTTTTTGAGGGTAGCCCTAAACACTGCCATGTACGTGGTCTTTATACAGTCAGTGCAACAGCCAATGTTTAAAAAATTTTTGTATAGACCCCCGCAAAGGGGTGTACTCACATTCAACTTTTTTTTTTCAAATGATATAACCTCACTTGTGGCACCTTGTTCGAAAGCTTATCAAAAAAGAAAAACGATAAACCACTTTTTTTTGACACCTGTCAGATATAAAAAAAAGCTAACCTTTACTTTTTTACCATTTTTAGACAATAAAAAATATCCTTTTAAGTAAAATTTATAATTTAATTAAAAAACTTAAGTAAAAGTTTGCAACTGGTGGACCCAACTGGTGGCAACTTGTTCGAAAGCTTATTAAAAAAGAAAAAAGATGATGCGTGATCCTAAACCCCGAAAAGCCCTCCACTATCCTTAAAGGTGAGGAGTTTCCAACTTTAGAGCTTTATAATATTGTATTGTCGCTGTAACTATAAGTCCACACCAAATTTGATGTTGATCGGATATGTACAAGTTGGTCAAAATTGACTTACAAGAGGGAAAAGGGCTGCATAAAATTTCACAATTATATGCATGTAATTAAAAATTCGTGATCCCTATCCCCAAAAGTCCCAATATACCAATTTTGAACGAAATCGGACATACGTAGATGGTCCCCTTCCACCCTCTTCAAAGGGGTGGGGGGTTGCCAACTTTAAAGCTCTATAATATTGTATTGGCACTCTAACTTATTATAACTATAAGTCCACAACAAATTTGATGTTGATCGGATATGTACAAGTTGGTCAAAATTGTCTTAACACATTTTCCAAGGAGGAGGGGGGCGTTACTTTCCCAATTTTAAAAATCTAATTAAAAATTCTTGATCCCCATCCCCAAAAGTCCCTGCATACCAATTTTGAACAATATCGGACATACTTAGATAGTAGCCCCCCCTCCAGCATTCCCAAAGGGGGGAGCTGTAAACTTCATAATATCATTATATTGTATTGTCATCGGAACTAGAGTTACACTTAGAAGTGTATACCAAATTTGAAGTTGATCCGATGTCTAGAAGTGGGTTAAAACTGGCTTAAAATTGAGTGTCGCGCTAGTCCTCTCATTTAACCCATTGTGCCACGGTTAACCCGCCAAAATGTTAGGAATGTCTCAAAAACATGAAGAATAAACTCGATCATTTGTTAACAATGATTAGTATTTATTTGTAATTATAGTTTTATTGATTGTCGAGTCTTATGATCACTGTTATTACCGTCAAATATCATTGTATATCTCAAAAACGAAAGCTATGGCCAAATTTAGGTGTTAAAACTTGCTTTTTGATAAGATTGTATCGATCAGTAACATGAAATCATCGACAATTTTTTTTAATCCGTTTGCGCAATCATGTATAACGATGAATACACAATAGGCCGTTCAGTTTTTTGTGGTGAGTCCAGTATAGACCCTACTTTAAATTAAAAATACATTGAAGCATGTGTTTGTTTAAGATAAAGGCGACTTCAATCAAATGACGCAATATTTGTGCAGTCGGGGACTTTTTAAATTGTCGCCCTCGAAAATAAAAAATATTCCTATTTGAAATTCGGAAAAGTAGTTAGAACCAAAACAAAAAATTGTGAACCTTGCCTCTGTCTGTATATATTTAAAAATTAAATTTTTTTGATTTCTTTAAATGATTAATTTTGATAGAAAAAAATACAGCGGCAATTTAAAAAGTCCCTGACTGTACAATGAGTCTGGGCCACGGTTAACCCGCCAAAATGTAAGAAATTCTAAAAAACTAAAAATTAACTCCAAAATTTATTAAAAATTATCTTTTGTTTGTAATTATAGCTTTATTGATTGTCAAGTCTTATAACCACTGTTATTACCGTCAAACATCATTGTTTATTCATTTGTATACGAGGACTTATATTATATCTTCAACAATTTATCAAATAATAACCGTAAACTAAGTTATTATTGAGAGTTAAATACTTTTATATTTCTTAATTTTTTAATTTAAGTAAAATAATCTTGCTCTATTTTTTATTTCTATATACGAAAACAAAAGTTCTTCTTCTATCTTCTTTTGAACTAATGACCGCTAACTTTTCTCTTTTCTTCATTTTTCTTTTAAAATCTAAAGCTGGTTGTAAAGCGTTCTTACTAAAATGAAAATTACTAAACGCTGAAATATATAACATATACTTTCAAGATTACCTATGTAAAATTTAATTAAAAATTATAAATGCATATTATCTGCATTTTTCATAGTTAATTTGTTCAGTAGTTTTTGTAAATATCTCAAAAACTAGAATTCCGACAACATTTTTGTTATAAATTTTGTTGGAAAAATCATATTTGAGTTTTGAAAACTGATTTTAATAAAATTTAATAAAATATTTAGACTGTCTAAGCCTGCCATAATTTAGTGTAAAAATTTTGTCAAAATCAGTTGGGTTCTTTCGGAGTTTTTGCAACTTGTAGACAGTCTAATAAATTTTATATTTTTAACAAATATCTTAAAAAGTAAAGGAATGCGACAACATTTTTAGTTACTTACACCATGTTTTGATAAAAACTGTTTTAAATGTTTTTTTATAGTGATTTTTTTTATATATTTTATATATATCTGAAAAACGGAAGCTATGGCTAAATTTTGATTTTAAAACTTATTCTTTGATAAGAATATATCAATTAGACTTATAAATTAGTGAAGATACATAAACACCACAATTCTTGGGGTCAATCAAAAACATCAAAACATAAACAAAACTACTTATTAGAAAAAGTGGATAAAGTTACAATGCCTCAAAGTGCACTTTCTCGTATATGCAGGCGATAAAAGAGGCAATTTAAAAAACCTCCAGAGCGTTTTTATTCTCCTATTTCCTTAAAAGGTCGGAAAAGTCGTTTTCTAATTTTGCTTGACACTTATAAACGCAATTTATATGCATCATATAGGGTGCCAATTTAGTATACAGGCCCCCGTATTCAAGGGCCACAAAAAAATACGGGCCAAAAAAAAAGAAAATAACACTAAAATAGGAAATAAAAGTCTCCAAAATGTGCCTTCGATAGAAATAAATAGATGTGTTTCTTGATTTTTTAAGTTTTTTCACAAAAATGTATATTTTTTTTTTGGCTTTGTGGCAACATTGGAGGCAAATATCTCAAAAATGTATCGAAGGATTTTCAAAATAGTCTACGCACATTTAAGAAATTCAAAACAGGGTATCCCTCGACGCACTTGCCGTATTTTAAAAATAGGGGTGTCAAGTGCGTGGGTACTACAAAAATACTCAAGAAGAAGTACCCAAAAAAGACTCTGTTACCTTTAAAAAAAACACCCTGTAAACTAAGTCATATTTTGTATATGGTAACTACTAATAAAAGTCAGGTTGTATTTTATATTTAGTAGGGATGTCAAAACTCCATAATAAAGAAGCAAAACTTTTCTAACAAAATGTAATTGCGGAGTGACTTTAAAAAAAGTTTTATGACAGTTCTTTTATGATAAGACTTTTCAAGGCTAGAATAATTGAAATGAAAAACTGTTCCTCGCAAAAACTTTATTTATGTTTTAGACCTCGAGAACTGAATTTTATTTTATATATACAGAGGCACACCCATTTCTTGAGGGGGGGCGAAGCCTAATGATGTTATCTTTATATACCTACATGAAAAATGTGGAAAATATCTGAAAAAATCTGAGGTTTGGGGGGGGGCCCGGGCCTAGCCCCTCACCCTGGGTGCGCCTATGATATATATTATAC
Organism: Aspidapion aeneum; assembly: GCA_963576565.1. Taxonomy (NCBI): domain Eukaryota; kingdom Metazoa; phylum Arthropoda; class Insecta; order Coleoptera; family Brentidae; genus Aspidapion; species Aspidapion aeneum. Next base: position 121,606,106 of record OY755040.1, read on the forward strand.
TTTAAATAATTACATTTATAAAAGTAAATATTCACATTTATGAGAATAACTCATCACATTTATGAGAATAACTCATCAGTACCAGACAACTTCAACTGGCTATCAGGCAGCGCAGAGTTGATTTCAGTGACTAACGTAAGTAAGTCGCAGTGGAAGGGCTGCAAGGCCCACTCACATATGAATCATCATCATCATCATCAACGTAAGTAAGTAAGTTCCAATCGATTTTGAACTGCAAAAGTGCTGGAACTAAAGAGAGAGAGAGAGAGAAAAAGAGAGAGAGAGAGAGCTACTACCATGCTAGTCCACTCTCAGGGACTTCCAGGAAAGGACAAATTTTTGATAGTACTGGCTATTTACAGCTATTAGAAATCGCATTTTTTAAAAAAAAGCTCACACTGTATATTATAGAATGGTCGTCAAAAAATGTTTTAATCTAAGAAAAATTTTTTGAGAATTTTTAAAGATAGGTATACCCATTCAGATACTATATCAGTTAATTGAGCAAATTAAGTCCCATTTAGATTTGCATGTCATTTAATTATTATTCAATCAAAAACTTATGTAAATATATTTTTTCGAAACCCTACTAAAAAAGTAAGCTACTTGAATTTAAAAAAATAATGATAAAATCACAGTCAAACAAAAATATCTATTTTAATTGTTGTTAGTAATAACTTAGAAATTAAGTTATTTTTCCTATAAATTTAAGTGCGGGTTTCATTAACAATTTTTTTTTCCAAATTAACATTATTATTTATTCATAATCAGTGTAACATAAGTTCTAAATTATTACAATTACTGTCGAAAACAGGGTAATTTTCGAACGTTATTAGGGAGGCTTTTACTAATTACGTAGGTTTGAAACTTAAATTAATGAATTGGAAGTATATTGTGATTTTCGGAGAAGAAGACCCCCATTATTTTGTTATTTGTAGCAAGATGATCATATGTAGGGAAGAGTCGGGGAATGATGCGCAGTTAAGCGAAAACCGTGTTTCTGGCGAGAGGACGATAATTATTGCAATTTTAGTAACAGTTTTAGATAAGCCATTTATTTTACTTTAAATACGTGAAACAATATTTGAAAAAATATTTACATAAAAACGTTAAAATTAAAAATATCGCAAAGTGTATTTGCACACGCTTACCCACTCCGGCGGGTAATAATTCCCATACGGTGCAAAATGGTGCGCGATATACTTTACATAAAAGAATTATATAAATTTGAATTATTAACACTGAATAAATACTACGTTTTAAAAAGATCCCCTGCTTAAAAAGATTGTATAAAATTTATGAACTTGCCGCCTTATTTTTCTAAATTAAAAACCCATCTGTACAACAAGCAACCACGGATCTTGTTAGGTCATTCGTGGCGGAACAGTTATTTATATGCAATACAAATTGCACCATCAATTTTGTGGCAGCGTCGCGTCGTAATAACTTGGTGCGCACGATTACCCACGACGCGCCAATCCCCAACTCTCCCCTATAGATCCAAAGAAATTTACCATAGCTACCTAAAAACCTTATCCATACACACAATTCGAAATTCGGAAAGAAACGGTTGCCTGGCTCCTGGCCAATGAGAACTCGGCAGCTTATGACGCTGCAGTTATCCTGCTTCACCATCAACAAAGAGATGTATACATCACATTATGAGAGAAATAGAGGTAGATCTATTTAAAAGTCGGAAAAATACAAAAATTTATTAAAAAATTAAATTATTAAAAAATATATGATAATAATTCCTATATTTATATAAATATTAAATTAAGGACACCATTATAAATACTTGTCCTAACTTAAATAGACTCTCTGGTTTAATTTAATAATTAAACTTTTCTGACCGAACTCTTTAGCAACCCTTCATTCCTATGCACAAAAAATATATTTGTATTAAATGTATAGCAACCACAGAACTGTTATTAAAACAAATACAAAGCCAAAATGTCAAAAATTCTCGCAAAATGTCCAAACCCTCTATGAAACACAGTGCAACTGCTGATTCCATGGATAACTGTGACGTAGCACTGACGTAATGGCCGCCATGACACCCTTGTTACCAGGCAACCGTTTCTTTACGAACCGTGATCCATACATCAAAATACAATACACATAGGTATAATAAAATGCAGTGTAAAAAAAGTCGGCAGCAATTTTTGATACAATTAAACCACTATTAAAACATTTAAGTGTTTTTTTAGCTCACACATATACTATACTATAGTAGTGTGAGCTATGGTGATCCTAATTTTTTCGAGAAAAAAAAAGTTGCTCCGATTTCAAAAATTTTTAAATATCTTTGCGTTTCAGATGATTTTAAAACTTTTTTGTTGCGCCGTCTGTCTGTCTGTCTGTCTGTCTGTCTGTCTGTATGTCTGTCTGTAACGACCAACGCGCATAACTCAAAAACCGCTTGGCCGATTTTAATGAAATTTGGTACTTAGGCTGGGTCTTGGGTCGAGATGGTCCCATTTAAAAATGAACAAAATCCACCGAACACAAACCAAATAAAAGGGTGGGGGTAGATTTCAAAAATTAGAGTTTATGTGAAAATATGGCGTGTGTGATATCAAACGAAAGGTAATTGAGTCTGGAGTTAAACAAAATACATTTTAATTAATTTTAAAAAAAGGGTGGGGGTATATTTTAAAAATTAGAGTTTAAGTGAAAATATGGCGTGTGTGATATCAAACGAAAGGTAATTGAGTCCGGAGTTTAACAAAATACATTATAGTTTTTGTTTTTTTAAGGGTGGGGGTAGATTTTAAAAATTTGAGTTTAAGTCAAAACATGGCTTGTGTGGTATCAAACAAAAGGTAATTTAGTCTGGAGTTGAAAAATATATATTTCAGTTTTTAGTTATATTAGCTCACACGTACACTATAACTATAGTACCTAGTGTGAGCTTAGGGGCCCATATATTGGCAGAGTATTTTTCTCTTGATAGAATTTATCAATATGAATTTATAGCACAGGTTCTTATCATGGTACCCTGTGTTAATGAGTCCCGCTTGAGATATCTATCCACGGGCGTATCCAGCTCAAAACAAAAGGGGGGGGGATTCATAATCTATTTGAATTTCATTATCTAATTTTAAAAAAATAAGAAAAGGGGGCAGCTGCTTGCCCTTCCACTCCCCTGAAGAATCCCTATACATCGTCGTGAATCACAAAAACAAAATCGTCAAATATCACGAATGAAAATGATATAACTGTCCAATGGCAAAAACGGAATTATTATTAACCGGACATTATACAAAAACGTCATTCATCAAACCAAGACAAGAGCAAAATCGAAATTTAGTATAACGTCTTTTATATTTCAAATATGTTTGGAAGCATTGCAATTTTATTACGTGGATATTGGAATATTATGTAAAGTTCTGTCATTTCAAAATGCCGCACAACGGGCGCGTGTCACCATAATGGGATTTGCAGGAGTCTGTGCAAAAATTGAAAATTTATTTTCAAATTTTAGGAAGAATTTCTGTGTTTTAAGCACGACTAGGTATACCTCATTCTTTAAAGTTAAAGTTTTGAACATACCTTATAACATTCTATAAGTACCCAATTCCTTCTCGAAATATAACAAAGGCTTTCGAAAGGTACCACCTGCATTCTTTAATACAGGGTCAAACTCATTTTAAAATTGTTAGCGGTTGTTAATATTACGGATTTGAATTCATGTCATTATTATAGTGACATTTTCATTATTATTGTGAATAATAAAAATTATAAACCTGTATATTTTAGTTTGTTTCTAAAAGTGAGGACCTAGTAAGTGATATTAATAATGGCGTTTTGGCGGCCATTTGAAACACCACAAACAAATTTTTGGAGACCATTTGAGGACCAAGGAGGAGAAGAAGTGGTGGTACCATTAGAGTCTGCCGTTTCAGAAACCAAACCTTAAACCTAAAAAATAAATGGATCCATGACGGAACTGACACTTTCCTGGCTACCCTATTATCAAACTTCAAGTGAAGCCATGATAATATATTAGCCTTGAAAACAGTGTTTTTAAATATCTCGGAAACTAAAGCTCCTACGAAGTTTTTGGTAATAACACGAATTATTGAAGAAAATATAGTCTACTACATTTTGAAAACAGTGTATTAAGACGATGCTCCATTAAAAAGTTAGCATTTTTTAGTTTTTAATTGTCAAAAACTGCCATTTGCATTAATGGATTTTGACCAAAATCTAACAAGCTCGTAAGAGTATCGAACACTATTTTACCTATATATATACCTAATATATACACACGCAGACAGACATCACGACGATATTGCTAGGATAGGTCAAAATACATCCAAATAACACATTTTTGGCGTTATCTCAAATTGTCGAGAATAATACCCTCTCTCTAGCCATTGCTACGCGGGCTAGGAAGGTAAAAATATCCAAAGGGCAAGGCAAAATATTTAAAAACACATTGTACGAGGAAAACTCAAGATATTATTTGTGATATGTATGTGCAACTCTCAGTAGAACATTACGGAAATCGTTCCAGAATATACGAACGTATTACACATATTACAGGGGCAACCTACATAGTATATAGTACCTATCTATTAATGATTATTATACGCATTAAGCAGCAACTTTTATTTTACTTGACTATATACTATAAACAGTTTCCAGTCCGACCCATATCCTCTTTTATTTGTTTAGGATTCCTTAATGGGTTTCACACTTCAAATTTTATTATGGTTTTTTTGGCGGCTTTTTGAAATGAAAGGACTATATATGTATGCAATATACGAATACGCTACTCCAAGTTAAATGCTGCCATAAGAATTACTTTTTAATACGCCCCCGTAATAAAAATTAAATTAAGAAAATTTACACCTGTTAATTGGGAAAAATACGATTTTCTTCCTGAATTTATTGTATTATTTTCTTGACAACAAGGTTTCGCGCCAGCCAAATCGAGACATGCCAAATAACCCCATTATATTCTTTTTATTTTTAAACTTTTTCTGCGTCATTGCAAAGGATTGTCGAAATTTTATGTAAAATTCAATAATTTTGCATCTTGGACAACGCACAAATATTAAGTATGGGTAGGGGACAATTCGCCGCGGCCGGTCCGCCGCGGCTGATTTGCCACGGGGACAATTCGCCGCAGGCCGATACACCGCGGGGACAATTCGCCGCGAGATATTTTGTTTTATGATATTACCATTGCCAATTGTTTAAACATTTTTATTAAGCTTGACTTCATATAATATATTTGTTTGGTTATAACTTTTTTCACACTTTTCCAACTAGGTATTTGGTAGTTAGTATAAAATTGAATACTTTTTTATTAAAAAAATAAATAAAATTATGATTTCTAACTTAAACCTTTAAAAAATCAAAATGGTGGTTCCAAAATGGCGGATATTCCCATATGATCATTTTAAAAGGCATTTTAAGAGAAATTTAAAAATTATATAATTTTAAAGATACATTTTAACAACAAAATTTTTATATTTTTAACATTAAAATTGCGTAAGCTTTATTAAAATGGATTTTACCCTTAAATTACTTTAAATGTTCTTTGAAATGATACACAACATCATTAGTATATCTTTCATAGTTTCCAAGGGCGGATCCAGAAGTGTTTCTCGGGGGGGGGGGGGACACTTTAGGTGACATTCTCTGTTGGTAAAAAAAGGTATATATTTTTTTAAGCAGCATTTTATTGGATTAGTCAGTGGTTGTAATTTCGATGATAATAACAATATAGACACTTTCATGCGCCGCAAGCAAAAATTTTGAATTTTTATTAGCAAAAACATTACTTTTTACTTATTTTTTGTATATTCAAAAAATTCTCGAGGGGGGGGGGCAAGTGCCCCTAGTGCCCCCCCCTGGATCCGCCATTGATAGTTTCAGAGAAGTGTCGAAAAATCATATCTTAAAATTTTAACCACAATTATCTCGAAAACTGGCAAACCAAACCCCACAATGTAAGAAGTATATTTCTCAAATGCACGTTTGATCCGGATTTTACCTATGATATAAAAAAAGAACATTTTTATATAAAATTTATTGACATAATCTCAAAAATGGGTAGATACTCACACGGAACTTAAATTTTTATTATAGTTCCGTGGGTATACTCCTCGAAAAAAGCCCCCCCAAAAGTATAATTTTAGTCTTTTAACCGTGGTTCAAAAAATTTTCTTTTTTAAACTACAACTTAGCTTAGATTAGCTAAATTGTGATTTTGCACACATAGTACGATTTGTGTTGTGAGTTTTTATTTGATTTTTCTGTTGTTTAATCAAAAAATGAATTTTAGAAGCGCATCAGACTTTAATTGGATAGGTTGAAAAGAAATTATATTTATAAAGATCCTTATTTATTTTTGTGGACAGGAAGTAGAATGACATGAATGAAAATCAAAAAAACACTTATTTAGTCTACTGATTACAGCTTTTTAGAAATTACCACTTTCATGACAGATTTTTCAAAAACCTTGCCAATCTCTACGCCTCAAATATTAATATAATTTTTTGAAATATATTACTTCATCAACACATAGGAATCAACATTTTATGAGTATAATAATCTTAGAATTTAATTTCAAAAATATAACACTATAAATTTTAACCCTTCTCCTGTTAAATATTGCAAGCTGTTTTTAAGCTCCTGAGGGTTTTTGAATTTGCATTTTGGGGGGTCTACTTTTAAGGTATTGTTTTCGACACAATTTTTTTTTCAGATAACGTCGAAAATGTGTAAACGTTGTGACGTCCGTCCGTCCGTGTGTGTGTGTGTGTGTGTGTATATCTGTCTTTAACATAATAGCCCCTAAACCGCTGGCTGGCCCGATTTTAAAGAGCTGATTAGATTTTGGTCAAAATCTATAAATGTTTTTTAACAGTTTAAAAACTGAAAATATGCTAACTTCTTAATAAAGCATCGCATCAATATGCGTTATACGAAATATAGTAGAACACGTTTTTTTCAATAATTTCTGTTATTACTAAAAACTTGGTTCATAGAGAGAACTAGTAGAGCAAACTAATATCAATCAATCAAAAGAACTATATACAAACGAACAAAATCTTAAATTAAAATTGGAAATCGACTTTCACAAGAATTCCTGGTAACGAAAGGCTTAAGTACAGTGCACGGCATGGGAATACAACTTAATGACCGATTTACCATGTACACACTACAGCTTGCTGACGACCAAGTAATTGTAGCTAATGATAAAAAAGACATGGAGTATATGATGAGAACGTTAACGGAAGAATACCGAAAGTAGGGATTACAGTGAACGTGGACAAGACACAGTACTTATGTACTGGAAACGAATCCAGTGAGAACTAGACAATGGACAAACAGTATCTCCATGCAATGAGTATGTATACTTGGGTGTCACATTTGATAAGACAGGAACAAACTGTAAAGAACTGGAAATAAGAATAGTAAAAGCAAAAAAGGTTATTGGATGTCTTTCAGTATTTTATGAAGCAGAGAGATAAAAAAGAACCTAAAATTTAACATATACGATACAATAGTGAAAAGCACGCTGTTGTATCGAATAGACACTTTTCGCGTTACAGAAAAATAAAAAACAAAAATGGAAAGTGTCGATTTGGATGCAATAAGAAGATCAATGAGAATATCTAGACATAAGAAAAGAGATCATAAAAGAAAGAATGGGAATCGAGGGAAGCATAACGGATGACATCACTAAATACAACTGATATGGTACGGCCATGTACAACGGATAAACGACGAAAGTTTACCAAAACAGGGCCTAGAATGGCAACCAATAGGGTGCAGAAAAAGAGGTCGTCCCAAAATAGAATGGCAACAGTCAATCCAAAGATCAATTAGTCAAAAAAACCTGATGATTGTCAGGATCGAAGGAGGAGGACAATAGGCGTCGAACAACGTAAAAAAAACGTTCTAAACCGACATAGCAGTAGTAGGAGCTTCCGTTTCTGAGATATTAACAAAAACCATTTTCAAGACTGATATATCGTGGAGTTTACATGGAGTGTGCTAATGGGCTAGGAAGGTATCAGATCCATCATTGATCCATTAATTTTATTTATAATACAATATACTGACTTCTTTAGATCACTTTAGAAAATTAAGAGAAAACAAATGAGACACAGTTTACGTGCCAGACAACATGTAGTCAAGAAGCTTTTAAATTTTCGAATTTTGCGCAACATAAAAACAGTTAGTGAACTTGTCACGTAATAAAAAAAAGCTTTTAAATTAAAAACATTGCCAAGGGTATTAATATAACGCTTAACGTTTTATCCATTTATACGAAATGATATAAAATGTATGTATTTCTCGACGCTGAATTCGAATCCGGGGTCAGAAAAGTTCCTAGACGATTGGAATTTTCCCCAGTGAATATAGCCCCCTTTACACATACAGGGTGTTTCACGAACATCGAAACAGAGTCCTTTTTGGGTATTTAGAGTGCGATTTGGAGAAACGCTCGGACACGTCGATTTTGTTTGCGAGGGGGACACTTTTTGGCTATCTTGAAATTTTTGTAGCACGAACCCTCTTCGAGGGTTATACTTTACCCCTATAATTTGAATAGGGAAAGTGGGTCTAGTGAAGAATCCCAATTTTCAAAATCTTCTGGTCAATAGTTATTTCAGCTTGTTTAGAAGGTCTTTAAACTACCTTTCAAATAAAGTATCACTTTATGCAATCTTTGCAAAAAATAGATTCAAAAGTTTTAAAAAATTAGCATTTGTTTTTTGCAAAAATTAAATTATGTGTTACTTAATTAAAAAGGTATTTTAAAGACCATTTAAACAAGTGTAATACTTTTCGAGATATCTGAATTTATTTTTGTGCATACTTAAGTCAAATTGGCAGTTTTTCATTTTCAAAAATTAATTAAAAAAACCAAATGATCAGAAATTGATATTTCAGATTTTTCATCTCCTTGACCGAAAGAAGAAATGTACCAAAAATCAATAAAATTGGAAAGCTCGTCAACCAAACTTCCTTTTTTTGTTTTTGTCTGTCTGTCTGTAACGACAAACCCGCATAACTCAAAAACCGCTTGACCGAATTGAATGACATTTGGTACTTAGACTGAGTCTTGGGTCGAGATGGTCTCATTTAAAAATTAACAAAATCCACCGAACGCAAGCAAAAGGGTGGGGGTAGATTTCAAAAATTAGAGTTTATGTGAAAATATGGCGCGTGTGATATCAAACGAAAGGTAATTAAGTCTAAAGATAAACAAAACACATTTTAGTTTTTTTTTAAAGGGTTGGGGGTAGATTTCAAAAATTAGAGTTTAAGTGAAAATATATATATATGGCGTGTGTGATATCAAACGAAAGGTAATTGAGTCTGGAGTAAAACAAAATAAATTTTAGTTTAAAAAAACGGGTGGGTGTAGATTCCAAAAATTAGAGTTTAAGTCAAAACGTCAAACGAAAGGTAATTGTCTGGAGTTGATTAAAATATATTTCAGTTTTTCGTTATATTAGCTCACACGTACACAGCAGTAGCGTCAGTGGCGGATCCAGGGGGGGCACTAGGGGCACTTGCCCCCCCCCCCCCCGAGAATTTTTTGAATATACAATAAATGAGTAAAAAGTAAGGCTTTTGCTAATAAAAATTCAATATTTTTGCTTGCCCTAGCCCTTGAGTAGCGTGTATTTAGGGGGAAGGCTCGGGGGACAGCCAACCCTCAGGACCTTGGAATCACTAAAAAAATTTTGAAAGCGTGGAACATATTAAAACATCTTAACATTTTAGACTGGAAAAAGTTGGGCCCACCCCCCCTAAAACTTTCTTCTAAATACGCCACTGTTTTTAGGGTGTAAGTTCCGTGGTCATAAAATACACACGCTTTCTCAGACTGTATGTGGAAAACAATAAAAATTATCGCCGGCGAATCTCAATATAAAATGTTAAAACATTGGCTCAGACATTATTATTAGATCAGATCGGACACTCACGTGCTTTTTGTACTTACGAGTATTTATTAATGGATATTTTGGCAAAATTTTAGCGCCAGTTAATTTTTTTACTAATCAAGTACAGGGTGGGCCAAATTCGATGTGTTTTTTGGGGGTTTTACGTATCGTACTAACCGAGATAGATAAAAACAAGTAGACATGTCCTGGACTCGATTTTGGAAAAATGTTGTTTGGTTGTAAAATGGTGTTTAATAGCTATTTTAAAGAGAACCCAACTGTCAAATTGAATTTTATCTGCCATTTTTAGTTTTTAGTTATGGAATGACCTCTGTAACCCTTTATATTCTTTGTATTTTTTTTATTTTTGATTTTATATTTTAATTTAATAAAATAATCATATTAAAATTTTTTTTAAAATTTAAGTAGTTTAAAAAAATATTTAAAAAACAATCAAAATTCAAAAAAAGAAAATATTGAAAGTCATTTTAAAGGAAGTTTTACGCTGATTTCAAAAATCAAATAAAAATAGGGTCATTTTCTAAGAAAAGTACCAACTTTATGTAGTACCTCAAAAACTAAAAGTGACAGATGAAATTGAGTTTGACAGTTGGATTTCTATTAAAAACCTATAAAAACCATTTTACACCAAAACGAAATTTTTATAAATAAAAACGTGGTGACCTATCACCTCTATAAATGCAGACTTTTCAAAACTCCCTTGTAGCTAAAAAATTACAAGGCCTATCAAGAAGCGGTTTTGATATTTGAAGATGTCTTTTCTGCTCGCTTTTAATTTTTTCCGCTATAAATACCTAAAACCCTCAAAAAACAACGAAATTGGCACACCCTGTACACCAAACCATAAACTTTCTCAAGCCTGAATAAGTAACTAAACTTATAGAAATTTAAATCAAATATCTCCTTTTTCGGTTTATAACTCCTGGTATAGATATAGATTTTGCCTTTGTAACAATTTTCTTCTGTAGTTAATCAACTACATTGTAAAAATACTTTAAGTGCAAGTATAAGTGCTGTATTGTAGTTGTACTTCAAGCAAAGTACTTGAAGTACTTTTAGGTACTTTGAAGTCAGTAGCGTGTCGTGGATAAAAGGGCAGGGGGCCGAAGACCTTAAGGGGCGCAAATATTGGTATGGGAGTCAAATAAATCAAACCTTTTTTTAAAATAATAACACACGCACCATTTGTTTTTGCGTTAAATTTAGTTTTTCTATTTTTTTCTCAAAGGACGCCAAGGGCGCCAAGCGCAGAGGGGCGGGGGGGGGGGGGGGGGGGGGCGTTCGCTCCCCTGGCCCCCTATACGAAACGCCACTGTTTGAAGTACAATTTCAACTATTTTACTTGAAGTACCTGCCAACTCTGAATAAGAGGTAGTCAACTTTCTGGAAAACTGTACGAACGTTTATGGAAAATCTAACATTAAATAGGAAATTCAAAAACTGAGCCTGGGGGCCTTGGCGCCAACATCAGTATTTACTTAAAGAATCAATGTAAGTAAACATTAAGTTTAAAAAAAGACAAAGGACACCACCACCACCGATTCAAACAATTTGGCACTGGAAAAGCTTTAGAAGCCAAAAATCACCATGTCATATTTAAACAAACAAAAATCAAACACCATTTTTGCTTAATTCAAATAAATCAAAAAGAACCGGCCTGTACATAGGGGGCCATAATGGGGGTAATCACCTCCTTTCCAAGATATTGGTTCAAAATAATATAGTTGTAGTGTGGATTCAAACTTTTTCGCTTGCAGCGCCACAAGTATCAATAGATATGGTAGAAATAACCAAAAACTACAGTTAACAAAGTAAACAAGGCAACTTCATAGTGGTAAAGTCAACCACGGACACCGGTGCTTCGGAAAAAGGCATTTCCATACTCAGCGTGGCTTGTCTGACTACAGTAATCACACTGACTACAATATATAAGGTAAATCAAAAAAAATAGGTGAAACCTATTTTGTCATTCCACGAGTGAAACGACAGCGGACCAAGGAAACTAAGTCCATAGCGGGACGAAAACGTCCACCGGTCTATAAGGAAGAAAGACATTTCACGGCATCGGTTTGGAACCGAAAACCATGAGTTAACAAAGCATAAAAGGCAACTTCATAGTGGTAAAGTCAACCACGGACACCGGTGTTTCGGAAAAAGGCATTTCCATCCTCAGCGTGGCTTGCCTGACTACAGTAATCAAACTGACTACAAGATACAAGGTAAGGTGAAACCTACTTTTTCATTCCACTATTTTATCAAAAGATCCACTTTTTAATTTACCTTGTATATCTTTTGCATTTATTTTTAGAGGCCTTTTCCTAGTACAGATCTCAATAAGTATGTATGTGGCCGCGCCGTATTTTTGTAGTCAAGTCACCGCCAATACCGCCATCTTGAATTTTTGCTCATTATGCTAAATGCGCAATTTTGTGTGACTTGGAGAATAATAACAATTTTATAGATAATTAAATTTTGTTGACTTGGTGGTCGGCTTCCAGCTCTCAGAAATTTCAGACTCAAAATTCTTGAACTTGTCACGTTGAAAATTAGTTTTCGAAAGTCAAGCCTGCGAAGTTGCGTGCCGTTGAATAATAAATTTGTTTAAACACATCGGCATTGATGACGGAAAACGCGAGATAGCGATATATAGAAAGCGAAGGTTTGACAAAGAGAGACATAAAAACGTTTTCTTATCTGGAAAAGATTTATAGATACTATTATTTCGTAAAGTTGAGAGAGTCACAGTAGAATGTTAGATAGCTTAAGAAAATTGTTAGGGAATTGCGACTTTTTTACGGAGTTAACCAACGTGTCACGTAAGTAAAAATTAATATAAAATAAATAGAAGACAACACATGACTAAAAGTAAGCCTGTTATAAAAAGCCTGCAAGATATAAAACTGCAAAATTTAATTTTTTCTAGTGCCCACGGATTGAGTTCGGGTAAGGTATAAATGACTACAAATTTTTGATTTAGATTCTGATTTTCTGGGGATTGCTCCTACTTGGTCTCAAACTAAGATGTTAAGATAATGAGCCAAATCAATTATTATACAGGGTGGGTTAGTAGTCTAATTTGATGATGTAAGTTATAAACGACAAAAAATCAATTAATATACAGGGTGGTTTAGTAAGGTGATTTGATAAAAAGTGTTAAGAGTAAAGTACCGTTGTTTTAGAAGATATCGGAAAAACTTATTAAAAGGAGTTGTTTAGAATCAAAAGTTACGGCAGATTCTCAATTTTCAGAAAAATCAGCCAACTTTGATTTTGTAAGTCGGTTATGAAAATTTTTCTTTTAACGATTTTTACCTGATTTTTCTGAAAATGGAGAATCAGCTGTTACTTTTAATTCTGAACAACTTTTCTTAATAAACTTTTCTAATATCTCGTTAAACAAAGACTTTTAACACTTTTTATTGAATCAACCTACTAAACCACCCTGTATATTGATTGATTTGGCTTATTTTCCCAATATGTTAGTTTAAGATCCAGGAGGAGTGATCCTCAGCAAATCAGAATCTAAATCGAAAATTTGGTGTCATTTATACCTTACCCGAACTCAATCCGTGGACACATTGTATATATATATTTTGTTTGTATTTTTCGAACAGCGCTTTTCAATTAGATTTACTCATTTATTATAAAAAAATAAGATCAAAGTGATGCCATAATCAATTTTGTTTGTGTGTCCAATTAGTAAGCTGTCACATTTGTATAAGAAAATTCTATTATTAAAAACTGTCTTAAATCATTTAGCACGCAAAAAATGTTTAAACAACTAATTTTTTATCTTTTACCTAACTTAAAAAGTGTTGCACTGACTTCAAATAGCAGCTGCTTTTTAAATTATTCAAGCAATCTAGAAAAATTAAAAATTTTTAAATGTTGTTGAACTTGTTATATCGCAAAACAATACTCTATATTATACAGGGTGTCCCACAGTGGCGTATATAGAAAAAAGTTTCGGGGTGGCCCGAGGCAGTTTGAGGGGGGCCCGAGACCCCATGAGGCCGTATTTTATGTTTGTATTCAGGAAATATGTGAAAAATATCTAAAAAATCTTAGCTTCGGGGGGGCCCGGGCCCCCAGCCCCCCCCCCTTATATACGCCACTGGTGTACCATAACTTAGGGGCCATAGTGCAGCAGGTGATAGAGGAGGTTATTTCCGAGATAAAAGTTTATATAACATAGGGGTCAACACACAACTGTTTTTAAGATATAGGATTTTTAAAGTAAGAAGAGTGGGGGAAAACGGTTAAAAAAAAAAAGAAAATCTATCACAGCCAGCTGAATACTCAGCGAATTGTGATTCAAAAATGTGGTATTCCTTTTTTTAATAAAATTACAAGTTGAGAAGATACAGGCTGTCAAACTAACCTCCAAAAATGTATAGAAAATAATAATTTAAAAAAAAAACTAATGTTTGCTTACTTATTTTTTTTTTTAAATATCAATAATATTTTATTATTATATCTCGCTAGAAACTTCTTATTATTAACAAAAAAATATAAAAAAAAACATTGCGTTTAATATGGCATTTATAAAAGTTTATACCAAAAAAAAAAAGGTTTTTTCTAAAAAAATTGACTGACTAATGTTTTTTTATAATAATTTTTATTTCAGTTTATTGCTCTTGTTCAAGTACATGACTGTACACAATTTCATATTATTACTGCCTTTTTTTAAAAAGTTATTAACAAAAATTTTAAAAATTGCCAACTTTGATGCTCTGTATCTCGACTTTGACCTATGTATTAGGAACTTTTTTATCAGACATGACACTCCTCTATCATCTGTTGGCCTATGGCCCTAGATTTATGGGACACCCTGTATACCAAGAGATAAAAATATTCTTTTATCCACGAGATATATACGCTATTTTTCGCACTTTTGATCTTTTTTTCCCGAGTTTTTCTCTCTCTAAACAATTACTATTATGAACCGACATTGACTATGTGCATCAAAAAAATTAATTTTCTCTTCAGGTACGTCAATCTAAACATTCAATTCGTATTTTACTTTTTATCCCTGATGCAACTTTCCATCCCGTTTTACTCTTAATTCCTGATTCGTCTCTTTTCATACCGGGAATAAAAAGTAACACTTTTATGCTCAAATTGCAGGAATAAAAGTGACGAAAAATTTAACAAAGCTAAAACAGATAACGTAAGGTAAAGTCGTGTAATTCCGGACGCTTATAGTTAAAGAGTTGCTTAGGTTATTTTAAAAACGTATGTTTTAAAAGTTGTTAAAAAGCAGTGGCAAATGAAAGATATAACAAATTTTAAAAGAAAAAAACCACTGAAGACCGGAATTGACCGCCTAAAACGACCGATGAGGATAATTTCGGCAAGTACAATGCCGACTCCTTATTATTACTTCACAAGTTTTTGCTACTTTAGCATAGAAAAGCACTAATTTTACCTAAACAAATCGATGGCAGAAATTAAAACAATCTTATCTCTAAAAAACAATTTGTCAGTGTTAAAGGGAATTTTTAACCGTACTTTATCACCTTTTTCCACGTAGGTTCATTCATTCATTGTATTTTATTGATGACAACGAACATTAGTTTTTGACAGACTTATTTTTCTAAAATACCCCGGCCGAAGAGAGAAAATCTTTTTTCTTATTTTTCTTTCTTTAATTTCACTTGTTGTTTATAGACTTACTTTTGTTGCGAATCTTTTTTAACTATTTTATGCTCTCAAAAGGCCGAGGAAATATAAAAAATAATAAACGTGAAATTTCTTACCCCGTGAATTTAAAAATCAAACAAATTTTCGTGGCTAATCGGGTAAAAAGAAGTTTTTATTTCTCTCATATTTCTCCGTTGGTAGCTTGAAAGCCTAACCTCACGGGGATCCAAGATCTAATGGACACCTAATAAGTGTTGACAGTTAACTGTTTCGTCCTTATGGGACTACTCAGAACACTGCTTGGTCAATGTAACATCATTGCGAAGTTAATTAGACGGTTTTGTCTCTAATCCTATAGTATATAGTGAGAAAACCCTCGCATGAAGCGCCATCTACCGAGATACGAGAGAAACTAGAACCAGAGCAGGCGAAAATAACCTGCTATACATATTGATCAATGAAAAGATCGATTGCAAAGAAAAAGAAACAATCCGTGATATACGACAGCTCTTCTGTCTTTCCCAGAGCAACGCTGATTAGCGTTTTTACCCCTCATCCCACGAGTGCGTCAATCAGCGGAATTTTTAAGCGAAACAATACCAACAAACGTAAAATTTAGTACCCGTGAATTTAAAAATCAAACAAGTTTTCATATATGCCTCAATTAGCCAAAAGGCACTAGTTTGACCAAAATAAATATATAATATTTGTGCAATACTTAGTTTTTCAAGTTTAAAAAAAAATCAAATTTTTGCATGATAAGAATCTTCCTCAATCAACGATAAGCGAACGCCTGACGCTTTTTCGTTCCGTTGAACTAACCTACGCAGATATAAGGACCGAGTAATAAGATGGCCGTCATTACCAGCAGGACCGCAATTATCCGACTTTACCCTATGTAGGTATTATTATGAGAGTAACAAAAACAATTACAAATGAACTTTTGAATTATTTCTGACCCAATTTTGTAGTAAACTAGTGCACATACACATGGGCGCACGCAGGGGGGGCTTAATGCTAAGACTTTTTCAGATATTTTCTACATATTTCATAAATAAAATAGCATAAAATACGGCATTATGGGGTTTCAGCCCCCCCCAAGACATATTCCTGTTGCGCCACTGCAAACACCTACGATCTGTCTAGTTTAAAATGGAACGGCAGGTCAGTATTTTCAAAATTATTAATAGAAATGTATTTTTAATTTCTATAAAATCATTTAATTTGTTTGACATATTTTTGGAAGATTCAAGGATGCAATATTTACATCGTTTGATATTGCGGTGCCATCTAGATCTGACAATTTGAGTTAGAATTAACAGGTTATTATTTTATAATACTTATTTTCAACCCCTTGTCTACTTGAAAGTACTATATACTATCGTAAACTATCAAAATCAATCAACTAGTAGAACTAAAACAAACGGCAGATGAAACGAAAAGCAGTACCCGTGATCTTGACAGAATTTGTCCCTCATATTGGGTCAATGCTTATTGCATTTTTACCGCCTTCGCGATGTTATATGTCGGTCAGCGGAGTAATAAGCCGAAAATACTACAAACGTAAATTTTAGTACTCGTAAATAAAGAAAACAAAAATTTTCGGTGTAGTAGTAGGTATCTATCCATCTATCTATTTAGCCTTCCTCGATCCATCTTTGGACATAGGCCTCCTCCAATATCCATATTCCACTCTTCCCTGTCTGTCGCCGTGTAAGTGGCTATAGAAAGGTTTTAAAACAAAAATTTACGTTTGGAAATCTGTATATTTCCGAATATTTTTTACATAGCTATTTTTCTTTTGTTGCAGGAAACAATAATGGCATCCCAAACAACAAAGATTCAGCGATTTTACAGTGGAGAGGTGGGAGGCAGGGCTCGGGTCCCTTGGTTCGCAACGGAGGGAGCGCCCTCAATGGGGGCTCAGGATATGGGTCCGGCTTTGGGAGCGAAGGAGGGGATCTCCATGCCCAAGGGGGCCAACAGGTAAGCTCCAATTCCATAAAAAAACCTGGAAAACAGGCTAAGCTCCTGGGAAACAGAAACAGGTTGCAGACAGACCAAAGAAAAAGATGTTTGACTGCTGATAGGTACAGAATTCTAATACTCCGGTTGCTAACTCGAAATATCGACAGGGACGGAGAAAATCCTCCCAAACCCCTAAAAACCTGTACTTTTTCCAGTTTTATTCAATTTTCTCAAAAACTAACCTTTCTATCGAAAATTGCAAAGAACAGTTTTTTGTGGAGAGCAAAACTTCCTTTCCAACAGTGTATTAATCAATAAGGTCAGAAGAGGAAAGTAGATCTTCAGTGGCGTCCGTGAATTAGGATTATTTAGAAAAATACATGTTTATTATAAGTTTTATGAAAATTTCTCAAAAACTACACTTCTTGGGAAAAAATGTGTAGCATACTTTATTGTATAGATTAAAATTTTCTTTTAAACGCTGCAATATAATGTGAGGTTTTGTCACATATAAGTCTCCAGGGGCGTACTTATATAAATACAGTTTTTAAAATAACCAAAATAGTAATTTTTTGTTACATATTTTATCTATTTTTTAACGAAAAATAAGCTTCTAGAAAAAAAATTACATCCGACTAACGTTAGTTTTTAAGAAAATAATTTGACAAAAATTTTTTTTTTTTGGAACTTTTTGAAAATCATATTTTCTATCACATTTTGTGATACAGCGTTTAAAAGGAAATTTCATTTTTCTACCCTAAAATGGAAAACTTATATTGTTGTAAGAAGCTTAGTTCCTAAGAAAATTGGATAAAACCTGTAAAAAATTGATTAGTTTGGTGATTGTAAATAATTACTTTAAATTACGGACACCATTGGAGCGGTAAGGAAATTTGATTGTCTACGACGAAGTAAAGAACACTTGTTTAAATAAAGAGCTTGGTTTTTAAGACAATCGAATA
This sequence comes from Aspidapion aeneum, assembly GCA_963576565.1. Classification (NCBI taxonomy): domain Eukaryota; kingdom Metazoa; phylum Arthropoda; class Insecta; order Coleoptera; family Brentidae; genus Aspidapion; species Aspidapion aeneum. The sequence goes on from OY755040.1 coordinate 121,624,623, forward strand.
AAACGTTTAAAAAACATAGTAAATCACCGCCATTCACGGACGTCGCTGGAAAGTTTGTTATAAGTCAAACCCCACCGAGTTTCACATTGTTAAAACGGGAATTTTACTGTCTACAAAAAAGTATGGTACATATTTTTTCATATTTAGCTTAGTTTCGGACAAAATTAGATAAAACAAAAAAAAAATTGACAGACCTTAATAAAATATAACACATATTTTTGGCTGCATTACATATTATAGAATATACAAATTTTGGTAATTTTGGATTTTTTTTTCTGTTTTTTGTAGGGGTCCGGAACAGGGGGGCCGGACATGCTGGAGGGACCAGGCCCAACTGAGAATGACCCTATTCACCTCAAGAGACGGGTGGGACTCGTCAGTGGGGTTGCTTTAATTGTCGGAACCATGATAGGTTAGTGAGATATTTTTTTGTTTTAATAACACACTGAATTTGAATCCGAGGTCGTAAAAGTCTCTAGACATCTGGAATTTTCCTCAGTCGGTCAATTCATATGAAATCAATGAAAGAAAGGAGGTGTGGGCTGCCATATTTACGGTTTTAATGATTTTTGTTAGTGTTTTTTTTAATAAAGTCTTGAAAATCAAAAACTGGCAATTGGAATTACCATATTTTAAGGCAAAAAAAAAAGAAAAATTATTAAAAGGACTTGGAGCGTTGGAGATTGTAGAACGGCGAAAAACGAAGTTAAAAAAAATACATGCGTCAGCAAGGGCGTTGCGTGTTAGGTTCGGGGGAGTAAAAAGGGGCAGGGAATCGTATTATTGCGATTTCCGGCGAAAGTTGACGTCGGAGAAAAAAGTGACATACAGAAAAATCATAGGCCATAAAAATGTTTAAAACTTTTGTAAATGTCATTTTTTACATAACCTTAAAACGTTCGAAACAAATTTAAAAAATCGTATTTTTTTTATTATTTTTGCAAAAATAATATCAGTTTCACAAAACTTGGTAAGAGTAGAGCACTTTGGGTGCTAAATGTCTAAAATATTTTATGAACAAAAAAATTAAGAAATTTCTAAGATATTTGTTTTTTCCGCTCAAAAACACTTTTTTTTAATGAAATTTCTCCTTCAGAAAATCATCGTATCTAGTTCTGCTGGTACTCAGTTTTTGGCACTGAGAAATACTTTTTGGCCAAATAAAAAAACATAGTAGTCGTCTCTTAAAAACATGTCCGTAAAAGGAAATCTGATATAAAAAAATTGAGTTTTCTTTTCATATTTTTTTTGATTTACCTTACTAAATAAATAAATAAATTAAGTATAAAATCAGTTAAAAATAAAATAAATTATATCTTTTTTAATTAATTAAATTTTTTATACATTATACACCATTAAAGAAACTTAATTCCTACTTAAAACATTTTCTTCATAAAATTTACTTACATTATAGAAGGCTTTGGTAATTAGATGCTGTTTGATACACAAACGAAATGCTTTATAATTAAAACTCTCTTTAATTTTGGTAAGAGTAAATTTTTAGTCGTGGGCTATAGTTACTCGTCTGAACAGAACCGAATTTTTTTTATAAACGGCTTACCGATTCCAAAATAAAAAGAGATGGAACAGTCATTATTTCTTCCTGTATAAACAATGGTCTAACCATAAATATAAGGTAGTTAGCAGAAGCACCAAGCGGGGGTGTTCACAAGCCCGAGCGTTTGATTTTTTTTGAATAGATTGCGGGGCGTTCTCTAGTTAAGAGCATGCACCCAAGAAAAAAAAAAGCGGCATAGCTGCAGAGCGCTTCGGGGCGTCTAATCAAAGTGAACACCCTCGCTCGCTGCTTCTGCTACTGTCCGGCTAGAATAAAATGAGGCGCAAAAGAGATGGATTGAATTAGCGCTCTCTTTCTCTGTCCAGTGGCGTGCTATAATTTTTTGATTCATCATTATTGTTAGAAAACTTCGTACATTATTTTTCTAAAAAAGAAATATTTTTTCAAAACTGTTATACTTATTATATTATATAGGCACAGTCGGGGACTTTTTAAATTGCCGTTTTATTTTTTTTCTGTCAAAATTAATCAATTAAAGAAATCAAAAATAATAAATTTTTAAATATGTATGTATACAGACAGAGGTAAGGTTCACAATTTTTATGTTTTGCTTCAAACTACTTTTTCGAATTTCAAATAGAATTTTTTTTTATTTTCCAGGGTGGCAATTTAAAAAGTCCCCGACTGTACCTACCTACCTATTTCATTAGCGAGGTGCGTACGAATATAGAAACCTACAAAAATACCAATTGACTTTCTGAAAATTGCAAAAATCCAAAACCATTCGTTATATCTTTAAAATTGGAACTCAGCACAGTTTTATTAAAAAATTGTAAATGATACGCCACTGTTTCTTTTTTTAGGCATAGAATGTGTATGAAACGTGCCTAGTCATCCTGTTTGAGTCCAAGCCATAACATAACAATAGAAGCCCAATAAAAGGGTGTAAATTCATGGGCGCACCCAGGGGGGGCAAGCCTTAGATTTTGTTACATATTTTCTACATATTTCATGATAAAACACAAAAAATAGCTTAAAATTTGACATCATGAGGCTTTGGGCCCCCCCAAGAGGCCTCGGGCCCCCCTAAGACACATTCCTGGGTGCGCCACTGGTAAATTGTGACCGGGCCGGAGTCGAGTTGAGCCAGCGGTAACAATAGAAACCCAATAAAAGGGTGTGAATTATGAACGGGCTGAAGTCGATTTGGTTAAACGTACCAGACGAGTACCGTTTTTCCTTGTTATATTAAAATTTTGTTCATGCTAAATTTGCTAAAAATAAAGACCACCCAGTAAGACAAAAGTGCTGTAAAAAGAAGAAGATAGATTGGGTTGAGCCATCTCTTTGCCGCCTCATTTTATTCCGGCCGGACAATAACTACCTGATACATATGATTTCAAACAAATTCACCAAGCATCCACAATGGATTTCAGCATGGGCGTAGTCAGGGTGGGGCAGGGTGGGGTACTTGCCCCACTCTGGCTTGTCACCTGCCCCATCCTGGCTTTAGCTCATTTAGTAACACCAGAATTAAAGGGGAGCTATAATTTTTTTTTGCTTTTTTACCCCACCCTGAGTGAGACCTTGACTACGCCCATGGATATCAGCCACCAGAAAAATATAAATCCAAAACATATCGGAGAGTTATATGCTCGAAGAATAAATCTATACATTTTTAATTTAATTTTTTTTCGCAGGATCTGGGATTTTCGTTTCCCCGTCGGGGCTGTTGGAAAGAACAGGCTCCATCGGGATGAGTTTCGTCGTGTGGATGGCGTGTGGACTTTTGTCCCTTTTGGGTAAGCGATATTACAGTGTTAGCTGGGACACCTCCAGGGTATCTATTCTGACTCTTGAACGATGTGACCATCCACATCACATGCTTTGACCAATAGCAAGCTTTAGATTAGCGCCAAGCCGTCACGTGATATGCTAAAAGACCTCCATTGCGCAAGCTTCTCATACGATCCGACCAGGGTTGGATGGGACAGGCGGGCACCCGGGCAAATGCCCGGTGGGCCGGTACAATTTAGGGCTGGTTGGCCGCAGGCCCGATGTACCTATTCCAAATTATTAATATTTATTTTTGTATATTTGACAAACGAACTAATTAAAACATTAAACATTTAAATTAAAAAAATCTGTATGTAGTAACTCCAGGCCTGCGTTACTTGTTTGATTATTACAGTTACTTTTATATTAAAAATAAGTATAATGTATCAAGTAGATAATGTGATAATGGCACTAACTTATTAATATCTTTTTACAATACCAATATCCAGAAGAATTTAAAAAATGTTATAATTTTTTTTTCTTATTTATGTTGCTGTTGTGAAATCTTTTTTAACACACTTTATTGACTATTTTGGTGGGGATTGATCCCCCTGATCTCCCCCTTCGGTACGGCATTGCCAATATCTCATATTTTAGATGCGAACGATTATTTTTGGTGCTAAAATATATAAAAAATCCAAGAAATCGATTAACCGATTGAAAAATGGGTATTGGGTCCAATTCAAATTAAGGAGATCATAGATAAAATTGCAGCATCAAGTTCATTATTAAAAAAGTCGTTACCATATGAAAAATTAGCATACCTGCTCTGCCCCCGGTAGTTAAAAGGGCGCAAGTGACGAAAATGTGGTTCGGAAAAAAACGACTTCAAAGTTTTAATTGTTCATAAGGCATAAGGCAGTACTACAGTTACGTTTTTTTTTAAATTTTATTACATAGGACATGATGAAAAAATTAGATATTAGTTATGTGAATAGGAGCTTAGTGTTTAATATAGGCATACAGAATATAAAACTTTACAAAAATATCTAGAGCAGTATCACAGATATTAATAAAAAAGGAGATTTCCTGAAAGTCTTTAAACACCTTGCATCTCACAAGTTAGGATGTTTAGGACATGCATGCATATGTTTATATGAAGCTTTTTTTCTCAATATGTAAATTACATCCCTTAAAATTAGCATGTTATTTAATAACAAAACTTCCATAATTTCAAAAACAAAAAATAACACAATATGGCTTCGTTTTCTTTGCCGTAAAATTTTTGTGCCGAAGCAAGGGCCGAATAAAAAAAAATTGCCAGGGGCGGTTTGTTTCAGCCCATCCAACCCTGGATCCGACTGAGAAACGTTCATTCCGTAGGGAGCAGGAGAACAAATTTCACTTCAAACGCGTAAAATTTACAAACTCTGAAGAGCATATGTCATTGGTCGAGACAAGTCATTTCGCACCTTAGAGTAATAATCGCACAATACGCGACCGCTCATAGTTTGCTATTGGTCAAAGCCTTTGAAGTGAATGGTCACATCGTTCAAGACCCAGAATAGATACCCAAGGGTGTGCAAAATGAGATCCCACCCGGGTGGCCGTTTTTGGAATTGAGACTATCTACTCTTTTATTCTTGATACAAGGAGTTTGTTTAAGTAAATGCGAAAAATGTAGACGTAATTTTCGAATAAAAATAATGGTTTTCAGAAAAATACTTGGGATGTTAGCAGCGGCGTAGCGTGGTTCAAAGGGCGGAGGGGGCAGATAATTAAAAGGGTGGTAATTTTTTTAACGTAGAAATAAGTATCAAATTAAAATAGCTTCCTACAAGCGCCGCAGTTAGTTTCGTAGCTAGGTATTTTTGTGTAGGCAAACAATAAATTTGGCGCCGCCTTACCTAAACCCTTACTCCACGAAAATTAAAAATATAATACAATGCGGAAAAAACGGCTAAACTAAAAAAAACCACTGAAAAATTTTCAAAAATTGCGTTGTAGGCGAAAATTAAAAAAAATTAAATCAACACAGAAACAGTTGTGTTTTTCAAAAAAAATAACAATCTGAACAAAAATGGCACCGCAATAGAAAACTTGTAGATTTAACGAAAAAAAGGGCGTCGGTTCATTTCAGACGAAAATTTTAGGAACATTATCTTTTTTGGAAAAAAATGGCGGCAGAAAAAATTTGTTGGTAAGAACCAAGAAAATTTTTGGGGCTAATTTATTTTTAATTCTTTATTTGGGCGCCCCCGGGCGCTTGGCGCCCTAGGTTGGTGTTACCAGTGGCGTGTCGTATAGGGGGCCAGGCGGGGCGAACGGCCCCCCGCCCCTCTGCGATTGGCGCCCCTGGCGTCCTTTGAGAAAAAAATAGAATTAATAGTGTTATTATTTAAAAAAATATATTTGTAATTTATTTGACTCCCTTACATATATTTGCGCCCCTTAAGGTCTTCCCCCCCCCCCGCCCTTTTATCCACGACACGCTACTGGGTGTTACCGGACTGTGTTATCTAATGTTAAGAATTACAGGTGCACTGAGTTTGTTTAGTTTTGTCTTTCTTACCGCGATGCATGATGCTTTGGGCTTTGAACGGCAAACTTTATTTTTCTCGTAGCAAGCAAAAAGGTCTTCCGATTTTACGAACAGGGGTGCCGGCAAAATTGTATTTTCACACTGCCTGAAAAGATGCGTAATATTGCTTAACTATTGCTCAAGGTATTATTTTTTTATGGTTGTACCAATTTTTAGTGTTTACTACTTAATAAAGCTTAGAGTGCCCATGGGGCGCCAGGATCCTTGAGGCCATCCCCCCCCTCACGCTACGCCGCTGGATGTTAGGTCTTTAATTAATCAAAAACAAGGACAAATTATTTAAAACAAATAATTTAAATTTTTTAAATTTTGAATCAAACTAGTTATTTAATCCGAATCTGACATGAGCGCCAAAAAAGTGGCAAAAATTCTAAAACGATGCTATGATGGTTTTAAAGGACTAATTTTTTTAATAGATCCTAAAGGTATTGTGAAGGAAATCTAAAAAACTAAAAAATATATCGGATTTTTATTTTAAACCGCAATAAAGCTCCAGGCGAGAGAATCCTTGTAATATTTAAAGATAAACCACATTAATTCTCTCCAAACAATTAAGAAAAACTGCAAAAATACAGACAGTATCATTTTTAATTTTAAAACTAATGGCAGAAAATCCCATAAAACGTTTTCCGAAAAATTATTTAAATTATGTTGTAAAAGCTTTTGCGGTTTCGAACAAAATGTGCAGAAAGCATTTAAACGATTTATGGGTATTTTTAATCGATTTGTAAAATATTCTGGCCAATCTGAGGTATTGGCTTTTTTCGTTTAAATTGAAAATTAAATAAAAAAGAAAACGAAATAACCCATGTAGAGCTTAGCATTGATCAATTTTTAATATATATCAATGGCATTTTTTCATTAAATACAAAAGGCGAAATAGGTTCTTTTTGTGATGATACTGTTGCTAAGTATACTGCAAAAACATGGCAAGAACTAAAAATAACTTTAGAGAATGATTTCCCAAAAATTAAAAAATGATTGGATCTCATGAAACTATCTATCAATTTTGAAAAAACTAAATTTTTGGCTTTTTGTTGCGATAAAAGAAGAAAACCACCATTTTTGAACTCACCATTAGCGTCCCTTCAAGTATATTAAAAATAAAAAGAGTAAATAGTATAAAATACTAAGGGGTTGAAATTGACATGTACATGAAGTGGAATTATCATATAAAAAACACCATTACGACGCTCAGGTCAATCATTTACAAATTTAAAATGCTTAAACAAATTCTTAGTTATAAACAGTTAAAAATGGTTTACTTCGCCTTGATAGATAGTATACTACAATATGGAATATCAGGTTGGGGAGGAGCCTGTAATTGCTATATAAAAAACTTGGAAATAAAGAGAGTGAAATCATGGACCTAAGGCAAAGCTATATTAACAAAATAATTATATTACACCATAAAAACAAAGAAACTCTACCACAAATACAACACAGATATCCCACTAGACACAAACTAGAAAGAACAATACAAACACCAAAAGCTATAAAAAAATTGGTCAGAGAAGTTTTAGTTATAATGCCCCTAGAGCCTATAGCCTGTAACATAATAACCTAAAAACATTGATTCTTTCACAAAAATATGATCAGTTAAATTATAGAGTAACCTGTAAATTGAAAGAAGATGTAATGTTGCTCCACTTTATTGTAATTATATTGGTATACATTTAAGTTGTAAATACTTGGGTGGGTAAAAAAAACAAAGAAAAAAGAATCAATAATTTACTTTCTTATTTTTTCTCAAAAATGAAATTTTATAAACTTAAAAAAAAGACTAAAAAAAAACAAAAAAATTTTTGTAATTAAGGAAAAACTAAAGACTCCACGCACAAGCTGCAACAGTGGTTTCAGTGGGGATTTTTTTATTTCCCGCCATCTATGTAAATTGAAATGAAATGATATTGTCTCACTCCGATAGCTCAAAAAATTGGTTTACCTAGCGGACTGTATTTATACAAGTCCTCCGCTTTCATTTGAAGGGTATACGAACGCACGCGAAATCGTACCTTTCTGAAGTGAAATTTAATTGAGACATAAAAATAATATTGGAATATGATGACTATTTAAGAGCGAAATAATAAAACAATATTAATGATGCGATCTTATAGGAGAGGGACTTACCGGTGATGTCTTGATCTCTTCCAACTGGTGCACCAGATTCGCCAGAAGTCTTCTATAGCGGTCCAGCACTCCCGAGTTTCAATGTTTGGAGTTTTAGAGGAATTTAATGGTTTTTAGAGTTCACCATTTGTTATAAAAGCGTTGATCGTTCAAAATATTCCGATCGAGAGCGTGTGTATATGGCGACAGACTTTTAGGTTCTGTCTTGTTTTTGCGGCATGTTTCTTCGCCCTCTATAGGAAAATCGCATCACTTCTGAGAAAAAGAATTTAGAATTCTAATTTTATTAAAAAGAATAAAAACGCGATTTAAATTAAAATATGCAGAGGGCGGTAGTAATATGAGGATTGAATTAAAATTAGAAATATTATTATTAAATGCGTTTGGAATTTAAATATTAAACTATGCCAAATTGATAGTTTATAGCTAGTTTTAAATATAGCCTTAAATTTAACTTAACCTATTGAGTAAAACTACAACCCAATTATACCCAATTGTAACCCAAAATATGAGTTTTAAAAATAAAAATAAAATGGTCTGAAAAAAAATAATAAAAATTAGATTAAAAGAAAAAAGGTTTTTTGCGAAACCGAAACATACTGGCGGCCGAAAATGCTATGCATTTTCCAAGGGGCCAATAGGTAAAGGACACAGTTTAGAGATTGGTCTCTTTAACAAACTATCCTTGGTTTTGACAGAGGCTACTCGATTTATCCCATCCTTACCGGGAAAAATTTCAACCACTCTGCCGAGTTGCCACTGAAGGGGCGGTAATAAATCGTTTTTAATTATAACTAAGCGTCCAACTTCAGGAGTTGAAGTGGGTTCCAACCACTTACTCCTTTGTTGTAGAGTATGGAGATACTCTTGTTGCCAGCGTCTCCAAAAATCTTGGTGGATTCGTTGGAGGAGCTGCCAACGCGTGAGACGATTTATTTTAATATTAATAAAGTTTGCGTCAGGAACGGCACTTAGCGGTTCCAGAGATAAAAAGTGACCTGGGGTCAGCGCGGAAATATCATTTGTATCGCTAGAAATTTCAGTGAGAGGACGCGAGTTTAAAATAGCTTCGATTTGGCAAGTTACAGTGTATACTTCTTCGAAAGTTAATATTTGATGTCATATTAAGCGGATCAAGTGTTTTTTAACTGACTTGATTCCTGACTCCCAAAGTCCTCCAAAATTTGAACTATTACTCGGGATAAAATGCCATTTAATGGGACGCGTAGAATCGAGCTGTAAAAGCTTGCGGTTAGCTGAGAAAAAGTTAGTTGCATTATCACTATACAAATCGGATACGTAGTTTCGGCGCGCAACAAATCTGCGAAGCGCAGCAATAAAACAATCAGCGGTCAAATCGCTTGCTATTTCTATATGAATGCACTTAGTACTTAGGCAAACAAACAGATATATGTAAGCCTTCGTAGTACGATTTCCACGATGTCGACTCATGACTATATTTATTGGACCTCCGTAGTCAACACCGGTGTGCAAAAATGCTCTCAACTGAGATACGCGGGGAAACGGTAATGAACCCATCATAGGCTGAACCGACTTAGGATTGCATTTAAAACATATTATACATGTTGATAAAACATGTGCAATTTCGCGTTTTGCGGCAATGATCCAGTACAATTGACTAAGCAAAAAATGTACCGTCCTCACTCCTGCATGAAGATATTTTATATGGAAATGTTCGATAATCATAATCATGAGGGTGAGTTTACTCTTGCGTGGTAATAAAATTTGATGTTTCTTGTCATATTGCAGAGAGGAGTGATGCAATCTGCCCCCTACTCTGATTAAATCGTGAGGATCTAAAAATAAATTTAATTTTTGCATTGATTTATTTAGTTTTAAGTTGTTCTTTAAAGCGTGAATTTCTTCTGAGAAATAAATTGACTGTTCATTTTTTATGAGTAAATGAATTGCGTTTGTTATTTCAACAAATGTCAGAAAATCTTCATTAATTTTTAAATTAGGCGGTTTTAAGAAAAATTTATTATTTAAAAAGCGTAAAATATAGGCTAAAACTCTACACATTTTAGAAAAATTAGAGTTTTCCATTAAAAGCGTGTCCAAAAAATTAGGAGCTGTATTTTGCGTTGCAATTAAAGTTAAATTAGGCAATGATTTCTCCTCTAAAAGAGTTTCAGGAGAGTCATTTAGTTCACAGTCTTTAGGCCAGTATTCATAAGATTGTCTCAAAAAATCAGGGCCGTTAAAAAATAATTTGTGATTAATTAATTCACTGGGATAAACTCCTCTTGAAGCAACATCTACGGGGTTTTGTGACGTTGAGATGTATGACCAATTTTTGGGTGGTACTTTATCTTGAATTTGTGTAACACGATTTTGAACGAACGTTTTCCACCTAGAAGGGTGCACTCTTATCCAAGAAAGTGCTACTTGTGAGTCACTAAAAGCAAAAACTTGATGTATTTTCAAGCGGGACTCAAAAGTGGTTAAAACAAAGTGAACTAAATCAGCCACAAGATTACAAGCGGCTAATTCAAGTCTTTCAATACTTGTAAATTTGAGAGGAGCAACTCTAGTTTTAGAGCATAAAAGGTAAACTGATATTTCATTTTTGTAAATAACGCTTAAATATACTATTCCGGCATAAGCTTTATTACTAGCGTCCGAAAATGCGATTATTTCAATGCGTGCATTACCAGAAAAACTATTTATAAATCTAGGCAAGCGAAAATCTTTGAGTAAGGGTAGTTCCGATTTATAACGTTCCCAAAGTCGAATAATTTCAACAGGTGCTTCGGAATCCCAGTCTAATTTAAGTTTCCAAAATTCTTGAATTAGACATTTTATTAAAATGGTTACTGGCGCGAGCCAACCTTAAGGGTCATATATTTTAAAAATTTCAGAAAGTATATTGCGTTTGGTACATTCGCGACTCAAGGGTTCTACCGAGTAAGAAAAATAATCAGAACAAGGCTGCCATCTAAGACCTAAAATTTTAGTGGTCTCGTCCGTATCTAAAGAAAGCGCGGTTGGGTTTATATCGGGTACAGACAAGTGTTCTAAAACTTTTTTGTTATTACTAGCCCATTTATGAAGCTTAAAGCCTCCAGAGTTAAGCAAACAAGATAGCTCTTTTTGAAGCGAAATAGCTTCTTGTACAGAGCTAGCGCCAGTTACAAAGTCATCGACAAAATTGTCAGACCTTAAGACTTGAGAAGCGCGAGGAAAATTTTGTTTTTCATCTTCAGCCAATTGCTGTAAAACTCTAAGAGCTAAATAAGGAGCGGGGGTAGTACCGTATGTCACAGTTTTTAAACGATAATCGCGAATAGGTTCAGAGTTATTAGAACGCCACAGGATTCTTTGATAATCCTGGTGCTGAGGTGCAATTAAGATTCCACGAAACATTTTAGAAATGTCGCAACAAAGAGCTACTTCGTGTAATCGAAAATTAAGTAAAATGCTGCAAATGTCCTTTTGCAATTTAGGACCAGCGTAAAGAGTATCATTTAAGGAGAGGTTTTGGTTATTTGATTGCATAACTGTACTCGCATTAAAAACGACTCGAAGCTTAGTTGATAAGCTTTCAGGGCGTTCAATATGATGATGAGAAACTTTTTTCTGTATCTTCCCGGTTTTCGATTAATTCCATGTGATCAAGTGTTAAATATTCTTCCATAAAATCGGAATAGTTTTTATAAGTTTCCGGCATTTTTATTAACCTTCTTTCTAGCGAGAGAAACCTCTTTAGCGCAAGATCACGACTATTTGGAAAAATCGGTTCAATATTATCGCGAAAAGGAAGAGTTACAATATAGCGTCCTTCATCATTACGAGATACCGTATTTTGAAATATTTTTTCACACATATCATCTTGAGGTGAAAGAATACGTTTCATTTCAGGGATATTTTCTATTTCCCAAAATTTTATAAGCGAATCATTTAGCATTTTATTTGAAATTTGACAAAAAAATGATTGTGAAATTTGCTGCGTAGCGAGAGAATTAACTTTTCCCATTAAAATATATCCAAAAATGGTATTTAGCGCAATCGGTTCCTGATTATTTCCAAAAATTCGTCCATCTTGAATTATATAAGGAAACAAATCAGCTCCGATTAAAATGTCAATAGCTCCCGGTCTATAAAAGTTCGGGTCCGCGAGATTCAAATTTTTAACTATTTTCCAGTCATTTATTTTAATCTCACTGCTAGGAACTGAAGAGCATATTTGCGGCAAAATTATAGTATTAACCGATAAAGTTTGCGTGTCATTACAAGGCCTGATAATTAAATTTACAGAACCCAATTTTGACTGTAAATGCGTGTCACCAATCCCCTGGACTTCAGTAGTCACGTATACGCGGGGTAACCCTAATTTATTTGCACATTTCAAGGATAAAAATGAGAGCTGCGACCCAGTATCCAAAACTCCCCTAACAGTCTGAAAATTTCCCCTAACATCTTTGATTTCAAAAATCGCGGTTGATAAAAGTACAGCGGAATTATTCATATAAGACGAATAGCATGCACCACCGTTATTTTGGGAATTTTCTACTGTTGGTTGTTGCTGTATGCGCGCTTCGCTGCTGGACGTCGCGACGCCTGAAATTGTTTCAGTGGCAGTGGGTGCGTTTATATCGAGAGTATTAAAGTGACAAGAACTGTGGTGTCGTTTCCGGCAAAATCGACATGAATGTGTGCTTTTGCATTGGAAAGTGCGATGCATATTAGAAGTACAATTTATGCACCATTTTTTATCCTTCAGAAAATTAAATCTTTCTTGAGGAGACTTAGAAACGTAATTTGGACATAAACTTAAAGCGTGATCGCTTGAGCAAATAGGGCATTTTAATTTTTGAGGGGTTTGATTTGGCGGCGAATTATTTGTACCAAAAAAGGCACGTGGAGATTGTCGCGTGTTATATTGATGCGTGGATTGCGTTTTAAAATTATTATTTTGCGATTTTGCGGGTTTATTTCTAAGAGAAACTTGCATATTAAATGAGGAACTAGCGTTTACAGTAAAAAGAGCGTTGCAATGTTGATCAAAGAAATTGTAGATACTCCTATAGGAAGGAATTTCCGTAGGTTTTTCGTGGAAAACTTCAAAGCGGGTTTGAATATTATGGTCAACCGATTTAAGCAGTTTTTGCGCTAAAATAAAATCCCAAAAATCAGGTTCTAAACCAACTGTTTTAAGAGCCTCGAGATTTTTTGTAAATATATCAAGTAGATTTCTGAGAGCTAAAGGGTCTTCAGAATTAACTTTTGGAGCGTTTTCAATGGCATTCCAATATGTTTGGGCTAAGAGGCGATCATTTTTATAGCGTTTTACTAATTGTTCAAAAGCAATAGGATAATTCGCGTCTGAGAGGGGTAATTGAGTGACCAATTCTCTTGGAGGACCTTCCAAATTTGTAACAAGCAAAGAGTATTTTTGCATATTTGGAATATTTGGATTGTCGTGAATCAAGCTTTTAAACAAATCATAAAAAGCTGGAAATTGATTCAATTCTCCATTAAATTTAATTAAATCGATCCTCGGTAAATGATAAGACATATTGTCATTTTGTTGCGAACCACCCGGAGAATATGGATTCATGGTAAGACGGCGATTACCACTAGAAGCCTGTGCAGAAGTTTGAAAAAGATCATTAAAAATTTCTTGAATTTGCGTGACACTTTTCTGAAAATCGTGAAGTTTTTTCCTAGCTGATTCGACTTCATTTTTATCAGCAAAAATTTCATTTAGCAAAGTAGAGTGTTTTTTTAAAAACTCCGCGCGAATATCTTCAAGTTCTTCAAAGCGAATTTTAAAAGTATTGCGTTTTGTGGCGTCAGTTTTAGCTTCTAGGGCTACTGCTAAAATTTCTTTAACATTGGATTCCTCCATATCTCGAAAAACTTTAATTTTCTTGATTTTCTCAGCTGCCATTTTGTATTATAATAAAAGCGTATATTAAAAGCGAATATCAAAAGCGTTTATTAAAATTAAACTGTAAATCAAAGCTATTTTAAAAGCGAAAATAATTTAAAAATATTTTTATAATTTTTTAAAATATAATATATAAACGTAGTCATTTTTTCAGTATACCACTGAAAGAATTCCTGAAAATATATGCGTTTATGTTTATAGCGAGGTGAGCTCAGATCAGTGATCCAAAACAACCGAATAAACCTTTTTTGTTATACTGTCGAGACCAAGGATTTTATAAAAAAAACTGATATGGCGTTACCTACTACACGAGCAGTAAATAAATTTAGATTTTTATATTTTAAAATTTTAAAATTGTTGTAAAAAACAGTCCTCATGTTATTACCAATATAACCTGCGTTTCACTTTAGAAAGGATGATTTTTAATTTCAAATTTTAAAATCAAAATCCGGCGATCGAAGTGATCAAAAATATGTCTCACTCCGATAGCTCAAAAAATTGGTTTACCTAGCGGACTGTATTTATACAAGTCCTCCGCTTTCATTTGAAGGGTATATGAACGCACGCGAAATCGTACTTTTCTGAAGTGAAATTTAATTGAGACATAAAAATAATATTGGAATATGATGACTATTTAAGAGCGAAATAATAGAACAATATTAATGATGCGATCTTATAGGAGAGGGACTTACCGGTGATATCTTGATCTCTTCCAACTGGTGCACCAGATTCGCCAGAAGTCTTCTATAGCGGCCCAGCACTCCCGAGTTTCAATGTTTGGAGTTTTAGAGGAATTTAATGGTTTTTAGAGTTCACCATTTGTTATAAAAGCGTTGATCGTTCAAAATATTCCGATCGAGAGCGTGTGTATATGGCGACAGACTTTTAGGTTCTGTCTTGTTTTTGCGGCGTGTTTCTTCGCCCTCTATAGGAAAATCGCATCACTTCTGAGAATAAGAATTTAGAATTATAATTTTATTAAAAAGAATAAAAACGCGATTTAAATTAAAATATGCAGAGGGCGGTAGTAATATGAGGATTGAATTAAAATTAGAAATATTATTATTAAATGCGTTTGGAATTTAAATATTAAACTATGCCAAATTGATAGTTTATAGCTAGTTTTAAATATAGCCTTAAATTTAACTTAACCTATTGAGTAAAACTACAACCCAATTATACCCAATTGTAACCCAAAATATGAGTTTTAAAAATAAAAATAAAATGTTCTGAAAAAAATAATAAAAATTAGATTAAAAGAAAAAAGGTTTTTTGCGAAACCGAAACAGATATGTAAATTTTTTAAGGATTTTTGGGAAATAATGTTATATGTTATGTTATAAATATTTTTAAAAATTTTAAAGATCTTTTCAACTAAGCTGTTTTTTTTTCGCAAATTCAATAAATCAATGTTTTCTGGTGACCATGTCTATTTATAATTTCATCTACGAATCCATACTCGTAAAAAAGAATGTCTACATTTTATTTATTTTTAAACACGAGTCACGGGATTCGCGAACGTCATCAAAAATATAAAGAAAAAAAGTGTTACATTTTTAAAATGCTAATCAATCAAATTTTTCTGTTTGACTAAAGTGTATACAACAATAAAAGTCAGTTCATGGTCACAACTTAATTACATTGGATGAAATAACATTTTTGTAGACCAACCTAAATTAATTAACTTATGAAGTTTTTTCTAATTTTCTCAGTCTTTCGCTTATGCCTATTTCGTCTCAAAAAATCTGAGGGCACGCCAGTGCCTCGCCAAGTTCGCGCTGTCGTACCATCTTTTCTTGAAACATTTCAGCCCATATTTGACCTGTCTAAAACTCTACTTCGGAATCTCAAACTTTGCACAGTCATAGATCTTTATAGAGTTAATAACCCCTCCAAGTTTTTTGGACTACCATAAAGTAGTAAAGTAGTTACGAAATTTCAAAAAACGACGAAATTGCCACTGACTCACTCACTCATGTATAGATCATCAAAATTCTACTGTACTTGCTACAAAGCTGAAATTTGGCAGAATGATAGAAATTATGACCAAACCCCTGGAAAAAAAAACCCCAAAATTCTAATTTACTCCCCTCCCCTATACATATAAAGTTATGTAAAAGTAACATTGCCCACTTCCAAAAATGCTAGAGAGCTGAGCTTTGGCAGACTGATAGGAACTATGATAAAACTATAGGAAAAAATGAAAAACCCCAAAGGTATAATCTACTTCCCTCCCCTATAAATGTAAAGTAATGTAAAAGTAACATTGCCCACTTCCAGACACGCTAGAGAGCTGAGCTTTGGAAGACCGATAGTAACTATGATAAAACTATAAAAAAAAATTAAAGCACCCAAAAATTCTAATTTACTTCCCTCCCCGATAAATGTAAAGGTATGTAGAATTAACATTGCCAATTTCCAGGAACACTAGAGAGCTGCGCTTTAGAAGGCTGATAGGAACTATGATAACACCATAGGAAAATATTTAAAAAACCTCAACATTTTTAATAGGCATTGCAAAAGTTTTGAACAATATTCCGCATATTTTATTACTTTAAAACTTAAATTTTATCAAAATCCTTTAAAAAAGGAGTGAAATCATAACTAAAACATTTCATGTAAAAAAAAGCCAAGTACGCGAAAGTGGTATTTCGTAAAAAGAATTGAGATAAAAGTAAAGCCAAGTTCTCCAATACAAATTTCAAAATGAAAGGTTCTTACTAGTTTGGAAATGTTTTTCTAAACTTGGCTATTACGGCTGCAAATGACTCTTAGGCACAGTGCTAAACTGAACATAAAGAAGTTTGGCTGGAATAGAAAAGTTTAAAAAAACATTTCCAAACTAGTAAGAACCTTTCATTTTGAAATTTGTATTGGAGAACTTGGCTTTACTTTTATCTCAATTCTTTTTACGAAATACCACTTTCGCGTACTTGGCTTTTTTTTCATGAAATGTTTTTGTTATGATAATATGATTTATTATTTATTATTTATCGAAACATTTTGCACAAAGCTTTATGTCCTGTTTAATTTTTCTTATTTTATTGTTTTTAACGCTCTACAACAACGCAAATCTCTAAAATGAAAGGATTTTTAAAATTTTTGTACAGCTTTAAAATATTCAAGGGACTTTCAAAACAAGGTATCACTTGACTCACTTTCCCCATTTAAAATATAGGGATAAAGTTTATCCCTCGAAGGGGTGCATGCTACAAAACATCGAAAACAAAATCGACGTGTTCGAGCGTTTTTCCAAATTTTCGTAAAAAAAACCCAATCAGAATAATTTTAAATGCAGATAGATATATCAAAATAAAAACAATGTTACAGACATTAAACTGGCTAAATGTAAAAAAAAATATATTTTATGATGTTTGTATTTTTATTTATAAAATTAATAATAATTTACTACCAAAATCATTAAAAAAATTTATAAATCTAAATTCTAAATATCATACCCGGACTAAGGAAGATTTTCATTTAAGCACTACATCAAAATTAGTTGTTCAAAAGTTAGTATTTGCAAAAGGCTTGAGTGAATACAATAAATTAAAAGTGTCAATTAAAAATGAAACAAATTTAAAAAAAGTTTTAAAAAATATTTATTTTCACCTACAATTTATATAATGTTATTAAATTTTATGAAGATAGTGTTAGTTTATACTTATTTATTTATTTCTTTTGTATATTTGAATATCAAGTATAATTTTAAGTTAATTTAAGAAAATATTGTAGCAAAATTGCTAAATAAAAGCTTAAAACAAAAAAAAAAAGAATTTTGAATGTATTTTGTATCAATCACGTAGACAAAAAAAGAGTAAACAAAAAAATTAAAGAATTAGTAAAACCAATCATTTTAATTAAACATGCATGCATATGCGGCGTAGTTAATTCGGTTTCCAAAAATTTCAAAGCTTTAATTATCCTCTAAAAATAAGGATACAATCAAAAATTTCAAATCCAATTTGGATTGCATGCATCCCTGAAAAAAACTCAATTTATCCAATTTATTTATTTTGGCATTAAAAGAAGGGATTACCTACACTAGTTTGTGATAAATATCATAACTTACGCATTTTCGGGTTAAAATGGTCCATTTTTAGGTTTAAAATTAAAATAAAATGTAAAAATAAATATGTTAATTCAAAAAAATTACGTGTGAAGGACATTATTTCCTGAAAATCAACAGAAAATTGCGGAAGATAAAACTAAAAAAACAAAAAACTGGTTTTTCCATTTTTTTTCGGAAAATTTGGGGTTAAGTACAAAAATAGCTTTTATAAAAGTTGTAGGATTTCATATGAAAAGAAGGGGACGTTCATTTGTGACCTATGCGCCTAGTCGTCATCTTGCTTCAATAGGCTCGTCAACTTACCCCGCTAGTGGGCCAAGATGACAAAAATACTTTTTTAAAGTTTTTTGTTGTGTAGATTTTTAAGGTTTAAATTTTTGTGCCTTTTTTTTAATTTGTTTGTAAACCAAAACATCTATCTAACAATTAAACGAAATTTTTTTGTCAAAATCGGGTTTGGGTATTTCCTAGGAAGCTTCAATTCTTAACATCGTCTTCTTGACCCTTACAAAAGTTTGGTAGAATATCGGAATGGTGTCTGAGAGTATTTCACTGAAATTTGGCGGAAATCTGTAGTGTCATTTTGAAAATATCATAAAAAAACATCTGACCTTCCATGTAAAAGTCATCCCCCCGAGAACAGCTGATTTTTTCAGGGTCGTAGCCTGTATTTTTTTGTTGGTATTGGCTGGGGTTCAATTGAATTCCAACATGCCGGCTGCCGGCACGCTTGTAACAATATTTTTAGAGGCCCTGTCCCAATACAGAAGTACAGTTTATTTCATAACTGCCAAAAACTATGAAATGGACTGTATATAAGTATGTGAACCTAACCAAACCTAACGTACCTCAATTTTTTTTAGGTGCCCTAGCCTACTGCGAGCTGGGGACCATGAATCCATCCAGTGGCGCAGAGTATGCTTACTTCATGGACGCTTTCGGGGCCCCGCCTGCGTTTTTGTTCTCGTGGGCCAGCACGTTGGTGCTCAAGCCGAGTCAAATGGCCATCATCTGCCTTAGTTTCGGCAAATATGCTGTGGAAGCGTTTGTGCACGAGTGTGAACCGCCTGAATTGGTTGTAAAGATGGTGGCGCTGTTAGCAGTCGGTGGGTATAGCGAGTAGCGACATCTTGCGTTTAGCAAGCGTTTATTATATACGTCTGACCTCAGGCTTGGTTGTTCTGTCTTTGAGTGTTCTGTGGTTTTTCTTTGTTATAGTGAAATACCAGGAAAACCAACCACGCAACGGCACGTTTTTTTTTGGAAAATTTATAGAAATATCATGGCAATCATGGTCTGTCATATGGATCTCGACATTTTGTTTTGTTGTGGGGTTAGGTAATAAATCATCGAAATTTAAGTTGGACAAAAAAAATTGGTACTATAAATTTTATCTGAATTTAGGAACATAAAACACAAGAAAAATAAACAGAAAATGCGTGAGCATAATAATAAATAATAATACTTCCACAAATTCCCAACAGTAAAAATTTTCATTTCTTTCAGCTCTTTACCATTTTTTTCTCATTTCGAAGGAAAAATATTATGGAAAAGGCAAAAATAATGTTTTGTAGCTGCTATTATTGTAGTCAAACAAGAATTCATATCGTGGACGGAATATTAATGAAAAAACCAAGCTTAGTTATGTCTTACACGGAGTTTATTATTATTATAATTTATTATTAAGTGGATGAACCATATAGGAAAATAAAAAAATTCCCGGTGGGCCGGAGCCTTATGGGCGGTGTCTTGTGGGTCGGTGCCTTGTGGGCCGGTACCTTATGAACCGGTACCTCATGGGCCGGTAGCAGTCACGGGGCAAAAAAAATTGCATTGACTACACGGTAAAAAAATTGTCTTCATTATGTTCGGTAATGTTTTGCCTATGGGCACTATTTAATTGGCACCTAATATCAGTCTTGCCTAGCATCGAAAATTCTATGTGGTTATTTAAATAAGTAGCACTTACTTTGTGTCTTTAACTTTTCACTAAAGTGCTTGATTCACACATTCCTTTTACCACCCACGCACGATCACTTCGTGGATTGTTCATAATAAGACAAATAAAGCAAAAAAAAGCATTTCGTTTTTCACAACAGCACAACCAGTTTTCACCATCGTATAATTTTTTATTACTTGCACTAAAATTTTGGTTAATTTTTAGAATTTTTAGGTCCGGTCTATGTGGCCCTAAAGATTTTATTTGTAATCGAAGTTCATATGTCAACGTATTTAATTATATAATCGACGGTATTTATTTCCATTTTGAAAACAAACAAAAACAAACAATGCACGCGCGACCGGCAAAGCTTTTAACTACTAATACTGACGTACCATAAATCAAAAGCCAGCCAGAGCAGCCACCCATACACCGCTGAAAAACGGGTGAAATTGAAATTTGTCCCGCGCGGTACTGCTGGCTTGTAATTATTTAAGCTCGGAGTAATAATAAAATAATTATTTAAGCTCAGAGTAATAACATGTATTTAAGCTAAAAAAGTTTACCCAGTTAACCACAGACTAAAAAAAAAGAACTAGACATATCGTAAGGAAAGATTTAACTTTTGTTAAATAAATCAATTAAAAATACTGGTTGTTGTCTAGTTTTGGGAGGGCACTGCCCCGTTGCCCTCCCTGTAGCAGCCGCCACTGCAAACTTCTCCTATTTCTAATCTTCTAAATAAACCTTTTCTGCTGTTGACTAAAGTTTATATCATTATTTTTGAGACAACTTTTGACATCGTTTTTTCGTTGGCCTATGCTGATTGTTATGGTAAACGGCTGATAACTGTCAAAAAGCTATCTCAAAAATGGTGATATAGAGTTTACATAACCTTTCTTTTTTTTTCAGTGGTTATCCTATACATTAACTGCTACAGCGTGAACTTGGCTACAAGCGTCCAGAATGTCTTTACCGTCGCGAAGCTAGTCGCGGTACTTATTGTGATATTAGGAGGAGTTTATAAGATGTGTACAGGTAAGAGGATAGAGAACGGTCAATGACAGCAATCAATATAACCCTTTGAGACCCCTGTGTCATCAGTATGCATAGTTATTTCAAGGGGCGGCATTTTTACGAAAAACAAAAAACTAAAATTACTTCCATTTATGAGGAAACCTTTAACTTTATAAATCAATACTGTTTTGACCCTCTTGCCTATGCAGGTTCTTTGTCTTTAACTTTGAAATATTCTTTTGTAACTGTATCTCGCCCTTAATTTTTCCGTCCCTAGACTAAATTTCAGAAGTTTTCAAGTGCTTAGATTCTTTATCGACAATAGATGTTTCTGTCACTTTCCAAGTAAATATAATATTTTCTGTAACTGTTTTTGTGGATTCTACTGGTTCTACATTACCTACCACACTTTTTGCAGCCACTGTTTCCAGTTCTGGTGGTATTTTAGTTATTTTAACAGGTTTGGGAAGTTCTGCAACTTCTTACATCAAGAGAAGACTCTTGAGAACTCTGTAATACATTTTCCCGCTTTTTTGCAACAATATCAGCTTCTCGTTTATGTAGCTATCTCCAATGATTTATTTTTATAGTATAATATCTTAAAAGTCCAATATTGTTAGTAAAACCTATACTATTTTGTGATTTTTTTTAGGAAATACTCAGCATTTGCAAAAACCATTTGCAAACACTCAATATTCGATAGGCAATATTGCTACTGCATTTTACACAGGTTTGTGGGCGTATGACGGATGGAACAATCTGAATTACGTCACTGAAGAAATCAAAAATCCTTCCAAGTAAGATATTCCTACTAAAAAGCAGATTTTTACATATACATAAGACATAGAGTGTAAAGGTAGGTCTTTGTAACACGACATAAGCCTATCACACACAAAAATGCATAGCGCATACCATGGCGCATAGAAGTTCAACCTTACGGACTTGTCTTATTTAAAACCAATATGACCGCTGCTATTTGGTTGGTTGAAAGCCCCATGCTACGCGTTATGCGGCCTATGCAAGTTTGTTTGTGATGGGCTTTACCTACCGAATTTGAAAGGTCATTAAACCCGAGTGGGCGCCATAGCAATCAGATTAAATTTCTACGTCATCGCGTTGCCTTAAGCCATTTGGTTTATGGAAACCCGGTGACGTAGTTACGGTCGTCCAGTTAAGTTCACATGATTGGTCACATTTTGTAGGCAACCTGTGCAAAAGTATAAAGACCTTGGGTGTAAAGTTCAATAATTAGGGACCTTTTGCACGCCCTCCTTTAGTTAACTTTATCCTTTATAAATGCGACATTAAATGACAGATGTCACGTGATATTTAGAAGCCCAATTTTATCCTTTATCCTTTATTTATTTATCAAAAGCCTGTTTTGTGTTCTGTAGGCAAAATTAATTAAAAAGTTTTGAAAACAACTAGAGAAAAACTGAAAAAGCAATACCAGTGAAAAACTGCCAGGAAAATATAGGATTATATCTGTGTTTACTGTGTACTTCTTATTTTTTTTACGCACTTCACAGAACATTGATGACTTTTGGTTAGTTGGTGAACACTGTTGCCAAACATTACCTAACCACCAGTTTTTATAAAAAATAATTTGCAATAACTGGCATAACATTATCTGCGGATTACCCTGCATTTGTTACTGTTGAAATAATTGTCTGGTATCAAAAATATTTTAAATTTACAGTATATTTTAACATAACGTTATATGCGCGGCAACACTGGCTCTAAATAAAGGAACTATACATGATGTTGTATTAAAGGGCACCACGTCATAGCTACATATGGTAAACCAAATTCTGCGGCAAAATCTAAGTAAACAAGCCTTAAAAAATTAGTGTTTCACTTTGTACATGCAGTGTGCCGCTCGGGGCTTAATGTTCGAAGAGTAAAACACTAAGACCTTTTAAAGGAAAGATCAAATAGGTACTTACCTAATAAATAAAGATCAGAAACATAAAAGAGGATCCAAAATTATATTCAAATGTGCGCATATTGATTTAGTTGCAAAAACGGTAATTTGTTTTGTAAAAAGCTCCGTCATAATTTGTTTGACATAAACTGTCAAAACAACAACGAATAGAAAACGTCAAAGCCGGGCTAAATCAATAATATGTAAGCAAGTAAAATAGTAAGCTAATGACTAATTAGTACAGTGCCTCATTATGGGAATTAATATCAATAAAAAAATTAAAGGAAGTGCGTGCCACTGTATGTACCCCTCTACTCCCTTCCCGCCCATCAATGTTTTCATGACGCGGTGTCACTTTAATACAACATCAACTATAGTAGCCTGCATTATTGGAACACAAGTAAGGTCAAACACTATCCTTTAGTAAAGGATAAGGTTCAAACCAGATAAATGCGCATGCCTCAAATAGAAGAAAAGAGAAAAATGGGACATGCAAATGTCCCTATTACACTGGTCTGCAAAAAAAAAAATTCTTGAGCCCTGGCTTTATTTCCGCTGATTCTTATGTAAGAAGACGCCCTGAATCCAAATATAGCTCGCTTTTTCTTCTACCACCCACCCTTTTTGAGGGAGCCGCCCTTTTACCTATTTTTATCATTTTTCGATAATAATTATAATATTATCGACATAAATTTAAATTTTTTAGTATAAAGAGAGTTATTTTAGTTTCAAAGAATAATAAATACATGGGCGCACCCAGGAGGGCCCGCCCCCCGACCCCCCCCCCAAGCCTTAGATTTTTTTTTACATATATTCCACATATTTCATAAAAAAACACAACAAATAGCTTAAAATTCAACATCATGAGGCTATAGAGGCATCGGGCCCCCCAAGACATATTCCTGGGTGCGCCACTGATAAATAAGAACTTTCGTACCTTCACTTGGTGCTTGCTTTCCTTTTATACCCTGAGGTACAAACCTCTCGTTTCAAAAACCAGCAGTACTCCGGCAACATGCTTGCATTTCACTTCCCTGAAAACCTCTTTTCCAACTTGTTTTGATGAAACCGTTCCCCGTATTCATCCGAGACTGCTGAGTGAAGGAAGTACACTTTAAGGGACATGTTACATCCCATGGCCTTGTACGCTAAGAGCAATTCCTCGACCTGAGCGACATAATCATCACTTTTATGGTTACCCAAAAAGTTCTTACACACGTTTTGGAATGCAAACCAAGCTCGTTTTTCTTTTTGATTCAGGTGTTCAATAAACGTCGAATCTTGAAAAAGTTGTCTAATCTGGGGCCCCACAAAAACACCTTCCTTGAATTTAGCCTCACTAAGACGAGGAAATTTAGTTTTCAAAAATATGAATGCGTCGCCTGTTTTGTCCAATGCTTTTACAAACTGTTTGATCAATCCAAGTTTTGCAAAGGCGGCAAGTAAATATTATCTTGCGGGACTAATAAGGATCGTTGGCGACATATTTCTGACCGGGAGTAAATCTTTCTCGCAAAGGCCAGTTCCGTACAATGTAATGTTTGTCCCGTGCTCGGCTGTCCCATTCACAAATAAAGCAACAATATTTTATTTTTTATTATAGTTTCTGCATGAGCGTATACAAGGGGGGAGGGGGGCTTGGGGGCGAAAGCCCCCCCCCACCGAATCTAAAAATAAAAACTATTTATTTTCCTACTTTTTAATATGTTGATAAATAAAAGTGGAAAAAATTTCCAAGCCCCTCCAAGCGATTTTTTGTATACGCCAGTGGTTTCTGTATATATATACTTTTATATACTAATATGTTGCTTTATACTTTGCTATAACGTTTATTACCTTTACCGTTAAGCTGCTGGCAGCTCAAATTTTATAAAAATAATTAGAAAATGCATATAAAACGGTAAAATCGACCATGTCCATTTACCATTTGTGCAAAACACCCCCCCCCCCCCAAAACAAATGGCTTGCCACCTTGCTATAAATATTAATGTTTGAGAACACTAAACACTACAGTCTCTCAGAAATAATGATGTTAAGGCCAAAAAAAATCCTTTCCGTCCCACCAAACTATCGAAAAGCAGTAAAAATATATTTATTAATTTTTTTCAGAAATTTACCACGGAGTATAGTAATAGGAATACCCTTGGTGACAATTTGCTACGCTTTAATCAACGTGTCATATTTGACAGTTATGTCCCCCAACGAAATGATCAACAGCGAAGCTGTGGCTGTGGATTTTGGCAATAGATTACTTGGTGAGTTACTAACCGTTATAAGAGGTACCGGGTGGGCCAAAAAAAACCGGATGTCTTTTTATTATTACTTTTGAACTATACAATCGATTTTAATGGGACAAACTGCACTTGGCAGAGAATTAATCGGAGTTCTGACTAAATCTATTTTTTTGTCCGCCCTCTTAAAATCCAAGATGGCGGACGAGATTAAAATGTATCTTTCAAAGATGCTCGTTGATGCTTATGTTGCGAACATGTTTTAATTATTTTTTTAAATTAGTAAAAAAGCTGCATTCTTGCCACTCACAACAAGGTACGAAAAACAAACTAAAACATTTTCGGAAAATGAGAATAAACACGCCATTTTGAAGAATCAAGTATGATTCTGCCCGTTATCTTAAATTTTAAGAGGGCGATAAATTTTGATCATGATCTTTAAAAAGCAATCAACTCTAACCAGGATGTTTTTTATATCATCAAAATCGGTTCAGTAGTAATGAATTTATAAGAAAATAAATGCTGACATGATTGGCAAGGCAATCGTATAATATTCAAAATAATGATTGGAACATAATTTTTTTTTGAACCACCGAACCGATTTTGGTGATTCGTACCTTGTTGTGCGTGACAAGAATGCAGCTTTTTTACTGATTTAAAAAATTAATTAAAACGTGTTCGCAACACAAGAATAAACGAGCATCTTCGAAGGGTGCAATTTAATTTCGTCCGCCATCTTGGATTATGAGATGGCGGACAAAAAATATATTTAGTCAAAACTCTGATTAATTCTCTGCCAAGTGCAGTTTGTCCCATTAAAATCGATGGCATGGTTCAAAAGTTAAAATGACAAAAATATTGTCCGGTTTTTTTTTGCCCACCCGGTATGATATTGAAATATTATAAATTGTTAAGCACTACACCCTGTATCTACCACATAACATTTTGCATTTATTTCCCACGCTGATACATTTACCGTTCATATTTAAATAAGGAAGTTTAAATAAACATTTCAGTTGTGGGAGGCTATAAAAACATGGTAAATTATGCACAAATTTAAGCAGGGTTAAACTCTATGCAATCCTCAACACATATTATACAAAGAAAAGTTGGATACATTTGAAAATTTCATCCCGAATTTGTTTGCATTTCATGTCATCGAATTATTATGTAAGCCTAGATACTTATCGCAAAACCTGGAAATTTCTTCTGCTTACTAGGACGTTACCTTAGACTACCTTTGATCTTTGATTACATAACCGTATAAGAAACGCAACCTAACCAACAGAGGACGAGCCTCGACCATAACATCAGCGGATAGATGACTCTGCCCTATATTCCGGCTAGTAAGCAATAACAGCGGGAGAGGGTGCTGTTGTTACAGACTTTTGACGCCCTCTCTCCGCGAAATTCCACAACTAATCTCAGGGGCGTTCTAATGTGCAACCATTTTATAGAAAATTAATGATCAGGTGCTTTTTGAGGTGATTGGAAAATTACATTCATATCAATACATAAAAAAGGAAACAAGCTGGCTGCAACAATTACAGAGGAATTTTAGTACCCAATACTCTAAGTAGATTGTACGGTAGGATTCTTAGAGATCTAATAGAGAATGATTTTTATGAACAAGAAAAAAAGAGCAAAGTGGATTTGGTGGAGGTGAATCTTGTAGTGATAATGTTTTTGACTTAAACAAGTAATTGAGAAAAGGAGTGCCAGAAATATAGGGACCCATGTTACCTTTGTGGACCTACAAAAAGCATATGATACCGTTCCAGTAGAAAAATTATGGACAGTGTTAGAGCAAACTAATATTAGCGATAAAAAACTATACAAAGGGTCAAAATCTAAAATTAAAATTGGAAATCGACTTTCAAAAGAATTCCTGGTAATGAAAGGCTTAAGACAGGGATGTTGTATCTCTCCAACCCTTTTAAAAATATATATCGCAGTAGGTCTAAAAAACTGGAAACGTAAACTACACGGCATGAGAATACAACTTAACGACCGATTTACCATATACACACTACAGTTTGCTGACGACCAAGTAATTGTAGCTAATGATAAAGAAGACATGGAGTATATGGTGAGAAAGTTAACGGTAGGATACCAAAAGTGGGGGTTAACAATGGTAAAAAGGACGCTATTGTATGGAATAGGGACTTGTCGCGTAACAGAAAACTACAAAAGAAAAATGAAAAGTGTCGAAATGGATGCAATAAGAAGATCAATGAGAATATCTAGAACAGATCATATAAGAACTGAGATCATAAAAGAAAGAATGGGAATCCAGGGAAGCGTAACGGATGACATTACTAAACGACAACTGATATGGTATGGCAATGTACAACGGATGAAAGACGAAAGTTTACCAAAGCAGGTCCTAGAATGGCAACCAAAGGGTGCAGAAAAAGAGGGCGTCCTAAACTAGAATGGCAACAGTCAATCCAAAGATCAATGAGTCAAAAAAAACCTGACAGAAGATGATTGTCAGGATCGAAGGAGGTGTAGAATAGGCGTCGGACAACGTAGAAAATTGTTCTAAACCGACATAGTAGTAGTACCTTTTTATATTCATCTTAATTAAAGCTTTGATTTACACATCACATACTCACATATTCCTCTTTGACATTTGCAGGAGTGATGGCTTGGTTGATGCCACTATCAGTAACAATTTCGACATTCGGTTCCGCCAATGGCACCCTGTTCGCGGCCGGTCGTCTATGTTTTGCTGCCAGCCGAGAAGGACATCTACTGGACATTCTATCGTATGTCCACGTCAGGAGGTACACGCCTGCCCCCGGCCTAATTTTTCATGTAAGTAAAAATTGACACTTTTGCACACACTCCAACTTTTTCCTTTATTATTGCGACGTTAAACAACAGATGCCACGTGTTATTTAGAAGCTTTTTGTAATTTTTACCTTTTGCAGATACAATTTTTATTTGCTTTATTTTTTTTATCCTTTAACTATCTGTCAAAAGCCTGTTTTGTAGGCAAAATTAATTAAAAAGTTCCGAAAACAATTACGGAAAAACTGAAAAATCAATACCTATTGAAAAATCGCCAGGAAAATATAGGATTAGAACTGAACCGATTTTAGTGAAATAAAAAACATTATAATACAAACTTATTGATCTTTAAAGATCAATCAGTTTGCACCATAAAGAGGTACACATTAATAAAATCCGTGTAGTGGTTCTCACAAAATCTGATTTGTTTTAACCGATTTTATTCATGATGGTATTACTTTGTACCTTGTTAACCGGGAGAAAAGTAGTGCTTTTCTATAGATTAAAAAAAACTCAAACATTTTCGGAAAATAATAATAAACGTGCCTCTTTGAAGGGTCAAGTATGATTCTGTCCGACATCTTAACTTTTAAGATGACGGCAAATTTCGATTATAATCTTTAAAGAACAATCAATTCTCACCAAGATTTTTTTATTTCACTAAGATCGGTTCAGTAATAATGAGTTTATAAGGAAATAAATGCAGACAGGATTGGTCATGCAATCGTATAATCTGTAAAACTTTGATTGAAACAAAAATAGCTTTTTTAAGAACCACCACACCGATTTTACTAATTTGTACCTTGTTATGCGGGGGAAAACTAGTGCTTTTCTATAAATTAAAAAAAAACTAAAACATTTTCAGAAAATAAGAATAAACACGCCATTTTGAAGAATCAAGTATGATTCTGTCCACCAAGGTAAATTTTAAGATGGCGATAAATTTTGATCATGGTTTTTACAGAGCAATCAATTCTCATCAGGATATTTTTTTTCCATAAAATCGTTTTAGTAGTAATGAATTTATAAGGAAATAAATGCAGACATGATTGGCAAGGCAATCGTATAATATTTAAAACAATGGTTGAAACAAAAATATTTTTTTAGAACCAACGAACCGATTTTGCTAGTTCGTACCTCGTACAAAAAAATATATTTAGTCAAAACCCTGATTAATTAATTCTCTGACAAGTGCAGTTTATCCCATTAGAATCGCTGGCATAGTTCAAAAGTTATAATTAAAAAAAAATTATCAAATACCAAATTGCAAATAATGCAAGGACCTAAAACTATAAACAACAAGTGAAATTAAAGAAAGAAAAATAAGAAAAAAGTTTTCTGCTTCGGCCGGGGATCGAACCCGGGATCTCTTGCTATCTAGGCAAACATTCTACCCACTGAACTACCGAAGCCATACATAAATTTTCGGAAAACTTCCATCTATGCAGGCTGCGGTGTCTCAATACAAGAACGAGAAATTCTCAGGGTATTAACTCGACAAAGTCATCCAACTGATCTCTCTAAATTCTTCTTTCCCACTGTCAAAGGTATGATAACTCAAATTAGACGTAAAGAATCAACGTCTGAAAGCATGAGGTCACCTTTTCGTGTGTTAAAATTGCGAATATAATTATCAAATACCAAATTGCAAATAATGCAAGGACCTAAAACTATAAACAACAAGTGAAATTAAAGAAAGAAAAATAATAAGAAAAAAGTTTTCTTCTTAATTTTTTACTTTACTTTTTTCTTATTTTTCTTTCTTTAATTAATAGTATATGTTATATGCTCGATGGTAGAAGTTGGACAACATTGAACACCAAAAACCAAAAGAAATTCGAGAGATGGCACTAATATTATATGCGTTTTCATTTTAGTCTTTGATAGCCGGTGCAATGGTGATGTATGGAACAATCGATTCTCTGATCGATTTTTTCAGTTTTACGGCGTGGATATTTTACGGCGGCGCCATGTTGGCACTGATAGTGATGCGCTACACCAAACCCAACTTTCCACGACCATATAAGGTGAGTGTTTGTGCTTATTTATTGACCAATCTGAATTATTGTAAAACCCACGTTTCGTTTTTACTTATTGGCTATGTCCGGTTATTGCAGACAATTCGTTGGACACCAAGATAATCTAACTCGAAGTCACTTGATGCTTGGGACAATCACAACTAATTTACTCTCATATTCATACTACATGAAGACCCCAACCCCCAATTTTGCCTGATACTCTTATGTCGAGCATTATCGTGCTAGCGCCATCTACGCTTTTAACACGGGACCATAAACTAATAAAAACTCGTTTCTGACGGGACTATTCGCGTAACGTGACTTCCAAACCACGGCCTTGTATTGATCATCAACTTCATCATATGATAATAATTGTTACCGAAGTTTTCGCCATCTTTTGAATTTTAAGTATTTATCGATTGTTTTTTATTTTAGGTTCCGGTGATCATTCCTTACTTTATGTTAGTGATCTCAACTTACCTGGTAATCGGTCCGATAATCGACAAGCCAACCATCGAGTACCTGTACGCTACAATTTTTATTCTAAGTGGAATGATATTTTATGTTCCTTTCGTACATTACAAATGTCGGGTGCCCTTCATGAGTAAGTACTGTGTTTCCGAGATACCTTTAAAAAAGGCATCAAATAATAACAGCATAGAATCTATTGGAAAAAGATAAATTAAAGCCAACAGAAAAACTTACTCGATACAAAAGTTTTAGGTAGTACAAAGCTCTACAGCATTTGTAAAAACCATTTTTTTTACTTGTTTTCTTTGGGAGATTCCTAAAAGATAGGAGAAAACAAAAAAAATCCCACCATTTGTTTTTTTTATAATTAATCGTTTTTTTAATAAATATTTTTTAATAATTTTTATGTTCGGAATGCCACTGAATGTAACAAACTGTTAATTGGTCGAATTTTTTAGTTTGGAGATTAAGCTATGTGACTTAACGTTTGATATACAAACAATAAGATCATTTTTCAGAAAGGTAGAAATGACTGGAAATAGATTTTTGTGAAAAATGCACAATAGATAAAAACTGAAACTTTGAATCTCTGTATCCTAGAAACCATAGGTCGAATGACGATGGGGCAATGATAGTTATTCATCAGGGCATCAAGATCTACAACCTACTGCATTTTAAAAGAGTTCGGGCGGGATCCTTTCGTGAAAAACAAAAAAGATATGAAATATAATAAGCAATAAATGAATCCATGACGGATGTGATACCTTCATAGCCCATAAGCACACTCCAAGTAAACTCCATGCTATATCAACCTTGAAAATATTGTAAATATCTCCGAAACAAAAGCTCCTACAAAGTTTTTGGTTGTAATGCAAATCTTTGAAAAAAATGTGATCTTCTATATTCCAAAAACCGCATATTAATGCGACTCTCCGTTAAAAAGTAACAGCATTAATGAATTTTGACCAAAATCTAATCGGCTCGTTACAGTATCGAACACTATTTTACCTGAAAACTTCATGAAAATCGGTTCAGCGGTTCAGGAGGTATCGTGTTACGGACAGATATATACACACACACACACACTCACCTACACACACACTCACCTACACACACACACACAGACAGACATCACGACGATATTGCTAGTATAGGTCAAAATACACCCAAATAACACATTTTCGGCGTTATCTCAAAAAAAAAAAATAAAGAAATACCTTCTCCAGCCATTGCTGCGCGGGCTAGGACGGTAAAAACGAAAAACCGGTTTTTTCCATGTTTCTCACGAAATTTAGGGGTTGTGATGGTTATAGACCTTTTTAATACCTATAACTTTTAAATGTAGGTAACTATTTTCGATGGATTCACCCCTAAAAATTCACACCGTTTCACCCTAAGCTAATAGCTCAGATCAAGTCAGATTATTATTCCTGTTAGCTGTGTTTTTTCCAGCTTTCAAATCACTTTCTCAAGATATAGCTACTGGTATGGGGGATATGCAATATGTAATATTCCAATACTCCCTGTTACCTATTTACACAATGGTTGGCGTTTGATGCAAACATTCAGAAATAAAGGTACGAAAAATGCACAGATACCAAATTTACATAGATAGAGTTTTTGTCAACTGTACGCCGATGATTTGACGTAACGAGTACAAGAATAAAATAATATTCATGCGTAAAAGTATAACCAATCAGGACATTTTATCTTAAGGGCCGCAAAGAGGATAGACTTATACCCATTGATATTGCTATTTCAAATATGTTTGCATTCTGCATCGTAAGGTACCGTAGGTATTGCAATAATACGTACTATATGGAAATAATATGCATATGTCTTTGAAAGCAACCAATCAGGTCTTTTTTGCTTAAAGACCCCAAGTCCCTCATGTTTGCATCATGAATGTGCAGTTACCGTGGGTATTGGAATATTATATATATGTAGAGTGGAAAGGCTAATTGATCTAAGTGCCAAAAAGCGTTTTTGTGGGAAACTAAAAAAACTGTACAATACATGCACGCGGACTTACGGATGACGTGATTTTAAACATGTTTGTTAGGGCATAAGGTGAGGAAATTGCACTTAGTTCTTATAGCCCCGTATTGGCCTTGACACATACGTCATTTTGGGTGGAAAATCTAAAATTTGTATATTTTGGCACTTAGATCATTTAGCCTGTAGAAGTCATGTAGAGTGGCCCTACATATATGGGGATATGGTGGTTCTCACATATAAGCCTATTGAGGATGAATTTACTTATAAGAAAACTAAGCCAAACTTAACCTCAGTTGTCATGGAACGAATGTTTACCAAGATCCTAGTACAGAGGACTCGAAGGAAGACCAATGAAACGAACCGAGTGCGTAATAGTTTCTTAGCTAATGAGCTAGAAAGCCACCACTCAATAGGGCACCTACTGTAAACAATAGAGAGCGCGAGAACAGTAGAACGTAATATAAGCTGACGCAGTGAAGTGGGGGAAACGACACTTATTTAATATTAAAACGAACAAAAAGGAGCTAAAAAGAGTTATTGTTGAAAATAAGACTTACCTGGATGGTTTTCTTTACAAGGAAGAGTGTACCATGGAAATGGACTAATCCGATTGTGGTTTATCTTCTTTCGGCGGTCTTAACTTCCTATAGCTTCACTTTTTAACAGCACTTAGTTATTTTTAAGGTACTGTTAAGTTTTGCGCGATCGCGGCTTAATGACTTAGTTTTTAATTAGGTTTAGTTTAACACTAATTAGCAAATAGTTTTAGCTCGGCAAGGTTGATGTCACAGGAACGCAAAGATCAACTCTCTTGAGTATACGTTTGACTGGGTCAAAAAAACGATGAATTCCTTCCAAACAGAGACATTTTAAATTGTATCTGACAGTTAATCCAGAGTATTTATTTCAAGTGGACACGTACCCTTACTGGAAACAATTTCAAAAATGTTTTTGTTTTTTTTTAGATGGCCTGACAGTATTTCTGCAAATGATCTTAGAAGTGGCACCCACTGCAAATATGTTTGATTAGAGAAAGTTTTAATGCAAATGTAGAACTTTAAGGATTAAAATGTAATATTGTTAACGGTTACAGAGATCTGTGTAGATATTTTGCCAAAAAGTTTACTCAAAAAAATCAAAAATATTTGCAACCTTTATAATTTGGCCCTTTTAAAAAGAGTAAAGATTTTAAAAGTAAAATACTAATCTAAAAATTTATGAATCTATTTTTGAGATAATAAATAAAATCATATAATTTACTTTTAAAAAGCTTTTTTTATATTTTTAAAGAACATTTTGCATTTTTTTTGCTTTTGGGATGAACAAATCCCCTAAATGGGTATTTAAATAATAATCGTATGTTTGGTTTAGCTCATAATTATTTTACGATTGAATAGAGATTTTTGGCAAGATTTCTACAGTATTTGACAGAAAAGATGTCCGACAAAAAGACTAAAATTTAAAAAATTAACTTAGTTACAAGTTAGATAAGTAGAGACGCATCAACTTATTTTTAAGTTCGAAATATGTTAAATGTGCATAATACCGCCATATTTTACTGAACGCTGACCAATGATATTTTTTCTAAAAAAAAGTGACTTAGTTTTTACTTTTAATCGGCACCGAGATTCTAAACATTGATTAAACACTTCAATAAGATATGCAACTAAATATACACAAATCGAAACTTGTCATAAAATCAGCCGATAGATGGCGATTTCAGTTTAAGGCCAATGATCTCTATCTATATGGATAGGCCTTTACATATATGCAAAGTGAGGCAAAAATATTGATATTTTTTTGTAGAGAGAGCACGCTGCGCAGGAGGTGCCAGCTTTCCTTTTTTACTTTTACTCTCCGATGATATTCTGTGGTTCGCGGACGTTTGATGATTTTTAATCTATAACAAGATTTTTACTGCGATTAGGTACTAGTAAAGTATTTTAAATAACCAAAGCTACTTACTTCAAAAAGGAAACCGGCTTTTCACTCCTATAAAACTCGTTTTTACAATCAACGCATCGTGTTCCCATTTTTTATTTTTGTTCAACAAAAACAATTTCAAAAAGATACTGACAACATTGACAAACACTTTAATGAAATATCACAAATGACAATCTCTTTGAAGTATTAAGTTCACAGAATACCACCAGTGATTAGAACTAGAGAGAGAAAGGTTGCAATGCTTAGCATTCATTGTATGTTCTCACTCTGAAAAAACTTTAAATTTTTGCCTCAGTGTTCCATATACGTAATGTATAGCCGTGGCCGTTCCAGTTACTTCGTATATAATTCATTGGTTTCAGGCTAGTGCGCAAACAACAACAGAAATAGGGCATTGTTGTTATTTAATCAAATCATTTAATTCTAAATTCAGCGGAAAGAGGACGCTCCAAGTTAAAAGTTTTGCCGTACAGTAAAATGTTAAATTGGCTGATAATAATTTTTAATAAAAATGTTGGTGCTTAGTTGGTCACTAGTCAAGAATGTGTAACCAAAAAAAATTACAGAATAATTTACATTTTTATAGAACATAAGCAGCTTATCATTCCATGCTATTGTTGTTGAATTTTACAATTTTGTTTAAATTTTTAAGAGTTTTATATAAAAATAATAAAAAATGTTTGAGAGTGACCCACCCATTAAGTTACAATGGCACTACAGATTTATATTTTTGTAATAAAAAAATACCATTTTTGTCGAGAATATATTTATAAAAAAAAATTGCAAATAAATATTTTTAAAGACTATTTATGTAAATCACATTTGTAAGAATTCATCTTGCCAGGTTTTTATGGTTTATAAAAAAAGACAATTTTTAAATAATTCTGACATATCTTTATTTGCTCTCAAATATGCAAAAAGCCAAATAACGTTCCTTGATTTTGTTAAAAAGTATTTTTTGTAATAAACTTTTAAGAAAAATTAAATAAAAAATATTTAGAATATAGGTAAAACTATTTGCCAAAAAATGTAATGCGTTATAATAAAAAAACAATAAAATTGTTACAAGGAAATTTGTTGACGTTTTCTTTAAGCAAATAAATCCTTCTGATTATCTCATCAGTACTATTTTTTAATTTAAGAGATTTTTTTATGTTGCTGTTGCTTGCAAAAATTTTAAATTTTGTTAAAAAACCAATTTTGTATTATTAAACTGCGCATTTTTGAGTGCAGTATATTTCGAAACCACGAAAATAAAAATCATGTTTAGTTTATAGAACGATTTTATTTCGACATTGCATTGGCGGAGGAAATAATATTTTTAAAAAAATTAAAAGTAGGTCATGCGTTGGACAACACAAAAAAAATAACTTTTTTCGACGATTGTTATAAAAAATACTCTATCTTACAAGTAATGGATTTATGTAAGGAAAAACCACTTTTATATTATTATCAAAAAACATTTCTTAGAGTTTTTACCTTTTAAAATATCTGTTTTAAAACAAACTTTTTAGGTTTTTTGTTAAAGCGATTTTTCTTTATTTTTGGACTATTTTCATACCGTCACGTTTGTAAAAATAACACTTATTTTTTCAGTTTTTTCTAATTTGATTATTTTTTCTATTTAAAACTTTTTTTTTGTATTAAACTTTTTCTGCACCTGAGAAAAATGATCTAAATAACTATTAAGCTGCAAACAAAAGTGACGTTTTTGTCAATAGTCCTCTTAAATATCAAAATGAAACTGTACAACTTAAAAACAAAAATGAAAAACTTAAATATAAAATGATCATTAAGTATCACTTTTCCAAAGTTTTATAGTTTTGTCGTTTTCGAGTGCCGCCGACGCAATTATATTTTCCGTTGGGTGACAAGTTGTGCATAGGACTACATCTGAAAGAAAAATAAATACCATTCAGTCAGCATGGAGACCAAAATCCACTCATACATCCACTACAAGAAATTTGAAAAAAAAAAGCAATTTACTATATTCAACGAGGGGTGATCAACTGCCCACAGTAGGTGTACAAAAATTGTCTACAGGACTATACAGGACGCTATAATACACTACAGGACCAAGAACATATTTAAAAGTCCTGTAGGATGTTGTACAAATTTGGTTCAGCTAATCATCCTTCGATATTCAAGAAATATCCTAAAAAGTTGGGTAAAGTAAGGTCTATCTATGTATCTATTTAGCCTTCTTTGATACATCTTTGGACATAGGCCTGCCCAACTCTTCTCTGTCTGTCACAGTTCCCGCATGTTTCTTCAAATCGTCCATCCATCTTATTTGGAGTCTTCCCCTACTTCTTTTATTTTCCCAAAGTTTCCAGTTTACAATACATTTGTTCGATCAATCGCCTTTTTGTCTGATATTATGTCCGGCAAATTTTCATTTTAATTTTGCTACCTCTCCTATGACATCCTCTACTTTTGTATTATTTCTTATCCATTCATTCCATTTCTATATATAAGCTTTAAATGTAACATTTGTCTTTCCAGTGATCTTTGGGCTTTTGTTACCTTATCAATGTTTGGATTTGTAAGTTTTCAGGTACAGGAAGGATATATTGGTTATACCCTTTCGCTTTGAGGTACTGAGTATATTTTTATTTTTTAATATGTAGCTTAATTTACCGAATGCTGCCCAGGCCAATCTTACTCCTCTTAATTTCAGCTGTTTGGTTTTATTTTTTTAGTTTAATAATAATTTGTCCCAGATATATATACCCCTTTACTTTTTTCTTGTTTTATTTTGATCATTGTTATGATTTTAGTTTTAGTGTAGGTCATACTAATGCCTATATTTTAAGGTGCTGTATCCACATCTCTTTAAATGAGTAACTTCTTAGAATTAAAAAAAAACTGCAACAATTTTATCTTTTTCATCAAGATCCCTAACTATACACAAACTTCTGTTTTAGTTTTCTAACGCTTAAATTACAAAATAATTAGTGATTTTAGTCTTAACAGCACAAATTGGTTACTTACCTTTTTTCGTGTAATTGTTTAAAAATGTATGTGTTAATTGTAGTCTATAAATTTATGTTCTGAGGTTGCTTGATACATAGGTATGTCAAGTCGTAAGCACAGTAGCACACACATGTTTATAATAAATGAATAGTAAATTAAGCAAAGTAACGATAAGAACACAGTCAAACCTCTACAACTCGAACTTGAAAGGACAGCGAAAAAAGTTCGAGTTTTAGAGGACAAACTGCAGGGAAATTGAGGAAAATGTACACTAAAATAGTTCAAGATAAAGAAAGGTTCAAGTTATAAAGGTTGAAGTTTAAGGTTTGACTGTGGTCTAAAATGTAAAAATATCCAAAACTTTTTTAAATCGTAAATATTTTTCTTATCATGAGCAAAACATGCTAAAATGCAAAAAAAAAACAAAAAAATCATAAACAAACACTCACCCGTGTGTCCTTGTAATTTTTGAACAATCTCCTTTGTTTGAAGGTTCCAAATATAGACCATATTGTCCTCAGACCCGCTAACTATCCATTTGCCGCCAGTTACGGAGAAGTTTGCGAAAATACAGTATTTTTCGTTTCTGTGTCCTGTGTACGTTTTTAGACATTTGCCTATCAAAAATAAAAAGTGTTAAAGAAAACCATATTAATATGATCTAGGTATTTGAAGAAAGCGGACTTTAACATCAACAGAGTTTCAGGCTTCTTTAAATCAGGTTTTTAGGTTTGAGCTAATAACATTAGTCATGATCACCTAAGTGGGTCGAGTCCACGGTTAGCACTTAATTGACATCTACGAATTGGGGTTATTCTTTAGAAAACGAAAAAAAAAATGTTTTTTTGAGTTTTATTTAGTTTCCAAAAAAACTCAGCATTTTAGGGAAAAATGTTAAAATACCCTTTTTAGAGAAAATAAAATGTTTTTTTTTTAAACGGCGTATCACAAAGTTGTATTAAAGCTATAAGTGACACTCCAGGGGCGTCTGCATATTGAGGTTTTTTTTGCTAATTAATTTTTTTAAAATTTTTTATTTGTTTTATTTAATTTTCTTAAAAACTAAGGTTTCTGAAAAATCTTGTTTTACTACATTCATTTAATTTTCTATAATACAGTTGATAAAACGGGTGTACTGCTAACACTTCAGGGTTCGTATCTCAGCAAGGGTACTATCCAGAGATCTCATTGATGTCTCATTTTAAAGGCTATTAGTTGATCCGAGAGTTGATCTTTATTTTATGTTATTACAGATATTTTCCAAAATAGGTAGTTTCGAGGTTAGACGCCAATAAATTGAAAAACTGGTCAAAATTCAAAATGACGGCGAAATGTTTAGCCTCATTACTCGAAAACCATTTATCTGACGAAAAAACGTACAAAAGCGTTTTTGTAGGAAATTTTATTGTCTTCAACTTTTGTCTAAAGTTTTTTTTTCTAAGATGTACAGGGACCAAATAATTTAAAAAAAACCTTTTTATGCACCCTAAATCAAAGATGGCTGGGGGAGCCGCCCTCACCCAAGGTCGAAAACTCAAATGTTTTTTTATGACTCCAGTGTGAACAACATATGTCAAAATCGCGACTACACCACCTTTTGCAAGCAACGGGGTCTTTTTTTGATTGATGAACATTTTGAGTTGAAAGTGGAGTATACCAAAATAAAAATGTGTAGATAATGTACATATATCAATTCAATTCAATTTATTTACTGTTTAAAAGGAAATACAATATTATTCCTATAACAGGGGTCTCTTAATCTAGCATTTTAATTTGGTTAAGCCTAAAAAAACAAGAATTATTTAAATAAATAAAAAATCTGAAAAAAAAACCAGAACACTATAAAAAAAGTAATAGCAAGTATATCAAAATATAACCAGATATAATTCCTAATCAGTTAAATTTCCTAATTGACAATGTACTGGCAAAATTAAATAATTACATTAAAAGTGTGAGTTTCATTCATTAATATGAAATGATCTTAGTTTAAGGATGGACAACAGACCTGCACAAATATCCTTCGCGGTTTTAGGAGTTAGATCGTCAAGTTGATTAATAAAGTAATCTACATCCTTAAAAATTCGTACTTTAACCTCATTATAAAGAGAATCTATAAAAAGTATATGGTGAAGTGTTTCATCTACATAAAGATTACATACAGTGCATTGAAGTGTATGGTTTATTTTATATTATAATCCTCTTTGTATGTAAATTTAGAAAAGTAGTTTGTGGATAATCTAAGCTGTGCCAGCATCCGTGTGCTATGAATTGGCAAATTAAAACCAAGATATCTGGGAAAGCTAGCTGTAGTATTTAAACAGCTGTAAAAAACTGTGTAGTTAGAGTTACAAACAAGGTCAAGATCCGGTCTAAAACACACTTCTTGGAGTTTTTTAATCATGTTGGGCATTTTTCGCTGTAAAGTATTGTAGTTGAGATCCAGCCAAAGGTTTGGAAAACCAATATCACTTGTCCAATGTTTTATTTGGGCTACCCAGTTATATTTGGTATCTGCGGCATCAGCCAACTGCAGCTGGCGATCAAAACATTGTCTGGGAAGTCTATCAGGGCGCATCCTAAGTAATTTTAACATAAATTTTAAGAACAATAACCTGAAGATGGGAGCTTCCTGACTCGAGACGTAAAAGTGCGGAAGAAGTAGATTTTGGTAGCAATAAAAAACGTTTAAAAAAATTAGTCTGAATCCTTTCAACAATATCCAAATAGCGAAGCCCCCAAATGGCAATATTGCCAAAAAACAGTTAACCACTGAATTGTTAAAAACTTTAAGAAGTGACTTCCAAGAAACAAGCTTAGATTTTAAGTACATACTCAAAGCGGATCCTGAGCATTGTTGGGCTTTTGTAACCGATGACTCCGCCATTTCCCTAAACAGAGAGGAAGATGAAAATGTTACTCCTAGGTAGGTGTATTTGTTAACAACTTCGATGGGCCTATTGTTTAAACGAAAACCTGGATTGGAAGGGTTTGGACCACCCGCTTTTATTTTGGTTTTTTGAACATTAATAGTTAATTTGTTTTTGTCAATATATTTTTCAAGAATTCTTAGCTTTCTATGTATGTCAGTTTCAGAGTCGCCAAGGATCACAAGGTCATCAGCATAAAGTAAGATAAGAAGAACATTGAGACCATCAATTGAGAGACCTTGCGCTCCATGCTCCTTAAAGAAATCGATTATATCGGCTAGAAATAGCAAAAAGAGACACGGGCTAAGAGACTCTCCTTGTAAAACACCTGAAGTGACCTCCACTCTCCCGGAGAGACCTTCCAGAGCTTTGACTGTAGCGGAAGCATTTTCATATAAGTTTTTAATAACATTGATGAAGTTAGGACTGATACTGAAACTATACCATTTGGATGTGGCACATGGATATGTATATATACATGTGCAAAGTTTTCTTTGCACACGGCGTGTGCAAAGTGTTTGCCCGCAGATAGAAAAACGATAACTGCAATGGACTGTATATATTTTAATTAATGAAAGCGCGAACAAACATAAATATATTGATAGGAAATTACGAAATAATTAAAAAGGTCCATAGGTCAATTGTGGGCACCACACAACGGAAATCAGTAACAAAGCACTCACCAGTTTGCAGCCAATTTCTCCACTTCCAAGGGGCCCCTGTCTGGATCTAATGATGTCACCACGTAGCTGAAGGGCTGAAGTTTCTAGTTCTATGCTTCAGTACACCAAAATCAAGCACTTTCAAGTGTAGAAATTTGAAATAGTTGGAGAAAGTAAATTAACACGCCATTTCTCGAGGCGGTCGAAAATAGATCTCACTGATTCTTGGTGCGCATGTCCAAAATGCGCGAAAATGCACTCTGTCCGTCATTCAATTGTGTGGTTTTAAAATTTACAAACACCGCGAAATTTAGCGGGAGCTAACACAAAGTACAGATTTAATTTTTTGTATGTAAGCCCTTATTTTCTAATGCAGTCGTATAAAAAAAGTTTTTTTGGTATTTTAACTTTTTGTAAAAAGAAAATATTGTTTAAAATAAAATAAAAATTTAAAAATTTGGTTCCAAGCGGGTGAAAACTACTCGTTCTATTCAAGCGATTAGAAATTTAAACAGATAAAAAGGTGATCTTATGCTTTCAGACACGGATACTTACATCTAATTTGATTTCATACTTTAGCAATGGGAGCGAAGAATTATAAGATTAGTTAAATGGCTTGGTTGAGTGAGTGCCCTGAGAACCAACGTTCCTACACTGTGACCCTGATCGTGATATGGAGTTTAACACCAGGAGAGTGATACTTGGCTTATTTGAAATGCCTTTAAGATGCCTTTTAAATACAGCGTCACATAATGTATTTTTTTAACAAATTTGAAATTAAAAATTTAATTTATTTTTAAAAAATCAAGAAAATGGTAATTTTCATGTATTATTATTTTAAACATTTTTTTTACCAATGGTTAGAATCTTGCTAAAACTAAAGAATAATATATTTTTTAAAATACTTCTTTGAGATACTAACAAAAAGTTTTAAAAAAATGTGAATTTGTTATTTACTGTAAAATTTGAAGAAAAAAATAAAACACAAAACTACTAAAATTGTAACAAAGTTTACCTTTAGCATAGTCCCACAATTTTAATGTGTTATCCAAAGTAGCTGCAAGAATGTATTTGCCATTGGGCGAAAATTTCACAAATGACACTGGCGGGTTGTCATCATCTATCAGCGTTTTTAAACACTGCCCTGAAGCTGTGTCCCAAATGCGACTAAAAAACAAAAAAAAAATTAATACGAAATAGTTATTTACCTAACAAGTGCGGAAAGTGGTGGAAAAGATAGTTTTTGCAAGAGTTAGGTACAATGTTTTTCCTACGAGTGTTTTTGTCCATTTTCTTTATCAAAAAAACAGGTTTTTATTCGCAAAGGTTTTATAATAATGCTAGAAAATTATACATAAGATAGAATAGTTACATAAATCATTTAAATAGTCTATATCTTCATTTTTAACAAAACAAATATCGTGCGGAAATGTAACTTTTTAGCACTAGTGCGGAAAAGTTACTTTCCGCACGATTTTTTAAATTTTCCACACGATTTTTTTATGCACGGAAAAATAATAAAACAGGATTTTTTTATCATGATATATTAATAAGAAACTTTATGTAAAGGACATTTAATTAACAATAACGAAAAAGGTAACGATGGTAAATACTGAAATTGAAAGTGCACTTTGTTGCATGCTGCAATATAGCAGATGCTGCAAAATCTTGAAGAACGCCGTTTCTTATTTGAATTTGATTGGTTGGTGTTTGGCCCACTACAGAAATGCCTTGATCAGTTTGCTGCTGAGAATTACTAGTGTTTTAAATGGAGGAAGGTATAGTGGTCTGTACAGGCTGTAACACATTACAGGATTCTTCCTTCGGAGCTTCTGGTAGCATCGGTACAGCAGCACTTCTTGAAAATGAAATTTGTGTGTAGGACGGGTTTTTATTTGGAAACGATTGTGAACAGGATTTTAGAAAAGTAAAAATGGTGTGGAAAAGTACATCTTTCAAAACGAAAAATCGTGAGTTACTTTTTTGCAGCCTCATATACTTTTTTTACATAAAATGTTTTTGTTATGATTAAAAATTCTGTGCATAAACTAATAAAAGCTTACCAAAGTCCATCATAACTGCTACTAACGATGAGAGAGCCATCTCTGTTGAAATGCACTGCACTAACAGGATCAGAGTGAGCGGGTAACGTCTTTAAACATTTCCCAGTGCGCACATCCCAAATTCTGACTGACTCATCAAATGACCCAGATACAATCAGATTTGATTGGGGGTTGAAATTGCAACAGAATACATAGTTACTGTGACCTTTTAAGGTTTTCAGGCATTTGCCAGAAGAAAGCTCCCAGATTTTTAAGGTTTTGTCATCACTGCCAGATACTGAAAAAAGAATGTATATTTTTGTTAGTGTTGCCGCGAGACGAGACGAGACGAGAGAAGGCATTGTCTCGTCTCGTTATGCGAGATAAAATGGGTCTCTCGTCTCGACGATAGGACTCTTTTATCGCTCGAGAGAGTCTTTCTCTCGTCTCGTCTCTCGTAATTTATATCAGCTATAAAAAGTTTTTGAGACACCCTGTGTAAAAGTGTATTTTCAAGGTGAATCTTATTA
The DNA here is from genome assembly GCA_963576565.1 of Aspidapion aeneum. NCBI lineage: Eukaryota > Metazoa > Arthropoda > Insecta > Coleoptera > Brentidae > Aspidapion > Aspidapion aeneum. The sequence goes on from OY755040.1 coordinate 121,668,111, forward strand.
TTTATGGTATTTACGTTTTTCCAAAATAAAGTGTTAAGTCCATTCTGGGATATACTCTCTATATGCATAAATAAAGAAGTAAATACAATACATAAACTAAAATACCTCTTTGATGCCGATGAAATAAAAGCTCTGGATTTATTTAAAACTGTACCTAAAATCCCAAGTGTTTGTTGACAAAAGATTATTTTGTGTTTTGCCAATAACATAAATCCTTAAAAATAATCATTGTATTTAGGTAAATTTTTGGGCAGTTTTTCCAGTAAATATAATTTTCAACCCTTTAGCAACAAGGCTTTTGTACCTGCTCTTAAGTGCTGATATAAGAATATGGAAGTGCTGATGAAGTGCTGATGAAAATTTTATCTACAGGGTTTTTTGTACATTCTTACCAAAGCAACCTAAGAGTTTTTCGAATAGATACTAAAAATAGTATGACTAATCTCTAAGTATAGGAAATATCTCTGGCAAAATTGTCAAAAAATTAAATATTCAATTTTTGACAATTTTGCCAGAGATATTTCCCATATTTAGAGATAAATTATACTATTTTTTATACTTAGGTTAAGTATAGCATTCACTAATAAACATATATGCATTATTAAGAAAAAAGTTCCTCAAATCTCTATAAAATAGGAAGGGTTGATATAGACAAAAAAAATAAGTTTCCAAAAATTTCAGGGCCTCCCCTACTATAATAACAAAGTGTTAATGTGTTGTGTGTGTGAAATATTTAGACAGTTCTATTTTTAATAACTTAAGATAGTAAAGCAATTTAAGCTAAAACAGTATCAATTACTGGGACATCAATAACTGGAATTTCACAAAATTCACCTATCAATAACTGGCAAAAACACTAATTATATATTATTTATATGTTCATAAATTTTCTGTCTTACAATTTTGACAGTACAAATCGCTCAGGAAATGTTAATATTGCAATTGCAAAGACATTTTACTTCAAAACCTTGTTCAAAACTAACATTTTTATGACTTTTTTTCCTAAATTTTTGGCCTTAAGGTATCAATAACAGGGCATTTTACCTGGCCTATGTATTTTCTTTTCAGATATGTATGAAATACTTACCTAATAATCTGCTATCACTGGACCAAGCAACATCACTGATTCCCAACTTGTGACCACTGATTGTCTTCTCAAATTTACCATCATAAGCACCCCATATTTTAATTAGTTTGTCAGCAGCTGAAAAAGAAATGTACAGTCAGGGATTTATTAATTGCCCAAACTCAAAAACAAAAATATTCCTATTTAAAAGTAGGAAACCCAGTTTGACCCAAACCAAAAAAAATGGGAACCTTACCTCTATCTTTATACATATACGAGGAGTGATCAGCTGAACCAAATTTCTACACTGTCCTATAGGACTATAATAAATTTTTTGTCTTGTATAGTCCTGTACATGTCCTATACAAGTCCTGTATAGTCCTGCCTGTGGGGTCCTGTATAGTCCTGTGGCTGGAAAAAGCGCGCATAAAAAATTCGCAGATAAAAAAACAACAAAAAAAGGTCATCACATCTTAAATTGCGTTTTTCTTAGAGAGCTGATTTGCCTTTGCCGGTCCTAGTACTTCTTAATCATGCTTAGGGCACTCTTAGGCGCCAGTACCCTTGGGGTCCTGTATAGTCCTGTGGAAGTTCTGTATAGTCCTGTGGAGTCCTGTAGAAGTCCTGTGGGGTCCTGTAGAAAAATTTGTACACCTACTGTGGGCAGCTGATCACCCCTCATACATATATGTAGTATAATTAAAATCATTTTTCTAATATCTTTAAAAAAATATACCTGCAATTTATACAGTCCCTGACTGTATATATAAGTACTTTTTTTCTGTCAAATTGTACTTGAACAACATTCTGTTTTCTAGATATAATTTAATAAAAATAAAACCCATTTACCCTAACATAAATTAGATGCTACTTACATGAGCTTGCAAGCCATTCACCATTTGGACTAAATTTGACAGAAGAAACAGCTTTTGTGTGTCCAGCCAAGGTGAATTTTAAACTGTAGTTTGGTTTCTGAAATTAAAAAACACATAAGGTTATAATAATTTCTTTTTGTAATATTTCATTGAGATCAATGGATTTTTAAGTAAAAGTGCTTCATACTAAAGTCCCTGATCATCAAGCAAGCTTTACAGGTAGCGAAGCCTAACTCTGATTTTCTATTCTTTGGTTTATATTTTTGACATGTTTTCCTTGGTTTCACATTGGCGGCTCATTGTTATTTTAAAAATGTGGTTTTGACACAGTCTAAAGATCTATTTAGTAATGATACAGTTTCAAGATAGTTTGCAGCATAACTTTTACATATAATTACATAAATATATATAGTTTAGGTACCTTCATACTGTGTAAAACAACATCTTGAAAATAAAACAGAGCTGCCAATGCGAAATCAAGGAAAACATGTCAGAAATAATAACTAAAAAATAGAAAGCCTGATGTTAGCTTCGCTTCCTATAAAGCTTGCCTTTACAATGAGTGTCCTTAATTCATACTGGTCCTAGTCTATAAGCAGCCTACAATTTAGTGTCCCTACATGTGGTAGATATCAGTGTTTGCCAATACCTGTTTTATACAGGGACACTAAATTGCCCCTGTAAATTAGCCCTCTTAATTCATCTATCTGTCTTGTTAAAGAAACAGTGATAAGTATATAAGTCAAGACTAAAATTAAGTGACAAATTAGGACTACGATGAGAATGAACAATGGCTTACTAAATTACTACTGGATTTGCTGGAGCTTCCTGTGGGGGTTAAGGAACTTGGCTGACTTTGACTTTGTGATAGACCACTTGTGTTATGAATAGGGCTAACTCCAGCACCAACAGGCATCATTTTGACCAACTTAGTTTATGGAAACTATAAAAAAGAACAAAACAATCTTAAAAACAATTGAAGAAATGCCAAAATAATTTTTTCCTATCACATGTAACGATTTCTAGTAAATGTAGGGTTTTTACCTAAATGAAGAAAGCCCCTGATTCCAGCAAGTCTTTAGAAAAAGTGGCCCTGAAGCCAACTTTTAAGCACTGACACCACAAAAAATTCTTACACTAGTCTTGTACCTCAAACAAAACCTGTACACAGATGAATGCGGCACTACTGTTTAAATGCAGTTTTGCTGCTTTTTTTAGTAAAAATCCCGAAATATATCATTTTGCGTGTTTGGCATGTTTTCCGAAAGAAGCTAACCTCAAAATGCATGAAAAAGTTGTAAAGTGCGCAGGCGTGTGATGGAGTGACGTCATAGCCTACGCTGTCTTTCACGAAAAAAAGGCCGGAATGCAAGTTTTACGGACCTACGTAACCAACCAATAGATGGCGCTGGTGTAAAAAAACTTTGATACCTACTTAGCCATAGAAGTAGTAGTATATCTTTTATCATAACAAAAACATTTCATGTAAAAAAAAGCCAAGTACGCGAAGATGGCATTCCGTAAAAAGAATTGAGATAAAAGTAAAGCCAAGTTCTCCAATACAAATTCCAAAATGAAAGGTTCTTACTAGTTTGGAAATGTTTTTTTGACTAAAAGTTTATATAAATATAGGTCAGCAAACACTTCGTTGCTATCTACAGGGTCGATTCAAAATGAAAAAAAGAATTTTGCTTTATACTGTCTTGTTATTTATTTGAATGCGTTCACGTTATAAAGAAAAAATTTAAAACATTTTTCTTTATTTGCATTATTAACTTTTATTAAGGTCAAGTTTGCCTTGGACAAAAAATTTCACGTGGGACCCTTTCACCAAAACGTCGCCTGTCTTCTTATTTTTTATAATAGTCTGCAGAAACGCCAAACTTCTGCCGACTTTGTTGGTTTCCGCGATTATTTCAATTTCATCACCGATTTTGGCCGCTTTCATAAACCTAAAAACCAAACATCAATTACCAATTTAAAAGTCGACAAATTAGGTAGGTACCTGCTATACATACTTTAATTGTTTTGAAAGGCAACAAAATATTATTTAAGGTCCACTAAACGCAACCGATTTTGATTGTTTTATGTAGCGTGCGTTTTATATGTCCCCATGTAGTGTTGTAAAAATTCCAGAAATATATTTTCGGAAATATTTCCTGAATCATTGGAAATATATGGAAATATTGGAACTATAGGAAATATTAAAAAAATAAGAAAAAAGGAAATGTTTATTTATAAAATCATAACAAAACACCGGAAAACGCAGAAGGCTTATACATGAACACATATCAGGAGTTAAAAATATACAGAAAAAAAATCTCATTATTGACACACTATACACACTATTCGAGCAAGAGGCATACCGTCATCGCTGTCATGATCATCGTCTTGCCAGTCTACTTCCTTAAAATCTTCAATAGTATCGGAAATAAAAATTGTTTTATAATAAGTTTAATGCTTAAGGGGAGGGGGCGTTGCGTTACACTTAATGTTATTTTAATGTTTTTTTTCTTGGAAATGCGTTACGAGGGGGGGGGGATCAAAAATCCTGAATTTTTGCGTTGCGTAACTTTGGAATAATGCTCCCTAAGGTTGCAAAATATGAAAGATAATATATTTTTTTAATATTTCCAATATTTCCGAGACACCTTCGGAAATTTCCAATATTTCCATTTACATCACTAGCCCCATTCGAACGCAGTTTTGGAAGATACACTCATTTTTGTAAAAAAAATTTTAAAAAAATTGTGTGTGCTTAAGACCACACGGCAGAAGTGTAAACTTCAACCAGGCGAAATTAATAATACTGGCCTTCATCTGCATCTTCATATCGCTCGCTGATTAAAAATCACAGTTAGTCGACTCGAGCCGACTTCACCTGCCCACATAGCACAAAGCAAAACAACGTTAAAAACACACATTTTTTAGGTTTAATATAGGTCGCTTTTTAACGTTATTTTTAAAACCACGTTAAAATCACACCGAAATAACGTGGTTTTGAAAATAACGTTAAAAAGTGACCTATTAAACTTAAAAAAGTGTGTGTTTTTAACGTTGTTTTGATTTGTGCTATATGGGCGACTGACCGTTACATAGCAGAGCCTGACGGCTCAGTTCAATTCACTACCCACAAAAACTGTTAAACGCGCCTAAAGAAGTTTACACTTCAAAAGAAAACAGCTAGCCCAAGTAAAACAAAACTGGATGATATAAAAAGTATGGTTTAAAAGCAAAAACTTTGCTGTGAAAGCGCGCTGTCCCAGCTCTGATTTTGCTGTACCTCACCTTACATTTCAACTTACTCAATATTTAAATTGACTATGATAGGTGCTACATCATCTTTTGCCATCCTCCTATGACATTTCAAAGCGCAGGTTGCCATACTGTCAAGCAGTGTTGCCGACATGCCACCATGAAGCTGACCCAGCATGTTGGAGTGTTCCTCGGCTACTTTTAATTCAGCCACGGCTCTTCCATTTTCCAGGCTTAGTATTTCTAACTAAAAATATTTTTCAAGCTTATTTTTTTTTAATAAGATTTAAAGTTCATATAATTATTTTTGAGACAACTTTTTACAACTTTTTTTCGTTGGCCCATGCTATTAGTTCTAGTAAACAGCTGGTAACTGTGTACTCTGTGTTATCTCAAAAATTATGACATGGAGTATATACCCATACAGCGGTTTCCCCCTGTATCATTTTGCTAAATAAAACCCATCATAAAATAAATATACTAGTAAGGGTAGCTCTAGCAAAGCTAGATTATGATAACAAATTTTTTTGTAAATATTTTATGTAACCGCATCAAAGCCTTAATATAGATAGAATCTAAAAATATATATCTAAACCACTTCTACGAATTTAATTTAAATTTAAAATAAAATTACCAGTACGCCTATGAACCACCAACAAGAAAGGAAATTGTGACAGTTCTTGGACAAGAACACTCCAACTAATAGGATTGCTCAATCAGGAAAACCTATACATTCGCGTCTCAAGGTCTGCAGCTGACGTGACGTCTCACGCAGATGGATAAATAATATTCATAACATATTGACTGCAAAGCGGACCGAACCGTGGTCTTCTGTGATAATATTCATGTGGCAGACAATTTCAAATTTCACTTTGACTCTATACTTGATTTGATTCCTCTCCCAACATAAATAATTGAATTCAATACCTACCTTCGACAGTACTCTACTAAAATCTGTGGTTTTTCGTATATAATTTGTAAGCTGTTCCACCAATGGTTTACTCATAATTATAGTTTTTTGACAAAAAAACTACTCTGTAACGGTACCTATATACAACCTCCCACATATCACAAAACTCACATCAACGTTAAATTAACGTGAACAAAAATAATAAAGTTATTTTTTACTAGAAAACAACCTTATGCCATGTAATATTTATTTTGTTAAATCTACATGCTTAAAGATAACTTAAAAACAAGGAGGAATCAATCAATCAATATAACGTCTTTTTTACTCTCGTTTATTTTCATGTGCCAAATTCACCCTTGAAATGTTCTCCACAACATGTTCTAAAACGCCACTAGATTAAGACCCCAGCAAACATCGACCTGCTGGTACTTTACTAATATTGTACTTTAACTGCTGGCAACTGCTGGCATCGGCAACGATGTGCATTATTTTTATTATTTTTGTATTGTCTAATTTGCATATTATTTAAAAGTGCAAAAAATGCATCATTTTAGTATTTTATTTTTAATACAACGAAAAGTTATACAGTAGAACCCCGATTATCCGTGCGCGGATTATCCGGGCTGCGGATTATCCGTGCTATGATTTCCCATCATCGAAATTGTGTTTTTGAACTTCTATCGAAATAGCGTTACCGGAAATCACTCGACAAAACCTTATGTAGAATTATATTTTTTGTTCTGTTATCTTTTTATGCAGTATACATACATATAAACTTAGTTTGACCTTATGGGATCTTTTTTTTCTGTCATATTTTGAGTATATATACATAATATGTATGTAACATGTAATAAATGAATGTTCGGAGTATCCGTGCTTTTCACTTATCCGTGCCTCGTCCGGTCCCGTGGAGCACGGATAATCGGGGTTCTACTGTACTTTATTTTTAAAGAATGCCAAGTGCAGCCAGCGTTAATGGCTAAAAAACATTTTAAAAGTATATTTAAACAGTTGCTTTAAAAGCACTTTATTTTAGTACAAAAATATTAAATATTTTTATTAAAAAAAAGTTGATGTTTGCCGTCCTTGCCACTAGATGGCAAACACTAGTCAACATTTTACAAGTACACTAAGGAATGTCAAGCTTAAGAATGTGAATGATTTTATTTATTTTTAAATTGGTGTGGAATGTTTCATAATCCTTGGAAATATCCTCATCTGATATGAAAAGGAAAATATTAAAGATCCTTATATATTGATCAAATATTTCTTTCTGTAAAAATGAGACGTGAGTGAAGTAATGTCCTTACAATGTTTACAATAAAAGTAGTTTCTTTGTACTACTAAAAAAATTAATAAAATACAATGCTTTTAAAAGTACAGGATTTTTTAGAAAATGTATAAAAATTCAGTTTTTTTTTGTATTTACTAAAAATACGTAGAAAATACATTGCTTTAAAAGTACATGCTTTTGTGTACAAAGAAGTTAAAAAAATGCATTACTTTACAGGTACAGTGTTTTTTGTACTAAAATATATACTTGCTGGCCTGATGCAGGCCGTTGTTCCAAATCAAGACGAATTAAGTACTTCCTACTTAGTACTTTGCCGTTATGGGAAGCAGTGAAAGCCAGTACTTAAAAAGTACTTTTTTTGTAATTTATGTTTGCTAGGACTTCTCAAACCTACTAACTTTTCGCGTATAATTATATTGTCACGTATTTTCCATATATGTTTTTTAATAAAAAAAAGCGCGAAACCCTGTTCTAAAAGCCCTTTACATAAAGACTTGTTAAAAGTAATAACTTTCTGCGTCTCTTTGTGTCAAGTTTGTTTAATAACTTTTTTAAACTTAAAAAGTGACCCGAAAGAAAGTTCTAAAGGTCACTAGTTTAAGACTACAACACTTCAAGACAATACATACATTATGTTTTCTTTAAAAGCTAAACGAGATTTTTCAACAGTTAAAACTTTTACACAATGTTAATGTGTCATATGTGTCTTTATGAGGGGTTAATAACTGATGCGTCGTAATCGTGAAGGATCAGGAATCAGTTCATTAACTGGTTTTTAGTGTTTAGAGGCCAAAGCACTCCCGAATAGATTCCGTCGAAGGGAAAATGTCGTCAAAATAGGTGGCGCTGCTTCTAGTAAAATCTCAAAAACTTTTGGTAGAGATGCCAGGCAAGTCGCGTTTTATAATTCGCGTAGAAACGATGCGAACGCATTTGACGGTTAAAACATTGCTGTTTTAATTTGATAATGGCGTTACAACACCGTTTTTAGCAACGTTATTTTTTATAACGTTAATGAATAACTATAGATTATAGATCTTGATATCGAATTGAAATGAGGTTCATTTAAGAGACACACGGTAAAATTCAAGAGAAATAAAATTATCTACTTTGCCTGCTTACGACAAAAATATATTTTTTATTTCACGATGTAAAGTGTTTCTACTTATTTGTGTTATCTTCGCTATCGAATGTCGAACCAGACACCGAAACTTTGACCCCACGTTCCCCCACGTGCCTCTGCCGGCAACGGCAAACGGTGGATCTCCTGTATAATAACAAAAGAGGAAGGTTGCTCTCTGTCTTGCGATATGACGTAATCATGCAGACTGGGACGATAAGCAGTTTTAGCTTTTAAAAAATAACTATATTTCTTAGCGATCATGCCAAATTTTTAACCATAGACTAAAAAAGGTTCATTGGGACGTTAAAAAAACTTTTTAATATAAGTTAAGCTGGGTTAAAACATGCATCGATATTGTGGCGCCAATATAATATATATATATATATATATATATATACGTTCGGCACATGAACCGTCAAAATTTTTTGGGATATTGTTGGGGTCATTTGCTACCTTTTCAACCTTCGAACTTGGCTCCTCAGAGTCACGGCTAAAGAGATAAATTTTTTATTTTTTTTTCTCAAATTACCCCAAATCCCTAATTAATAGATTTATTAAAATTGATGCCAAGGTTGAACAGGTAGCAAATGACCCCAACAAAATCCCAAAAAATTTTAACGGTTGATGTGCCGAACACCCTGTATATAAGCAGCTTTATTTCAAAAAAAGCCGTTACCAAATTTTGTTACAATAATAAATAATAATATATAATATATGTTCACGTTTTATAGAAAATCTAATTAATCATGAAAAATAAATAATAAAATAATAAATTAACATTGAAATTATGTTTAAATAATTTAATAAAAATAGACGATTTTTGGGCCAAATTCCGTGCAAACAATTTGCAGGTCCCGTGGATAAGGCCAATAAATTTTGGTAGGGATGAAGTAGGGCGTAATGGGTGGTTTAAATATAAAAATTTTAAAATTATTATATTTTATACATTTTTGGAGGTTACTTTGACAGCCTGTATCTCCTCAACTAATTTTATCAAAAAAGGAATACTACATTTCTGAATCACAATTAGCTGTCTGTGACGGATTATCTTTTTTTTGTAAAACCCTTTTCCCCCCACTCCTCTCACTTTAAAAATGCTATATCTTAAAAACAGATGTGTGTTGACCCCCATGTTACATAAACATTTTTCTCAAAAATAACCTGCACTATCACCTGCTGCACTATGGCCCCTAGGTTATGGGAAACCCTGTATATTAAAATTTCACAGCTCCCTCTCATAAGCGTACACCTCCAATACGCGGACAAAATCGACCAAACCATGAGTGTCCGCTTATAGGAGGTTTCACCGTATATGGTTACAATACTTTAAATAAAGCCCAAAAATAATTCTCATTAAATAGCATTAGAAAATATTTTCTAAAAACTTCCCCCATCGTAACGCATTTTCAAGAAAAAACACATTTAAAAAACATTGAGTGTAACGTAAAACACACGCTATATTTAATTCGGTGTGATCTTAACGTGATTTTTGCTTATATTGTGATACACCTGCACCTGCCCGATTTTTATTGCCTACATCTATGTATCTTAAAAAAAAGATCTATAAAATAATATTTGTTTAAATTTTGTTTAAACACTTATGAAAGTATTTAAAACTTAGGTACATATTATTTCCCATTGAAAATTTTTGGCCGCCTAAATTCTAGTTATCGACCAATGTGATGTGACGATCGCATTATGTTCGGTTCAAAGTCCAGACATGACAACATCTGAAAATAAAATTGGGTATCTTAATTTTATATATTTCAGAAAGCAATCAAAATCAGCCTACTTAGGTTTTGAAAAAGTGCGAAATTTTAATTTTGAAGGTAAGAACATCAATTTTGTATTAACCACCTCAAAAACCTATAACAATTACCTGCTTTACTAATCTTACTTCTTTTTCTATGGTTTTGGTTCGCGCCGGTTAACTTAAAATTGAACTAGCCTTTTAACTTTTTTAAGCTGTTTTTTTTTCGAAATTATACCTAGGTACTGTCGCCCACTTTATTTAAAGACACGCGGTGTTGCCAGACATCACACTGATTCCTATTGTATTCTTTAAATTAAGAAAAAATACTCTGCTAATATATGGGCACCTCAGCTACTATAGTTATAGTGTACGTGTAAGCTAATATAACTAAAAATATAAAATATATTTGAATTCTGCACACAAGCCATGTTTTGACCTAAACTCTAATTTTTTTAATTTACACCCACCCTTCTTTTAAAAACTAAAATGTATTTTGTTTAACTCCAGACTTAATTACCTTTCGTTTGATACCACACAAGCCATATTTTCACTTAAACTCTAATTTTTGACATTTATCCCCACCCTTTTTTTTAAATAAAATAAAATGTATTTTGTTTAACTGCATACTCAATTACCTTTCGTTTGATATCACATACGCCATATTTTCACGTAAACTCCTATTTTTAAAATCTACCCCTTTTATTTGGCTTCCTTTGGGTGGCTTTTGTTCATTTTTAAATGGGACGATCTCGACCCAAGACCCAGCCTAGATACCAAATTTCATTCAAATCGGGCAAGCGGTTTTTGAGTTATGCGCGTTGGTCGTTACAGACAGACAGACATACAGACAGACATACAGACAGACAGACAGACATACAGACAGACATACAGACAGACATACAGACAGACATACAGACAGACATACAGACATACAGACAGACATACAGACAGACATACAGACAGACATACAGACAGACATACAGACAGACATACAGACAGACATACAGACAGACATACAGACAGACATACAGACAGACATACAGACAGACATACAGACAGACATACAGACAGACATACAGACAGACATACAGACAGACATACAGACAGACATACAGACAGACATACAGACAGACATACAGACAGACATACAGACAGACATACAGACAGACATACAGACAGACATACAGACAGACATACAGACAGACATACAGACAGACATACAGACAGACAGACATACAGACAGACAGACATACAGACAGACATACAGACAGACATACAGACAGACATACAGACAGACATACAGACAGACATACAGACAGACATACAGACAGACATACAGACAGACATACAGACAGACATACAGACAGACATACAGACAGACATACAGACAGACATACAGACAGACATACAGACAGACATACAGACAGACATACAGACAGACATACAGACAGACATACAGACAGACATACAGACAGACATACAGACAGACATACAGACAGACATACAGACAGACATACAGACAGACATACAGACAGACATACAGACAGACATACAGACAGACATACAGACAGACATACAGACAGACATACAGACAGACATACAGACAGACATACAGACAGACATACAGACAGACATACAGACAGACATACAGACAGACATACAGACAGACATACAGACAGACATACAGACAGACATACAGACAGACATACAGACATACAGACAGACAGACAGACATACAGACAGACATACAGACAGACATACAGACAGACAGACATACAGACAGACATACAGACAGACATACAGACAGACATACAGACAGACATACAGACAGACAGACATACAGACAGACATACAGACAGACATACAGACAGACATACAGACAGACATACAGACAGACATACAGACAGACATACAGACAGACATACAGACAGACAGACATACAGACAGGCATACAGACAGACATACAGACAGACATACAGACAGACATACAGACAGACATGCAGACAGACATACAGACATACAGACAGATAGACAGACATACAGACATACAGACAGACAGACATACAGACAGACATACAGACAGACATACAGACAGACATACAGACAGACATACAGACAGACATACAGACAGACATACAGACAGACATACAGACAGACATACAGACAGACATACAGACAGACATACAGACAGACATACAGACAGACATACAGACAGACATACAGACAGACATACAGACAGACATACAGACAGACATACAGACGGACATACAGACAGACATACAGACAGACATACAGACAGACATACAGACAGACATACAGACAGACAGACATACAGACAGACATACAGACAGACATACAGACAGACATACAGACAGACATACAGACAGACATACAGACAGACATACAGACAGACATACAGACAGACATACAGACAGACAGACATACAGACAGACAGACATACAGACAGACATACAGACAGACATACAGACAGACATACAGACAGACATACAGACAGACATACAGACAGACATACAGACAGACATACAGACAGACATACAGACAGACATACAGACAGACATACAGACAGACATACAGACAGACATACAGACAGACATACAGACATACAGACAGACATACAGACAGACATACAGATAGACATACAGACAGACAGACATACAGACAGACAGACAGACATACAGACAGACAGACAGACAGACGGCGCGACAAAAAAGTTTCAAAATCATCTGAAACGCAAAGACGGTCTAGGACAACTGGGCGCCGCCAACTCGGCGCCGCCAACTGGGCGCCGGGCCAACTGGGCGCCGGGCCAACTCGGCGCCGCCAACTGGGCGCCGGCCAACTCGGCGCCGGACTAAAATTTTTTTTTTTGATAAAATGTGTAGATGAAAAATAAAATATATTATTTATATAAAAACATCTTTAAAAAATCCTTTACTAACTAACTATCTATCAAATCTTGTGAAGCGTTTTTAACACACTTCCCATTATCCGATTTGGATGAAATTTGGTACACACGTAGTTAGAAAAAAATATCCTCCCACCCCTACCCCCACCCCCTTCCATAGAAAATGCGTTTTTGACACCCTTCCATTATCCGATTTGGATGAAATTGGGGATACATATAGTGGTCCGATGACAATACAACATTGAAAAAAAAAATCCTACCACTCCTACCCCCACCCTCATCTATAGAAAAATGCGTTTTTGACACACTTCCCATTATCCGATTTGGATGAAATTTGGTATACATATAGTGATCCGATGACAATACAATATTAAGAAAAAATATCCTCCCACCTCTACCCCCACCCTCATCTATAGAAAAATGCGTTTTTGACACACTTCCCATTATCCGATTTGGATGAAATTTGGTATACATATAGTGATCCGATGACAATACAATATTAAGAAAAAAATATCCTCCCACCTCTACCCCCACCCCCTTTCATAGAAAAATGAGTTTTTGACACACTTCCCATTATCCGATTTGGATGAAATTTGGTATTCACATAGTGGTCCGATGACAATACAACATTTAAACAAAATATCCTCCCACCCCTACCCCCACCCCCTTCCATAGAAAATGCGTTTTTGACACCCTTCCCATTATCCGATTTGGATGAAATTTGGTATACATATAGTGATCCGATGACAATACAATATTAAGAAAAAAATATCCTCCCACCTCTACCCCCACCCGCTTTCATAGAAAAATGAGTTTTTGACACACTTCCCATTATCCGATTTGGATGAAATTTGGTATTCACATAGTGGTCCGATGACAATACAACATTTAAAAAAAATATCCTCCCACCCCTACCCCCACCCCCTTCCATAGAAAATGCGTCTTTGATACCCTTCCCATTATCCGATTTGGATGAAATTTGGTATACATATAGTGGTCCGATGACAATACATTGAAAAAAAAAATCCTACCACTCCTACCCCCACCCTCATCTATAGAAAAATGCGTTTTTGACACACTTCCCATTATCCGATTTGGATGAAATTTGGTATACATATAGTGATCCGATGACAATACAATATTAAGAAAAAAATATCCTCCCACCTCTACCCCCACCCCCTTTCATAGAAAAATGAGTTTTTGACACACTTCCCATTATCCGATTTGAATGAAATTTGGTATTCACATAGTGGTCCGATGACAATACAACATTTAAACAAAATATCCTCCCACCCCTACCCCCACCCCCTTCCATAGAAAATGCGTTTTTGACACCCTTCCCATTATCCGATTTGGATGAAATTTGGTATACATATAGTGATCCGATGACAATACAATATTAAGAAAAAAATATCCTCCCACCTCTACCCCCACCCCCTTTCATAGAAAAATGAGTTTTTGACACACTTCCCATTATCCGATTTAGATGATTTTTTAAAAAGAGTAAAAAATCATGTTCAGCGAAGTTAAACACCACAAAGTTCTAAATTTATTATAAATCGATCCCTAAGCACTGCAATCTTTCAAGTTTGAGACAAATCGGTTAGTAAATAAGAAAATCCGCCATTTTGGATCCGCCATTTTGATTTTTTTAAGTTTGAGTAAAAAAATTTGTTAAGTGACCTCAAGCAATCCAATATTTCAAGTTTGAGACAAATCGGTTGGTAAATAAGAAAATCCGTCATTTTGGATCCGCCATTTTGATTTTTTTAAGTTTGAGTAAAAAATTTTGTTAAATGACCTCAAGCAATGTAATATTTCAAGTTTGAGACAAATCGGTTAGTAAATAAGAAAATCCGCCATTTTGGATCCGCCATTTTGATTTTGTTAAGTTTGAGTAAAAAATTTTGTTAAATGACCTCAAGCAATGTAATATTTCAAGTTTGAGACAAATCGGTTCGTAAATAAGAAAATCCGCCATTTTGGATCCGCCATTTTGATTTTTTTAAGTTTGAGTAAAAAACTTTGTTAAATGACCTCAAGCAATGTAATATTTCAAGATTGAGACAAATCGGTTAGTAAATAAGAAAATCCGCCATTTTGGATCCGCCATTTTGATTTTTTTAAGTTTGAGTAAAAAATTTTGTTAAATGACCTCAAGCAATGTAATATTTCAAGTTTGAGACAAATCGGTTCGTAAATAAGAAAATCCTCCATTTTGGATCCGTCATTTTGATTTTTTTAAGTTTGAGTAAAAATTTTTCTATTGGGAGAAGGAGAGGGTGGGGGTAGAGGTAGAAATATATTTTTTGTTTGGGCTGTTTTGCCATCGGACCTTTATGAATATACAAAATTTTATAAAAGTCATTTGAAGTGAAGTGTGTCAAAAACGCATTTTTTATGGAAGGGGGTGGGGGGTAGGGATGGGAGGACATTTTTTCATTATTGTTGTATTGTTATCGGACCACTATATGTATACCAAATTTCATCCAAACCGGATAATGGGAAGGGTGTCAAAAACAGATTTTCCATGGAAGGGGGTGGGGGTAGGGGTGGGAGGGATATTTTTTTTTAATGTTGTATTGTCATCGGACCACTATGTGAATACCAAATTTCATCCTAATCGGATAATGGGAAGTGTGTCAAAAGCTCATTTTTCTATGAAAGGGGGTGGGGGTAGAGGTGGGAGGATATTTTTTTCTTAATATTGTATTGTCATCGGATCACTATATGTATACCAAATTTCATCCAAATCGGATAACGGGATGTGTGTCAAAAACTAATTTTTCTATGGAAGGGGGTGGGGGTAGGGGTGGGAGGATATTTATTTCTTACTGGTGTATTATCATCGGACCACTATGTGTATTCCAAATTTTATCCAAATCGGATAACGGGAAGTGTGTCAAAAACACATTTTTCTATAGAAGGGGTGGGGGTAGGGGTGGGAGGATATTTTTTTCTTAATATTGTATTGTCATCGGACCACTATATGTATACCAAATTTCATCCAAATCGGATAACGGGATGTGTGTCAAAAACTAATTTTTCTATGGAAGGGGGTGGGGGTAGGGGTGGGAGGATATTTATTTCTTACTGGTGTATTATCATCGGACCACTATGTGTATACCAAATTTTATCCAAATCGGATAACGGGAAGTGTGTCAAAAACACATTTTTCTATAGAAGGGTTGGGGGTAGGGGTGGGAGGATATTTTTTTCTTAATATTGTATTGTCATCGGATCACTATATGTATACCAAATTTCATCCAAATCGGATAACGGGATGTGTGTCAAAAACTAATTTTTCTATGGAAGGGGGTGGGGGTAGGGGTGGGAGGATATTTATTTCTTATTGTTGTATTATCATCGGACCACTATGTGTATACCAAATTTTATCCAAATCGGATAACGGGAAGTGTGTCAAAAACACATTTTTCTATAGAAGGGGTGGGGGTAGGGGTGGGAGGATATTTTTTTCTTAATATTGTATTGTCATCGGACCACTATATGTATACCAAATTTCATCCAAATCGGATAACGGGATGTGTGTCAAAAACTAATTTTTCTATGGAAGGGGGTGGGGGTAGGGGTGGGAGGATATTTTTTTCTTAATGATGTATTGTCGTCGGGCCACTATGTGAATACCAAATTTCATCCAAATCGGATAACGGGATGTGTGTCAAAAACACATTTTTCTATAGAAGGGGTGGGGGTAGGGGTGGGAGGATATTTTTTTCTTAATATTGTAT
This sequence comes from Aspidapion aeneum, assembly GCA_963576565.1. Classification (NCBI taxonomy): domain Eukaryota; kingdom Metazoa; phylum Arthropoda; class Insecta; order Coleoptera; family Brentidae; genus Aspidapion; species Aspidapion aeneum. The sequence goes on from OY755040.1 coordinate 121,685,062, forward strand.
TGTCATCGGACCACTATATGTATACCAAATTTCATCCAAATCGGATAACGGGATGTGTGTCAAAAACTAATTTTTCTATGGAAGGGGGTGGGGGTAGGGGTGGGAGGATATTTTTTTCTTAATGTTGTATTGTCGTCGGACCACTATGTTAATACCAAATTTCATCCAAATCGGATAACGGGAAGTGTGTCAAAAACACATTTTTCTATAGAAGGGGTGGGGGTAGGGGTGGGAGGATATTTTTTTCTTAATATTGTATTGTCATCGGACCACTATATGTATACCAAATTTCATCCAAATCGGATAACGGGATGTGTGTCAAAAACTAATTTTTCTATGGAAGGGGGTGGGGGTAGGGGTGGGAGGATATTTTTTTCTTAATATTGTATTGTCATCGGACCACTATATGTATACCAAATTTCATCCAAATCGGATAACGGGAAGTGTGTCAAAAACACATTTTTCTATAGAAGGGGTGGGGGTAGGTGTGGGAGGATATTTTTTTCTTAATATTGTATTGTCATCGGACCACTATGTGTATACCAAATTTTATCCAAATCGGATAACGGGAAGTGTGTCAAAAACACATTTTTCTATAGAAGGGGTGGGGGTAGGGGTGGGAGGATATTTTTTTCTTAATGTTGTATTGTCGTCGGACCACTATGTGAATACCAAATTTCATCCAAATCGGATAATGGGAAGTGTGTCAAAAACTCATTTTTCTATGAAAGGGGGTGGGGGTAGGGGATGTTTGGATATTTTAGCTCACACATATACTATACTATAGTAGTGTGAGCTATGGTGATCCTAATTTTTTCGAAAAAAAAAAAGTTGCTCCGATTTCAAAAATTTTTATATATCTTTGCGTTTCAGATGATTTTGAAACTTTTTTGTTGCGCCGTCTGTCTGTCTGTCTGTGTGTGTGTCTGTATGTCTGTCTGTAACGACCAACGCGCATAACTCAAAAACCGCTTGGCCGATTTTAATGAAATTTGGTACCTAGGCTGGGTCTTGGGTCGAGATGGTCCCATTTAAAAATGAACAAAATCCACCGAACACAAACCAAATAAAAGGGTGGGGGTAGATTTCAAAAATTAGAGTTTATGTGAAAATATGGCGTATGTGATATTAAACGAAAGGTAATTGAGTCTGCAGTTAAACAAAATAAATTTTAGTTTATTTAAAAAAAAGGGTGGGGGTATATTTTAAAAATTAGAGTTTAAGTGAAAATATGGCGTGTGTGATATCAAATGAAAGGTAATTGAGTCCGGAGTTTAACAAAATACATTTTAGTTTTTGTTTTTTTTTAAGGGTGGGGGTAGATTTCAAAAATTTGAGTTTAAGTCAAAACATGGCTTGTGTGGTATCAAACAAAAGGTAATTTAGTCTGGAGTTGAATAAAATATATTTCAGTTTTTAGTTATATTAGCTCACACGTACACTATAACCATAGTACCTAGTGTGAGCTTAGGGGCCCATATATTGGCAGAGTATTTTTCTTAATGTTGTATTGTCATGGGACCACTACGTGTGTACCAAATTTCATCCAAATCGGATAATGGGAAGTGTGTTAGTTAGTTAGACAGAACATCTGAGGCTAAATAAAAGCTTGTAAAAAATTGCGTAGGATTTTTTAAAGATGTTTTTATATAAATAATATATTTTATTTTTCATCTACACATTTTATAAAAAAAAAATTTTAGTCCGGCGCCGAGTTGGCCGGCGCCCAGTTGGCGGCGCCGAGTTGGCCCGGCGCCCAGTTGGCCCGGCGCCCAGTTGGCGGCGCCGAGTTGGCGGCGCCCAGTTGGCGGCGCCGAGTTGGCGGCGCCCAGTTGTCCCATTCCGCGCAACGGTATATAAAAATTTTTGAAATCGGAGCAACTTTTTTTTTCGAGAAAAAATTAGTATCACCATAGCTCACACTAGTAGTGTGAGCTAATAAACTGACAATAAAAAAGTGCCCTATAAGGGTCAGTCTTGAAATAATGTACACTTTCTGAATATATTTTTTAGATTAATAATTAATAATATTTTTGTTTTTTGGAGTTTTTCATTTTTATAAAATTTGATAATATACTTTTATGTACTGTCTGGCTAAGATCGTAAAAAATGTTTTGTAGGTTTTTTACCAAAATAAAAATTAAGGAGTCCACGGAAAATACATTTTTAACTACAGAAGTAACTTGGGCAAAAAATTGTAAATTGGAGAATATGTATTACTTTCAGAAAAAAGTTGAAATGAAGAACATAGTAATTTATATATTTTTTAAATTTAAATTAAGTATTAATATCCACAGAAGTACAAAAATGTCCACGGAACGGACACAAACTAAAACATAATGGTAACACGAGTTAAAAACGACAAAACTTGCTAAGAATCTATCTAGAAAAGATGTTTAATAATATTGATGATTTATTTTAATTCAAAAGGAAAAACAATGCTGGTTGAATTCATTCTGTTGACCTGTGTCACTTCCATGGACAACCGCTGTCCACAGAAGTGATTTTTTACCGCAATTATTTGTTTACAGAATGGAAAATGTTAGGTTAAGTTTCCTTATTTCAGCAAATGAAACTTTTTTGCACCATACCTTCATATAAACAAAAAAAATAAAACTGTTTTGATTCTTACCCCTTTTATAGACGGCACAGAAGTGATCACACCAGCTTGACGCAAATAATTTCACAATATTTTCACTAAAAAATATGAAAAACAAAACACAGCATGACGGTACTAGTCAAAAATCGAAGTTATTGGGACGAATACGCATCAAAACGTTGATATATTTTCTTTGTTAAAACATACAAACAGGAAGTATATAGTTGCCAACATATCGGAAATTTATTGGATTATTGTGCTGGCCACAGAAGTGACGCTGTAGTATAAATACATTTGTTTTGATGGTTTAAAAATGGCAAAAATGACAAATAAATAATTAAAAAATACAGATAGCTAATGCCTGTCTAGGGCTATCAAAATGGACCGGCCACGATCCTCCACTTTGTTGACGTCACATCCGGGGCTGATTTTTTTTTGATGGTCACGTTACGACACAGCTGATTGTCTTTAAAATTTTGAAGTTGGAATGACGGTTCATGGATATTTGATTTTTTGTTAAATAAAGCCGTTTTTGAGATTGTTTTTACTTTATTCTGGCAGAACAATTTTTTTTAAATGTATAGTAAGCCCTAATTTTTCATAGCCGCTTCATTAGCTCACACAAAAATTAAGTTTAAAGCAGAAGCGAATGTGACAATCACATATGACAAAGTCAAATACATGTCAAATATAACAGTTGGCATGTGGTACATGGCGGGTAATTTGAATTCAAAATAAGGAATCCTAAATCTTGAAGATTTTAACCTTTTAATCATGTTGCTTCCTGACAAACCTTGGCTTGTCATATTGTGATATGAGTATCAACCAAAATAATTTACTTTAAAAATTCTATAAGAACCTTTTATGAATTGATACTGAAAAATCACAAGTGGTTACGTCCACAGAAGTGATATTTACCTGCATTTTAAAATTATTTTAAATTGGGATTTTCTTTTTTCGTATATTTTAGGCAGTGGTTTCTAAAGAATATGGACGACCATATAATCTAAACAAAAAAGTAGTTTTAAGCAGTTTTTTATTAATTAATAATTAATTATAATATGGGGAAAACACCTGTTTGTACACTTTTTTAAGAATGACCCATAAAATATATTTTCTAATTTAAATTAAATGTACCTTTTTAAGGTTATTTAACTAGTTTCTGCAATTTTAATAAACTATAGTTTAGATTTTTTGCCTAAAAAAAGAAAAAAATTGTTTTTTTGTTTGTATTTTTATAAATTAGCACGCTTTCTCTACAATTATACTTTATTATCACATAAATCACATTTTGTTATTGTGTTTACAATAATTATACAATTATAAGACTTAAGTACCTATTCTCACTTTTTTTACAATTTTGTTCGTATCTACTGTTAAAATATACATACATCCAGTAGCACACCTAGGAAGATGTCTTGGGGGGGGGAGACCCCAATATGCCGTATTTTATGCTATTTGCATGAAATATGTCGAAAATATTTTAAAATCCGGCACCCCCCCCCCCGGGTGCGCCCATGCATACATCACACATAAATCTTTATAGAAAAAAAGTGTCAATATTTTTGATAACCAAGCCAACCAAGGATTTCAAGGATGTATAACAATATAAAAATGATAATTTTAAACGTTAATATTTTCAAAATCACTGTAGTGCAATAAAAGGGACCCTTATATATTTATGATATCAATTAATGATAAAATAGGTATTTTATTAGTAAATACAGCGTGTTCCACATCAAAGAATTTAAATAGGGATTTCAAAAAACTAGAAGTTCAAGAAAAACCTTGTTGAGATCATTCGATTTCCCGTATCTACTAATACAAAACTACCAAATTTTATTAAATTTGTATACAAGATGGCGACAATATTTCAATTTTTCGAAAAACACAACTTTAAGTATTGTCACGATATTTTAAAAACCCCTGTAGATGTTTTTAATTTCGATGCAGAAATTTTTTAATTTAATCAAAATTGTAGATATATCTTCTTGTCTCTGAAATCCCCATGTACGTAACACAGGTACGTTTTAAAAACGTTTTTAAAACGTCCATTTCGGACCTAGGGGACGTTTTAAAAACGTTAGCGCGCCTAGGTCCCTCTGGGTCCGATAGAGGTACCTTTAAAGTCCTTGGAACATTTTTGTGGGTCTTTTTTACGTTTTTAAAACGTTCCATCAAAACGTTTTTCGGACGTTTGTCAAATTTAATTTTTTATACCTTCTGCAAAATTTGGGGACGTTTAATACACGTTTCAGTGACGCGGAAACGTTCCAAAGTGTTTCGGGGACGTACACAAATCGTTTCAAGGACGTTTAAAAAACGTATTTTTTGAGACGTTTTAAAAACGTACTTTTTAGGTACGGGGACGCTGGGACCTAAAGAGACCTAAAAAGTACGTCCCTGGAACGTCCGGTGTAACTAGGGTAACGTTTTTTCTGAGAAACACTGTATAAGTGTAAATTTCTACTTCCCTAATTTTTTTTTATCTAGATGGCATCAGCCGCACAAGGAGCCTGCAATGGCATGAAAAATCTCTTGAAAATGGTTAAGGCATTCAATCCAAAACTTCACGAAGCGGTAAGAAGAAATGTTTTAAAAAAAAACTATACGCCTAGAAAATATGCGCACAGGAAAACACGACATAACAAAATTTGTAAAAATTTTCATCTAAAAAAATTTCAATTATTTTCAAAATTCTTAAAAAGTTTCGAAATTTTTTTTAATTTTCAAATAAATATTTTCAAAATTCTAAATAACTTTAAAAAATGTTAATTTTTTTTAATTTTAATTATTTTCAAAAGGTTCATTAAAAAACGTTATTGTTATTACTGAGTCTGCGCATTAGCAGCTTCCCGCTTCTTTTTGTTTTTTACGGTAACGGCGCCCGGTACTTACGGTGGCCTTCCTTTAATATTACCGTTATTTTTTAATGATTGTTTTGTAATGTTTTTTTAAAAAGCCATAAAACTAATAAAAATAAATAAACAAATATAAATAAACAAAAAGTTGAAAGTGAAACTACTAAATTAACGTTTATGTTATGCTTATCTTTAGTGTTACAAAATCTGTCTTTTTTGCCCTGAAAGTTACCGTTATTCTTAGTAAGCTGTCAAATTTTCTGTTATTTTAACTGACCCAAAATGTCTCTATTTTCTCTAGGACGATCAATTAGTTTAGGGCCGGTTTATTAATGGAGGGTTACCCCTCGAGTTAGAGATAGCCCTGGGTTAAAGTTGCCAAAAGTGTTTATCCATTCAAGGTTAAATGCAAACTCGAGGGTTAACCCTAGGCGGACTTGACCCGCGCTCGAACGGCAGGGTAGCGTATTTAGCTCTGGGTTAACGTCAAAATTTCCAATTATTTTGAAGTGTTTTTTTTTATTTTGGTTGAATTTTCTCAAAAGCATAACTTGTGTACTTCAATTTTTGTGTTAAATAGGATGCTCCGAAATTTTTAAAACACCAGCGGTGATACTTTTTATGGTGTGAGGCTGAGATGATGGAATTCCCCACAGACATGGAGATTTTTGCAATGGGAGCAGTCTACCAAGCAAACCAAAAATAAATATTATTTTTTCAATAAATATCCCTGCCAACAGAGCTATACCTAATATGTGTAGGTACCGAGCCACAATATAGACCCACTGGCGGTCGCAGCGGAAGGGCTGCCCACTCACATATGAATCTTCATCAATATGTGTACCGGTTTTATTATAATTATTAATTTATGTATATAATTGTAAAACTTTTAATATGTATTTAAAAATGCAAAATAAAACGTGAATGTATATTTCAAACACTGTTTTTTAAATTTTTATTTGGCGGTCCCTGAAAAATGACTATTAAGTTCTTTTTTTATACAACAGTTTAGGAATCAGAAATAATCAACTATTAAATTTATATATGTATTGTACGTAACATCAAAATAAAATACTTAAATTATTGCAACATGCTAAAGCACTTTTATAATTAAAAAAAATATGTTACAGAATAAATATTATATTATCACATCAAGGTTTTTAAACACTTTCTGGTCACCCAGGAAGCGTCTGCTTGCTCTGCTCAGGGGGGTGTTTGTAAATCAGTCATTCCGGGATAACAGGTTGATGTGTCAGAAACTAGTAACATTATTTCTTGTTGATGTACCTTATTGATATTTCTTTATTAAAATGTAGAAGTCTGTTGGTTTCCTTGTAAAGACATGACCTGTAACAAAAATAAAATAGGTGTAGTAGTGTAAAAATAAACTTAAAAAATGCAGAATTATGATCTAATACCAAAGATATTAATCCATTTGCTTTTAACTTATTTTATCTCTTAAATTATCTAGCTTTAATAGGTAGATAGGTACCTATAGATGCATTTTTATAATTAGTAGTTAAGTATAACAGAAACAATTTACAAAGTTGGAACTTCATGCTAATTTTTATGTAGCTAAATTATTTTGATCATACATATAGTAGATACTTACTGGCTAGAGTACAATAACTGAAGAAGTTTTTTCCAAATAATATTTTTGAACAAAACACCCGACACCAACAATACAAAAAAACATATGATTATAACCACAAAATGTCAAAAATTGCACAGACTATAAAATAAAAAGGGAAAACTTAGATGGTCGATTGTTACCAGCATTGCCAACCTGCGAGTTTCGGAGCTCTGGGTTAAAATCGCGGGGATAAACACTTTTCTCTTTAACTCGAGGGTTACTCCAAGGTTAGAGTTGGCCCAGGGCTAGCGAACACGACGAGATACCCCGCCATTGATAAACCGGCCCTTACTGTGGGACGATCTTAGAAGTGTCGGATGTCATCCTCTTGTCAAATTTTAAAGGCAACTTTTTTAAGTTAAAGGTAACATCCTATATATTTCCTGTCTAAACAAATGACGTATTTACTGATTTTAAAAAACAGGGGCGACGAGGCCAATTATTCTCCGCTGAAGAGTTCTAACATTAATTTTGTTTATTTCGTGTAGTAAACATATTTTTGAAAAAATATTAAAAAAACTAAATTCTAAAAACATTTTTTTGTTTTTATGTATATAAAACTGCTTTTTGAAAATGTATTAAGTATTTTTTTAAAAATTAAGTTATTTAAATTACAAGTTTACACTTAATACGGAAACTATATTTTTTTTAAATCGGGGATAATATATATTTAGTTCTGCCAAAGAATATACAGGGTGTTCCCTCTAAGAGAGAACTGCTGTCAAAATTTAACATAAGGAAGGGCATCTGATAGTCCTGACATAGTTCAAAAGATAATATGGCAAGAATTATGTATTTCCTCTTACCTACATTAACCCCTGATTAAGGCCATGCAAATGTAACGCTAATATTTTTGTGTATATCTACTATACGCTTTTTTTGTTATGTGGGCAAAGTTAATTTGATAAAATAACAAAAAAAAAGTTTTCAAGAATATCTTCTAGGGCCTGGTTAAATAGTTTAGGGGATATTGTGTCACCCTGGCTGAAACCTTTTCTAATGCCGATTGGCTTGGTTCCTTCGTGGATTTTGATTGATGTTGTTGTTTCGCTATATATATTGGCTATTAAGTCTGTATATCTAAGGTCACTATATAACGAAGTTTCTTCTAATTCGTTATACAGTGACCTTAGGTATATCTGTGATCTATTCGACTAATAATTAAAGATGCTTTTACTGCCCCGTGCTCAATGCTATCGAAAGCTTTTTCAAAGTGGAATATTGTATTCGTTGGCTCGTTCTATTAGGATTTTCCTGGTTAATTGGTGGTCAACTGTACTAAAACCTTTTCTGAAGCCTGCTTGTTCTTTTGATTGACATCCGTCAAATTTTTTCTGTTACCTAGTCTATCTGTTAATAATTTCGTGAAAAGCTGATAAATTACATTGAGGAGTGTTATAGGTCGATAGCTTTTTAGGTCAGCTCTACCGCCTTTCTTGTGTAGAATAATGGTTGTGAATTCTTTCCAGTTGTTTGGGATTATTTTTTCTTTTAGTGTTTTATTCAGGAGCATTTGGAGGGTATCAACTACAGCTTTACCACCGTACTTAAGCATTTCTGTCGTTACTCCGTCTCTTCCAGGTGATTTGTTATTTTTCATTTTCTTTTATGCTTTCTTTATTTCCGCTTTGCATATTTCCGGTTCATTGTAGCTCTGAGTTTATGTTATTTATTTTTGTTCATATCCTTTATTTTAATTATTTCATATCCACTAGACCTTAGACATTTCATATTTCTTCTATTTTCTCCAACTCTCTCACCGTTTATTTATTGGATCTTTCTTTAATTTTCTTCTTTCTCCAGATTCCGCCTTTTGCCATCAGTTTCTGCATTTCTTCTGTGTCGTTATTCTTGAAATCTCCCCGAGCGAGTACTCCTCGATATTTATAATAGAGATGCGGAAATCAAGTGAAATCGCATGCGCTTGACTTTTACCCGATTTAGAGTACTCCTCACTCGTTCAGGAATTCATACACTGATATAAAATTTTCTCCCTTTTTATCTTTTTGTGCGACATAGGGGGTTATAGGAACTAGAAAAATGTACTACCGACAACCATTCAGAGGATAATATATTACATGCCAAAAATTGAAGCACGCCAGACTATTTTAATTGAGCAACTAATCCTCATTTTCTTTGCTTATAGATGTCAACTATGAAATCAGGCGATGCCCTAAAGTTCATGTTAAGCGCATATCAAGGATTTGACCAGAGAATTTTAGAAAAGGTATGTATAGGCAAGCTAAAATTCAGATTTCTAATAAAAAAGACATTAAAAACTAAAAGCTTTATTAAGTATGAGACAAAACATAAGTTTTTCATTTAGGCTGAATGAGTTTGTCTGCTTAACTCAAATGAGCTATATAGTAACTACAAATGATTGCAGTCATTAAAAACACATTTAATAGTTATTTAAACAACAAGGTTTGAAAACGACTCTTTGCACACGATCGAGACAGTTTGGTAGACCGAGCCGAAGGCGAGGTCTACAAGTCGAGGGAGTGTGCAAAGAGGTTTTCAAACGAGTTTTTTACAATATTTTTTATACGACTGCTAATAAAGAAAGAAAAATCAAATTTTAATTTAACTTGTTTTTAATTCCGACATTTTTACAACAAAACTTTAAAAATTCAACAATTTTTTGATGTATCTAATCAACAAAACATACGAGCAGTGACGGTTGCTACGGAACTAAGCCAACTTATATTGATGGGTGACAACAACAAAAATCACAATGACGGGAGACCCGTATGCAGAAATGACATAGGCCTACGCAAAAATGACATAAGCGTGTGCAAAACGTTTTGCACACAGCGTGCGCAAAATGCCATTTTCAGATCGTGTTCTCCGTGCGCAAAACCCCCTTTTACAAGACAGTCGTATAAATAACAAGTTAACTCATTTATTGATTTATATATTTGTTTTAATTACTTCAATAATTTGACCCAAATAGACACTTCATAATGTTGCAACCATTTCCGTAGGTCTGACGTACTTTTAACGATTTGGCACCAAGGCAGATTCTGCTCATTCTCACTCAGGCCCTACGGGGTCCGATACTGCCCCCCCCCCCCTTAAATGTGCTTTTTGACGGTTTTTTGCTAATAACTCGAAAACGGTCAACTTTTCTGAAAATATTTTAAAGATATTTTGCAAGCGGATAAAATTTTCTTTCATGTACCTTACTACCCTTTAAAGGCGGTGGTGCACGTTCCATAGGCCTACGAAAAAAGGGGAATATGTTTAAGATATATTTTTTTTATTTTTCTTGTGGCATTTTGTATCCTTAACACATTGTTTTTTTCAAAAAAGTATTTTTGTTCAAAAACCCAAAATGTTTTTTCGACATTTTTTATTACTCAAATTTGACCATTTTTGGGCCGTCTATGCAAGATCTACTGCTGCGTTGAGAGGGGAGTGATGTCACTCTCATTAATATTTACTGAGTTACAAAAATAAATGTTCAACATTTTTGTTTGATTCAAGGATTTCTACATACACATTTATTTTTATTTCAAAGCGACTATTTTAAAAAAATATGTCTAGATTAACTGTATACAATGTCCTTTCAACCAAAAATATTTTTTTGAGAAAAAAATAGTGTGAAGGATAAAAAATACCACAAAAAAAATTAAAATAAATATTTGAAAAATTTTCCTCTTTATTTGTACGCTAAAGAAATGTGCACCACTGCCGTCAGAGGGTACTAAGGGAAATTATATCCGCTTGAAATATGATCTCTAGAAGATTTTTAAAAAAGTTAACTGTTTTCGAGTTATTAGCAAAAAACTATCAAAAAGCACGTTCACGGGGTGGAACCACCCCCCTGCCAGGGTTGGGGGGTGGTACTCTTTCGTAAAATGTTCGGGCGGGTCTTATGTCTAACCATATCAAGTGTGCTTCTATCACTAAACGCAGAATATCGCTTGAATCTCAGATGTAGAGCCTGAACTATCTCACCTATTCAAGAATTCATACAAATTTCGGAGCCCCGCCTTCGGCATCCCTATTCATTCATAAATACAAAATGGCCAATGAACCGCGTTGGTGCCAAATTGTTAAGGGCTTTAGATCTAGGGAAATTCTTGCGACATTATTGGGGGTATTGTATTAATCTAAATAATGATTTTAGCTCACACATATACTATACTATAGTAGTGTGAGCTATGGTGATCCTAATTTTTTTGAGAAAAAAAAAGTTGATCCGATTATAAAAATTTTTATATATCTTTGCGTTTTAGATGATTTTGAAACTTTTGTGTCGCGCCGTTTGTCTGTCTGTCTGTAACGACCAACGCGCATAACTCAAAAACCGCTTGCCCGATTTCAATGAAATGTGGTACTTAGTACTCCACCGAACACAAGCCAAACAAAAGGGTGGGTTCGGTGTGGGGTTCTTGTATTGGGACACCGCAGCCTGCATAGATGAAAGTTTTCCGAAAATTTATGTATGGCTTCGGTAGTTCAATATAGAATATTTGCGTACAGAGCAAGAGATCCCGGGTTCGAGTCCCGGCCGAAGCAGAAAAACTTTTTCTTAGTTTTTCTTTCTTTAATTTCACTTGTTGTTTATAGTTTTAGGTCCTTGCATTATTTGCAATTTGGTATTTGAGGGTTGTTTTTGTTTTGTTATAGGTAAATTTGGTTAACTGCCGAGAGGGCAAAGCATTGGCCGAGCTAGTAGTGGAAAAGGAGCACGCAAACGCCATGGGATCACTCCATGGAGGGATGTCAGCTTCACTTGTGGATATTGTTACCAGTTTTGCGTTGTTTACTGACGAGAGGAACTTGACCTTGAAGAGTGTCTCCGTGGATATGCATTTGACGTAAGTTAAGGCGGTGCCTGCGAAAATAAGGCCTGTGGCTGTATTGAGAGGGGCGAGGCGGCTGGCGGGACACAGAGGCTGTCAATCGGCATCAGCTGCAGTATTGCCATTGATAGGGAAATTTCCCTAAATCTGGGGAAAATCTGCAATCAGTAGGGAAAAATGGAAAATATCTATAATTTAGGATGTTTAAACTTTAATCTTGTGATTGTAATATTTGTAAAAAATTATATTATGCAATCAAACATCAAAAAAGAACTCTTTGTTTGAAACTCGTAGACAATGATTGTGTAGAAATAAAATTTCGGACTTCCATTGTCTTTATTTATTTTAAAAGATCCCGGCGATAGATTTGTAAGTTTTGATGTAGAAAGTCTCTACACCATCATCAAAAACAAATTACAAACTGATGATACACTTTACGAGAGAACAACGCTATCGGTGGAGGGGGTGATGGATCTTTTGGAGCTCTGTCTCCGTAACTCTTACTTTCAAGTGAAAGATAAGTTTTACGCGCAAAATGATGGACTCCCAATGGGTTCATCTCTTTCGCCAGTGGTAGCAAACATCTACATGGAGTGGTTCGAGGACCATGCGATCAACACAGCAAGAGTCAAACCAAAACTATGGCTACGATACATGGATGACACATTTATTATATGGCCGGAAAATGAAGACGAACTACAGAATTTTCTACACCATTTAAACGGTATTCGACCAACAATCAAGTGCACCATGGAAATTGAAAAAGATTTGGCCTTACCTTTTTTGGATGTTCTTGTCAAACGATCAGACAGAAACATTCAAACCACTGTATATAGGAAACCTACACACACGAGACAGTACCTAAATTTTAAGTCTGTTCATTCTGTTGCTACAAAACAGGGAGTTATAAGAAGTTTGTATTTAAGAGCCGTAAATATTTGTAGTAATAATGAAGAATTAACCAGAGAAATTAACAACATTAAAAAGGACTTACAACAGAATGGTTATTCCGAGAAATTAATAAACTCAACAATATTTAAAATTAAAAACAAACTAAATGTACCAAATTCTCAAAATAATAATCCGTTAGGTGTTATTCACATTCCATATGTGCAAGGAATTTCAGAAAACATAAGTCGAATAGCTAAACACTATAATATAAAAACAGTATTTTCTTCGAGAAATACGATAAGAACTTTTGTAACTAGAACAAAACCAAACAATCCCTCAAATAATAAGGAATGTATTTACCAAATCCCGTGTGAGTGTGGTAAATCATATGTAGGTGAAACGAAACGCCCTCTTCAGGTTAGAGTAAATGAACATCTAAAAAGTACCCGATTAGGGGATATTGAAAAATCCGGCTTAGCAGATCATGCATGGTCAAATGATCACAGGATTTAGTGGTCAGAAGCTAAAGTTTTACATAAGGAGTTGCATTGGCGAAAACGAAAGTTTATTGAAGCTGCGTTTATAATGCGGAATAAAGAAGTTTTCAGTCAACCAAGCACGGACATACCAAACATATGGAAACCACTCCTTAAGGAAAACAGGCGTCTTAGGATTAAAAAAGGAATAAAGACAATGGAAGTCCGAAATTTTATTTCTATCAAAAAAAAAGTTGAAAAAAGAAACGCTATCCGTCCTAAGTCCAATTTACTATTAGCAGTTTAAAACCTCAGACGGGTCGAATTTACTATAAACCTTACTCCTTATACACAGAGCGAAATTCGGTAAATCCCCGAACCTGGGCTCGCTGTTTACGCTTTGGTATTCCATCGTATTTACCACAAATGACCAAAACTTCATAACATTTTTTTAACGAAATTCCAGGGGGGCGAAAATAAATAAATAAATAATAAATAAATAAAAAGGCCTTTATTTTAATCTCGGCGAAGGGCAGCATTGCTGTTTACTTAACCGAGAAAGAGAAGAAAAAAAGTTACAATAATAGAATATTACAAAATATTACAAGTAACTAATAATTATCTAATAAATATGATTATTATATTATTCTAATTTCGTAATTGTTAAAGAAAAAAATATAACAATTTTATTATTATAGAGAAAAAAAATAAAACCACCTAAACTTGCCATAATAGTATTTATTGCTAGTTTCATTCCAAATTTTGGCTTTCCAATAATTGTCTTTTTAATGCAGATTTAAAACATGGTGATGATATGACTTTTTTATCAAATATTTTTAAGCTATTTATTATTTTTGGTGCACAATACGAAAAACTTCGCTGAAAAGTTGCCGTACGATGCCGTGGTGTGTCATATCCTCCCACAGTGCGAGTATTGCGACTATGTCTAGTGGTTCCAATATTAAGTTTTTTAATAAGATAAAATGGTTTCTCTCGCTGTAAAAGCTTATGTAAAAAACAACTAAAATGCAACTTTTCCCTATTTTGCATATTGAGCCATTTTAGGTCCTTTAGTTTTTGACGAACGTGATCATGCCTCCTCAGCCCATACACGAATCGTATACAAGAGTTTTGAACTTTTTGTAACCTATATTTACTTGATCCATCAAGACAGGGGCCGTAAACAAAGTTGCAGTAGTTGCAATGTGACAACACAAGGGTTTCGCATAAATTTTGTTTGAGTTTTTTGTTTAATACATCTTTACTTTTGTATAAATTCCTCAGAGAAATATACGCTTTTTGAACCACTTTGGCAACCTGTGTCCTAAATCTTAATTGGGTATCAAAAACTACACCCCAATTTTTTTGCTCTAGCACATCATTTACCCTTACATTATTTATCAAAACATTAAAATTTTGTCTGGACCAGGCCGCCAAAGGGCCAACATATATAACAGCTGATTTATTTGGATTTAATTTAAGACCATTTTCTGTGGAATACTGATGGATCAGGTTTAGGTTTTTAATTAAGATAGTGATTGACATTTGAGCACTAGTTCGATTAAAAGGCTTATATACTTGTGTATCATCGCAATATTGGGCTAAGCTGCAGTCTTCTACACACTTGTTCATGTCATTAATATAAATAATGAAGAGGAGAGGGCCCAAAATGGATCCCTGTGGTACGCCACGATTAAGCTTCACAGGTCTGGAGTCTCTACCGTCCACTCTAGTTCTTTGGAATCTTTTGCCCAAATAGTTACTAACAAATCTGACACTTTTTGATTGGAAACCATAATAAAAAAGTTTGGCGAAGAGCAAATTATGATGGATAGTATCAAAAGCTTTACTATAATCCAATAGCACAAGTGCCGTAGTTTCTCCTTTGTCGATAGCAGCCAAAATATCATCCAAAACTTTAACAAGAGTTGAAGCTGTGCTAAAACCCGGACGAAAACCTGATTGGGTGTCAGATAAAAGTTTATTGTCAAGAAAATATTTAAAAATTTGTTTATAAATAAGTTTTTCAAAGACTTTTGACAAAACTGATAATAAACTGATGGGTCTCAAGTCAGATAGTTGACTTGGATTTGGAACCTTAGGCAATGGCAATACGACAGCCTCTTTCCATTGTGTAGGAAAATCGCTGTTTTCAATACAAAAATTAAAGATATGAGTCAGAAATGGAACAATAGTGGGGCAGCATAATTTAACCATCTCTAATGAGATATTCTCCATTCCTTTGGCATTCGATTTTATTTTTGAGATGGCATTCGTCACACCAATAGAGTCCACCAGCTCCAACTCAAACCTGCTATCGGTTGCTCGATTGCCCAGGTATCCCCTAACAGTCTCTGGAGCAACTGGTCCAGCCGCCCTCTGTACAGCATCTATAAAAAAATGGTTTATAGCCTCAAAAAGTTTATGTAGGCTTTTTTTTCATTCCTTACTGCAGTAGTAAATAGGTTACGAGCACTTTTATAGGCTTGCCAGTCTTGCGGAAGCTTGGTTCTTTTATATTTAGAGAGACAGTTGTTTCGATATTTTTTCATCTCTTTTAGTGTATCAGTGAACCATGGCGCTTTTGGTTTTGTCACCCGCACTGTAGTCATTGGAGCATGACAGTCAAAAAGATCAATAATCTTATCAGATAGAAATTTTACCTTCTGATCAATATGTGTAAATCGAAAAATTTCTTCCCATCTTATAGCTTGTAGGTCATGATCAAACTCTTGCTTATTAAAATATTTAAAACTTCTAAATGTTACCATTTTAGGTGGAATCCTTGGGACCTTAATATTAAGTTTACAATGTATGAGCTGATGATCCGTGTGCTCATGCAAGTCAAAATGTTGTACGTTTCCTAATAATAGGTTTTTGTTTGATAAAATAATCACATCCAATAAACTTGCATTTTCGTTTAAAAATCTTGTCGGGTTATAAACAATTTGTTGAAAGTTATATGAGTCCAATAAAAAATCAAATTGTCCATTAATAGTTTTATGTTCTAAGAGGTTAATATTAAGATCCCCCATTATCACAGTTTCATCCACCAATGGCAACATAGTAGATATTGATGTATCCAACTGTTCCAATGCTCTCAACATATTAAAACGGGGTGGGCGATAGAATACTCCAATCCCTATTTTTAACTTATTTATTTTTACCATAAACCATTGTTGCTCAATATCTTCAGCTTGCTCAATATCTATCGTACTCACCTGCAAATTAGATCTGACATACACCCCAACACCGCCGCCTCTGCCTTCCCTATCGCATCTCAAAAAGTTATAACCAAATAATTCAATTTCTTCATCCAAAATGTTATTCGAAAGCCAACTTTCAGAAATCCCTAAGATATCTAAGTCCAAACTAGTCAAGATTTCATTAATTTTATCAACGCTGGGACGCAATGAACGTATATTTACATGCCCTATGTTAAGATTGTTTGTGTTAATATGTTGAACCATAGTTAAGGGTTAAAAAAAATAAGTATTTAAAAAACACAATTAAATTATTGTTGGAAACTATTAAAAAAGCACAAAAAAATATTTTAAAAAATAAAAATTTAAATTAAATTATTTAACCTAGGAGTTCATTAAGGATAGTTTCATTTTTTACATGGATTGGTTTATCACTGTCGTTTTTTCGTGCGAGAATTCTGCCGTCCCGGTGCCAAACATATTTGTAACCAAGATCCTTTAGTCCTTTAGCCTTTTTAAACAAAAAATAGCTTTCTTTTGTTAATTCCTCACTTACAAATATTTGCTTGTTTGAAACTCCTAGTCCTACTCCAGCTATAGTGATTTTACCCTTTTTTGCTCGAGCTTTTAAAACAGCATGCTTATTTTCTCTACTTTTTAAAGAGATCAAAGTTTTAAAACCAGATTTTGTGTTGATGTTTTGAAGGTTTTCATACTCATTTTCGGTGATATTAACATCCAAAAATCGGAAAAGATTGCCCAACTTTCGTTGAACATTTACTTGATCAGCCTCGTTTTCTATTAATCCTGTAATGCATATGTTTTTGTCCAATTTTCTGTTATCCTGAATATTGCGGATGTTTTTAAGCTGATCCATTTCTTGTCTTAATATCTTGTTTTCTAATGAAACTTCATTTACCATATCCGTCAAAACTTTGGTTCTTTTTTTTTCATCTTCATACATCTGACTTAGAAATTCGACGGTTTTTTTGAGTTCTAGGAGTTCTTTTTTTATTGCTAGGAGGGCGGAATCACAAAAATTTTCGCCTGCAGCGCTATTTCTTTTCATTTTTTTGATCTAGGGAAAATCTGGGGAATTTTTCATATATTATCTAGGGAATAAAAATTTTTCAACCTGGCCACACTGATCAGCTGTGATAAGGTTAAGATCAGGTTATGTAAATGTAGTGAATTTTTGTGTTTTTTTCATATTTTTTGATGTTTTAGGGGATCTTTATTATTTTTTTGAGCGACCAAGTAAAAAACTGTATAGGAAATTATGAGACAGGTCCCAAAGTTTCCATGTTTTCTTAGCCTAAATAATCTAAAGTTGGGTTTATAGACTATAACAAACAAAAACAGTTTGATGTTTTTTTGGGGGGTGATAATATTCATCGAGTACATTCTCTTTTAGTTAATACACAAAGGGCTTAACATAGAGATATAGAGATTCGAAAAAAACACACCAGTTAAGACTCGGAAAAACATTCCCATGACCAAAATGGCCAAATTTTGAAAATTTATATTTTAAAAACTATACAGTTTAGCAACCAAAGCACCGAGTTGCAGTATTGTGGGGCACTAGAGATACGAGAAAACCACACCTTGAGTTAAGATTAGGAATAACGTCATTTAGCGAATTTTAGGGTAATAAAACCAAAATGGCAAAATTTTGAAAATTCATATTTCAAAAACTATACAGTTTATCAACAAAAGCACCGAGTTGCAGTATGGTGGGGCCATAGAGGTGCGAAAAAACCAATCCCTGAGTTAAGATTCGAAAAAACGTCATTTAGCGAATTTTAGGGTAGGGAATCCCATAAGACCAAAATGGCCAAACTTTGAAAATTCATATTTCAAAAACTACATAGTTTATCAACAAAAGCACCGAGTTGCAGTATGGTGGGGCCATTGAGGTGCGAAAAAACCAATCCCTGAGTTAAGATTCGAAAAAACGTCATTTAGCGAATTTTAGGGTAGGGAATCCCATAAGACCAAAATGGCCAAACAAAATGCATATTTCAAAAACTATATAGTTTATCAACAAAAGCACCGAGTTGCAGTATGGTGAGGCCATAGAGGTGCGAAAAAACCAATGCCTGAGTTAAGATTCGAAAAAACGTCATTTAGCGAATTTTACGGTAGGGAATCCCATAAGACCAAAATGGCGGAATTTTAAAAATTCATCAAACGCACCGAGTTGCAGTATGGTGAGGCGATAGAGATGCGAAAAACCACACACTGAGCTAAGATCCGAAAAAGCGTCATTTGGCGAATTTTAAGGTATAGTTCATTCCATAATTTTTGAGATAACTTTTTGATAGTAATCAGCTGTTACCATAACAAATAGCATAGGCCAGCGAAAAAAAATTGGCAAAAGATATACCAAAAATAATGGTATGGACTTTAGTGAATCCCATAAGACCAAAATGGGCAAACTTTGAAAATTCATATTTCAAAAACTAAGCAGGTTATCAACAAAAGCACTGAGTTGCAGTATGGTGGAACTCACGCGCAGATTTGTGTGGATAACTGGGTAATTACCCCCCCCCCCCTAGAACAAAATATATGGACTTTTAATAAATAAAGGGCTTAACGGATAATTAGCCCCCCCCCCTTGATTTATGGCCAGATCCGCACTTGTCCAAATACAGGTTTTGTTTTGCCCGTACACCCTCAAAAATTTCGAATAAATTGCAAGAAACTTGTACATATAATATTGCAACTGTGAAGTTGGTGAATGATGAATTTGCGAAAATGGTACATTTTTAAAGATATCAAATCAATTTACTTTGGAGGGATTCTTTATAAAGCAACGTTGACATCATTAAAAAAATTGTCTTGAGGTTTTTGCATTTTTTTGTGTCTGCGCGAAAAATTGCAACGTTTTAGAGGTTTTAAACAAAATTTACTTATAGTTACGAAAATTTTCAAATATATTAAAATAGTTCACAAATAAAAGATTTTCAAGTTTTAAATATTTTGATAATTTTAAAAATTTAACCCCCCCAAAAAATTTTTACAGAACAGACATTAAATTTTTACACACTTTTCTTCTGTCTGACTTTAACATAACATAAAAACGATCTTCAAGCCATCTAAGAAGATCGAGAACCACCTCAGATCTGCGAAGGATATAAGGAACCCACTAAGTTCATCGGGGTATACCGCATTCCCTGTACCTGTGGAAGTGTCTACATCGGAACAACCAAACGGTCCGTAAACACAAGAATCAAAGAACACAAAGCCAACTGTCGACTCGGACATACGGAAAAATCCGCAGTTGCAGACCACACACTAAACAATGAAGACCACCGAATAAAATTCGAAGACACAAGTTCTCTGCGCCTCCTCTTCATACTATCCAAGACTCTATAGAGAAGCAATCGAAATTCATAAACACCAGCAGAACTTCAACAGATCTAAAGAAACTCTTAAAATTAACAGAACATGGGTACCGGTTCTTAAAAACACTAACCGGCTCGCTTACAACAACAAAACTGAATCTCGGGAAAGTGACCAATCACCGACCAGCTCTGATATACGCCCCGCCCACCATAGCGTATATAACCTGCGCCCGCGACAGACTAACTTCCAGTCTTCGAGAAGTCGACAAACAGTCAACATCTGAAGATGCCACCACTCGAGATGGCGAAACGTCGAGAACGAATTTCCAACGACGACGGCCGAACAGCCCGAAAGCACACCCACTATTTGTCTAGGTGTTTTATTAATTTGTTTGACGTTTGACTATCTGAAGCTAACTTGCTATGGTAAAGCGATTATTAATAAATACTTTTCAGTAAAAATATCTCCCATATTAGATAAATGAGTTCTGCACTAAATCGCATGTTTTCTTGATTTTACCCCTCTGTGCGACGTTTCCCGAATAGGCGAATATTGAATCAGTGCTTCGGTAGCTCAGAAGGAAGAGTGTTTGTCTGGTTAGCGAAAAGTCGCTGGTTCAAATCCAGCCTGAGATAAATCTTTTTGTTTTCTTATTTTTCCCTCTTATGCCACTAAATTATTTCCGTTGTATAATTTATATTTAAGGCGGTACCACCAAGCGCGAATTTGAGGGGGGGAGGGGGGGGGTAACGTGGTAATTACCGCCCCCCTTTTGGCAGATCCGCGCTTGGCTACAACTAAACTTTGTTAAATTTTATATTATTTCCAAGCACACAAAATTTAGGTTGATAATCTATTTGATTTGATAATCCATTTGACCGATTTCTCAGTGTATGAACAACATACCATATGTCGATGATGATCTAGTTTTTTACACCAGTATTTATAAAAGGGTCTACAGTGCTAAATGCTACAATCCTAGGTCTACAAGTCTAGATTTTGGTTGAAGGTTTAACTTATTTTTGCCGTAAATGCAATAGTTTTTAATATTTATATAAATTGTTCATAAATCCCTTGCGATATTGGTTATCTTTTTTCGTTGTAACAAAGACATTATTTCCTCACAATGGTTAGAAATAAATAAAAATAATATAATATTTTGGTTTAAAAATGGTAGCCATATTTAAACCTCCGAACGTCACTAGGAAATGTCGAATAAAAACGGTGTAAGTCAGTGTCAGCTGTCTGCTATATTTTACATGTTAATTTTTTAGACAAGCTAGCTATGATTAACGATGTTCGATTGTTTTAGTGGATTTGTAATTGAAAACGGATTTTAATATATCTTGTGCTTTTTACAGTATTTAAATATTGATACGTATTTAATACGGTAATGCATTTACAGATATAGTTTTAAGTTATTTATGTATTATTTAGCTTTGAAACTTTTTGTATATAAGTTTTTTATCAGTCATGGATTATTTCTACTGTTTTTCGATCTTTAAATCACCCCTCAGGGGTGGTACTACAATTTGCTGCTACTGCACGGACTAAATTTCCAAAAAATGACATTTCGTTACAAATTTTTTATATGGTTTTTCTTTATTTCTAAAGTTAATTTAAATTTATATGAGATGAAACTCACTGAGAAATGCTTACTATCATATTGCACATTAGGGCGAATCAAATCTTTGTAGCTATGTGATCTGTGAGTATTAAAAAAATACACTTAAACCGGTCGGTATCAAGTCTTTAGACTTGATACTTAAACCCGGTCTAAAATGCTAAGTTTCAAGGTCTTAGTAAATACTGGTGTTAACGTTTCTAATTTTTTTTTCAGATATTATGGTGGAGCAAAAATAGGAGAGACAGTAGAAATACACGCCAATACGTTAAAAACTGGCAAAAACATGGCGTTTGCTGAATGTGAAATTAAAAATAAAGCTACAGGGGATATTTTAATCAAAGGGTTACATTCTAAGTTCTTAATTCCACTATAGAACCTCAAAAGGCGCTGATAGTTAAAGCTTTAACACCTTGAGTCCATCAACGTGCTCAAGTGTGGACTAGAGGCTCTCGATACATTTGACACAGTGGCGGCAGTGGCGTAGCGTAGGGGGCGCGAGGGGTTCGTCGCCCATCCCCCCCCCCCCGCCCCGAGGGTACTGGCGCCCCATGGGTGGCCGAAGCCATAGATAAAGGATTTGCGGCGCGGTTCAGTGAGTTTTTATTAGATAGGCAACTCCGGCTGTTTGACAGGTCGTTAGCTCTGTGGCGCCCACTGCAGAGCTTAGTGACGAACTAAAAGTTAAGGCGGGAAATTTGAATCGCCTTTTATAATAAATTTTCTTTAAGTTTTTTTAAAAATTTTTAATCAGTGAATATTTTATAAAGACATACACTGTCTTTATACGATATAAACAGATTGAAAATGATATATAAAGTGCAATAAATAAAACATTTTTTAAATGAGTTTTTATTATTATAAAAAAAGCTACAAATTAACGACTAACTATTGATGAAATAATACATAGTCTAATTGATTGGTAAAATAAAATATAATGAAAAACCAAACACTATCTAGCATATTTAAATTTGTTTTTAACATTTCTGGTGAGTGATGAGTGAATAAATAATGAAACAGTTGTTCGTAAAGAGAATCATTTTTAAATGCCTACTTTTTAACAGCTTGACGAAAATCTGACATGATTTAAAAGTACCTCCTCGCCTTGGTTGTAAGTTGTGTAGGGTATGTTTCAAAGTAGTATATACATAGCTTATCAGTGGTCGCACATATCATCCAAAAGCTGAAAACAATAAAAAAATCAACTTATAACCACATTAATCATAGGTACTAGATTATGGAAAGATAAAGATTTAAAATTAAGGAAGAAATTTATTCAAAGTACATTACGCTGCTGGGTAATCCCTCGTTTACCCATCAATTAAGCACAAATTTAGTGTTAATTTTGTATGTGTCTCCTTTTTACTTAATATCAAAAGAAAGGGATAGACATAAAATTAACACTAAATTTGTGCTTAATTGATGGGCAAATAAGGCACCTATCAGGCATGGGAAACTTGTATTCAGAGTTCCGTAAAGTAAGCGATAAGAAGTTAAAAAGACACTACCAATACAAATTTTATCAAATCCCAATCTAACCTCAAATGAGAAAATAAGAAAACTTACCTTAAAATGTCTCGGAAAACTATGCATTTTATACTCGTCTGAACTTTAGACACTTCACCCAGAAAAGCAACTAGAAATTCTTATTCTTTTATATTTAAAATTACAAAAGTTACAAATTTAACAAAATTTAATTTTAATGCGTCACAGCAGCAAAGATTACCTACATAAGCCAAAAAGATAGATTTAAAATGAACCCGAAATAAACGGCGGTGGAAGAGGTTTTTCTACCTGAAAAAAAGGGGGACGAAAAATCCAAATCACAGATAATTCTCAAAAAAATAGAATAAGGAACAAACGCGCGACCGCAGCGCCTCTTTTGAGCTTAGTGAGAACTTTAACCTAACGACCTGTCAAATTGCATTGAGTTTCCTAGGCATGGCCGAAGCGCCCTAAGCTTACTAGCAGGACCGGCAACGGCAAAATGAGAGGCCGGCAAAGGAAACTAAAGACATGATGACCTTTTTTCTTTTTTTTGGTCGCAAGATTTCTGAGGGGCGCCCTTTATAGCAGTCGGCCCCCCACGCCTCGTGAGGCACGCTACGCCGCTGAGTGGCGGCGCGTGAGGTTTAAAAGTGGCGGTTCTGCAAAGTGGGGAACAAGACAATTTTTAAAAAATCCAGTAAATGGTTCAAATCGTCAGCATCGGAAATAGTCCACTTTGAGTCACCACCAAATGTCAAACAAGGAAAACCAAATAATTTGTTTTTTACACTGCACCCGCACAAATCCATTTAAAACGCTTATAAACATCGCGAGAGAATTTTCTTATATAGTTTTTGCCGCTACTTTTTCCCCCATAGGTGCCTTATTTCTAAATCTGGTAAGGGAATTAACGTCCTTGAATTACGTAACGCAAAAATTTAGGATTTTTGACTCCCTACCCCCCTCGTGACGCATTTTCAATAAAAAAACACATTAAAAAACCATTGAGTGTAACGGAAAGCCAAACCCCCCCTCCCCCCCTTGAGCGTTACGTAATTTAAGGATAGGCCCTAAAGGACGACCTTTTTATTTGATTTTTAACTTTTCGTTAAAAAAAAGGTTAACTTTTCTTTAAAAAAAGGTAAACTTTTAAAATCCCGGAAAGTAATGGTTATATCCTCGGTAGATTTCATGTTTTATTAAAGTTTTTTGTAGCTACCACACACCGCACTTATAAAACTAATTATTAGAAATGCTTTTGCTTTGGCAAACACTAAAATATAATATTCATTCATAAAAGTACCGTAATGACGTAAATTATGTCAACGCTCAACTAGGTACAAATTTGCAGTTCCCATCTGTTCTTAAAATATAAACGGGGCACTACCCCGATTTTCTAAAATTTTGCATAGCTGAGACGTCAGTTGAATAGTTCTATTCTTTTTAATGTGTGGTACAATCTGTATTCATCCGTCCTTTATTCGGGGAAGTGTGGTTAACAGACCCGGCAAAATCTACCGCGCATCTACACAGCGCACATCGCAAGCAGAGCGACGAGCCCACCAGACCCAAGAGCCCGAATAGCAACAGGCTTGCCCCTCGTACCAATTATACAAATGTTGTAGGCATGTGCCTGCTTAATTAGTAAGAAAAAAAAACAAACAAATTCTGTACTAAAAAAATATATTACAGTACTCAAAATTAGCCGGTGCTGCAGCCCCGCAGCCCTTATTGAATAACCGCCACTGATTTGAAACTTGTTTTACAACAAGTGTCAAATGTATCGAGGGCCTCTAGTGTGGACCAGGGGCGGATCTAAGCTAGGCTCAAAAAATTGGGTGTTCCCAGAACAAGAATTAAATTATGACTTTTTTGTGTAGATTCGCTCCTGGTGTGCAAACTCGCCTACTTTAACAGTTGTTTGTATATTAGACATGAGTTTAAGAAGACATTTTTTTAATTTTATTTTATTTTTTAAAATTTATTTGCTGGTCGATTTACAGTTGATTCTTTTTTTATATAAAGAACAATCTGTAGGTACAGTCAGGGACTTTTTAAAATGCTGGTGTATTTTTTGCTGTCAAAAGTTTTCACCTAAAGATGTTGGAAAAAAGAGCTTTTTAAATATGTATGTATACAGACAGAGCTAAGGTTCACTATTTTTTTGGTTTGGTTCAAACTGCTTTTTCTAATTTTAAATAGGAATATTTTTTATTTTCGAGTGCGGCAAATTAAAAAGTATCTGACTGTACATCAGCAAAACGTTCCTATGTCTAGTTTTTATAACCGCATTCACCTCCGTATTATTTTTTGTTTACAAATGTTAAGCATTATTATTTATAATAAAAATAAAATAAAAGATTTGAATTTTGTAATTACTCTAATTTAATAATCACGAAAATTGCTAAACTTTCTTTAGTGGCCTGCATACCCCCATAGCACAATCACGTGTTTAACATGTAAAAAAGGTGTGAGAAAAAAAAACTTTGATTTTAAAAGCTGCTAGAAATAACCGTTTATTTCATATATGAAAACAAGCTTAATAGGTAATTTATTAACATTATAAAAAATAACGTTGCTAAAAACTGCGTTTTAATAACGCCATTATCAAATTAAAACAGCAATGTTTTTACGTTATTTTCAAGTGATTTTTATCAACGTTAAAATCAGATTAGATTCACGCCTTTTCTACCCGAATTTTAAAACGCGACTTACATGGCTTTTCTACCGAATATTTTTGAGATTTTACTAGCAGCAGCGCCACCTATTGTCGGTATTTTTCACTGACGAAATCTATCAGGCAGTGCTTTGACCTATAAACTACAAAAGCCTGTTAAGGAACTGATCCCTGATCCACGATCACGACGCATCTGTTATTAACCTGATAAAGACACATTAACATTCTGTGAAGGTGTTTACTGTTAAAAAATCTTGTTTAGCTTTTAAAAAAAACATAATGTATATAGATAGATATATAGATATTTTGCCCTGCCTTGAGCGCCATCTTTAAAATTGTCTTGAAGTGTTGTACTCTTAAACTAGTGAACTTTTAAAACTTCCTTTCGCGTCTCTTTTTAGTTAAAAAAATGTTATTAAAAAAACGTGGCCAAAAAAGATGCAGAAAGTTAGTAGGTTTGAGAAGTCTTAATCACAGATTACTAAGTGTACTGTGGTCTTAATCTAGTGGCGTTTTAGAACATGTTGTGGAGGTCTTTTCAAGTATGAATTTGGTACATGAAAATAACGAGGGTAAAAAACACGTTATATACACAGCACCAGAAACTTTATCAAAAAGTACATTTTTATAGCTTGATATATTTCTCCTTGTTTTTAAGTTATCTTTAAGCATGTAGATTTAACAAAATAAATATTACATGGTATGAGGTGTTTAAGTAAAAAAAAAACTTTGTTATTTTTGTTCACGTTAATTTAACGTTGATGTAATTGTATTATGTAGCGGTGGCGTAACGCCGCCCCCCCCCAAAGCTAAGATTTTTTTTAGATATTTTTCACATATTTCATAAATGCAAACATAATGGGGTCACGATCCCCCCCCCCCCAAACTGTCTCGGGCCCACCACAAAACTTTTTTCTATATACGCCACTGGCCCAAAGGGTAGATAGGTACTATTCTACAAACATTGAGTGAAGGGGAGGAGAGAGGGAGGGAGAACTAGTAAAATGGTGTTGAAAAAAATCCTAAAGCTTGTACGGAATATATTTTTGAAATCGCTCTATATTTGTGAAAGTTATAGCTAGAACTATATTACTAATAAGGAGGATGGGGAGGAGAGAGAGAGAGAGGGGGAACTGGTAAAATGGTGATGAAAAAAAAATCTTAAAGCGAGTGCAGAAAGAATTTTTCAAATCGCACTGATAAAATTATGTGAATTTGGTTTTTGAAGAAGTGGGGGGAGGATAACAGGAAAGGAGATGGGTGGGAGCAGAGGAGACAAACTTTGATCACTTATTGCAAATATGTGATCAAAGGAATTTCAATAAAATCGCCTGAAATTTAGATAATTAGTATGCCTTAAAGCCTACATCATGTGACAAAAAGGCGTCTGACGACCGCCATGTTGATTCCTGTTTAAAAAAATATAGCCTATAGCACCTTCGGGATCTGTATTGTGGGACAATTTAAAGACACATTTTTTGTCAAAATCGGTTCAGCCGTTTAGCCTCTAGCGTGACACAAGCATACATACTTAGACATACATATCCCCATCGAAAAACATTACCCTTCCTTTAACCGTGCTGCAGTTGGGTAAAAATATATCAATGTTTTTTAGTTGTTGGATAAGTATATGCATTTTTATATTTTAAAATAAAGATATGACGAAAAGTACCCCCTAAGCACAAAATCGAAAAAACTTTAAATTAATGTTGAAAAAAAAATGTTTTTTTTCTAACACAAATTTGTGTTAAAATTAAATCAACTTTTGACATTAAAAAAACATGTAGAAAATCCTAACGAAAATTTCATGTAAAAGCATTACCAAAAATATATTTCTTAATAACGTTAAGAAACCAACATTAAAAAAACCATAATTTCACGAACATTAAAAATAACAGTGGCGCACCCAGGAATATGTCTTGAGGGGGGCCCGAGGCCTCTTGGGGGGGGGCGAAGCCTCATGATGTCGAATATTAAGCTATTTTTTGTGTTTTTTTCTGGAATATGTCGAAAATATGTAAAAAAATCTAAGGCTTGGGGGGGGGGGCGCCCCCCCCCTGGGTGCGCCCATGAAAATAATACCATCAATATATGGTTATTTTTATAATGTTTTTCCTCAGATCTCACTTCTAACGTTGAATTTAAGATATATGAAGCTAATAAATGTTTTGTTTTTTAAACATTAAAAATACTCTGCCAATATATGGGCCCCTAAGCTCACACTAGGTACTGTAGTTATAGTGTACGTGTGAGCTAATATAACTAAAAACTGAAATATATTTTATTTAACTCCAGACTAAATTACCTTTTGTTTGATACCACACAAGCCATGTTTTGACTTAAACACAAATTTTTGAAATCTACCCCCACCCGTAAAAAAAAACAAAAAACTAAAATGTATTTTGTTAAACTCCGGACTCAATTACCTTTCGTTTGATATCTCACACGCCATATTTTCACTTAAACTCTAATTTTTAAAATATACCCCCACCCTTTTTTTTTAAATAAATTAAAATGTATTTTGTTTAACTGCAGACTGAATTACCTTTCGTTTGATATCACACACGCCATATTTTCACATAAACTCTAATTTTTGAAATCTACCCCCACCCTTTTATTTGGTTTCTGTTTGGTGGATTTTGTTCATTTTTAAATGGGACCATCTCGACCCAAGACCCAGCCTAGGTACCAAATTTCATTAAAATCGGCCAAGCGGTTTTTGAGTTATGCGCGTTGGTCGTTACAGACAGACAGACAGACGGCGCAACAAAAAAGTTTCAAAATCATCTGAAACGCAAAGATATATAAAAATTTTTGAAATCGGAGCAACTTTTTTTTTCTCGAAAAAATTAGGATCACCAAAGCTCACACTACTATAGTATAGTATATGTGTGAGCTAAAATATATGCCTGCTGCCATCGCGCCCTCTATAGTATAGCAGTCCCACTACCTAAACATCGCCATTAGTTGCGTTTTGCTGCGAGTTGATACGAGTCGGTAGCAAAGACGCTTTTTGTAACTTTGGTTAAAATATTTGCATTTTGCAGAAACAAACATGGCAAATTTAAAGCACAATTATTAATATTGATAGTGAATACATATTTAGATCGGAATATTACTCCAGTTGTGTGAGAAAGATGGTATAGTTAAAGAACAACAAATGCGTGTGCAGTGATCTAAATGAAGCATCACAAAATCAGGTAAGAAAAAGTCGGAAAAAGTCAGTAAAATAAAAATACTCTGCCAATATATGGGCCCCTAAGCTCACACTAGATACTATAGTTATAGTGTACGTGTGAGCTAATATAACTAAAAACTAAAATATATTTTATTCAACTCCAGACTAAATTACCTTTTGTTTGATACCACACAAGTCATGTTTTGACTTAAACTCAAATTTTTGAAATTTACCCCCACCCTTAAAAAAAACAAAAACTAAAATGTATTTTGTTAAACTCCGGACTCAATTACCTTTCGTTTGATATCACACACGCCACATTTTCACTTAAACTCTAATTTTTGAAATATACCCCCACCCTTTTTTTTAAATAAATTAAAGTGTATTTTGTTTAACTCCCGACTCAATTACCTTTCGTTTGATATCACACACGCCATATTTCCCCATAAACTCTAATTTTTGAAATCTACCCCCACCCTTTTATTTGGTTTGTGTTTGTTGGATTTTGTTCATTTTTAAATGGGACCATCTCGGCCCAAAACCCAGCCTAGGTACCAAATTTCATTAAAATCGGCCAAGCGGTTTTTGAGTTATGCGCGTTGGTCGTTACAGACAGACAGACAGACGGCGCAACAAAAAAGTTTCAAAATCATCTGAAACGCAAAGATATATAAAAAAATTTGAAATCGGAGCAACTTTTTTTTCTCGAAAAAATTAGGATCACCATAGCTCACACTACTATAGTATAGTATATGTGTGTGCTAAAAATGGTTTTGTATGAAATATCCGGAAATATCGCATACCTATAGGTAATCAGAAAGGGAATGCGACCATTCACCGCGGGCGATTAACCGCCGGACCTTAAGCCGCGTATTCATTTGAGGCAGAATTATATAATAATAATAAATCGTCTTTCTTGATAAATAAATGTTACATAGGCGAGGTTTGGCAAACTGCTACTTCGCAAGCCTCGCAGCGGGACCAAACGAATGCTTCGTTTGCATTCATGCTAAAGTGAATACGCGCCTTGAAATTGTTTGCCTTGTATTCACTTGAGCATGAATTCTTTGGCCTCGTAGCGAGGCACTTACTACAAACTTATTGTTTACTACGAGCCGAATTGCCTTTACTGAGTGTCGAGTTCACGAAAACCTCAACGGACTGTTGCTGCCCTGCGTTTCCAAAATAGAAGAATTTCATTTACATTATTTATGTTACCTTATCTTTAGAGATATTTGAAAAATATATATTTTTTCATTGTTAAAAAAACATTTATTTTTCAATGTTAGGAAAACATTTCTTTTTCACTGTTAAAAATCAATATTTTTTTAACGTTCGAAAAACACTTAAAAACGTTATAAAAACATAAGATTATTTTTCTAACGTCAGAAAACGAGTTATTAAGCTTCTTTTCACTATAAATATGACGTTAGAACTAATATCCAACCTAACGTTATGTTTTCAACTTATACATTATTTTGACGTTATTTAAATGTTTTTGTGTTTAGTGGGTAGGAAAGGAGTTGACGAGATGTGCTAGAGTCGCCCACTTTTTTAATGTCATCTTGAAATTGACTAAACTCGTCTGAAAAGCCCGAAAATTCAGCAAGATTTTAAAACTGCTAAAGAAAATCGTTTATTGAATCATTATACTTATTATAAACCATGCGGCGTTGCCAAACAACTCACTGTTTCTTTGTATTCTACAAATGTAGGAAACATAAGATGACATTAAAAAAGTCGGCTAGCCCAAGTAACATTTCTAATTTTTTCCTTCTTTATAAGTCTTTAAACTCGTTTCAGCTATAAAGGCAAAGTAACGACACAGTGTACAATCATTTAAAAATACTCTGCCAATATATGGGCCCCTAAGCTCACACTAGGTACTATAGTTATAGTGTACGTGTGAGCTAATATAACTAAAAACTGAAATATATCTTATTCAACTCCAGACTAAATTACCTTTTGTTTGATACCACACAAGCCATGTTTTGACTTAAACTCATATTTTTGAAATCTACCCCCACCTTTAAAAAAAAACAAAAACTAAAATGTATTTTGTTAAAC
This sequence comes from Aspidapion aeneum, assembly GCA_963576565.1. Lineage (NCBI taxonomy): Eukaryota > Metazoa > Arthropoda > Insecta > Coleoptera > Brentidae > Aspidapion > Aspidapion aeneum. Next base: position 121,715,918 of record OY755040.1, read on the forward strand.
TCCGGACTCAATTACCTTTCGTTTGATATCACACACGCCATATTTTCACTTAAACTGTAATTTTTAAAATATACCCCCACTCTTTTTTTTAAAATAAATTAAAATTTATTTTGTTTAACTGCAGACTCAATTACCTTTCGTTTAATATCACACACGCCATATTTTCACATAAACTCTAATTTTTGAAATCTACCCCCACCCTTTTATTTGGTTTGTGTTCGGTGGATTTTGTTCATTTTTAAATGAGACCATCTCGACCCAAGACCCAGCCTAGGTACCAAATTTCATTAAAATCGGCCAAGCGGTTTTTGAGTTATGCGCGTTGGTCGTTACAGACAGACATACAGACAGACAGACAGACAGACATACAGACAGACAGATAGACAGACAGACGGCGCAACAAAAAAGTTTCAAAATCATCTGAAACGCAAAGATATATAAAAAATTTTGAAATCGGAGCAACTTTTTTTTTCTCGAAAAAATTAGGATCACCATAGCTCACACTACTATAGTATAGTATATGTGTGAGCTAAAAGTAGTTAGCAGAAGCACCGACCGAGACTGTTCACAGACTCGAGCGTTTGATTTGACGCCCCAAATCGCTCGGCAGCTCTTCCTCTTTTTTTAATTCTTTTTTAAGGAGGGCCCACAGAGTTTGTTATAAATAAAAGGACAAACAAAAAATTGTACAGGGTGATTTTTTATAATTGCAAGAACGCTATAACTCGGTTATTATTGGGAGTAAAAAGTTCAAACAAAAACTGTGCGGTTTGGTAAATTATGGCCACTTTAGACCCACCATTAGTATTTTTTTATAGGTTATAATATACAGAGGGCGACAATCAGATCAATTTTTTTTAAGGGAACACACTATATATTTTTATATTTCTAAGTTCCGCAAAAAATTAGCTTTACAGATATATGTAACACTATAGCTCTATCTTTGTTAGTTTTCGAGATATTGACGATTGAAATTCCGAAAATTAGCAAATTGTAAATAGGTATACGGTGCGGAGTATTTAACGTATAGACTGTAAATAACAAACTGAAACAATATTGACTGACAGTTTGATAAATATAAATAATCATCTTTGTCAATTTTCATAGAAATTTAAAATCAAAAGACGACAATTTTTTTTAATGTTTTAATTGTTTTAAATCCATAAATAAATAAAAATTAACGTAACACATGTTCAAACCTATCACCATTGACTTCAATACATTTTTGAAACCGGTCTCTTAAATTATTTATTGTTCTGGTTATTAAATTAGAAAAATTTTCATTAAGCTCATTGACAGACAGTGATATTATTTCTCTGAGCTCTCGAGTATTCCTCGCTTCTAATCTGTAAACTTTATTTTTAAGGTGACCCCATAAAAAAATGTCTAAAGGAGTTAAATCAAAACTGTTAGGTGGCCAGCGTATTGTGCCGTTTTTCCCAACCCATTCATTAAAATTATTATTTAAGAATTCTCGAACCTCATGAACATTATGAGGAGGAGCCCCATCCTGCTGAAAAATCAATCTTCTTCTTTGATTTAGTGGCAAGTCATCCAAAAAAAATCTAAATAAATTTGTCCCGTTAAAGAGTGCTCAAAAAAAAATGGCCCAACAACACGGTCGTTCAGTATGCCACACCAGACATTCACGGATTGTCTTCCCTGTCTTTTAATATCTTTTACAAAATTAGGGTTAGTCGTGGACCATAGTCTGCTATTCTGTCTATTTGGTAGTCCACAAGTTGTAAACGTCGACTCATCCGACCACAAAATGTGATTTAAAAAACGGGGTTCTGCGTTTAGTCTTTTATGCATAAAGTGACAAAACTCTACCCTTTTTCTTTTCTGATCGGGTGTTAGGCCTTGAAGTTCTTGTTGTTTATATGCCCAATAAGAATTTGTTCTTAGGACACTTCTTACTTTGGTAAAAGACGTCAAGCGTTCCTGTCCTTCTTGCACTAATGCGGAAGATACTTTTCTTAAAGAAATTTGTGGGCTTTCTTGAAAATGTAGTAAAATATTTAAATTAGCCTCTTCGTTTACCAACAACTCGTTTTTTTCGTTCCACAGACGATGTTTTACGAAATTTTCTATATATCCTAAGAATTGTGGATATATTAGGACATTGTCGGGCTGGATACAGTTCTCGATATTCTCTCGCAGTAGCAGTGGCATTTTTATTATTTTTCGCATATAATAAAAGTATCTCTTGCTTTTCTGCATTGAAATAAAGCAACATTGTTGATAAATATTTAAAATTTGGCACCGACAATGTCATTAGGTATCCACACATCTTAATATTGTTTGTGACTTGTCACAGGAAATACTCCGCACCGTATTTAAAATTTGCTAATTTTCGGAATTTCAATAGTCAATATCTCGAAAACTAACAAAGATAGAGCCATAGTGTTACATCTGTAAAGCTAATTTTTTGCAGAACTTAAAAATACAAAAATATATAGGATGTTCCCTTTAAAAAAATTGATCTGATTGTCGCCCCCTGTATATTATAACCTATAAAAAAATACTAATGGTGGGCCTAAAGTGGCCATAATTTACCAAACCGAATAGTTTTTGCTTGAACTTTCTACTCCCAATAATAACCGAGTTATAGTGATCTTGCAATTATAAAAAATCACCCTGTACAGTACATACAGTACAGATCACAAAGGAAATAAATCTTAAGTATAACAGTCCAATGTCAAAAACGAAATTATTAATATAACCGCCGACATTATCAAAAACGTCAATCATCAAAACAAGACATGAGCAAAAAGCTTATCATAAAGTCCTCCGTCATAATGGAGTAGTAAATAATTAATTAGATATAGTTTAAATCGGAATCAGGAACTAAGTTTTGTATAACGCGCCTTTTATCAAAAGTTTGGCTTGTGTGCCGCTCAAAGAAGAGCGGCTCTGATATTACTATGCAATTGAAGCGTCCGTCACTACAGAAAATATTAAGCATAGTACTAGCCTGAGGATCTTTACCAAACTATGATAGGTATATATTTGTTTTCTTGTGATTATAGATGATGTAGCCCATCTTGCCCCCCTGTCCCCTACAATTGTAAAAGGTTGCTCCCGGCATATAACGAGTCGTTAAATACCGAGATGAATTCCAAGACGTGCGCAAGCGTTGATCTGTCACTTCTGCCAACCAGTATTCGTTCGATCGCAGTTCAGTACGGTTATATTGCATCGTACCTGCATGATAGTGCTAACGAGGTCAAAGTCGAAGTTTGTTTTGTTTACAATAAACCTCGCGCGGCGAAAAACCTGTGTTAAAAATCCATATACAATGTGTATTATAAATAATATATCATGTTTAAAAGCAAAAAAAGTGTACCATCACCTGTGAAACTTGTTTTAAAAATTAGCGAAAAGCCCAAACAAAATCAAGAAAAAATGGATAATGCCGAATTATTTCAGGATAGCCATGCTAGAACATAAAATGAAGAAGTTTTATATAGCGAATGGAAAAAATCCCAAAACGAAAAAAATTCACTTAGTGTACAAGTGGATTATCTCCGAAGTCAACTGGAAAGTATGCAAAGAAAATTTGCAGATTTAGAGACAAAAGTCACTAAATAAGAAGAGTCTGACATGGACTACATTACTGATGAGGACGATCTGGCAAGAGAAACTGAGTGGATCAGACAAAAAGGAAAAGGTTGGAAAAAACGTCGAATGGATACTTCACTCTCACCACCACAACAAAGCTCGGGCACTGGAGAGCCCTCCAATAAAACACAAAATGAAGAACCCCCAACTAAGGTTAAAAAAGCTCCATTACCCCCACCGATTATGGTAAATGGCGTAAATAATTTTAATGATATTTATGAAAAGTTAAATATCATACAAGGAGTTAAAATAAAAGTTTTAAATAACGAAAATATTAAAATAAATGTATAAGACGCAGACAGCTATCGGCTGGTTACTAAAATGCTTAATGAAATAAAGCATCAATGGCACTCATACGAAAACAAACAAATAAGGCCAATTAGAGTAATAGCGAATAGGCTACACTTCTCATGTGACCCACAAAAAATTGTAGCTGATCTACAAAAAATAGGTTTTAAGGCACTGGAGGCCAGCAACAAACTTAAATGGAGAACAAGACAACCTCTTAACATGTTTATGCTCACATTTAGCCACGATGAAGATATCAACAAAATTTTTGAAATTTCCAGTATCCTTGGGATTGAAGTGGAAATAAAAGCACTAAAAACCTCAAAGTTAGTCCCTCAATGCAAAAGATGCCAATGCCAAAAATATTGCGCTAAAGAACCACGTTGCGTGAAATGCACGGGGAAACATCTTACTGTAGAATGCCCCAAACCAAAAGAATCTGAGCCAAAATGCATCCACTGTGGAGGCAAGCATCCTGCTAACTACAGAGGATGCCTTGTTGCTAAGGAAATACAAAAATTGAAAAATAAACCTAAGAAACCGAATCTCATACCAAACGTGAGTACAAATAGACAAAACCAACAGACAAGAAACACAGTCACACAAAACTCTGTGACAAGGACATACAGCCAAGTAGCAGCAACAGCTACTATACCTGATATTAATATCAGTAGTCAAAATACTATGGAACAAACACTACAATTAATTTTGGAGAAATTGAACAAACTTGATGAGCGATTAACTAAACTAGAAAGTAGCAATAACGGAGCTACCAATATGCCTCAAAATGGTCAGTAATCTTAGAATCCTAGCTTGGAATGCCAATGGTCTCTTGCAACATCAGCAAGACTTGCAAGTTATTCTAGACATAGAAAAAATTGACGTCTGTCTTGTGTCAGAAACGCATTTCACTAACCAGTCTCACATTAAATTTAAAGGTTATAAAGTGTATCATACAACTCACCCTAGCAATACTGCACATGGGGGAAGTGCTGTAATAATTAAAGAAAATATATCACACTATGAGGAGATGGGATATAAAACCATAGAGATTCAAGCTACATTAGTAAGTGTAAAAACCAAAACATATACATTAGTCATAAGTGCTGTCTATATACCACCAAGGCACTTACTAAAGAAAAATCAATATCTTAATTTTCTCAGAAAATTAGGAAACCGTTTTATAATTGGAGGTGACTTTAATGCAAAAAATACCTACTGGGGATCTAGACTAACGAATTCTAAAGGAAAAGAACTTTTGCAAGCTATTAGTGAATATCAATGTGAGCCGATATCAACTGGTAAGCCCACATACTATCCAACAGATCCAGGAAAAATTCCAGATCTAATTGATTTTTTTATAGTAAAAAATATATCTTTAAGTTTTGTAGATATAGAAGAAAGTTTTTATTTACACTCAGATCATTCACCTATTATTCTAACTCTTAGTAAAAACATAATAAAGAAAGAAGCAAATATCTCACTAGTTAATAAACTGACTGACTGGACTAGTTTTAAACAAAGTCTGTCAGAAAAAATAAACCTATCAGTACCATTGCAAACGCCAGAACAAATCGATAAAGAAGTTGAATATTTTGTTACAAATATTCAACAAGCAGCTTGGGAAAACAGTCCAAAACCAAAGAGAATTTTTAAGGGAAAAAACTATCCAAAGGAAATTAGAGACCTTATATTGGAAAAAAGGAAACTAAGAAGAAAGTGGCAGCAAACCGTGATCCTCGGGACAAAACAAATCTCAACAACATGACGCAGCGCATTAGGCGAGAAATTCTAGTAATAAAAAATGAATCTATTAACCATTTTCTTAATGAACTTACAGATGATAAAAATACCGACTATTCCCTTTGGAAAGCAACCAAAGATTTTAAAAGACCAATTATCCAAATTCCACCCATACGAAAATCTAACAACCAGTGGGCAAGGAGTAACGAAGAAAAAGCAGATGTTTTTGCAAGTCATTTAGAAAAAACATTTCAGCCCCACGAAGCACCAGATGAACACTTTAATTTAAATGAACCCCATCAAATCGAGGACCATATTAAGCTTACATCACCAAAAGAAATATTAACAGAAATCAAAAATATTAATTCGAAAAAAGCCCCAGGGTTTGATCTTATTAACGGGGTAGTCATAAAACAACTCCCCAGAAAAGCTATCGTAAAACTATGCAATCTAATTAATGCGTCTTTTAGGCTTAGGTATGTACCTAAACTGTGGAAAGTTGCAGAAGTTATCATGATTCCAAAACCGGGAAAACCACTCCATGACGTGTCATCTTACAGGCCAATATCTTTGCTGCCAATTATATCCAAGCTCTATGAAAAATTATTGCTTAAAAGAATAAAACCCATCATAGAAAGACAAGAAATTATTCCATCTCATCAATTTGGTTTTCGAGACAAGCATTCCACGATAGATCAAGTACACAGAATTACTAATATAATAGAAAAAGCACTAGAAGAGGGAAAAGTTTGTTCTGCAGTTTTTCTAGATGTAGCACAAGCATTTGACAAAGTGTGGCATGAAGGCCTTAATTTTAAACTAAAACGGTTTCTGCCAAAACAATATTCGGATATTTTGGAATCATACATATCTGATAGACATTTTAGAGTAAAACAGGAAGACTCATACTCAAATTTAAGAGAAATTAAAGCAGGCGTGCCCCAGGGTAGCGTACTAGGCCCTTATCTATACTTATTATTCACTTGTGATATCCCAAAGCCAGAAAATTGTCACTTAGCAACATTTGCCGATGATACTGGTTTATTGACGGTAGAAAAATCTATTGAAAAATGCATAGAAAAACTTCAGGATGCAGTCACCCAAGTTCACAGTTGGACCACAAAGTGGCGAATAAAATTAAATGAAACCAAATCAATTTATGTTGATTTTACAAACAAAAATATAAATCACATACAAATAACAATTAACAACATTCCAGTACCATATTCGAATCAGGCAAAATATCTAGGTATGACACTTGATGCCAAATTGCGCTGAAAAGCACATGTTAAGAAAAAAAAAGAAGAACTTGACATAAGGTATAGAAAAATGAACTGGCTAATTGGAAGGAAGTCCAATTTAACAATTCATAATAAGTTACTACTTTATAGACAAATACTGAAACCAGTATGGACATATGGTATTCAACTATGGGGTTGTGCTAAAGAGAGTAACATTCTAGTTGTACAGAGATTTCAAAATAAAGTATTAAGAAACATTGTGAATGCACCTTGGTACGTTCGAAATAGTGACCTTCATCGAGATCTAAAAATCGAAACTGTAGCAGAGACTATAAAAAAGTACGCAAAAAGCCATGAAGATAGACTCCATCGGCATGTGAATGTGGAAGCAATTCAGCTTCTAGACAATACTATGCTAGTTCGAAGACTAAAAAGAATGAAGCCGTTTGAGCTAGTAAACTAAGTGAATTACACATAAAACAAAATAATGCTATACACACAACACAATTGTGAGTTACAGACTAAACAAAGCGGGGAGAACTGTTGAGTGAACCCTAAGTTTAAATCTGACTTTTCTAGTAAATTAAGTTAAAACAAAATTGCTAATTAGTCTTACTGACTAGATTGTAATAAAAAAAAAACTTCTGCCAACCAATCAACTGAGAGATATTTCAGTTATGGTTTTATACAGCAAAACTTTAATAATTTCCAGTTCTTTTTGAAGAAAATTCGTCGTTTTTGTGCTGTGAAAATGCCGGTGACGTGCAAGTTGTGTGACAAATTATTTAGTGCCCAATTTAATTTGATGTCACTGTCAAAGTAAACATGGCATACAAAAACAAAGGTATTCCTATGCAGAAAGTGTTTTTATGTTTAGATGCCTAGAATGTAAATGCTCCTTCCCAAAAAACTTGGATCTGTGTGATCATTTGAAATACAAACACAATCAAGAAATACTTGAAGAAACATTGGAGTTGAGAGTCAATACACCCATGGCAAAACAAAATAAACGTGAAAGGCATAAGATCATATAGAAGAAATACTGCATATGCCTCAAAAAATATTAATCGCAGCACATAGATATTGTATATTTTTTAAATCAGAAAGAAAAGACGAATCTTAAAATGCAAAAATATACTCAAAAAATCGACTTCATTGTCACACCCTGTACAGGGTCCCAAATTCGTTGTTTTTTTTGTGGTGTCGGGTATTTCTAGGGGAGATAGAAAAAAAAACTAACACCCCCTTTGCGACGCTCAAATTTCAAGAGAAGCCTAAAGGTGAAAACCACATTTAGATATAGCAAGCCGTTTTTAAGCTATACGGAGTCTTTTTGTCTGCATTTTGGGAGGGGGTCTATAACTTTTTTGTTTATGAAAATTTTGTTTTGTGTAAATAGCTTTCTTATAGATCTTTTCTTGAAGAATTGACAGATGTAAACGGTTTTTATTTATCTCTTTTGGTTTTTAAGATATTGCATAAAGTTGTTATTTTTCTTACAGAATAACTCTTTTTATTCGATTTTTAAAATCAGCTTAAAATTTCCTTTAAAATGATGTATCACACTCAATATTTAATTTTTTTATTGTTTTCTTTATTTTTATTTTTTAATCACCTCTTTATTATTTTTTTATTTTTATAATATTAAACCGAACCGAACCGAATCCATTAAGCAAACTAAAATATGTGGTAAAAATAAAAAAAATACAAAAATATAAAGAAATAAAGGGAAAAAAATTAATTTTATGTGATATCTCAAAAACTAAACGTGACAAATAAAATTTAATTTAACAGTTGAATTCCTCTTAAAAAAGTGTCTTAAGAATTTTTTCACAGAAATAAAAAATATTAATAAATAAACAAGTTATAGACCCCTTCCCAAAATGCAGACTTTTTAAAAACATCCCGTCGTTTACAAACGGCTTGCTATATCAAAATGCGATTTTCACCTTTAAGCTTCTTTTGAAATTTGAGTGTCACAAAGGGGGATTAGTTTTTTTTAGCCCCTCTAGAAATACCCGAAACCCCCCAAAAACATTGAATTTGGGACACCGTGTAAAAATTATGTTGGCTTTTAAAGTTGTCATAATTAACCAAAAAAATCTCAATTTATTTTCAATGATAAAGTTGCTGACTGCTCCGGTTATAAAAAACCTCCCGGTACCTACATAAAATCATACCTAAAAATTAGAATTGACCATTATTTTATACCTTGAATTTTTTATTATACGTTAAGCTCTTTGATCTCGTGCCAATGACGGTATTCGCGCCAATAATTTAAATTAGACATTTTGACGTTAATTTTGGCGCATGCTCCTTTGATGGAATTCATCTCGGTATTTAACGACTCGTGGCATATAAACCAAAACCTGATAAACAAGCGTGTTTTACTTATACCTTCATATGCTATCGGTCTTGCCACGGCGACGAACTAAATGCACACTGGGTCAGTAACAGACTATATGCGGTATTTAAAAAAATAATTAATTTCTCTCAACAATCATGCCATTATTTTTCTTACTTCCGGTCTTTACCCACCCCGACGTAAAATGTATTTTTTGTTCTAGTATCTACAAAAAATAGCAAATAAATAAATCGCGATTTTTGACAAAATTTAACTTTTTTTTGCTAAAAATACTACCTACTTTTAGGATTGCCAGAATACCCGTATTTTCTGGCATTCTCAACAATTCATCTACAATAGGCAAAAAATTAAAATTGACCAGGCTTAATTAAAAGTGAGTTACTGGCTAAAATTAATTTTAACTTATCTTCCCACATAGCTCAAAAATCACATCAACGTTAAATTCACGTGAACAAAAATAACAAAGTTTTTTTTTACTTGAAAACAACCTCATACCATGTAATATTTATTTTGTTAAATCTACATGCTTAAAGATAACTTAAAAACAAGGAGAAATCAACCTATAAAAATGTACTTTTTGCTGAAGTTTCTGGTGCTGTGTATATAACGTGCTTTTTACCCTCGTTATTTTCATGTACCAAATTCACACTTGAAAAGTCCTCCACGACATGTTCTAAAATGCCACTAGATTAAGACTTCTCAAACCTACTGACTTTCTGCGTCTTTTTTGGTCACGTTTTTTTTAATAACATTTTTATAACTTAAAAGAGACGCGAAAGGAAGTTATAAAAGTTCACTAGTTTAAGACTACAACACTTCAAGATAATTTTAAAGATGGCGCTCAAGGCAAGACAAAATATCTATGTATCTATCTATATACATTATGTTTTTTTTAAAAAGCGAAACAAGATTTATGAACAGTAAACACTTTCACAGAATATTAATGTGTTTTTATCAGGTTAATAACAGATGCGTCGTGATCGTGGATCAGGGATCAGTCCCTAAACAGGTTTTTGAAGTTTTTTTTTTACCGGTATGCGCACTCGCAAGGAGATCCCTATCACGCTCGAGAAGCGGCAAGTGCGCGGAAATGTTGGTGTGTGTTGGTTTTGAAACGGTTCTGGTTGTAACCTGCAGGGAAAACTGTCGCAGGGAGTTTATTCCACAGCGATGCTGTTCTCCAGAGATATGAATTCTGATATAATGAGGTTCTTGGTGCCTCTATTTTGACAATAAATTGATGGTTACCGTCTGTTTGACGTGTTCGCCTAGTAGGTGCTACTCCCGGGGGGATCATACGTGCCAACTCTTCAGAGCATTTTCCGTGATGATACCTGTAGAAGAGAGATAGATCGCCCACAGTTCTTCGATGTTCGAGACTATCCAAGCTACGGGTAAGTGCGGGGTCATTGATCAGCTTGATAGCTCGTTTTTGCACGGTGTTCAAAAGCATTAAGGCATGTTTGGGTGCCGCACTCCATATATGTGAGCAGTACTCCATAGTTGGTCGAATCTGGGCTTTGTAGAGTGTCAGCAGTTGGCTTGGTGTATACAGATGTCTTGTACGAAATAGCACCCCAAGCTTTTGGGACGCCCTTTTAGCTATATCTGCCACGTGACTGTGCCAAGACATGTTGGTCTCTGCAGTGACTCCTAAGATGTTCAACTGGCTCTGCAATGCGACAGCACTTCCAGATAGCATGATGTTTGGCTCACCGGTGCTGGTCTTTTTTGAAAACAGTTTAGAGGCCAAATAAGCACTGCCTGATAGATTTCGTCAAAGTAAAAAATCCCGACTATAGGTGGCGATGCTGCTAGTAAAATCTTAAAAATATTCTGTAGAAAAGCCATGCAAGTCGCGTTTTAAAATTCGTGTAGAAAAGGCGTGAATCTAATGTGAT